>JASPKZ010007815.1:0-1367500 GCA_030220185.1 Diploptera punctata | reverse complement strand
GGAGGTTTAACTGAAGTCCGAAATTAAAAACTAACTAGCAACCGCCATGTTTGGTTCGTCTTAGCGCATACCGTACGATTTAATTAACCTTTAATATTTCATTTATTTAGGCGAAGCAACGCACGCAGGGTATTAGCTATTATATATATATCATCCATCTATAGCAATTCTGCCCGAAGGCAGGTCCTTCACTGCAATCATAGCATTTTCATGCTATGCTTGCAGCTTTACTAGGGAATTGTAGGTGTGATGATGATAATGATGATGATGGCCATATGATTTCGGGGACCGTTTGGGCCTTAAAGTTTTCCTGACATTTGTCTTACAGGCGAGGAAAAACCCCGATAAAAACCTCACCCAGAAAAACTGCCCCGATCGGGGATCGAACCCGGGCCCGCTGCGTGACAAGGCAGCACGCTACCTCGAGACCACAGCGGTGGACCACATATAAATTAGCTTAATTGTTATGTTAGCCACTAGATGTCAGTCGGAACGAATTTCCGCTACCTCTTGTGTGAATTGAGAATAATACATAATATATAAGAAAAATGTATGTTTGAATTGGAATACTTCGGTAGCTCAAGTCGTTAGAGCGCTAAACGTATAGAGTTTAGAGACTCGGGTTCAAATCCCGACTCAAGCATTAATTTTTCTTTTCACATATATATATATATATATATATATATATATGTGTGTGTGTGTGTGTGTGTGCTATGTATAAAATATCAGTTAATACACAAATAAGCTAAGTATCCCATACTCTTGTGTGGGCTTTTGTTTTCCCCATAAACACTCCATTCTTCTTCATCACATCCAATATTTTCCAGTACTTTCCACCTAGGACCTTTGAATCAACTTCTATTCCATCCCCCCCACCTATGAGATTTTTCCAGTGAGAGGAAGTCAATATTTTTGTACAAGAACTATACCACATAGATTCCGGATGATTCTGGTTGCTAGTCTCGTATTACAGACAGAAAAACAAATTTTGAAAGTTCGGTAAAAGTTTTGATCGAACCTAATAATAATAATCATTTAGTATTATAAGGATATAGAACGTGTCAACCATGTGTCATGAGCTGTAAAGTTAATGGTCTCACACGCTGTTGCCTGGTATAACTCGCTTGGTTTATTTTAAAAGCGAAGATCACAATTTCTGCATTCTATAGGCTAAAGAGCTATGATGTTCTTAGCATGACGAATCGAGGACGATGATAGGAAACAATACTGGCAGAGAATATAATGTATTGTTAAATTAGTTTGTTAGGCTAAGTGTGTCACTAGTTCGTGAATAGACATTCTGTTCCGGTGAAGAGCACAGTGTGTGACCTCAACGTTTACGAAGTCACAAGTTAAATCTCGGTTACCCTGCTACATTAAAATAATTACTAAATAATATTACACAAATCTTGTGTATTTTTTTTCTATCCTCAGAATAACTTTGTATCCCAGATTCAAAGATAGAAAATCGCAAAAAAAAGTTATAGAATAAAGTTAAGATTGATGGAAAATACTGTGTTACTGATTGAAATACCGAATAAAATATTATCCTTATCAGTATAGTTCTATAAAATAATAATAATAATAATAATTCCCGCAACTGGAATTCCCTACCACGGGAAATCAGGAGCTGTCGGATGTTAGCATCTTTTAAAATATATCTAAATGAATGTTTGCTCTAACCTTGGCTTTATCATTACCCTCTGTAAGGTACATGTATTAATTGGCGTTTCTCGTTTAGTGTATCATTTTATATTATCATTATTATTATTATTATTATTATTATTATTATTATTATTATTATTATTATTATTATTATTATTAAGACGATTATTATTATTATGTTTATCGTATAAAATGTTGCTTGTACATGACATTTACGCAGCAACTTTTAATCTATTTTTAATCCTTTATTTTCAGGCTCGTAAAAGATCCTTAAGCCTGAATCAAAGGCCTCTAAGCAAAATTTACCGAATTTTCCCATCCTAGTACTACCTTGGTTTTCTAGATGTCAGTATGAGGCGGAACGCTGACCACGGACCATTCAAATGACATCTATACGAAAACAAGTGTAACTAAATTAGTATGGTTGAAATTCTTCCCTGTAGTGGGAGAGCGCCTAAATCTCTGTTAAGGGAAACATGGGCTTACAAGATACAAGTAGATAATTGGTATAGTGTATTATAATCTATACTGTAAACATGTATTTATAGTTTGTGCTGGTTGAGTGGAATAGAAGGCCTTATGGCGTTAACTCTGCCAGAAGAAATAAAACATTGTTATAATATAATAACAATTATTATTATTATTATTATTATTATTATTTTATTGCGCTAAGGATATTTTTAATAAAGAGAGGCAAACAGACAGGTGAATGGAGAAAACTACATATCATTCAGCTTCATGATCTTTATGGGAAACACAACGTAATAAGAAGAGTTAAGTCTCGTAGACAGCAATGGGCAGGACATACAACACGAATGGGGAATGAATTAGAGTGATGACAACTTATTATAGGAAAACGCCCAATAGGTAGGCCAATAATGAGGTGGGAGAATAATATTATTCATGATTTGAGAGAAGTAAATTATATAGGGAATGGTTGGTGAACAATAGCTCAGGTAGAGATGCATGCAAAATTTGTATATGCGCGGCTATTAAACCCCGGGCTCGATAGTGAAAATTATTATTACTATTATTATTATTATTATTATTATTATTATTATTATTATTATTATTATAATGGGGGCACGCCGTAGCGTAGTGGATAAGGCACTGAGCTACAAGCCGGAGGGTCGAGGGTTCAAGTCCCGTTGGGGTCAGGATTTTTAAACTGACCCAAACCCTCTGGCGGCACTATGGCCCTGGGGTCGACTCAGCCACTAACGGAAATGAGTACCAGACGCTTGTTCTGGGGGTAAAGGCGGCCGTCACGCAGGGCTGACAACCCGGCTGACATAAAGTGCCGATTGTCTAGAAAAGTGGGAGCCTTAACCTCCTACTACCCCAAGGGCCTCCGGGCCTGTCGTGGGATCACTTTACTTTACTTATTATTATTATTATTATTATTATTATTATTATTATTATTATTATTATTATTATTATTATTATTTGTATCTCCACCTCTGTGGTGTAATGGTAGCGTCGTTGCCCCAGAAGCAGCGGGCCGAGTTCGATCCCCAGTCGGGACAAGTTTCCTGAGTGAGTTTACTTTCGAGATTTTATCTCACCTGTAAGACAAATGTCAGAAACGTTTAAGACCCAAATATTTCCCGAATACAAATATAAACATCCATATGATATTCTCCTTGTTTAGTATGAATGCAAGAGTGAATGGATATGTATTATCTTAAATGATCTTGTTGTCTAGGAGTTGGCCCTGGAATTGAGCTGATTACTCATTCAGGTAAGCCTTCGTGTCTGTTTCAGATTACAAAATTATGTGTGTGATCCAGAGTTTAAAACCGTATTTCGACAAGTCGAATCTCTCTAAAGCCCAAGTGGCATGGGTCACACAAATACTCATACCTACAATTAGGAAGAGAAAGAAAAAAAATTACAACATATAAATTATTTATGAAACTGTGATTATAAAGGAGGAATACCGACGTTGATGGGAAAGGATTTCAGTATTTTATAGAAAATACTAAATGTTAAATAAGTTAAAATGCGGATGGCGACCACAAGGTGCCCAAGCTGAGCAAAACATTTCTTCCACTTACTTGTGTTTTGCACTCTTTTAACTTTACTATCTAACCTCTCTTGGTTAACTCTTCTTTTTTTCGACTCCGACGCTATTAGGGAATCCGAGGGCTAGGGAGTCTTTCCTTTCTTCCATTTCTTCTTTCCTTTATTTTCTTTTCTTCTCCAGAAAAGCCTGACCAGAGGCTATAAGATGGCAGCCCCATCACTGGTCTTGCCTTCCTTTGGCCAGCAACCAATCGAAGGGACTATTATTATGCTTTCAAGTCTTATACGAGAATTTCCCGCAAACGCTGGAGGGAAAATTTTCTATAGGATCGTAACAGGCCTTGGCCTAATACTTGGAAGGAAGAAGAAGAAGAAATAAAAATATATATAACTTTATATATATATATATATATATATATATATATATATATGTTCATCCACCCATAGTAATTCTGCCCGAAGGCAGGTCCTTCACTGCAATCATAGAATTTTCATGCTATGCTAGCAGCTTTACTAGGGAATTGTAAGTGTGGTAGCTTTCCGTTGCTTTCCACACCGGTGAAGGATGATGATGATGATGATGATAAGGATAAGGATGATGACGATGATGGCCATATGATTTCGGGGACCGTTTGGGCCTTAAAGTTTTCCTGACATTTGTCTTACAGGTGAGGAAACACCCCGATAATAACCTCACCGAGAAAAACTGCCCCGACCGGGGATCGGACCCGGGCCCGCTGCGTGACAAGGCAGCACGCTACCTCGAGACTACGGCGGTGGACTATATATAGGCCTATGTCTCGCGCTGTATAGCCGAATGGTTAAGGCAAGATGCCTTGGCGCAATTCTACGGGACTTGCGATATTTCGAGTCTCCATGGGAGAAGAAAACGTTCTTATGGAATTTCGGTCAGTATGGGACCGGTTCTCATACAGCATCATAAGGTATTTGGGTAGCTACAATAATAGCGGCTCCAAGTTGAGAAAACCAACTATGACGATTACACTGGCTAGATGATCATCCCTACACTGGCACTGGCTGGATGATCATCTTCTTCTGTGATTGACACATGTAATTGTGAAGCCAGTAGCCGGCTGGTATTCCAAGGGCCTAAGCCTGACGCGCCATGGAGTGTGCATGTATAAAATAACAGTTAATAAACTAAATAACACAAAATATATAGGCCTTATTGTAAATGATTAAGCGATCCACACTCGACAAGTATTAAACTCTACTACTTCTCAGTAAGTACTTTTCAGTCTTCTCCAAGCCAGTTATGGAAACCAGATTTACATTTTTGAAGAGAAAAATTATACGCTCAGACCGGGACTTGAACCCGGGACCCTTGGTTCTCTAGACCAAGTGCTCTACCAACTGAGCTACCTGAGCAAGTACCGATCTAAACGCAAATCTTTCTCTATATACATTGTAATTCCCATCCACCAAATGCTGTGAAGCCATGCTTCTATCTTGCAAATGGCGGCTCCTTTATTAAGAAGACATATTTGGGAATTATACATTACAGCCAATACGGCTTTTTTTCCAAGTTTTTATTATTGATTTCGTACATCTCAATGATGGATAAATCATATTTGAAGAGAAAAATTATACGCTCAGACCGGGACTTGAACCCGGGACCCTTGGTTCTCTAGACCAAGTGCTCTACCAACTGAGCTACCTGAGCAAGTACCGATCTAAACGCAAATCTTTCTCTATATACATTGTAATTCCCATCCACCAAATGCTGTGAAGCCATGCTTCTATCTTGCAAATGGCGGCTCCTTTATTAAGAAGACATATTTGGGAATTATACATTACAGCCAGTACGGTTTTTTCCAAGTTTTTATTATTGATTTCGTACATCTCAATGATGGATAAATCATATTTGAAGAGAAAAATTATACGCTCAGACCGGGACTTGAACTCGGGACCCTTGGTTCTCTAGACCAAGTGCTCTACCAACTGAGCTACCTGAGCAAGTACCGATCTAAACGCAAATCTTTCTCTATATACATTGTAATTCCCATCCACCAAATGCTGTGAAGCCATGCTTCTATCTTGCAAATGGTGGCTCCTTTATTAAGAAGACATATTTGGGAATTATACATTACAGCCAGTATAGAGAAAGATTTGCGTTTAGACGGTACTTGCTCAGGTAGCTCAGTTGGTAGAGCACTTGGTCTAGAGAACCAAGGGTCCCGGGTTCAAGTCCCGGTCTGAGCGTATAATTTTTCTCTTCAAATATGATTTATCCATCATTGAGATGTACGAAATCAATAATAAAAACAGATTTACATTATTTTTTATTTATATAAACATTTATATGTAAAATGGGATTTGTAATTGTAATAACTTATTCCATTTAATTATTTGGGATATATATTGGGACCTATATGAGGCGGTTACGTGCAAAGGGGCGTAAGTGATTATTTAGCAAAAAACGAGTTTGGTGCATAATCATTAATCACATTATTGAAGCATACTTTTATTTAGTGATAAAAAGATATAAGTGTATGCGTTAGAAGTATATGAAAGATGATTGCTATAATTTTCACTTACTTATGCTTTTCTTATACAACTTCAACTTCAATGTTAAACCTGTTTTCTCAATACTGCAAAACTTACACTTGCACTCCTTTGTTTCTAACAACCTCTCTCTCTCCCTCTCTGGAACTTGTTTCTTATGTGTTAATACAATATAAAATTTTATAAGAGCAGTGTGACAACAAGGTAGGGGGCTATGTTAAAATACAGCATGCAAATAATTTGAATGTAGGCCTACACAAATTGAAATTTGGAAACTAAATTGCATTATATGACGAATCACCTGTTCTTTTGGAAGTTTGAAGTTATGTACGTATATAGCTCACACGTCCCGCGCGAAGATATTGGTGCTCCCTAGCGGGGATTTTTAATAAGCTAATTTAGTTACGTTTATCTACTTAAAGATGTCAGCCAGTGGTATGTGGTTAGCACATTGCCTCAACGAGGTATCTAGTAGGCAACTAACGTATTACTTGGATGGATGAAGTTCGGTTAAATTTTGCAGGCTTAAGGTTCTTTTGCGAGCCTATAAATCCTCAGACTCGCGACCCACGGCTTTAAGTTTCTCTCGGATTATTTTTCCCTTGGATTTTTCCATTCTAAGAAACAATCAACTCTGGCCGATGCATGAACCAGCGACCCTCTATACTAGAAGCATGGAATTATTAAGCAATACCAATAGAACACCGTGGCCGACTGTAGAGTTATAACTATTGCTAATTTAGAATTCCTTCTAAGTTATAAATTTAAATGTATTGCGAATATTTTTATTTCTTTCCTTGTAGGCCTGCAATCAAGAATATCTTTAATTAGTCGCAGGAACTTTGAGCAGACTTTTTGTAAGTTTACGAACATAAAGACTTCACTAGAGTAATGTTGAGTGATTCCGGGTTATGTGGCCGTGGTCCATAGTTGGTGTTCATACCAGACGTTTCGCCCTCAACTGCGGAGGGCATCTTCAGTGGCGAGTGCTTCTATGCGTGTTTCCTGGTCGGAAGATCTACTTAGAATGAGCGCTGTGGACGTAGAGGACGTTGTATTAGTGGTGGGTGCAGGGTGAGTGGGCGTGGCTCTTGCTGATTGGCTAATAGTCGTCTCCTTGTTGTCACTGGTGTTAATGCATTTATTTTCTAGTGTATGAAACCAGGCCTTAGACAGTTTGATACCTTCTTCTTTTCTGTTAATATTTCCCTTATGCTTGTATATTTCTATAGCCTCTCGGTATAATCTAGGGAAATAGTAGGAAGTTGTGGCTAAAACTTGTGTATCGTCGAATAGAATCTGGTGTCCATTCGTAATGGCATGTTCTGCTACAGCTGATTTATCCATTTCTCCTTGTCTGCAGTTTCTACGTCCTCTACGTCCACAGCGCTCATTCTAAGTAGATCTTCCGACCAGGAAACACGCATAGAAGCACTCGCCACTGAAGATGCCCTCCGCAGTTGAGGGCGAAACGTCTGGTATGAACACCAACTATGGACCACGGCCACATAACCCGGAATCACTCAACATTACGATTACCGGCCGTGAAAGCCTGCATTCAACTTCACTAGAGTCTTAATAATATAAAGTTATCTTTTACGTGAAGGGCAGAGACAAACTTTTCTATTCACTCTATACAATTAATCTTCAAATGTGAGTACCGATAATACAATTAAACGCTTTCCTTTTCCTCAAATTAATACTACGATATCTTGCGTCAGTGTATCATTGTAGTATTAAAGTATGTCTCCTAAATTTTTCTTTCTGTTGATTTTCAGTTTCTTCAGCTTCCTTTTCTCTTCCTGCTTATTCGCAGCCCGAAAGTTTAGGTAAATTCTTAATTTTTTAATGTTTTTTCTAAGTATTTTTGCTGGAATCTAGAATTTAGCGAATAATTATTTTTTTATGGGGCTCCTCATTGCTTTCCCCTTTATAGTATTGAAATTACTGATAAATGAATTTGAATCGATTTTAATTTTTTGAGTATTTACTTAACTTTCTGTAAATTTAAGTCATCCATTTGAGTGTTTTCAAATGCCCCAATGCACTTATCATCAATGCACTTTTCGTGGTTCGTGTTCCTCTCTAGAAAGATAAATTACATTAATATGGTCTATTTTCAATTTACACCACACCATGTCGGAAGACTACTTTACATAGATGATGTGCATTTGTATTGTATGAGTGCATGTTTAAGTGATTTTTATTATTATACGTGCGTTTTATGCGGGATAATGAAGATAAAGGGAAAGGTTAAAGCCGGTCCTGTCGAAAACCACCAAAGGAACCGTCAGACTTAACATTCCCATCCATGAACGAATCACTATCAACACTACATCGATCCGTTCAAAACATGCATTATGTGATGGGAAGGTGTTTGGAATTTAATCCAGGTAACTGGCGAAAAATCTAGCTATTACAAATTGTACACAACCAGAGATGGAAAATTTTATAATTACAATTTCCACACCCGCTAGTGAGGAAGCATTTAAATATTATCATGTGAACTTTTCGCCTATTTGTTGGAGAAACAAATTGGTTAAGAGGAGTGAATTACGAATAATATTAACAAATCACAAGTTTTTTCCTAAATTTCTGTACATAAAAGTAAAAGTAAAGTGATCCCACAACAGACCCGGAGGCCCTTGGGGTAGTAGGAGGTTAAGACTCCCACTTTTTCTAGACAATCGGCACTTTATGTCAGCCGGGTTGTCAGCCCTGCGTGACGGCCGCCTTTACCCCCAGAACAAGCGTCTGGTACTCATTTCCGTTAGAGGCTGAGTCGACCCCAGGGCCATAGTGCCGCCAGAGGGTTTGGGTCAGTTTAAAAATCCTGACCCCAACGGGACTTGAACCCTGGACCCTCCGGCTTGTAGCTCAGTGCCTTAACCAAATTTCTGTACATATTTTGACAAATGTTTCTACTCATGCATTAATTCGATGATATAGTTTGAGAATCATGTCCATGATGTTTTGTGTTCAAATCTCGAGGCTAGCCAATCTAACGTTTTTGTTATTCTTAGCTTACAATGAATTGAATTTTAATTACCACCATTAATTTTCTTATTAATCATCCAATCATAGATTAAAAACAGCATTTGTTCACATGAGTATACATAATAATAACAATTCTCAGTCTGCTGATAGCAAAAATCTTAGATAAAGTATAATCTAAGTGCAAGCGACTATAATCAATTAAAGTCACATTTGAGCACTTAATTTATGAATTCAGAACATATTCTTACGTAACGATGTCAATCTATGAGTTTCAGGAAGGATAGCCTTGTCGCTTCTGATATGAAATGTACAATCAAATATTCTACATATCAGACCTAACATTCCATTTAAAATTATATTTACACAATATTTTGTTAATAGTTTTCCCAGAAAAAAAGTCACATTTCGTTGTTATCTGCTAATTAATTACTCCGTCAAATTACCAATAAATATTGTTATATTAATGTATCCATTCATAGTAATTCTGCCCGAGGGCAGGTCCTTCACTGCAATCATAGCATTTTCATGCTATGCTTACAGCTTTACTAGGGAATTGTAGGTGTGGTAGCTTCCCGTTGCTTTCCACACCGGTGAAGGATGAAGGATGATGAAGATGATAATGATAAGGATGATAATGATGATGATGGCCATATGATTTCGTGGATCGTTTGAGCCTGAAAGTTTTCCTGACATTTGTCTTACAGGTGAGGAAAAACCCCGATAAAAACCTCACCCAGAAAAACTGCCCCGACCGGGGGTCGAACCTGGGCCCGCTGCGTGACAAGGCAGCACTCTACCTCGAGACCACAGCGGTGGACGCTATTAATGTATAAATATCCTCAAACAAAGTCTTATTGGAAAAGTACTATTAATTTAAATTCCGAAAATATCAATTTTCTATAAAAAAAACGCAGAACATTTCCAACTTTATGACATTTTTCAAAGTATATATTATGCCATTTGGAAGATTTTACGAAGTCACAATTTTTTTATAAAAACTTTAATTTTTAGGTTATCACGTTGATTTTACTGTGATATACACCCGTATTTGCATATTTTTCTAAATCCTCCTCAATGTGCTAAACATATCGTTTATGTTTAGTTTTATTATTATTTGGTGCGAAAAACTTTCATTTGCATGATATTGCAATATTTATTTTTTGTATAAATTAAGGTAATTTACAATGAAAACATAGTGTTTGAGAACCAGGATATAGTCGCACACATGAGGTCAGCAGTTGCTTGTCAAATTGCTATCAGAACATATTTCATATTATCATGTATACTGACATTTTATGTGTCAGGGTAACTATAGCGAAAGTAACCATAGAAATGTTTCCTCGAAAACAGGATAATTCAAGACAGCTTAATAACACAAAATACACCTTTACATTAAAAATTAAATACAGAGAACCGCCTTACTGCTACAACTTATTTCAGAGAATGTATATAAGGAAAATCAATTAAAAAATAAAACAGGAAGACGCTATGAATTTAAGCACAATGTGCCATATTATATTTCTTTTTATGATTTTCAAAGTATGAGTTCACTGAGACTTTATTTCATTACAAAAAAAATGGCTACAATCTAAATGGACATATAGGAGTCCATCCAGTAATTTTATTCATTAGTAGCTAATACCCAGCGTGCGCTGCTACGCCTAAATAAATTGAATGTGTTTTATGTTTAGTTTAATAAGTAAAAAAGAAAAATGATTATAAAGCTTCTTCTTATACGCCATGGAGTTAAGCTATAGACCTGTTTCCACATCAAGAGACTGTATCCCTCCAACTGGTTATGGGGAGCCTAATATTCCTTCTTCCTTTGGGTTGGTAGTGAAGCAACATTTGTGGGAGTCAATTGCATGTCATTCTTTCTGTATGTTGGGGCCAGTTAGATCTTAAATTTGAATTTTATCTATAACACTGTAGATGTTTAATTCGGTTCTTATTTCTCCATTGTATTTCTTATCTAATAGTGTATAACCTGCTACTGAACGTAAGAATTTTATTTCGGCTACTTCTATTTTCCTTTTATCTGATTTATTAAGCGTCCAACTTTCACAAGCATATGTTAATGTAGTCCACCGCTGTGGTCTCGAGGTAGCGTGCTGCCTTGTCACGTAGCGGGCCAGTGTTCGATCCCCGGTCGGGACAGTTTTTCTGGGTGAGGTTTTTATCGGGGTTTTTCCTCACCTGTAAGACAAATGTCAGGAACACTTTAAGGCCGAAACGGTCCCCGAAATCATATGGCCATCATTATCCTTATCATGATAATTCTTCAGTGTGGAAAGCAACGGGAAGCTACTACACCCACAATTCCCTAGTAAAGCTGCAAGCATAGCATGAAAATGCTATGATTGCAGTGAAGGACCTGCCCTCGGGCAGAATTACTATGGATGGAAAGTATCTTCTTGTAAGACCACGTTTCCCTTAACAGAGATTTAGGCGCTCTTCCCCTACAAGGAAAAAAATTGAACCATACTAATTTGGTTACACTTGTTTTCGTATAGATGTCATTTGAGTGATCCGTGGTCATCATTCCGCCTCATACTGACATCTAGGAAATCAAGGTAGTACTAGGACGGGAAAATGCAGGCTTAAGGGTCTTTTACGAGCCTGAAAATCTTCAGACTCGGGGCCCACGGCTTAAAGTCCCTCCCGGAGGACTTGCTCCTTGGATTTTTCCATCCTAAAAGAATCCATCGACCCCGGCCGGGTTTGAACCCGCGACCCTCGGGACCAGAGGCAAGGAGCATAACCGCTAGTCCACCGCGAAAGTAAATAAACAGAAAAAAAGAAATAATAAACAGGTAAAATTTTATAATTGAGCTTTTAAAAGGTAAGATAACATTTCTATTAACAGTAAATCTGAAAAAAATTAATTGATATTGAGTATTACAAGTGCTGATAATAGATACATCTCATTACATTGCGATATGGATATTGCATTTACTTTTGTTTTGATGCTTTCTGTCGTCTCTTTTTTAAATATAAAACCTTTTTTTTATCATCCTGGAATGTATTTGGAATTCTATAAAATTTAAATTTCAAATGTACCTTTATGTATCGATTTATTGAAACTAAACAAGGTCTTCTGTTTGGTATACCTGAATCAATGTGACGAATCCAAGTTTATATCTTTATATTTACAATTCTAAATATGTTTTGGCAACGTTGCCGTAGATCCTGTATACTACTAAATAAAATCAATTTTTATAACTCTATTTAGTTATATGAACCCGAAGATTCAATACCGCCAAGATCTGTTCATTTCCTAGCAACCTGACCAATACTCTCTATACGTATGTCCATACTCTGTAAATCTCATTTGTTCCCATTTAAGAAGAGAGAGTTATTAGGTGAAACAAATGTGTTCAACTATTGTAACTTTAAGATGTTAATTATAAAATTGGCACCTGGTAAGTCAGTCGTCCTCAACTAAATTATTAAACTTCATCAAGTTATTCCAATATGGAGGCCTTTCAAAAACAATGTTTCATCTTCTGCATTTTAATTGGTTCTCAAATTAGAACATACCCGCAGACATAAATCCGTTATACAACCTATACAACACCATCAGTGAAAGTTAAAATGCAGAAGATGAAACATTGTTTTTGAAAGGCCTCCATATTGGAATAACTTGATGAAGTTTAATAATTTAGTTGAGGACGACTGACTTACCAGGTACCAACTTTATAATTAACATCTTATTACATGACAAACTGTGCTTTAATATGAATTTCAAAAGTGTTGATTTGTTGTAACTTTATCTCCAATAATTTTACAACTAAAATCTTGAAATAATTTAAGCATGTTATAAATGACAATGCAATATTATCATATCCTTCTTCACATCCATTCATCTATTATATTATCTTAAATAATAGCTAACTGCATCAATTTCTTGGCAAGCAAAAAAAATCCCTGGATATCCAAATGCATTTTAACCCTTTTTATGCCTTAGGCCTATGTATATTAGAGTAAACATAATCCAAAATTCAGTTTTATTTTATAATTGAGGCAGGTCCAAGGCTTTTCCTCTACCTCTGGGTCCCGAGCTCGTTTCTCGGTCACTCTAAATGGGGTTGTGGTGAAAGAATCGGATCCAGGGCAGGTTTTTCTCGCGGTTCCTCTGTTTTTCCCTGCCATTAACTTTATTCTAGTACTTTTACATACTCAACTCATTCATTTGGTTTCATTTCATCTTCTCCTGTGATGGTGCGACAGGTCTGATCTAGTTATATCACAGACCTTCAATAATAGCGGCCTTTTCTCATCTCTCGACCAGGCATGAAGCCGGACACGAGTAGAGAGTTTGCTTAATTTATAATTTGCTTGTTATACATAAATTTGGTGTTGAATCATTATTTAAAACTTATTATTGTTTCAGCGGTTATCACTGTAAAAATAAATAAATATCCTCAACTCGTGTCCAACTCAGGGTCGGGTCGAGGACTGAGATGAGTCGAAGCTCCTACATTCATAGAGGTCTGTGAACGATAAGGGTTCCGGCCGATCTCTCCTGACGCACTGTCACAGAGGCGGATTAACGAAATTAAACGAAATGGATGAGATGGGTATGGAGAAAGGATGGAATGAAATTTGTGGCAGGGGAAAACGAAAGAAACCCCGAGAAAAACCTGCCCAAGCTCCTTTTCGTCCACCACGAAAAACACATGGAGTGAGCGAGACTCGATCTCGAGACCCCAGTGGTGAGAGGCGAGCGTGTAACCACTTGCGCCACGGACCCGCCGTTATCACTGTAAAATGTTAGAAATTATTTTTTTCGGAGACCAAAAGGCCTCAGTTTTCTAATTTAAAGACCTTAAAAATATATTTTGATGGATCAGTTTTGTATGTTGATCGAGTTTTTTTAATAGTTGAAAATTTGGTCTGGAAAGGGGGTTCCTTCCGGAAATGTATTAGTTTAAAATTCCACGTTAATAATTTTACAAATAATATTTTATTCTTAAAAGTATTCATAAAATTCGAAATTATAATTTACTTGTATTACAGTTTTTTTCTGCATGTATGTGTACATTAATTTTTAACTTCTTATGTATATACGCTCCAAGAGGAAGTCCAGACGTCAGAGACTTGGGTGCCTAATTGAGGAAGCCACCACATAATGAAAAATCGTATTTCATTACGTGTATTTAATGAAACATTGGTTTTTCGCAGTAGTTGACATCCTTTATTAACTTACTTTACAAAATTATCAAAATTTGTTATATTAATTTATTATATTTCCATGCTTAAAACATTTAAAATCTCGAAGCACTAATTGGGGATGGAACCCGAAGATCATAAGTGGGCCTATGTAAACATTTCGTTTTGGCCAGACCTGGCTTTCCATATTGGGTTTCAATCTGGGGCAGAATCGACAAAACGACGATCAGATTGCTTCAAAGGGGTGTCTCCTATAATATAGAAAAATCGAAAGAAAAATATCTTAAGAAAGGACTTACATGTTATAGTTTTTCTTCAAGGGACCGATCTTTCACTTGGAGAAGTAAATGATTAAAACAGAATAACGTAATTCATTGCAGTAATTAACCTATAGTAACGAATTACTCACCTGAATACGTATTTTTATTAGGTTGAGTTGCGCGCGCAGCTTTATTGTTGCACGGATGTGAACACGATAGTTTCACATTCACAACTGTCTGTTTTCGCTAAGTTCCTGTGACTATATCCAATTTACAATCAAGATAGTGCGTGACCTTATATACCTGGATTTACCGAACAAATCAGAAGTCAGTTCACTACTTTACACGTAACATTTAAGTGATAAAAATTACTTCATCACAGGGGATTTACGATTAACAGAGACTTAAAGAATTTCCAAGATTTATTTAGGATATTAAGCAGTCCTGCAAACCTTATTAAGTATACAATCGAACTTTGGACCTTAGATTTTAAAGAAAATGTTTACTGTTAACTACATTATTTTCATACTATTATTTCACGTAATTACAATAATAATAATAATAATAATATAATAATAATAATAATAATAATAATAATAATAATAATAATAATAATAATTATTATTATTATTATTATTATTATTATAATTATAATTATAATTATAATTATAATATTAATAATAATCATAATAATAATCATAATAATAGTAATAATAATAATACTTACTCTTACTTACTCACTGGCACTATCGAACCCGTAGGTTCAAGGCCGCGCGGACATAAGCTCTCCATATATCCCTATCCTGAGCTAATGCTTTCCAATCATTCCCTGTATAATCTACTTCCCTCAAATCATAGTTAATGTTATTCTCCCACCTCATTCTTGGTCTACCAACTGGGCGTTTTCCCTCTGGCTTTCCTACAAGAAGCTTCCATGCAAGTCTTTCATTTCCCATACGCGCAACATGTCCTGCCCATCGCAGTCTACGAGACTTAACTGTTCTTATTATATCTGGCTTCCTATAAAGACCATGTAGTTCATTGTTATGTAGTCTTCTCCATTCACCTGTTTGTTCATCTCTCTTTGGTCCAAAAATTTTCCTAAGTACTTTATTCTCAAATACTTGTAATCTCCTTTTCTCCCTCAAAGTAAGAGTCCATGTATCGCAATCATATAATATAACTGGTAGAATAATAGTTTTATATATTTTCAGTTTAACGTTTTTTGAAAGTAGTTGGGACATCAAGAGTCTCTGCAATGCATAATAGCACGCATTTCCAGAATTGAGCCTATGTTTAATTTCTTTGTGCATCTCATTCCTACTTGTGATTATTATTCCTAGGTATTTGAATTCAGCCACATCCTCAAAATTTCCCTCATTTGTCATTAGCTGTCCATTTCCATTATATAATGTATTTCTACGTGTGACCATGTATTTAGTTTTATTGATATTTACTTCCAGTCCTAATTTCTTAATATTACTCATTAGTGTGTGCGTGTTGTCCTTTAGTATCTCCTCGCTATCGGCCAATAGTACTACATCATCAGCATAAACTAACAGCTTATTAATACCATTGAGTTGTAAGCCTTCATCATTCTCTAAAGATTTAATGGCATACTCTAGTACAAAATTAAATAGTAGAGGAGATAGTGCATCTCTTTGCTTCAACCCATTCCGGATTTCAAAAGTGTCTGAAAACTGTTTGCCTACACGCACCCTACACTTTGTGCCATTCAGACACATTCGTATAAGCCTAACTAACTTTTTAGGAATTCCGAACTCCAACAGGATACTATATAACTACTCCCTCTTAATTGAATCATATGCTTTTTTGAAGTCTACATATAGAATAATAATAATAATAATGATAATGATAATGACAATGACAATGAAATGACAATAACAATAACAATAATAACAACAACAATAATAACAATATTAATAATAATGGTCCACCGCTGTGGTCTCGAGGTACCGTTCTGCCTTGTCACGCAGCGGGCCCGGGTTGTGAGGTTTTTATCGGGGTTTTTCCTCACCTGTAAGACAAATGTCAGGAAAACTTTAAGGCCCCAACGGTCCCCGAAATCATATGGCCATCGCAATCATCATCATTCATGTTCATCTTAGATTAAGCTTAGGATTAGGGACTCTTCTGTCGCACCGCTACCATCATCATCACCCATCATATCATCGGAGCAATGTAACCCCACCTTCCACGCGCCCCAACCTCAGAAGTGGGTTACAAGTACGCCATACCAGGAGTGAACACCAGGAATGTCGAAAGACAACCAGGGACATTTGCAAAAAAAAAATATAATAATTGACCTTCCTCTGGAATCTTCCCCATTTTTATACGGATATAAATGAATAGGGGCCTATATATTTGTAAGTGTAGTAATGGAATTTACTTTTTTTAAGAAAGGAGATACATTTTCATTTACATTGCGCACGGGTGTATTTGGCCGTACTTGCATATTCTGTTTCATGAATATCCATCCATAGTAATTCTGCCCGAGGGCAGATCCTTCACTGCAATCATAGCATTTCCATGCTATGCTTTGGAGCTTTACTAGGGAATTATAAGTGTGGTAGCTTTCCGTTGCTTTCCACATCAGTGAAGGATGTTTGATGATAATGATAAGGATGATGATGATGGCCGGAAGATTTTCGGAAACCGTTGGGTCCTAAGCTTGCTGACATTTGTCTTACAGGCGAGGAAAAACCCCGAAAAAACCTCACCCAGGAAGCCTGTCCCGACCGGGATCGAACCCGGGTCCGTTACCTCGAGACCACAGCGGTCATACTAATAGCCTATATAAACAAATAAATGCATACTCAATTGATTTGGCATTTACTTGATGAAAATCCATTTATATTTAATTAAATAAAAATAAATCTTAAAGTTTTATATGATTTTCATATTTATTACAATATAAATTTGTAACAGCTGTTTCGGTACTTTGTACCTTCTTCAGACATGATTATAAATTTATTCATTTGTAATCATGTTTAAAGAAGGTACGAAGTACCGAAACAGCTGTTACAAATTTATATTGTAATAAATATGAAAATCATAGGCTATAAAACTTTATTTTTGTTTAATTAAATAAATGCATGCATGACTACACACCTACACTCATACATAAAAAGGCATAAAAATAATGAATTAATGTAATTCTACGTCTACAGTACATACACGTTAATACACATCTACACTCATAAAATAAAATAAGTTAAAATATACCTTCTTAGGTAAGATCCGTCGTCCTCAGCTTATAAAATATGTATTCTTTATGCCTGTAGGCCTTTCAGAACATCCGTTCCATCTTCAGCAGGTCCTTCATCGCTACAATATCTAGTATGATGGTTGATGCTGCTGGTCATAATGTGGTGTTGTCGTGACTAAAGCTTCTTCCTGACGGACCTGCTGAAGATGGAATGGATGTTCTGAAAGGCCTACAGGCCTATTTTATAAGTTGAGGACGACGGATCTTACCTAAGAAGGTATATTTTAACTTATTTTATTTTATGATTCTCCATCTCAACGGTTTTAACAATGAATTTTATTAGCATTAACATATACACTTACTTCATTCAACTAATTACTGGAATTTTTCTTTCAATACACTATTGTCCTAAATTCAACTAGCATTTAATAGAGTTAACCACATTTGGTACAACAATAAAAAAACTAGCTACATATATTTCTTTATTCGCGGAACTGGAATATTCACGTACGACCAAACATGTCCATGCCCAATGCCATTGCAAATGTATATATTTTTTTGGAAAAGTCAATAAATTTCCATTATCACACACACACGCATACACACTACGGGTGTTTTTTACTTATATGTATGTCCTTTGTGTAATTTACTAGAAAGTTTGATACTTTTTATAACTTATGGAAAGAGAAAATTAACTTATATAGATATTTCTAGTGAAGAGATTTCACAGGTCGAATCAGGGAGGTTGGCGTGTTGGGATTTCTTTGATGTGGGTGGGGAGGGGAGCGATTGAGCTCGAAGAGAAAACATGTAAATTCTATATTAGATACGGTAATGTTATTCAGAATGTTGTTAAAAACTAAATTCCCTACACGTTTCAGGTCACTATAGAGTGTTCTGAAAAAAAATTTCCAATATTTATACGTCGAAACAAGAAAACGTTTGTCTAACCGTGGTTCCTAAATTAAGTTAATATTTTATTTTATAAGGCCGACATGACTTTTATTCCCACCACTTTGGCAAGAAATAAAACTACGAGGGTACATTGGACGTAGGCCTTGGTACTTTTCTTTAATATTATGCAGCACATCTTGTTTGTATTTGTATCAAGCAATAATTAAACATAAGAGTAATCAATGCATTCGTTGCTCGGCCGGACCGTTCCGCGGCGGCCTTGGACTGGGTGAGTATAGCTCCGCCTTCTGCCAGAGTTACACGTACACGACCGGCAAGTGATTGGTACGGAGCATTACCTACTGTTATGAAATTACAAATTACTACTTTTCTAACTTATATTAGGTATATCTGTATCATAAAAGATGTTGAAATTGTTGACCTTGACATTATTATTATTATTATTATTATTATTATTATTATTATTATTATTATTATTATTATTATTATTATTATTATTATTATTATTATTACTATTAATATTATTACTATTATTATTACATTAATATATGATATTAAATAATTAATCCTTAAATTTCATATGGTGGGATAAGCATATTTGGAAAGACACAAAAAAAATATTGGTAAAACATTGGTGGAATCTGTTGCAGTGTATGGAAGTGAGGTATGGACAATCAATAAGTACTACAAGAATTGACTAATAGCTCTAGAAATTGATTATTTACGCAGAAGTGCCAGAAAGTCAAAATTAGAACATGTCACAAATAAGGAAATTAGAAACATAATGGAAGCTGAAGAAAGTATAATTGAAAGAATTGAGGAGAAGGAATTAAAATGATTAGGACATATTTTAAGAATGGAAGATGAGCGATGGCCGAAACTATTATATCAATGGTAACCAAGCAGAAAGAAGAAAAGAGGGAGACCAAAGTTAACATGGAAAGAAAGCATGAAGATAGTAATGCAAGCAAGAGGGCTAAGCATTGAAGATGCCTAAGATCGTAGGCTTTGGAAGTTTGGCACGGGAAGACGACAGCAGCTGTAAAAACCCGAAAATAGATTATTATTATTATTATTATTATTATTATTATTATTAGTATTATTATTTTAGCACTGTAGGTAGTGCTTCGTACCAATGGCGCGCCGGTCGTGTATGTGTAACTCTGGTGGAAGGCGCGCCAATACTCACCCAGTCCAAAGCCGCGCAGACATAAGCTCTCCACACATCCTTATCTTGAGCTAATGCTTTTCATATAATATATTTTCCTCAAATCATGGTTAATGGTATTCTCCCAGCTCATTCTGGGTCTACTAATTGGCGTTTTCCCTTCTAGTTTTCCTACAAGAAGCTTCCAACATATAAAACTAATAGAATATTTACTATAATAAAGTAAAATATTAAAATAAATATCTGGCAGGTATCGTAGTTCTCAACTAGATTACTAAAAAAATCTCTTAAGAAAAGCAAAACTAAAAATTGACCTAGTTGAGTAGTACGGCTGCTGAACAGGTATTTATTATTTCATTTTTTGACTATTTATCTCAATGGGATTTAAATAAGAATTTTATCAGTACTGATTTAATATAACATTTAAAACTAGTGTGACGTCCTGTATGTAATAGTCAAATTAACGCAATAAAGCTTGCTCGATAGCAGGAATCTGTACCAACGAACCTAATTTGTTATATGTAGTACAACGGTACAACAATCGCTATGCCATTACTAGCCAATGGTACTCGAGGAATCCACATGCACGAATACTCAACACCTCCCAATCCGTACTAGACTGTCATCTCCGCGCGGGGACTTTCTTGCACTAGGAGTACTGTGTATAAAGTGCTATCATTTGTTTCTTGCCAAAATAGTCATGCTAAAATATATGTCACTCTTACAAAAAAAGTCCATAAATCAGAAGATATTGATTAATATAAAATAGGATCTTCGTGGTGATAAATTGTATTACATATAATCAATAAAACCCAAATCACCAAAAACGTTAAAGTAGTCAACGCGTTTCGATAGCGAGGTTATCAATTCAATATAAAGACTAGTTATTGACTTTTATATATATATATATATATATATATATATATTCTGTGATTGATAATTATAAATTTTATAGAATGTGTGGCACTATAAAACATACACTGAAAAATAAAACTTTGAGGAGCACAAAATTAAAATTTTATAAAATTATGGCATTGCCTTTCTTAACATATGCAAGTGAAAATTGGACTCTTGACCGTTCAGGCAAGAAAAATAGACTCTGCAGAAAAGAAGTTCTTACGTTCAGTAGCAAGTGTGACAATTTTGGACAGAAAAAGAAATGAAAATGTTAGAAAAGTCTTATATTCTATTCTATAGTAATTCTGCCCGAGGGCAGATATTTTACTGTAATCATAGCATTTTCATGTTATGCTTTGCAACTTTACTAAGGAATTATAGGTATGATACCTTCCCATTGCTTTCCACACCGGTGATGGATGATGATGATAATGATAAGGATGATGATGTTAGCCGAATAATTTTCGGGGACCGTTGGGCCCTAAGCTTCCTGACATTTGTCTTTTAGGTGAGGAAGAACCCCGAAAAAACCTCACCCAGGGGCGTCCCGACCTGGAATCGATCCCGGGCCCGCTGTGTGACAAGGCAGCACGCTACCTCGAGACCACAGCGGTGGACAGGAAAGACTTAAATATTTTTAATTTAACAAATAGAATTGACAATATTAGAAACAACTGGTATGAACATGTTAAAAGAATGCCTACACATAAAATCCCTCACCTGTTACTAAAGTACAAACCAATAGGACGTAGAAGTGTTGTGCGCCCATTTACTAGATGGGAAAATTAATTAAATCCCACTTGATGTGAAAACAGGTCAAAAGGCCTAATTTCATGAAGCAGAAGAAGAAAAATAAGAAATTACTTATTGACATCGTCAACATAATACTCTTCTCTTTTAATTAAATAAAAGAAGCCGCTGCACTGTAGTCTATAACTAGTATTGATAATGATATCCTCACTATCAAAACGCGTTGACTATTTTAACATTTTGTTTTGGTCAGGAGAGATTGTGGTGTAGGCCAACACTTTTTATTCACTAGAATGTGCACCAATTTCTTTCATTAGATTGCAAATCTCTCCTCAATACATATGTTGAGGAGTCACGTGATACTGTTCATAGCAATTCGTACGTCGGACGTGGACGTTAAGCCTAGCGGCCCTTTGATTGCTTTTCAATAGCAGTAGTCTTATGTGCCGGCACCGGTTTTCACCTTCTCCCTTCTCTTCATCATACCTCATACAACACACTTTACTCTACACAAACATAAACATACACTCATCTTGCATTCCTCTCTATGCACAATACCATAGAGAAACTTCTCTGTGGCACAATACAAGAATACATCATTTACGTAAAGTGGTCTGCCGAAATGCGTGAATTGAAAATATACCATATTAACGCCATCTATTCACACAGTGCGGAACCCGAAGCACGTAAAGTGCAGTGGGTGGCTCTAGAACACACACACACACTATAATTACGATTTATCTAAGTAAGAACTTTGTTTCACGAAAGCTAGAAGACTTAACTGGAGATATATGTAACAATTGATTTATGAAATATAATACATTACGCTTCTTACTTCTGCAATCCCATTAGAAGCTAATAATGCCAGGATAGATCTCAGATTTAAAATCAGTAAACACTTTTATCAGTGGATCTTGGAGTACGTCATTAAATGCATTGTTTTATTAATTTAGTTACATTTTTATTGCTGGCATCTATATTAATTTTATCTTCTTTATATATTTTCTTATCACTATAATACACTTATCATTTTTATATTATTCAGAACTTTTATTTTTAAATATCTTTAATAAGTTATTGGTTTAAATATAGCTGCTAAATAAACAAATATTGTAACAAGCAGGTTGACATAATTGTGTGTAAACTCTTTATAAAAAGCCTGTATTCGTAAAATATGTATTAAAATGACTGAAATATTATAAATTTGGAATATTATAGCATTATAAGGTAATATTATATAATATCATTATTTGATAGGATACACAATACAGAAATTAGAGACATAGCCTATGTCAAATTCAAGACATAACCGAATTTATTATAGACAGACGAAAGATTGCAAATATCATAAAGAAATAATGGAAAACAACAGACTTGCAAAGAAAGAGCTAAAGAAGATAGACCAATGGACGGGAGAAGAGCAAGAGGAAGAACAGCTAAGAGATGGATAGACAGTGGCTGCACATCCAATACGTCTTCCTCCGAGGAGTGATTTTGGAAATAAACAGGATGAAAGTCGTACAAATAAAGAATAAGAAGAAGGACATTATAAAATTGATTCCTGATGATTTTTTTTTCAATGATCATCTGAAAACATTCCCACGTTTTTTCTAATTCTCGCTGTAAACTAGCATACATGCTTCTACAACCGGATATATCGATTTCCGAGAAGAATGGCTTTGTGTCCGTGGCATTTTGAAGACGTTTAGAAACCTTAACTTCCTTTTACGGTTCATAGTGATTCATATAAGCCTTCACCATATCAACAAATTATAAATTCTTTATTAAGTTATGTAAATTCTTT
Source organism: Diploptera punctata (assembly GCA_030220185.1). NCBI lineage: Eukaryota > Metazoa > Arthropoda > Insecta > Blattodea > Blaberidae > Diploptera > Diploptera punctata. Next base: position 1,344,092 of record JASPKZ010007815.1, on the reverse strand, counting down.
CCGTACATGTCTACGTATTTCGCAATAGATTTAATATTAATACTGTAGCTGTGGGAAATGTTATATTTACAGCAGGCTATTCTGGAGATCCCGTGCATAGTATAACTCCTGATTGGAATTTGTCCTGATTTTCCTTAATCGTCCTAATTCAGCGAATGCTGAATTGGATTTTCATCAAAATGGAATTGAATAAACAAATGCACGTGACAACCACAACAATACAAATATATCTACACAGCCTACTGGATAAATGAAAGTAAGGTACCGGTAACGAATTCGCGATATCGTGCTCAGATTATAAACGGTTATTCGTGGACGATGTCTTGCATCAACCGGCTAAGCGCCATTAAAAATATTTTGATGCCATCTGTTGCACTGGCTCATGAAGTACGTGTACGCACATTGTTAGCACCAAACATTTAAATATAGCCTTATCATTAAAGAAAAATGCAAACACAATCAGACCTCTTAGAGATGTTATGTTTTGCATCAACGGCTATTGAATCAGATTTTCATAAATACTATTTTAAATTTTCATCAATAAGTTAAGCACCAAATATTCCCGCTTTTGGATTGTTGATGCATAACTGTCAAACAAGGAAAATGACTTTCAATATCCAGTATTTTTAGTTTGGCGTTACAATATACTGTATAGTGAAGATTGACTTAAACTTACTCCTATTTTTCTCGTATAAACGGTTGATGCATAATGCCGTCCAAGTAAGAAAGAAAATGTACACACAAAGTAAGAAATATATTATGAGTTACAATGGTTTAAGTAATTTTCTTTAGCAATTGCCAATTGCATTTCTGTCATTGTACAAATTCCGATTTAATTTCAATTCAAACCTCAATTGTAAGTTAAATTGGGATTCAGGTGATACTCCCTAAATGATAACGTTACAACATGCTTGTTCCCGATTTTATTATATTACCTTTTGCGTTATGTCAGTTTACGGAAAACAAAACATATTGTTTGATATAGTGTCTCCATCTTCAAGAGTTACTGTGGGACTTTCAAATAATTTTATAAGTTTTACTTGTTTATTGGCAATTAGTAACTAATAATAATAATAATAATAATAATAATAATAATAATAATAATAATAATAATAATAATAATAGGGGTCCTCATCTAGGGGATATGTGGATGGCGACCACAAGGTGCCCAAGCTGTGCAAAACATTTCTTCCACTTACTTGTGTTTTGCACTCTTTTAACTTTACTATCTAACCTCTCTTGGTTAACTCTTATTTTTTTGACACCGATGCTATTAGGGCATCCGAGGGCTAGGGAGTCTTTCCTTTCTTCCATTTCTTCTTTCCTTTATTTTCTTTTCTTCTCCAGAAAAGCTTGACCAGAGACTATAAGATGGCAGCCCCATCACTGGTCTTGCCTTCCTTTGGCCAGCAACCAATCGAAGGGACTATTATTATGCTTTCAAGTCTTATACGAGAATTTCCCTCAAATGCTGGAGGGAAAATTTTCTATAGGATCGTAACAGGCCTTGGCCTAATACTTGGAAGGAATAATAATAATAATAATAATAATAATAATAATAATAATAATAATAATAATAATAATAATAATAATAATAATAACTATTTATTTTAAAGTTCACAAGGTTTCAATCGGCGACAGACACATTATTATTGCTGTCCCTGAATTAAGCTTACTTTTCAATAAATAATGCACTTTTTAAAAACATTCGTAACGTCCGGACGATTCTCCTACGATGATGAAGGTATCACGATACCTTGACACGATCTCGCACAAAATGTCACGAGGTCAATACGATAATCTCCCATCACATATTTTTAACATATTAAAATCTTCCGTAAGTACGTGGATCTTTTTGTTCTTTTTTGGAAAGTCTGAAAATTGAAGTACGAGCAATCTGGTTGAGTACAATAAAAATTAAGTTACAGATTTTTCTGTCTTTATGGTACTTGTTTTTCTAATAGTATTTCGTGAACTTCTGGCATTGGGTTGTTCAGTACCTAACGCTAATTCTAAAATAACATTGCAATTGCAACTATTTCGTAGAAAGTAGATGCATTACAAGAGTTCCAATTTCTCTTAAAATGTAACTAACTCACTGGCACTATCGAACCCGCAGGTTCATGGCCGAGCGGACATAAGCTCTCCATACATCCCTGCTACTTTGGCATGGGTTCCCTGAAGTAGTCCCCGCCCGAAGAACAGAATGGGGGACTATTTGTCCTCCGGAAAATTTTATCCCAGTTGAACCCATGTCCGCATTTCTTGACTGTTGTATTTTGACGGCGAAAGATCGTCACTCTTTTGACCAAGGTACAATGTAACAAAGATTGTATTTTTACGGCGAAAGATCGTCACTCTTTTGACCAAGGTACAATGTAACAAAGATTATACTTGTGATTATTCATAAATAGGCCTATACTATTTATTTATTTGTATATTTTCAATGTTTACTCATATTTCTGTGCCTAAAGTTTTATTTTGCTTTTCCACTCATCCCTATCCATCCACTCCATGTCCTCCAGCCCTATTCTTCTCATTCCAGTTGTTATTTCTTGCATCCATGAGTTTCGAAGTCTTCCAGATGGACACTATTCCAATGCTTATCTGGGTAGCCTTTCTTCTTGCATTCGTCGTATGTGTTCATACCAATTTAACTGCTTAAATCTTGTATAATCTACTACTGAATATTTAATATTAATTTTTTTCTCGTATGGCATTTATTTATTTTTCCATTTTGAACATATTCCTGCTCTCCTCAAGAAATCCATTTCCATCTACAATATTAATAGTATTAATAACAATAATAATTATCATTATTATTATTATTATCATTATTATCATTATCATTATTATTATTATTATTATTATTATTATTATTATTATTAGTAGTAGTAGTAGTAGTAGTAGTAGTAGTAGTAGTAGTAGTAGTAGTAGCAGTAGTGGGAAAATAATATTAACCATAATTTGAAGGAGGTAAATTATACAGGGAGTGATTAGTTATAATTAACTCAGGATATGTCCGCGCGTCTCCATGATCCTCAGCATTTGTTAGTTCCATTATGTTAGGTAATGGTAGTACTAGTAAAAATGACTAGTAGTAACAACTACTAAATTAGTAACAGCTGATTTAAATTTACTACAATGACTCCGGTAGCAATATGTGTTGTACGAATATAAATCAGATAACAACTGATTATTTCTAATATAATAAGCAAGACAACCTAATTAAAGCAGATTCACGTAGTCTATTTTCCTTTCTACATACTTTTACGTGCTCCACGGCACACGGGCCCTTACTGGGACACGACCTGTCGGGTGAGGATCTTTTTACATACTTTGTTTTGACCACACAAGCACATCGGGGGCATCTCCGGATGTGATCAGGTCAATTCCAGGGTCACTTCCGACAGTAAGAGAAGACATACTATTCGCAAATACATTCACATTAAACAATGCTAATTTGATACGGAAAATTTTGATGGCCAGTTGATGTTCGGGAGCTACTTGGGCTTTAAACGTTTCTGACATTTTTATTATATTCCTCGATGAAACCTCACCCACGAAACTTGTCCCCACCAGGGATCGAGCCGGGCACGCTACATCCGTGGCAATGTCCTAACCCTGAGACCTCATCGATGGACAAATCTTTTGACAATAATATTATAACCAGGTCTAGAGGATTATGCACCAAAACAAACTTTACATGTTAGATACTATGCGGAGTAGTGAGAGAGGTGGGGAGTAGCATGCAGTCCTACACATTATCGTTCGATTACTATACAACTGTGTAATACGTTCAGGGAGTAACAGCATTCATTTCAGTTCTGATACACGTATTACAGGTATTGCTGGACTTATAAAGTGTGTATTGTTTTGTTTATGTATGTTTTTCTGTGTTTGCTAGCATCGGCAATACTGCATAGTGTTTTAGTCACTTTATTGCACAATTATAACTGTCTCCTGTATTATATATTTTTTGTAGCACCTAACTATACCTGTCTGGTATTGGCGTTGTGTTCCTATTGCTCCCGTACCTCGTCCATGCAAGTGTTCTTTACATCGTTTCAACAATCAGGTCGTCCCTGCTAATGACTTCAGTGTTAGATGCAGCACATTAGACAACAGCAATGAGGTCGTCCTGCACGTGAAGGGTTCAGTGTACGATCCACTAGCCCTGAATATGACCAGATAATTAGAGTTCCATCAAGCATCACGATACAGCGTGTATGATCATGGATGAGTTGGAATTTACAATGCAAAGATAAAATAACATTGTTTCGTCGGGTTTTTGAGCCCAAGTGCCGTGATAAAGTATGAAAGGGAGGATCTCTCACTATTATTAAATTGTCCTTGCATCGTACCAAATGTCACGGCACTGAATGCGCTCTCATCGGTATCCCAATATTGTCTCCAAGTGGAAAGAGGATGCTTAACTAATAATTCCCTGGTAAAACTGCAACGCATAGCCTGAAAATGCTATGAGTGAACTGAAAGACCTGCCCTTGGGCAGAATTACTATGGATGGATATAGAAATTATATAATCTATGTAGTTAATCTTAAATTGGCTAAACGCCAATTTATTGCGCCAGTTTTTTAAATGTGTCGGAATGCAGTAAAAACAAATCATGTGTAACTATAAGTTATTCGGAGGAGTATTTTGAAACATTCAATTGAATTTCTAGTTTGTGTTGGAAAAATAAGTTAAGGAAGTTATAATTTGATGATGTTTAATGTATATCAAATTTATTTATGATTTATTTTTTTAACTATGCCTCTAGCTTTAGTATGATTTACTTCTTGTTTAGCTGAAACTAATCGAACGCCCTTTGATTTTGCTGAAGGGGAATCAGAATTAGTTTCTAGGTTTAATGTGGAGTATAGTAGAGGTGGATTTGCATTAATTTTTTTGACTGAATATGCAAGAATTTTATTTATAAGAATACTTTTTTGTATTACTTTATATTGCGTAATTCAATAGACATTAAACTAATTTCTACTTTTCTTTTTTCTACTGTTTTAGCACTAGGCACATTAAGATTAATAAGCCAAATAAACCAACGTATCGTATAGGATGCATCGCCAATTTGAGGGTTAAGGCTACAATACATAGAAATTAAATTATTAAATTAATATTAATTTAACCCTTAAAATGGCTAAACACAAATTTCTTCTGTTAGTTATTTGAATGTGGCGGACCGCAGTGAAAACGTAATTTTGTGTAAGTTATTATTAGGTATATTAGACACATATTTAAGTGATTTCTGTTAGTTCGTTTTCTTCTTATTTATTTAAAATATTAAATTAATTGCACCAACTCATGTATTCGAAAGGATATATTACGAATTTAAGGGTTAAAATTACTCTGTTTCGTAAAAAGACAATAACTAATATGGTACATCTCGAACTAAATTTTTTCGCAATTTTCCCAATTGAGTATTCTATTGAATGACATCCGTGGAAAGAAATCCGATAAGTTCTGCTCTTACAACGATATAGTAAATCGTCTGGTTATGGCGATGCAGTTATATAAAGTTAATTTCCGTTTTATTGACTAGATTTAAAGTTACTACTTGATTAAATTAATGAGGCTGAGCAATCCTTATTAAAAATTTTACCAAAAAGAAAAGAGAATATATATATTTAGCATAATTGAGAATGAAGCTTGTGACTTCTAGTATGTCAAACATGTGAGCATTTCGAGAAATTGGAGAAAGAAGCTTCCATTTTTCATAAATAGAAGGTTAAAATCAGTTGATTTAGGAATTAAATCCACGGAAAAAAACATTAAGAAAAGAAGTGCACTAGAAAATATTTGGTGATTTCATATCAGGTAGGTCACGTAAGGGTCCTTTACCTAGCGGAGTATCTTGGTCAGTTTTGTTGATCAGGAAATAGGACCTAGTACAAGGTCATCGGAAGTGCAGAAGGTGCGACTCATCACATCACGTGACTTCACAAAACGTGACTCCCGAGACGTAACTATACGTCATAGTAAGTTTCCAGGTCATTAACACAAACGTATCTTCTCCATTTGTTATTAGGCCAAGGGCTTGAACTTACCACCTTAAAAGTAATTCTACAAGCCTTTTCAAGATCATAATGCAATCTCTTCAAGAACCAAGCTCTCTAGGCCATGTCATCTCCATATTCCGTAAGCTGAGGCTCTCATCTTTCAATGTGTTCCTGGAAACTTTTATTAAACAAATATCTTGTTAGCACAAGATGATGAATAGAGTGAGCTAGTTAGAGTATAGTATATTTCAAAACATGAGGACCTCGCCTCACACCACTGGCTCATGTCAGCTCTCGATGACAAGAACATCCCTCTCGAGTTAACAATGGCATTGTACTGTTTCTACTGTCATTTGTCTTCTGATATTTAAAGGATTACAAGAAAGTTTGCCTTTTGTTCGCAGAAATTTTTGAATGGAGAAAAGAGGGGGTGATTCCAAGGTACTTCCAGAAACTGAGGTTCTTAAGTTTTGGCAAAAACTATAAGTTCTGCATGACCTACAGACGGGCTAAGAGTCGCTCCTCGTGGAATGATTGGTTCTTGAATACCGACCTTAGAGGAGAGACAATAGATCTTAAGGCCGGTATTCAAGAACCAAGTTCTTTAGGCCATGCCATCTCCTTCTTCCGTAAGTCGAGGCTCTCTTCTTTCAATTTGTTCCCGGAATTTTTTTAATATTTTGTTAGCACATGTTGTTGAATAGAGTGAGCCAGTTAGAGTAGGTTCTGCATGATCCAATAATTAACCACTGAGAGACGGGCTGAGAGTAGATCTACGCGAAAAGCTTGTTTCTTGAATTTCGGCCTTAGGGGAGAGACAAATGGATCTTAAGGCCGGCATTAAAGAACCAAGCTCTCCAGGTCATTCCATCTCCATCTTCCGCAAGCTATGACTCTCATCTTTCAATGTGTTCCCGGAAACTTTTTTTAACAAATATCTTGTTAGCACATGGTGTTGAATAGAGTGAACCAATCAGAGTAGGTTCTGCATGACCCACATAATTAACCACGAAGAGACGGGCTAAGAGTGACTCTTCGCGGAAAGCTAGGTTCTTGAATACCGGCCTTAAAATAAGCAGCCGGGTCTTGCAGGTTATGTGAAATACAAACCATAGAGGTTCAACTTTCTCACTGGTCACATATGTTAAGTGTAGTTATGTAATAATCATCCAATTTGTAACCAGTCTCACAGAATGTGGTACATCCATTTCCTCACTCAAAGCAGAATCAATCTTGATGTCAACATTACTTGCAGTTTATATTTAAAAAAAATATATTTAATTTATTTTTAGTTGTTACACGGGTATTTTATGGTAATAAGAAGTGTCTGTGTTTGTATCCTGTGGATATTACACATCTAAGTCCACAGGCTCCTCTGTCACAGCAAACTTGCCCACTTCTGCAATCCCCAGACTTGATGCATTTGTTCCATCCACAGTTCCCACTCTGTGGTCTGGCAGGAGAAGGACATGGCGATACATCTATCAACAAAGAACGAAACCAATACAATAATAATACTACTACTACTACTACTACTACTACTACTACTACTACTACTACTACTACTACTACTACTAATAATAATAATAATAATAATAATATTTTTTATATCAACCTGCAGGAAGAAGAAGACCAGGACGTCCACTCAAAAGACTTCTGGATGGTGTTTCTCTTGAGGCCGAAACAGGTCAACAAATGGCCTAAATTCGTGAATGTACTATGATGATGATGATGATATTTTTTATTTATTTATATACAGAATTTTAATGTTTACACGTCTTTCTGTGCCTAAAGTTTTATTTTTCTTCTCCACTCGTCCCTCTCCATCCAATCCATGTCCTCCAGTCCTCTTGCTCTCATTCCAGTTCTTATTTCCTGCATCCACGAGTTTTGAGGTCTTCCTCTCCTCCTTCTTCCAGGTGGACACCAGTCCAATGTTTTCCTCGGTAATCTTTCTTCTTGCATGCGTCGTAGGTGCCCATACCAAATAAATTGTTTATACCTTATATAATCTACTAATTAATAATAATAATAATAATAATAATAATAATAATAATAATAATAATAATAATAATAATAATAATAATAATAATAATAATAATAATTTATATACGGATGCGAAACATGGACTCTTGCTTTAAGGGAGGAAAGGATATTACGAGTATTTGAGAATAAAGTTCTTCTTCTTCTTCTTCTTCTTCTTCTGCTTCATGAAATTAGGCCTTTTGACCTGTTTTCACATCAAGTGGGATTTAATGAATCCTCCCATCTAGTAAATGGGCGTCCAACATGAGAATAAAGTTCTTAGAAAATTTTTGGACTAAAGAGAGATGATCAGACAGGTGAATGGAGAAGACTACATAACAATGAACTACATGGTCTTTATAGGAAGCCAGATATAACAAGAACAGTTAAGTCTCGTAGACTGCGATGGACAGGGCATGTGGCACGAATGGGAATGAAAGACGTGCATGGAATCTTCTTGTAACAAAAGCAGAGGGAAAACGCTCAGTTGGTGGACCAAGAATGAGGTGGGAGAATAACATTAACTATGATTTGAGGGAAGTAGATTATACAGGGAATGATTGGAAAACATTAGCTCAGGATAGGGATGCATGGAGAGCTTATGTCCGCGCGACCATGAACCTTTGGGTTAGATAGTGCCAGTGAGTTAGTTATAATAATAATAATTTATTATTTAATGAGAATTCTCCTCAATACATAGTTTTGTCTCCATTCGAACAATACCAACATCTAAAATACACAAAGTTAGATATTACCTTTCAGAATTCTATACTGTTTATGATATTACGCCATTTGTCATCATCTTCCACTACACCATATCTTTCCATTAGCATATGCACATTCTGTATCAAGGTAGTAGCACGTCGCTCTCTTCCTCCTCTCTTCTTAATGTCCCATTCTTGTACAATCCTGGGTATTCTTCCTTCTCCGATTCTTAGTATAAGTCCATACCATTGTAGTAGTTTCCTTTAAATTGTGACACTTTTTTCTTCCACTTACATAAGGCGTCGTATTTCTGTTCCTTATTTATCTTAGCTGGACATTCTGCCTGCTCGTCTCATTTGAATCAGGGAATTATTTAATAATAATAAATAATAATAATAATAATAATAATAATAATAATAATAATAGTAATAATAATAATAATAATAATAATAATAATAATAATAATAATAATAATAATAATAATAATAATAATAATAATAATAATAATGATAATGACATGATTACAGCTGGTCAGGCTCCATAACTAACATCGAAATAATAGAAGAACTAAAAATAACTCCAGTTCTGGCGGAATAGAAAATTAATTCGAAATGACCTATGTAAAAAAATAGATTAACAAATATTCTGAATATTAAATAACAGGAAAGTTAGATGGGACAAGGCCAAGATGTCCTCAAATAGAAAAGAATGGAAGTATCTTTATTAAGCTTCGACGGCTACTAAGATATAAGACAACTGAACTAAGTAAATAAATCAATAAGAATAAAACGACTAGGACGTCTTATGAAGGGAATAATTGACTTGAACTCCCAGTAAGTTCGGAATAAGTGAACTAATTACATAACTGATGATGATGATAATAATACTATTAATAATAACAGTAATAATAATAATAATAATAATAATAATAATAATAATAATAATAATAATAATAATAATAATACAATTTTGATATGGCCAGAATGTTCTAGGCTATATATTACTGAAATTATATCTTAGTAACGGTAGTAAGGAATGGAAAAGGAATAATGCATTTTTAAGAAGATATTTGCTCCTCGTACAACCAGATTGATTGAGACCAAACAAAGAAATTGGCCTGTATGAAAATTGTGAGAATATCTCAACCTCAATCTAGAAAAGAATAATTTATTTCTATAAACACTTCCATAATCTGCCGATATGGAATCAGAAAGAAGTATTCATGAAATGAGAATCAAATATTATAGATAGAAGTATAAGCTTATGCAAGATCAAAGAAGAAGACACATATAGACGCGTTTAAAAAAAAAAAGAGTGGGCGCCACGGCGCGCCGCGACTAATCGGATCATTACAGGAGCATGCAGGCAAATGAAAGAAGTGTTGGTATGGTATCATTTGCTGGAAACTAAGTACCGGTATTCTGCTTACTTTAGGTTCACTCATCAGCCTTGATGTTTTGTGGACTAGGTGAAAGTGGCATAGCTCTTTTCTCACTAGATTTCAATTCTCCAAATAGACGTTACATTCTTTTAGAAAAATTCAGTCTTAAAGAAAACATATCATAACCTTGATACTTTGATAGTTTCTTTTTCCATCAGCCACCAAAGAAAAAGAGGCTTTAAATCATTCTGAAGAATATATTTTTTAAATACTTTATGATCTTGTATTTAGCCCATTAGTTTTTAGCGTTGCATAAATTATATTATTAATCTACAAATTTACGCATTTTTGTCGTTATTGTTTAGTGTAACATTTTTTACATAGAGCTAATTGCTAGGGTCTAATTTGAATTCAATAAATCTAAGCATACTTCTAACTTTATAACATACACATATGGTACACATATAGAGGGAAAATACTGAAGTAGGGACAGTTTTCTTTAATAAAACAACAGCATTTCTCCAAAAAAGTAAAAATGTACAACCATTTTTTAGTAGGCACGAAAACACAACAATAATAATAATAATAATAATAATAATAATAATAAACGTGTCTAAATTTCTCATTTCCACCGATGCTTTACCTAAAACACTACACTCTAGCTTACAGACTTTGAACATAACATTTGTACCATTATAAAAAAATAAAATTTCAGATAGTTCAGTGATACTTTTTCTGAAAATATTAAACTTAGAAATTAAAAATAAATATAAGTACATAAGAAAACTTACCTAAATGACTTAATGAAAAAAAAAAAGAAAATATTAATTGTGGATAAATTACACTGGGGAACAAAAAAATATTTTTTTCTTGGTGCCTGAAATTTTTCACCCGATTCTGGGTATTTCGGCACTGCTGATTCCAAAAATGTCATCCATTTTGTTGCAGCAGCTCTAGTTTGCAAGATATTGATGATACTGCTCTTATGTACCACCATTGTAAATCGATTGTTTGCATAATACTAATTGATTTAATCCAAGTTATATTCATGTTGTTGTTGCCGTTTGCATATGTAATTTTACTAATTTGACAATTGTTTATCCTTTTTCTAGACTGACATGGCTTCAACACGAAGAAAATGTGTGAATAATCCTGATGTGTTTTGTTTTCATCTGTGGGGAGTACACATTCACTCAACAAAGAAAACCTATAACTGACTTTGTAAGAAGAGCTTATTTGGCCTATTTCAAAGTACAACTGGGAGATCAAGATAAGCCTTGGGCACCTCACATTGTATGTAAAACGTGCACAGAGCATCTACGACAATGGACAAATGGGAAACGGAAATGCTTGAAATTTGGGGAACCAATGATCTGGCGAGAACAAATTAACCATAGTGATGACTGCTATTTTTGTTCAGTCAATGTAAAGGGCATCAATAGCAAAAACCGGAATAGATGGGTATATCCCAATCTACGCTCCGCAAGACGCCCTGTTCCACATTCAGAGGAGATACCTGTTCCAATTTTTACCAGTCTTCCAGAGTCACCAGAAGAAGAGGATGATTCAACTGAAAGCTATTCTGAGGGAAATGACAGCGATTTCCCAGGACCTTCATCAGTTTCATCCGGTTTTAGTCAAGCGGAACTGAACGACCTCATAAGGGATCTAAGTCTTCCAAAGAAGTCATCTGAGTTGTTAGCTTCCAGGCTGGCAGAGAAACAATGTCTGTTACCGGGAACAAAGGTCACAGTCTATCGCAAAGAGAGAAACAGACTTCCTGCCATTCTTCACAGTAGAAAATCAATTTGTTTTTTGTATGAATGTTGAAGGACTGTTAATGAAGCTGGGTGTAAGAAAATACACACCAAGTGAATGGCGTTATTTATAGATAGCTCCAAACGCAGCCTAAAATGTGTTCTTTTGCATAATGGGAACATATACAGGTCAATCCCAATTGGTCACTCAGTTTCTATGCGTGAAAATCAACATACAATAGCTACAGTGCTAGAGAAGATCTCTTACCGTGATCACCAATGGGTAATGTGTGTCGATCTCAAGATGGTGAATTTTCTTCTAGGACAACAAGGTGGGTACACCAAATACCCATGCTTTATATGTTTATGGGACTCTAGAGCCAAAGATCAACATTGGGTGAGAAGGCATTGGCCTCTTAGAGAAAGCATGACCGTTGGAGAAAAAAACATCGTTGCAGAACCTTTGGTTGACAGAAACAACATCATCTTGCCACCACTGCATATTAAACTTGGTTTAATGAAACAGTTCATCAAGGCGTTGAATAGAGATGGAACATGTTTTGGCTACATATGTACAAAATTTCCTGCACTGAGTAAGGAAAAAATAAAAGCAGGTATATTGGATGGACCACAAATCCGCCAACTTATTAATGACCATCAATTTCAAGACTCAATGAATGATACTGAAGCAGCCGCATGGTCTTCGTTCTGTATGGTAGTGAAGAATTTCCTTGGAAACTATAAGTCTCCTAATAGTGATGAACTAGTGGAGAATATGCTCACTGCTTTTTGTGCACTAGGTTGTAACATGAGCATCAAATTACACTACCTACACAGTCATTTGGATCGATTTCCAGACAATCTTGGAGATGTAAGTGAGGAACAGGGTGAGCGTTTTCACCAGGAATTAAGTACAATGGAAGAAAGGTATCGTGGACGGTGGGATATACATATGATGGCGGACTACTGTTGGAGCATCCACCGAGAATGTCCAAGATCATTGCATCGGAGGAAATCACAGAAACGGGGATTCTGCGACCTGATGGAGGAAAATTAATGATTCTAACGAGACTAATGTGTAAATAAATTATGGTAGTTATAGATACACAGTTGTTTCATGAAAAAGAAAGTATTTGTTCTTTTGTATTTAATTGTATGCGAGTAATATAGTTGTATATGTGGACCAGTATTTTTGAACTGGTATATAATTTGAATAAACTCTATCTCAAAAACTAGAGCTGATAGGACGAAACTGAAATCATCTTTGGAATCAGTGACCCAAATATACCCATAAATAGGTGAAAACATTAAGGCACCAAAATCACTGTTCCCCAGTGTTATTGTCGTTAAAACTCTATTAGAATTATTTGTAATTGACTATGGTATTTAGCTTCTTAACATTGAAAATGTTGATACTTATACATTTAAAATATTGTACAATCAGATTTAATCACGTCAACAAAAAATCTGTGTACTTGTGAATTTATTAAGAAGCAATCAGGCAACGTGATTATAAGAGAGCAAGTTAAATTAAAAATCCTTCCATTTGTTTGTGATTGAATACATATTTATATTCCAATACTTTGATACTTACAAGAACAGCAAGTGTTGAAGAATTTGCAGCAGAAGGCGCTGTTAGTATCGATACAGAAAGAACAATACTCCTGACTAGGATTCCCCTCACCATCAGATGAACATGTGACACTCTGAAGTAAAAGAACTACCAACAAAGTAAACATATCGTAACGGTGTGTTTAAGACTGTCAAATGTTCGTGAGGTTATATACACAATATAATTATATGCAAGACCACGTCCTGGGATGTCCCATTGTATTATACATTCTGTCTGCTTTCTCCAGACGAAGCAGTATATCTTGAATCCTGCTGGAATCATGCATTCTTTGAAACTATCCAGGATCTGTTGACTGCAACATCAATTTTCACTTCATGTATTTATCAACTACCCTTATGGATACTCTAAATCAGTTTCAGATTGATATATTTATAACTGTAAAATTAATGCATTTCTTAAAAATATTAAATAACCTTATGATGGAAATTGTGACCCTTTCACATACAACAATTTTTTTATAGTAGACTCGTATATTCAGTTACAAATTTCCTTCATAGATAGTGCTGAAAATTGTTGGAAATGATTTGATAAGAACCAGAAGGCACTGCCGTATATGAATCATTGGTCAAAATACGTGTAAAGTACCCGCTTAAATAGGAAATAGATGAGACCCAAATATTTGCCAATTTTTTTCTCTAGTACTAAATTATAAAGGCAATAAAGAATATTCTGCAAAGAGAAACACTAGTCGCAAAAAGAAACTAAATGAAAGAGACAAAAGACTTCTGAAGAGGATTGTGTTATAAAATCATAAAACTACTGCAGATAAAGCGCCTGCGGAATTAAATACACGCCTAAGAGAACCAATTTTTACCAGAACAGTTATTACAAGACAGCTGCACAAATTAGATATTTATGGCAGATTAGCAATTAGTAAGCCATTGATTATAGACAGGAATGTAATAAAAAGAAAACAGTAATATTATTATGAGCACAAGTATCGGATACTGATGATTGAAAAAATGCAATGCGATCTGATGAGTCAACATACACTTTTCCGTACTGCTGGTAGGATACATGCCTGGATAACACAAACTGCAGCTTCAACTCAGACTACAGGGCCAATAGTTAAACGTTTTGAAGGGTTAATAATTCCGATTGAGGGTCTTTCCACTTTTCCTTTTACCAGCCGGCTGCTGGCCCTTCACATCCACATGTGTCAATCACAGAGGTAGATGATCAACAGCCTGTGTAGAGGTGACATGTGGTTAGCATGTCGAGTCCCTCAGCCGTTATAGCTGGTTCCTCAACCTGGAGCCGCTACTTATTGTAGCTACCCAATTGCCTCACGATGCTGGGTGGGCACCGGTCCCATACTGGCCGAAATACCATGAGAAAATTTCTTCTCCCATGGAGACTCGAACCAGCGCAAGTCCCGTAGCTCTGCGCCAAGGCTTCCTACCTTAACCGCTCGGCTACGGCGCGGGACAGGGTTAATAATGATTTGATCAAAAATATCTTGTTATTCTATAAGTATTATTTTCACAAAATTGGCAAACTTGACTGCTAAGGTCTATGTGGCATTCTAGGGGGGGGGGGCTGTGCATTGAATGTTAAGACATTGTTCTCTTCATTTATTATATTTTTCAAGTTGACAATGCGGTTACTCACATTGCTGGTTTATATTAAAGACTGGTTTAAGGAGCATAAAAGAGAAGTCAGACGTCAAATCCCCAGACCTGAATATTATTAAGACAATGTTGTTTGAATTAGAAACTGAAGTAAGGACAAGATTTCAGTTTCCTTCCTCTCTTAAAGAGAGAGAAAAAAAATAGCTGTATTAGTGCAGAGCTACGGGACTTGCGCTGATTCGAGTCTCCATGAGGGAAGACATTTTCTCATGAAATTGCGGCCAGTATGGGACCGGTTCCCACCCAGCATCGTGAGGAATTTGGGTAGCTACAATAAGTAGCAACACTAGGTTGAGAAGACCAGCTATAACGGCTGGGAGACCCGACATGCTAACTACATGCCATCCCTACACTGGCTAGATGATCGTCTACCTCTGTGGCCAACATATGTGGATGTGAGACCAGCAGCCGGATGGTAGGCCAAGGGTCTTCTAGGCCTGTTGCGCTTGGAGTTTATATAAAGAATACTATAAGATGCCATAAATGATTCATAAGTTTTGTGAATCAGTATTAAGAATAATATTGCAACTGTTTTAAAGATTAATGGTGGTTCTACACCACATTAATGAAGATGTAGAAGTATTTTCATTATTTTTACTATCGCATGTATATGAATCTCGACCATGTTTGAATCTGCGAACCTAGGAGATAGAAGAAATCATGTAGTCCACGTAACCGGCGAAAGATATCGAGAAAGTTGGATAAAGCAAAGATGGCACTACTATTCAATGAATATGCAGCAGAACGTAATGAGTTACTACTGTATACCGCTAGATGGCACAAAGATGAACTTTTAAGTAAAAATTTCGAAGTTTATTCGTTCTTTCATTATCCATTTCATCATTACTTTAGGCCTACGTGTATAAGGTTGATCATTCAAGAGTTGTATGATCGAAGTTCAAGTCGCATAGTGAATTCTCTTTTCTATAGAATTTCTTTGGATTTAAGTTTAGGCTTGATAATATGAAATAACGATTAATGATAAAAGTGTTAGTTGAAGTACAATTTCAATCTAACATTGGTTAATTGATTATTGAGAATGTAATTATTCTCTATTTTGCCAGAATTTAAGTTATTTGTATTCTACTATTATTTATTATTCTAAGTTCACTCTCATTTTTATTCATTCGTTATTTTGTAGCTTTTTACTTCAAGTAGAAAAGTTGGTCCTGTTGGACAGGGTTACAATGTTCGTTTCTGGAAGAAAAGTACGCGGGTTCAAATCCGGCCTGAGTCAATGGATTTTAAGCGCGCAAAAATCCCGGTTGTTGGGAAAGAAACCAATGGGCAACGTGTCGTAGATTTACGGCACATAATAAACTTAAAGTGTGAAATAAGGAGCCTCGAACGAAATTTGTCGGGGCTTTCATACCAAGTTTTGAATTTCGGTGGTAATGGCCTGTGCTGTTATAAGATACTTGTTAAATAACTCACTTACTATTATTATTATTATTATTATTATTATTATTATTATTATTATTATTATTATATTATTATTATTATTATTATTATTATTATTATTATTATTCGTCTAGGTTAACGTATCACCTTATAGATAGGCCTACTCTTACATACCCCACCCCCACCGTGTCTTACAGTAGCACGACCTGTCGGTTGCAGGTATTTTAACTAACTAACTTACTCACTGGCAATATCGAACCCGTAGGTTCATGGCCGCGCGGACATAAGTTCTCCATACATCCCTATCCTGAGTTAATGTTTTCCAATCATCCCCTGTATAATCTACTTCCCTCAAATCATAGTTAATGTTATTCTCCCACCTCATTCTTGGTCTTCCAACTGGGCGTTTTCTCTTTGGTTTTCCTACAAGAAGCTTCCATGCACGTCTTTTATTCCCCATTCGTGCCACATGTCCTGCCCATCGCAGTCTATGAGACTTAACTGTTCTCATTATATATGGCTTTCAATAAAGACCATGTAATTCACTGTTATGCAGTCTTCTCCATTCACCTGTTTGTTCATCTTTCTTTGGTCCAAAAATTTTCCTAAGAACTTTATTCTCAAATACTCGTAAGCTCCTTTTCTCCCTTAAAGAAAGAGTCCATGTTTCGCACCCGTATAATATAACTGATAGAATAATAGTTTTATATAATTTCAGTTTAACGTTTTTTGAAAGGAGTTGGACAGGTATTTTGCACTTTGTATTACACATATACTTTTATTGACCATGCAAAGACCTTCGTGATGGCGATCATCTCAATCTGGAGTGTCCTCTGAGACAACACAACATTAAGACGAAACACGCCATTCACTCGCACGTTCACACTAAACATGGCGATTATGATAATCATTCTGATGGCCAGATAAAACCGTTTGGGTCTTTAAAGTTTCCTGATATTTTCTCACAGGTGAGGAAAAACCGCGAAAAAGAACCATTACCCGGGAAATTTGTCCCGACCGGGGAACGATAGTAGTACCTCTGCCTACTAGGCAGCAACACTACCAGTAAACTAACTTACTCCATAAACATTTATTGTTGTTAATATATTCCTCGACCTCAACTGCTACAGGTGTATATTCAATCGGTTTCCGCTAATGAAGTTTAGAGTTTTTGTTAAATGTGCTACCCTCTATTTATGAGCAAGTAACCTCAGACGGCAAAGCTTGGACAACCGGAAATGTGATTCTGGGCAGAGGAGGGATTGAAATTTCTCATCGCTCGTTCTTATCCACCATACTGCCAACTCAGGATTGTATAAATTGAGTACCCGGTGCTTTTCTGCAAGGATAAAGTCAGCTGCTTGCAGAGTTACTACCTTGTCCCATTCTCGCTCCATCGGCTAACATTCGCGCATCCCTTCATCCACCCCTCCCATGGACATTCACTTTCTCTTTACAGAGAGTTTTTTATAACAGGTTATCGCATTCATCATCAGTTCAGATTGTTTCATATCTTTAGAATGGTTACCGGTGATTAAAATGTTCACATATCCTCTGCTATATTCAGTTCAGTGTGTCTCTGATCTCTTTAATGTCAACATTAACGTTTTTCTACCATTACATGATTTGACAATTCAGTATAATAACTTCCGGGTTAGGTTAAACACGGCCTTCTCGATAACGAATCCTTTATTTCTTTCCTGTCTCGGCTTATTGAGAAAATAACCAATAGTTAATTGTTGGCCTCTGGTATTCTGAAAAGTGTACTTATATTGTATTCCAAGGTCAAAGAATGTATTAATCCTTAAGTTATTGTTGGAGCAGAACTCTGTTAATAGTTCTCCATAGTTGTACACTATCTCCTCGTTAAATCATTGTTCCACTCTCGGTATTATTTGATTACCGATTCTGGCGTTGACATCTCCTAGTATAAATAGGTTTATATGTTGGAATTTCATCATGAACATTTTCTTTTTCCTCTCGAGATTTTCAATCCTCTCGTGCATAGACACCAAGCAAATTTAAACAATTTATATCTGTTTTTATTTTCAGTTTTACTGACTATTTAACTCATGCCCCAAATGGGAGTCAATGACCAATCACGTTTCAATGATTTCTGTTTTACAACCAATCAGAGTCGTGTTTC
The DNA here is from genome assembly GCA_030220185.1 of Diploptera punctata. Classification (NCBI taxonomy): domain Eukaryota; kingdom Metazoa; phylum Arthropoda; class Insecta; order Blattodea; family Blaberidae; genus Diploptera; species Diploptera punctata. Next base: position 1,325,397 of record JASPKZ010007815.1, on the reverse strand, counting down.
ACGAAATATTTATCAGTGTTATAATTACCATATATTAAACAAAGCTCCTCCTTTTTAATATTCTGAACAGGTCTGACCGTTATTTTGCAGTGACTGAGCCTATAAGAAATACGGCTACCAGATTGTATATATAGTGCATACATGTCAACATTTGTAGCAATTTATTATACCACCAAAAAAAGAAACCACTGTTTGACTTTCTTAAATGTATTTTTTCCCAGGTAATAATCCAGAAAAATATAATTGTAATATTTACATCATACGACATCAGAAATGAATATTAATATACAGATTGATGTTTCATTTTTTCTCCACTAGAGAGCATTCTTACAATATTGCGTTCCTTTGGCAATAAATAGTATGATCTGGTTGCAGTGATAAACAAAAGAAGCAGTAGAAGCGTACCTATCGTTTCTCATTTGTTTTCAAACATCGCCGTTTGCATTAAATATATAAATATTTTGAAATAACTACAGTTAAATAATGATTTGTGAGTAAACAGCTTAATTTTATTCGTTAAATAGTCCTAACAAATGCCACTCTTGATTTCCAAATTCTCTAGATAAATTCACTCCTCACTTCGTGAGTCGTGAATTTATCGATAATTTGGAAATCACTCGTGGCATTACTTATGATAGTATTCTATCTTCATTAACTTTTGATCTATACTTGCGTCTTTATGTTTCTTATGTATTAGAATTCCTACTCCACTTTGCGCTCTTTTATTTTTTGGAACTCCACTAAAAATAAAAATAAAATTGTCAACATTTAAAATATATTTTCCTTTTTTTTATTGTTTCATATAATGCACAGATCTTAATAGTAAGATTGTCTTTTAGGACTACAATAATTTCTTGATATATATTATGCCAGGATCGAATATTCCAGCAACCCATTCTTATACAATTTTTCATCCAGTTTTTGGTCTTTTATCTTGGTGAGGTCTATATCATTTTATCAGTCCTGCTTACTTCGTTAATTCTTTGAGCAATAGGTTCACACCTCAAGTAGGTTACTAGTTCGGCTCTTGGTGATCATCACGTCATTAGCCGACATGTTCAAGGTTCATGATGGGACTTCTAGATTACCGTAGCGGTTCAGAGGCACAAGAAGTCCTCATCTTACATCATACTATCAGATAATCCTCTACTTGCCTTTGCCTGTTCTCCTTAACGAGTACAGTAAGGTTGGATTTGGAGGAGGAAATATTGCGGAACAACATAAAATTGATCTCGCCAATGATACATTTAGCAATTAGAGTTAGTTGGTTTTCATTGAGTTTTATTTGGTATCACTAGCCACTAGCTGTTGTACAATTTCGCCAACATGTTGGCTAAAATTTTGAAAATATTGGCTATCTTTTAAAAATTCAATATTGTTATTGACATAATATACTAGAGGATGCAGCATAAGTCAGTTAACCGAAAATGCAAATATATTATTTTCTGTAGCTTACAACATCTATGCAAAAAAAGAAACTACCGAATTTCCAAAGTGGCCTCCATTGTTGTTTAAGCAGTAGTGATCGAGATTATATTCTGAAGGTCCCGTATTCAAACCCCGGTTTCAACCAATCTGATTTTTTACCTTGCAATCATGTGCAGTGGTTAACTGATTTATACCGCACTCTGTATGTTCTTCTTCTACTTCATGAAATGAGGCCTTTTGACTTGTTTTCACATCAAGTGGGATTTAATGAATCTTCCCATCTAGTAAATGGGCGTCCAACACTTCTATGTCCTATTGGTTTGTACTTTAGTAACAGCTGAGGGATTCTATCTGTAGGCATTATTTTAACATGCTCATACCAGTTGTTTCTAATATTGTCAATTCTATTTGTTAAATTAAAAATATTTAAGTCTCGGCGGAACTGGCATAGGAGGAAAATATTTCAACTCGGCGAAACTGGCAACTCTTTCTCCAGAGTTTAAAAGGAGCCCATACTCGGGGTAACAGGATTGAAGTCTCCAACGACTTAGGGCCGCATGCAAATACATTAGTCTCTACTCAAATTACTTCCAATCACCGGTGAGCTGACTTTCCGTGAGCAAGTGCAAAGATCGAATTAGCGATCCACTAACTGGTCATGCATGAAAGTCGTCGTTTTCGTAATATTGGTAAGAAATTACCCAGAATTCTCAGCGATAAAACCACTTCCGTTATTTTCGTTTGCTAGAGGAACGCATTTACGCTTGCGTCCCGCAAATAATACCGTATACGACGACGTCTGCGTCGCGCGATATTACGTCGATTCTCCTATTCTTCCAGTTTAATTCTTTGGTAGACTCTATCAAATTCCTCTTCTCTGCGTATACCGAAAACATGATCGAAGCCTTCAAGGTCCGACATATTGGATAAAGCAGCAAGGTACGCGGCAAGGTTTCAAACTACATCGGTTACCATCGGTTCCCATCGGGTTGCTCAGGATTCGTTCTCTGCAAAGCCACCTCGCCAGGTAGCTTAGGAATTTCGACAATTATTATCGCATGAATAAATTTTTGAGTACGTAAAAACATCTTTGGAGATGCAACTTTCTCAGCAGAGAACGACTTTTACGGTCTAATGCGTTCATAGATACGACCCTTAAAGTCGGAAGGAGCAAGCCTTTCTGCGGGAATTATACACAGAAGAACATGTCCAGAGTCTCTAAGGTGGCAGCCCCACCACTAGACTTGTCCTGCGCAACGCTCGTAACGTGGCCAGGAGACATTTACATTACTGATAATCATCAAGTGAGTAACCGGACTCTGTATATTATTTAGTGCTTATATATTAATAATTTATGTTATTGAACAATTTGAAATTTATTAATGTATTTTTACGTATTAATTCTGATTAGGACTATATTGAAACGGCATAAGTTACTTGCTAATATATATATATATATTTTTTTTTTTTCTAAAATTAAGAGAACAAAGTTAGGTAAGGGAAGAAAAATAATTACACAGAATTATAAAAAAAAGTATTTTATTTTGTAAATTATTGCTGTAATACATAATAAAATACGACACATTTTATTAAATATGTCAAGAAGTTATTTACATGTAAATGTCTTACAGTCATTTCCTTTTCTTAAACATTACAACATTGTTATAGAAACACATCACGTATTATAGACCATTAAAATATTCTAGGATGTGGTGTGTAGCTAGATCTGCTTGTCATGTTTATAAATTGGGTCGTACATATATTTGTCATAACTGTCCCTTATTGCTATGTGTCCATGTCAATATATTATTGTCCCCTATTTAAATTGGGCTAAACTGGCATTTTATAGCCATTGGGCTATGGAATTAAGTAACTAATATAAATACTGTATAAAAATACCTATACAATCAATTCACTTTTGCATTAAGAGACAAATTACTGCATTATAATTTAGTAAAGAATCTCAATTTTGTGAATGATTATTAGTATGATTTTTTTCTTCTCTTTACATTTTAAAAATCTATTCTTCTGTGTAACGAATAACTTCCAATTTCTTCTAAGGATACTTTACTCAAGTCTGTTCTCAAATATCAATATGAAAATTAATTTACTATATTGTCGCTTCCTTCATCTGCATTATTACAATTTTCTGAAAAAAATTATAAATCGAAATAGTTCTTTGTGCTTAATATTTTATCTTTATAAATAAAAATGTTAGGTATGCACTCAAATTGCATTTTAAGCTACTCTGCATGTATTCTCCATTATATAATTTGGATAAACATGTACATTTATAATTTGTACCACAAGATAGTTTTTGGAAGGTAACACATAAGTTATTAATAAATTGTAATTAACATAAAATTATATATATTTTGGAATATGCTTGTCATTTCAAGTTACTTCTATATTTTTAAAGTATTATTTTTGTTGAAACATGTGTATACATACTTTTCATTTCTTTAAGGGGAGTCGACTGTAAAGAGAGGTAAAAGTAACGCATAATCAAAATATATCTCTGACTATAATCACCTGACATTATAAAAATATTTATGTTAGTTATGGGTACATATACCTTAAAAATATTTGTTATAAGTTTGAAACCATTCAGTCTAAATTAATTTTTAAATATTTTTTTTGTAATAAATACGAAAGTGAAATTTTAACTACAAGTAGTCATTATATATATATTTGCCGTATCAGTTTTATTGTTGTAGGGCAACCTGTAATATTTCAAATACAGGATATGATTGAATTTTAACTTCGAAAATTATATGTATTTCAAATATAGGCCTACTAATGATAAAATAGGGCTTTTGAAGACTAAATAATCTGCTACAGCATCCTTATTATATAATCAATAAAGTGTCCTGGAGATGTCATAACCCCTATTTCAATTAGATCTTGAAACAAAGTGTACCAATATAGCAATTCTTGATGAAGCTAACTATTTAAAAATTAGTATTCATACTGAATTATTTAAGATAATAAAATACTTATATATAATTTTTTTGAAAGCTGAATGTATCCTTAATTAACATAAAATTGTAATGATGTCAGATAATTGGAATAATATACTTTTTTATCACGAGTTACTTTTCATCCCTCTACACAGCCATCTCTCATTAAATTTAAAACGTCTATTGTCCATTTTCATACATTTGTAGGAATTGATCTAAGGTCACTATTTTGATGTAAACAATAGTCGGTTTGATTCCAACAACCACATTCAACTCAATTTTGTAGTGATTTGAAGGACGTTTTGAAGCCAAATGGTGAAATTTTTACAAATAGTAATAATCTAAGAAGAATGCAGACACACAGAAAGTCAGTTTCGGTACAAGAGACGTTCTGAAAATGAGGTTATCGTATAATTTATTAACTTATTAGTGCCCAAGAAAGTTTTTATATGAAAGTCACTAAATTAGTGTGTAGCGTCAATCAAATAGGCCTATAGCACTTTCTTTTACTGTAATTATACTCAACTGCTGAGAAATTATTGGTTATTTTTAACTATTTTCCTAAAAACCGCTCCATTCAAAATGAAAAGGGAAACATTTTGCCAATAATCTCTCCAAATTTTTAAAACGACATATTTAAAATACAATAGCTATAAGCAAAAGTTATATTTGAACATAATGCTTACCACCTGAACACTAATTCAGTGCCTTTATTGAATTAAATTAAATATATTTTAAGAGAAAAATTGATAAATATATACTTTAAGTAAAATTTGAATCAACTGAGCTACAATCTATTTTTGTACTTTAAAAAAATTATAAATCATAATTATTATTTAGTGATTGGGCGTAATGTTGAATTAATTATTTGTATGGGATACAATATTTTCTCTTAAATGTATGAATTATAACCTACAGATTATTTGTCTAAAAGAAAACGAAGAGAATATAACTTATTTAAGCCTGACAGATTTACAGGAAGATGGGCATATAGACACTAATAACAAACTGAGCCAATAACAAACATAAGTCTAGCTAGAGTTAATTAATTTTCCTGTAAATCAATTGAACTTAACGTAATGATATATGAAACACTGTAGTATCATAGTGCTTCTTTGTTAACCACAAATTCTTAATAGTTGATAGGGTTGTTTTCTGGGATAAAGTAATCTTTACCGATTTTAATTAGTTTTTAATATTAATACCTTCAAATTTATATTATTTTGTGCTTTTCTCCCGTTAAATCATCCAATTACAAGACTATTATTTTAGAAAATTAAAAAATTGTCAAATTTTAAGGAGGATATCATATGAACATCTGGGAAATTGTTAATAATTACTTTCGCCGAAAATTTATAATTTATTGTTTTAAGAACTATAATTCGAAAAAGTTCCAAGATATGAGTGACTTAAATTAAACATTTTTCACTTTTGTCTACAAAATTAAAAATATTTTTAAATCATCGTAAGTACGTTTTTTCTCAAAAGAAAATGTTTATTTTTTTCCGCTATTAATCTTTACAAATATTACTTTATTTCAATGTAGTAATAGTGGTATTTCGGTGATTAGTTATATAAAATAGACTACAAAATAGATTATTAAAAAAACTGCTGACTTTAATTCTATAATTTTCAGAAAATGCACTGTTTGTTTGCTTATGAAAAACTGACTTTTTTTTGTGTAGTTGCATTATAACCATGTATAGAGTATAAGAATATTTTGGAAATATACTCTCTCACACCTAGAAATATTTCTCAATCTCTATTAAATTTGCATTAATTACATTAAATTATAGCTGTAATGTTACATGAATATCAGATTTGTTTTTATATTAACAAATTTTCAGATGAGTTTACATGATTATTCTCTCTCCTAAAAGGAATTCGCACACTGAAGTTTATTTTCGATTAGTCCCAAATATTTGATGATTTTAAAATATGTATTCCATATAATTAAATCATCGTAAATAAAATCATAAATATCGATTGTTCTCCTGTTGAAAGTTAAAACGATCTTGAGCATTTTCACGGCGGGAGTATTCCATTTGTTAACTCTCAGCTCCTGAAAATTAAAACAAAAATATAGATTACAGAAGTTATATAGTATCCTGCTGGAGTTCGGAATTCCTAAAAAGTTAGTTAGACTTATACGAATGTGTCTAAATGACACAAAGAGTAGGGTGCGTGTAGGCAAACAGTTTTCGGACACTTTTGAAATCCAGAATGGGTTGAAGCAAGGAGATGCACTATCTCCTCTACTATTTAATTTTGTACTAGAGCATGCCATTAAATCTTTAGAGAATGAGGAAGGCTTACAACTGAATGGTATTAATAAACTGTTAGTTTATGCTGATGATGTAGTATTGTTGGCCGATAGTGAGGAGATACTAAAGGACAATACGCACACACTATTGAGTAACACTAAGAAATTAGGACTGGAAGTAAATATCAATAAAACTAAATATATGGTCACACGTAGAAATACATTATATAATGGAAATGGACAGCTAATGACAAATGAGGTAAATTTTGAGGAAGTGGGTGAATTCAAATACCTAGGAACAATAATCACAAATAGGAATGAGATGCACAAAGAAATTAAGCATAGGCTCAATTCTGGAAATGCATGCTATTATGCATTGCAGAGACTCTTGATGTCCCAACTCCTTTCAAAAAACGTTAAACTTAAAATATATAAAACTATTATTCTACCAGTTATATTATATGGGTGCGAAACATGGACTCTTACTTTAAGGGAGGAAAGGAGATTACAGGTATTTGAGAATAAAGCACTTAGGAGGATTTTTGGACCAAAGAGAGATGAACAGACAGGTGAATGGAGAAGACTACATAACAATGAACTACATGGTCTTTATAGGAAGCCAGATATAATAAGAACAGTCTAGTCTCGTAGACTGCGATGGGCAGGACATGTTGCACGTATGGGGAATGAAAGACGTGCATGGAAGCTTCTTGTAGGAAAGCCAGAGGGAAAACGCCCAGTTGGTAGACTAAGAATGAGGTGGGAGAATAACATTAACTATGATTTGAGGGAAGTAGATTATACAGGGAATGATTGGAAAGGATTAGCTCAGGATAGGGATGTATGGAGAGCTTATGTCCGCGCGGCCATGAACCTACGGGTTCGATAGTGCCAGTGAGTAAGTATTAGTTTCTGATACACTGGAACACATTCAATGTATTTATTCATTTTACCTCTCCTGGTGCGGTTCCCTTTGAGGGAGGAAAAATATTTGGATCAATTTTATTTTAACGTGTTGACGAAGTGACCCCCGGCTTCTTTTAGGAAAATATAAAATTTAAATAAAAGTGGCATGAGAATATCAAGTAAAATTATAACAAAGAATTTACAATAAAGAAAATCTCAGGAAACTTTAAGGCCACCTGACGGTCATTATCATATTAACCTAATTATATTAGGTTTGGTTTAAAGGCTCTCCAGACGCATATTTACCACCATCGTCATCTTTCATATCATCGGGGCAGCGTAACTTTGCCTTCCAGGCACCCCAACCTCAGAAGTGAGTTGCAAGTACGTCATGCCAGGAAAAATACCAGAAATGGCCTAACGACAACTTGGTGTCATTGATTAAAAAACGTAGCATAGCGAGTATAAATCCATGCGTTATAATCACAGATCGGCAGGCTTCAAGGATGGAACTTAAGTAATTACCTCCCAATCCTAATCCTGTGTATTAACACAGTACCGGTAGTCCAGTCTCTAACATGCAAGCTTCTGGATTAAAGTTTTTATTTATTCATTTATTTTTTTTATCGTCCGTAGTATGGTTTTCGGAAGGCAAGTAGGCTAAATTCATAGGTTTCATCATTTACGGCGAGGTAAAATAAATCATACCTCAAATATCAGATATGTGAGGTTTGAACCACAAGGTTAATGGCCTGAGATGTTAAAGACCGCCGGTTGCGGGTTTGATCACTGATCGGGTGGGAAGTTTTAAACTGACCTCAACTCATCTGGGATAGACTCAGCCTCTAATGGAAATGATTTTAGGATACTTGTTCTGGAATAATGGGGTCATCATGTATGATTAGCAATTCGGGTGACATCTCGTGCCGACTGTTTACGAAGGTGAAAACCTCCTACTAACCGAAGGGCCTCCTAAGGGCTGCAGTATGATAACTTTACTCTCTACTTATTATTACCATTCATTCCAATTCGGAAATTAATTGATAATTTTGCAATGATAAATGCAGTGACATATGAAATTTGTTTAAAAATAGAAAAATACTATTCAATAAATGGACATTCCAATGATTAAACAAATTCGGTGAGATCAAACATTATAATATATCAAGGAATATTAATAACTTGAGCTAGTTTAGTTAGTTAGTTTTATATTTAAAAACTCTCGTTAAAAATCTCAGTCATTGATGTCGTAATTCAACTATTGGCGTGAAAGAAGCGACATTTTCTCAGAGGCCCCTTAATTCAGACTTGAGCTTCTTTTACATGCTTTAAATTTACGACACGATGCCCGTGATTTTACTTCTCTTCCAAAGAAAAAATTCTCAGGATTTTTTACTCCAGCAAAAATCTATCGAACCCGGCCGAACCCGTAAGAAAAACATGGTAATTACCACCCTATCAGGAACAAGGTTTGAATAAGACTGTTTTCGTCTTCCTTATTTAGTGTCAAAGACAAAGCTGTTCATCGCCATAGAATAGTCTAACGTCAACGACCATCCAGTTTCGGCTTCCCCCGTGTTATCCCTAAGGTAATTTAGTGTTCTAATCAAAATAATTGGATCAGTTAATCATAAATTTATGTTAAAAAATAGAGTTACGTTAAAAAGAAATTCCCAAAATAATTCTGCCGAAAAATTGATTCTTTAGCTAGAATTATTAAAACACAAATCCATAAACTCAAAAAAATTAATCCAAAATAAACGTAATCGCATCTACAAATAAAGAAATAATGATAAAATTCCATTCCACCCATACTCTTTTATTATTCTCTTCTAGAATATTGACTCTCAATTTATTGTTTTCTCTTTGTAAGATCAATACTATCTATCTATTATGACCAGGGAGCTAATTTTTAGGTTCTAAAAGTTAAGATGTCAATATAGTATAGGAAGTTCGGGTAATGTGGACCCTTCAGTTTGAGTGGATCCTGTTAATATCTTTTTTAATTGGTGCTGTCCTCGGACAGAAAATATTTTAACTTCTTCCCCTCATTAAATTTGGCGTGTTCAAGACCAGTTTATTTTATTCTTTCTGCGAAAAGGTGTTTATTTGTGATATTTATGAAAATACCACTTTAAAAGTTTTTCAAGCTAAGAATTAATTCTTAATTTCTGATATTGAATATTACAAATATTGAAACATCTCATATTTCTTTAGATTTATAATACTAATTATAGTTTTAACAGTATTGAAGTTAAAGGAACTGTACACCCTGAGGGAATTTAAATCTACATTTTGTGTCTGGTTTCTAAAGGAAACGCACAAAAATATCACTCTGGATCAACCAGATAAATATCTTCGTGATAAAAATGACCGTCGCTGTGACGTAGTCGGTAGAGTCCCTACATCCGGCGACCCGGGTTCGATTCCCAGCAGGGTAAGGTATTTAAATCTCCACCTTGGGACTGGGTGTGTGTCGTGTCCTTATGTTTATATGTGTGATTAAGGAAAACAAATTAAAAAAGTAAAATAAGAATGAAAAACAGTGTGAACGAGAGAAAACAAGAAAGGAAAAAAAAAAGATAGAAATTAAAACCATTGCTCAATAGTTGTGCTTGTTTTGATGCACTCTATCTCAATGGATCTGTTACAATTGGCTGCTTACAAACTAAATGCAATATGTAGCGATTATAATTTTAAAATTTCAATAAGTAAAACAAAAGTAATGGCATTTTGTGGAAGAAATACTCTGTATGCAAAAATAGTAATTAGAGACGAAATTATTGAACAAGTATCCCACTTTAAATATTTAGGATGTGACATCAGCTATGGGTATGATAAAAATATTGAACACAAAACACATCAGTTTCAAGCTATTTGTGGTACAATAAATAGAATATTGAATAATAAAGCCCATAAACAAATAAAATTAAAATTTTATAAAACAATGGCTGTCCCTGTCCTTTTGTATGAGAGTGAATCTTGGATTACCACTACCAAACAAGAAAGTAAAATCCAAGCAGCCGAGATGAAATTTTTAAGAAGAGTAAAAGGCTGCACTAGAATGGACCAGATAAGAAATGAGGATATCCGTGAAGAACTGCAGATCTACTCCATAAAAGAAAATATATTTAACAACAAGATACAGTGGAAAGAACATGTAGAAAGAATGAAAGAAAGTAGATTACCAAATAAAATCTTCCATTATTTTCTAAGAGGAAGAAGAGATGTCGGATGTCCTCGGAAGAGATGGTCTTAGATGTATTAGTGAAGACGGAACAGGCAACCTTGCCTAAACCAGGAAGTGAAGAAGAAGAAGCTATCTCCATCGATTTCTTTTAACAAGTTGTAGAGAAATGTATTGATTATGTTTATCTAGGAAGCTTTTACTTAGAAAACATCACACCGGCACAAGGTCAGAGATTGTAAAGATATTTTTTATTCATATTACGTAATGGAATTACATAATATTGGTAACAATGAAAAGTGAAGATGTAATGTGATGCAATATTAATGTAAGACATCGAAACAGTTTCATTGATTCGACATTAACGTAATGTAGGATTATGTATTAGCGCCGGGCGAGGGGAACCAGACTCCGAAGCAAGAATAATAAAAACTGTATTCGTACTAGTTATATTGAAATCAGCAATACCATGCCATTAACCCTTATCCTAATAAGTGTAAGGTCATATGGCCTCTTATATTCGCATAGAAAAACATTTCTTTCCGCAACATTTTTTTCTCCATGGCGCGCGACAGGTCTAGAAGGTCTTTGGCCTACCAGCCGGTTGCTGACCTTACATCACAGAGAAGGACGATCATTCAGCTAACAGAGAGGTGATTTGTTTTCGGCACACCAGAACCCCCAGCTGTTATAGCTGGTTTTCTCAATCTTAAATCACTCACTATGCTTGGTGGACATGGTCCCATAGGCCTAATGGTCGAAATTCCATGCAATGCTCTATTATCTTGACTTGATAATAATAACTGTATATGAAGTTATGGACTGGATATTCTTTATTACCTCTTTATTTCGATTGAGTTTTAATGATGATTATGAAAACGATGATCTATCTATTTATACTAGTGGTCGCCCAGCGGTCAAAATTGCACCAAAATTCATTAAATGTTTAAGTATGTCACAAATACGTCATTATGAATTAATTTTTGACTTATTTTAAAAATACGAACGATAGGAAATGTGTAGTTATAGCTTGGCTAAGCCATATTTAAAAAACAATAACGCGTCATTTGACATTTGTATACTATTTATACTATTTAAATTTGCATTTGGTCTATTATTATGTGTACGGGGATATAAATATCCCTTCTTCTTTGTCTCTCACTCCAACCCGTCAATGTTCGATGTCGAGGCATAATGGAAGTAGGTGCAAATATGTAAATATAAAAAATGATGCAATGAAATTACTGAAACAAAGATTAGACAGGGTTTAATTTAGATTTAAATAGTAAAATGTACTCACTTTTTTCAAGCACTAGTAATAAATACGTGTCCACCGCTGTGGTCTCGAGGTAGCGTGCTGCCTTGTCACGCAGCGGGCCCGGGTTCGATCCCCGCTCGGGAAAAGTTTCTTGGGTGAGGTTTTTTTCGGGGTTTTTCCTCACCTGTAAGACAAATGTCAGGATACTTTAAGGCCCAAACGGTCCCCGAACATCATCTGGCCATCATTATCATCAATATCGTATTCACCTCATTAAATTAAGTTTAGGTTTAAGGCCTCTCCTGGCGCATCATTACCCAATGAGTTTGGGGAGGATTCGCAATAGATAATGCTACCTTAAATCGGTTTTTCACTTTTCATTTCCTACTACCATATATTATTGTAGCAATAGTAATAATTCACTTACTATTCTTACATCAAACAGGATCAAATAATCCCCTAGGATTAAATAGAAATATTGATAAAATTCCCTTCCACCCCTACTTTTCCATTAAAGACACTTTTGGATTCTTAATTCTAATTATAGTACTAGCAATTAAAAGAACCCTATATTCTCACCCATCATATCATTGGGGCAGCGTAACCCCGCCTTCCAGGCGCCCCAACCGCAGAAGAGGGTTACAATACGCCAATACCAGGAGAGAATACCTGAAATGTCGAATGGCAAATAGGTGCATTGAAAAAATAAATTAATACACATTGTTGCTGCACAATTTTCGTTTATACAACAATGCACTTTCAGTATGAACGTAAACAAATGAATGAGTAATACACATATATTCCTGGCAATTTATTTTATTTTGTTTAATTTAATTTATTTGTAACGCATATTATGCATACATTCTCAGGAAAAGAACCCCCCTTCTCTATATGAACTTTAATTACGCCAAATATCACTTTCCTCCGTGCGCGCAATCTGCTTAAAAAGGGGTATAAAGTTTTTCCTTCATGTATTAGTTGATAGATACTCCTACTTCCCCGTGTGGGGATTAGGGTAGTCCGTAGTGTTTTAATAAACCAATTTAGTTATGCTTATTTACCCACAGATATCAGCGAATGATATCGGTTTGGCATATCGTCTCAGTGAGATACCTAGTGGGCAACTAAGTTATTACTTCGATGGATAACGGTCGGTAAATTTTGTACAGAGGCCATCTTCCGGGTTAAAGTTCCATTCTAAAAATCTATCGACCGCTCCGAGTTTCAATCTGCGTCCCTCGGAATTATAGACAACCACCAGTCCACCGCGGCCGACATAATAATAATAATAATAATAATAATAATAATAATAATAATAATAATAATAATAATAATAATAATAATAATAATAATAATAATAATATAAGAAAGGAAATATAATGAATTTAGAATTGGTAGCTTTTTTATCTCTCCCCCTCCCTTTCCACGAAGAATAAACTATGACATCATGGAAGAATATGGGTACAGATGTATGACGTGCAACGAAAGTCTGAAGATGGGATTGTTGGTCTTACAAACGAAAGTGGCCCACATCAAGTTCACTCTCACTCCACTTGTCGTGTGACCTTGAAATTCCTGTTGGAGTGTTAACAATGTCACTTTACTCTCCTAAGTGAATTTATATTCTTTCATCGTCAACTACACAAACTTTTGGAATCAAGGTGAAGATTCGCTTATATAATATTAATTGCTAGATATAAACTACTTAAATATACTTATTACAAAGGAAACTAAAATGAAAATTTAGAAGAGCATAATACAGAATATTTTGTTATATGGAAGTGAAACTTGGTCTTTGACGGAATTACAAAACAATACAATTAGAACCGTTGAATTTGATTATCTTAGAAGAAGCGTTCAAAAAACAAGACAGGGGGGAAAAAAATGAATTCCTTTGGAGAGAAGTGAATGTCACCACATCCGTTGTTAAGAGGATTGAAAATCAAACTCTACCAAGATGGAAATGGAAAACCTATGTCAGAACTATGATGGATGATAGGAATTTGGAAGAAGGAGATTGGAATGTTAGAAATAAATGGAAACCGAAGACGGCAAACCTGTAAGTGGGAGAAAGCCGAAGAAGTAGAAAAGGAAGAAATATACTGTTGCTTACGTCTAGTGACATTTCAACGTGTTACTTCGATGAGGTCGCTACTTTCACAAACTATTTTTTATTTTATGTAAATTTCGTCATCGAGTAATGTTAATTTGAACTTCAAAATGAGAATACCAGTTTTTTTTGTTGGTATGATTGCATTTTATTAACGGGATGTGTCAGACTTCAATTTTAGACATCATGGCGCAACGCCTTAACAGCTGTCTATTTGTTTCACAACCAAATGCGTCAATCAGAGGGAACATCCAGCCACTATAGGTGTTACATGTGTTCGTAATCAACATATCGAATTCCGAAGCTGCTACCTGGAATCGCTTGTTATCGTAGTTACCAAATTCTCCAGGACGCTGTGTGCAGGAGTTGGTCCCATATACTCCATGCGCGACAGGCCTAGAAGGCTAGCTACTTGCCTCGCATTCACATGTGCTAATCACTGAGGTAGATGATCTTCTATCCAGGTAGTTGTGACTTGTGTGGTCAGCATCAGTGACTTGTGGTCGGATCCTCCAACCGATATAGTTGGTTTTTCTCAATCTGGCGCCGCCACTTATTGGTAGCTACCCAAATTTCTCATGATGCTGGTTGGGACCGGTCCCATTCTGGCCGAAATTCCATGAGAAAATTTCTTCCCCCATGGGAACTCGAACCAATGCAAGTCCCGTAGCTCTTGTCTTAACCACTCGGCTACGGCGCGGGACTGAGTCAATTCTGGCAAATCTATGAAAAAATGCCCCTTATGAACTCAAAGCAGCGAATATTCTGCAACTCTGCTTCAAGATAGAGTGCTTATATCGCTCGGCATAGGCATAGTACATGACTCAAAATGTAGGGTTCAAGAAAAGAACAGGACATTTGTACTTAAATCGACATCATTTTCAATGATTTTTATTAATAAGCCTGTAGGCCAGTTTCTGGTTGGAAAGCCACATGTAAAACGCCCAGTTGGTAAACCAAGAATGAGGTGGGAGAATAAACATTATCCATGATTTGAGGGAAGTAGATTATACATGGGAAAAAAGTACTTTGGTCGAAAGGGTGACGATCTGTCACCGTAAAAATACAACCGTCAAGAAATGCGGAAATGGGTTCCACTGGGGTTGCTTACGTCTGCGCGGCCATGAACCTAGGGGTTCGATAGTGCCAGTGAGTAGGTAAGATTATAGAGGGGTTGATTGGAAAACATTAGCTCAGAATAGGGATGTATTGAGAGCTAAAGTCTGCGCGGTCATGAACCTACGGGTTCGATAGAACCAGTGAGTTAGTTAGTCAGTTAGAAGGCCAGGGTTGTTAATGAGTGCTAACTAGCTATGAAATGGCGATCCCCCTTACTTACTTACTTACTTATTTACTCACTGGCACTATCGAACCAGTAGGTTCACGGCCGCGCGGACATAAGCTCTCCATACATCCCTATCCTGAGCTAATGCTTTCCAATCATTCCCTGTATAATCTACTTTCCTCAAATCATAGTTAATGTTATTCTCCCACCTCATTCTTGGTCTACCAACTGGACGTTTTCCCTCTGGCTTTCCTACAAGAAGCTTCCATGCAAGTCTTTCATTCCCCATACGTGCAACATGTCCTGCCCATCGCAGTCTACGAGACTTAACTGTTCTTATTATATCTGGCTTCCTATAAAACCATGTAGTTCATTGTTTATGTAGTCTTCTCCATTCACCTTCTGTTCATCTCTCTTTGGTCCAAACATTTTCCAAAGTACTTTATTCTCAAATACTTGAAATTTCTTTCCTCCCTTAAAGTAAGAGTCCATGTTTCATCCCCCTTTCCTACCAATATACAGATGCACTCCCAATAAAATAACTCAACTGAAACGTGAGTAGCAGTGTATTTCCTTGTCAGCATATCTAACGTGGGGTTGAATATGAGTGGTAGGGCGTCTTTTCACACCTAGTGAGCATTATTAACAGCAAATCGCTGAATAGTTCTTGTTGGATTATAATTTGTTGTGTAACTGTACCTGCTAAAAGTCATAACTGGTACCGAACTGCGGGAAGATGCTATAGTCGTGATCTGCGATGAATGAACCGGAATCAGATCTTCTGAGCGATGATGTAGGTGCGAAGGGGGCAGGAGCCGCTACGATGGCCGCCATTGGATGCGATCCTGCTCCCAAGAAATCGTGTAGATTTGATGTATAGCCGTTATGCGCAGCCTGCGAACTCGCTGAGGATATTGGCTTGATAACTAGAAGTCCCGCGTGGGCTCCTCCGGGCACTGTAACATAGACATTACAAAAAATGGTTTTCTAAATAATTATATGATGCCGTCAAACTCACTATTTAGGGTCGGTTTCACCAACAGAGGTAACTGTATTACGCCAGTTTATGCACGGGAAAACTGGCGTAATGCAGTTACCTCTGTTGGTGAAACCGACCCTTAGTAGCCTACAGAGTCTACTGAAAACAGCTTATCTTATATTTAAATTAATATTGGGAAGTAAACATTATGAGGTTTTTCATAGGAAAAACAAAAAGGAATTTGGAAACACGCACTAAAGAACATTTTAGAAATATTAAAAATTGTGAAATTGAAAAATCAGCAATTGCTGCACATAGTTTGCTAGAACATCATAAAATTGGAAAAGAGGCAAAACTTTTGAAACAATTGGATAAACCGTTGGAATTGACAATTTGGGAAATTATATTCATTCAGAAGAATAAATCTATGAATTTCGATATTCCGGTGGATAAAAATTTAATTACAAAGTTTATAATCCCAACGAAAGATGGCAGCACAAGAGATGATATCATTAGAGAAATCAACAATCACAGAATTTCATCAGTGAAAGCCATGACTGAAGAGGGACATGATATTGTCTGAAACCGTCGGTATCAAATAAATTTGAAATTATATGAGGTGAGTCGATAAAAATATGTTCTCCACTCACTATTAAGCTTATCTTATGTTTATACAAAATTCAAACTTTAACCTCATTAATACAATTATACAATATCATAATGGTAAAAAAAAACAATAAGTACAATTAACATGATATTAGCACAGAAAATACTTATATTTTTTCACAAATATTGTCCTTAAGACACTGAACTATGATTTTACAGACACTGATATTAACAATCAGATCAGTCTTATGTGCTAGTGGTCTGGCGTTTCTGACTACAGTTCATGAGGTCACGGGTTCGATTCCCGGTGAGACCATAGGAATTTTTCCTCAAAGGAAATTATTCCTGTGGTTGCCCTTGGTCTGGAATTTAGGTCAAGTTTAGCTTAAATACTCTCCAGGTACTTCATTATCATTTATCACCTATCATATCATCGGGGTAACGTAACTCCGACTTCCAAGTATCCCAAGCAAAGAAATGGATTACAATTCCGCTAATAACAGGGGAGAAAGCTAGAAATGTCATAAAAGACAACCTGATAGCATTAAATAAAAATTATCAGCAACAAAAGTGACACTTCTCAAAAATGCAAAACTTTAAACTCAATCCTTTCTATCTGTAGTCTATGTCTCGATTCTTAAGAGTTTTTACGCTTTTATATACAATATTATAGTTGCATTCAGAGCTAAGTGGATCGTAGCGAACATAAAGGGGAAAAGTCCACAAAAAGCAAGACGTAGAATAGACAGTACTGAGATCTAAAATTTAATATTTTTAGTTGTGTGTCGTTCTTCTTGCGCCTGAGCGATATATTCTATCAAATAATGCAGTGAATATTAAAATGTGTCATTTTAAATAATATTTTAACATTGGCAAAGGTTAAAACATTATAACACAGTGAAAAATTATATCTGATAATTATGAAATCGAAGTGACCAGGCGATACTCGATACTTCAATAATAATAATAATAATAATAATAATAATAATAATAATAATAATAATAATAATAATAATAATAATAATAATAATAATAATAATAATAATAATAATAATAATAATAATATAATCCGGCGGAGTTAAGACCAAAATCCGTCTCTTCCTCTCAAACTACGAGAATACACTATATGCAAAATACGAAGGGCATCATAATTATATTAGGCCCTACACGGAAAAAAAGTGATGAATTATAAATTATATTATTGTACTGTAATATTACAATAGTGTTCTGTAATAAGAAAAGTTAAGTTTCTTAGAATGCGGTGGACAGAACATGTGACACGAATGGGGAATGAAAGAGGGGCATAGAAAAACATTGTAGGAAACCAGAGGAAAATCGCCCAGTGTGTAGGTCAAGAATGTGGTGGGATAATAACATTAGCCGTGATTTGAGGTGGGAGAATATCATTAACCATGAGTTGAGAGAGGTAAATTATACAAGGCATGATTGGAAAACATTAGCTGAGGATAGAGATGAATGGAGAGCTTATGTCCGCGCTGACAAGAATCTACGGGTTCGAAAATGGCAATGAGTTAGTTAATATTGTACTGTATATGTGTATACATTATGCATACTAATCACAATACACTTATAACATATTTATAAATACATGTAATATTCCTGAAGTTTTTCTGCGTGTTAAAGTGTATAACATTTAGTTAACTTACGGGATGAACTGCTCTTGCCATTCCCTGCATTCGCTCTCGGATTGAAGGGCGCTCCGTATAACGTGGAAGGGCCACTGGGAACTCCGTAACTTGTGGCAGGAGGTGGAGGACCTCCGTACTCCGAGAGGCTCCCCGTAGTACCATAACCTATGTCAATACATTTATAAGAAAATCATCATTTTTGTTTATTCAATACTTGTTGCTTCGATACATCAACCCAAAACAAAAAATTTATAACCATGTATTATAAAATTAATATCTGTATCTCAGAAGCATGACATGATAAGAAAATTTTCTCAGTTTAAAGGCAGAGCCAAATAAATTTTAATTTATTACATAGAAAAGTTATCATTTAAACATATTTATTTTAGATTCAAATCCTAAACTGAGAAAATAGACTAACGATAGATACAGCCTTAGAAAAACATATAGCTCACATATATTTTTCCAAGTCCTACAAAGAACTTACTGCGCATGATCAGAGGACAGGTACCTGATTCATAGTACACAATTAGTTGAGATAATAAAATTCATCCTATTTGATTACATTTCGTGCAAGGGAAAATAATTTAGCGTGAATAAGTAGTGCGGAAAATAAAACAAAACAAACAAAATTAAGAAAAAAGTGGAAAAGATAATAAAAGCGATTGAAAAGGCGACTGCTTGCATTGGAAGCAGACGTTCCTTCGCTAATTAGACTACAACCGTTCGTGGTAGAAACGGTTTGCACGAAACTATGCAACACACCAGGTTTTACTTATACCATAATTATATAGGCCTATTAGATTGTAATTAGCCCATTAACATCTCGGTACGGACAAATGACATCTTGTAGCTAAGACTAGCAAAATTGAAGATAACTATGTCACCATCAGTAGTGCATACAAAAAACTAATTAAATATTGTCAAATTTAACATTGCTGAGAGACATTCTTATGTTACGGACAACCAATTCAACCTTCTATTGGAAAATTATTATAAATATATTTAGAAATACTGATAATAGTAAACAATTTTCAATTTATGAAGTTAGACTAAGAGAACTATACAGAGTGTTACCGAAATGAGTGCAGATATTTCGTGTGGTGGTAGGGAACATCCATACAAGTATTTTAACACAATGGACCTTGGGTAAGAAATGCATAGTTGTGGGTCTACAGAATAAAACAACGTTTAAAATTAAAATTCATCGGAGAACATTTTGTTTAAACAACTCACCTCATAGGATTCATGCTTCCATGATACCGCGGTTTCAAACACAGTCGTGTTCATCCTCAGCCATAACTCCGATGATAACTGAGGATGAACACGACTGTGTTTGAAACCGAGGTATCATGGAAGCATGAATCCTATGACGTGAGTTGTTTAAACAAAATGTTCTCCGATTAATTTTAATGATTATACCTCATAATGTTTGCTTCCCAACATTAATTTAATAGCATTTAAAATTGTTGAACACATTGTTGTTTATTTATTAATTCTAAGAAAAATAGAAGGTATTACATGTTATTTTACAGTAATTGTTGGAAATAGCGACCATTAATCTGGCTGCACAGTTCCAGAGCTCGTAGCAAGGATCGTGGCAGCGGCTGCGGAAATCAGGGAGCATCCAGATAGGTTTCTTAGATTTCGTCAGTCCGAGGTGAGACGCGCGGAGCTGTGCATCCAGATTAATGGTCGCCATTTCCAACAATTACTGTAAAATAACATATAATACTTTCCACTTTTCGTAGAATTAATAAATAAACAACAATGTGTTCAAAAATTGTAAATGCTATTTTATTCTGTAGACCCACAACAATACATTTTCGACCCAAGATTCATTGTGTTAAAGTACTTGTATGGATGTTTCCTACCACCACACGAAAAATCTGCACTCATTTCGGTAACACCTTGTATACTACAACATTGTAGGAACTCAGTAGAATTCCACAGCTTTCATGTATAAATATAGGCTTAGAATAATGTCCGTAAGAGTCAGTCTACAAATCTTAAAATAAATTAAACTGGTTTTAAGAAGTTTTCATAGAGTTCAGTGCTCTCTTTCTTTTCTCACGATTCACGCCTGTGAAAGTTTTACTAACTTTTCACCAATATTTTTTTCGTATAAGGCTGAAACCCTATAGCAAATATCTTATGTACACAACATTTCATATAATAATTATGCTGTTACGCCTTCGAGTGATGTGGCAAATTACAACACTCATTGGCTTTCAAACGAAATACGCGAGAATATTTTGTTGAAATAAATGTTATATACCAGGCATTTTCTCGCTCAGGGTCCAAAGTTCTAACAGAAAGCGGGAAACTTTACATTTAGATTTACTAATAGGCCTATGTGAATAAATCACGATTAATTTAATCTATTATCTTCCTCGGAAGATGAGTTTTTCTTGTGTCAGTTTTAATGAACTTCTTCTTTTAGGAGATTAGCTAAATCTTACCACAGCATAGGCTACCATTTTTGTAATATGGCTTGAGAGGATGTTCTTTTGTTAACATTTACAACTATACTTATTCCCAGCTAAGTTACAGTAGTAATGTAAACAAACCAGATGTATGATTATATTTTCATTGGTTGAAAAATGGATTTACCTTTACGCGTGTAAAAAAATTATATAGTTCACTCTCTAACACAATAAAACAAATCAATGCATATTAATTACAATTTAATACAATAATTAATATGTATTCATTTATTCTTACGCATGCGCAATGCAGAATATTATTAAAATTGTAATTATAAATTTTATGATTCTCCCATAATAACTTATACAGACATGTGCTAGGTAATATATAGGCTATATATTTTTTTTCTAGTGTTAGGAAGCGAACTACATAATTTTAATGCGCAATGTAGAATACACGGAACTTCAATTATTTCAAGATGGCAACATTTCTGTAAAATTTCTTAAACATTGGAAAGCAAAGCATTTGAAAACCGGAGAGAAACAAATTATTTTGACAACTTTTTTAAAAATATTTTATTAAAAAATATCCCATACTAACCATTGAGGATATGGAGAAAATAACAGCAGAATTTACAGGTGAGTCAGTATGGAACATAAATTCTGCTCATAATGAAATTGTACTGGTAAATAAAGGTTATATATTGACATAATAGAAAAAGCGTAAACGTCTGATTAGGTAGGTCCATATATGATTTTTGTGTCCTAAATACATAAGAAATGGAGAAGTTCCTAATTATTCGTACCATATTATCTTTTATTCTGTCTTATTTACAGTAAAATACTATGTTGCTTAAGAGCAATGTTTCTATCGTATACAATTCAGTCATATGGCATGTAAACGGAGTCGATGGAGTAATATCTCATGCAAGTTTGTTTATAGTACAACTGGAATTTAGCTCGGAATTATTATAAGAGAAGAATATTTTTTAAATGTTTTCTGTGAAGTAAAAATGAATAATGTCCAATATACTATTTTAAAGTTATACCAAGTTAGAATAAAAGGGATGGATAACTTACAACCTACATAAAAAAACAAGAGAAGACCTGATATCACCGCCACAGTGTAATAATGTGTTATATTGGATATTTAGTTCTTACGCTAAGTAGTGATTAATAATTAATCCAATTTACAGCCTATGTCAGTTTAAATCAGTCACAGTCTACTATCACTGAAATATTGTCAAAATTAAATTATCAGAATCTCAGAAATAAATGCGAATTAAATGGTATTTTAATTTCATTCACTAAATAATATTTTAAAATATACACGAGTTTCAATATCTTTAAACAATTAACTCCCGTTCATAGCGCTCCGATTGTGAATTATCGAGAAGATGAAAAATCTTGTGGAATTGGCTTTGATGATATTTTTCATTTGCAAAACTGCCTCTTTGAATTTAAAATCCAGTTTGCTGAAAAATTCGAAAATCTTAACATTCCTCTTTCCCTTTCTGTAGTCGAGCTCTAAATCTGAAATAAAAACAAAATCTAGGAATTTAATTGCCTCTTACTTTTGTATAATAACGGAATTTACCTGAAGGTGCTGAAGGTCCAGACAGGTGTCCTGAAGGTCCAGACAGATGTCCTGAAGGTCCTGAAGAATAACTAGCTGAAGGTGGATGTGCTGGTTTATGCGCAGGAGGATGTTCAGGTTTTTTGTCCAACATCAGAGCACTGCTTGCAAGATGTTTTCCAAAGTTTGAAATTGCTTCTCCCTTTGATGCTATGAGACGACCTTTGCTGGAGATTATATTTCCTTTTACCTTGATTATCTGTCCTTTAATGGCAATTATTCCACCCTTAATAGCCTTCACGGCCTGTAATAATGTGCTGAGTAGGGCTTTCTTGAAAGTCCAGAAGTCGAAAGATTTGGCAGCATCATGCTGTTCATACAAAACATTTATTATACAGACTGACACATAAATTAAAAAAAACCTTGGCAATACAGCTCTTAAGAGATAAGACTGAAGCGATTGCTATCACTTGTAAGTATAAAACAGTACAGAGAATCAATTTGATTAGCGTGATACAAACCCTCACCTCTTAATTCTAGTTTTTTTGTATCGAATTTCTTTACTTATGTCAAGTAGCTACTCAGGATAAGAAGGTCTCATTCCAAACCAAATAAAGGAAGAAAAAATAAGATAAGGCCAGGAATCGAACCTGGGATTCTTGAGATACTAATCAATGCACTTAAAATTCATAATAAATCACCGTTGAGATTAATGATTAAAATTTTAAAATTCGTACATCTTATATCAGTCGTCCTCAAATGAAACAAACTTCTATCTATAAAACACAGTCAGACATTTAAAAGTAGGCCTTTCAGAATACAGTCTTCCATCAGAATCAACAATGGTACCAATTTCCTCAACTAAAATAAACTTCATCATCATCATAGTACATTCACGAATTTAGGCCATTTGTTGACCTGTTTCGGCCTCAAGAGAAACACCATCCAGAAGTCTTTTGAGTGGACGTCCTGGTCATCTTCTTCCTGCAGGTTGATATCTTAACATTAGTTTGGGTATTCTGTGATCTTCCATTCGATGAACATGTTGTATCCATCTTGACTTATAATCAGAAATTTTGTTTTCTAAAGATTCCATGTGTAATTCTTCTAAGATGTCTTCATTTTTTTTGTGATCTAGTAGTGTGTATCCTGCAGTCCTCCGAAGATATCTCATTTCAGCAGATCTAAGTCTCTGTATATCCTTCTGTTTCAACGTCCATACTTCGCTTACCATACAAAAGAGTTGGAAGAGCCAGTGTTTTATACACTTTCAGTCTTGAATGCTTTTGGACTAACTGTGGCTTGAAGATAGAATTTATTAACCCTAAAATTCTTAAAAATTTAGATATTTTTGCATTTACATCCTTTTTCTTCTTCATATGAGATATTGCATCCTAGATATGTAAAATTATTCACCTGCTCCAAAATTTTATTGTCCAGTACAATTTTACTTCTGACAGGATCTACACCTTGAAATGCCATAATTTTTGTTTTTTCTGTAGATATCTTTAATCCATATTCTTCTGTAATTTTGTTAAGTTCATACAGACCTTTCTGTAGATTATCTTCGGAATTTGCTATTATTATTTGGTCATCTGCAAACAATAGGGTGTTTAATTTTCTATTTTCTGATATTCTTATTCCAAATTTATATGTTTTGTTCCAGCAACATTATTACTTCATTGATATAAATTGCAAAGAGTGTTGGGGATAGGGGGCAGCCTTGTCTCACACCACGATTTATAATTCCTTCTTCAGAAAATCTGTTATTTAATTTAATCTTTATGGTGTTGTCTTTGTAAATATTTTGTATGTTCTGCCGAAGTAAATTTGGTATATTTCTGTCTTCCAATATATTTAAGAGTTTTGATCTCTTGACTGTGTCGAATGCTTTTTCAAAATCTATGAAAGCAAAATGTGTTTCTAAGTTGAATTCTCTTCTTTTTTCAAGCAATAGTTTAACAGAAAATGCTGAATCAATACAAGATCGTCCTTTCCTAAATCCATTTTGACATTCCATAAGGAATTTTTCACTGAAACTTTTCAATTTTCCATTTAAAATGTCTGCATAAATTTTGTAGCATGTGTTTAACAAACTGATTCCCCTATAGTTGTCCATTTTTCTCTTGTCTCCTTTCTGGAACAGGGGTATAACAATGCTTTTCTTCCATTCTTGTGGTATATCTGCATTTTTTATTACATTATTAAAGAAGGACAACAGTCTTTCATGGAACTGTTTGCCTGCATATTTGTACAATTCAGAATTCAAGCCATCTGTGCCAGTTGCCTTCCCATTTTTTAATTTTCTTTAAACTATTGTTCAATTCTTCCAATGATATTATGGAATCTGTCTCATTATTATTTCGGAAAATTATATCTTCATAGCTATTGTCAGTCCAAAGACTTTTATAATAATTGAAAAAATCTTCTTTTGTTACTCCGCAATTAATTTTGGTAGATTCTTTAATATCTTTATTCAAATGTTTTAATATTTTGAAGGCATTAGGTTGGAGCTTATGCAAATCTGATTCTAAATGTGTAACAAAATTTAACCATGTTTTCCTATGTCTCTTTCTTATTTCCCTCTTAACAATAGCTCTACAGCGTTTGAATTCTATTTCATTTTCTACTTTCTTTGTGTTCAAATATTTTTTATAAGCTGCATTTTTTTTCTTCAATCAATTGTTTTATTTGATCATCCCAGATTTTTAGAGTTCTATTTCTTCTTTGTTGTATATTTACTTTTCCTAAAGTTTCATTAGCTGCATTTTGAATTATCATTTTAATGTTTTTCCATTCTTCTTCGACATCATTACTTTCTGGAGTTGTAGCCATATATTGCTGAATTCTTCTCGAATATAACCATTTAATGCTGTCATCATAAAATAATTTTACCTTGTACTTTTGTTCTATGCTCTGTTGTTGTTTCTTCTTTTTTAACCATCTTGGTGGAAATCTTATTCTTGCTTCTACTAGGTAGTGATCTGAACCAATATCATATCTTCTGTAGGCTCTGACATCGAGAAACAATTTAAAAATCTTATTATTTGCAATGAAATAATCAATGATTGATTTTGAGTCCTGACGATGCCAGGTATATTTATGTATGTTTCTATGATTGTAAAAGGTATTCGTTATTTTCAGTTCATTGTAGATAGCAAAATCTGTTAATCTTGTCCCATTCCTATTGCTGGTTGGTTCGCCAAATGTTCCAATATTATTGTTGACTTGAGCATTGCCCACTCTGGCATTTAAATCTCCTATTATGAGAATGTAATCATTTCTATTAATTTTGCTATAAATTTCTTGTAATATTTTATAAAATTCTTCATTGTCTTCTTCACGGCCTTCCTCTGGTGCATATACACCAAGAACTGTCAAATTACCTCTATTTATTTTCAGTCGAAGCTCTAATATTCTTTCATTCCAGTAAGTGTAGTGTTGAATTTTATTTCTTATGGTTTTATTAATCCAAATCATTACTCCAGCTTGTCCATGGGTTTTCCTGTCGACACCGCTATATATTTGTACATAATTTTGTGTTTTCTTTCGTTCCTTTAATTTTCTTCTTAGTCTCTGTAGTTACTGCAATATCAATGTTTCTATCTTTAAATATACTGTCTAGTTCCTCTTCTTTTTCATGGATGCTTCGGACATTCCAGGTTGCATATCTTACAATATCATTGTGGCCGTTTTCTTTTAACCACTATTTCTTTGCTGTGGGTCGTCATATTTCAATTCTTTCTGGCTTTTTTCGTGTTGAGACTTGAAAGTAGTTTTGAAGTTCCTTAGGACAGGTTACTGGCCCGACGCTAAGTAGTCCAGTGGTAGGGCTGCTACCTTTTAGTCTCTGGACAGACATTAGGATACCGCATTTACTCAGTACCTGATGGAACGGTTATACCGCCGTGACTCGGTCCTCAGAGCCTCGTTTGTGAAAACAGGTTGTACCACGAGAAGGTGAGGATGAGAATTGGGTAGGAGAGGTTATACACACGTCACTACCCCTTACAACCCTAAACTTCTAGTTATAAAACATCTTCAACATTAAAAGAAGACAGTCTTCCATCATCAGCATCTAAAATGTTACCATTATAGATGTTGATGACGGAAGATTGTCTTCTGAAAGACTCAGTTTATGATGTTTGACAGTGTTTTATAAACAAAAGTTTGTTTTAGTTGAGGGCGACTGATACAACAGGAACGAATTTTATAACTTGAGATTCTAGTTAGACATGCTATAGATCATTGGACAAATATTTTATGTAATGATATTAATTTTTTATCTGTCACCATGGCGTGAAGGGTAGAGTCCCTGCCTTCCACTCTGAGCGATCCGGCTTCGATTTCCAGAGTAACTCTCCACTTTGGAACTAAGTATGTGTCCCTTGTCTTATACTATGTTAAACTATTCTTGACAATGTGCTAACCGCATGTATGGAGACTCCCGACATTGTATACTTGTCTGATATTGTCCCTCTTCCATGCTTACACCCCTTTAAGACATTGCCTTTTAAGTCCTATGTGGGGATATGAATCCTACAAAAATTATAAAGGATAAAAAGAAAGGGAAACAAATATATATATATATATATATATATATATATATATATATATATATACACACACACACACAGGGTGTATCAAAAAGGATGGCGCAAACTTACATGGTTGAAAGTACACGATAATAGAAGCAACAATGTTCCAGTAAACATGGTCCGCAAACGAGCCGTTTGCGAGATAATTACGAATGTATGGTTACAAGCCGCCATTGGCGTCATTGTAACATCGTACGGTTTACTCCTTGCGCACTTGAAGCCGTCCTAAGTTTGTTTACAAAACTGAACATTGCAGAGAGGTGGAGTTGTAATCAAACCATACACGCAGAACGTACAGGACGGATACAGTACACAGTCTGAAAAGGTATCAGTCTCGTCAGAGGAGTGCCACTTGTGCTGTGTTGTAGTTACAATGAAACCTTACAGAAACGAAGAGTATGCGGATATGCATTTCATGTACGGTAGGGCTAATGACAATGCACGGGAGGCTGCACACTTGTACGTACCAAGAAACATATCCTGATCGAAGACACCCCGAAAGTCGTACATTTACAAGGGTCCATCAGCGCCTAAGAGAAAATGGCGGTTTTGCACATGGCAGAGCAGTAGATAGGCCTGCTCGCATTACGTCTGAGATTGCGGATATTGTGTTGGAAGCAGTACAGCGCTCTCCAGGAACCTCGACGAGAAGTTCACTCTAGGAACAAAGTTAACTTCCTTATGGGTTACCTGTTAAAGGAGGTGAACTGTGAAATGTGAACTAAATGAGATGAACAATTACTAGTAAAGTCTAAATTCAAATTAATTTGCACTAACTAGGACGATGTTTACAATGAAGTCAGTGGCGGCTTGTAACCATACATTCGTAATTATCTCGCAAACGGCTCGTTTGCGGGCACATGTTTACTGGGACATTGTTGCTTCTATTATCGTGTACTTTCAACCATGTAAGTTTGCGCCATCCTTTTTGATACACCCTGTATATATATATATATATATATATATATATTCTTATTAGTATCACTGAATGAAGAAAGATTTTACGTAAATAGTAATGACATGAGAATGATTAATATTATCATCATCATAGTACATTCACGAATTTAGGCCATTTGTTGACCTGTTTCGGCCTCAAGAGAAACACCATCCAGAAGTCTTTTGAGTGGACGTCCTGGTCTTCTTCTTCCTGCAGGTTGATTAATATTACTATCAGTAATTTAAAATTGAAGTCCAGAAAGCGGATGTTAAACTTTTCTCCGTTTGGGCATAATATGGCAGTTAATGGGTTCTCATTTTTAAAATCCGGGGCATATACTGTAGTTTTTCTTGGACTATATATATTACGCTCAATGATAAAATTGATTTATACTTACAGCTGGAGGTCCATACTCTGGTTTTGGCTGCGATGAAGCTGAAGATAAACCGGCCGACGCTGATGCAAACGAAGATATTGTGTTGCCGATTTTAGTTCCTATGAATCCAAGGACATCTCCTGACCTTTTTAATCTGTCTCCACCTGTTGGGAATAATTCTTCTGTTACTTCTGTTCTCTTAATAGGTTCTCCGTCAACTTCTGGCCTGTCCTCCGGCAATGCCGCTTCTTGTGTTGTAACTATTACTACGGCCAGACTCGCTGCTATTACGCACCACTGAAAGAAATACACACATTTTATTAAACACATTGGAATCTCTAGGAAGTCCATCTAAACCCTTTCGTGTTAAATCCACTTCTGTGATATTGGTGATGCGAAATGATTGGGACTTGCGGATGGCTCGTTGGAGTATCATAACACAGTAATTACAATATGCTTAAAGATTATAATACTTTATTTATTTATTCATTTATTTTTGTCCAATTTCACCAGGTTGTCTTTTATGACATTTCGGGCTTTCTCTCATTTGCATTGGCGGAATTGTAATTAATTTCTTAGGTCGGTGCACCTGGAAGGCGGAGATACGTTACCCCGATGATTTGGTGCAACCACAGGAATATTTCCCTTTAAGGAAAAATCCACATGGTCTGACGGGAATCGAACCAGGCATCTCCTGACCTGTAGTCAGAATCGCTGACCTCTAGCCCATGAGGCTGGTCGATATAATTATTTATAATGAATGTAATATCGATCGCTAATGATACCTCCTTTATTTACAGTGTTCTGCACTAGGGCAGGTCCTTCACTGCAATCATAGCATTTTCATGCTATGCTTTGCAGCTTTACTAGGGAGTTATAGGCGTGGTACCTTCCCGTTGCTTTCAATATCTTCTTCTTCTTATTCCTTTCCAGAATTAGGTCAATGTGACCTATACCGGTCTCAAGTCCATCGTTTCCTTGGTCGTCCCAAAGATCTTTTCCCATGTGGTTTGTAGGTGTTGATCTTTTTGGGTAATTTTGTATTGTTCATTCTGTCTAAATGTTCTTTCCATTGGTATTTGTGCTCTTCTAGTTTATCAACTATTGAAAATATCTCCAGTTCATTTCTTATTGATTCATTGTGTAATCTATCCATGCGTGTACATCCTTTTACAGATCTTAAAAATTTTATTTCAGTGGCTTGAATGTGTGAGATATCTTTTTCTGTAAGTACCCAAGATTCAGATCCATATAAAAGAACAGGAACGGGCATAATTTTATAAAACCTGAGCTGAGTTTCTTTTCGAGTCTTTCGGAGGTTTCTTCTTATGGTGCCACACATAATTTGATATAGGTTTAATTTATTATGTATATCCCAATCATAGCTGTATGTTATATCTGAACCAAGATAGTTAAAGTGTGCTATCTGTTCTATTATTTCATTATTGATCACTATTTTTGCTCTGACTGGCACTTTGCCCTGAAAAGCCATAATTTTAGTTTTTGAAGTTGAGACTTTGAGATTATAATAGAGTCCTAATTTATTCAACATGTAAATGGCTCTTTGTAAATCGTCCTCTGACTTCTGTATAATTACCAGATCGTCTGCATACATCTTTCAATATCGTGGATGATAATTATGACTGAGAGATGGTGTTGGGGGACCGTTTGGGCTCAACGCTTCCTGACGCCTTACAGGTGAGGAAAAACCGAAAAAAAAAATTGCCCAGGAAGCTTGTCCCAAACTAGGGCCCGCTGCGCGCTACCTCGAAACTACACCTCCTTATTACCAATTAATAAAGTTTCAACAAAATTGTTATACTTCTGCTACATATTTCAGGCATTTAAAGCTCTTTAAACTCGTATTCCTCAAGTAATTAAACCTACAAAATATGTTGATGCAAAATTTTGATTAATTTTTTTTTCAGATAATACATAAATTTTAATGATTATACCTCATAATGTTTACTTCCCAACATTAATTATATATACATAAATTTGTGATACGATAATGAAGGCAGACTAAACTGGGTTCCGTTACTGCAAGCAGATGGCACTAAAGGAACACTCTGATTAACATGACGCAATCCCTTAACCGCAATCAGATTTTGCTTCTATAAATTAAAAAAAAAAATGTATAATTGTCACGACTTTCAAGACCTTTTGATAATATTTTTGAAATTCAGTTAATTTCAGAGATCCTGTGTAAGTAGTGTACAATTTCTGAGAGCTAATATCACCAATTTTTATTTTTTAACCTGGTTGAGTGGCAGACAAGTTCTTAACTCTGCCAGGTAAATTAAAATTATTATTATTATTATTATTATTATTATTATTATTATTATCTAAATTCTATGTTCGCGAAATTTACTACTAGTCATATATTATCTGCAATTAATTTAATCCAGCAGCTATAAAATTACTATTTATATAAAAATTACAAAATAAGTAATGGTGGAAAACTTTCAGTTTTTACCATTAAGCCCAAAGCTATATAGATAGGCCTACATTACTAGATGGTAATAGACAGGTAGTATTTTTAATTAACGGCACTCTATTATCTCAGGTCCTTAGCATCACAATACAAATCTGGAAGCCAAAGGACCGACAAATCTGAGGTTCAGGCCTTGAAGCTCTTTTAAGGCTAGTGACATGTAGTGGTAGGTTTATCATAAGTAATGCCATTTGTTAGGACGATTTAACGAATACAATTAAGCTGTTTACTCGAAAATCATTATTTACTGTAAATATAGTTAGTTTAAAATATGTATATATTTAATGTAAACGGCGATGTTTGAAAACAAATGAGAAATGTTTGGTTATGTTTCGTTTGTTCATCACTGCAACTTAATCATGCTATTTTTTTGCCAAATAGGGTCGCAATATTGGAAGAATGCGTCCTAGTGAGAAAAAATGAACCACACCAAACTGTATATTGTAACCAACATTATTGGTTATTGATTCATTTTTTCGGAAACAAATCAGTAAAATCAGTATTACACAATTATTGAGCACACAATTATAAAATGTGCAGATCGAAAGAATCTGTTCATTATTTCCTATATTCAACGTATTTTTTAGAGAGTCAGTCACTGCAAAATAATGTTCTGACCTCTTCAGAATATTAAAAAGGAGGAACTTTCTTTATTTTTGTAATCAAAATTCGATAATCATCGAGGTGAAACACGATTGTGATTGGTTGTAAATCAAAATTAATTGAAACGTGATTGGTCATTGACTACCATTTGGGGCATGAGTTAAATAGTCAATCAAATTCTAACATTATCAACCTAGAGGAAGGCGATCGTCGGGAAGCGATAAAATATTTTAATAAGTTGGACAACCTTAAAAAGATACTACAAAAATTGTCTTTTAGCATAATATAATTTAAATTTAAAAAAATTAAATATCGTAATATATAAGAGCCAAAAAGATCACACACACACACATATATATATATAGTTATTACTATTATATATATATATAGTTATTACTATTTATTTACTTATTTAGACTAATGGACTTAAGGCATTGTGGCCTTCTCTTCCATTCATCAGGAGAAACATAGGCCTTTGTATATTAGAATTAAACAATTTCAACGTTATAATATCAAATACTAAAAAATGTATCAAATGACAATAATAATAATAATATCTGTAACATAAGTGTTAATAGCAATTAAAATTAAATCTAATAACAAAGTGTACACAAAGCAAGATAAAGTATACAGTAAACATTAGAAGTTACAAGGGTAAATTAATAATGAGTTTAAAACATGAAAAAATTATAAAATTTACAAATACACAAGGTCAAGTAATGAGATATATTAATATATCTGTTATATATATAGCTTCAGCTTCAAATATTGATAGGTCTTAATACCAATATTATAAAGAAAACTTAAATATTAATTGCTAAAAATACTATCAGTGAGGTATTTTTGTTAGTTTGTTATGGCATCTACTTCAATATATCTGAAGTGGCCTAAACATTTTGCAATTAAATATTTTCTATTAACGAATTTTTTTTTATTTGGTAATATCCTTACGTGTGTAGTACTAGCATAAAGCCGAAAAGTGTATTATTAGTTTACATAATCGAGAGTGTTAATATACCAAAAGTGTCTGTTCGACTTATTTACAGGAATATAAGATCTCTATTACATGATGATTTTTCACTTAAGTGCTTAAAGGCAATTTTAAGGCAAAGGAGTGAGTGACTACAACAGGGTGGGGGAATAATTACTTTCAAATCTCAATAATTACACAAGCTATAGTAGAATGATTATATTCTTTATATTGGGTCAAATTATACCCTTGGGTACAAAACAATTAATGGTTTTCAAATCTTGTATTCATTTTTGTTCAAAATATCACTTGAACCTTTTGCTTTCAATTATTCAATTTAGTAACGACATTTGTACTATTTAATTATTTAGAAGGGGTTTTCATTAATGGCTTTACAAACAAAAAGGCAAAATATACACTGAAGTTGAAGCATCATAAGATAAAAAAAATTCTTGGCCTAGGGCACAATAGACTTTCTCTACTCTCCATTAGGATTTTAAGTATTCCAACCTCTCCTAAGCGACTATAAAAAAAGAAGAAGATCAGGAAGTAGGTATTTTATTTAACGGCGCTCTTTAACATTTTAGATAAGAATGAAATATTACCAACACATTTTATACAGAGACTAACTTATTTCTGGTTGGTATCGCTCTACATCCTGCGAATTTACATGTGACTGACTCACGCCTTTACTTCTCATCAGAAGCAACGCAAATTTAGGATTTTTAACTAAGCTAAAAGTCCATTGACCTCAAACCCCGATTTCAGAGGCGACGATAGAGGTTTAGACTATCAGGAAAGAAAATATTGATCTATTTACTTTCCTGAGATCTAGAAATATTATTTATCATAAGTAAAGCCACGAGTGATTTCCAAATTATCGATAAATTTGGAAATCAAGAGTGGCATTTGTTAGGACTATTTAACGTATAAAATTAAGCTCTTTACTAAAAAAAAAATAATTATTTGAATATAGTTACCGGTGTTTTAAAATATTTATATAGTTAATGTAAAGGCGATGTTTGAAAACAAATTAGAAATGTGAGGTTATGTATATTCACTGCAACTAGATCATATTAGGCCTATTTATTGCCAAATAGGATCGCAATATTGTAAGAATGCACTCTAGTGGAGAAATAATGAAACATATCAAACTATTATAATCAACATTATAGGTTAATCATTTATATTTTTGAATAAACAACTCAGTAAAATCACTGAATCTATTCATTATTTGCTATATTCAATGTATTTGTTGGAGAAAAATAATGGTCTAACGTGTTCAGAATATTAAAAAAGGAGGAGCTTTCTTTATCACAAAAGCAGGAGCTGATAAAGAGAAATCGATAAAGAGCGAAGTGAAACACGACTGTCATTGGTGTAAAACAGAATTCATTGAAACGTGATTGGTCATTGACTACATGAGTTAAATAGTCCTAAAAAAGTATTCGTTGTTGATTTCTACCAGCTTATTGTTATTCTAAAAACTGAGACAGAGAGGAAGCATTTTATATAATTTTCAAATTTAATAGAATAAACAAAAAAGGTTGTTTCTTTCAGAATTAAAATTATTAATGCAGTTTTATCTTATACTTAAGTTAGTGAAAATTTTCACTTTAAAATGATACAAAAACTACATCAATAATTTTAACATTGAAATAATTAATTCGCTTTTTCTTGTAGTTATAAATTTTACTCCTTTTGTTTTGACGGTTCAATAATTGTGCTCTCTGAAATAGCCTACCTACAAAACGAAAAGAAACTCCATGGCACGACAGACCTAGAGCCACCTGGCCTACCATCCGGTTGCTGGACTCTCGTCTACATGTATTAATTATAGATGGACGATTATATATATATATACATATATATATATATATATATATATATATATATAACATGATAAGAAAAATAAATGCCTGGACGGGATTCGAACCCGGAACTCTGAGTCTGTACCTCAGCGTGTTATACATTACACCACCAGGCGAATCCAATTCAAACACTTTTTTTTTCTTATATATGTATTATATTCTCCATTATTACTAGATGTCGCGAGAACTCGGTCTTCACTGCCATCTAGTAGCTGACTATAACAAGTAAGCAAATTAAAGATAATATTGTTTAACTTTATAGCAGTGACGCTTTATATATATATATATATATATATACATGATCGTCTACCTATGTAATTATATATATATATATATAATTATACACACTATATACTACATACCGGTACCGTACTATAGTGTTTATCCATATAGCGGTGATTAAGGCTCCCACATTTCTAAACAATGGACATTAGATGTCAGTCGGGTTGTTAGACCTGCGTAAAGACGGCCTTTACTCCCTGAACAGGTGTATAGTATTAATTTCCATTAGGCTAAATCGGCTTTGAGGGCCATGGTGCCGCCAGATGGGTTTAGGACTGGTTAAAATTCCTAATCACCGGGTCTCTAACCGCCGACCGGTTTGTAGCGTATTCCTTAACCAGTGATTCTAAGGTGTGTCCAAGCTATATATATGCCTATTTATTATGTATATGAAATTTTATTTAGTATTATTGACAGAACATTTTACTTTCTCTGCAGATTTGTTTTTATTCTGTTGTTGGTCCGGAAACCTACATCTTATGTGAGTTTTCACGAACTTTCCAGCTTTTCTCAACATCTCATATATATATGCAGTAGAAAGTGTCATACACTAGTCAAACAAAGTACACATATCAACAAGAATAGATAAACAATTATACCTTATCGACCTTTACATTTTATAAGAATTTAACCTGGAGAGATGTGTCTAATTTTTCTTCTATAGGCCTAAGTTTATTTTAATTATTTACTTTTTTTAAAATTTTTAACGGAGAACTCCTGTGTAATGTATTTTGCAATATGTATAACGTTTATTCATAAAGGTGTAGCCTATGTCAGCGAATTTATCGAAGGATAGTAAGCTGTATTTTTATACGTAATGATGTCCTCGATGTCTGTAAAATGTTATCGTCTCAACATTCACCAATTTTATTTCTTATTTTTTTAAATATTGAGCTGCCTCAACTATCTCACAACAAATAGAACCTCAATAGAAACCTAAAAGTATCCTATGTTCATAACCAAATTCATAAAAAAATAAATATTAGACATAGGCCTACTTTTAATTTCACCGACGATATTTTAGTTAAGCTAATATTTATACGCCAATTTAAATTTATAAATTAGTTAAAGCTTTAAATATGGTGGATAGATGGCATTTACACTACCAAATTTTACTCATCTTCGGCGGACCAAGTGACATAGATAATACGTACTTGGATTATGTGTTAAGAAGTCGTAGGGTCAATAGGCCTATATTATCGAATTTCGAAGGAATGGACATATTTTTGAAAAATGTTTACAGATCTTCACCGATCATGACCAAAATACGAATATATATATAAGAAAGTGAGCAAACATAGAATGGTATCCCTAAAATAGAATACCTCAATTTTTCCAGATCAAACAGTTCAAGATGCAATACATAGCCATCTTCTATTTCATTCATTCACTTTAGGCTCACACACGTTCGATTTCGTCAGTCAGGTGGACACGGAATTGCTGTGATGTGTTTTGTTTTGTCACTGCTCGTAAATTTTTAAGGTACGTAAACATGATGCATTTCTCATTAATCAATTGGTAATAAAATAGTCTTCATATTTTAAAGTATGTGTGGATGGTACTTGTTATATTATTGCGACATTTTGTTGTTTGTTTTGTTATTTGTAAATAATGACTAGAATATTTTTCAGTTTTGAAATTCCAAATATGGACCACCATTAAGGGTCTAATTACGGAAAATTCCATATTTGCATCACGATACGTAGTTGGTGGAATAGCCTACCTGTTTCTTTAATGTGTTAATTTTTATTTTTTCAGAATGTCATCGTCGTCCTCAAAAATTAAATTAAAAAAAAAATGGGATAAAGATAAGATCTCTGAAGCTATATAAACGCTTCGAGAAAAGGAAATAGCATGAAATCATTTTGTAGTACCTAGAACGACTTTGTTTCGCCTTTGTCACAAAACTGAACTATCCCCAAATTAAACAGCATCAGCTACGACGTTAGGAAGAAAAACTGTGTTGGGTGCACAACTTGAAGATCTGTTAGTGGAATACATTTTGAGGATGGAACATCCTTGAATAAATCTGAAACAGAAATAAAATGTGAATCTTCTCGCGGATGTTATCCCTCTATTCCTGATCGTAGCAATCTAGGGCTTGTAACTCTATCCAACATAAGGTCTATACAAATAAAAGGGCTAAAACATATAACAGAAGGAGAAAAGCTATTGTGACAGTAATTATAGCTTCTGCACTATATAAAAATAATCTCACAGAAGAATATAATAATGGAAATGGAAACTACTTACAAAACCGTGTAAATATAAAACTGAAAAAAAAACAAAAAAATCTACGAAAGAAGAAGAAGAAGAAAACTAGTGATGATCCCATAAACATAATAATGACTTTTATCACGAAATTGGGGTTTCGATATAGTTATTTATAGTTACAATCCGGAGGTAATATTTTATCTCTTGACTGAAAACTAAACGGAAATATTGCCATAATAATTTCAAATTAGGTTTCGATGTGATAATATTGATAGCTTCCTAGTAAATATTTTTATTTAACGACACTATTAACAACGCGGACCATTAGCTTCGAAATTCAAATATGAGTGTGATTACTCAACGAATTATTCTCAGATGCCTCTTTTTTCAATCTTGAGATTATTTCACCTTCCATAAATGTACGACGCCGAGGAAACCATACTTAGTATTTTTACGTCCTTAAAAACCCATTGATTCCGGGCGGATTTGAACCCGCGACCCTATTCAGAGACCATCATGGTAAACACAAATACACCTGAATCTACATACTGATTGTGGTTCACACAACTTTGGAATACAATTTTTTTAATATTTCAGTGAAGGGTTAAATTATTATTGATTATACGAATCACCCCTCATATAAATTGTAGTTAAATATTGATAACAAATAGTGATGCTATTCTAATAAATCTTTAAGGCAAACTTAGTAACTAATGGTAAATTTCAAGAAAATGTTTGAACATTTTAGAATTATAATAATTTGAATTTTTTACGGTTGATGAAAATAAAGAGTTTTGAAACAGTTACAATTTTATTATTTATTTAAACAATTTTTTATAGAAATGCCTGCAATTTTACATTGATTTCTCCTAAATTTAAGTCAAAAGAACAATTCAATTTAGTCTAAATGGATAGACCGTAGACTGTTGATTAAATAACATTCTTGCATAATATTAGACCCATCATCATCATCATCATCATCATCATCATGAACAAATTCGTTTTAGGCCATGTGGCCTGTACGGTAAACCTAGCGAAGATGGTCTTCATCTTTCCACCGATGTTTTGGTCTTCCTTGCTTCATATGTCCAGTTGGGGTATATTGGAATGCCAATTTTGGAAGTCTATTTCTTGCCATTCTCCTCAGATGATTTTTCCATTCTTGTTGGTATCTTTGTATATCTTCATTCAAACTTGTTACTCCAAGTTTTCCTCTGATAATAGTGTTCCTTTGGTGATCCAGTTTATGAACTCCTAACAATGATCGTAAGAAGCGCATTTGGCTTACTTGAAGTTTATGAGAGTTTCTTTTATTTAAAATCCAAATTTCACTTCCGCATTTTAGAGCAGCTTTTGATCTGATGTTATGTAATCTTAGTTTTGTCTCTGTCCTCATCTGTTTACCAAAATGTCTTCGTATTACCCCATTCATTTTATTATATTTTTGTAATTTTGAATCAATGTCACTCTTATACTCTGCAAATACACTTCCTAAGTAAGAGAAATCTGACACTTGTTCTATAATTTTTCCATCAATCTCAATTTTCACCCGTTGTATGTTTTTTCCACACATTGCCATTGTTTTGGATTTTGAAGTGGAAATTTTCATATTATATTTGCTGTCAATTTTGAATAATTGATACGCTGCTATTTGTAAGCTATCTTCGGAATCTGATAATATTATTTGATCATCCTTTTGTTGTAAATGACCTCTAAGTTTTTGTATCTGCCTATCTTCGGATTTTTACAGCTGCTGCCGTCTTCCCGTGCCAAACCTCCCAAAACCTACGATCTTGAGCGTCATCAATGCTTAGCCCTCTTGCTTGCATTACTATCTTCATGTTCTCCTTACATGTTAACTTTGGTCTCCCTCTTTTCATCTTTCTGGTCGGTTGCCATTGATATAGTTGCTTCGGCCATCGCTCTCATCTTCTATTCTTAAAACATGTCCTAACCACTTTAATTCCTTCTCCTCAATTCTTTCAATTATGCTTTCTTCTGCTTCCATTATGTTTCTAATTTCATTATTTGTGACATGTTCTAATTCTGACCTTCTGGCACTTCTTCGTAAATAATCCATTTCTAGAACTATTAGTCTATTCTTGTAGTACTTATTGATTGTCCATACCTCACTTCCATACATTGCAACAGATTCCACCAATGTTTTACCAATATTGTTTTGTGTCTTTCCAAATATGCTTATCCCACCATATGGAATTTAACGATTATATTATTTTGTTACTCAATTCAATTCTATGCTTTACATTCTCTTTGCCTACACCTTCAATGTTATCCATAATTATTCCCAAATATTTAGTTTGTTTCACTTGTTTTATTCGAATTCCTTCTTCCAATATTAAGTTATCTATTTCATTGCTATTTATTGCCAAAATTCTGCTTTTTGTAAATTTACTGTGTGCTTTAAGTTTTTTATATAACATATTTTCGGCTTTTATTTTAGAACAGTGTAATTTTCTCGATGTTGCAGTAAATAAAATTTGAGGTATTGTTTTATTTAATAGTGATTGCTTGAATATTAAATATTGTTTGTTATATTAAATTATATGTATTATATCAGCAAAATATGTGAAACGCAGGTATGAAATATAATTAGACTAGCAAACAACACAGTACAATTACTGAAAACGTGTTAATGTGAATAAGGCTTCTGCGAGTGCTCACGAAGTTCCCCGATCGGTTGATACAATCAAGAGATGACTCTTTTTTTTTTTTGTCTAAGGATGTACATTAACGTTGTGCATGTCTTATGGTTTAGGCAGCGTAAGCCATTTAAGCGTCCAGAGAGCTACTTTTTCACATTAGAATTGTACCCTCCTTTGCAGATAAGTTAATAACTGTCATATAACAATTATATTAGAGTGAAAAATGAAAGATAAATTTATGAGAGTGAGTGATTCTCCACCAAGACTTCTTGCCTTAACCATTCGGCTACGGCGCGTGACTCTTGGTATCAATAATAAAGATGAAAGGTTCACCCGAATATGTATTATTCTCTTGGTATCAGTGAAAGACAAAAATGGTTATTGTGAGTTTTCCGTAAGAGATAAACATATGCTGTCGGGGACTTTTTTGTAGAGCTTTTTGAGATATTCAATTTTGTGTTCATTACTTACTTACTTACTCACTGGCACTATCGAACCCGTAGGTTCATGGCCGAGCGGACATAAGCTCTCCATACATCCCTATCCTGAGATAATGCTTTCCAATCAATTGTGTGTTCATTAATTTTGTATATTTTTTATGGTTTCGGCAGCGTAAACCATTTAAGAGTCCAAAGAGCTCCTTTTTTGATGTTTTCCACTACTAATGGCGATTTATAAGGGTGTAGGAATTGAGTATCACAATTCTCTTATAGCCTATGTTCATCCCGGGAATATCCTGAACATTTTGCAAAAAACCCCATCACAATCGGATCAACGGTATGGCCGCGCATAAAGTACGAACAAACAAACAAACAAACAAATATACAAACAAACATATAAACAAACAAAAATTAATTTTTGTATATAAGATTATTAGGAATGACATAAATCGAGGTATACGATTACCACTATGTAAGTTATAATGCCTGTTATGTCTAGGAATATTCTGTATTGAACGGTACCGGTAATAAGCAAAAGCATTGGACTGAGGAAAGTGAACGTAATATGGGATTCAGGTCCGGGTCGAAGTCAAGTGTGTCGTGCACCTCATGCTTTCTCCTTTCAGAACTTAGTAGAGAGGTTCTAGTGTTTGTTTACTTAGTAGATTTAATGACTACTATTTCTGCTAAAAGGTTGATAGCAACACCAAGGGATAGGCTTTTACATCTAGTAATTTCATCAAATAACTTGAATTTATAAGTCCACCTATACCAAAATGTGGAGAAATCAAATATATCAAAATTAATGTTTGTTTCTTTGTATTTTATGCATTGCTACATCATTCATCCGATTGTGATGGGGCTTTTTGCAAAACTTTTAGGAGTTCCCCGGGAAGGTCATAGGCTATAAGAGAATTGTAAAACTTAACCCCTTCACCCTGAAAAATCACCCTTTGTGGCGAAAAACGTGAAAAAATAGCTTTTTGGACACTTCAATGGTTTATGCTGCCTAAACCATAAGTATACAAAACTAATGTACACAGAATTGAATATATCAAGAAAACTCTACAAAAAAGTCCGCGACAGCATATGTTTATCTTTTACGGATAACTCACAATAACGAATTTTGACTTTTAGCCCATTTATGCCAACAAGATCGGGATAAGTAGATTCCCGGGCAGCACCAGGTAACCAGCACGGGATATCTTAAAATAATTACGATATAAATGTATAATTATTTTCCCTTTACTTATTCAACTAAACATAAAACCGTCAATTTTCATTTATTTAGGCGTACCAGCACACGCCGGGTATTAGGTAGTTTATATGTTTATATGTATGATAATGGGATCATGCCGAAACGTCGGAATCAGTGGCCAGAGGTCATCCTTGAATCCATGACTTGGAAAACCCAAGAAAACTTTCTTATTCATACTTATATCCGCAAAAATCTACATTATAGAACACACACACATACACACACACACACTATGACTCGGATCTTGAACATAAGTTTGACGTGTAACATAAAACGTAATAGGGTGTTTCGGAAGTCCAATTACACCATTTGAATGATTATACTACAGAAGAACTGGACGATCCGTCATACTGCTTTAGAAACATTGGTACCGTAATATGAATTGTATAAGAGTATAGAGTCGCTTATTCTAAGTGTCCGGTGCCGTAGCCGAGTGGTTAAAGCAAGATACATTGGTGCAGAGCTATGGGACTTGCGCTTATTGGAGTCTACATGGGAGAAGGCTCATGTAATGTCGGCCAGTATGTGACTGGTGCCCACCCAGCATCATGAGGGATTTGGGTAGATACATTAAGTAGCGGCTACAGGTTAAGAAAATCAACTATAACGTTGGGAGACCCGATATGCTGCCCACTTGTTACTTCTACACTTACTGGATGATCGTCTTCCTCCGTGATTAACACATGTGGATGTGAGGCCAGCAGCCGGCTGGTAGGCCAAGGGCCTTCTAGTGCTGTCGCGCCAAGGAGGGAATAAAATCACTATTTTACACGAGAATAGGCCTAGGCCTATATTATTTATTATATAACTGGAGTTCAAAATTAGGATAGCTATATTTAAGTGGCTAATAAATTATATTAATTTATGAAACAATACATAGAGTATTTGTGTGTCAGTGATTGTCTCAATATTAAACGAATTTTTAAAATTATTGTTAGTTTAAAGGAGAGATTAACTGCTCTGATTTCATTTATGGATTTGACGTCATTAGGTAACAGATTCATAAATTCATCTGGTGAAAATAGTGGTTAGACAATATAACTCGATTTTTTACTGGCACTTCTCCAGCGGAGGAATAAGGTAAATTTACAAGATTTTTAGCACATAAAAATAATTTCTCCTGAGTTCTCCTAATCATCTCTCAAACGTTCTAAAAGGCTTTTGAAGTATCCAATGTAACTATGTGGAAAATAAAATGAATCTGAGCTTTAAATAAAGACAATTGTACATATGTCACTTTTAAGTCGACAAAAAGGGTGAAGTGATCAGTTCTGATATGCACTTAGTCAACGCGGTCAAGGCTCTCTCTATCGGAGGCAATCGGCATAAGATGTCAGTCGGATTATCAGTATTTGTGATGACCGCCTTTATCCCAAGAAAAATCATCTGGTACTCATTTCAATTCGAGGCTGAGTCGATCCCAGGATCATTGAGCCGCTAGTATGTTAAGTCTAGTTTAAAAATTACGACGCGCCACCGCGCCGGTGCAGTGGGGAAAGGCCATCATGGTTAGAGAACGCGCGAGATCGCTTTTCAGCCCCTCCGGAGCATGGAGAGTGTTTCTCCCAGCTATTGCAGGATCTAATCAAGTTTCCATTCGAAGGATCCTGACCTATTCATCAATTAATCATTTAGGATAAA
The DNA here is from genome assembly GCA_030220185.1 of Diploptera punctata. Classification (NCBI taxonomy): domain Eukaryota; kingdom Metazoa; phylum Arthropoda; class Insecta; order Blattodea; family Blaberidae; genus Diploptera; species Diploptera punctata. The sequence goes on along the minus strand of JASPKZ010007815.1, from coordinate 1,282,417 downwards.
AAATTGCAACAATGATTAGAGGTGAAAATATATGAATGCTTTACTTCATTATCTATTCACTTCTAACATTAGCAATTATGTTAATATTATGCATTCTCTACACGCTGATCTTACCTCGCCCGTGGCGCATCAATTTATAAATATTCTCTTAGTATAGTGTACAGGTTTATAAAATGTATAGTGGATCCGTAGGCTTATAGACCGAAATAGCACGATGTTCCGAGATTTAATTGAACTTGATAGATTTTTAAGCATAGTGGACTTTTAGAGCAAAAGTTTTAGGTACAAACATTATTTTGAAGATTTGTTGTGGGATCAGTATTGGCTATGTGGATGCCTTATTATTTAACACCTGCTTTTAGATTTTAGAGAATTATGCAACAAGTTACAGACTTTTTACACAAAATTTCATGATAGACGTCATAAAAGGTTAAATTTGTAAACCCCGAAAATAAGTCTATACGATTACGGAACTAGTAATACAGTGGTGAAAAATGAACTTTTTCGTCGTTTTTAATTTTTTGGCAAAAAGTTATGAATCAATTTTAATTGTTCAGGCTCACTTTTTCATCTTTTTGAGCTCTAAAAAGATTAATAAAAGAGTTGGAGAAAATATTTTAACATCTCACCTCACAAAGTTGCATGTCTTCACGATACCGGTTTCAGAAGTATATTTGACTGAAGATGGAAGTAATACTATGCTTCTGAAACCGGTATCGTGAAGACACGCAACTTTGTGAGATGTTAAAACATTTTCTCCAACTGATTAACATAAGTACCTCATAGCGTTTCCTTCCACTGTAAATTTAATTAAACTCTAAAAAGATACTCTTTTTTTTTTGTTTTTCTAAATTAGTTTTTCTTCAGAGCTGAAAAGTGAAAAAACCATGTTTTGACATCTTTATAAACTTTTTGCGCCTAATTGCCCCCACAGATTTTTTTCCAAAACATATGCACTGAATCCTTACGATTTTTCGGATTCGTTAAAAAGTGACCAGGATTTCTTTTTAAAAAATATATTCTTATCGTTAATTACCCTGGTCAAGAAGTTGGATAAAGTAGGCCCGCTATCACCTTTATCTTATGTATTGCTGTAGGGAACAATGTGAATTCTTAGCTTAAATTATGTAATTTTAGAGTGTCCTGATCTCTTGGATCAATCCAAATTAAGTATTTTATCCTTTAAAATGCCTATTTGAAGCTTCAATATTTAGTTAGCATTCTGTTTAACGACGTTCTTTAACAACTCAGGGTATAAGTGACTCAATTTTAATATGGCCGTGAAAGGAATGACAATTGTTTTCATAGAAGAGTGTTATTTCACGTTTGAGGTTATTTTACCTACCGCAAATTTAAGATATGAATCCCAGAGCTTTACTTCTCTTCCGAATGAAGCCATATTCCGGATTTTTATTTTCTTGGAAGTCCTTATGGGAGCACATCAACTCCATGCTGTATGAAATACTAGTTGAAACCGAAGGGGAACTAGTTGCCTGTGTTATTGTAAAACAGAAACAGAGACAATGTGGCAAACTTCCATTCGCCGTTTACTACGCGTATCGAAGTTCGTGAGATTTGTTTGATACAATTGTGATGAGTTTCTGATTTGTTTATGAGTATAAGAAGTAAATCAGCTGATTAAAACTATCTTCACACTTATTTACTGTTCCATATTTCCTGGAGAAACAGGTGCTTTCTTAAAAAATATTCATTTTGAAATTTGAAGCTATTACTTACTCACTTACTCACTGGCACTATCGAACCCGTAGGTTCATGGCCGCACGGACATAAGCTCTCCATTCATCCCTATCCTGAGCTAATGCTTTCCAATCATTCCCTGTATAATCTACTTCCCTCAAATCATAGTTAATGTTGTTCTCCCACCTCATTCTTGGTCTACCAACTGGGCGTTTTCCTTCTGGCTTTCCTACAAGAAGTTTCCATGCACGTCTTTCATTCCCCATACGCGCAACATGTCCTGCCCATCGCAGTCTACGGGACTTAACTGTTCTTATTATATCTGGCTTCCTATAAAGACCATGTAGTTCATTGTTATGTAGTCTTCTCCATTCACCTGTCTGTTCATCTCTCTTTGGTCCAAAAATTTTCCTAAGAACTTTATTCTCAAATACTCGTAATCTCCTTTCCTCCCTTTAAAGTAAGAGTCCATGTATTTGAAGCTATGTTGATTTGATTTGAGATGTCTGTATGTAATGACGGTAAGTGATCCTTGTCAGTAATGTGTCACGAATTGATGGGTCGGTTCCGGTGAACTAGTGGTTACCATGCTCGCCTCTGGTTCTAAGGTTCGCGGGTTCAATTCTGGATCGGGGCCAATTGATGTTTAAGGGCATAAAAATCCTGAGCATTGGTACCTGCGGAAATTGACTAAAGCCATAGATTTAAGGCACATAAAATAACTTCAAACCTGAAAAAATATGCCTCTGAGCAAAATTTGTCGTCCCTTTCACGTCTAGATTTGAATCACGAAGCTAATGATCTGATATGTTAAAGAGCGTTGTTAAATAAAAATAATAAATTTTAAAGAGACGATGGGTTAATCACCGAGTTTAGGATCCCAGTGAAATCAGATATGTCAGCTGTTCAATTCCGCTGTCACCATTCGAAATAGATTCGTGACATTGCAACTTTGAAGAACGAAAGCCAATCAAATGGTCGCTGTCAATTTTTAGTAGATAAAAGTACAGAAACCATCTGGTTATTTCGTTCCCACCAATCGAAAAATATTGTATTATCCCAGTAAGCGATTTATTGGTATCTGAATCAAATTACCTGATGGAACTTATACTTAATATTAGTGGAGAATTTCGGTGAAGTCCGGAGGGTTAAATCTACCCAAATAATTTCTTTTCATCTCCATATGGAGTTCTCTGGAACTGTTAAGGGTAGAGAGAGAGAGAGAGAGAGAGAGAGAGAGAGAGAGAGAGAGGAGAGAGAGAGAGAGAGAGAGAGAGAGAGAGAGAGAGAGAGAGAGAAATGGTTTACCCATCATCTCTATAACTAAACTCCACAGCGCGATAGGTCTAGAAGGCCCTTGGCCTACCAGCCGGCTGTTGGTTTCACATCTAAATGTATTAATCACAGAGGTAGACGATCATCCTGCTAGTATAGAGATGACATGTGGTCAGAATGTCGGGTTCCCCAGCCGTTATAGCGGGTTTTCTCAACCTGGAGTCGCTATTTATTGTGCTACTCAAATACCTCACGATGCTGTGTGGGCACCGGTCCCATACTGGCCGAAATTCCATGAGAACATTTATTTCCCCATGGGGATTAGAACCAGCACAAGTCCCGAATCTCTGCGCCAAGGCATCTTGCTTTAACACTCGGGTACAGCGCGGGACTACCCATCATCTATTTAACTGTAATTATTTTTAATTAACAACGCTCTTTAACATCTCAGGTCATCAGCGTCGTAATTCAAATCTAGACATGAAAGGACTGACAAATTTTGCCGAAAGAAATCAGACATTACCTGATTGATACATATGCTATCCCTTAAAAAAATACGTGGGAGTGTAGAATGCTAAATTTGCTGAAAAACCTACCTTGGGCAGAAAACTATGAACGAAAGAATCTCGTGAATGATCGTGAATCATGATACATTAATTCATCATCATCATCATCATCATCTCCTTTATCTTCTATGAGGAGTATAGGGCGATCTGTAGAGAGTTTATAATTAGAATAATTGCAAGGGTTAAAAGTGAATAGATACTAAAATTATTGTTATAATTTTAGCTGTTGTAACTTATATAATGATTATATTAGTTATAAATGATTTTAATAATCGGTTTCTTCTTGAAGGACAATTAATTGAAGTTGCATGAGGAGTATAGGGCATCCACAACGCGTCGCCAACGGATCCTATTCTGAGCCAATTTATTCACTTCCCTCCAGGTTTTCCTCTCCTTTGCAATTTCTTCAAGGATGGTTATCTTTCATGTCTGTTTCAGTCTGCCTCTTACCCTGTCTCATTGGGGGTTCCATTACAATGCAATTGTTTCAATCGAATCATGGTCTTTTCTTAATGTATGTCCTATCCAATTCCATTTTCGCTTTTTTATTATTTTAATTTCCTTCTGGTGAGTTTCTTTTCCCATAATCCTTTACTTGATATTGTTTCTGGCCATTTTATTCTTGATATTTTCTTTAGGCACCTCTTTATACATGCTCTCAACTTTTTTCTATAATTTTTCTATTTTTCCCATATTAATTCGATTAAATAAAATAATAGCGTGACGTAAAAATTGAAATAGAAAAACTAGTAAAAGCAGAATAAAATCCACGCACTCTCAGAGGAGTGTTACACTTTCAAATTAGTACCCTAAACTGCCTGAAGTAGTGTGTATCTTCTCTAATAACAACAATATGTAACTATAAAAACACTAACAATAATGAGGTCAAAATAAGTGAAACGCACATGCACAGAACTAACCGAACTTGTTTTGCATTTATTTTGCATTGTATTCGAAATAAAATAATATCTTGTCATAAAAAAAAAAAACATTCACAGTTCAACGAATCGTATTTATCTAGTTCATAGATTATTTCAACCGTGTAAACGTGTTAATATCTATTTATACTAAAAAAATATAACAGTTTATCAATCAAACTTTGTTCTTTGTAACCATGTGAAATGGCTTTCACTCTTTTGGAGAAATTTGTCTCCTCTTGAGGCTAAGATCATGCAACTGAGAGTTTTTATGTAAATGCTTGTTCTGATGCAGCATACAGTAGACTTTTTGGATCAAATTAGTACAAAGGCCGAGGAGTTTGAACAGGGTATTTTCAAATATAGGAATACAGATCGGGAACACCCTGCAAAACCTTGAACAATGTTAAGTTTGAAGAATAAGTTTTAATTTTCAGGGCTAATATCTAAATAATAATTGATTTTTCAATAGCACTGTGCATGTTACATTATATGGATGCGAAACATTGACTCTTTCTTCAAGGGAGGAAAGGCGATTACGACTGTTTGAGAATAAAATTATTAGGAACATTTTTCGACCAAAGAGAGAAGGACAGACAAGTGAATGGAGAAGACTTCGTAACAGTGAACTACATGATCTTTATAGGAAGCCAGATATAATAAGATTGAGATGGGCAGGACATGTGGCACAAATGGGGAATGAAATAGGTGCATGTAGGAAAACCAAAGAAAGTGTCCAGTTGGTAGGCCAAGAATGACGTGGGAGAACAACATTAACCACGATTTGAAGGAAATAGATTACGCAGGGGATGATTGGAAAAATATTAGCTCAGGATAGGGATTTATGTAGAGCTTATATCCACGTGGTTCGATAATGCCAGTGAGTTAGTTTTGGCTTTACCTATATGACATTTGAACGGACTTTGTACATTTTTTACAATTCGGCATTCACTGATTAATTTTATTGCATATTTAATTAATACTGTAAATAAATTTAGGCCCCCTACATATTTTAAATTATACCCTGACCTCAAAATGACCACATTTCGAAATCAGAATATACATTTAAATATTTAAGTACCTGTAAAAAGTAAAGTAATCCCACTACAGGCCTCAGGAGGCCCTTGGGGCAGTAGGAGGTTAAGGCTCCCACTATTTCTGGACAATCGGCACTTGATGTCAGCCGGGTTGTCAGCCCTGCGTGACGGCCGCCTTTACCCCCAGAACAAGGTCTGGTACTCATTTCCGTTAGAGGCTGAGTCGACCCCAGGGCCATAGTGCCGCCAGAAGGTTTGGGTCAGTTTAAAAATCCTGACCCCACGGTAACAGATTATTTTTAAATGTGGATAAACAGCAAAGTGAAAAAGAATATGCCGCATTGTAAAAATAGATGAATACCGTGTTCGCCACATTCACTATAGTCTATTTAGGGAAAGAGAAAATATACGAAAGCTACTGTATGCATCGTTATTATCTTCTTTGGAAACTTAAACATATTTGATACAGAGTTGACATAAATCAAGTTTCCGAGGCGATTATTAAACTGGTCGCGTCACATTTATATTTCTCTAAATAGATTTTAAGTGTCAAAGTAAATTATCTTTTTGCTTACTACAATAATTCTATGTACATGTAAGATTTTAAAGAAAACCTCTTACAAAGTTAATATGTTTTCCCAAATCCAAATGGGAGTCCGCATTTGTGTGTATTGTCACCTCGCTTGATTTTTGGATATGTACTTCTCATGGAATTTAGGGCAGTATGAGACCGGCGCCCACCCAACATCGTGAGGATTTTTCCCCCCCATGGTACGACAGGTCTAGAGAGTTCTTGGCCTACCAACCAGCTGCTTGCCTCGCATATACATGTGTTAATCACAGAGTTAAACGATCATCCAGTCAATGTAAAGGTGGCATGTGGTCAGCATGTCGGGTCCTAGAGCCGTTATATCTGGTTTTCTTGACCTGGCGTCGCTATTTATTGTAGCTACCCAAATTCCTCACGAACTGGGTGGGAACCCATACTGGCCGAAATTACATGAGAACATTTCTTCCCCCATGGAAACTCGAACCAGCGCAAGTTATGTAGGCCTAATTCTGCGCCAAGGTATCTTGCCTTATCCACTCGGCTACGGCGCGGGACTCATGAGGAATTGGATAGCTACAATAAGTAGATGCTCCAGGTTGAGAAAACCAGCTGTAGCTGGAGGGAAATCCGACATGTTGGCCACATGTCACTCCTACTCTGGAAGCCGGCGGTAGGTAGGCCAAAAGCCTTCTAAGCCCATCGCACCATGGAGTTTTTATGAAGTTTAAGTAAGCACTATAAGTATGGCGATGCTATTTTAGTTATAAAATTAAAATTATAAACATGTAATTCAACTTGTTGGTCAGTGTCCTATTTGGGCTAAAATTAGGTTCTGTAGAGATCTACGTTGCTTTAAAAGTAATTTTCAGCCATAGATGAGATGTTCTGTTTGCTCTCCTGGGTTTCACGGACAATCTGGATATCTTTTATTTTGAATATTTTGAACCTGTACAGGTAAGAATTTATGTTTTATTCAGCCAGTAACAAATGCTGTAATTTGTTCCGAAACGGGATTTTGAGCTCCAGTCTTTGTGTTACATTTGCGAAAAAATATCTAAAAGAGCCTCCTTTCCGGAAACTCTTCCATTGCCTTTGTCATTTGTCTAGATTTTCATATCTCAATTCCGTGATAAACGAAGTGATAGGCGTCTTCAAAAGTAACATATGGTGCTACAGTAATGAGAAAGAGACGTGGTCTTCAACCGGGGACCACTGCAGAACCGCCTCAGATGGAACCCCAATGGGATCTCCCACATCAGGTAGTCTATATTAGCAGAAATATTTTTACAAGATTTGGAAAATAAACATTATGAAAAATTAATAAACGATCTTAATATAAAGTTAATCACAAGATATGTAGATGACGTCGTGATTATTTATGAGAATGAGAACAGAAAACAAAACGAAATCCTGCTGGAACTAAGTAAAATGCATAATAAAGTAGAATTTACAGAAGAAATTGAACTTTAACAAAAGTAACTATCTAGACCTTACCATAACGAAAAACATAAAAAAGACTAAACTTGAAATAAATAGTTTCCGTAAGTCTACAAAATAATGCTCACCATTAGCAACAAATCTAGACATCCATACCAACAAAAAATCAGTACATTTAATAGTTTAATTAACAGAATGTTAAAACTACCCTTAAACAAAATCAATTATAGCAAATAATTACATTATTATTAAAACATGGCAAAAAGTAACGGTTTCAATAAACAAATCATAGATAAACTTGTAAAAAAAAACAAAAAAAACAAAAATGTCATACATAATGTAACAAAACCCGAAAGAGAATCTATTAATAATAAAACATGGATAACATTAACATATACAGGCAATGAAACCACAAAACTAGCTAGAACTTAAAAAAAAACATAAGCATAGTTTAAAAACTGAAAACAAAGCCTGACCAGAGGCTATAAGATGGCAGCCCCATCACTGGTCTTGCCTTCCTTTGGCCAACAATCAATCGAAGGTACTATTATTATGCTTTCAAGTCTTATACGAGAATTTCCCATAAGGACAATTTTCTATAGGATCGTAACAGGCCTTGGCCTAATACTTGGAAGGAAGAAGAAGAAGAAGAAAAACTGAAAACAAAATTAAACCAACATAATATACAATGGCATAGAAAAACACAACAAATTTAATAACAAGGAAGTTTATAAATTAACATCTAAAGATTGCAATGTTTTATATAGGCAGGACAAATATAGAAACTTCAACACAAGATACAAGGAACATCTCAAAGATTTTATGTACGCCGCGCCGGTGGTAAATTAAGCTATGCCAAACATATCATTAATGCTGGTCATCGAATGAACACAACAGAAAACACCCTAACAATAGTTCACAGAGAAAAAATTCCAGCAAAGATAAATATATTGGAAGACCAAAAGAAGTAAATAACAACTTACTAATTAATGATAACACACCCCAGTCGCACAACCCTCTTTACGAGATCGTTAAAAACAAGTCAGTTGTTACTAACGACACTTTAAGTCCACATCGTCTTGTACAACAACAGATAGTAGCAGACTCATCCTGTTGATGATGGAAGTAAACTTCCGAAAGACCTCCAGTTAACATTTTAATATAATATTTTAACACATTTGAGGACGACGGCACCTGCCAACAGGTATATTTTAATTTTTATTTTACTCCTCAGATATCTCGTTCCATAGCATTTTAAAAAAAATATATATTCTATTTTAATCCGGATCGCTCTCCCATTAAACTGTGTTTTTACAATCGTACTCTTCACTGCCATATTTTTTTTTGCTAAATTTATGAAAGCATATTGCGTCGTATATTGGAAACGGAAAGAATACAGATATATGAAAGCAGTGTATGGTTGAGCGACTTATAACAAAAGGATAGATCTACAGAAGCTCCCACATCGAGTGTCATTTGCCAATATGGAATATTATGCAGCAAGTTGCATCAGAATTATATCACAATGCATCTGTCATCTCGAAATCTCACATCTTTATGTTACTAGCGCTGCATGACTTACATTACCTAATCTCATTTTGAGTATTATTTCTGTATTTGTAGGTAAACATAGTAAACGAACCGAAACAATTGACATCCGATGCTAGCGGTTTGAAAATTTCGTAACCTCGGAAAGTTGAGATCAAATATCCTATAGCGAATCCAGCTAAACTATCTTATATTTTTCGCTTGGTTCTTTAGCAGACACTTGGGATATTTTCTAGTATATTTTCATACTAAACTTATACGTTAAGAGCACACCAGACAAGTGATACTATCTTTTTTTTCCCGCTGCGATCTGAGACAAAGTCGTTGCCTCGAATTCAGCGGGTCAGGATAAGATCTCCGAACGGGTCAAGCTTCCTACGTCAGTTTTTTTTAAGATTTTTTTTTCCACCTGTAAGACAAATTTCGGGAAATTTTAAGACCCAAATCGTCCCAGAAAACCATTTGATCATCATAATCACCCCATTATATTCACTTTGTTCGTATGAATGTACAGCATGAGTGAACGGGGTATCTTGTTTTAAATTATCGTGTTGTCTCGGAGATAGCCCCAGCGTTGAGATGATTAGACGGGGAGGCCCTCCATGTCTTTGTGTGGTCAAAGAAGTATCTATAGATCCAGAGTTTAAAATTCTCTCCGGCGTGGGGCAAATAAAAATAGGAATACCTATATAGGAGAGATTAAACTAAGTGGAAAAAAAAACTCGTTCCGCGCCGTAGCCGAGCGGTTAAGGTAGGAAGCCTTGGCGCAGAGCTACGGGACTTGCGCTGGTTCGAGTCTCCATGTGGGAAGAAATTTTCTCATGGTATTTCGGCCAGTATGGGACCGGTGCCTACCCAGCATCGTGAGGCAATTGGGTAGCTACAATAAGTAGCGGCTCCAGGTTGAGGAACCAGCTATAACGGCTGGGGGACTCGACATGCTAACCACATGTCACCCCTACACTGGCTGTTGATCATCTACCTCTGTGATTGACACATGTGGATGTGAAGGGCCAGCAGCCGGCTGGTAAAAGGGCAACCGCTGAAAAGTGGAAAGGCCATCAATCGGATCGGAAAAAAACTCCATGACGCTACAGGCCTAGAAGACCCATGGCCTCACATCCACAGGTGTTAATCACAGAGGTAGATGATCATCCAGCCAGTGTAGGGGTGACATGTGGTCAGTATGACGGGTCCCCTAGCTGGTTTTCTCAACCTCATTATATCTACCCAATTGTCTCGTGATGCTGGGTGGGCACCGGTCCCATACTCGCCGAAATTCCATGAGAAAATTTCTTCCTCCATGGAGACTCGAACCGGCGCAAGTCCCGTAGTTCTGCACTAAGGCATGCTGTTTAAGCACTCGACTACGGCGCGGGACAAACTATGGGAAAGAAAAGTAAAAAGTCCTGAAATTCTTAGTAAATTATTTGTAAATGCTTAATGAGTTCAAATGTTCCTAAGCATTTATTTATTGTCATGCAAGCAGACATGGTAGAGAAATTTAATGACATATTTCCCGACTGAACTTTCCATCCATTGAGCGCCTTCTCAATAATAAACACACATTATGAAAATTCAGTTATAATCGAATCCACATAATCCATTTTGTAGCTCAGCCGGGAAAGTGTTGAACAAGCTGATATACTTGGATTAGATGTGAATATTTTTACAAAGGTAACATGCCCAATCTGAACTCGAATATCCTTTTAAATGAGTACAAGAAATGTTCTAGGGATCAAATTGACTAACCACTTCACTACTTTCTAGTAGATAGGGCCTATGTCGTCTTCCAAATCTGACAAACCAGGTTCTAATCTAATAACCAATGCCGTCATTTTTGGGTTGGGACCATGGTCACGAAGAAAACTACAATACTCCCGTTGGCCCCTTCTGCTTTCTCTTTTATTGTTCAGACTCATGAGGCAGTACCCTGATAGGCCCATCCACTAGAACTCCGCAATAACATATTTTCAATATCTATGGATTATCAAGCAAACTCTTTTCCCTGACATGATATGAGGTGAAAGTAGGTATGAAATGAATGGGAAATAAAATTACATGAAGGGTAGGGAAGGAGGAATGGATAATGTTATTATTCGATGGCACGACAGCCTACCAGCCGGCTGCTGATCTCACATCCAAATGTGTTAATCACAGAGGTTGTAATAATCCAACCATGGTAGCATCTCGGTATCCTTCAGCCATTATAGCTGGTTTCCTCAATCTGGAGCCGCTATTTATTGTAGCTACCTATATTCCTCATGATGCTGGGTGGGCAACAGGTCCCATACTGTCTGAAATTCGTTCCCTATGAAGACCCGAACCAGCACAAGTCCCTCTGCGCCAAGGCATCTTGTCTCAACTATTCAACTACGCGGCGCGCGGGACGAGAAACGGGAGAACCCGGAGAAAAATACGAAAAATCCTGATATGGTCCACCACCAATATCTCTCTGTAACAGCCAGGATTCGAATCTGGGATCCAGTCAGGGTAGCCGCACACGCTATCCACTCGTCTACCGAGACGGCATGTTATAGTTAACTTTTTGATATAATACAACATAATTAACGAAAAGTAACAATTAAGGGATGAGGTCAAAAAATTTGACTACCCACATATTTCTCAAAAAAATATTTTATCTGTAATGCATAATAGCACACATTTCAAGAATTGAGCCTCCACACCCTATATTCAGGGAAATATTAATTTGGTATAGCCTGGGATCGAACCGGGGGCAACTAGGATGTTAGACAATTTCTCCAAACATGTAATCATAAGCTAAGAATTTTAGATAATTAGAGAAAAAAATGCTTGCATGACCATTTTGCTCTAAGGAAATAAAAATTATTTATATTGTCACCAAGTTGTCTTTTTATAACATTTCTGGTTTTCTCCCCTGGTACTGGTGTAATTATTGTAATCCATTTCTTAAGTTGGGTCAGCTAGAAGCCGGAATAAGGCCTACATTACCCCAAAGTTCTGATGGGTGATTAAATGATAATTAAGCACTAGAAGAGTTCTTAACCTAAATTCCAGACCATGAGCAACCAAAGGAATAATTTCCTTTAACCCCCTGCATGCCACAGGTAAAATCTATTGTGTTAGAGATTTAAACTGTATCCGCCGATGTGATCGGCTTTGCAAATAGTTAAGTATAGTATATGGCAGGTGATAGACAAAAGCATCAGAGCCGATCTAATCAGCTCACGGGAAAAATGCCTATGGTTTGACCGGGAAACGAAGCCGGAACCTCATGAACTGTAGTCAAAAACGCTGACCACTAGCCCATGAGGCTGGTCATATAAAAATAATATAGCATATCCTTTAGTTGATACTGCCAATTGTTATGTTGATTCTCACTGTTGACTATCCGAGTTGATTTAACATAGTGATATAGTTATTTTTCCACCTCCTCAATAGTAAGCTTTTTCAAATAAAACGGAAGGAAATATCGGAGATCTTGATGGAAATTGTAAATTTGTTCTTGTAGAAAATGTTATGCATATATTTACAGGAAGTGAGGTGACCAAGCGAAAAGACATAGCGATCAGGGGCATGACAGATGTCATTTTAAATATGTTATCAATGGCAGGAAAACATATATATATATATATATATATATATATATACACATATCATAAAATGATCTTAATAATAGAATAATCAGTACTGATAGTTGCGTGGGATACCCACACTGGAAACTTGGCCACTAAACAAATTTTCTATGAAACGTAAAAGGTTATAAGACATATCAGACAGTTTAATAGAACTTGAAATATTAGAAACAATTTTATACTTTGGAAACATTAAATTCGTCTCTAATATTATACTCTACTGTTATTGTTCGATTTTCACAGTTGAGTTTCCTACTCTAAAGTTCAAACACACTCTTCTTTAACTGCTAATTAAAAAAAATCATTAGTTAAATTTCCAATAACAATTTTCTTTATTTGTTCTTAATGTTAATGATAATAATATAATAACGTAGGTATCTTATTTATTATTTGTACGTAAATTTTATGCGAGGGTTCAAGTCCCGTTGGGGTCAGGATTTTTAAACTGGCCCAAACCCTCTGGCGGCACTATGGCCCTGGGGTCGACTCAGCCAAAGGAAATGAGTACCAGACGCTTGTTATGGGGTAAAGGCGGCCGTCACGCAGGGCTGACAACCCAGTGCTGATGTTGATGTGTAAATGCCGCAGAAACGCGTCTACAAAAAGTGGGAGCCTTAACATCCTACTACCCAAGGGAGCCTCCGGGCCTGTTGTGGGATCACTTTAACTTTTACTTTTACTAACATTTTATGACATCACTGGCATAAATATTTAAGGTGATAGACTATTATATGGATGCGAAATAGCTGACACTTACTTTAAGGGAAGAAAAAAATTACGAGTATTTGAGAATAAAGTTATTAGGAAAATTTTCGGACCAAAGGGAGATGAACAAACAGACGAATGGAGATAACTTCTTCACGGTGAGCTACATGATCTTCGTAGGACACCAGATATAAAAACAGTTAAGTCTCATAGACTGCGATGGGCAGGACATGTGGCACGAATGGGGAATGAAAGAGAGACATGGATGCTTCTTGTAGGAAAACCAGAAGGAAAACTCCAGTTGGTAGATCAGGAATGAGGTGGGAGAATAACATTAACCATGATTTGTGGGAGGTAGATTATAGAGAGAATGATTGGAAAACGTTATCTCAGGATAAGGATGTACGCAGAGCTAAAGCTCCGCGCGGCCATAAACCTATGGGTTCGATAGAGCCAGTGAGATAGTTAGTTAGTTAGTTATTGAATAAGACAATAATTATTATAGCGATATTCGCAATAATTTAATAGCCGCCTAGAACAAGATTGTAACCCTCACTTTTTCCAAATTTAATATTTATATGCAAAAAAAAAAATCAAGGGCTATTAACAACAATTTCCCATGGAAAATTCAACTTGGGAAAAAATGAGGTTTACAATCTTATTCCGGGGGACTATTCAATTTTTAAATAAGTTGCAGATTGATTTTTCAAATTTCTTTTCAAACATTTTCAACACAAAGTCTTATAAGTTTAAAATCATTAATTCCATGTGTTCAGAAAAAAATATAAATCACGTTTTGAGTAGGCCTACAGGTTACATACAAAGTCGGATTATTGTTTTGGAGAGGAGATTAGATATATTTGTTTCAATAGGCTAAATATAACCCGTACATCATCATCTGCTTTCACGATAGTATCATAACCTAAAATCTGAAAATAATGATTCTTACAAACGACCTACATTTTGTTAATAGACTATATTACATAATGAGATCACCCTAAACATTATCTTGTCAACTTCTTGATTCTGCTTATCCAACTCTCCATTTCCCTCCCCTCTAATTAGTTCCTTTTTTCTTGTGCTACATAAAATTTCTTGTATTTCAACCAAATTTTATAACTTGAGGCACCTCATGAAGCCTATCTGTACATTTAATTTTCTTATATGAAATAGTCAGCAGAATTCAACGCTCGGAGGACCAGTGTTCAAATCTCATTGTATTATAACCACAGTAAAAAAATGATCCTAAAATTTGTACAGTATCCTTAGAAAATAGGCCAAAGCATCTTTGAATCAGGACTTATATGAAACACACGCTTCTGTTTGACAAAATAATGTTAATTAGGAGGAGACTTCTAGATATAAAAGAAGAGGAAAAAGACTGATAAATTTTATAAAACATTAAAAAAATTAAATTCCATTATTAGCATACAATCGGTTAGTGTGACGTCACAATAATAAAAATGAACCATTACTAGCGTTCGAAATAAAATTCTTTTACTGGAAGGAAACCATCCAGATATTATCATCTTCATAGGGATTTAAGGTTATATTAGCCTGTTATGTCTCCAGTTGGTTACATCATCTGATCTTAGGCCAACCAAGAACTCTTTTTAACTTTTGATTCATAATTATTTTCTATCAATCTATTACTGTCCATCCTTTCTATGTAATTATTCTACTTCTTTGTAAAATTTGTAATTATGCTGTTTAGATCTTCAATTTTTTGGAACGTATTTTTTGAAGACAAACAGAACATCTATAGGCCATAGTAAACATAACTAAAGATAAAATGTTTGCCCCCGGCTCAGGTGTAAATTATTTTTTCTTGTTTCGTTTAAACATTTATTTCATTTCTTATTGCGATTTAGGAAATTCATTGTGGAAAATATGTTTTAGACGTTATTTTATTTAAGCAGGCAACTCTTCAATGTTGATGGTTTATTTTATCAGTTTAGTTGTTCGTAAAAAAAGGAATCATATCATGAGCATAATACTACTTTTAAAAAAGTATATGATTTTAAGGAGAATGTAGTATGTTTTTAGTTTGAAAAACTCTATCCATTGCGCCTCTTATTTTTTACAACGTTTAATAATTGCAAAATTAGGTTAGAATCTAGAAAAAATCCAATTATTATCAAGTTTTATACAAAATCTGTTTATTGTCTGCTTCGTCAATTATAATTATTATTGTTTATAACTTACATTCTAGTCTTAGTCCGAGTTTTCTGGAGTGTACACACACTGTATATGCCTATCCATCCATAGTAATTCTGCCCGAAGGCAGGTCCTTCACTGCAATCATAGCAATCTCATGCTATGCTTGCAGCTTTACTAGGGAATTGTAGGTGTGGTAGCTTCCCGTTGCTTTCCACACCGGTGAAGGATGATGATGATGATGATAGGAATAATGATGATGATGATGATGGCCATATGATTTCGGGGACCGTTTGGGCCTTAAAGTTTTCCTGACATTTGTCTTATAGGTGAGGAAAAACCCCGATAAAAACCTCACCCAGAAAAACTGCCCCGACCGGGGATCGAACCCGGGCCCGCTGCGTGACAAGGCAGCACGCTACCTCGAGACCACAGCGGGGGACGTATATGCCTATAGTATTCGTTAATTAACGAAGGACAAGAAGGAATAAGGTAATTGTTTTTTGCCTGAATTAAATGTTAATTTGTATGTAGTCAGCGTAAAGCTAAAATTTGCTAACATGAAATATGTATGTATATACCCCATACGTCGCTCATGGAGACACGAGTCCTCCCCCTAGCGAGAGTTTCTGTCCAAACTAATTTAGTTATGCTCATTTCCCTATAAATGTCAGTGAGTGACATGTAATCAGTACATATCCTCAATGAGAGATCTAGTAGGCACTAAGGTATTATTTTGATGGGAATAACGGTTAAATGTTGTTGAGAGATATTAATTTGGGCTTGAAGTTCTTTTACGAGCCCGAAAATCTTCATGATAGGATTCAAGTCTTAAAGTCTCTCCCGGAGAACTTTGTCCCTTGGATTTTTCGATCTTAAAAATCTATGATCCTCTCCGAATTTGAACCCGCTACTCTTGGGACTAGAGACAAGAGACATAACCACTAGACCAATCGAGGCCTACAACGTGAGATATATTAATATCTCTCAACAACATTTAATCATTATTCCCATCAAAATAATACCTTAGTGCCTACTAGATCTCTCAATGAGGATATGTACTGATTACATGTCACTCACTGACATTTATAGAGAAATGAGCATAACTAAATTAGTTTGGACAGAAACTCTCGCTAGGGGGAGGACTCGTGTCTCCATGAGCGACGTATGGGGTATATACATACATATTTCATGTTAGCAAATTTTAGCTTTACGCTGACTACATACAAATTTACATTTTATTCAGGCAAAAAACAATTACCTTATTCCTTCTTGTCCTTCGTTAATTAACGAATACTATAGGCATATACGTCCCCCGCTGTGGTCTCGAGGTAGCGTGCTGCCTTGTCACGCAGCGGGCCCGGGTTCGATCCCCGGTCGGGGCACTTTTTCTGGGTGAGGTTTTTATCGGGGTTTTTCCTCACCTGTAAGACAAATGCCAGGAAAACTTTAAGGCCCAAACGGTCCCAGAAATCATATGGCCATCATCATCATCATTATTCCTATCATCATCATCATCATCCTTCAGGAGGAATGATCAGGAGGAAGAAAAGAAGTAAAGAGAGATTCTGCTGTAATTTTCATTTAAGAAAGGATCCGTGAACAGTTTATGATATAAAAATGGTTAAAATAAAATAAATTCCAATGTTGCACAAGGGAAAAGAACTAATTAGAGAGGAGGAAAATGGAGAGTTGGATAAGAAGTTGACAAGATAATGTTAAGGGTGATCATGTTATATAATGTATCAACAAAATGTAGGTTGCTTTAAGCATCACAATTAAACAATTTGAAGCGGATGCTCTAAAAGTTTAAATAATGGTCACCTACATTTTATGTACCACAGATACGTCAAAAATATTGGCAAACCAACTCTGAAATCTTGCGGGCTTCATTCCGATTTCTAAATCCATTGTATAATTGCATTAGCTTATGTCAGTTGCAATCTTATTTATCTCCTCAATCTTTAACTCCAACTTCAGAGAATTCTAATTCTCCCACTGTTATGAAGTAATTGTACTAGTCAAGCTATTGACTGAAAATTACCATCATCAGCAGAAGTAATTGTCACTAACTATAAGTTCTAATTTCTTTAATACGTTGTTTAATGTTGAAATGTAACAATAACACTGGTCAACATGATTTTTGTCTCATGAGTACCAACAGTTGTACTTAATGCAGTTTTTTCTATCGTGTTTTCAAATATGTATTCGGAATTTCTCCATCACCCACTTACTTACTTACTTACTTACTCACTGGCACTATCGAACCCGTAGGTTCATGGCAGCGCGGACATAAGCTCTCCATACATCTCTATCCTGAGCTAATGCTTTCCAATCATTCCCTGTATAATCTACTTCCCTCAAATCATAGTTAATGTTGTTCTCCTACCTCATTCTTGGTCTACCAACTGGGCGTTTTCCCTCTGGCTTTCCAAAAGAAGCTTCCATGCACGTCTTTCATTCCCCATACGTGCGACATGTCCTGCCCATCGCAGTCTACGAGACTTAACTGTTCTTATTATATCTGGCTTCCTATAAAGACCATGTAGTTCATTGTTAAGTAGTCTTCTCCATTCACCTGTCTGTTCATCTATCTTTGGTCCAAAAATTTTCCTAAGAACTTTATTCTCAAATACCCGTAATCTCCTTTCCTCCCTTAAAGTAAGAGTCCATGTTTCGCACCCATATAATATAACTGGTAGAATAATAGTTTTATATATTTTCAGCTTAACGTTTTTTGAAAGGAGTTGGGACATCAAAAGTCTCTGCAATGCATAATAGCATGCATTTCCAGAATTGAGCCTATGTTTAATTTCTTTGTGCGTCTCATTCCTATTTGTGATTATTGTTCCTAGGTATTTGAATTCAGCCACTTCCTCAAAATTTCCCTCATTTGTCATTAGCTGTCCATTTCCACTATAGGCCTATACTGAATTTCTATGTGTGACCATCAACCACAGTTTTTTTTATTTCAATTTCAATTAATGGATTTAAATAATGATTTTTTAATAAACGTTTTTTCGTCCATTTGTCCATTGTAAAATGAAACGGGGAATACTTTCATCAGGAGATTTCAGCTATGGGAAAGAGATGTCAAGGCAAATGGAATCCTAATATGAGGGCCGATTATTGTTGGGCCATCAAGAGGGATGCTCCACAGGCGAAATATAGCAGAAAATCGTCATTTCTTACTTTCTTGGTGAATCCGAATGTTCGAATATTGTGTAGTTACGAATGTAGAAAATATTAGAGTGTTTGAAATTATAAATTTCTGTCTCTCGGAAACATTGCGTGATAGAGAAAAACTTACATTATATTTGAATTCAGAAGACAAAATACTATCAGAATCACATATTTTTCTTTCTGAGACAAAAAAAAGTTTCTTTTTTTGTTGCTCAGTGTAATGAAATGAATCAGTTTTTACACCTCACCTCATATATCTGTATATTCTGAATATACAGAAATATGAGGTGTAAAATCTTATCCAGTTAATTATTATTAAATAAACCTCATAGTGGTACTTCTTAATACATTAATTTTATGTAAGTAAAATAAAGTTATATATTTTGGCACATAAAATAATATTTTTAACCTTGTAAGTTATTTTTATAACACTAAAAGATACTTAGGCTTCTAATTACTAATGACTAACAATCATAATATAAATTCGGGAAGTCATATTCTTAGAGTACAATCCCACAAATATAATTGACGTTTTTTATTAATTGTACTTCATCATTTTTCATCAAAGGACTATTCACGGAGCTGAGTGAATACATTCATTATGTAAGTAAACTTACATCATGATCTCTTTCAGACTAAAGGAACATATTTTATTAGCTCCGGCGTAGAATCCAATAAATTTGGGTAGTCTAGAATACTATTTAGATATGGTAACCTAGAGTAATAAATATGCTCGAAATATTAGGATGTTTATTATAATATATTCGCTATTTTATGGTTATTTTTGGATGCAATTTATGTGCCAATATTTACGTCATAATTAATTGTATTCGCTTGAATATGATATTCTGGAGATATCTTTAATGCTCCCTGGATTTTTAAAAAGTGAAATCCACCTACCTGAGCAATATTTATACCTATGACCTGCGAGTCCATTAATGAGCGAAATATCAATTGCGCTGGCATGACTTGCAACTTTATAAGGATAATAATGCAACATAAAACACAATTTAGTTCATATATCTGATATATTGATAATTGAAGCGGTCAGAGGACAAGGGGTACAAGTGACATTAAAAAATGGGTTAAGTGCAGAAATGGTTGGCTAATATAATAAACTATTTGGTGTGAGCTTGACAGGTTCTGACATATAGTGGAGTCTTAGAAAATCACTCAGAGAAACAGCTCTTCTACTTGGAGGACAAGGGGTACGTCTGTAGTTGTATACTCATTGGCTTCCAGCAGCTAGGTGGACTCAAGCTTAGAGGTTGTATTTTTTAATGTTTTTAACAATTTTACATGAAGATTTTTATTATTGCATTATAAGTGTTTAATATAGTGCTGGTGATTCTTCGAGGTTTATTGATTTATCAAATATTAATATGTCTGAATTAGAATCTGATGAACATGAGCATGAATTTTAACCTCAGCCTTCACGGTAAGTAAAATATGTTAACTACTTTATCAATATTTTCACAATTGTATATTATAAAATAATACTTTTTGGCAATACATTTTGAGATAACTGGAAATTATTTAACAATCTAAAGATGTAATATGATTTAGATCTACAGGATTTGCAATCTAATAATGTTTATATTGTCCACCGCTGTGGTCTCGGGGTAGCGTGCTGCCTTGTCAGGCCCGGGTTCGATCCCCGGTCGGGACAGTTTTTGGTGAGTTTTTTTATCGGGGTTTTTCCTCACCTGTAAGACAAATGTCAGGAAAACTTTAAGGCCCAAACGGTCCCCGAAATCATATGGCCATCGCAATCATCATCATATTCATATTCATCTTAGGTTAAGCTTAGGATTAGGGACTCTCCTGGCTCACCATTATCATCATCATCACCAATCATATCATCGGGTCAACGTAACCCCGCCTTCCGGCGCCCCAACCTCAGAAGTGGGTTACAAGTACGCCTTGCCAGGAGAGAAACCAGGAATGTCGAAAGACAAACCTGGGGTATTTGAAAAAAAATGTTTATAATAAAGATATAATTTTTTAATGAAGATTAATCATTGGTGTTGTCTTTGTTTTGTTGACTGATTCCAATGAAGATGGCATTACAGGACCTATAGAAGAAGAAGAAGTTCCAATACTGCACGTTGGCAGAAAGAGGAATAGTAAATCGGGAAATTGGGTAAAAATAAAGCAAAAAGAGGAAGGAATGAAGGCAAACAGTAACAGCGTTATATTAATGTTGTTTATATTAATATTAAATTAAATAGATTTTACAGAATGTGTGGCACTATAAGGCGGACGCTGAAAAATAAAACTTTGAGGAGCACAGAACTAAAATTTTACAAAATTATGGCAGTGCCTGTCTTAACATATGCAAGTGAAAATTGGACTCTCAAACCGTTCAGACAGAAGGAAAATAGAAACTGCAGAAATGAAGTTCCTACGTTCAGTAGCGGGTGTGACAATTTTGGACAAGAAAATAAGTGAGGATATTAGGAAGGACTTAAATATTTTCAATTTAACAAATAGAATTGACAACATGAAAAACAACTGGTATGAACATGTCAAGAGAATGCCTACAGATAGAATCCCTCAGCTGTTACTAAAGTACAAACCAATAGGACATAGAAATGTTGGACGCCCATTTACTAGATGGGAGGATTCATTAAATCCCACTTGATGTGAAAACAGGTCAAAAGGCCTATTTTCATGAAGCAGAAGAAAAAGAAGAAGAAAAGCAACAAGATGATGAATCTGTGTGGTTGTTTATACTGTGACGAAATGAGTAGTACAGGCCTATGGTTTCTTCTCATGATCATTATTTAAAAATGGTCCAGTTTCACACCGAAGTGTTTATTTTTTTGTGTGAAAAGACTAGCACATAGTATTTTATAATGTAAACCTTTGCAAAAGTAATTATTAAAGAAGAATGCAGGTTTCCAAACACACACATTTACGAAATTCGACAAACACCACAACTTAAATAGTATTATTTTAATTGTGGTAAAAATATGATAATTGAAAATTAATTATAAAATAATAATAATCAGCACGAATAATTGATGTTACAAATGCCACATTCATGCACTTAATACATATAAATAACATTCAAAAATTAGCTTCCCTTTCACGACTAAGCAATCGCATCAATCATTCACTCGTTTCTTACATCTAGCTAAACCGAACACATTCGATTATGCATCATTATTAAAAACAACAGTCAGGTGATCTGAATTGTTAGAACTTTTCCCTACCTATTCACAATTCAGTCTGTCGATCCTGGTGAACTGATGGTTACCATACTCGCTTCTGGCTTTGAGATTCGCGGGTTCAAAATATTGTATTGTATTGACTTGCATGGAAGCTTCTTGTAGGAAAGCCAGAGGGAAAACGCCCAGTTGGTAGACCAAGAATGAGGTGGGAGAACAACATTAACTATGATTTGAGGGAAGCAGATTATACAGGGAATGATTGGAAAGCATTAGCTCAGGATAGGGATAGCTTATGTCCGTGCGGCCATGAACCTACGGGTTCGATAGTGCCAGTGAGTAAGTAAGTAAGTAAGTAAGTATTGTAAGCCTATGTTTTCCCTTTACAGAGATTTAGGCGCTACCCCCTACAGGGAAGAATTTGAACCATGCTAATTTATTTACACTTGTTTTCGTATAGATGTCATGTTGAGTGGTACGTGGTCAGCGTTCCGCCTCATACTGACATCTAGGAAACCAAGGTAGTACTAGGACGGGAAAATTCAGTAAATTTTGTTTAGAGGCCTTTTCATTCAGGCTTAAGGATTTTTTACGAGCCTGAAAATCTTCAGACTCGTTACCCACGGCTTAAAGTCCCTCCCGGAGGACTTGCTCCTTGGATTTTTCCGTCCTAAAAAACCCATCGACCCCGGCCGGGTTTGAACCCGCGACCCTTGGGACCAGAGGCAAGGAGCATAACCACTAGTCCACCGCGGCCGACTGGGTTCAAAGTCTTCGGGGTTTAATTATATTTTAACGGCTTAAAATATAAAGTTCAAAGTATTAGGGGTTTAATTATATTTTAACGGCTTAAAATATAAAATTCAAAGTATTCGGGGTTTAATTATATTTTAACGGCTTAAAAATCCTGATAATGGCTTCCTTTGCAAATAAAGTAAACCGTAGATCACGTGTTATAGATTTAAGGCACGTAAAATATATTCAAGCTTGAAATAAAATGTCTCTCAGTAAAATTTGTCGTCCCTTTCACGCACGATGTTAATGGCTGGAGTTGTTAATGTAGTAGTAATAGTCAACCCCATATGTTCCACATGGAGTCAGGGGTCCTCCCCAGCCGGAGTTTCTTAACCAATCTAATGAAAGTTACGCGTATTTCTATGTAGATTGCAATGATTAACATGTGCTCAGTACATCGTCTCAAAGAGACATCTGCTAGGCAATAAAAGTATTACTTGGGTGGAGAAGGCCGATTAAATTTCGCTCAGAGGGACTAATTTAGGCTTAAGTTTCTCTTATGTGCCCTAAAATGTTCAGAGTCCCGACCCATGGCTTTAAGTCCCTCCCGGAATATTGTCCCTTGGATTTTTCCTTCCTAAATTCCGACGAATCCGGGCTGGTTTAAACCCGCGACCTTCAGGACAAGAGGCAAGGAACATAACCTCTAGACCACCGAGGCTAATTGAGTTGTTTAAAAGCGTCGTTAATTAAACACACTAGCAAATAAGTCTTCAGCCATAGAACTAATAGCCTTTGGTGATTTTTCGAAACTTTTTCTAATATTTCGGTGAAAATTACGAATGACCAACGGAGATTCTAGAAGGAACACAAACCTTAGCGAATTTTCCTGGACACGGATTTTATAGACATTCTGCTATTGACTTGAATCCTGAATATACTATGCAAATTATTTCTGATTTGGAGGAGTGAATTAGACCCAAAATATGTTGAGTTTTTGTGGAGGACATTATTAAATCTGGAAGAACTCTGCAATCGCATGAAGGTCTTCTGCAATAGACCTTCAACCATGAATGATGTTGTCAAATTACCTTTTTTTCGTTGTGTATGATGAGCCCTTTCTGTAAGTTCTGGGTTATGTTAAAGTAAGGTATCTCTCATATTTTATACCGATAACAGGAATGTTTATTTTTTCCTTTAACATTGAACTATGAACTTTTAACACCTTAAATTTAATTTCAAATGCAAATTTTATCAATTAAATATTACCGTCCTAATTATAGTGAATGCAAAATGTAATTGTACAAATATGAATTAATGCGATTTGAATGAAACGTTGGTTATGGCTCGAATATTAACCACGGTTGCCCATTATTTTGGCAAGGTAAGGTGTACCAATAACCTGTTACGACTGCAAGGAAATCGATTTGGTTATGATTATGGAAATTAATTGAAAAGGAAGGATTACATTAGTAGTACGCCTATGCTATATGGAGAGACATCCGAATGTTAAACATATTAATTTATGATAGTGGAATCGAAAGTACACAGAGGTAAAAACATATTTACAGAATAAGGAAGAAAGTATAGCATTAGTTCTGCTCTGGCTCCTAAATGGTAGTTAGTGTCGACACAGCTCATTGTGTCAGTGGCGACTCGTATTCTAGTATAAATGTCACTGAATGTTTGTATACTTCTTTCTATAACGGAAGTTCCATGTCTTGCCTAAAAGTGAAACATTAGAATCTCATATAGGATGTAAGGGACAATCGCATTATGTAGAAAATTGCAAGTACATATAAATAGATGCCTGAAAATTATTTTGACAATTTGTTGGCCAAAAACTATATCGAACGAGGAATTGTGGTGGATGTCAGAGAATGAGATTAAATATCGCAAATGATAATAGATTGGGCACACTCTCAGAAGAGATCTAGACAGTGTGCCACAGAGAGTACTGATGGAATCCACAGGGATTTCCTAGAAAAAGAGGAAGACCAAAAATTACATGGCGCAGCACTGTAACAATAGAAATTGAATAACAAAGAAAAAAGTTGGAATGAAGTCTGTAATGTGGCAAAAATCAGAATCCGGTGGCGTGTTTTCACAAAGGCCTTTTGTTTCCAAGAGGAGTGACAGGAAAACTACTACAACAACAAAAAATAGGATGCAAAATTATCTTTGACATTTGGAAATTGCCTAACACCTGGATTGTTTGTTCCTTTAGCAAGATTTTTAATTAATATTCCATGGATTTAATGCCGTATTTATGAATAATGCCGTAGAATTTTTTAAAAAAAGAAATATATGATAGGGTAGTTTCCATGAGCCTAGGACTACTGAAGTGATTGCTGTAACTAGCTAGTAGAAGGCAATGCAGGGAGTCATGTGATTAGCGTGATGGAATCCCTCAACTTTTGTTTTCGTTTTCTTAATCGAATTTCGCTACTTCTCGTATAAAATAACTACTTAGTTATCTTCACGAGGTTAAGTGGTCATATTCCAGGCTCTAAACAGAAATATATATATATAATCGGGAATCCAATTCGAGACCCCTGAATTTCTAGTTATACATGCTAACCTCTTACATTAGACAGACGATAAAATTACGGGATTCAAAATGAGTCACTATTAATAGTTATTTATTAGGTTGGGCATTTAAGTTAGAATCTAATTACAAATTATTATGAACAACCTTTAAAATCGAGTAGAATATATTGTCTTGAAATTTAAGTCTTCTTCTTCTTTATCCATACAAATCTTAGGCCTAGATGTCTGTTATGATCTCACTGATTAATTATGTATCCAGCGTTTCCTTTGACGGTCCATATATCTCTTCCCTAGTGATAAATAATGTTAGTACATGGATTACACTAATATATACAGGCCACGAAACCATAAAATTGGCAAAAACATTGAGTTCTGTATAGATAGAAGGAAAAGAAGCTTCAACATAAGGTTTAAAAAGAATCGTAACGATTTCGTATACGCAAATGGAAAGTCTAATTACGCAAAACATAATGAATTCAAATGAATTCAATAGAAGACACTCTAACAATAATACAAAAAGAGGGAAACCCGACAAAAATCAACATATTGAAATTGCCAAAGAGATAGATAAAAGTTGTTAATAAATGAAAACACTCCCCGACTAAACAACCCGCTGTACGATATAGTCAGAAGGAACACATCAGTTACGAAGAACACTACAGTACAACAAGACCAACATCATCGAGAACATCTCAACAAATGTAGCGAACAATTATACCTGCTGATGATTGGATAGATATTCTGAAAGGCCTTCAGGAAAAGAAAAGCACACATATCTTTTTACAAGTTGAGGACGACGGTTCTTTTACGAGGTCTAAAAT
This sequence comes from Diploptera punctata, assembly GCA_030220185.1. Classification (NCBI taxonomy): domain Eukaryota; kingdom Metazoa; phylum Arthropoda; class Insecta; order Blattodea; family Blaberidae; genus Diploptera; species Diploptera punctata. The sequence continues at coordinate 1,256,448 of JASPKZ010007815.1, read as the reverse complement.
CTTCAGACTCGTAACCCACGGCCTAAAGTCCCTCCCGGAGGACTTGCCCGTTGAATTTTTCTGTCCTAAAAATCCAACGACCTCGGCCAGGTTTGAATCCGCGACTCTTGGGACTAGAGGCAAGAAACAAACCACTAGACCACCGTGGCAACAACACTTTTATAATGATGATGTTGATAATAATAATCATTTTATTACACTTTTATTTTTTTGTCAAACTAGAATTCAATAAATCTAGTTTTACTGTAGTTAAAAACAAATTGAAATTTGCACATTAATGGCTGATTATGTAGTTTTAGTCCACCGCTGTGGTCTCGAGGTAGCGTGCTGCCTTGTCACGCAGCGGGCCCGGGTTCGATCCCCGATCAGGACAGTTTTTCTGGGTGAGGTTTTTTGTTGGGATTTTTTCTCACCTGTAAGACAAATGCCAGGAAAACTTTATGGCCCAAACGATCCCCGAAATCATATGGCCATCATCATCATCCTTCAGCAGTGTGGAAAGCAAAGGGAAGCTACCACATCTACAATTCCCTAGTAAAGCTGCAGGCATAGCATGAAAATGCTAGTGTCAAATATGGCAATAGAAATTATAACACTATCAGTGGTGAATCTACAATTTCTGTAACATTAATATTTATCAAGAGTTAATTGCATGGTTAAAATAACTCGCAGGTTTAATGTAGCATTCACTTAGGTCTACCATCAGCCAATTGAATCAATTTCATATCACTGATATCCAATTCCTCTATGATCCGTCCGAATATCATCATCCCATTAAATCCTAGCCCTTCCTAATGATATTTTCCCGAAAGTTTTTTTTTCAATACATTTCCACGATTTCTTAAATACTACTAGCATATAGTATATTGACATTAAATATGTATTTTTATTTATTTTTATCTACGATACTTGGCTCATTGCATCATTTATCTTAATATCTGTATGTTCCTTTATAATTCTCGGGTGGGTAGAGAGAAATGTCTCCAAAATTATGAAAAATGAGCTATATAGCCTAAACGTTCCATAAACCCTAAATGAGTAACAATTCAAATTATAATATGTTATATATATAATATTATCCACCGCTATGGTCTCGAGAAAGCGTGCTGCCTTGTCACGCAGCGGGCCCGAGTTCGATTCTCGGTAGGGATAGGCTCCTGGGTGAGTTTTTTCGGGGTTTTTCTCACCTGTAAGACAAATGTCAGGACTCTTAGGGCCCAACGGTCCCCGAAAATCATCCGGCCATCATCATCATCATCCGTATCATTATCATACCTCACCGGTGTGGAAAGCAACGGGAAGCTACCACACCTATAATTCCTTAGTAAAGCTGCAAAGCATAGCATGAAAATGCTATGACTGCAGTGAAAGACCTGCCCTCAGGCAGAATTACTATGGATGGATGGATATATAATATTTTCGACTTCAAACTTTTTTTTGCTTTTATCTTTAAAATATTTATTATTTTTTTTAGAAAGAGTGACAATTTTTTTTTCTGTTTCATTAAAAAGGAACATATTGGTATTGTATGACCTTACAGTGACAATGGTGATTAGTATATTTCATAGTATATTTCAGGTAATTCATAATTTTGTATTATTGGTGAGTAAAAAGATAAAATTGGGATGGAGATATCTCTTTACACACCCACCCAAAATGGAGCAAGATGAAGATACTCGTATCTCTTTACAAACTCACCCGAGAATTTGTAGGACTGTTAGAGTTACATTAAATCAATCTAATTAGTAGTTACATAAAATTGATCTTCTTTAAAGTTTAAGAAACAAAGCTGGTGGTATTGCAACACTACCAAAAAGTTACATTTCAGCTTATAGGTATCTAATGCAAACTTAAGATTATTGACAAGGTGGACGCAAATATATTCATACTGGCCGTGACATGGCGTGTACCTGCGTAATTAATTGTAATGAACAGAACAATTGATGTACAATATTGGTAACAGTGTAATTTTCGCGCATTGTGTTTTGAAGCAATGGAAAGTGACATGTAATGTATACATGTAACGCTTGGCTGTGCACGCATTGTGTAAAAGGATGCGCAACTGTCGTGAGCAATTTGTCTCTACGAAAGCATATTCACTGCGCATATCAACGAAAAACAAAGCCACTTATAATGTAATGTCATTCCAAATTGTCTGTCCACAAACTTGTCATTCTAAATAAAATGATAGTACTATTATCCGTCAGCCTAGCTTTAATTTTGAGTTTCGTTCATGTTACATGAAACAATCATGTAGGAATGTCAATGATCTTTCTCCCGAGCAAGGTCAATTCAGACCACAATAGCGCTGTATGGTGCAGAGACTTGGATATTCCGAAGGAATGCCGATAAGCGATTGGAAGCTTTTGAGCTGTGGATATGGAGAAGGATGGAGTGTATACAATGGGCAGATAAAATAAAAAAAATAAAGATGTGGTAGACAGAGTAGGTTAATGTAGAATACTGCTGGAACTCATAAAGAAGAGAAAAAGAAATTGGATTAGCCACTGTCTAAGAAGAAACTGCCTGCCAAACGATGTACTAGAAGGAATGGTCAACGAAACAAAGTTAGAGGCAGAAAAATACATCATATGACATACAATTTTAAAATAAATGGTTTGTATGCGGATACGAAAAGGAAGGCTAAGTTAAGGAAATGTGGAGAATGCTGAGTTTTTTAGTGAAAGACCTGTTCTTGGCAAAACACTGTGTACTCGTATGATGTATTAAAACATTGCCTCTGGAATCTAGGACTGTATTTCGAGATTCTGTCGTTCCTTACTCAAATAATGGTCGGATCGTGAAACGTTGGCATGTGGATCTCTTAGGAGGAAGTAGAGCTCGAATATAAAAATCTTATTATTTATATAAATTATCCGGCAAAATAAGAAAAAAAAGTTTATTGATGTTTACTTCCAGGGAGGGTAGAAGTCGAGCCTGTACCTGCTCCACTTTCAACCATTCTTCTTGCTATCCCAAATGTCTTAGTGTTACTCAATAGATTATTCGTGTTGGCCCTTAGCATCTCCTTGCTAACGACTAATAATACTATAAATATTTAATTTATACTAATCCAATATATAAAAACGAATGTTTGTTTGTTCGTTTGTATGTTTGTTTGTTCGTACTTTATGCGCGGCCATACCGTTGATCCGATTGCAATGGGGTTTTTTGCAAAATGTTCAGGAGATTCCCGGGATGAACATAGGCTATAAGAGAGTTGTGATACTCAACTCCTACACCCTCAAAAATCGCCCTTTGTAGTGGAAAACTTGAAAAAAGTAGCTTTTTGGACGCTTAAATGGCATACGTTACCTAGAACATTACAAATACACAAAATTAATGTACACAGAATTGAATACCTCAAACTGCTCTACAAAAAGTCTGCGACAGTATATTTCTATCTCTTACGGATAACCCACAATAACCATTTTTGTCTTTCATTGATGCCAAAAAGATCGAGACAAGTACGTAGATTCGTGTGCAAGCATAGCAGCACGTGGCGGGTGTTCTTTTATGGATAACTCATAATAACGAATTTTGTCTTTTAGCTAATTTGTGCCAAGAAGATCGAGATAAATAGATTCCCGGGCAACACCGGGTAATCAGCACGGGGAATCTTAAAATAATTTCGATATACATTTATAATTATTTTTCATTTTTCACTTATTCAACTAATCATAAGAACTAATCTTTCGGCTCATTTATGCCAAGAAGATCGGGATGAGTAGATTCTCGGGCAACGCCGGGTAAACAGCAAGGGGTATCTAAAAATAATTACGATATACATTTTTGCATCTACTTATTTAACTAAACATAAAACACATTGATTTTCGTATTTCAGCTCATTTATGCCAAGAAGATCGGGATAAGTAGATTCCCGGGCGACGCCGGGTAATCAGCACGGGGTATCTATGAATATAAATGTATAATTATTTTTCCTTTCACTTATTCAACTAAACATAAAAGCTCATTTATTTTCATTTATTTGGGCATAGTAGCGCACGCCGGGTATGAGCTAGTATATATGTACTAGATTTTCCTGGTAGCGTAATTGGTAGCGCACTGGAATATTAACCCAGTGGCCCGGATTGAAGTCTCGTCCAGGTATTTATTTTTCGTACTATGTCACATTAAGCTTACATTGCTCAATGTAGGCAAACATTTAATATTGTAATATCGAAAAAGCGTCACTGCTATAAAGTTAAAACATTTTCCCTATAATTTGCTTACTTGGTATAGCAGCTACTAGATTGCAGCGGAGATCGAGTTCCCACTACTTCCCGCTTTATATATACTCTGTTACGAGAATTAGCGGGAACTCGGTCTCCACTACCATCTAGTAGCTACTATACCAAGTAAGCAAATTATAGAGAAAATTTTTACTTTATATATATATATATATATATATATATATGTTATATTGCAGATTTTCGCGGATATAAGTATGAATAAGAAAGTTTTCTTGGGTTTTCCGCGTCTTGGATTCAAGTTCGACCCCTGGCCACTGACTCCGACGTTTCGGCATGATCCCACATGCCATTATGATTCCTTGATAATGGCATGTGGGATCGTGCCGAAACGTCGGAGTCAGTGGCCAGGGGCCGAACTTGAATCCAAGACGCGGAAAACCCAAGAAAACCTTCTTATTCATATATATAAGAGGTAGTGATGTGCATTCTATAACCTCTCCTACCTAATTCTCAACCTCACCTGCGCGTGGTACACCCTGCTTTTAACTAACGAGGTAATGGGGACCGAGTCACGGCGGTATAACCGTTCCATCGAATATGGAGGAAATTCCATATTTTGAACGCCTGACTAGAGGCTATAAGGTAGCAGCCCTACCACTAGTCTTGCTCTGCGGATGGCTGGTAACCAACCCAGGGGACTTCCTACTACTCGAAGAAACTTAAGCAAAGACTGGAATGATCACACTGATGACGACAAAAAACATCGGTGGAAAGATCAAGACCATCTTCGCTAGGTTTACCGTACAGGCCACATGGCCTAAAACGAATTTGTTCATGATGATGATGATGATGATATATATATATATATATATAATCTTTGTAGTACATTTGCCTGGTAGCGTAATTTGTAGCGCACTGGAACATCAATTCAGATGTCCGGGTTCAAATCCCGTCCAGGCATTTATTTTTCTTATCATGTCATATTAAGCTTGCATTGCTCAATGTCAAACAAAATTTTATTATAACATCGAAAAAGCATCACTGCTATAAAATAAAAATATTCATTTTAATTTGCGTACTTGGTACAGTAGCTACTAGATGGCAGTGGAGACCGAGTTCCCGCTACTTCTCGTAATAATAGAGTATGTTATATATATATATGTAAGGAAAATAAATGTTTGTACTAGATTTGCCTGGTAGCGTAATTGGTAGCGCACTGGAATATCAATCCAGTGGTCCGGGTTCAAATCCTGTCCAGGCATTTATAGTAAAACTTGTTCAAAGTGCAATCGCATGGGACCAATTATTTTTTCCACATTAGACAACTTTCCGCACTATAAAAAAAAACAAAAAATATATTAACCAATATTATATTATAGAGCACCGTATGTCTTTTTATGTACCTTCGATTAATATCGTAGTTCCCCTGCCGTTGGAAAGTGAAGTATAGCATGTAGGAGCGACTTCGACGGTAACGCGCGAAAAAAAAATCCGTTTCGTCAGCGTTAAAAATGTCTCTTATGCGCGTATCCTGAAATTAAATTATGCAGTTTCAGTTTCCACTCACTAACTGTGGTCCGGAAATTTTGAGATTTTTTATCGCGGACTTGTAAAACACTCCCACACCTCCTTGGATTTTTTTTTTGCTCTTCATTTGACCATTTCATTCATTATTATTTCTTTGTGAAAATCTCATAAATTATTTTAATTTAGTCATTATTTCGCGCGTTAGTGGTTAAGGCACTGCGCTACAAGCAGGAAAGTCGAGGGTTCGAGCCCTATGGGGTCAGGAATTTTAAACTAACCCAAACCCTCTGGCGGCACTATGGTCCGGGGATCGACCCAGCCTCTAACGAAAATGAGTACCAGACGCTTGTTCTGGGGGTAAAGGCGGCCGTCACGCAGAGCTGACAACCCGGCTTACATCAAGTGGCGATTGTCTAGAAAAAGTGGGTGCCTTAACCTCCCACTACCCCAATGTCCTCCTGAGCCTGTCGTGGGATCACTTACTTTTACATTATTTCGCGTACTGAAAGTTTGTTTTTCTTTATCTTCAATCACTTTCACTTTTTCGTTTAATGACAATGATACATACTATTTAGCCGTCTTTATTCCGTTAATTCAGAACGCTACCTTTGAAAGATACGTACACAATCGGTCTCAGATCTTAAAATAATTTAAGATTTTACATTGCACTGGTTATATGTAAGACATGTCACACGCCAAATATTTGTTAAATAAAGCAGTATTTCGCAAAACCTGTGTGCAGTGAGGCCGAAAGAAAATTCCAGATACAGGTAGAAACTCTACTACTCCCGGAGGCAGGAGTCATCAGTCATCACTTATTGTTAATTCGTCTAACGGGAATTCAATTAAGTGGAAAGTAATTTATTTCTCTCTCTATCTTTCCGCCTTATAAACTTTTTTCATGAATTGTGTAGTAATATCCTTCCGTTTCCGCGTTGGACAGATTCAGTTTTATACAAAATAAATACAGTAAAATTACTATTATTTTGCCGGGACCAATAAATTTGTTCACATTGGACAGATTTCCGCATTATTCACATTCCGGATTAAGCAAGTTTTACTGTATTTTTCTTATCATGCCATATATATATATTCTCTTTAATTTGCTTACTTGATATAGTCAGCTGCTAGATGGCGGTGAAGACCGAGTTCTCGCGACATCTAGTAATAATGGAGAGTATAATACATATATAAGAAAAATAAGTGTTTGAACTGGATTCGCCTGGTAGTGTAATGGATATCACGCTGAGGTACAGACCTAGAGATCCGGGTTCGAATCCCGTCCAGGCATTTATTTTTCTTATCATTCCAAATTAAGCTTGCATTGCTCAATGTTAAACATTTAATTATAACAACTATAAGCGTCACTGCTATACGGTAAAAATATTCTCTTTAATTTGCTTACTTGATATAGTCAGCTGCTAGATGGCGGTGAAGACCGAGTTCTCGCGACATCTAGTAATAATGGAGAGTATAATACATATATAAGAAAAAAAAATAAGTGTTTGAACTGGATTCGCCTGGTGGTGTAATGGATATCACGCTGAGGTACAGACTCAGAGATCTGGGTTCGAATCCCGTCCAGGCATTTATTTTTCTTATCATTCCATGTATATATATATGGAATGATAAGAAAAATAAATGCCTGGACGGGATTATATGGAATGATAAGAAAAATAAATGCCTGGACGGGATTCGAACCCGGATCTCTGAGTCTGTATATATATGGAATGATAAGAAAAATAAATGCCTGGACGGGATTCGAACCCGGTTCTCTGAGTCTGTATATATATATATATATATATATATATGGAATGATAAGAAAAATAAATGCCTGGACGGGATTCGAACCCGGATCTCTGAGTCTGTACCTCAGCGTGATATCCATTACACCACCAGGCGAATCCAATTCAAACATTTATTTTTCTTATATATGTATTATATTCTCCATTATTACTAGATGTCGCGAGAACTCGGTCTTCACTGCCATCTAGTAGCTGACTATAACAAGTAATCAAATTAAAGATAACTTTATATATATACTCGTATATAATTCATATATCCACACCTTTAATATTCCTAAGACTCTAATCAGAAATTTTCATATTAAGATATAATGGGCTAAAAGTTTAGTATCTCGAAACCAGCCGATTTTGATATATCACATACTGTTCCATATTTACTGAGAACGGTCTGTAATAATTAAGTTCGGGATTTCTGGTGGAAGATTGGTAACTCGTATTGGGTATAATGCAGATCTGCGATTACTTCATGACATACTTATTTATCTTGATTCATACTTAAATTCTGTGTGTGCTTAGTGGTTTTCAAGTGAAATTATACAAATATATACTGGTTACCTTCAATTAAATATCACGTTCTATGTTTTGCAGTTGTAATGTGTCTACTTGAGCTGCCATAACCATTTTCTTCACAAACCAGTAATTCATTTCTTGTGCTGTTGGTCTGTTCCAGATATTGTGATATTAATTTTTATTGTATTTTCCCTGTGATGGTTTTCGCCTTGTTGATTTTTGTGCATATCATTAATTTTTAATCAATAACTCAACAATGAAAAATAAAAAAAATATTCTGATTTGTGGGCCTTGAATAATAAACTTATATTTATGACAAATTTAGATAATATTAAAGTTCTTTTTACAATCGTAAAATTTAATTATATATTTAAATACAGTTTATATTAGTTAATACTATTATAATCATAACTATATAACACAAAAAAGAGCATTAAAATTGCAGACGTTGAATTCTTACACAGTAAGATTGTATATGTCACAGCTTTCTTGATCCTCCAGTAAAGGTTTCGTTTCTTTTGAGTTTTAACGAAAATCTAGTTAATCACTGCTCTGTCGTTTTCTCGATATCTACAAGTCAGAAAGAAGTATATAGGTGCTGAACTGTAATAAAATGATGTACACAGATGCACTATTTTTTAAAATTTCCATCTCAAAACCATGTAAGTACTTGATGAACTATAATAAAATACTATATGCAGAAGTACTAATTTTTAAAATTTGCATCTCACAAACCATCTCTAAAATTAAAGCCTTGGAATAAATCCTCGCTAAAAAGGACATTCCACGTATTTTTAACTCACTCTATCTACTTCTTCTTCTTCCATCCAAGTCTTAGGCCTATAGGTCTGTTACGATCCCACTGATTCATTTTGTATCCAGCGTTTCCTTGGACGGTCCCGAGATCTTTTCCCTGTTGGACAATAAATAAACATGGCTTTGGGAACTCTGAACTCATTCGTCGCAAATGATTCATCCAGTTATTCTCGATTTCACGAAGCCTATGTATTTAATGACTTGTTCTAATCGAGTTCCTTCAAGGCATCATCATTGCGTTTGTAATCCCACTTGGTGTACCCTGCTGTATGTCTCATGAATTTAATTTCACTAGAAGTTATCCTGCTCTCCTCTCCTTTCGTCAAAGTCCATGCCTTACTGCCGTAGCAAAGTGCAGGTCTTGCTAAGGTTTTGTATAACCGTACTCTAGTATCTCTCTGGACTAGTGAAGGTTTCATTACTGAATTTATTATTCCCATGGCTTTATTAAAATTAACAATTCTATTTGATATGTCTACTTCATACAAATATGTTACTGTATATCCAAGATAGGTAAAGTGCAGGTCTTGCTAAGGTTTTGTATAACCGTACTCTAGTATCTCTCTGGACTAGTGAAGGTTTCATTACTGAATTTATTATTCCCATAGCTTTATTAAAATTAACAATTCTATTTCATATGTCTACTTCATACAAATATATTACTGTATATCCAAGATAGGTAAATGAATTTACTCTTTCCAGTATTTTTTAATATACACAAATTTTGCTACGTATAGAGTATTTTCCATGAAAACCATTACTTTTAAACAAAAGTGTTAATTTTCATATTATACTTGATGGCTATTTTGTTAAAATTATAAACTTCGTCTTGTGAAGGTGCCCGTAATGCCACACCATCTGCAAAAATTAACATATCTAATTTCATATTTCTATTCAATTGTGTATGTCCGTCACGTTGTTCTCTCCATTCTATAATTATCTGATTTATATATATATATTTATTTATTTATTTATTTATTTATTTATTTATTTTATTTATTTATATATAGGCTATGTAAGTTATATGATAAATAAAAGTGGCGATAAGGACATTCTTGTCTCACTCCCGTATGAATTTCCTGTCATTGTAATAGTTTATTTTCACGCTTAATGCAATTAAATTAGATTAGTAAAGGTTATATATACATTTAATAACATGAAACTCTGTAACTTAAGCAATATAAGAAAGCACTAACTAGATGCAATTATGCAAGAAAGCATTTATTAGAAAACAGAAAAAAAAATCAGCTTCTACACCATACAAAACAACACTGATTTATGAAACAGTTTACATTTAAAATGAGTTCAATTAAAATGTCCTGCAAATACCATTTGTCACTTACGACTGCAAAATGAACAATATAATCCACACATGAAGAAATCATTTTCATAATAAATCACTGTATTATAAACAAATACGTGTCCCACCTATCATGCAAGATAAATGTTTTCACGATAAATAATTCTATTATGAAAATACAAACAGTCATGGATCATTGCATTTCATAATATTACAAAAACTGAAGACATTTTTCTTTATAATGAAATAGTTTCTATGGATACAACATTGTATATTTCTAAGAGTAGTTAGTTGTATAATATTTAAGGAGATGACACTAGTGAACCGTATGAAATTTTCCCTGTATAAATATGTCGAGAACTTGCACAAATTATTCTATTATTAAACATTTATTCTCAATGCTCTTCAACAGTGGGTACTATAAGTTTATTCAGAATAATTTTTTGCAAAAGACTGTTTAGATATAATATCTGATTTGTTTAATTTCAGTCGAAAACAAGAACAAATTTCTCGATCTTATCTGCAGGTACCGGATTTTTACATCTTTGTTGAGTATATATAGAAGTTCCAGATATGTGTTTTTCACTCCCAGGGATGTGGCCACGAGATCACATCCACGTCAGAGTACCTTGCTATGGAGCAAATTCAGTACTGTTGACGCTGGGAGTCCATTTTTTAATTATTTATGCAATCCGCAAATTATTTTATAAACGTTTTAATATTTTAGATCGTATCAGGCAGGCAATATCTTATTAAATATTGTTAGCATGGCAGTTCCAATTTTGGCGATAATCGACCACTTGCAGGTCTAGGGTTCGAGTCCCGGTTGGGGCAATTTTTTTTTCTTTAAACATTGGTTTAGATGATTTGCCCGAGTGAATTAATTTGTACATTTTTTACCATAAAAGGGTTTACAGCATAAATTAATGTAAAAATTCAACATGTCTTCTTGATTTAAGAAGCAACCCACTGTATTGTGAATTAATTTTCACTGTTACTGGAACGCGAGATTATAAGACAGAGCGAGAGTGAAATTTTGTCAGGATTGAAACTTGCTTGGGTAGCTCAAGTGGTAAGAACAACAGCCCGTAAAGACGGTGGCTTGGGTTCAAGTCCCAGTTCAGAGAAAACATTCTCTCGTTAAAAATTAATTCAGATTATTTGCCTGATATATTAATTTACGTATTTCTATCATAAACCTATTTTAATAAATCAAATCAGAGACTAATATGAATATAACGGCAATGTTTCAAATATCTTACTATAATTTAATTTTAATTTTTGTGGTGTTGAATTTTATTGAAACATGTTTGTCCTGGTTGAGTGGAAAACGAGGTCACATGGCCTTAACTTTACTTGAGAGAACAATAATAAATATATAACTTTATGTATAAATTAATGTATGCTTATGTGTGTACGTGCCTGCTTAACTCTCGAACACCTGAATAATTTCCAACCAAATTTGGTACACATACCAATTACAATCTGGAAAAGTGGTTGTAATGATTAACAAAATGTTGGTTATTTAAGAAAGAGTCAAAACAATAAATGGTTGATGAGGTTATTGCCGACATTGTCAAGAATAGAAAGCTAGCAAATATTAATAGGTTACATGAATCAAATGAGGCAGCTATAACGGCTGGGGACTCGACATGCAGACCACATGTCACCGGTACGCTAGCTAGATGAACATCCACCTCTGTAAATGACAAGTGGGTGTGGGACCAGCTGGTGGCTGGCAGAACAAGGACCTTCTAAGACTGCTGCGTCATTGAGTTTGTTATTTATTAATTGTAGACTCGATTTCATATTAGGCTATTAATCGAGTCCATAATATTGACACTAGGTCACAAGATAATAGTCTGCTAACAATCCCTCTTCATAGCACTTTCTCTTACTCTACTTCTTTCATAGTAGCCTTTGTCCGTTCCTGGAATTTCCTTCCTCAAGAAATCAGGTGTTTCCGCACACTTGGTACTTTTAAGTCACGTTTATACAATCATCTGTTGCTAAATAATTATTTTTTCTCGAGAACTAAATTTATTCTACGTCATTAATAGTTATTTTTCTCATGTTTCTATCTTGTGCACTTTATATCTCATTCGTTAAATCTAGATTAAATCAAAATATTTTGTAAATAATTATTATATTGTAGACATGCCATGTAATATTTATTTTTATTGTAATTGGATGTAAGAATATATATATTTTTTTGCATTTTGTTAACCTGCTTGAGTGATAGACAAGGCCTTAAAGTCTTAACTCTGCCAGGTAAAATAAAGATCTTATTGTAAGCCCTTGTTTACCTCAACGAGATTTAGGCACTCTCCCCCTACAGGGAAGTAATTGTATCATACTAATTTAGTTACACTTGTTTTCGTATAGATGTTATTGGAGTGGCCCGTGGTCACCGTTCCGCCTTATACTGACATCTAGGAAACTGAGGTAGTACTAGGACGGGAAAATTCGGTAAATTCTGCTTAGAGACCTTTTTATTCAGGCTTAAGTTTATTTTACGAGCTAGAAAATCTTCAGACTCTGGACCCACGACTTAAAGTCCCTCCAGGAGGACTTGCTCCTTGGATTTTTCCATCCTAAAAAATTCATCGACCCCGGCAAGGGTATGAACCCGCGAGCCTCGAGACCAGAGGCAAGGGAGCATAACCACTAGTCCACCGCGGCCGATTAAAATAAAGATGATGATATTATTATTATTACTATTATTATTATTATTGTTATTATTATTATTATTATTATTATTATTATTATTATTATTATTATTATTATTATTATTATTATTATTATTATTATTATTATTATAACGGCTTGTGAAATGAGATTCATGCGCAGAATAGCGGGTTACACCAGATGGGATCGGAAAAGGAACACTGATATCTTAAAAGAATTGAAGACTACGCCAATTTCAGAATATATTAAGCACTACCAACTAAATTGGAAACACCCTCTTGAAAGAATGAGTTCAAATCGGATCCCCAAAGCTGTTTATAATTATAATACCTAGAGGACGAAGATCTCTGGGCCGTCCTATGAAACGCTGGAGGGAAAATTTTCTATAGGATCGTAACAGGCCTTGGCCTAATACTTGGGAGGAAGAATTATTATTATTTTTTAAATATTTTATTATTATTATTATCATTTTATTATTATTTTTATTATTACTTTTATTTTTATTATATTATTATTGTTATTTTATTATTATTATTATTATTATTGTTTTATTAGTATTATTATTTTATCATTTTTATTTTGTTATTATTATTATTATTTTTATTATTATCTTCATTTTTATTATGTCCACCGCTGTGGTCTCGAGGTAGCGTGCTGCCTAGTCACGCAGCGGGCCCGGGTTCGATCCCCGGTCGGGGCAGTTTTTCTAGGTGAGGTTTTTATCGGGGTTTTTCCTCACCTCTAAGACAAATGTCAGTAAAACTTTAAGGCCCAAACGGTTCCCGAAATCATATGGCCATAATTATCATCATCATCATCCTTATCATCATCATCATCCTTCACCGGTGTGGAAAGCAACGGGAAGCTACCACATCTACAATACCCTAGTAAAGCTGCAAGCATAGCATGAAAATGCTATGATTGCTGTGAAAGACCTGCCCTCGGGCAGAATTACTATGGATGGATTTTTATTAATATTATAATTTTTTATTATTATTAATAGTATTATTATTAATTTTATTATTATTATTATTACTATTAATTTTATTTTTGTTATTATTTGTATTATTATATTATTATTAATATTATCATTATTATTAAAGTCATCCATTTTTCCATACACACATCAATGTCTCGGGGATGGGCACAATTTGATAATTAAGGTTGTGTAGGGGACATTTGATCTAGCTGGGTATACTTATTACACACTTTATATTAGCTTGACCTGTATCTGTCTATCTATGTAATGGGATCTTTCAACACGATTTTCACCCACTTAAAAACATTGGATCGACTTGAAACTTTGTATACTTGAGAAGGACCAATGACAATACAATAATTAAATTTTTTCTAAGATCCTGGCTAGGATCATCAGGACATCAAGAAAATTTAATAAAGACCGGTATAATAGGTTGCGGACTTATCGACTTTTTAGTCCATCGTTGCAAGAGATTAATATTATATCCTCTGGTAGCTCAGTTGATAGAGCGGTGGACTGTAGTGGTATATAATTTCAGTAATCCATAGGTCGCTGGTTAAAATCCGGCCCGGAGGATTTTTTTTAGAAGAGTATTACCTTTAGCTCATACTACAATAGTATCGAATTTAAAGATATTTACATTTTTATCTTATTCTGTAAAATAATAATGACAATTTTCTAAACTTACCACAGTGCAATTTATCCAAAAAATATGAGAAGGATACGATTAATGTAACTATTCTTCTATATTAAAATATTCAAAAATATTATAATAATGTTAGATAATAATTTTAAAACAATATATAATTATATTCGTGCGTAGACACTAAAAATATCGTAAGCAATTAAATTTTCATGGGATTCCGGTTTATGACAATCAATTAAACTAAAAATGAAAAAAAAAATAGTTTGACAGCTAAAACAACACACTTTATTAGAAAACCAAACTAAAAAATAAAAAATAAATAATAGTTTAAAAAACTAAAACAAAACGCTTTATTAGAAAACCGAACTAAAAATGAAAAATAATTTTAATTTCCAACACGCTTGGGATGAAATTAAAGTGGTCAACAAAAAAGTCATCTCCAACACATCTAAAATGAAACTAGATTTATGTACAAAAAAAATAATTTTTACCATCAAAAGCGTGGGGTGCTTTTATGGTTTTTACGTTTTCTTCTTAGAGACTTTACTTTTACCAATATCTGTTTATTATCAAATATATTAATTGTAGATAACTCTAGTCTAATATATAAAAATGAATGTTTGTTCGTACTTTATGAGCGGCCATACCGTTGATCCGATGTGATGGGGCTTTTTGAAAAATGTTCAGGAGATTCCCGGGATGAACATAGGCTATAAGGGAGTTGTGATACTCAACTCCCACACCTTAAAAAGCGACTATCAAGTATTGAAATTAAATAGTTTTATTTATTAAATAAAACCATCAAAGTTTTGTATGATTTTCATAAATATTTATTTTCATTCAACATTTGTAACAGCTGTTTCAATACACTGTATCTTCTTCAGACGAATTCGTTCTTGTGATATAAAGGTGTGTTATCTGCTAAGAATCCTCTTATAAATGTTGAAGAAAATAAATATTTATGAAAATCATACAAAACTTTGATAGTTTTATTTATTAAATAAACATAATGGATTTTCGACACCAAATCAATTGATTACTTAAATAGTTTTATACTAATTACAGTTCAAATTATATTTGAAGAGAAAAATTATACGCTCATACTGGGGTTTAACCCAGGACCTTCGACTTTCTAAGCCAATGCTCTATCATTGAGCTACCTGAGAAACTCCAATCAAAACGCAAATTTTTTCTCTTATACACTGTTAATTCCCGATTGCCGAATGCTACGAGCATTTGCTCGTGTATAAGAGAAAAAATTGCATTTAGATTGGAGTTTCTCAGATAGCTCAATGGTAGAGCATTGGCCTAGAATTCCAAAGGTCTTGGGTTCAAACCCCAGTCTTATCGTATAATGTTTCTCTTCAAATATAATGTATCCTTCAGTGAGAAGTGTTAAATTAATAATAAAAACATCACAGTTCAAATTGTTTGGACGCTGGTTATTATGAATATTTCACTAATTTTATGCATTATAAATTATTTATAAGTTACTAGCTAATACCCGGTGTCCGCTGCTACACCTAAATAAATTATGTGTTTTTGCATTTAGTTGAAAAAGTAAATGAAAAAATAGATATAAATTTTTACCGTTATTATTTTTAGATACCCCGTGCTGATTACCTGGCGTTGCCCGGGAATCTACGCATCCCGATGTACTTGGCATAAAGACAAAATTCGTTATTTTGAGTTATCCATAAAAGAATACCCGCCGTGCGCTGCTATGCTTGCCCGGGAATCTACTTATCCCGATCTAATTTGCATCATGAACGACAAAAATGGCTATTGTATGTTATCTATAAAAGATAAGCATATGCTGTCGCGGACTTTTTTGTAGAGGTTCTTGTGATATTCAATTCTGTGTTCATTCATTTTGTGTATTTGTTATGGTTTAGGCAGCGTAAGCCATTTAAGGGTAAAAAAGGAACTTTTTCACGTTTTTTCCTACAAAGGATGTTTTTTAAGGGTGTAAGAGTTGAGTATCACAACTCTCTTATAGCCTATGTTCACCCTGGGAATCTCCTGTACATTTTGAAAAAAAAACCCATCACAATCGGATCAACGGTATAGCCGCGCATAAAGTACAAACAAACCAACAAACAAACAAACAAACATTCATTTTAATAGTTGAATGCAGGCTTTCACGGCCGGTAATCATAATGTTGAGTGATTCTGGGTTATGTGGCCGTGGTCCATAGTTGGTGTTGATACCAGACGTTTCGCCCTCAACTGCGGAGGGCATCTTCAGTGGCGAGTGCTTCTAGGCGTGTTTCCTGGTCGGAAGATCTACTTAGAGTGAGCGCTGCGGACGTTGTGGACGTTGTATTAGTGGTGGGTGCAGGGTGAGTGGGCGTGGCTCTTGCTGATTGGCTAATGGTCGTCTCCTTGTTGTCCCTAGTGTTAATGCATTTATTTTCTAGTGTATGATACTAGGCCTTAGCCAGTTTGATACCTTCCTCTTTTCTGTTGATATTTCCCTTATGCTTGTATATTTCTATAGCCTCTCGGTATAATCTAGGGAAATAGTAGGAAGTTGTGGCTAAAACTTGTGTATCGTCGAATAGAATCTGGTGTCCATTCATAATGGCATGTTCTGCTACAGCTGATTTATCCATTTCTCCTTGTCTGCAGTTTCTTTTATGAACATAAAACAAGGCGAATTTATAATGGGTAATTATAATGATCAGAGTGATCGAAGAATATTTAAGCCTTTTTTCACAGAGTTTAGAAAAACTCTAAATTATGTATGTTAAGAGAATTGAGTTAGTCTTCATGTAAAATAGTTATGTATATAAAAATGTCGAGCTTAAAACTTTGTGAATGTTTACATTCATTAAAACATTCATTTTTATATATTAAATGGTTAATATGTACAGGAAGAATGCACAACAACGCGAGAAGATACTGATTAAAGAACATCAGATGTTAGGAAGTTGAATGAAAGTGGGTTAAGGGTGATGTAGTGTCAATGTCAAGGGAAGTGAATGGATTGCAGATCGAGATAACATGAAGCCAGAAGAAAGTTGCAGATTTACAAGCAGATTAACATTAATGTAAGTACACTACCCATGGTAAAATATACTTTATTTAACCGAATGTGATACTACATTTACTACTGTTTTGACTATCTAATAAATGGATATTCAACTTGGAGAATTCTAAACAAGTAGATGTCCACACAAAAAATATAAAATCTGTATTTTGAATCAGAACTAAGCCGTATTTTCCATCTAAATTTCAACTTGGAAAATGTAGTCGAAGCTTATATTCACTACCAGCTATTTACAAAATATTATTTTATCACGGAACGAGTTGACTCAACTCTCGTTTTCTGGAGTTCCAATTCCAGTGCAGACATCTGATTTTTGTTTTCCTCGTCGTTTGGAATTTGATTACCAAGACCCAATTTATCATATCAGCATTTCATAGTTTCATTATAAAAATATTTTTAAAAATTAACGTAATATATATATATTTTTTTTTTATTTATTTATTTATATACAGAATTTTAATGTTTTCACAACTTTCTGTGCCTAAAGTTTTATTTTTCTTCTCCACTCATCTCTCTCCATCCAATCCATGTCCTCCTGTCCTCTTGCTCTCATTCCAGTTCTTATTTCCTGAATCCACGAGTTTCGAGGTCTTCCTTTCCTCCTTCTTCCAGGTGGACACCATTCCAATGTTTTCCTGGGTAATCTTTCTTCTTGCATTCGTCGCACGTGCCCATACCAAATTAATCGCTTATACCGTATATAATCTACTATTGAATAACCAATATTCATTTTTTCTCTTATGACAGTATTTCTTATTTTGTCTAATTTTGAACATCTTGCTGCTCTCCTCAAGAAATCCATTTCCATCGACATAAGTTTTTGTTCTAAGTTTTTGTTGAATTTCCAAACTTCAGCTCCATATGTTGTAGTACTTCTCACTATTGAATTATATATTTGTAACTTATTTTTCCTGGTTATGTCTGTTCCATAAGACTCCATTCATCATTTCTGTTATTGCTCTACCTTTATTTATTCTGTTTTTAATATATATATAGGCCTATATATTAAATGGACAGGAACTTGGGAATATTTGCAATAACTGATAAAATAGATACATATAGACAAAAAATGGAAGAAACACATAGGCAGAATGAATGAAGATAGATATCCAAAACAAATAACAAAATACAAACCTAAAGGCACCTAAGATGTGGGCAGACGTAGAAAGAGATGGGCTGAAGTCGGAACGGGTCAACAGACCTAATCCATGAATGCAGATGATGACGATGATATATATATGAGTGTGTGTGTGTGTGTGTGTGCGTGCGTGTGTGCGTTCCAATGTCACCCCACTGAATTATATATATATATATATATATATATATATATATGGGTGTGTGTGTGTGTGTGTGTGTGTGTGTGTGTGTGTGGCTTCCAATGCCACCCCACTGAATTTTACGTGCTTAGGGTTCCGCGCTGGGAGGATAGATGACTTAAATGTGGCCTATTTTTAATTTACCCACTACTTAGGCAGACCACTTTACGTAGATGATGTATTCTTGCATTGTAAACAGAGAATAGTGTAGGATGGATGTATTGTTTATATGGTGTGTACTGTAAAGTATTTTGTTGAGGGATGATGATCATGATGAGGAGGGAGAAGGCGAAACCCGATGTTGGCACGTAGCCTTCTCCTATTGAAAAGCACTAAGGGGTCGTATCGGTATCAAAGAGTAGCCTACCATATGCCTTCGCAACATATTAACTGCGGAGCGGTTTGCAATTCAATGCAGCATTCTAGTTCACAATCTCTTAAATGTTAAAGCATATATAAAATAAGAATAAACATATTTTATCATACTGCATATTGTTTAAAATTTGTGTATATTTATCATTTTTTAATACCGGAAATGTGACAACGAAGGTAGCACCTGTGAAGAGCATTGGCTGCATTTTTATCAACCACAAAATTCTATGTTTGATTCTAAGATAGGATTGTGTTTAGGTCTATTTGTTGACGCAAGAACACCTGTAGGATAATTTTTTCTCCCCTCAATATTTTTGTTGATTTTTTTTTCAAATTTATGGGTGCGGCTTAATTTCAAATTACTTTGTTAGGGGTTGTTGTATATATATGTATATGTATATAATCAATAATGTAATACTTTTTTTTGCAAGAACTCTTCACAATGCAGACTTTTTTCCTTCAAAAGGGAAAGTTATAGATAATGTCTGTTTGGTCCTTACGTCTGTTATTTAATTTAGAGCTAATGATACTTTAGGTATTATATGAAATAACTATAGAACCCGGAGATCATGACCATGCGGACATAAGCTCTCCATACCACCCCTATCCTGAGCTAATATTTTCCAATTTTTTTGTATAATTCATCTCCCTCACATCACAGTTAATTTTTATTTAATTAATACATATGGATTTTCATCAAGTAACCACCAACTCAATTGATTAGAGTTAATATTATTCTCCCTCCCTACTTAATTGGTATTCTATGTCTCTATTCCTTTCACCATTCGTACCACATGTCCTACCCATTGTAGTTAACGAGACTTAACTGTTCTCAGTACATCTAGTTTCTCATAAAGATCATGTAGCTTACTGATTTCTCTATTTACTTGCCACTTCACCTCTCCTTGGTCCAAAAAACATTATTCTCAGATACTCGTAATCTTTTTTCCTCTCTTAAATTATGAGACCATCTTTCGTATCCATATAATATAACAATTTTATGAAATTTAAGTCAATTTTCTTTTAGAATAGTTGGTATAATGCATACCAACATGCGTTTCCAGAGTTGAGCCTATGTATTTTTTTAAGTTTCTTAGTTTGGACCACATGTGACTTCGATAAGCTATCTAAAAATATAATAAGGACAATTAAGTTTCGTAGACTGCGATGGGCAGGAAATGTGGAACTAATGGGGAATGAAAGAGGGGCATAGGAGCTTCTTGTAGGAAAACAGAGGAAAAACGTCCAGTTGGCAGACTAAAAATGAGGTGGGTGAATAACATTAACCAGGATTTGAGGGATGCAGGTTATACAGGGTAGATTGAAAAACATTAGCGCAGGATAGAGATATACGGAGAGCTAATGTCCGCGCGGCCATGATCCTACGGTTTCGATGGTGCCAGTGAGTTAGTAACATAACTGCGAAGTTACATAAATCATTTTTTTTTCATCATCATCATCATGAACAAATTCGTTTTAGGCCATGTGGCCTGTACGGTAAACCTAGCGAAGATGGTCTTGATCTTTCCACCGATGTTTTGGTCTTCCTTGGTCCCTATGTCCAGTTGGGGTATATTGGAATGCCAATTTTGGAAGTCTATTTCTTGCCATTCTTCTCAGATGATTTTTCCATTCTTGTTGGTATTTTTGGATATCTTCATTTAAACTTGCTACTCCAAGTTTTCCTCTGATAGTAGTGTTCCTTTGGTGATCCAGTCTATTAACTCCTAACAATGATCGTAAGAAGCGCATTTGGCTTACTTGAAGTTTATGAGAGTTTCTTTTATTTAAAATCCAAATTTCACTTCCGTATTTTAGAGCAGCTTTTGATGTGACGTTATGTAATCTTAGTTTTGTCTCTGTCCTCATCTGTTTACCAAAATGTCTTCTTATTACCCCATTCATTTTATTATATTTTTGTAATTTTGAATCAATGTCACTCTTATACTCTGCAAATACACTTCCTAAGTAAGAGAAATCTGACACTTGTTCTATAATTTTTCCATCAATCTCAATTTTCACCGTTGTATGTTTTTTCCACACATTGCCATTGTTTTGGATTTTGAAGTGGAAATTTTCATATTATATTTGCTGGCAATTTTGAATAATTGATATGCTGCTATTTGTAAGCTATCTTCGGAATCTGATAATATTATTTGATCATCAGCATATAATATTGTTTGAATTATTTTATTCCTAGTTATTAAAATTCCACTGTTTACTGTTTGTTTCCATTCTTGCACTATTCTGTTAATATATATATTAAATAAGAGTGGAGATAGTCCACATCCTTGTCGAACACCTTTGCCTGTGTTTATGTGTTCTGTTATTTCTCCATCTGGTAATTTAATTTTGATTTAGAATTTTGATATAAGCTTTGTATGGCTCGTATTACATGTGAGTGTATATGTTCTTCATGCAGTATCTGCCAAAGTTTATCTCGGTTTACATTATCATATGCCTTTTCATAATCTATAAATAGTATGTACAGTGGGAGATTAAATTCTCTTCTTTTTTCCATAATTTGTTGCAGGGTAAATATTGCATCTATAGTGCTCCTCCCTTTTCTAAATCCACATTGTTCTTCTTCCAAAAATGTTTCAGTACTTACTGATAACTTATTTTTAATTATGTTGGCATATAATTTAGATGCAGTTGGGAGTAAGGTAATGCCTCGGTAGTTATCACATTTGTTTTTCTGACCTTTTTTATGTATATTAATTACTAGACCCGTTTCCCAATCCGTTGGAATATTAAGACAATGCCAAATATTGTAAAAAAAAAAAAAAATGATCATAAGCAAAGACTGGAATGATCATTTTTTTTGTATTATTCAAACAAGTGATATTGGTTCTGATATAATTTGGGAACAAGTCTTCGAAATGAATCCTAATTATGCAACTCGAAGGGAAGTATGGTGAAAATACTTTGTTAGAAGAATTTTAATGTGTACATAACAAGAAAATTAGAAGGTTTAAATAACAGGTTATTTTATAAGCATAATCATCCTTTCAAGAAATACAAACAAAAGTGAAAATTCAACGAAGTTCATTAATATGAAAGTTTTGTTTACTAGTTTTTTATCACCGGCCTCCATACTCATGAGTGTAAGTTAGTTTTTCTTTTTTTAGATCTTTCCATTTAAATCTTCAATAAACGATAAGAGTGTTATACATTTGCTTGTTTAATTAAGGGAGGTCACAATGAACTGTAGATCAAAGGGACTTATTCTTCTGAATGAAATAAAATATCGCAAATGCTTTAATTTTCAAGACCCGAACTATTGTGTGTGAATTCTAAGTATATGATTGACAGATTATACGTAACTGATTGCTGAACAATAACGATTTTTCGTATTCGATTTAAATTACTTAAGACTGGATGATGACATCATATCTTGTAGTGAGATATACTTATGGACATTGAAATCAAGAGACAGTTTGTGAGATTTATAAATGTCAATTATATACTGTGCTTCAATATCACGCACTATAGCACTAACTCAGTACCAACATTTAATTATACAATAATAGGGTACCTTATTTTGGTCTAGGAAAAAAGAAAACCTCTACTCGTGTCGGGCACTATGACAGGTCAAGGGACGAGTTAAGATGAAGCCCCCATTATTCAAGGTATGTGAAACACAACGATGTCTTCTGATAAGGCTTGTCATACCTTCACGCAGGCAGATGAAATTAAATGAAAATAAATTGATAACATTAACACAGAGAAGTGGTAGCATTAATCTTTTTGTAACAGTTATTGTCATCGTTGAAGAGTCCCTAAGCCAAATAAATTAATGAATAAACCATTACGAATTAAAAATTGATTCTCTAATTTTAAGATATTTAAATTAATATAATTTAATAAAATGGTATAAATATAATTACAATAAATATTAGGGTAAGAACGGAAGAAACCCCGAGAAAAACCTGTCCTGGCTCAGATTCGTCCACCACGAACTTTCGTAAAATAACCCGCTTAAACTTGGACTATTAATTAGATTTCTTAGTTTCAACTTAATATTGAATAGTTTAATTATTTTTTGTAATTTCTTTCTTTTCTTTAGATTGACCATTCCCTTTGAAAGTACTTTCACATGCCCCATGCCTGATGGATCTGGCGGACAGGGACAGGAGAGTATTTTAAACTTTGGATCACATACGGTTAAGGTAGGAAGCCTTGGCGCAGAGTTACGGGACTTACGCTGGTTCGAGTCTCCATGGGGGAAGAAATTTTCTCATGGTATTGCGGCCAGTATGGGACCGGTGCCCACCCAGCATCGTGAGGCAATTGGGTAGCTACAATAAGTAGCGGCTCCAGGTTGAGGAACCAGCTATAACGGCTGGGGGACTCGACATGCTAACCACATGTCACCCCTACACTGGCTGTTGATCATCTACCTCTGTGATTGACACATGTGGATGTGAAGGGCCAGCAGCCGGCTGGTAAAAGGGCAACCGCTGAAAAGTGGAAAGACCCTCAATCGGAATCGGATCACATACGTACATATTTTTAGACCACACAATAACGTGGAGGGCTTCCCAGCTCAATGCCAGAGTCAATTCCGAAACAACATGAACATTTAAGACAAATCATATACTTTCAGACTAAATTATGGTGCTTATTTTGGCCAGATTGTTTTCTAGGACTATTTGGGCTTTAAAGTTCCCGACATTCATCTTACAGGTGAGGAAAACAACGAAAACATTTCACCCAGGAAAAACTTATCCCGACCTAGGATTGAACCTGGGCTCACTGTCTGTGCCAACAACTTCATCCCGAGATCACATCGAAAAACTAATTACGTTTTTTATTGAATTTAAACATTTTT
The DNA here is from genome assembly GCA_030220185.1 of Diploptera punctata. Taxonomy (NCBI): domain Eukaryota; kingdom Metazoa; phylum Arthropoda; class Insecta; order Blattodea; family Blaberidae; genus Diploptera; species Diploptera punctata. The sequence continues at coordinate 1,232,410 of JASPKZ010007815.1, read as the reverse complement.
CTTCGTTGTAGAATGCAGACTTTCACGGTCGGTAGTCATGGTAACAAATGATTCCAGGCTATGTTTCTCTCTCGGCTACGGAGGGCATCTTCAGTGTCGAATTTCTCTAGATGGCGATCCACCTGACGGACAAGGCGACAGGGAAGGTTGGCTGCCGCTCATACACAGTCCAGTTTCTGAACAGGGAACACCATCTAGAATAACTCACCACTGAATATGCCCTCCGTAGCAAAGGAAAAAATGTCTGGGAGAAAATGGACAACGGCCTTATAACCCAGAATCTTCTAATACCATTTTTCTTCATTTTATTGTTTTTATCCCAACTCCTTTGGAAATAGAAGACGGAGCTGGAGCTGGAATTTACTCAAAACTGTTTAGCTTCTATGTTGCAGGAGGGAAAAATTACACACACTTCGATGGAGAAATTCAGGCAATAGAGTTAGCACTAACACAACTCCTCTACAGAATAAATACATTTCAGAGAGCAGTTGTACTAAGTGATTCAACATCAGCTATACAAGCTATAACAACATATAACTCTCCAATCTCCAGAAAAAGTGTTGGAAATAAAAAAGATCATAAGATTATTGACCAAACAAAATAAAATTATCCAGCTCCAATGGATCCCCTCTCATTGCGGGGTACATGGAAATGAAATGGCGGATCTTTTAGCAAAAAAGGGCACCAACATTTTACAGAAAACAAATCAATCCCTGCCCTACCATTCTGCAAAAATTATAATTAAAAGAAATTTCCAGAAAGAACTGATGGAGCACTTCAAATCACAAAGTAATGAGAAACCATGGGCAGCTATCTCGCAGAATAAAAACTTAATACCTGAACAACCAAGACATGAAGAAGTAGCAACATTCAGACTGTTAACAGGCCATGACTACCTGGCAGCACACCTCCATAAAATTGGAATCTTCAACTCTCCAAATTGTATCCTGTGCCAAGACAATAACACTACCATGAACAAAGATCATCTTGCTAGGTGTGAGGCTCTGAAGATGTCACCTACAAAAACACTGGCAGGACTCTATTGGGAAGCAAGAAAGCAAATAGAACACATCCAAGCTAATGGGCATTAGACTACTACTACTACTACTCCCGACTCCTTTTGAAGGACTTATAATCCACCATGGGTTGTAATAACATAGTGACCTGTGTTGATCGCCTGTAAGCCAGGAACAGGAACTCTTAACAGCACATTAGACAGATACACTTTGGCAGGATTTTCCGGATCTGTAATTATCGGTTTTCCATCGACACCAAAGACAATATAGGACATCACAAGATAAAATAGGTTACATACACTCAGACCGAAGAAGGATATCTAAAATTCCTTACCTCGCCAAGAAATTAACCGGGGCCGCCGGAGTGGAAATTAGACTATGCCTCGACGATAGCCATCAATCTACATAAAGCTATCAATTGTAGTAGGCCTATTCGGGTTTGGCAAAAGAACCTCAAGTCTACATCAGAACGTCAGAGCAAAATTTAACCGACCTTCTACATCAAAGTAATACATTGGTTTCCTACTAGTGTCTCATCGAGGTGATTGCTGACATCTGATTCAAGGACATCTGTAGGAAATTAAGCATGACTAAATTAGCTTCATCTAGAAACTCCCCGCTAGGAGAGCACGAGGGACGTTTGGGATATATATATCTTCAGTGAATCGGATCCAATTCGATAATTTCAGTGTTTTTATTAATAAAATGTTTTCTTTTCATGCAAAATGATTATTTAGAATTAATTTTTAATGTTTTAGCGTGTTCCAAAAATGGTGCTTTACGGACCTTTCGCGTATAAATGGAATACAAATATTGCACAGGCTCCTCTGCCGAAACCAAATTGAATATTATGTTATATTTAATTTGCGGAATAGTAAAACTATGAATAATAAACTGCCTATGAAGAAAGCCTCAAGTTTTGAATCTTTCATTCAAAGTTTTAAACTCAACATTTGTATATACATAACTATTTTACATGAAGAGTAACTCAATGCTCTTAGCATAAATAATTTACAGTTTTTCTAAACTCTGTGAAAAAAGGCTTAAATATTCTTCGATCACTCTGATCATTATAATTACCCATTATAAATTCGCCTTGTTTTGTATGAATGTATATATCTTGTATTAAATGTTCGTTTTATCTCAGAGGTGGGCCCGGCACTGGCCTAATTATTCATCCAGTGAAACGCTCCAGGTCTTTGTTCGGTTAATAAAGTATTATGTGATGAAGAGATAAAAATTGTCTCACGAAGGGAAGGAGAGGGCAGCATAGGTCACAAACTATGTCAGAGAGAGATGGGGAGATATGTATTATTATTATTATTATTATTATTATTATTATTATTATTATTATTATTATTATTATTAAGAGTTAAGTAGCATATACTGTGTTGGGCAGGACATGTGGCATGAATGAGGAATGAAAGAAGCGCATGAAAACTTGGTTGTAAGAAACCCAGAGGGAAAGCACCCAATAGGTAGGACAAGAATAAGGTGAGATGATAATATTGACCACGCTTTGCGAGTGATGAATTATAAGAAAATTGACTGTAGAATATTAGCTCAGGATAGGGATGTCCAGTTTTATTAGTTCCATCGAGTTTATTATTATTATTATTATTATTATTATTATTATTATTATTATTATTATCATCATCATCATCATCATCATCATCATCATAGTACATCCACGAATTTAGGCAATTTGTTGACCTGTTTCGGCCTCAAAAGAGAAACACCACCCAAAGTCTTTTGAGTGGACGTCCTGGTCTTCTTCTTCCTGCAGGTTGATATCTTAACATTTGTTTGGGTATCATGTGATCTTCCATTCGAGTAACATGTTGCATCCATCTTGATTTATAATTAGAAATTTTGTTTTCTAAAGGTAAGGAGATAAAACTGATTGCAACAACTATAGGGGCATCTCATTACTTTCAACTTCGTACAAAATTCTAACAAATATACTAGTAAGCAGACTTACTCCCTATATTGATGACATTCTAGGAGATCATCAATGTGCATTTAGAAGAAACAGGTCTACAACAGATCAGATTTTTAGTATAAGACAGATTTTAGAAAAGAAATGGGAATATAATGGTACTGTACATCAACTATATGTAGACTTCAAAAAAGCATATGATTCAATTAAGAGGAGAAGTTATATAGTATCCTGCTGGAGTTCGGAATTCCCAAAAAGTTAGTTAGACTTATACGAATGTGTCTAAATGGCTCAACGAGTAGGGTGCGTGTAGGCAAACAGTTTTCAGACACTTTTGAAATCCAGAATGGGTTGAAACAAGGAGATGCACTATCTCCTCTACTATTTATTTTGTACTAGAGCATGCCATTAAATCTTTAGAGAATGAGGAAGGCTTACAACTGAATGGTATTAATAAGCTGTTAGTTTATGCTGATGATGTAGTACTACTGGCCGATAGCGAGGAGATACTAAAGGCCAACACGCACACACTATTGAGTAACACTAAGGAATTAGGACTGGAAGTAAATATCAGTAAAACTAAATATATGGTCACACGTAGAAATACATTATATAATGGAAATGGACAGCTAATGACAAATGAGGGAAATTTTGAGGAATTGGCTGAATTCAAATACCTAGGAACAATAATCACAAATAGGAATGAGATGCACAAAGAAATTAAACATAGGCTCAATTCTGGAAATGCATGCTATTACGCATTGCAGAGACTTTTGATGTCCCAACTCCTTTCAAAAAACGCTAAGCTGAAAATATATAAAACTATTGTTCTACCAGTTATATTATATGGGTGCGAAACATGGACTCTTACTTTAAGGGAGGAAAGGAGATTACGAGTATTTGAGAATAAAGTTCTTAGGAAAATTTTTGGACCAAAGAGAGATGAACAGACAGGTGAATGGAGAAGACTACATAACAATGAACTACATGGTCTTTATAGGAAGCCAGATATAATAAGAACAGTTAAGTCCCGTAGACTGCGATGGGCAGGACATGTTGCGCGTATGGGGAATGAAAGACGTGCATGGAAACTTCTTGTAGGAAAGCCAGAAGGAAGACGCCCAGTTGGTAGGCCAAGAATGAGGTGGGAGAACAACATTAACTATGATTTGAGGGAAGTAGATTATACAGGGAATGATTGGAAAGCATTAGCTCAGGATAGGGATGTATGGAGAGCTTATGTCCGCGCGGCCATGAACCTACGGGTTCGATAGTGCCAGTGAGTGAGTAAGTAAGTAAGTAAGTTTTCTAAAGGTTCCATGTGTAATTCTTCTAAGATGTCTTCATTTTTTTGTGATCTAGTAGTGTTTATCCTGCAGTCCTCCGAAGGTATTATTATTATTATTATTATTATTATTATTATTATTATTATTATTATTATTAAAGTAAAGTAAAGTGATCCCACAACAGACCCGGAGGGCCTTAGGGTAGTATGAGGTTAAGGCTCCCACTTTTTCTAGACAATCGACACTTTATGTCAGCCGGGTTGTCAGCCCTGCGTGACGGCCGCCTTTACCCCAGAACAAGCGTCTGGTACTCATTTCCGTTAGAGGCTGAGTCGACCCCAGGGCCATAGTGCCGCCAGAGGATTTGGGTCAGTTTTTTATTATTATTATTATTATTATTATTATTATTATTATTATTATTATTATTATTATTATTATTATTATTATCCGTCGATGTTATTATTGTTAGCTGTTTCTAGAACCTATGGCTAAAACAAATTCATGAAATATAAATAAACTAGTGCCCGGAATACTCGCGTAATTCCAACAACGAATAAAATGTTATTTACTATGTATAGAAAATATATAAACAAAATATTGAAGTAAATAATTTTCGTATATAATTTCGTAATATTTAACAATATCAATAAACGTGCAATTTTATTTCTAGATATTTTTTTTAGTACAGTAAAATAATAAAATTGGTTCAGAACAAGTTGGCTGACACGTTTTCGTTAAGTCTCATGTTAATGAGATCTTGATTTCAAATACCAAGATAGGCTAAAGTGACTGTGATTTTTTCGTGATTTTCTTCAGTAATCAAGACTTATCCTATGTTAAATTTTAACTACCGCGAACCATTTCATGATTTATCATAGTTTTATAAATAAATAAAATAAATATCCTCAACTCGTGTCCAATTCAGGGTCGGGTCGAGAAATGAGGTGAGATGAAGTCCTTATATTCATAGGGTCCGTGAACGGCAAGGGGACCGGCCGACCATACCTGACGCACCGTCACAGGGGCGGATGAACGAAATGAAACCGAAATGGATGAGATCGGTATGAAGAATTGGTGGAATGAAATTTGTGGCAGGGGAAAACTGGAGTAACCCCGAGAAAAACCTGCCCAAGCTCCTGGGCCCATGCCTCCACCCCTTGGGATACCTCGGTCAAAGACCATACTCCAAGTCCCAGTATCTTGTCCTCCCTATCTATTCGCGTCCACGTTCAAGAGTTCTCGGCTTAAAAGCAATACCTCAGGAAGAAGGTATTGGAGTCGCAACTTTAGGGAAATTGCTGAGCTACATAGTACGTCAGGTCGCTCATTCCTGACGACCCCACAGTTGGTCCACGGCTCCTCGAGCCTAGCCGGGAGGACTGCTGTGACCTGCCCAAGCTCCGTTTCATCCACCACGAAAACCACATGGAGTAACCGAGACTCGATTTCGCGACCCCACAGTTTTATAATTTATTAAATTTAAAATTGAATAAATATGCAATAAACGCTTCACTACAAAAATAACAGACATGCAGAGCATAATGATATAGACATAAAAATATCCAAGAATAAATATTATCTACGATTTTTAAGAGCATGAAAATAAAATAAAATTTTATCTTGATTGAATTTAAATTGTAAGACAACCGAAATTATTGAAAGTATTCTTAAATGTATTCCACGATGCATACACTACTACTACTATTATTACTACTACTACTACTACTACTACTACTACTACTACTATTATTATTATTATTAATAATTTGTAAATTAATTATCTTTTTGAAATAAATAAATAAAATAAAATAAAAATTAAATGTTGTAGCTATAATTGATATTATTTTAATCTTTATTATGCTAGCTTGTTTTAATATTAACTGTTTAATTTTTGAAACAATAAATGAAGTATACAGAGAAAAAAACCAGGTAAGTCACTTTTCCATTAAATCTAGAAACACGCGTTTTAATTATACAAATAGCTACTTATTTATTTTTATGGAAAACTTAAAAGATACATAAACCCATGACAACAATTTTTCTTTTACTTTTTCATACTTCTAAAAGTTAATAATTTCTAAGGAAAATCTGATATAGCCAAATTTAACTCCATTTCGACAAAAAAATAAAAGTGACTTACCTGTTTTTTTCGGCGTACTCTTCAAATTAGGAAATTAAATGTTTATACCTAAACCCTATAGAAAGTTCTAGGTATAAGTTATAGCAATTTCAAATAAAATTCGAAGCACGAAAAGTGCAGTATGTGACATTCGGAACTCAAGCACGCATTTTAAATAAATCTAATTATTATAATTTGTTATAACAGTATGATAGCGCACCTTTTCGCAAAATAGCATTGATATGTGTTTCTGTTTTCTTTCGCTAATAGAATGTACCTTGGAAAGGAAAGTATAGCTTACCTTCATGTTGGAGGTGAAATGATGCACTTGTGAACACACTAACAGAGCACTCTCACTACCGGCGTGACGCCCCACAGACCCAAATGTTATATACAGCCGTCCCCCACTCGATTCTTCACTTTCATCTTCCAAAATACAACCTTCATGACATCCCTACAGCTGGGACTTCATAAAACACTTAACATGTGATAAATGTATACATGAAATATTAAACTCTTATTTCGAAATGGCACACACATTTTAATGAAATTCAATTTTTATTTTTTCATTATTCGCAAATGATGCAATTTTCATTTCACTTTGTAAATGCAGATAGTGAAAATAAAATTAAATTAAATTAAAAATAGCTAAAATGAGGGATTTATTTTTTCGGTCACACAATATATATACATATATATATATATATATATATATATATATATATATGTGTGTATGAGTTTCGAGTTTCCTTGGGGGAAGAAATTTTCTCATGGAATTTCGGCCAGTTTGGGACTGATGCCCAATCAGCATCGTGATGCATTTGGATAGCTTCAATAAGCAGCGGTTCCAGGTTAAGAAAACCAGCTAAAACGACTGGGGGACTCGAGATGCTGACCACAAGTCACCCCTACACTGGCTAGATAATCATCTACCTCTGTGATTGACACATGCGGATGTGAAGCCAACAGCCGGATGGTAGGCTAAGGGCCTTCTAGGCCTGTCGCGCCATGGAATTTATTTATAGTATATATTCATTCATAGTGTTCTGCTCAAGAGCAGGTCTTTCACTGCAAACTCAGCATTCTCCACTCTTTCCTTGACTCAGCTTTCCTTTTTGTATCTCCATACAAACCATTTATTTTAATATTGTCTATCATCTGATGCCTTTTTCTACCTCTAACTTTCTTTCCGTTGACCATTCCTTCTAGAGCATCCTTTAGCAGGCAGTTTCTTCTTAGCCAGTGGCCAATCCAATTTCTTTTCCTCTTCTTTATGAGTTCCAGCATTGTTCTTCTTTCACCCACTCTGTCTAGCACATCTTCATTTCTTACTTTGTCCAGTTTATACGTTCCATTCTTCTCCATATCCACATCTCAAAAGCTTCCAGTCGCTTTTCCTCATTCCGTCGTAATGTCCACGTCTCCGCACCATATAATGCTACACTCCACACAAAGCACTTCACTAGCCTCTTTCTTATTTCTCTTGCCAAAGGTCCGCAGAAAATGCTTCTCTTGTTGTTGAAAGCTTCTTTTGCCATTGCTATCCTCTGCTTTAACTTCTTGACCGCAGTTCATGTTACTATTGATAGTACAACCCAAGTATTTGAAGCTCTCCACTTGCTCAATGGCCTCATCTTTAATCTTCATGTTTATCTTCCTTTGTTTCTTTCCTATAATCATGGCCTTCGTCTTATTTATATTTATCTTCATCCCATAATCCTCGGACTTGTCATTCAGCTCCATCAGCATGTTCCTCAATGTCCTTGCATCTTCTGCTAGCAAAGCCATATCATCAGCAAATCTTATGCACTTTATTCTTCTTCCTCCCATGTTTACGCCTCCCGTATTACTGAAGCAGTTCCTCATTAGGTCTTCCAGGTAGTATTTTGAAAAGGGTAGGTGATTAGAGGACATCCTTGCCTCACCGCTCTTCCAATTTCTCTTCCCTCTGACATTTCTTCTCCTATCTTCACTTTTATTCGCTGTTTCATATAAAGACTACTTATGAGCCTTCTGTCCTTCCAGTTCACGCCAATTTTCTTCAAGATCTTCAGGAGTTTATTCCAATTTACTCTGTCAAAGGCCTTTTCCAGGTCAACAAATACTGCAGAAACGTCTTTATCATTTTCTATATATCTTTCTCCTATTGTTCTTATCAATCCAATTGCATCTCTTGTACCCTTTCCCTTCCTGAAGCCAAACTGTTCTTCTTCCAATTCGCTTTCCATCGTAGAACGTAAACGTCGATTTAGTGTTCGCAGGAGAATCTTTGCAGAGTGTGATATCAAGCTGATAGCCCTGAACTCCTTACATCTCTTTGCATTGTTTTTCTTCGGTATTGGTATTAATAATGTCTCAGTTAATTCTTCGGGCCATTCACCTTCTTTATATATATTGTTGCATAAACGCAAAATATCCATCTTTCCTTCACCCAAGCATTTAACTAATTCAATGGGGATTCCATCTAACCCTATTGCTTTACCATTTTTCATTTCCTTAATTGCTAGTTCAACTTCTTCCTTCAGAATTGAAAATCCTTTTTCATCTTCTGATACGTCTTCTTCATTTTCTATATCCAAGTTAGCTGGACGATTTCTTGTCTCATATAGCTCTTCTACATATTTTTCCCATGTATTCATAATTCCCTGTTTGTCTGTTATTTCTTCATTATTTTCGTCCTCAATCAGCCACATAGTTTTCCTGCTCTTCTTTCCATAGTCCAAGCCTTTAACTTCCTGGTACATTAAATCATATTTTCCTTTCCTCTCCAGATTCTCTAGTTCTTCACATTTCTGCTTCATCCATTCTTCCCTTGCCTTTATATATATATATATATATATGTGTGTGTGTGTGTGTGTGTGTGTGTGTGTGTGTGTGTGACAGCAAAATTTCTCGAAAGCCGTCCACCGCTAGCGCGCTGTGGTCTCCAGGTAGCGCGCTGCCTTGGTTCGATTCCCGGTCGGGACAAGTTTCGTGGATGAGATTTTTTCGTCACCAATAAGACAAATCTCAGGATACGTTAAAGCCCAAACGGTCCACGAACAACATCTGTCCATCATTGTCATATTCACCTCATTATATTTAGTTCAGATTAAGACCTCTCCTGACGCATCTTTACCATCAACACCATCTTTCATATTATCGAGGCAGCGTAACTCTGCCTTCCAGGCGCCCAACCTCAAAAGTGCGTTATAATTACGCCATGTCAGGAGAGAATGACACCTGAAGGCATTGATTAAAAAAATTCTCGAAAGTCTCAAGAAATTTAAACCAAACTCAGTACATATATACTCGTATTTACAGTTAGGAAAATATAACAAGGGGTAAGTCCATATCAACTATAGGGGATGGGTGATAGGAGGCGACATGTAAACATTTTTGAAAAGACTGGTATCTATAGTTTTGGTTGTAGCATATCTAATTAGTAACAGTCTCAATGGTATTGAAGTCAAATATTGACTCCTAGCACCCCTTAGGGTAGGGAAGGGGTTGAGAAGGTAAAAATATAAAATATGAATTGACTGAGATTAGTGCCGAATGCATATTTTTCGGAATTGTTAATCTGATGGGTCACAATTCAGATGACATTCAAGCCCAAGTTTTAACCGTAGGGCCCCTGAAGGAGGACGTAAGGGTGAGAAAGGGTAAAAAATGATAAGAGTGACCGAGATTAGGACAAATTCATTGTTTTCGGGTCGTCGCTAAGCTTATTGGTGACAGTTTAAAGTGTCATTTAAGCCACGTTTGACCCCTGGCGCATCAAAGGGGATGAGAAGTAATGAAAAAAGTTCCAGAATGTCCGAGATTAGTGTGTAATCCATAGTTTTCAAGATGTTAATCTCGTTCGTGTAGTTCCAATAACATCATAGCATAAGTTCGATCCCTAGTATATATTTCAGGGTGACAGGTGTGAAATGTAAAACTAATAAAAATGCAGAGATATTAGTGTCGAACCCACCGTTTTTGGGGTCGTTATAAATAATAATACTCTCAATGTCATTTAAGCCCACGTTTAGCTCCCATCTGTATGGGGGACGAGAAAAAGTGAAAAGTATAATTTCCAATTTGTCTGAGATAATAATAATAATAATAATAATAATAATAATAATAATAATAATAATAATAATAATAATAATAATAATAATAATAATAATAATGTTTTATTATTCTGGCAGAGTTAAGGCCATAAGGCCTTCTCTTCCACTCAACCAGCACAAATACAAATAAATATTTGACAAATATAGATATACACTATAGGCCTACTAATCATAAACAGTTAAAGATACATTAAATGTAGCAATGTAAATTTCATGTACAAACAACATTTTATACGATAATAACAATAATAATACTTACGATAATAATAATAATAATAATAATAATAATAATAATAATAATAATAATATAATAATAATATAATAATGATAATAATATAATAATAATAATAATATAATAATGATAATAATAATAATAATAATAATAATAATAATAGTATGAATATGATAAATTATACGAGAAACACCAATTAATATATATAGCCTATACCTTACACTGGGTAATGATGAGATTAGAGTCGAATCCAAAGTTTTTGGGGCTGCTAATCTGGTTGATGGCAGTTTCGTTGACATTTTCAACTGTGACCTCTTTAATCATTAGGGTGTGAGAGGTGCGTGTCATTTAAAAATTATATAAAATACCGACATCAGTGTCGAATCTACAGTTTTCGGTGTTGCTAAGATGGATAGTGACACCTCCGATGTCTTTAAAAAGCAAGTTCAGCGCCCATTTTTATTAATTAATTTATTTAATTTATCTCATGGAGTTAAGACCGTAAGGTCTTCTCTTCCACTTCGCCAGGGTTAAATTATACGTACAATAAGAATTATGATTAATGATACATAATAGATATAGACTACACAATATAAAGTTGACAACGGTAAGAAAGAAAAAAAAATAAAACTAATAACCTGTAATTAGATTAAGTAAATGGTTTGGTAAATAAAACTTAAAATATAAAGGAATAATTTAAGTATACATGGAACACGGTTATATATGATACTAGCTAATACCCGGCGTGCGCTGCTACGCCTAAATAATTTAAAATTAATGTTCTTTTATGCTTTGTGAATAAGTAAGAGGAAAAATAATTATAAATTTATATTTTTTAGATACCCCGTGCTGATTACCCGGTGTTGCCCGGGAATCTACTTATCCCGATATTCTTGACATAAATGAGCTGGAAGACGAAAATTAATGTACATCTTATGATTAGTTGAATGACTAATATGAAAAATAATTATAAATGTATATCGTAATTATTTTAAGATTCCCCGTGCTGATTATTCGATGTTGCCCGGGAATCTACTTATCTCGATCTTCTTGGCATAAATGAGCTAAAAGACAAAATTCGTTATTGTGAATTATCCATAAAAGAATACCCGCCACGTGCTTCTATGCTTGCACAGGAATTACGTACTTGTCTCGATCTTCTTGGCATCAATGAAAGACAAAAATGGTTATTATGAGTTATCCGTAAGAGATAACATATGCTGTCGCGGACTATTTTGTAGAGAATTTTGAGATATTCAATTCTGTGTACATTAATTTTGTGTGTTTGTTATGGTTTAGGCAGCGTAAGCCATTTAAGCGTCCAAAGAGCTACTTTCTTCACGTTTTCCACCATAAAGGGCGATTTTTAAGGTGTAGGAGTTGAGTATCACAATTCTCTTATAGCCTATGTTCATCTCGGGAATCTCCTGAACATTTTGCAAAAAGCCCCATCATAATCGGATCAACGGTATGGCCGCGGATGAAATACAAACATACAAACAAACAAACATTCATTGTTATATATTAGGTTGTCTAAGGAAATATGAAATGAGTTTCTTTTTAAACTCTTTTTTGAGTCGAGCAGTCCGTGATATTCGAGGGGAGGGAATTCCAGAGTCGGGTGGCTGTAAAAGGAAGGATGAGGAATAGCTGAAACAAGGAAGGATGAGGAATAGTGAGATGTTCGATGTAGATGAACAGCTATAATTAAATGTTCTCTCGATCATGTGTTTAAGTTATGGTGGGAGGATAGCGAATGAAAGCGAGTAGAAATATAAAGGGGTGATGAGGTTGACAGAGTGTTGTATAAGAAGCAGAGGCAATATATCTTTCGCCTGTCTTCCAGTTGGAGCCAAGAGAACGTTGGCATGGGTTACGTGGGCAATGTCGGGTAATCAGGTAGTATTGAACATTATATCACATATTTTCGTTGTATTTTTGTATAGAAATTCATGTATACAATTGGATGAACCTGTAGCCATTAGAAAAAAGAAACACAAAAGTTTATCGCAATATTATACTACGGTATTTAAATTCCAGATATCCCGAAAATAAGTTCCCACACGCAGGCCTATTTAGTTCTGTTTCACTAATACTCAAATTTATCTCGAACGGTTCCCAGAGTGAAGTAACATTGTGCGGTGTTGATACCACAGTGAATTTAGTACTAAGATGGGTAGCCACTATGGGAGCTGCACTTGCTATTAACTAACTAACTAACTCACTGGCACTATCGAACCCGTAGGTTCATGACCGCGCGGGCATAGGCTCTCCATATATCCCTATCCTGAGCCAATGTTTTCCAATCATCCCCTGTATAATCTACTTCCCTCAAATCATAGTTAATGTTATTCTCCCACCTCATTCTTGGCTATATGGTTTCGAGTTTTGCCATCTGGAGACATCCAGTTGTATTTATGAATATCCTTATGCTGAAATGTTGAGCTCTTAACAATGAGATTCTTTGATGTGGCAAAGGTGACTAATCTAACCCCATTGTCGTTACTATCTTCATGAAGACTGAATTTGCCTATTGTTGTTTGAATATATCTTCCCGCCCCATTTTTGCATTAAAATCTCCCAAGACAATTTTCATATGATATCGTGAAAGGCTATCAAACACGCATTCTAATTCTTCATAGAACTCATCCTTCATCTTGTCATCTTTGTTGCCAAAATTAAATACAGTCCTGACTATTGGTCATCATTCCTGACTGGAAGCCCCGGGTTCGATTATCTGTGAATTTTTGTCTAAATATTTTTTCTATTTTTTTTATCTGTGATTAAAGAAAAACTATTAAAATAGAATTATGAATAAAATATAAATAAAATGACAAAAACAATGAAAGCTCTGAAATATGATTCATGAAGTCATCAGTGTGTATGGACACATATCCTGCGCACACTACAGTTACATCTGAGAAAGGTGTTACAGCGACTAATAAATGCAGATAACATTTGACTAAAAGCGAAACTTCATTAAGTCATTATCAACCTTTGAGATTTTCCTTCGGGAAATCCCGGGTGCAAACGTCGGGGCCGACCGATTGGACTAGTGGTAACCACATTCGCTTCGCGGGTTCAAACCCTGCCAGGCCAATTGATTTTTCAGGTTGTAAAACTCTTTAGTATCACTACCATCGTAGTGAGTTGTGTGTCGTAGATTTACGATACTTGAAAGTAGTTCAAGCCTGAATTTGTCGACTTTTCACGTCTAAATTTAAAATGCAACGCTAATAACTGAAATGTTTAGCAGATTCAGCTGTTAAAGAGACATATAAATATTTTAGGCCTATTTCCGAATCTCCATCTCTCATGGTGTAGCCCAGTGTTCAGCCATAGCCTCTCCTTTTGTTAGGAGTTATTAGACCAAATTCATTTCGCCCTTAAATTGGCAAAACAGTCCACCGCTGTGGTCTCGGGGTAGCGAGCTGCCTTGTCACGCAGCGGGCCCGGGACAGTTTTTCTGGGTGAGGTTTTTATCGGGGTTTTTCCTCACCTGTAAGACAAATGTCAGGAAAACTTTAAGGCCCAAACGGTCCCCGAAATCATATGGCCATCACAATCATCATCATTCATATTCATCTTAGGTTAAGTTTAGGATTAGGGATTCTCCTGGCCCACTACTATCATCATCACCCATTATATCATCGGGACAACGTAACCCCGCCTTCCAGGCGCCCCAACCTCAGAAGTGGGTTACAATTACGCCATGCCAGGAGAGAAACCAGGAATGTCGAAAAACAAACCTGGGGCATTTGTAAAAAAAAAAATTGGCAAAACACAAATTTCTTCTGTTAGTTATTTGAATGTGGCGGACCGCAGTGAAAACGGAATCTTGTATAACTGTTATTATTAGGTATATTGTATAATTGGACACACATAGGCTATAAGTGGTTTCTTTTTGTTCGTTTCCTTCTGGTTTATTTAAAATACTAAATTAATTGAACCAACTGCTGTATCCAAAAGGATACGTTACGAATTTAAGGGTTAGTTACCGTATTTGTTCATAGATGTCATGAGTGGCATGTGGTCAACACACCGAATGAATGAGACATCTAGTAGGCAACTAAGGTATTACTAGGATGTTTGAGGTCGGTAAATTTTGCTTAGAGGATTTTTTTTAGACTTAAAGACGTTTTTTGAGCCTGAAAATCTTCAGATTTGGGACCCACGGCTTAAAGTCCCTCCCGGATGACTTGCTCCTTGGATTTTTATGTTAAATTATTTTTAAAAAATATGTTAATTAAGGGAACATTTATCTTTTGGAAATATAAAATAGAAAGTCATATCTATTTTATATTTTGAACTATTCTCCATGGCGCCATAGGCCTAGAAAGCCCGCGCCTACCAGCCGGTTGCTGCCCTCACATCCACACGTGTTAATCACATAAGTGGACGATCATCCAGCCTATAAGAGTAACAAGTGTTCAACATGTCGGGTCCTCAAGCCGTTTTAGCTGGTTTTCTCAATCTGAAGACGCTACTAATTGTAGCTACCCAAATGCCTCATGATATACGTGAACACCGGTCTCTTAGTAGCCAAAAATCCGTAAGAAAATTTCTTCCTCCACGGAACTCGAACCAGCGCAAGTCCCGTGGCTCTGCGCCAAGACATCTTGCCTTAACCGCTCGGCTACGGAGCGGGACTTTTAAATCATTCACTCCGAATTAATTTTTAATGATTTATGATAAATCAGATTTTTCGATCTATAGGTAGGCCTACACTTTTCCGAGGAACGACTTCAGAGACAGCTATTAAATTTTCAGGTCACCTTTATTCACTATATGATGAAATATTGTAGCATATTCAGTAGAATAGTTATAGAAAATATTTTTTATAAGTAGTTCTTATGATGAGGAAGAAACGCCCAGTTGGTAGGCCAAGAATGTGGTCGGAGAATAACATTAACAATGATTTGAGAGAAGTAGATTTTCAGGGGATGAATGGAAAACATTAGCTCAAGATAGGGATGTATGGGGCCTTTATGTTCCCTCAGCCATGAACCTACGGTTTCGATAGTGCCAGTGAGTTAGTTCGTATGATAAGATATCATTTTTCGAAGTTGAAATCCAATCATATCCTTTGTTCAAAATATTACAGATACAAAATTAAACTACTAGGGCAGATTTTGAAATATAAGCCTAAATACTATTTTGAGGCCTAGTTAAAATAAAAATTTGTTATTTATTACATAACATCAGAAAACTGAACCTCTATATAGGTATGCGATTGCCAAACATAAAGTATTTTAAAAATGAATTCAGACTTAATGGTTTAAGATATCTAAAATACATATATTTTAAAGCTATATTTAGTCTCAATTAACGTAAAAATCTTATTAATGACAGATAGCTAATTAGAATTAGATGTAACTGTATTTTTTAAAATGAACTACTTTTACTCTCCTTGGCAACCGACTGCCATTAAATAAAATACAACCTGCCGACTTGAGTGTTTTTTTTTCTGATTTTCCTCTGCCATCAATATATATATATATACTAGCTTGGAACTTAATAAACGAGCTCATTTCTTCAATAAGAACAGTATTACACAACTATTGACATTGAATATTTATCATAAGTAATGCCACGAGTGATTTCCAATTTATCTAGAGAATTTGGAAATCAAGAGTGGCATTTGTTAGGACTATTTAACGAATAAAATTAAGCTGTTTACTCACAAATCATTATTTTACTATAGTTATTTTAAAATATTTATATATTTAATGTAAACGGCGATGTTTGAAAACAAATGAGAAACGATAGGTACGCTTCATCTACTTCTTTTGTTTATCACTGCAACCAGATCATACTATTTATTGTCAAAGGAACGCAATATTGTAAGAATGCTCTCTAGTGGAGAAAAAAAATGGAACACATCAAACTGTATATTAATTCATTTCTGATGTCGTATGATGTAAATATGACAATTATATTTTTCTGGATTATTACCTGGGAAAAAATACATTTAAGAAAGTGCAAACAGTGTTTTTTTTGTGGTATAGTAAATTGCTACAAATGTTTTTATATTAACTCCTACAAGCTCCTCAGTCACTGCAAAATAATGGTCAGACCTGTTCAGAATATTAAACGGGAAGAGCCTTCTTTAATATGGTAAATTTAACACTGATAAATATTTCGTGAAAAAGACTCTGATTGGTTGTAAAACAGAAATCATTGAAACGTGATTGGTCGTTGACTCCCATTTGGGGCATGAGTTAAATAGTCATCTACAATGTGAATGGATGAAAGTTTGGAGATTGAAAATGATAACATATGACAGTTAACAAATCCAAATATTTGTTATCAATATTAGGGTCAGAAGAAACAAGCAATTCTGATATAAACAAAAGAATAAGCCAAGGAAGAAAAAAAAAAAAAGAAAGTTAATTCGGTACTGTGGAGTAGAAACATCCTGAGCAAAACTAAATATATATTTTATTGACGGAGAGTATATTGTTGTATTGTGCGGAAACGTGTACATTAAACAGAGAACAAATACATAAACTATTAGTGACAGAGATGGACTTTTTGAGGAGGGCTTCTAGAAATTCCAGAAGAGACAATATCAGAAATACTAAAATCAGAGAAATAATGGATGTTCAAAAAGGTGTCCTACAAGTTATTGGAGAAAGAAGACTGAAATGGATTGGCAACGTAAAGATGATATTAAGTTTTAGAATGGAGAGCAGCAGAAGAAAGGGGACACCGAAAGAACAGTGGATTCAATGAGTGCATATGAGTACGGTGTCGAGAGGGTTAACAGAGAGTGATGCAGAGAATAGGGATTTATGGAGGAGTAAAATTTACTATTGGTTGTAGGAAAACTATTGAATTATAGAGAAATTCGTAATGGTGATGATGATTAACAGTGAATCAATATACTTATTCAGGTATCAAATGAGTAGGTACAACAATAGATGGTTCAATTATTGATTGATCCCAGTTCGTTCCACTGTGGGGACATGTGTGCTTCCTAGTTGGAAGTTTCTTAACCAGACGAATTTATTTACGGTTATTTCCCTACAAATGTCATGAATAGCACATGGTCAGAATACCGACCCAATGAGACATCTAGTAGGCAACTAAGGTAGTACATGGATAATGAAGGTAGGTAAATTTTGCTTAGATATCTCTTTTTAGGCTTAAGGTTCTTTTTACGAGCCTGAAAACATTCAGACACGGGAACCACAGCTTGAAGTCTCTTCCGGAGGATTTGTTCCTTGCATTTTTCCATACAACAATAGATAGCCTATTGGAATTACCAAATCTTCTAAACGCGATGTGCCTTAAAAGCAGTGGCGAAGCGTGCTAAGAATATCTGGAAGCACCGCTTCCTTTAAAATTTTGTAGGAACAATATTTTATTTTCTCTGGTTAAAATAGGATTTTAGACCACTCACTCACTCACTAACGTAATGGAAGTACAGGACCAACCGTTAAATGCTCCCCTTTCAGCCAGCCAATCAAGCACCCGGTGTCCCCTCGCGCATTGCTCAGCATCCAATAGTTCGCCAGTGGTTCCTAGCAACTTCCGTCTGCTATAGGGTCTTACGTGCCCTCTTCAGCCTTTTGGTATTAAATCTGTCGTTGGTTGAGCGATTATCCTCCGCCGGTCGTAACTAGCCGCAGATCAGGAGACAAAGATCCAGTGGTCGGACATTGACAAGCCTTGATGACGCTGGTCGAAGAATATCTGGAAGCGCCGCTTCCTTTAAAATTTTGGAGGAACAATATTTTATTTTCTCTGGTTAAAATCGGATTTTTAGACCCGTTTAGGAATAACTGCCTGAAAGTGAATCTCGCTGGAGCGGGAACTCAACACTTCCGCAACACATTAAGAAGTAGCACTGAGCATCAGAAGGAGGTAAACTATATAACCACACAATTTCTCACCAACCATGGACTATTTAAATCCTACCTACACAAAATGAACAAAACTGCTTCACCTTTTTGCAACTGCCCAGAAAAATCACTGCAGACGGTCCACCATCTAATGACTGAATGTAACATGTTCTCCAGAGATCGACCAGCTATACTACAAATTGCTACTCCGCCAAATATTCTGAAGTTCCACTTTATCATAGTAAACGTTGCGGAATTTCTTACGAGGATCTTCCGTCAACTACAAGAACAACTAGAACAATTGTAAAACTGTAAATATCCCGTGATATACCATTGGTGAAACACGGGTTGTAGCATATATGTAAATAAAAAAAATATATATATTTAAAAAATAAGGGTTTCGGATCGTACCTCATCGGAAAGTACTCGGTGATGGTCGGTAAGCAACTCCTGAAAAAGACCCCTGTAAATATCTATGGTGACGGAGAATACTGTTGTTTTATTTTGTGTGGGGCTGTTAAAAGTAATAAGTATATTTTTCAGTTGTGATTCTTGTATTATGTCTACTCGCAAGAGAACTATCAACCATAGCATGGCGAAACCTATCTTGAAATTTCTCCCAGAGAAGAGATGTGATGTACCGAAGCCGTATCAAAAAAAAACTGCCGCTTTTAACTGCAAGGCACTAAACACCATCGCCAAATATCTCATTTAAACTACGGGAAAGTAATAGAACTCCTGAATTCCTGGATTGGATAACCCTCATAACTACTGTTCGCGCAGCACCCCGTCTCACTCCACTCCGCTCTATTCAAGCAGGGACGCCCACCTGCTTCGCCCAGTGGGTTGCCATTGCTGTATTCTGGCTTCAATTTCTGTGCCTTGCGGTTAAAAGCGGCAGATATTTTTAGTACGATCTTGGCACGCCGCAGCGTAGTGGTTAAGGCACTGAGCTACAAGCCGGAGGGTCGAGGGTTCAAGTCCCGTTGGGGTCAGGATTTTTAAACTGACCCAAACCCTCTGGCGGCACTATGGCCCTGGGGTCGACTCAGCCTCTAACGGAAATGAGTACCAGACGCTTGTTCTGGGGGTAAAGGCGGCCGTCACGCAGGGCTGACAACCCGGCTGACATAAAGTGCCGATTGTCTAGAAAAAGTGGGAGCCTTAACCTCCTACTACCCCAAGGACCTCCGGGCCTGTTGTGGGATTACTTACTTTACTTGGTACATATAACTCTTCTCTGTTATTATTATTATTATTATTATTATTATTATTATTATTATTATTATTATTAATGTATGATTCATGTGATTCTATATGAAAAAATAAGATTAAAAAATTCAGAAAGTCATGTTGTTTCGAAAGTAGTTTATTAAAATGTCCTGATGTTCTAGTATGTTAGTAAATTGAAAATGATACATAATTTTATAGATTACCCAATCGAGGAAATATATGTTACAATTTTACCCCTTAAAAATAACCGAATCCGTGGTAATTACTCCATAAAAACGTTTTGAATTATCGTATATGTAAAATTCTACCCAATTTTATTCGGGTAACGCGATAATGCTCTGGTTTTGTTACTTTATGGGATACATGATTCCCTTTAAATTAAAAGAATTGATGTGACGGTTCTTCACAGAATCCTAAAAACTAATCACTATATAAACATGTGTGTGATGTGCGATAAAATGGCTTCAGCTAAAATATGCGTGACTTTTCCAATAATTTATAATTTAATTCAGAAAGCAAATTATTTTTGGTTGTAAAAAAAATTAAATGTCTTATTTATATTTTTTTTTATTTAGGAATATTCCACAGTACAGTGTTTCTCCTTCAACCCAAAGTGATTTGTCGCCAGAGGTTCCTGTCTAAAGCATCTTCTTCCCTCAAATCTCTAGCTTCCATATTTTTCTTCACTATCTATCCATCGTTCTCTAGGCCTGCCTCTTCCACTTCTTCCATTAACTTTCCAATTAAGGATCTTCTTTGATATTCTCTTATTGATATGAATATTTTCTCTCGGATAAGAAGGGTTAGGTTTTATCGCATAAGAAGTGTTAGGTTTTATCCCATCGTAAAGAGGATATTTTCCTACTTCATATTGTATCATTGGAAACTTTTTTTTTACTTGACTCCTTTATACCGCATACATATTTAGATTATATTATATGTTAGGAAATTACATGGGATAGGTAGCTTAGATGGCGAGAGCCTATCTACGGAATTGAACTAGAGGAAGTCACCGTAGAACAGCGACAAGGCATCTTGCTTTAACCACTCTGCTACGGCGCGGGACTAGTAGGCCTTATTTATAAACATAATGAGTAAAAATTATTCAGAAATTTGATCATGTAACACTACCCTTAAGAATGCGTAATAATAAGCTATATATATATATATATATATTCGCGTTTTCATTATTAGCGTGTTAAAAATTGAGACATAGATCCTGTATTCGCGGGTAAACATTTCTTTATTCGCGAACATCATATTAGAAGGGTTAGTATCCTTTATTAACGCATCGACTTTTTTACAGGAGGCACGTGTCAAGGCGGCTTTTATAAAGAGCGATTCAAATCAAATGGACAAATTAATATCAAAGTAAAACAAACTTTATTGTCACTAAGCCTAAATTTCGTTGATAAAAGCCACCGCCGTTGTATTTCACCTACCGCCATGTCCACTGATAAATTTCGCCCTCGCCAAGATCGGTGTTTTATTGTTTCAACTTGTCATTTGTTGCAATAATTTTGATAGAATAACACGCGTCTTTTCTGCTTTGTTGCCAATTTATAATGTCGAGTAAAAGGAAACTTGTTCAAAATCTCTCATTAATTGATTTTATTTTGATATTGTTTATTTTATTTTGGAACCTTAGAATGTATCCCCTTTATACCCATATAAATTACCATTCCACATTCGCGGTTTTTGTATTCGCGGCTTATTTGCGGAACATATCCCCCGTGAATAAGGAGCTTTTACTGTGTATAATGTGTAATACGCTCTTAGTTTCGACATGTCCAGTAATGACCAAAATATCTACTTAAATGGTTTTACAACCTTAGCTCTTAATAATTATACATGTAGAATGTAATTATAAACTTTTATTAAGATATGCTGCTTCAATACAAATATGCATTTGTATATTTAGCGAAATGAAGGAGCTACGTTACAACATGTACTACGAAACCAGGCTAACGGAACATCTCTTGCAATTACATTTCAACATTTTTAAACTTCAATTACTTGCCATCGCATGTAATTAACACAGCGACGCCACAGAAGTGATATTTCCGAAACCATGTTGACAAATTTACACTTGTTAACGGAAAACTTATTTCCTGTCGCGTGTTCACGATGAGGAGAATCTTTGGTCTTTGAATTAACATAATGTTTTAGTAGCTACCTTCAAATGCATAATAAACTTTATATAGGGTGTTATAAAAGTGTAGTATTTTGAGAAAACACGGAAAGAACCAAAACCAGAAACAAAAGTCTTCTAACTAAATTTCTAAAACTTATAAAAATCCTATATGAGGTCGTAAGAGATTTTTAATGTGAAATAATTTGATATGAGTTAGTGTGCATAAATAAATATACAAATACAAATGCGAGTATAAAACACTTAGCAGCCATTGAGATTCTACATAAAAAGTAGGCCTAGGCTTTTAGCGAATTCCTAAGGAATGAATCTATTGAGGTTGTTCTCGTGATTTTTTTAAATTTTTACAGATCTTCACAGATACTATTTATTAATACCAAAAAGATTGGAATAGATAGATTCCCGGGCACCGCCGGGTGATCAACACGGGGTATCTAAAAATAATTACGATATCCTTTTTTTCTCTCCACTTAATCAACTAAACATAACAACGCATTAATTTCGTGTTTGAGCTCATTTATGCCTAGAAGATCGCGATAAGTAGATTCCCGGTCAACGCCGGGTAATTAGCACGGGGTATCTAAAAATAACTACGATATAATTTTTTCCTTTTACTTAAACATGCAAACTGATTAATTTTCATCTTTCAGCTCATTTTTGCTAA
This sequence comes from Diploptera punctata, assembly GCA_030220185.1. Classification (NCBI taxonomy): domain Eukaryota; kingdom Metazoa; phylum Arthropoda; class Insecta; order Blattodea; family Blaberidae; genus Diploptera; species Diploptera punctata. The sequence goes on along the minus strand of JASPKZ010007815.1, from coordinate 1,209,825 downwards.
GAGGATCGTGATAAGTAGAATCCCGGACAACGGCAGGTAATCAGCACGGGGTATCTAAAAATAATTAAGATACACATGTTTCTCTTTACTTATTCAACTAAATACAAAAAACACAGTAATTTTCGTCTTTCAGCTCATTTATGCCAAGAAGATCGGGATAAGTAGATTTCCGAGCAACGCCGGGTAATCAGCATGGGGTATCTAAAATCATTACGGTATCATTTTATAATTATTTTTCGTTATACTTATTCAACTAAACATAAAACACATTCATTTTCATTTATTTAGACGTAGTAGCGCAAGACGGGTATTAGCTAGTGTGAAATAAAAAATAATGTTGTGCACTGTACGACTCGCATATACTATTTTTTCTCTACTCTATAAATGTTTATCATTTGGGCTTTTGTTTGTCGTTCATAGCAATTACAAAAAGCCAAGCCAAAGGAAAGAATACCAGATTGTCGAAATGAAAACGCGGTGGCATTGAATAAAAGTAAAAATCTGCTTTTATTAGGGCCTACCTGTCACTGTTTTAAATGTTACATCTGATATTATTTTGATCACCTTGAATTAAAAGAAATAAAATCCATAACTCCGCAGCTAGTAGAATATTAACGATTGTGTATATGACAAATTAGTATACATGAAACATTTTGCTTGTTTTAATGTTATTGCACATAAGCAGGAGTGAAAGTGCCTAGACAGCAATTAGGAGAGACCTTTGGTCATTTTATTTTTAAATTTAGACAATTAGATAATTAAAAAAATAATTACAGTAGGCTAATGACAGATGATGGTTATGTAACTCTCATTTGTTAGGTGTAAACATATATATGGAATATAATCTGCTACAGTATATTTCTCAGTCATATTATTTTCGAAGTACTGGTATCTATTTGTCTGTCTACCTGTATGTCTAAGTACCTACATAGTCCCATAATTACATATATATATATATATATATATATATATATATATATATATATATACATATATATATGTTATATTGCAGATTCTCGCGGATATAAGTATGAATATGAAAGTTTTCTTGGGTTTTCCGCGTCTTGGATTCAAGTTCGGCCTCTGGCCAATGATTCCGACGTTTCCGGAAACGGACCACAGCGAAAACTCTGTGTATTTTATTATATATAAGACCTAAACCTGTGACTCGAACTTATCATTTCATGATAATGGCCTGTGGGATCATGCCGAAACGTCGGAATCATTGTTCAGAGGCCAAACTTGAATCCAAGACGCGGAAAACCCAAGAAAACTTTCATATATATATATATATATATATATATATATATAAATATATGGTATGATAAGAAAAATAAATGCCTGGACGGGATATATATATATATATATATATATATCCATCCATAGTAATTCTGCCTGAGGGTAGATCTTTCACTGCAATCATAGCATTTTTATGCTATGCTTTGCAGTTTTACTAGGGAATTGTAGGTGTGGTAGCTTCCCGTTGCTTTCCACACCGGTGAAGGATGATGATGATGATGATGGCCATATGATTTCGGGGACCGTTTGGGCCTTAAAGTTTTCCTGACATTCGTCTTACAGGTGAGGAAAAATCCCGATAAAATCCTTACCCAGAAAAACTGTCCTACCTGGGATCGAACCCGGGCCCGCTGCGTGACAAGGCAGCACGCTACCTCGAGACCACAGCGGTAGACATTATATATATATATATATATATATATATATATATATATATAATGGGGTATGAACCCATTAGCTTGATTTAGCTTACTTTTCCTCTATAATTACGTTTTAGTGTATGATGCACAGGAATTTTTGATATTCTTAGGGATAGTTTGAATCTATTAAATGTAAATTTATTTTAATGGAGTGTGTAGAGGTAGGAGTTGTAGTGACGGCAAATGAATTTTGCATTATCTATTCTATCACATATACACCTGTTTGCCTACCTATCAGCATAAATTTCTCTCTCTATTTCATTCTTACATTATCTTTTCTTTTTTTTCATGCTTGACTGACTGAGATAGCCTAATATTGGGGCAATCCAAACGCACATAGGTTCACGGTAACTCATTATAATAGCCTAACTTTAATCCTTAAAGAGCAACAACTATACTCTCCATGAATACTTCACTTTTTAGTTAAATTAATGATTTCTTACTATCAACGTATTAGGTTGATTAGATTGCAAACAATATAACTTACCGCTAGAAATAAATGTAGCAACTGCACATATTTTTGTGACTTCAAGATAATTTGACCTTTTCATTCATAGTGTTCTGCCCAAGAACAGGTCTTTCACTGCAAACTCAGCATTCTCCACTCATTCCTTAACTCAGCTTCCCTTTTTGTATCCGCATACAAACCATTTATTTTAATATTGTCTATCATCTGATGTCTTTTTCTGCCTCTAACTTTCTATCCGTTGACCATTCCTTCTAGGGCATCCGTTAACAGGCAGTTTCTTCTTAGCCAGTGGTCAATTCAATTACTTTTCCTCTTCTTTATGAGTTCCAGCATTGTTCTTCCTTCGCCCACTCTGTCTAGCACATCTTCATTTTTTATTTTGACTGTCCATTTTATACGTTCCATCCTTCTCCATATCCACATCTCAAAAGCTTCCAGCCGCTTTTCGTCATTCCGTCGTAATGTCCAAGTCTCTGCACCATACAATGCTACACTCCATACAAAACACTTCACTAGCCTCTTCCGTAGGGAAAATAAATCAATGGTGACAGTATAATAATTTAAAAACGTTTTTCCTGTTTTTCGTTATATGATTTATTGTGATTGTAATTATATTACTTTTTTTGTCAAAGGTCCGCAGAAAATGCTTCTCTTCTTGTTAAAGGCTTCTTTTACCATTGCTATCCTCTGCTTTACTTCTTGACCGCAGTTCATGTTACTATTAATATTACAACACAAGTATTTGAAGCTCTTCACTTGCTCAATGTCCTCATCTTTAATCCTCATATTTATCTTCAATTTAACCTATACTGTCACAAAGAGTCATACAGAAGACAGACGAACAGTTTTAAAAATTAATCATAAATAGTGTTACATTGTCTCCAGTTTTAATTAATTAGATCTATAATTTCGTCTAAAATATTTTTACTTTAACAAGTTTCCATGATTATTTTAGTATTTAGATAAAATAATATATATTAAATTAGTTACAAATGTGACTGTATAAAATGCCAGTATAAATATTATATTGATTCTGAAGGGGGAAGAAATGCTAGCATCTTTAAAATGTGAAAACCAACGTTAAATCGAGGTTCCTATAGTCCACCGCTGTGGTGTCGAGGGATCGTGCTGCCTTGTCACGCAGCAGGTCCGGGTTCGATCCCTGGCCAGGACAAATTTCCTGGGTGATTTTTTTTCGGTGTTTTTCCTCACCTCTAATATAAATCCCCGAACACTATCTGGCCATCATTGTCATCAACATCATATTCGCCTAATTAGCTTAAGTTTAGTTTAAGGCCTCCCCTGGCGCATCATTACCATCATCATCAACTCTCATATCATCGGGGCAGCGTAACCCCACCTTCCAGGCGCTCCAACCTCAGAAATGGGTTACAAGTACACCTTGCCAGGAGAGGACACCAGAAATGTCGAAATAACAACTTGGGACATTTGGGGGAAAAAAAAATATATATATATATATATATATATATATATATATATAAGCCTATGTTAAGATTTGAAGCGATGAAATTAACCTGTGGTGTTACAAGACACAAAGCAGTCATCTGAAGACCCCATGCAAGGCTAGGTGGCAAGATAAGCACACGATCATGTTAAAATCTCACGAATAGCTTCATTGTTAATGCAACTGCGCGAGAACAGCTGTAAGTTACTACAAACGCATCGGGTGGAGTGGCCTGTAGATTGCTGCATCAGGTCAACGTGCATTTAATAGATGATAATGAGCAGTTTAAGGCAACATGCCTTTGTGCAGAGCTAAGGGACTTGAGCTGGTCGAGTCCCCATGAGGGAATAAATTTTCTCATGGAATTTCGCCCGGTAACCAACCAGCATCGTGAGGAATTTGGATAGCTATGATAAGTAATGTTCCAGGACGAGAAAACCAACTACAGTATAATTGCTGGGAAACGACTTCCTGTCCACATGTTACTCCTATATTGGTGGATGATGATCGTTCATCTCTGTGATTAACTCATGCGAAAGTGAGGCTAGCAAACTGCTGGTAGGCCAAAGACCTTCTAGGCCAGTTGTGCCACGGAGTTTTTAACATTATTGCGTTTGCCATTTTTTCCTGGCACATACGACATGTTATAAAAACACTGATCGTGTTTACTAATTGTTCCAAACTGTTGACATAAATCAATACTACTAAAATTCAGTGTGAATCAACATTGAGGTTATATAATAAAATGTTAAAATATTAAGATAAGTACCTGTTATTTCAGTCTTCCTCAACTAAAATGAATTTCTATTTTAAAAAACTTAAAGTAGTTAAATCCATGTAGGCTTTTCAGAAACATATTGTATCTTGGGTATATCATTTGGTATCAAATATGCTGAAGATGGAACAAGCAGTTATATATAATTTGGTATCAAATAAAATGCTGATGATGGAACATGTTTCTGAAAGGCCTACGTGGTTTTAACTATTTGATGAAGTTTTTTTAAACAGAACTTCATTTAGTTGGGAACGACTGGAATATCAGGTAGGGTAAAGGGGGGTATTTTCCTGGTATATGTATTTCCGTGATAGTTAATGTTGATACTTTGTTCTCAATATTTTTAATTCAAATATTGTACTTGGATTGATAATGCCATATTGAACCTTCAAAATTAAGTATCACGATTTTACTAATATCACGAAAACGCCTGCCTTTACCCTACTTACCTTACTATTTTAACATTTTCAGTTAACATAAAGAGGCTTATATCTCTAAAAATTGGAAGAAAAGTGCAAGTACAACTGACTTCCTCGCGCAGTTATTTACCCGGAACTGACCACTTCCCGCAGATTAATGTTTGGCTTGCGCGCAATTGCCTGCTCCGGTAAGCACCAACTCATTTCTCAGGCTTACTCAAATAATTCAAGTTTCGAAGAAATTTTTGTTGCAAAACACATGAACAATATTAAAGAGTCAGTGCACCTTAGCATTCAGAGAATACAATGTTTCAATAAATTTCACTCTGATCTTGGAAAATATTTCACCAAATAAGGAGAATTACGATAGGGACCATTGACACAATAATAAGAAAGAAGGATCCATGTTGTTGAGAAGATGAATTTTGCTTCTGCTACATCTTACAACAATTAATTCAATACACAAATATAAACGAGTTACCGTCTTCGGTGATCTAGAGGTTATGTTCATTGTCTCTGGTCCAGAGGTTTGCGGTTTCTAATCCGGCCTAGGTTAATGGATTTTTTAGGATGGAAAAATCCAATGGACAAGTCGTCCGGCAGACACTTTAACCTGTGAGTTAGGAGTCTGAAGATTTTCGGACTCTTAAAGAGATAGATCCTCAAACATAAATTAGAGCCACTAAGCAAATGTAATCAGTAGGGCAAAGATTTCAATGCAGTAAAAGTTAAATTTGTAATATCTATATATTAATATGTGAAGGAAAAACTTTGTACCCCTTTTTAAGCATATTGCGCGCACGGAAGAGTGTGATATTTGACATAATTAAAGTTCATATACAGAAGGAGTGCAGAAAAATAAAATGTATGTACAATATGTGTTACAAATAAATTAAATTAAACAAAATAAAATTAATTGTCTGTAAGGAATTTATGTGTATTACTCATTCATTTGTTTACGTTCATACTGAAAGTGCATTGTTGTAAATAGAAACTTGTGCAGCAGCAATGTGAATTGACTTACTCTCGCGTATTTATTATTGGTTGTTTATTATTAGTGATTTTAAAAAAAAGTGAGCACATTTTATTATTTAAATTTAAATTAAACCCTGTCTAATCATTGTTTCAGTAATTTCATTACATTTCTTATGTATTTACATACTCGCGCCTACTTTCATTATACCTCGACATAGAACATGAACGGGTTGTTGGAGTGAGTGACAAAGAGGAAGGGATATATTTTATACATATATATATATTCCTGTTCACATAATAATAGGCCAAATGCAAATTTAAATAGTGTAAATAGTATACAAATGTCAAACGACGGGTTATTGTTTTTTAAATATGGCTTAGCCAAGCTATAACCTCATATTTCCTATCGTTCGTATTTTTAAAATAAATAAAAAATGAATGCATAGTGACATATTTGTAACATACTTAAAAATTCAATGAATTGTGGTCGAATTTCGACCCCGCTGTCGACCACTAGTGCGTATAATTAGAAGTAAGACTTCTGTCATTTGTCTTGGTTTTCGCATACAAACAGTTGAATAATATAATAAGAAGTAAGACATCTGACTGTATTTTGTCTTGGTTTCACACAAAAACAATTAAATAATATATACTATCTGTATTGAAATCCTAACTTAGTGCATTAAAATTCTTGCCCTAGTAATCAGTCTTTCCCGTCAATAAATACATAAACTTATTCAGTGTCTCTTTGAAGAGTTGAGATACCACTTGTCACTCGCTCACTTCTGTAGGGAAATAAGCATAACTAAATTAGCTTGGTTAAGTAACTACCGCAAGGGGGCACCCTTGTCTGACATGGGAATGTACGGGTACAGACAAACAGACAATATAAAACCATTGCTAAAATAATATTAACAATCACTCATTTGCACAATCGAAACCGAAGGTTCATGACCGCGCGCGGACATAATCTCTTCATATATTCTTATCCCGAGCTAATGGATTCCAATCATCCTCTGTATGATTCAGCTCCCTCAAATTACGGTTAATGTTATTCTCTCATCTGAGTCTTGGTCGAATGTTTGAACGCATTAGACAGTAAAAGCCGTTCTCTGCTGATAAAGTTTTATTCAAACACATTTTTCTTACTCAGAAATCTATTCACGCGGTAATAATTGTAAAGCTACCTGACAAAGTACCTTAAGATCGTAGCTCAAGATATAAACTTATGTGAAAATCCCGAAGGGAACCGATGGTAACCGATGTAGTTTGAAACTTATCCAAGATGTCGGACCTTGAAGACTTCGATCATGTTTTCGGTATACGCGGAGAAGAGGAATTTGATAGAGTCTACCAAAGAATTCAACTGGAAGAACAGGAGAATCGGCATAATATTGCGCGTCGCAGACGTGTTTGTATACGGTATTATTTGCGGGATGCAAGCATAAATGCATTCCTCTATAGCAGACGAAAATAACGGAAGTGGTTTTATCGCTGAGAATTCTGGGTAATTCGTTGCCAATATTACGAAAACGTCAACATTCATGCATGACCGGTTAAGGCGGCCGTTAATTCGATCTCAGCTCACCAGTGATTGGAAGTAATTTGAGTAGAGAGTAATGTATTTGCATACGACCCTTTAGTCTAGAGCTATTTGGCGCTTTCCCTCTGGTTTTCCTACAAGAAGTTTCCATATTCCTCTTTCATTCCCCATTCATGCCATATCTTCTGCCAATCGCAATCTACGAGATTTAATTGCTCTTATTACATTTGGTTACCTATAAATATCATGTTATATAGTCTTCTCCATTCATCTGTCTGTTCGTCTCTCTCTTTCTTTGGTCCAAAAATGTTCCTAATTTTATTTATTTTCAAATACTATTTTCTTTCGCCTTAAAGTAAGACACCATGTTGCGTATCCATGTAACGTAGAAGAATAACATGTTTATGGTTTAACGTTTTCTAGGAGAAATTGGGAGGACAGGAGTCCTTATAATGAATAATATCATGCATTTCTACAGTCCAATTGCCAAGCTGTTTACACACAATAAGGGGATTCTATCTCAGAAGTCCATCTATATTAGTGGGCAAGTTAGGGTGAAGAAATGGGCAAGATAGTGTTATTCATAGTTAAATATGGGAAATAAGATTATGGGGTTCTTAATTCGTAAATTAATGAGTCTATTTCACAACTTACCTCATATTTTATGTTCCTTTAAACAAGGGAATTAGTTTTCAAGAGAAGGATCTCTCTCATTTTCAACCGACATTATGATAATGTCGGTTAAAAATGAGAGAGATCCTTCTCTTGAAAACTAGTTCCTGTGTTTAAAGACACATAAAATATGAGGTAAGATGTGAAAAAATTACTCATTAATTTACGAAGTTAGTGTAAGTTTGGGCAAGTTAGGGTGAGAAAATGGGTGAGTAGTACACCAGATTAGTTTCGTGTTCACTTGTTTGTTAGCGGGTTTTTGTGATAAGTTAGCTACACTACTTGAGCAATGACTAATTTTAATAAAAAAATATAAAAACTCTTTTACACTGTAAATACGGCGAATATAGGTTACTTTGAATTGGACTTCTCTCTTTATTTTAAGTAATTTCTCACTTTTTGGAAAAAAATATCGATATATATTTATCTCAGGTGGTTGTTCATATACTGCAACAATAAATGTAGTGTTTTTTCTTCCTTTTTTTATTTGAATTTATTTAGCTGGCATGGTGGCATATAGTCCCACCTTTTTTTTAAAGGGAATTATTTCTGTGGTCTTCCATGTCTAAATTTAGGTTACGTTTAGGTTTAAGAATCACCTGGCGCTTCATTAACATTCGTCACTTATTATACCATCGGCGTAACGTAACTCCGCCTTCCGGACACCCCAACTTAAGAAGAGGGTTACAATTCCACGATGCCATAAGAGATTACTAGAAATGTCAGAAAAGACTGGAGACATTGGTAAAAATATAATTATAATAATAATAATAACTTTTCTAATTACCATTATCATTATTATTATTATTATTATTATTATTATTATTATTATTATTATTATTATTATTATTATTATTATTATTATCATTATCATTATTAGATAGATGCATCATCGGTTGATTAATGTCTTTGACATCGTCAGATTCCCAATAGCCTATTATTATTATTATTATTATTATTATTATTATTATTATTATTATTATTATTATTATTATTATTCTGTCGGCTCCGTGGCGGAAGTGGTTAGACGCTCGCCTTTCACCGCTGGGGTCCTGAGATCGAGTCTCGGTCACTCCATATGGGCTTCGTGGTGGACGAAACGGAGCTGGGCGGGTTTTTTCTCGGGGTTTTCTTACGTTTTCCCCTGCCTCAATTTCATCCCACTATTTCTCCATACTTATCTCATCCATTTTGTTTCATTTCGTTCATCTGCCCCGTGATGGTGCGTCAGGCGTGGTCGACCGGCACCCTTGTCATTCACAGACCTCTATAAAAATAACTTCATCTTATCTCATCCCTCGACTTGACTCTGAGTTGGACACGAGTTGAGGATATTTATATTTACTTATTATTATTATTATTATTATTATTATTATTATTATTATTATTATTATTATTGTTACCATTAGGCATATAAAATGAGTACCGGGATTTTTCTCGGGAGTAAAGGCGTCCAGAGCGTAGATCTAGTCACCGTAACTGTTTATTTGTAAGTTGGATAAAAATATGTGGATTATTGCCTTCAAATTCCATGATAATCTTTATGGTTTGTTAAAGGAGTATTTTTACATTTTCCACAAAATAAATTAACGATGTAAAAATCGGGTACCGGTATATAATTTGGGCGAATCTCTACACTTTTAATCAAGAATTAAGCCCTGGTATGAACAGATTCATAGTCAGACTGTAGACAAAGAAACAAAGTGTACTTTTTTGTCTCGAGGGTGAAGAATGGTTGGTGAAACAATTAAAAAGCCATCGGAATGACAATGTATGTAAATCTGCGCAGGCGTATTCTTTACGTTCCGCATCCGGTTAATTGAAATGAGATCCACGGAGTAGAAAATTGCATATGTTTTGTTTTGTACCGGGTTCATTACACTAAACAGCTTTCATTTTCCCAAGTTTCACGTGAATGATATGTGTTTCAATGAGCTTTCAATCAACAATGCTATTTTGTCATCCAGGGAATCTTGCCAGTTTTGTTAATGCGATGTTCAGATTATGAAGGTTACATTATAATGTAATATTAAGTATTCCTATTGTGAGCAACTGTTTACATACAAATGTTTACTTCTGGTCAAGCCTTAGAGCTAGGCAGACCCGTATTAGTCATATCAATAGGTAGACTGGTAGCAACAATACTTAAACTAGAATAGAATAGATTTATTTAGCCTGGTGGAGTTACGGCCATATATGGCCTTCTCTTCCACTCACCAGGATAAACATATGTTACATTTAAATAAAAATACAATAACATTACGTACTAGACAATTAATTATCTGGTAAAACTAAACAATAATGAAAATAATGTCTAATAATACAATAAAATTAAATACAATTAAAATTAAACTAATGGGATAATGTATACTCAAAGGAATAACAGCTCGTATCTCCTGTACACGAAAAGAACATAAAAATTTATACAAAGAAAGTAATAAACTCTAATGAATTAAACTATCGCTTATATACAGGGTGTATAAAAAAGGATGGCGCAAACTTACATGGTTGAAAGTACACGATAATAGAAGCAACCATGTCCCAGTAAACATGAGTCCGCAAACGAGCCGTTTGCAAGATAATTACGAATGTATGGTTACAAGCCGCCACTGACATCTTGTTTGTAACATCATACGGTTTACTGCTGCACACTTAAAGCCGTCCTATATTCTTTGTTTACAAAACTGAACATTGCCGAGAGGTGGAGTTGTCTGGGGTCACCTCAAAAGCGAAGTGTACAGCACACCCGTTAACACGGTTGAAGAACTGGAGCAGAGAGTTGTACATGCTTGACAAGAATTCAGAAATTATACAGGGGTTTTCGAAAGAATTCAACATTTATTGCAGAGATGAGCACAGTATTGCATCCACGTGCAAGGAAGACACTTCGAACACCCCCTTCAATAGGTAACCCATAAGTGAAGTGAACTGTGAAATGTGAACTAAATGAGATGAAAAATTAATAGTAAAGTCTAAATTCAAATTAATTTGTACTAACTAGGACGATGTTTACAATGAAGTCAGTGGCGGCTTGTAACCATACATTCGTAATTATCTCGCAAACGGCTCGTTTGCGGACCCATGTTTACTGGGACATTGTTGCTTCTATTACCATGTACTTTCAACCATATAAGTTCGCGCCATCCGTTTTGATACACCCTGTATAAGACAGTCCGCCGCTGTGGTCTCGAGGTAGCATGCTGCCTTGTCACGCAGCGGGCCCGGATTCGATCTCCAATCGGGGCAGTTTTTCTGGGTGAGGTTTTTATTGGGGTTTTTCCTCACCTGTAAGACAAATGTCAGGAAATCTTTAAGGCCCAAACGGTCCCCAAAATCATATGGCCATCATCATCCTTCACCGGTGTGGAAAGCAACGGGAAGCTACCACATCTACAATTCCCTAGTAAAGCTGCAAGCATAGCATGAAAATGCTATGATTGCAGTGAAGGACCTGCCTTCGGGCAGAATTACTATGGATGGATATATAAGACATTAGGTAAATATATTGACAAATTTTAATGTGTGCCATTTTTATTATCACATCATCATCATCATCATCCGGTATCATGGCAGCTGCCGCCGTCTTCCGGAAACCAAACGCCATTCCTCTCTGTCCATCCATTGATCTTCCTCCATTCCTCTGATATTCATAGCACTTGTACCCCTTCTATCCAAGTTTTCTTCGGTCTTCCTCTCTTCCTCCTTTCCATTGGGATCCATTCCATAACAATGTTTGGCAATCTTTGCTCTGGCATTCTTTTGACATGACCATACCACTGCAATCTTTTCTTTTCTATGATGTCCGGCTCCTCTTGTACACTCATAATTTCTCTTATTTGTTTATTTCGTATTCTTTCCATTCTAGATTTTCCAGCTGATCGTCTTAAACATTTTTATTAAATAATGAAAAAAAACAAATTAATAATAGTTAAAAAAAGTTATATTAGTGAGACGTTTCTGTTAATAATTTTATTTTCAATTTGTTTCTGAAAGATGGTAAAGTTTGGCAATCTCTGACATAGGTTGGAAGAGAATTCCATGTTCTAGCAAGAGAAACTGTAAAATATTTCGAGTAATAGGTAGTGTGATGAGGAGGGATATAAAGAACAATGTGCTGATGGGGTCGGGTATCGAATTTATGTGTATCAGAGAGTCTAGTGAAGCGGTGTGATGAACTAACTAACTCACTGGCTCTATCAAAACCATAATTCATGGTCGCATGGACTCAAGTTCTCCATACATCCCTGTCCTGTGCTTATGTTTTCCAATCATCTTCTGCATAATCTACCTTCCTCAAATCATGGATAATGTTATTCTCCCACCTCATTCCTGGTCTACTTACTGGTCGCTTTCCATTTGGTTTTCATACAAGATACTTCCATGTCCCTCTTTTATTCTCCATTCGTGCCACATATCCTGCCCATTGCAGTCTTCGAGACTTAACTGTTCTTATTACATCTGGTTTCCTATAAAGATAATGTATCTTACTGTTATGAAGTCTTCTCCATTCGCCTGTCTGTTTATCTCTCTTACAAATTAATAGGAATGAGATACACAAAGAAATTAAACATAGGCTCAATTCTGGAAATTTATGCTATTATGTATTAAAGATCCACCGCTGTGGTCTCGAGTTAGCGTGCTACCTTGTCACGCAGCGGGCACGCGTCGATTCCCGGTCGGGACAAGCTTCCCGGGCGAGGTTTTTTCGGGGTTTTCCTCACCTGTAAGATACATGTCAGTAAGCTTTAAGACCCAAACGGTCCCCGAAAATCATCCGGCCATCATTTACATTATCACCACGGTGTAGGCCTATATAGCAACGGGAAGCTACCACTCCTATGATTCCCTAGAAAAGCTGCAGATCAAATCATGAAAATGCTATGATTGCAGTGAAGGACCTTCCCTAGGGCAGAATACTATAAAATGCATTACAGGGACTCTTTTCGTCCCAATATTTTTCAAAAAACGTTGAACTGGAAATACATGAAACTGCCATTCTACCAGTTATATTATATGGATGCGAAACATGGACTCTTTAAGGGAGGAGAAAAGATTACGAGTATTTGAGTCCCGCGCCGTAGCCGAGCGGTTAAGGTAGGAAGCCTTGGCGCAGAGCTACGGGACTTGCGCTGGTTCGAGTCTCCATGGGGGAAGAAATTTTCTCATGGTATTTCGGCCAGTATGGGACCGGTGCCCACCCATCATCGTGAGGCAATTGGGTAGCTACAATAAGTAGCGGCTCCAGATTGAGGAACCAGCTATAACGGCTGGGGGACTCGACATGCTAACCACATGTCACCCCTACACTGGCTTTGATCATCGACCTCTGTGATTGACACATGTGGATGTGAAGGGCCAGCAGCCGGCTGGTAAAAGGGCAACCGCTGGAAAGTGGAAAGACCCTCAATCGGAATCGGTATTTGAGAATAAAGTTGTTAGTAAAATTTTTAGACCAAAGAGAGATGAACAGACAGTCGAATGGAGAAGACTTCATAACAGTGAGCTATATGGTATTTATAGAAAACCGGATATAATAAGAAATTTAAGTCACATTGTCTGCGATAGACAGGACATGTGGCACGATTGGGCAATGAAAGACATGCATGGAAGCTTCTTATAGGAAAACCAGAGGGATAACGCCCGGTAGGTACACCAAGATTGATGTGAGATAATAACATTAACCATGATTTGAGGTAAGTAGATTATAGAGAGGATGATTGGAAAGCATTAGCTCAGGATAGGGATGTATGGAGAGCACATGTCCTCGCGACCATGAACTTACGGGTTTAATATAGTCAGTGAGTTAATTAGTTAAAAGGAAACTGGAGCAGATACCCCTGTTGATAGAATTTAAGGGGGCGGTATTTGTGCCCAAAATACATTTGAAACTTCATTACATTTCTAATTCATTTGAATATTCTCTATAATTTTTATTAGGTCTTATTTCTGCCAGAATAAAAAAATATTATTTTGTTTTGTGCTGTCGTTATTTTTCTTTGGTTGAGTTAACCTCTATGGTCTCGAGGCAACGTCGTTGCTCTTAAGCAGCGGGCCCGGCTTCGATCCCCGGTCGAGATATGTTTCCTGAGTGAGTTTTCTTAGGTGTTTTTCCTCATCTGTAAGACAAATGTCGATAAACTTAAAGGATTAAATAGTTCATGAACACCGTCTGGTTATATAATCATCCATATCTTATTCGCCTTGTTAAGTGTGAACGGTGTGTCTTGTCTTAAATGTTCATATTGTCTCGGAGATGGCCCTGGCATTGAGCTGATCATTCCTCCAAAGAGGCCTTCCATGTCCTTGTATGGCAAAAAATGAATGCATATGTAACCCAAAGTTAATAAAAAATCTCTCCCGACAGAATGTGTCCCTGTAAGGTCGAGTTACGTAGGGCATAAAAGTACATATAAAAGTAGAGATTAAACTAAGGTAGAGAAAGAGAGCACTAGTCTGGTTGAGTGGCATCCAATGTCTTAAAGTCTTAAATCTGTCAGATAAAATAAATATATTATTATTATTAATTATTATTTATTATTAATTATTATTATTATGTCATTTATGTGTTTTTTTAATTTATGTTAATTGCTAAGATTGGATTGATCGGAGAAAACCCTCAATGATGAAAATTCACAAAATTAATAATAATAATAATAATAATAATAATAATAATAATAATAATAATAATAATAATAATAATACTAATAATATATTTATTTTATCTGACAGATTTGAGACTTTAAGGCATTCGATACCACTCAATCAGACTATTAATTATTATTATTATTATTATTATTATTATTATTATTATTATTATTATTATTATTCAAGAAATACGAAGTAGAATGACAAGAGGACTGGAAGACATGGAGTGATTGGATAGTGACGAGTGGGGGAGGAAAATAAAACTTTAGGCACAGAAATATGTGTAAAATAGAGAATCTGTATATAAATAAATAAATAAATAAATAAATAAATAATTATTATTGACACACAAAAATTATACCTCTTGAGTTCTTCTAATATCCATAAAACATTGAATATAAGTTGTGAAACATACTGTATGTAGGCTATACGACAAGAAGCAAAATATTTTACGTGGTAACAACTCGGTACTCATGGAAATGATAGAATACATTAAGCAATATCACTTAATTTTGAATATATAGACGATGAATTGAATTTCGCTATTTGAATAGTCAGGGTTTATGGATTTTTTTATGGGGTAAAAGTCCTGAATACAGCTTCATTGGAAATGGAAGTAATGGCATGAATATTGTGTCAAACGACATGTAAAAAAAAAACTCAAACTCAAAAAAGAGGCGCATACATAAAATTTGTCAGTCCTTTCACGCTCAATTTTAAATCGTTACGCCAAAAGACTTCAGATATTAAATCCATCCATCCATGCATAGTAATTCTGCCCGTGGGCAGGTCTTTCACTGCAATCATAGCATTTTCATGCTATGCTTTGCAGCTTTACTAGAGAATTATAGGTGTGGTAGCTTCTCGTTGTTTTTCACACCAGTGAAGAATGATGATGATAATGATAAGGATGATGATGATGGCCCAATAATTTTCGGGGATCGTTGGGCTCTAAGCTTCCTGACATTTGTCTTACAGGTGAGAAAAAAAACCGAAAAACCTCTCCCAGGAGCCTGTCCCGACCGGGAATCGAACCCGGGCCCGCTGCGTGACAAGCGGTGGACAGACATTAAATGATGCTAGTATATAGAATATTATGTAGCTATAATAGGCAAATCTAATCCTATGGATTTTTATAACTATTCCTGGCCCCCTGATATTTATTCCAAAGACGAAGAATTGTTTAGTGTTAAAAAAACACACACAGATATTTAGTTATAGTTTAAGCATGACCACAGCGAAAATTTAGACACTTTTTTTGACTTCGTAATAACGAGTGAGACCCACGGCGATGACCGCAAATTTAAATGCGCATGATAATAAAAAAACAATAAATAGAGCGATTTATATTGGCACGTGTTTCAGTAGAAAGTGGCAATAATATTAGTTTAATGATATATCCCATTATATCAATGAATATTCGCAAGTTAAATACTTAGAAGTTATGTTACGCATTATTATCTTTAGCATACACTGCAATCAGATGTTTAGACTGCAATTTCTTGCGAAAGTTTGAGTACATTAATCAATAATTTACAGAAATTTATTCATAATAATATATTAACAATACCACAGACCAGTCCGTCGCTGTGGCGTAGTAGGTAGTCCCTACCTACGAAGTAGGAGTCCCTACCTTCCACTCCATCGACCCAGGTTCGATTCCCGGCGGGGTAAGGAATTTTTAAATCTCAACCTTAGAACTGGGTGTGTGTGTGAATGTGTCGTGTCCTAAGTTGTGCCTGTTGGTTTAATTCCTTAAAAAACCACAGGAATGAGTGATATTGCCTGAAGATGAAGGCAAAATAATTAATGAAATTTATAGAAAATAATAAACGTATTTGATTGCCAGTAGTTCAATGACGTTGTAGTTTTTAAATGTTTAAAAATAAAGAGCACATCAAAAATACCATCTTCAGATCAAATTCCTTGTAAGTGAAAGTTTATTGTTGTAAACTACAGAAAATAATATATTTTCATTTTCGCATAACTGACTTACGCTGCACCTGTATTTTTCATAAAAGGAAACAAAATTGATTTTATAATATTCATATATTTACAAGCCAAAGTAACATTAATGATAAAGAATTCACTTTATCCAGAATTACATTAACTACGACAAGGGTACACAATTAAATCTAACTATACAATATGTAACGATATATTTACAAACGTTAAAGTGCTGTTTAAAATTACTAGCATTAACTTGAATTATAAACGTAACAGTTCCCCACAAAATGTATATTTACACTATTTGAAGACGTATCTTGAAATAATAAGTATTGCATAACGTTAAACAATGTTCTTTGTGAGGAATTACAATAACTGCGATGAAATTATACAATTAAACATAACTATACACTAAGTTAATATACATATACTTATACGAATTGAACTTACTATATAAAATTACTAGCATTTCATTCATGTACAAAATCAACTAACAGTTCACCACAGAAGAGATATTTGAAGATGTTGAATAAAATGATGATTATTGACCAGAAGTACGTACTAATCTATCACAGACCTATTGATAGTGATAATATGGATAAATCCGATTAATACATTAACTGTTTTCTACATAATTACTGTCCGGGAGAAATGTATAACGTTTCCAAATGAAACAATTGAGAATAGAAGAAGGTATTGCATATAGTATAGATATTGTTTTACAAGTATCCGGATTATTGAAAAGGCGTTAGCCGACTTTAGTAACATTTTACTTTTATCCCACAGGAAGTGCAGAATTCTTCAATAAGAACGGTCGTGAGTGGAAAAAAATATTTTGAGAATCTGTCACATCTACACCAATAGTGGAGCTATTTTATAGCTAATACAAGTTGATCTACCGATGTTGTGGGACATTTTCCCCTCTTCTCCCACTGGAGGATCCCGATTTTTCTCATGTTTCTCCCTCGGGAGTCGGGGAAAATGTTGTGGGAAGTTTTCGCCTCTTCTCCCACTGGAGGATCCCGATATTGTTCATGTTTCTCCCTCGGGAGTCGAGGAAAATGTTGTGGGATGTTTTCGCCTCTTCTCCCACCGGAGGATCCCGATATTGTTCATGTTTCTCCCTCGGGAGTCGGGGAAAATGTTGTGGGGTGTTTTCGCCTCTTCTCCCACTGGAGGATCCCGATATTGTTCATGTTTCTCCCTCGGGAGTCGGGGAAAATGTTGTGGGATGTTTTCGCCTCTTCTCCCACTGGAGGATCCCGATATTGTTCAATTTTCTCCCTCGGGAGTCGGGGAAAATGTTGTGGGATGTTTTCGCCTCTTCTCCCACTGGAGGATCCCGATATTGTTCAAGTTTCTCCCTCGGGAGTCGGGGAAAATGTTGTGGGATGTTTTCGCCTCTTCTCCCACTGGAGGATCCCGATATTGTTCATGTTTCTCCCTCGGGAGTCGGGGAAAATGTTGTGGGATGTTTTCGCCTCTTCTCCCACTGGAGGATCCCGATATTGTTCATGTTTCTCCCTCGGGAGTCGGGGAAAATGTTGTGGGATGTTTTCGCCTCTTCTCCCACTGGAGGATCCCGATATTGTTCAAGTTTCTCCCTCGGGAGTCGGGGAAAATGTTGTGGGATGTTTTCGCCTCTTCTCCCACTGGAGGATCCCGATATTGTTCAAGTTTCTCCCTCGGGAGTCGGGGAAAATGTTGTGGGATGTTTTCGCCTCTTCTCCCACTGGAGGATCCCGATATTGTTCAAGTTTCTCCCTCGGGAGTCGGGGAAAATGTTGTGGGATGTTTTCGCCTCTTCTCCCACTGGAGGATCCCGATATTATTCATGTTTCTCCCTCGGGAGTCGGGGAAAATGTTGTGGGATGTTTTCGCCTCTTCTACCACTGGAGGATCCCGATATTGTTCATGTTTCTCCCTCGGGAGTCGGGGAAAATGTTGTGGTATGTTTTCGCCTCTTCTCCCACTGGAGGATCCCGATATTGTTCATGTTTCTCCCTCGGGAGTCGGGGAAAATGTTGTGGGATGTTTTCGCCTCTTCTCCCACTGGAGGATCCCGATATTGTTCAAGTTTCTCCCTCGGGAGTCGGGGAAAATGTTGTGGGATGTTTTCGCCTCTTCTCCCACTGGAGGATCCCGATATTGTTCATGTTTCTCCCTCGGGAGTCGGGGAAAATGTTGTGGGATGTTTTCGCCTCTTCTACCACTGGAGGATCCCGATATTGTTCATGTTTCTCCCTCGGGAGTCGGGGAAAATGTTGTGGGATGTTTTCGCCTCTTCTCCCACCGGAGGATCCCGATATTGTTCATGTTTCTCCCTCGGGAGTCGGGGAAAATGTTGTGGGATGTTTTCGCCTCTTCTCCCACTGGAGGATCCCGATATTGTTCATGTTTCTCCCTCGGGAGTCGGGGAAAATGTTGTGAGATGTTTTCGCCTCTTCTCCCACTGGAGGATCCCGATATTGTTCAAGTTTCTCCCTCGGGAGTCGGGGAAAATGTTGTGGGATGTTTTCGCCTCTTCTCCCACTGGAGGATCCCGATATTGTTCAAGTTTCTCCCTCGGGAGTCGGGGAAAATGTTGTGGGATGTTTTCGCCTCTTCTCCCACTGGAGGATCCCGATATTGTTCATGTTTCTCCCTCGGGAGTCGGGGAAAATGTTGTGGGATGTTTTCGCCTCTTCTCCCACTGGAGGATCCCGATATTGTTCATGTTTCTCCCTCGGGAGTCGGGGAAAATGTTGTGGGATGTTTTCGCCTCTTCTCCCACTGGAGGATCCCGATATTGTTCATGTTTCTCCCTCGGGAGTCGGGGAAAATGTTGTGGGATGTTTTCGCCTCTTCTCCCACTGGAGGATCCCGATATTGTTCAAGTTTCTCCCTCGGGAGTCGGGGAAAATGTTGTGGGATGTTTTCGCCTCTTCTCCCACTGGAGGATCCCGATATTGTTCAAGTTTTCTCCCTCGGGAGTCGGGGAAAATGTTGTGGGATGTTTTCGCCTCTTCTCCCACTGGAGGATCCCGATATTGTTCAAGTTTCTCCCTCGGGAGTCGGGGAAAATGTTGTGGGATGTTTTCGCCTCTTCTCCCACTGGAGGATCCCGATATTGTTCATGTTTCTCCCTCGGGAGTCGGGGAAAATGTTGTGGGATGTTTTCGCCTCTTCTCCCACTGGAGGATCCCGATATTGTTCAAGTTTCTCCCTCGGGAGTCGGGGAAAATGTTGTGGGATGTTTTCGCCTCTTCTCCCACTGGAGGATCCCGATATTGTTCTTGTTTCACCCTCGGGAGTCGGGGAAAATGTTGTGGGATGTTTTCGCCTCTTCTCCCACTGGAGGATCCCGATATTGTTCAAGTTTCTCCCTCGGGAGTCGGGGAAAATGTTGTGGGATGTTTTCGCCTCTTCTCCCACTGGAGGATCCCGATATTCTTCATGTTTCTCCCTCGGGAGTCGGGGAAAATGTTGTGGGATGTTTTCGCCTCTTCTCCCACTGGAGGATCCCGATATTGTTCAAGTTTCTCCCTCGGGAGTCGGGGAAAATGTTGTGGGATGTTTTCGCCTCTTCTCCCACTGGAGGATCCCGATATTGTTCATGTTTCTCCCTCGGGAGTCGGGGAAAATGTTGTGGGATGTTTTCGCCTCTTCTCCCGCTGGAGGATCCCGATATTGTTCAAGTTTCTCCCTCGGGAGTCGGGGAAAATGTTGTGGGATGTTTTCGCCTCTTCTCCCACTGGAGGATCCCGATATTGTTCACGTTTCTCCCTCGGGAGTCGGGGAAAATGTTGTGGGATGTTTTCGCCTCTTCTCCCACTGGAGGATCCCGATATTGTTCAAGTTTCTCCCTCGGGAGTCGGGGAAAATGTTGTGGGATGTTTTCGCCTCTTCTCCCACTGGAGGATCCCGATATTGTTGAAGTTTCTCCCTCGGGAGTCGGGGAAAATGTTGTGGGATGTTTTCGCCTCTTCTCCCACTGGAGGATCCCGATATTGTTCATGTTTCTCCCTCGGGAGTCGGGGAAAATGTTGTGGGATGTTTTCGCCTCTTCTCCCACTGGAGGATCCCGATATTGTTCAAGTTTCTCCCTCGGGAGTCGGGGAAATGTTGTGGGATGTTTTCGCCTCTTCTCCCACTGGAGGATCCCGATATTGTTCAAGTTTCTCCCTCGGGAGTCGGGGAAAATGTTGTGGGATGTTTTCGCCTCTTCTCCCACTGGAGGATCCCGATATTGTTCAAGTTTCTCCCTCGGGAGTCGGGGAAAATGTTGTGGGATGTTTTCGCCTCTTCTCCCACTGGAGGATCCCGATATTGTTCAAGTTTCTCCCTCGGGAGTCGGGGAAAATGTTGTGGGATGTTTTTCGCCTCTTCTCCCACTGGAGGATCCCGATATTGTTCAAGTTTCTCCCTCGGGAGTCGGGGAAAATGTTGTGGGATGTTTTCGCCTCTTCTCCCACTGGAGGATCCCGATATTGTTCAAGTTTCTCCCTCGGGAGTCGGGGAAAATGTTGTGGGATGTTTTCGCCTCTTCTCCCACTGGAGGATCCCGATATTGTTCAAGTTTCTCCCTCGGGAGTCGGGGAAAATGTTGTGGGATGTTTTCGCCTCTTCTCCCACTGGAGGATCCCGATATTGTTCAAGTTTCTCCCTCGGGAGTCGGGGAAAATGTTGTGGGATGTTTTCGCCTCTTCTCCCACTGGAGGATCCCGATATTCTTCAAGTTTCTCCCTCGGGAGTCGGGGAAAATGTTGTGGGATGTTTTCGCCTCTTCTCCCACTGGAGGATCCCGATATTATTCATGTTTTCCCTCGGGAGTCGGGGAAAATGTTGTGGGATGTTTTCGCCTCTTCTCCCACTGGAGGATCCCGATATTATTCAAGTTTCTCCCTCGGGAGTCGGGGAAAATGTTGTGGGATGTTTTCGCCTCTTCTCCCACTGGAGGATCCCGATATTCTTAAAGATTCTCCCTCGGGAGTCGGGGAAAATGTTGTGGGATGTTTTCGCCTCTTCTCCCACTGGAGGATCCCGATATTGTTCAAGTTTCTCCCTCGGGAGTCGGGGAAAATGTTGTGGGATGTTTTCGCCTCTTCTCCCACTGGAGGATCCCGATATTGTTCAAGTTTCTCCCTCGGGAGTCGGGGAAAATGTTGTGGGATGTTTTCGCCTCTTCTCCCACTGGAGGATCCCGATATTGTTCAAGTTTCTCCCTCGGGAGTCGGGGAAAATGTTGTGGGATGTTTTCGCCTCTTCTCCCACTGGAGGATCCCGATATTGTTCATGTTTCTCCCTCGGGAGTCGGGGAAAATGTTGTGGGATGTTTTCGCCTCTTCTCCCACTGGAGGATCCCGATATTGTTCAAGTTTTTCCCTCGGGAGTCGGGGAAAATGTTGTGGGATGTTTTCGCCTCTTCTCCCACTGGAGGATCCCGATATTCTTGAAGTTTCTCCCTCGGGAGTCGGGGAAAATGTTGTGGGATGTTTTCGCCTCTTCTCCCACTGGAGGATCCCGATATTGTTCAAGTTTCTCCCTCGGGAGTCGGGGAAAATGTTGTGGGATGTTTTCGCCTCTTCTCCCACTGGAGGATCCCGATATTGTTCAAGTTTCTCCCTCGGGAGTCGGGGAAAATGTTGTGGGATGTTTTCGCCTCTTCTCCCACTGGAGGATCCCGATATTGTTCATGTTTCTCCCTCGGGAGTCGGGGAAAATGTTGTGGGATGTTTTCGCCTCTTCTCCCACTGGAGGATCCCGATATTGTTCAAGTTTCTCCCTCGGGAGTCGGGGAAAATGTTGTGGGATGTTTTCGCCTCTTCTCCCACTGGAGGATCCCGATATTCTTGAAGTTTTTCCCTCGGGAGTCGGGGAAAATGTTGTGGGATGTTTTCGCCTCTTCTCCCACTGGAGGATCCCGATATTGTTCAAGTTTCTCCCTCGGGAGTCGGGGAAAATGTTGTGGGATGTTTTCGCCTCTTCTCCCACTGGAGGATCCCGATATTGTTCAAGTTTCTCCCTCGGGAGTCGGGGAAAATGTTGTGGGATGTTTTCGCCTCTTCTCCCACTGGAGGATCCCGATATTGTTCAAGTTTCTCCCTCGGGAGTCGGGGAAAATGTTGTGGGATGTTTTCGCCTCTTCTCCCACTGGAGGATCCCGATTTTGTTCATGTTTCTCCCTCGGGAGTCGGGGAAAATGTTGTGGGATGTTTTCGCCTCTTCTCCCACTGGAGGATCCCGATATTCTTCAAGTTTTCTCCCTCGGGAGTCGGGGAAAATGTTGTGGGATATTTTCGCCTCTTCTCCCACTGGAGGATCCCGATTTTCTTCAAGTTTCTCCCTCGGGAGTCGGGGAAAATGTTGTGGGATGTTTTCGCCTCTTCTCCCACTGGAGGATCCCGATTTTATTCATGTTTCTCCCTCGGGAGTCGGGGAAAATGTTGTGGGATGTTTTCGCCTCTTCTCCCACTGGAGGATCCCGATATTATTCATGTTTCTCCCTCGGGAGTCGGGGAAAATGTTGTGGGATGTTTTCGCCTCTTCTCCCACTGGAGGATCCCGATATTGTTCATGTTTCTCCCTCGGGAGTCGGGGAAAATGTTGTGGGATGTTTTCGCCTCTTCTCCCACTGGAGGATCCCGATTTTATTCATGTTTCTCCCTCGGGAGTCGGGGAAAATGTTGTGGGATATTTTCGCCTCTTCTCCCACTGGAGGATCCCGATATTTTTCATGTTTCTCCCTCGGGAGTCGGGGAAAATGTTGTGGGATGTTTTCGCCTCTTCTCCCACTGGAGGATCCCGATTTTATTCATGTTTCTCCCTCGGGAGTCGGGGAAAATGTTGTGGGATTTTTTCGCCTCTTCTCCCACTGGAGGATCCCGATATTCTTCATGTTTCTCCCTCGGGAGTCGGGGAAAATGTTGTGGGATGTTTTCGCCTCTTCTCCCACTGGAGGATCCCGATATTATTAATGTTTCTCCCTCGGGAGTCGGGGAAAATGTTGTGGGATGTTTTCGCCTCTTCTCCCACTGGAGGATCCCGATATTATTCAAGTTTCTCCCTCGGGAGTCGGGGAAAATGTTGTGGGATGATTTCGCCTCTTCTCCCACTGGAGGATCCCGATTTTATTCATGTTTCTCCCTCGGGAGTCGGGGAAAATGTTGTGGGATGTTTTCGCCTCTTCTCCCACTGGAGGATCCCGATATTATTCATGTTTCTCCCTCGGGAGTCGGGGAAAATGTTGTGGGATGTTTTCGCCTCTTCTTCCACTGGAGGATCCCGATTTTCTTCAAGTTTCTCCCTCGGGAGTCGGGGAAAATGTTGTGGGATGTTTTCGCCTCTTCTCCCACTGGAGGATCCCGATTTTATTCATGTTTCTCCCTCGGGAGTCGGGGAAAATGTTGTGGGATGTTTTCGCCTCTTCTCCCACTGGAGGATCCCGATATTCTTCTTGTTTCTCCCTCGGGAGTCGGGGAAAATGTTGTGGGATGTTTTCGCCTCTTCTCCCACTGGAGGATCCCGATTTTATTCATGTTTCTCCCCTCGGGAGTCGGGGAAAATGTTGTGGGATGTTTTCGCCTCTTCTCCCACTGGAGGATCCCGATATTCTTCAAGTTTCTCCCTCGGGAGTCGGGGAAAATGTTGTGGGATGTTTTCGCCTCTTCTCCCACTGGAGGATCCCGATTTTCTTCAAGTTTCTCCCTCGGGAGTCGGGGAAAATGTTGTGGGATGTTTTCGCCTCTTCTCCCACTGGAGGATCCCGATTTTATTCATGTTTCTCCCTCGGGAGTCGGGGAAAATGTTGTGGGATGTTTTCGCCTCTTCTCCCACTGGAGGATCCCGATATTCTTCTTGTTTCTCCCTCGGGAGTCGGGGAAAATGTTGTGGGATATTTTCGCCTCTTCTCCCACTGGAGGATCCCGATATTATTCATGTTTCTCCCTCGGGAGTCGGGGAAAATGTTGTGGGATGTTTTCGCCTCTTCTCCCACTGGAGGATCCCGATATTCTTCTTTATTCTCCCTCGGGAGTCGGGGAAAATGTTGTGGGATGTTTTCGCCTCTTCTCCCACTGGAGGATCCCGATATTGTTCATGATTCTCCCTCGGGAGTCGGGGAAAATGTTGTGGGATGTTTTCGCCTCTTCTCCCACTGGAGGATCCCGATTTTCTTGAAGTTTCTCCTCTCGGGAGTCGTGGAAAATGTTGTGGGATGTTTTCGCCTCTTCTCCCAGTGTTTCTCTCTCGAGTGTTGGAGTGTGGAATGTCTCTTTTGCCGCTCGAGGATCTCGATATGGTTCTCTCAAGGATCATTTGTATGACTATATCGTCTCTTTTTCCACTTATAATTTCTCCTCCAGTAGTCGGATCGACATTAATACAATTCTTACGTTTCGTTTTACTTCGGATTGCTACCTCACTGAATTAAATAAACAAGTATTATTCTATATTCTTTGTGTTTTAATTTGTAATGCTTTAATTATAATTTTGAGATATATATTTGGTAAAATTTTGGTTTAGGATTATGATTTTTCTTTATTTTTCCTTTTTTATTTATTTTCTTGCTGTACTTAAACACATTTTTTTCATTTTAATAATGTTCTCTTTATGTTGTGTAGCTTACTAAAATTTGATTTTCATTTTCCATAGGTTAATATTCATTTGTTCATTTCAGTAAATTACTCACTCCATTAATTACTCTATCCTCATCTATTGTAATAAATTATTTTTAATATAAGCAGTGAATTTTGATCTTTTAATCGCTCTTAATTTTTTTCCGTTCATTTTTTTCTCTTGTTGATAATATGCATTTTTATATAATTATTGGAATTCGTTTTTATATTATTTCATAGTCCACAGTTTGCATAGCATTTGATTATTGTAGGAATTTACAATATCGTTTTACGAATATGTAGTAAATATATATTTGGCCTACATTATCTATGCTCAGTTATTTTAATCACTTTTAATTGTATCTGTTTATTACTATAACTTACACTCTCTGAAGTAAATAAATACTTGGCTACTGTTTCTATATTCAATTATTATAATAAACATTTTTTAAGTTAAGACTGTAAATTGTCCATTCCATTTCTTCTGATTACATTTATTTCGCAGAATTTAGAGACATATTTTATAACTCGTGACTGATATAACTTATTTTCAATTTAAGAGTACGGTTTCATAGCAATTGTGTTACAATAAATTTGGATAAAATTAACAATTCCTATTGTTATCAAAATACAGTTTGCCATGTGTGGTTTGTTATATTGTTACTATAGTCTGTCCAGCCTAAGAAACACACTTGAGGAAAACAAATGGACGTGAAATCCCCGAAACACATGACTGCTGCAGTTACTGCGATTCGTTCATGGCCAAAGAACAGTTCAGCGAAAGTGAAAAAATAGATAATGTATTCTATTAATATAATTACGTATTTGAAGCTATTTATGTTAACTGTTGCTGATCAGAATAAAGTATACACCTACTCTTTCTTCGAAGGTCGGAAAATAACTAAAAATTCGCATTTGTTTGAAACTGATCGATTCTTGGGAGGAAGTTGAATGTCAGTTACGAATATGGCGACTATCGTATAGTTCATGGTAACTGAGCTCGGCCATAAAATGTGTGATCAAAATGATAAAAAGAGAACCCTAAGGGGAAATTGTTAAAGAATGGTGAAAAACAGATGGTGTTAAATGTATTTTGCAAGTTTATGGGACATATTCGTTGTACATATCCGCACTGAATTAAAACTAACTGGTAATATCAAAACGCCCAACAAGAAGAGGAAAAGGCCTAAACTTGTTTTAGGAGTGGTTAGGATTTTGTGAAGTGTAGAATTATAAGGTGCATAGGTTTATCTGTAAGTAGGCCTACAGTTATTTTAATTTAAATGTTTGATTTTAATTAATTTTTTAGCATTAAAAATTATTGTTTAATTCGACATGTAAGTTTACACGGCATAATCCTGGCACTGTAGTGAACGGTACAGTTAAATGAACTACCGAATATGCTGGTATGTCGGAATGTGTTAATACTGTTACATGTGGCATAGCGACGTTTGAATTGCGCGGGCGAGTCGCCCATGGCTAGTTAGATGACCCGCACAGCCGGCAGAATTGTCAGGAGTGTGTTGCCAGATGGTTTTACCGGTGCCTCTTAACCCTTTGGAGAAGGATCCATTTCTAGAGTATTCTGGGCGTCGAAGTTACTCGAAGCTGTTTCTGCAGCTTTCCTCGCGCTTATAAAAGAGCGGAGGCAGAAGGCCGGCGAGTCAGTTTTTTGTTTGACGCCGACGATAGCCAGTCAGACTGCGACAGCGAGTCTTGTGGTGAATAGTGCGAGAGAATTTACTTATCAGTGAGTGGAAAATTGTTCTAATTGAGATAACAATTAAAAGAAGATTATTTCGGGAATTGTAATTGTGAATAGAAGTTTGTTGATAATTGAAGAATTAAATAAAGTGTTTAGTGAAATTTTTAATACATGAATTGTACTTATTACGCCTAAATAACATAGAAGGAAAATCGAGGCCATCCCGGCACAATACAAACTGCAACGTTGAGAATTAAAAATTAAAACCATTGTTGTGCATTCATTTATCAGCTTGTAACAAACAGCTGACGGAGGTCACATGAACTTATACACATACTGCGCGGAGTAATATATTCGGAAGTTAAATGTCAAAATGTGTTTCTTAGGCTACACAAACAATAGTAGCAGCAGTAGTAACAGAATTGGTGAAAGCTCTTAAAACTAATTTCGCAATCCTATTTAAATACTTATTATATATATATATATATATATATATATATATATATATATATATATATAGTAGCCCTCGTCACTCCACTGGAAAGCATAGGGCCTTGATAAAAGCTCGCCAAAGCACTCTGTTGTTTGCCAATGCCTTAATTTCATTCCAACTCATCCCTGCCTGTTCAGCTTCATCCCAAATGGTATTACTCCACATTGCCCTAGGTCTTCCTCTTCGCCTTCTCAGTCCTTGGGGGTTTCAATCAAATGTCATTTGTGTGATGTTATCATTCTCTCTCCTCAACACATGGCCAACCCATTTCCATTTCCTAAATTTGTTTTCTTTGCAAATTTAATTTTGATTCGTTCTTCTCCAAAGTTCTTTATTTGTTATAATCTCTGGCCACCTTATAACCAAGATATTTTTCAGGCAACGATTTACAAAGGTTTGAAATTTCTGTCCAATTTGTTTTGAAGCCTTCCAAGTTTCACAGCCGTGTAATAAAATTGATGTCACATTTGAATTAAATAATCTTAGTTTAAGTTTTAAGGAGATTTGCTTCGTCCTCCAAACTGATTTTCATTGGATATAAGCGTATCGTTTCGACCTCCAAATTGATTTTAATTGGATGTAAGCATATCTTGCTTTCTTTATCTGACATCAAGATCTTCATCTGAACTACCATTCACAGATATTATACTACCCAAATAAGCAAATTTATTTGTAACTTCTATTACTTTTAATATAAGAGCAGAATCAATTGTATTACAAATTCTCATTTATTTTGTTTTATTTTATTTATTTCCAGTCCAACGTTAGCATATATATATATATATATATATATATATAATTCACTCCTAAATTACCTGTTTCAAAGTAAACAGAAAATAACATAAATTTACTTTTAAAAAGTTCCCATGTACTTCGTTATTGCTCAACTCAGTATGAAATTTGCAAGAGGATTCCTCTCCCATCTATAGCTGTACAGCAACGTCTAGCCATCTTTTAAAACATGGAAAACCCGCATTTAACCAGTATAATGCAGCACCCCAGCTCTGGGATCTACTTAGCTTCTAACGGAATTGAGTATCAAACATTTGTTCTGGGGTAAAGATAGCAGTTATGGAGGGCTGGCATCTAGTGTCGATAATCAATGCAAATGCTGGATTGGACCAATATCAATTTCAACACATTCATCATTTTACGGTATAATAAAAAGTAAAAATTATATTTAATAAATACATAAACAGACATTATGAGACCTTATATGTTAAAGACGTTTACAAATAAAAAAACAAAACGTGGATTTATATTGTTGATAAAAATACAAACTATATAATAAACAACATACCGTAATTTAGACGCCATGCCACGCCCCTGATAAAAAAATTCACATATTTGAAAGAGCAATTTGTTGATAAAAGTAAAGACTAGATAAAACTAAAACAAAAATATTATTACCGAAGGAGTTGGCTCGGACATTAAACGAATGAGACTCGTTCTCTGACATTTAAAGGTGTGGAAAAAACGCAGAAAAAACTCATTCATAAAATTTGTCCCGACCGGGTTTCTTCTGTTTTTCACTTTGTCTTTTTTTCTCGTTGTTGGTTTGTTTCTTTATAGTTTTAGTTTAATTTTCTTGATCGGTGTCATCAGTTGTGTAATCTGTATCCCAAGGTGGATTAAATGTAGTGCTTTGAGAGATTGTGACGCTGGCTTAAGCCCGAAGTTTACATATTTTATATCATATGTTGCTTCTTCAAAAATTGTTCTGTTTGTGCATGTAATCACTGTCATTTGATCGGTTAGTTGTTCAATTTTGAAATTAAAAAAACGTTTTAATGGAAAGATATCATTAAACCGCATTACAATAAACAAGTAGCCTACTTGGCTAGCCGTTTCAAATGAAATATTTAATTATTGATATCTGAGGACATTGCTGATTTCATGTTTATTAAATTAATCTTCTTGTTTCGATGCGTACTGTATTATCTGATTTAAAATATTGGATAATATGAAGAACAGACTTCGCGTTGAGCTCCTAATACTAATACGAGCTTGCTCTTATTTAGGAGATACAGGTCTATGTTAGGAGCTATGTATATTTATTTTTCGTAAATATAACCATACTTCCATCCCAATAGGTAACAGATTTTTGCTGACATTACAATTTGCCGATGATCAACTGGTTTTAGCGCAAGACAAATTTGATATGGAATTCATGATAAAAAGGTTGAAAAACACATATGAATCATGGGGTCTCACAGTAAATTTACAAAAAACAGAATATCTGGCAATAAATAGCAATGAAAGAGAAAATTTAATATTGGAAGAAGGAATCCAAATAAAGCAAGTGAAACAAACTAAATATTTGGGAATAATTATGGATAATATTGAAGGTATAGGCAAAGAGAACATAAAACATAGAATTGAATTGAGTAGCAAAAAAATATCATCGTTAAATTCCATATGGTGGGATAAGCATATTTGGAAATACACAAAAATATATATTGGTAAAACATTGGTGGAATCTGTTGCAATGTATGGAAGTGAAGTATGGACAATCAATAAGTACTACAAAAATAGACTAATAGCTCTAGAAATGGATTATTTACGCAGAAGTGACAGAAAGTCTAAATTAGAACATGTCACAAATAAGGAAATTAGAAACATAATGGAATCAGAAGAAAGCATAATTGAAAGAATTGAGGAGAAGGAATTAAAGTGGTTAGGACATCTTTTAAGAATGGGAGATGGGCGATGGTCGAAGGAACTACATGAATGGCATCCGAACAGAAAGAAGAAAAGAAGGAGACCAAAGTTAACATGGAAGGAAAACATGAAGACAATAATGCAAGCTAGAGGGCTAAGCATCGAAGATGCCCAAGACCGTAGGCTTTGGAGGTTTGGCACGGGAAGACGGCAGCAGCTGTAAAAACCCGAAGATAGATAGATAACCATACTTCCGCGAACTATGCTGTCTCCATTTCTAAGATCGTAGAAAATCCATTAACTTATTCTAATCAAGATGATACATATTTCTACGCAATTCTACTTATCTTCTCGCGTCTATCTCCTATCTCTCAATGGCAAGTTGAGTACACGATCGCACCAAAATCTCTTACTTCACATCCCACAACGTAGAAACTCCCATTGATCTAATTATAGTATACCGTACCAATACGTAGACATAGCAACTCCTTACAAGATATTAGGGACTGCTGGGGATTAGCTTCCTTTAAAATAAATGTAAATGTATTTCTTTTGTAATTGGACTTTCAGCAGATTTTCGCTTCTCTAATAGCATTTATTCATTTTAATGTTAGTTTAATATGTATAAATATTTACTTATAGGCCTAATTATGTACTCTTGTTATGATCTTGTATAATATATATATGTCCACCGTTGTGGTCTCGAGGTAGCGTGCTGCCTTGTCACGCAGCGGGCCCGGGTTCGATCCCCGATCGGTGCAGTTTTTCTGGGCGAGGTTTTTATCGGGATTTTTCCTCACCTATAAGACAAATGTCAGGAAAACTTTAAGGCCCAAACGGTCCCCGAAATCATATGGCCATCATCATCATCACCCTTATCATTATCAGTAAATCATCATCATCCTTCACCGGTGTGGAATGCAAACTGGAAGCTACCACACCTATAATTCCCTAGTAAAGCTGCAAAGCATAGCATGAAAATGCTATGATTGCAGTGAAAGACCTGCCCTCGGGCAGAATTACTATGGATATATATCAGAGATCCGGGTTCGAATCCCGTCCAGGCATTTATTTTTCTTATCATACCATATATATATATATGCTTTCCACACAGGTGAAGGATGATAATGATAAGGATGATGATGATGATGGCCGGATGATTTTCGAGGACCGTTGGGCCCTAATCTTCCTGACATTTATCTTATAGGTGAGGAAAAACTCCGAAAACTCATCCAGGAGACTGTCGTGACCGGGAATCGAACCCGGGCCCGCTGCGTGAAAAGGCAGCACGCTACCTCGAGATATAGGATATTCATTTTTTTTAGATACTACAAATCTTTTGTTCGTTACATAACGGACATAATCATTATCGAGACACAGGAGCACATTTGTCATAGCGATAGCTGTCTGGCCCTGCAGTCCTTTTCCCTATATTAGTTCAGTGCTCCTCGTTTCATGAACTTGATTAAGTATGCTTTTCATAAGGGCGGATACTTGGACGACGAACCTGGAATGTAGGTTGCGCCAATGGATTACTGCTTTGAGTCATTGACAAATGATGAGTGTACAAAGTGTGAGGCCATCGCTTTTATAAAATGTGCCCATTGTGAACTGTCTTTCTGCCCGTGTCACTGTTTATTTGATGAATTGCACATAGATTGCCTCTTGTAATAGATTTTGTTGAAGTCAGTAACAATACACATTTTCAACATCCCAACATATATTGTTTCTTTTCGACGAGTTGTTTCTTCCACTATATTGAGATCTCCACCTTCCTACCATATTATTAGTCCGTATTAATACCTGAAACGAGCATTTGAGCGAATTTAGGTGTCATGTTTCCAACACTTTACTGATATTTTGTGGGTCCTATAACTTCTAAACGTTTCTCCTTCTGCCCCTAAGATTTCACAGGTTGTCTACTTGTGACATAAGCTTTCAGAAAATAAACGGGTTTCCGGAAAACCGGTATCAAAGGAGAGAAGGTTTACTTGTTAGTATAGCTTTACCTAGCTTGTTAAATAGAAAGTCTGATGACTTATTACCTTAATAAAAATAACTTTACTATTGTGTTATTATGACTCAGCCTCTAACTGAAATGTGTACTAGACGCTTGTTCTAGGAGTAAAGGCGGCCGTCACGTAGGGCTGACAACCCAGCTGACATCAAGTGCCGATTGTCTAGAAAAAGTGGGATCCGCCTTAACTTCCTACTATTCCAAGGGCCTCTAAGGCCTGTAGTGGGATCACTTGATTATATTATTATTATTATTATTATTATTATTATTATTATTATTATTATTATTAATGGTATCATTATCATCTCCTGATCAGATTTTCTCCTTTCCTTAACACTCTTCAGGCTACAACATGAAAGCGCCGATATGAAGATGGTGACAAATGTTTGGTGCTTGTAATGTTTTTGTTATAACTTTATATGCATGTTTATTGCAAATAAACAGAAAGTATAGTTTAAAATACATAATCACGTATCTGGAACAACTTTATTCTAGATGCAGATGATTGC
The DNA here is from genome assembly GCA_030220185.1 of Diploptera punctata. Lineage (NCBI taxonomy): Eukaryota > Metazoa > Arthropoda > Insecta > Blattodea > Blaberidae > Diploptera > Diploptera punctata. The sequence goes on along the minus strand of JASPKZ010007815.1, from coordinate 1,177,218 downwards.
TTTTCTGGTCTTGCTATGGTTGGTTAATATAAAACATAAGTGAAAACACGACCTCTATTCTATAATATAATATTCCTTCATGTGAATGTTCAGCCCTCCTTCTTTCACTGTTCTGACTACACCTAATGCCCATGTTAGTCTGGTCTTCTTTCTTCCTGTCGGATTCCACTCATAAAACTTCTACCTTCATCCTCTTCATATATCCAAACCACGATATGTTATTTTGATAGTTTATACTAGAGATCTTTGCACTTATATAGTTTCTCTTTTTAAATGATTATAATGTTTTCTCTCCTTGAAATTCTTGCTGATGGTCGCCAGAAGTCCATTTCTTTTGGAACATAATGTATATACGAATTGTAAGTGGCTAACCTGGAACAAGCATTGTAGTTAATTCTTAAATCGATTTGACATATATTCCCTCTGGACGCTATAACATGTTTCATGAAATATATCTTCTTCCTTTCCAGGATTAGGTCAATGGAACCTGTTCCGGTCTCAAGTCCATCGTTTCCTTGGCCGTCCCAATTATATTTTTCTATATGGTTTGTAGGTGTTGATCGTTTTGGGCAATCTTGTATTGTCCATTCAGTCTAAATGTTCCTTCCATCGGTATTTGTGCTTCTCTAGTTCATTGATTATTGAAAATATCTCCAGTTCATTTCTTATCTGCTCATTATGTAATCTATCCATTCGTTTACATCTTTTATAACTAGTAAGTTATCGTGAGAGGGATAGCTCTGTATACAATAATTCAGATAAGGAAGGACTACGAGCGTGATAAACACTGTGATCTGTTAATCGCCTTAAGACAAAGAAAAGTAATGTCTACGGAATAGACACTTCGAGTTAGGATGTAAAATAAATTCCAGTTCCCATATATTTTTTTTTTCACTGACTTAAGTAAAACAAAGACCGACAGATTGTGTATCGGCCTCGGTGGGTAGGGGTTAAGTTCCTGGCCTCTGGTCACGCAGGTTTAAACCCAGGCGAGTTTGATGATTTTTTTTTAGAATGGAAAAATCCAAGAGATCAGTCCTCCATGACTTCTAGGCCGTGTGTCCCGAGTCTGAAGATTTTCAGGCTCGTAAAAGAAGTACCAAAAATGCTATAATTATATGTATATATAAAAAATGTACACCCATAAACAAAATTCATTATATAAATTAAGCCTTAATTACAGCCTCTAGCAAAATTCAACCTGTTTTCCCATCCAAGTAGTATCTTAGTTGTCTTCTAGCAATTAGCTAACCAGTTATCACTGCTGACGTCTACAGGGAAGTAAACATAACTAAATTAGTTTAGTTAAGTAATTCCCGCAAGGGAGCATCCTTACCCTACTAGGGGATGTACGAGTATAGAGACAGATATTTTACTCAAGAAATTGAACCAAAGAAAAACTGCACTTAAACTAGCGTGACATATTTACAAAGTCCTATAAAACAACAGTGCGCATGCGCCAGAATTTATAGAGCCAGCGATAACCCACAATCGAACCACATATCGATTATCCTCGATTACTATCCGTCGCTATGAAATTTAAATGACCAATATTTGCATAAATCCCCAAATCTATGTTAAAAAATATATTAATGATATTAAAATTACCAAACGTTTATTAAAAAATGGGTGTACACTTAGTCATCACTCCCTAACGCTGATCCAACCAGCGATAACCCAAAACAGCGATAGAAAAATCATAGACTAAGTAATATACTCTGTGGAGAAAATAGAAGTTAGCATCACAATATTGTCTAACAGTGTCATAAAATTGTGATTTGCATATTTAAATAAATACTTCAAAATTGTCTAATAATGTTATAAAAATTGTTTGAAAAAGTTTAAAATATTAAATAATGTTAGTAAATACGGAAGAAAAGCTATAGTTTACAACAATATAACTGAAAAATCAATCGCTAGTAGAAGTGCAGTTGAGCCGAACCTAGTACTCTAGAAATCGAGTATCGTATGAGGGGCACGCCGTAGCGTAGTGGTTAAGGCACTGCACTACAAGCCGAAAGGTCGAGGGTTCAAGTCCCGGTGGGGTGAGGATTTTAAAACTGACCCAACTTTCTGGCGGCACTATGACCCTGGGGTCGACTTAGCCTCTAACGGATATGAGTACCAGGCGCTTGTTCTGGGGGTAAAGGCGGCCGTCACGCAGGACTGACAATCCGGCTGATATCAAGTGCCGATTGTCCAGAAAAAGTGGGAGCCTTAACCTCCTACTACTCCAAAGGCCTCTCGAGGCCTGTAGTGGGATTACTTTTACTTTATGTATCCCACAGAACTACGTATCTAGCTTGATAATAACTCGATATGAATTTATATGTATTCTTGACTAGAGTTTTCCTTGCAAGTTTATTGTTATATAAACGGACTTCAAGGTCATTGCGAAAACAAAATAATAATATTCCACTAATCCCCATTAACTAGATAATTTTCTTTTAATTCATTAAATTCTTGTGGTTAGCTAGGAAGTATTTGTTCACATTTCATTGACTGAATGCAACGTATTTTGTTTTCTTCGCAATATTTAAACTGTAGCCACCGAAATGATTCATTTTGAGATAACATTTTTTTTTATTATTCTAGAACGGAAGTCTACGACACCAATCGGCATCTTCCAACCGCACAAAAAAAAAACATCACGCGCACAGCATTTTAAAAACAAAGAATATGAACTTATCTCGTTTGAAGTGAAAGTGTCACTTTTATTACTGAAAACTAATGCACTATTCAATCTCATATATCTCATTGTATGCAAGAGCTGCTTACATTATCAGGCAGTGGTACCAATCGTAACACAAATTATGTATGGGAATAATATACCTATATGCGTCTCCTTGAGAAAATTTGTACGTTGTTGTGGCACTAACCATAGTGATAATGGCTGTGACTGTGTAATCTACGTATGTGGCATGTGCAATGTATTTTAATTCTGTAAAGTGAATTTCTATAAAGTGCGGAGTGATGAAAAGTAAATATTTGAAACATTAAAAATTATGTGGCCAAAACTACAGACGATACAGGAGTTATGTAAGTACAAGTAATTACAATTTTTATTAACATATAAAAGTATTTTTCAATGTGTAGTTCGCGCTAATAGGAAAAATAAACTTAGCCTAAATTAAATTAAGAGAGATGACTCCATAAGAAAAGAGATTTCCATTCGAGAGTTATCAACTTCATAACTCGGTAAATACAATGATATTTTACGATCGGAATTTAAATTCAACATATCCAAATATTTTTATTATTGATTTCGTACATCTCAATGATGGATAAATCATATTTGAAGAGAAAAATTATACGCTCAGACCGGGACGTGAACCCGGGACTCTTGGTTCTCTAGACCAAGTGCTCTACCAACTGAGCTACCTGAGCAAGTACCGATCTAAACGCAAATCTTTCTCTATATACATTGTAATTCCCATCCACCAAATGCTGTGAAGCCATGCTTCTATCTTGCAAATGGCGGCTCCTTTATTAAGAAGACATATTTGGGAATTATACATTACAGCCAGTACGGCTTTTTCCAAGTTTTTATTATTGATTTCGTACATCTCAATGATGGATAAATCATATTTGAAGAGAAAAATTATACGCTCAGACCGGGACTTGAACCCGGGACCCTTGGTTCTCTAGACCAAGTGCTCTACCAACTGAGCTACCTGAGCAAGTACCGATCTAAACGCAAATCTTTCTCTATATACATTGTAATTCCCATCCACCAAATGCTATGAAGCCATGCTTCTATCTTGCAAATGGCGGCTCCTTTATTAAGAAGACATATTTGGGAATTATACATTACAGCCAGTACGGCTTTTTCCAAGTTTTTATTATTGATTTCGTACATCTCAATGATGGATAAATCATATTTGAAGAGAAAAATTATACGCTCAGACCCGGGTTCAAGTCCCGGTCTGAGCGTATAATTTTTTCTCTTCAAATATGAGATATCCAAATATTATTTTCCTTTACCTTGAGTGGTGTTTTCTTTAGTAGATGGAGAAGGAAAATGAAACTTCAGGCACAGAAAGATATGTAAACATTGAGAATTTATATATAAATAAAAATATATATTCGGTACTATTATTATTATTATTATTATTATTGTTATTATTATTGTTATTATTGTTATTGTTATTATTATTGTTATTATTATTGTTATTGTTATTATTATTATTAAGCCTATTATTATTATTATTACTACCACTACTACTACTACTACTACTACTACTACTACTAGTAAGTGAATACTGCATAATTGTACTCAGGTCTGAAGGGTAATGGAAATCAAATATCCTTGCATCCTCCATAGAAGCCCGCGTTATCATCATCATCATTATTATTTTTATTCACTCACTTCCCATTATTGTGTTCCTCAAAATCGTTTTAATAATTTTATCTCGTTTATGTTTCGTTCTTGTGAAATGTATCTCATTTTGAACAAACGTCCATTTTGAAAGAGATGCTTTAATTGAAGTTATTACACAATATATGAGATAGTTCTCCCTTAGGTAATCATGGGATTAAGTGTTGCTTTCCCCATCTTGTTCTACAGGAAGACGAGTTATTTGGTTCTTACGTTAATGACAGTGGTACAGCGTGTATTGTGAAACAAAATGGTTACATTTATGTAACTGTATGGGCGAGCATTATCCATTCAGTAAATTAACATTAGAACAATTATCCTCCTACAAGCGAAATGGGATCGGTTTTTCCCCAGAGCCACTGATGTAATTTTTATAATCTAAGAAACTAATTGACACTTTAAATATGCGCCCATTAGCTCCTTGTCTCAAAATGCACAGTTCACCCTAAATGTTTAAACGTTTTATATGTAAGTGAAATTATTGGAGCTCGTTATTTTCCGGAAATTTTACAGATTTCGTAAAAATGATACGGTTAATTAAGGTTAATTACCCCTTAAGAGTTAGGCTTCATCCGAATCCTAAATAATGTCCGAAACCATCCAAACTACTACATACTACTTCTTCTTCTTAAATGGCACTACAGCCCAATAAGGACCTTCGCCTCCTCAATGAGCTTCCTCCAGACACCCCTATCCATAGAAAGCCTTTCTTAATGACTTTGTTTTTACATTTTAAAGTTTTAGCGAACACAATCTCACCATCTATCCTTAGGTCTTCCTCTTAATCTGGTTCCTTGGGTTTGTGAACAGAATATTTATTTCACCTGTCTGTTATTTGGCATTCTATTAATATGTCCAATCCATCTTAAAAGGTGAAGCCTTATGTTTGAGACAATATTAAGATCTTCTAATAATTAACACGAATTCTCTATTTATATCTTCTTCTCCAGATGCTAGCTACAAAAAAATATTACACACCGCTATTTCATTTTAATAGTGGATTATGGTTACCAAATATAAACAAATTTTATAACGGATGAATGTTAATATTATTTTTTATTATTTTGTATCTAGACTGCTTGTAATAAATAACTTTATTTTGTGTATTCCATTTTATCAACCTTTAAATAAAGAATCAATTTCTAATGTTCTATTAATTATAAATTATGAGAGTATTCTTTGAACTCGAGGCAACAAGAAGATATTTAAAATAAAATATATAACAGTTTAACAGAATGACAATATTGACTCGTTGAAATCTGGTTTTAAGTATTAGACCTATACATAACAGTAGTAATAGTAGTAATGTTATTAGCAGAGGTATTGTGTCTCTCTGACCTTTTAAACGTGCTATACATTCATTATTTTTATGCGATTGGACTATATTCGAGAAACACTTAGGTGAGAATGGACAAATAACAGAGGCGTGTATTTTTAATTTTTGTCTGTGCATTTTTAAAAGACTGTTAGATAAGCCAGAACCACGTTGGAGGAACCAGGTGTGTCAAAATCATACACAGGTAGAAACTCACTTGGAAGAACCGGAGAACAGGGAGTTGTAGAGATCTTTGTGAAAAACAATTGAAAAACTTCGGTTTGAAGTAACCCAAAATTGATTCATTTATTGATGGATTGATTTTATTTTTAAACTTGTCAACTACTTAAAATTCTTGAAGCATGGCGTGATTTCACTTTCTTTACCAAATCCGACATTGGCAATGACGATTGTACGTGCCAACTAATCCCGTGCAATCATTATTAATTTATCTAAAGGCATATAGATTTTATATTAGTAAAAAATGCTGGACAAATATTTTGTTCAATTGTAATTTAATTTATCGATTCTTTGGTTTTTTTATTGCACCGTACGATGGCTCGTATGTTAGTATATTATTAGTTAAGTAGTTTATAGTTGCATCATTGCCTACATTATGTACTACATGATCTCAGCATGTGAATGTGATATGTTGTCGTACATTTTTTAGATACATGTATTTCATATAACATCTTATGGCATCCATGGGGAATATGTCACACTGATTATGATTTAACTGTAATTATTGCTTCAGGTTCGCCATTTAAGGCATACTTTTACAATATTCTACTGATTCCTTAAACAAAATTCTTGATTAACATGCCAACCATCATTTCTTTATAGATATGCATTTCCTTATAGACTATATGAATTAACATGAAATTATTATTTTCGATGTCTAATCTCAATGGCATTATCATAAATCTCAATTTATTAAACTAGAGTATAACCTATGATTATCATAAGTAGGGCAAGGCATTTAATGACCTATAAATTGGTAAAAAATGCAAAATAAAAAATGCATTTATAACCTAAAAATACAAAAAAATGACCAATAAAATAATAAAAAAATACGAATAAAAAGTTAAGAATGACCAATAAAAATACTATTTATTAGATTAAGTACTCACTTGATTACTGAATTACATTAAATGTAACTTAACATCAAAATATTAAAACAAAAGTAATAAAAAATACATATTACAGTACCTTTTATTGCAGAAAATCAATTTCAATTACACAGTGCACTTTTACAACAATTTTGAATTGCAGTTAACAATCAGAATAGAGGTAGAAGCTAGCATAAGTTCTAAGAAATTGAATAATATTCCTAGAAGTGGGCAAGTTCATTATGCACATACCTTAAAAAATAGGGGTAGTAGTTAGCAAAACATCTACTTAATTCCAATAGGGGTAGTAGTTAGCAAAACATCTACTTAATGCCAAGAAATTGTATTGACAAGGAAAAATACTGAATTATAATAAAATCTCAAATCAAATACAAATAATGTCACAGCCTTCCGGAAAAGTGTAAATATTGCTCAAAATGACCTAAAAATTGCCAAAAAATGACCTATCCCTAGAAAAGTTAAGAAAATGCAAAAAATGCCCTAACGAATTGCTTTTATTTAATCTGTTTTTTAATGTCATACATTTTCATATATGCAAGCAATGTTTCAACCTTCATAAGAAAAAGATGCAAAATCATTAATTGCCTTGCCCTAATCATAAGTAATGTTACGAGTGATTTCCAAGTCATCGATAAATGTATCTAGAGGATTTGGAAATCAAGAGTGCCATTTGTTAGGACTATTTAACGAATAAGATTAAACTGATTACTCACAAATCATTATTTAAATATAGTTACCAGTATTTTAAAATATTTATATATTTAATGTAAACAGCGATGTTTGAAAACAAATCAGAAATGTGTGGTTATGTTTCATTTGTTTATTTACTGAAACTTTATCATGTTATTTATTGCCAAATAGGATCGCAATATTATAAGAATGCACACTAGTGAAGAAAAAATTAAACACATCAAACTGTATATTAGACCTATAACCAACATTATAGGTTATTAACTTTATTCTTTAGATTAAACAACTCAGTAAAATCATTATTTAATAACACAATTATTGAACACACAATAATTAAATGTGTAGTTAGAAGGAATCTGTTGATCATTTGCTATATTCAATGCATTTTTTGCAGAGTCAATCACTGCAAAATAATGCTCTGACCTGTTCAGAATATTAAAAAGGAGGAGCTTTCTTTATCACAAAAGCAGGAGGTGGTAAAGAGAATTCGATAAAGAGCGAAGTGAAACACGACGTCATTATTTGTAAAACATAATTCATTGAAACATGATTGATCATTGACTCCCATTTGGAGCATGAGTTAAATAGTCCTTATATCTAAATACATTAAGCCTTTCTCGTCAAAGAATAACTTTTTAATGCGTTATATTTATTATTTTTCTGTGTATTTTCAAAATTCTTTAAAATTTCCATGTAGTGTACGCGTATAACATAGCTTAGGCTATTCTGTCGAGAGATTTTTTTAATGCAATTGTTTAATATCTGAGGAAATTATGAGTAAACTATTATAAATCTACATTTTACTAGGATATACTGTTTATAACAACTATATTTTAGGACTAAACTAAACACAATTTTTACTCGATTTATAATATAATAATTTACTAATATTCATTTATGTATTTTTCACCTATAAAATTGCATATGTGTGCAGGTAAATACTAAAGAGGAAGATATCTTTAATTAAGAAGACAGTGAGTAAGAGTGAAAGGAATCCATAAAGGAACTATATAAAAATGCAATATTTTAATGCACAATCAAGCTCAATACTGTTTTGTGTCAACTCGTAGTTAATGGTTTCCTTGAAAGAAATCTATACATTGCTTAGTCTTGATTTTTGTTTACAAATTTTTGTATGGATTGTATTTTCTTTATTAAGAAAATTTGTCAGTTGCTAGAGATAATTAAATAAAATAGAGGTAAAAGTGTACTTGAACATTAGAGGTTCATTTAAAACAGGAACACACGTTTATAACACAAGGAGAAACAAATTAGCCCCATTGCATGAACCTAAAAGTTGTACAAACATTACATTCAACTCTCTTGAATTTGGACCAAGATTAAAAATTTGTTTGAATATATCTAAATTTATATCTTCAGCAATTCATAATAATGACATGTCTACAAAAAATGATAATATATTAAATATGTAAATTTAGGTGTATATGTTATATTGCATATTTTCGCGGACATAAGTATGAATATGAAAGTTTTCTTGGGTTTTCCGCGTCTTGGATTCAAGTTCGGCCTCTGGTCAATGATTCCGACGTTTCGGTATGATCCCAGATGCCATTATCAAGGTATGATAAGTTCGAGTCACAGGTTTATATATATATATATATATATATATATATATATATATATATATATATATAGTTAAAATACTGAAATTCTTGTGCATCGTTTAAAAATAGCATGTTAATGTGTCCACATCGAATCAATAGATGTCAACATGCTAGAACGAGTATGCCAAGAACTTGAATCTCTCCTGGACAAATTATGTCGTGTGAGACATTCGGTTCCCATATTTAATGGTTGTAACTTTTTAAATATAAGTAAACTTTGAGAGTTTTTCTGTCCAATCTTGCCTCATAAGTTTCATCTGCCATAAATAGTGTCTTCATAATACGATATATATGTAAACTAGTTCCATTAATTTGTATTTACACTGTAGGCTATTTAACATAATATTAAATGGAAATACATACTTAACAACAAATCGAGAGCATTTTGAAGGGATGGTGGAATTCAAATACTAGGAACAATAATTAAAAATAGGAATGAAATCCAGAAATAAGTTAAACATAGCTTAACTCTACAAACGCATGTTATGCATTACAGGAACTTTTGTCTTCACAACGTATTACGAAAAAATAATTAGACGACAATTCTAATAGTTACGATATAGATATATCGTATATCCATCCATTCATCCATAGTAATTCTGCCCGAGGGCAGGTCTTTCACTGCAATCATAGCATTTTCATGCTATGCTTTGCAGCTTTACTAGAGAATTGTAGGTGTGGTAGCTTCCCGTTACTTTCCACACCGGTGAAAGATGTTGATGATGATAATGGTTATGATTATGGCAGGATTGATTTTCGGGGACCGTTAGGCCCTAAGCTTCCTGTCAATTGTCTTACAGGTGAGGAAAAACCTCACCCAGGACCCTGTCCCGACCGGGAATCGAACCCGGGCCCGCTGCGTGACAAGGCAGCACGCTACCTATATCATATATATATACGAAACATAGTATCTCACTTTAAGAGAGGAGAAAAGGTTGTGATTATATGACAATAAAGTAGTTCGGAAAAATGTTGGACCAAAGAGGGATCAACGGACAGATGAATGGTGTAAACTAGATAACAGTAAGCTACCGAATCATTATAGGAAATCAGATTAATAAGAAGAGTTATGACTTATTTAGAATAATGGGCAGGACTTGTAGCATGCACTTAGTCATTTTGGAATTTTATATTTCACCTCTTCTTATCCCCATGCCGATGGGTGCTGAACTTAGATTTAAACAAGTAGGGTTTCCTCTTCAAAAAATGATCGGTTTGTCGTCCTGCCCAACACACCAAGCTTTCGTCGGTGTTATGTCTATACAGTCTCAAGTATTATTGTGTAAACGTTTTCATAGTGTTTCTAAACATCCTATGGTGCTATTGGGTATCCGTTTTCGTAGTGTTTTTGTATTTGTGCGGGTGCTGATATTTTAAGACTGAATATGAAAATTTAAAGATTTTTTTTATTACAGAAAATGCCAAAATATGAGAATAAATTACATGTATTTAGAAGTTACATCAAAATGGGAAGGCTAAATACTCTTTTTTTTTTCGGGCCAGCTTGTCTTTGGTTCCGACGCGACGTTCGCGAGTTTAAACCGTGCCGGAATCGATTAATTTTCAGCACGTAAAATTCCTGTGCAAGGGAACTAGAACTGTTGATCACATGTGTAGATTTATGGCACGTAAAAGAGTCTCAAGCCTGAAATAAGAGACTTCTGAGCTAAATTTATCTGCCATTTCACGTTCAGATATTGTGAGGTTAATGTGACTTAATATGTCAAAGAGTATAGTTAAATAAAATAACATAAATCCCTCTTTGATATAAGAAACATGTAGATACAATACTGCATTCGCTTAATAATAATAATAATAATAATAATAATAATAATAATAATAATAATAATAATAATAATAATAATAATAATAATTTTTATAGTGCTTTAACTGCAATCTTAGTATTTTCATGTTAAGCTTTGCAGCTTTACTAGGGAATAATAGGTGTGATAGCTTCCCATTGCTTTCCGCATCATGGATGATAAGGATGGTAATGATGGCCAAATGATGTTTGGGGACCGTTTGAGACTCAAAACTTCCTGACATTTGTCTTACAGGTGAGAAAAAACCTCAAAAAAACCTCACCTAGGAACTTGTCCCGACCGGGTGAGGTTTTTATCGGGGTTTTTCCTCACATGTAAGACAAATGTCAGGAAAACTTTAAGGCCCAAACGGTCCCCGAAATCATATGGCCATCATCATCATCCTTATCATTACCATCATCATCCTTCACCGGTGTGGAAAGCAACGGGAAGCTACCACACTTACAATTCCCTAGTAAAGCTGCAAGCATGAAAATGCTATGATTGCAGTGAAGGACCTGCCCTCGGGCAGAATTACTATGGATGGAATGATGGTATTACAATAGTCAATATATATATGAAAGTTCTTATTTGTTCATGAGAATAAATTATCGTCCCGCGCCTTAGCTGAATGGTTAAGGCAAGATGCCTTTGCGCAGAGTTGCGGGACTTGGGCTGGTTCGAGTCCCCATGGGAGAAGAAATTTTCTCATGGAATTTCGGTCAGTATGGGACCTGTGCTCACCCAGTATCGTGAGGCATTTGGGTAGCTACAATAAATAGGGACTCCAGGTTGAGAAGACCAGATATAACGGCTGGGAGACCCGACATGCTGACCACGTGTCACCCCTACACTGGCTCGATGATCATCTACCTCTGTAATTAACACATGTGGATGTGAGGCCAGTAGGGCCTATAGGCCAAGGGCCTTCTAGGCCTGTCGTGCTTAGATTTTGGAGAATAAATTATCGCTTTTATTCTATCTGTCACAGAGCATGTTGTAAGTAATGTTAATTTTAATTAATTTTAATTTTGAAATTTTACATATTTGTGATAAGGGTAAGAAGTTGGACCTTTTGGAGGCTGTAGAAATAAATAAATTGAAAAGTAGTAGTAAACTGTTAAATTCTCAACTTGATTTGAATTAATCACCTTTGTTAAATTTAAAAATTTAAATAAATTATTGTTATATTGTTGCTTAGATCAGTTGATAAGTACTATCTTCTTCTGCTACTACAATATTTAGGCTATGCAGCCTGTTCCGGCAAAGTTAAAAGTGGAGTCCATTTTCTACGTGGTCGGCCAACATCTCTTGTTCCTCTGGGATTATACAGGAAGATTCTTTTTGGTATTCTTTCGTTGTTCATTCTCATTAAGTGTTCTGTCCATTTCTTATTATTTTCGCTGATTTTATCTTCAATTTTATATATATTTAATTCTTCTCGTATAGTTTCATTCCTTATTCTATCCGCTCTTGTGCATCCTTTCACATTACGTAAAAACAGCATTTCCGCAGTCTGTATCGTGCTTTTATCCCTTGATTTCATTATCCAATTTTCACTTCCATACAACAACAAAGGAACAGCCATTGTTTTATATAATTTAAGTTTCGTATCTTTCCTTGTTTTCCGACCTAAGGTTCTTTTTATAGTTTCACTAATAGCCTGAAATTTATTTACTTTATTTTCTATATCTTTATTTTCTCTATAAGTTATATCACATCCTAAATATTGGAAATGTGATACTTGTTCTATTATTTTGTTATCCAGTACAATTTTTGATCTAATTCCATATTTACCAATAAATGCCATTACTTTTGACTTATTTATTGATATTTTACAATTATATCTATTGGCTATTAATTTAACTTTAGGTCTATATGCTAACATTTGGAGCTCATTTTCAGATTCTGCTACAAGTACAACATCGTCAGCGAATAATAAAGCATTTATTTTATCTTTATTATCAATTAATATTCCTTCATTAGTTAAAACCTTCTTCCATTCTTTTAGGATATCGTCCATATAAATATTAAATAATATAGGTGAGAGTGAACACCCTTGTCGTACTCCTTGGTTTATTTGAAAAAATGTCTTATTTTTTGTCAACTATACAAATATTTGTTCCATAGTACAAGCTCTTAACAGTTTCTATAATCTGAATAGGGAGACCTTTTTCTTTTAGGAAAAACTATATCTGCGCAGCCCTTGTAAGGCAGCCAGATGAATTTTCTATTACTAAAAAGCGAAGGAGAAAGCCGGACGGAAACACTGATAAGTACTATAATAACACAATTCATAATTTAACATGTCTGAAGAAGGTACAGTGTGCCGAAACAGCTGTCACTGAATATATCTTAATAAATATGAAAACAAATAAAACTAATGCATTCACGTATTCAGTCTCAAGACAACCCTTGAGGATGCCAGACGCCGTCTCTGGCGAAACGTCGGGGAACTACAAGCCTCACGACCACGGCCTACAGCCCGAAAATCTTCTTCAAGATCATCATAAATAAAACTAAGATGATCTTGAAGAAGATTTTCGGGCTGTAGGCCGTGGTCGTGAGGCTTGTTGTTCCCCGACGTTTCGCCAGAGACTGCGTCTGGCATCCTCAAGGGCGAATACAAATAAAACTAAGTTTTATTTTTATTTAATTAATGAATATGGATTTTCATCAAGTAAATACCAACTCAATTGATAATTTTAATGAAGTTCATGTGCATTTGCCGACCCTATGTTTGTTTAGTGAGAGAGATAAACATTTCATAAGAACCGACAATACATTGCCTTGTAATAGTTACATTAATTAGACGGAAAAGAATATTCTGACAGGCGTTTTCCATTGATTTTATCAGCCCACTACATTATTTGGGAGTAACACTTGTATATCTGTAGGCGACACTAGACGGATGCCTTTGTTTTAAAGTAGGCTATGTGGACGGGTTAAACTTGCAGTGGTGTAAGTCGTTTTCGACAACAGTAAAGCTGTAACAATTGTAGACCTACAAATTCAATTTAGTTCAAGCCTCTATGATAAATTTGGATTCAGATAATTCCCTTATAATATAATATTACACTGTTCAACATTATTTTTGTCTCATGAGTACCAATAGTTGTACTTAATGCAGTTTTTTATCGTGTTTTCAAATATGTATTCGGAATTTCACCATCACTCACAGTTTTTTTATTTCATTTAATGGATTTAAATATTTTTTAATAAACGTTTTTTCGTCCATTTGTCCATTGTAAAATCAAACCAAATGAGCTAACTCAGGAGATTTCAGCTATGGAAAAGATATATCAAGGCAAATGGAATCCTAATATGCTGGCCGATTATTGTTGGACCATCAAGAGGATGCACCATAGGCGAAATATAGCAGAAAATCGTAATTTCTTACTTTCTAGGTGAGTCCGAATGTTCGAATATTGTGTAGTTACGAATATAGAAAATATTAAAATTATAAATTCCTGTCTCTCGGAAACTATGCATGATGGAGAAAAACCTATATCACATTTGAATTCAGGAGAAAAATACTATCAGAATCACATATTTTTCTTTCTGAGACAAAAAAAAAGTTTATTTTTTGTTACTCAGTGTTATAGATCTAATACGACTTGTTTGTTCCCGAATTCATTGCAGTAACCTAGGAACAACGGGAAAACGGTGCTGCGTCATACGCAGGGAGCCTGGGTTCGATCCCTTGTCGGGACAAGATTCTTGGGTGAGATTTTTTCTGGTTTTTCCTCACCTGTAAGACAAATGTCGGGAAAATTTTAGGCTCAAATTGTCCTCGAATACCATTTGCCCTTCATAATCATCCTATTATATCCTCCCTGTTAATATTAATGTTTGAGTGAATTATTTTTTGTCTTAAATGTTCGTGCTGTCTCGGAGGTGGTCCCGCATTGAGCTCATCTCTCAGTCGAGGAATCCCTCCATGTCATTGTGTGGTTAACAAAGTATGTATATAATCCAGAGTTTAAACATCCTTTCCCGACAAGTCATGTCACTGTTACGCCCGGATGTCATGGGACACGAAAAAGAATCTAAAGAGAGAGGTTAAACTAATAATAAGAAAGAAAGTGTAGAAAATAAGAATCGTGGATCGGTTTATATTATACAGCAATAGCTGATCACTTCTTCTTCATCTTCACTTCACGGGCTAGGCAAAATGCCTGTTCCGCCTCACAGTTGTTCTGTCCATCTTCTCACTGGCCTGCCTACATTCCTTGAACATCTTGGCTTATAGTTAAATGCTGCTTTTGGTATGTTCATTCTTTCTAATCACAATCACATTAAAATAAACCAAGACAAGTTTCATAATTTTGTTGCTATAATTAATAATGTGTTATCCAGTGCATTAGGCTTTGTCACATATTACAATGTAAAAATATGTAAATACAACATACAATAGTATATTACGTTGCGAGGTTGGGACGTGATTTTTACAGAATCGAGGAAAATGTTTAAAAGCCGAGCGATAGCTAGGTTTTTAATTTCCGAGATACTGTAAAACACTTCACAAACGTACGTTGTACATTACTTTTTGCGCGATGGTGTTTTCAAAATAATAATAATAATAATAATAATAATAATAATAATAATAATAATAATAATAATAATAATAATAATACTAGTAAAATAATAACTTCTTTGTTGGAAATATTTTCGTTCATTACAAACAAATGACTAACGTTAAAAGTGTGGGCAATGGTTATTAGTTGAAAGTACAGGAGGTCGTGAGACATCAGTGATAAAATGCCAGCAAGTACGTATTTATTGTTTTATTCTGTTTAAAATAAAGTTCAGTTCATTTAAAATGCAGTGATTTGTTTCGTATAATGTATATTAACACTACCTTTTGGATATATTTTGTATTTACATTGTTTGTGTTATACGGTACATAGAGGGCAGTGGTTTTACTTTCCACACGCGTTTTGTAATATGTAATATTACAATATAGTTATTTTATAACAATACAGTTATTTAGGTTGGCAACCCCGAAATATGGGAAGTTGAACTTTCAGTCTTGATCGCCATTGCTGTAAGTACGACAAAAATACACTATCGCGCAAAAATTATCTTTTAACAAACAAAACATATTCGATTCATCCATCCATAGTAATTCAGCCCGAGGGCAGATCTTTCACTGCAATCATAGCATTTCCATGCTATACTTTGCAGCTTTATATATATATATATATATATATATATATTTCTTCTTCTTCTTCCTTGCAGGTATTAGGCCAAGGCCTGTTACGTTCCTATAGAAAATTTTCCTCCCGTCGTTTCATAGGACGGTCCAGAGATCTTCGTCCTCTTGGTATATAATTATAAACAGCTTATATATATATATATATATATATATATAATGAAGATAATTTTTTTGTAGCACGGGTAATACTTAAATCATCATTAACATAGTAAGTATCAATAAACGGGAATATGCCTATAGAAAAGAAGAATTTACACAAAAAAGTTTCCGTCAATTTGTTTTCAAATTAATTATTTATCGATATAGTAATAAAATAAAACATGATGAAAAACTGTTTATATAGAAATAGCAAAGAAACGTTTATGAAAGAAAATCCATTATATTTTATATACTTTATAAAACTATTTTCGTGACAGAACTTGAAGTGTAATACCAGCCTAAGTGTGTAATCATCAACTACTACGAGAGTGATATTAAGGAGCCTGAAATTAATGTAATACCTACTTTTATTTATGTAATCTCATTCAATTTATGCAGTAAGTATTTGGCACATTGCTAAGTACGTGACATCGTTTACTACTCGACTTAGGTTGGTTAAGTGATCGTGTTACACGTAAAACAATTCTCAAAGAATGATCCTTGTTCGAAGTAGGTCTATGATTATATTTTCTTTCTCTGAAGTCATAAATCTAGAAATACTAATACTGTATCAGCGATATTAAGGTAAAATGCCTGATTAAGCCTGTACGAGGCATAAGTGCTTGACTAACGGCTATAGTCTTACACACCAAGATCATAGACAGAATATAAGCTGAGATATGTATTCTTCTCAAAATAAAATTGGATTGAAAGGTAATAAGATCCTACCTGTGATACTGGTATGTTAGGCGTTTGTTCCATCCTACTCCATTAGTCCTGAAAGCAGCAAATTTCTATGTGAGATTGAAAATGAATATAAACTAACTCAATGGCATTATCCAAATCCGGAGGTTCATGGCCGTGGGGAAATGAGTTCTCCATTCATCCCTATCCTGTTTCTCAATAATTCTCTGCATAATCCATCTCCTTAAAATCATGATTAATGTTATTCTCCTATATCATTCTTGGTATACTAGGCGCTTTACCTCTGGTTTTCCAAGAAGAAGTTGCCATGTTCCTCATTAATTCCCCATATGTTCTATCTATCCTGCCCTATAACAGCCTATGAGGTGTATTTTTATTACATCTAGTTTCCCATAAAGATCATATATGTCACGATTGTGAAGTTTTGTCCATTAATCGTCTCTTTTTTGTCCAAAAGAAATCACGTTTCGCATCCATAGAATATAACTGAAGAACAACTGTCTTATATATTTTTAGTTTAATATTTTTTAGAGAATTCGGAATGACAAGGATCCCTGTAATAGCTTGATTTTACGATTGAGCCTATGTTTTATTTCTCTCTGAAAGTAATTCCTGGTTCGTTGGATTATACAAGAAAATTTTAATTGTTCAGATTAATGGATTTTTTCTATCGGGAAACACAGAGATAGATAGAAAGAGACAGAGAAAGAAAAATTAATACAGGCCTCTAGGGTCAGACAATGTAGTGATACCAGGATAGTGTAAGCTCAGTCCATTTGGAAAAGCGAATCATTACCAAGGATTATTAACCATTACATTGGGGGGAAATATCTGGTTCAAATTCTACGATATCTTGAAAGTGAATATGTATAAATGGTATTTTTATAAACTGCTTTACGTTTTACACATAGGCCACCTATAAACAACTTTCAACCTATAGTAACTTTTGTAAGAGGCTGCCACCATTGTCGATATATTTTGTGCAACGGTGTATGCTGGTTTCCTACTAATATCCCGTTCCATTGCATTTGAATCTTTAAAATTAAATTGTATACCCAGAACTGGATATTATTAAAAACAATAGTTACTATTGCATCAGTTTTCTCATGTATTTCGATCTTTAGATTACGATATACGAGTATCATACTCAGTTATTCAAGGCATCGTATCGCTAAGATATTCAAGCGACTGAAAATAAAACACAGTAAGAGAAGGAGAACATCAGAAAGCTATCCGATGTATTGTAATTGTTGAATGGATTAACTAACATTTGTGTATAAATATGTCATGGAGTAGGAATCGTGCGGTTGTTTCAAACACTTTGTCAGTAACAAATTACTTGTACGAGAACCATATTGTGTCGAAACTTGACTACATCTGTAGGTAGTCATTTATATAGCGTTGTACCAGTTTCATAACGTAATTATATCTAAAAGAAAACATCCTTATTTCAAACTAGTGTCTGATATAATCCCATTTCTTCATAATCACATGTTAAAATAATGGACACAACATTTAATGGAAGATAGCCGACGACTGTACTTAATTCTCTTAGACCTTAGCATCTATACTTTTAAATTACAGCGTGCAATTATCATTAAAGTGTAATATTTGGAAATTACAAAGAGAAGTGAACTTATAGGCTACACAAAATGCAAATGAACTCTCCGACACTCTCTCAGAAGTTAATCAACTAAGTTATTTGTGTTTTTTATATAAGATACCTTATTATAGAGTCAGCTGTTGTGGACTAGTGGTTATGTTCCTTACCTCTGGTCTCACGGGTCGCGAGTTCAAACTCGACCGGGGTCTATTAATGTTTTAGGATGGAAAAATTCAAGGAGGAAGTCCTCCGAGAGGGACTTTAAGCCATGGGTCCCGAGTCTGAAGATTTTCAGGCTCATAAAAGAAAGTTAGGCCTGAATAAAGGAGCATCTAAAAAGTTACCGACTTTCATCATCCTAGTAAAGCCTTATTTGCCTACTAGATGTATCATTGACCGCATATCATTCATGACATATGTAGGGAAATAAGCGTAACTAAATTAACTTGGTATAGCAACTCCTAATAGCCTAAAGGAGAGGTTAAAGCCCAATATTGGGCTGTTACGCCATTGTATATATATATATATATATATATATATATATATATATATATATATGTGATATGAAAAGAAAAAAGAATGATTGAGTCGGGATTTGAACTCGAGTCTCGACTCGAGTTCAAATCCCGACTCAAGCATTCTTTTTTCTTTTCATATCATATTTGCTTCATTGCCAAATGTCAAAAAAAAAATATATATATATCATCATCATGAACAAATTCGTTTTAGGCCATGTGGCCTGTACGGTAAACCTAGCGAAGATGGTCTTGATCTTTCCACCGATGTTTTGGTCTTCCTTGGTCCCTATGTCCAGTTGGGGTATATTGGAATGCCAATTTTGGAAGTCTATTTCTTGCCATTCTCCTCAGATGATTTTTCCATTCTTGTTGGTATCTTTGTATATCTTCATTTAAACTTTTTACTCCAAGTTTTCCTCCGATAATAGTGTTCCTTTGGTGATCCAGTCTATTAACTCCTAACAATGATCGTAAGAAGCGCATTTGGCTTACTTGAAGTTTATGAGAGTTTCTTTTATTTAAAATCCAAATTTCACTTCCGTATTTTAGAGCAGCTTTTGATGTGATGTTATGTAATCTTAGTTTTGTCTCTGTCCTCATCTTTTTACCAAAATGTCTTCGTATTACCCCAATCATTTTATTATATTTTTGTAATTTTGAATCAATGTCACTCTTATACTCTGCAAATACACTTCCTATATATATATATACACTCACTATATACCTTATTATGTAGTAAAAGTAAACTTTCTACTTGTATCCGACGTAATGCCAAGTGAAGGGATGACATGAGATGAAATTCCTATTAATGAAGCTTTGTGATAAACAATGATGCCGGCTGAACAGACCTACTGCATATAAAATGAAATGGAACGAAATTTATGACATTAGTATGGAGAAGTGTTGAAACTAAATTTTTGGCAGGGAAAACGGTAGTAACTTCGAGTGAAACCTGCTCTGGCGTAGATTCGTCCACCACGAACCTCATATTTAATGATCGACACGCGAATTCTCGAACCCAGAGGCGAAGGGCGAGAATCAAATCACTGTGAGCCGCCTCTTATGATAGAGTAAATTCATTAAATAATTATCATTATTGGCATCCTAATAGCAATGCAACTTATTAGTCATCGGAGTACGATGGGTGGAATAACTATGGCTGAGTAGCTTATACCAACACCACTATCTAATTATGTATTATATTATTGAATTATTCAAAACGGACTGAATATGGAGGCATGCGAATCAGTAAGTAGCCTAGAATGAAAATAATATAATCTCGGGAAAAATGTCACCTCATACACACTAATATTAGAATTTCGATATAATGATAGGTCAATATATATATATATATATATATATATATATATATAATACATATATGTCCACCGCTGTGGTCTCGAGGTAGCGTGCTGCCTTGTCACGCAGCGGGCCCGGGTTCGATCCCCCGTCGGGGCAGTTTTTCTGGGTGAGGTTTTTATCGGGGTTTTTCCTCACCTGTAAGACAAATGTCAGGAAAACTTTAAGGCCCAAACGGTCCCCGAAATCATATGGCCATCATCCTTATCATTATCATCCTTACCATTATCATCATCATCCTTCACCGGTGTGGAAAGCAACGGGAAGCTACCACACCTACACAATTCCCTAGTAAATCTGCAAGCATAGCATGAAAATGCTATGATTGCAGTGAAGGACCTGCCTTCGGGCAGAATTGCTATGGATGGATGGATGGATATATATATATATATATATATATATTTGTAAAAGGACTATCTGCAATTTGTTCTAAATATAACATACAGCAAATGTGTTATAAAGAAAACATTTTAGATATGAATTTTTCAGATATTTGAAATAAAATTGATATAACAGAGTGAAAATTTACAAACTAAATTTGAACTTTACTATTAATTGGAATAAAACAATAATTTCCATCTAGCGGTAGAATACGTAACCATGCGTATGTTAGTCTGTAATCTGAGATCAGAATCTAACTCTGTGCTGCCACCTTGTGTACATCTACTAAACGTGATGAAATTCATATTATAATTGTAAGCAATTTAGATTTCCCTCTTTTGGTTAATGCTCTGTTCTACAAGTAGAAAGGACAGGAATTCGAGTCCCGGTGGGTCAGGGCATTTAAAACAGGCCTTAACTCTCTAGAGGCAACATGGCCCTGAAATCGATTAAGCCTCTAACGAAAATCAATATAATAAGTTTGTTCTTAGGGTAAAGGATGCCGTCCCGTAGAACTGACAACATGGATGACACCTCGTGCCAATTGTCTAGAAAGTTGGAAGGTTAAAGTTCTAACACCCCAAGGGTTTCCTAAGGCTTGTAATGCGATCACTTTACTTTATATAAATACAATAAATCCAAGACTAATAGGCCTACTAATGTTCTTATTGGAAATATATATATCTTCTTTTCGTCCTTTACAGAAAGAAGAAATGATGCCTACAATGCAAAATGTAGACTTTCATGGCCGGTGTTTTAATTCATGTTTAATTGGTTTTTTGGGTTAAATGGCCGAGGTCCAGTTTTCTTGAAACTCGACGTTTCGTCTTTACCACAACGGTAGATAGCCTCAGGAGATTCTGCGTGCTTAATTAAAAAAGAATCAGTACCACCATTTTTATAGAGTAAAGTTTTTTTTTCCTATTTGTTTCTTTGAATAATCAAAAAAACCTTTAGAGAGTGATGAACACCGCGTATAATCATCGACCGCGAACTTTGATTACCCCCAGTCAATATTAGCCATTGTAATACGACATACGGCAGAACATGCGCATCAGCGCGAAAGAGCTTGCTTTAAAATTAATTTTATAACTGTTGGTGGTGAAGAAACTATAATACAAAAATATTTGGAATGCAGGAAATTGTTTAAAAAATGGTACACATGCAGATCGTCATTCAACTCTTGGGATGGTTTCAAGAAGAACGAATACAATTTCTTATGATGAAACAATTTCTTATGATGATTTCTTATGATGAAGTTAATGGCAACATAGGCCTACTTTTGGGACTGGAAGGGAATTATACCCAGCATCGTGAGGAATTTGGATAGCTAAAATAAGTAGCGACTCCAGGTTGAGAAAACCAGCTATAACAACATGTCACCCCTATTTTGACTGGACGATCATCTACTTCTGTGATTAACACATGTGAATGTGACGCCAAGAGCCGGCTGATAGGCCAAGCACCTGTTGGCCATGGAGTAGTAAGGAGTTTTCCATATTGATTTTCTTTAGGAATCCAGGACCATCAATGCGGAATATTACTCTAAAGTTATCTTAGGATAAGTGATGAATAAGATCCCATCCAAGAAGAAAGGAGGAGGAAATCGGACTTCTTTCACACTTCTTCATGACAATTCGAGGCCTCATACTGCCAGAAAAACCATAGAAACAGCAGGAAATTAAAGTACAATCTCCTGCCCATTCAACCTTACAATCTTGATAACTCCATATGGTTTTTATTTCTTTAAAAGACTTAGATTAAACATATTCCATATATTTTAAGGAAAATCATATCAGTTTTGGCAAAAAGTGTTATTTGCATAGGCTAGTAATTTTATTTTTGGACAGCTAGTCCAAAAACATTCAAGGCTAAAAGTGTATAAAACACTGGCTCTTCCAACTCTTTTGTATGGTAGCGAAGTATGGACGTTCAAACAGAAGGATATACAGAGACTTAGATCTGCTGAAATGATATACCTTCGGAGGACTGCAGGATACACACTACTAGATCACAAAAAAATTAAGACATCTTAGAAGAATTACACATGCCTTTATAAAACAAAATTTCCGATTATAACTCAAGATGGATGCAACATGTTCATCGAATGGAAGATCACAGGATACCCAAACAAATGTTAAGATATCAACCTGCAGGAAGAAGAAGACCAGGACGTCCACTCAAAAGACTTCTGGATGGTGTTTCTCTTGAGGCCGAAACAAGTCAACAAATTGCCTAAATTCGTGAATGTACTGTGATTATGATGATAATTTTATTTTGCCTTTGCTTGATGATATTGACCCATCAGGGTAAACTATATAAATTATTTATTTTACTATCTATTTAATGTAGACATCGTAGGAAAGAATCAAATGTTCATCAATAACTATGCCAATGTTAATATGAATGGCGTTATTAATTCAGATAGATAATATAACACATCAATAGCCTTACCAGCAATGACATACGATTCCCCATTTTCATTCAGCAAGCGAATAAGATACTCTTTTCCCATAAAAATTATGTTTCTTTTTTCCGGGCAACAAAGCACAAAATTCGCCTTTTCCTGTCAATAAGGGCACAAAATTCCTTTTTTTGCGGTCAACAAGAACATAAGATTCCCTTTTCCAGTCAGTAAAAGCATTACATCCCCTTTTACAATCAGTAAAGGCATAAGATTCCCCTTTTCCAGTTTGTTTCAGTTATAACATTCCCAATTGTGTTCTTCCTGACCTCTAAACAATCGTTGGAAGAAAGGAACGACTTTCGAGGTATCGAGATGATCACGTGCTACAGATGTCTATTACCAAATTAATTCTGCATTCAGAAAAATATCAAGAATTCCTGCAATGAGTAATGTGCTGTGATAGAAGCAAGGGAGAAGATTATGTTTTAAAGTGATGTGATACCTTCAGTAATCAGATGTTAAACGCATGGTCTAACAACCATGAACCTTAAAACTGTTATGTTACTAGTAATACAAGCGCCAACACAATGACCTTATTTCAGTCAGTTAACTTGGACGCTGTTGTAGGCAATTGCGATCATTAGGTTCGAAGTTTGGGGAGGCCACAATTAGATGAATAAATCATACATCCTCACTTGAATCAATTCCTTTGTGTTCACTCATATAATAAACTCGATACTATGCCTGTCACACGACTTAGTTCAAGGATCACCTCCAATTCAATTGAGTATTTAATAAATGTTACCTGATAATAACCAGTGGCCGCGGTGGACTAGTGGTTATGCTCCTTGCCTCTGGTCCCTACGGTCGCGGGTTCAAACCCGGCCGGGGTCGATGGATTTTTTAGGACGGAAAAATCCAAGGAGCAAGTCCTCCAGGAGGGACTTTAAGCCGTGGGTCCCGAGTCTGAAGATTTTCAGGCTCGTAAAAAATCCTTAAGCCTGAATGAAAAGGCCTCTAAGCAAAATTTACCGAATTTTCCCGTCCTAGTACTACCTTGGTTTCCTAGATGTCAGTATGAGGCGGAACGCTGACCACGTACCACTCAAAATGACATCTATACGAAAACAAGTGTAACTAAATTAATATGGTTCAAATTCTTCCCTGTAGGGGGAGAGCGCCTAAATCTCTGTAAAGTGAAAACATAGGCTTACAATACAATACAATAATAACCAGTATGCATAGTATTTATGAAATAAAACCTCGAGAGGAAGAAAGGAACGGAGACAGTTCATAATATTATGCACTCCTCACAGACTTCTGAACTAAGTCATATGACAAGAGGTAAAGCAATTATCACACCCACATTGAATAGTACTGCAGAACAATAATTCAGCTTTCATATTGGTTGAACTAAATTGTGTGTCTGTATTGTTTTCCGAAAGACCTGGAATACTAGGCCTACTTATTACTTTATTTAGAAAATTAACGCCAAAACGTTTTCATTATACTGTGGTGTACAAATTGTGGAGCGTCATGTGTTGAACAATTCTGCTACCACTATTACTAACCGTAATGAAAGAATAATGTAGAAAATAAACAAAACCCATGTGATTTTCGACCGCATTACATATTCCCTTTCCTTCTATGGAGTTTATTCATACATGACCAGGCGTTTTTAGTTCATCAGAAGATAATCTCCAGAGAGCTGCAAACCACTTAGAAAAAAGTAGGCAAGGAGTATAATTTAAACATTGCATGTGCAAAAACAAAATTAATGGCATTTCGAGGAAAAAGTTCATCTCAGATGCAAAATTGTCGTAAATAATAATTTCATGGGACAAATGAAATCCTGCAATTATCTGTGTTTTAATGTATCATGCTGCCAAAAAAGAAGACATAAATATAAAAATACAGACATTTTAAAGAATGTGTGGAACAATAAGAAGAACTCTAAAGAATAAAACAACTGTAGATAACTGAAATTTTATAAAGTCATGGCCGTTCCTACTTTTATGTATGGCAGTGAAAATTGGACTTTGACTAGTACAGATAGGTAGCGGAGATGATATTTTTAAGGCCAACGGCGCGCCGTTACACTCTTATGAAAAAGAAGTACAGAGATTATAGATAAATTAAATATTTTTAAATTTAAGGATAAAATTGACAAACAAAGACAAAATTGGTAAGAGCATCTACTTAGAGATGATAGACCTCCTAAAATGATTTTAAACTACACACTTATAGGATACAGAAGTCAAGGAAGACCATTTGCTAGATGGAGAGACCAAATCTCTTGAAGTCGGAACAGGCCAGATGGCCTAAGTCTTGATGTTAATGATAAATAAATAGTCCTTCATTAAATATCGAAATACAACTGCAATAAGGTGTTCAGGAAAATTTAGAGTGTACAGCATTAATGTCAAATGTATAATTTTTCATAAGTAATGTCACGAGTGAATTTATCTAGAGGATTTGGAAATCAAGAGTGGCATTTGTTAGGACTATTTAATGAATAAAATTAAACTATTTACTAAAAAAACATTATTTAAATATGGTTACCGGTATTTTAAAATATTTATATATTTAATGTAAACGGCGATGTTTGGAAACAAATCAGAAATGTATGGTTATGTGTCATTTGTTCATTCACTGCAACTTGGTCATATTATTTATTACCAAATAGGATAAAATATTGTAAGAATCACACACATGAAACACATGAAAAATGAAACACATAAAAATGTATATTATAACCAACATTATAGGTTAATAATTTATTTTTTATTAAACAACTCGGTAAAATCATTAATTAAAACACAATTATTGAACACACAATTATCAAATGGGTATGGAGGAATCTGTTCATTATTTGCTATATTTGTTAAAGAGTCAGTCACTGGAAAATAATGCTCTGACCTGTTCAGAATATTAAAAAGGAGGAGCTTTCTTTATCACAAAAGCAGGAGGTGGTAAAGAGAATTCGATAAAGAGTGAGGTGAAACACAACTGTCATTTTTTGTAAAACAAAATTCATTTTAACGTGATTGGTCATTGACTCCCATTTGGGACATGAGTTAAATAGTCATAAGAAATGTCACGAGTGATTTCCAATTTATCTAGAGGATTTGGAAATCATGAGTGGAATTTGTTAAGACTATTTAACGAATACAATTAATATGTTTACTCGAAAATCATTATTTAAATATAATTACCGGTATTTTAAAATATTTATATATTTGATATAAACGGCGATGTTTGAAAACAAATCAGAAATGTGTGGTTATGTGTCATTTGTTCATTCACTGCAACTTGGTCATATTATTTATTACCAAATAGGATAAAAATATTGTAAGAATGCACCCTAGTGGAGAAAAAACTGTATACTATAACCAGCATTATAGGTTGTAAATTTATTTTTGTAGTAAACAACTCAGTAAAATCATTATTTAAAAACATAATTATTGAACACACAATTATCAAATGTGTAGTTCGAAGGAATCTGTTCATTATTTGCTATATGCAATGTATTTGTTGAAGTCAGTCACTGGAAAATACTACTCTGACCTATTCAGAATTTTAAAAAGGAGGAGCTTTCTTTATCACAAAAGCAGGAGGTGGTAAAGAGAATTCGATAAAGAGTGAGGTGAAACACGACTGTCATTGTTTGTAAAACAAAATTCATTTTAACGTGATTGATCATTGACTCCCATTTGGGACATGAGTTAAATAGTCAATTTAAAATGTTACCATCCACAGTTCTTATTATAATAGCCTATTGTACGGTAATTATTGTCCATCCGGCTTGTACAGCTACAGAACTACGGCCGATGGATTTTGATAGCGCTTTTTGTCACTGTTATAGTGGAAGCAAAATTAACTCATGTGTCACGAGACAGAGTTTCTTCTAACTCACGAAAGCTGGAATGAATATAGAGATTCATCATCATCATCATCATCATCATCATTTCCTTTCGCTCTTAGCTGGAGCATAGGGCCTTAATGAAATTTCTCCATTTAGCTCCACCATCTGCCAACCTCTTAACCTCGAACCAAGTTTTTTTTTTATTATTTCACGTATTTCTCCTTCAATAGTCCTCTTCCAAGTTATTTTTGGTCTTGCTCTCCTCCTTGAACCTTGAGGATCCAGTCCAGTGAACATCTTTCTATTGCAGTTTAAGGTTTACGTAGAGTATGTCCAATCCAACACTATTTTATTTACTTCATTTGTTTTTCAATAGGTGCTTGCTTAGATTTGCACCATAATTCTAGACTTTAGATTATATCAGGCAATCTCACATTTAAATATTGAGATTACTTTATTGTTATTCTGATAAAATGTTACAAACAGGGAAAACCCGCCATTGGATGTAATAGTAGTAGTTCCTGTTACTCCTCTTAAAAGCAAAGACTCTTTGTGAAAGCACGCCACCGGACTGTTTTTTGCCAAATTCTGACTTCGTTTCAACTTTTTCCTTCTTGTTCAATTTCTGTTGTTACAGTGATGTGCCATGCAATTTTTGGTCTTTCTCTTTTTCAAGTCAATCCCTGTGAATTCCATTCCAGTTATCTCTTTGGCACACTGTCTAGATCTCTTCTGAGAGTGTGTCCAATCCATTTCCATTTGCGATATTCAATCTCCTTCCAGATTTCATCCTGTGATGTTATCTTCCATAATTCCTCTTTTGATATGGTTTTTGGCCACCAGATTCTCAAAATAAATCACAGGCATCTATTTATATGTACTTGCAATTTTTTATATAATAAAATTATTCCTTTTCAAGTCTCACTCCCATATAGCAATATAATTTTCACATTGCTATTAAATAGTCTTAATTTAGTTCTAGTTGATATTTGTTTACATCTCCATATGAGTGACAATTGTGAGATCACAGCTTTTGATTTTATAATTCTAGTCGTAATATCTATATTTATATTATATGGATGCGAAACATGGACTCTTACTTTAAAGGAGGAAAGGAGATTAAAAGTATTTGAGAATAAAGTACTTAGGAAAATTTTTGGACCAAAGTGAGATGAAGAGACAGGTGAATGGAGAAGACTTCATAACAATGAACTACATGGTCTTTATAGGAAGCCATATATAATAAGAACAGTTAAGTCTCGTAGACTGCGATGGGCAGGACATGTTGCACGTATGGGGAATGAAAGACTTGCATGGAAGCTTCTTGTAGGAAAGCCAGAGGGAAGACGCCCAGTTGGTAGACTAAGAATGAGATGGGAAAATAACATTAACTATGATTTGAGGGAAGTAGATTATACAGGGAATGATTGGAAAGCATTAGCTCAGGATAGGGATGTATGGAGAGCGTATGTCCGTGCGGCCATGAACCTACGGGTTCGATAGTGCCAGTGAGTGAGTAAGTAAGTAAGTAAGTCGTAATATCTTCCTCTGATCCTCCTTACCACTGGTTGTAGGAACTGACATTTGAAACTATTCGTTCACCCATTCTCACAATACGTATGTACCTATTATATAGGAGGTTAGGAGAGAACTGCAAAAGATTAGGATGGGTTGGGTATGGGAAAAAGGGACTGAAAATCACAAGAATGTATGGAGAAAAATAAGGAGGAGATACTTAGATATAAACCAACAAGATATTTTCGTCGAATGTACGGGAAAACGCTCACTGTTTTTACAAAGAGACCTAAAATATGTTCGGGGAAAAGAATCTTATATACCCAACTTAGGATTTAAAGAGAGATCGGGGCTTGCTTGGTTTAGGATAGGGGCATGGAAATTTCTAAAAATTAGCGACGATCACGATATCCAATGTGCGGGAAGTTTGAAGACGAGATACATATGTTAGGAAAATGTAACAATTTAGAATATTGGAGGCGCCAGTTATTACCGGGAAGATGTCTAAATTCAAATCGTGAAAGATTGGCATGCTACGATTTAATGGTAAATCCAGAAAATTGGATAAACTTGGGTAAATTTCTGGACAAAACACGGAAAATAAGAACAACACTCATTCATGCATAGGCTACATGTTATCAAAATGCAGTACCATTAATTCTTAATAATTCTATATAACTTAATGTACAATGTTATTGTATTATTATGTAATATTATTGTGTTTTCTTTATGTGATTGTAATATTATTGTTTTCTTTTTGTTTTTCTTTATACTATTACCAAATATTACTTTATTGTAACGGACTGTCAAGAGCACGTACGGCTTACTGCCCGTGCGACCCATATTTGTAAATAACATTGTATATATCTTACTTTTAGTCTATAGGAACTAGAAAGTCCCAATACTATTATATCTATTATAAAAAGTTGCAGGCAAAGTATCAGGCATACAGATAATCCAATAGTTCAGAACTGATTAGCCTATAAGAAATTATAATACCGTCTTCACTTCCTAAGTATATGTATATACCCCATATGTCCCGCGTGGGGATATGGATGTTCTCAAGCAGGAGTTTCTTAATCAGTCTAATTTAATTAGGCTTATTTACCTACAGATGCCAATAGTGACATATGGTTAACACTTTGTTTCAATGCGACATTCAGTAGGCAACTTGGATGGATGAAGGTCGATTAAATTTTACACAGATACCTTTGTTATTCAGGCTTGCGGTTCTCTTACGAGCCTGAAATTTTCAGACTCGGGACCCACGACTTAAAGTGGAGGACATGTCCCTTGGATTTTTCCATTCTAAATTTCCATGGAAACCGGTCGGATTTGAACCCGCTACCATCGGGATTAGGGGGCAAGGAACATAACCACTATATCATCGGCCGACTTCACTTTGTAGAAAGTATCAGAAGAGCTAGTAAAGAATCGAGTTCCTATTGACTGACCCAAACAAGCAGTGGACAGAATAGAGTTTAGGAAATGTCAAGTAGCTTCTATCGACTTTATCACATATATGAAACTAATTTAATCCCGGATAGAATATAACTAACGCCACTGAACAACGCTACGGATTGTAGAGCATGTACCGGAGTTAAATGACGTAAACATATAGCAATGACGTCATAGTTTACGTCAACAGGTGCTGGAGCTTAACGTAACAAGGACGATCCGGTGCATCAACTTGGCTCACATTTCCGTTATGATTTTAAACCTAACTTCCAAAGCAAACAGAATAGAGTTCAGTTCTCCAACGTATACCGTGCCCCATTCAAACCTCCCACATTTTAATTAATCATAACTCTCAAAGTATACGGAATTATGAAATGAGTCCGAACAGGCCAACACGTCTAATCCTTGAAGACGATGATGATTATTATTATCATTAGTATTATTATTATTATTACCATCATCATCATTATCATCAATATTAGCAGTCATAAGCAGCCTGTCAAAGCAATCAGTAGCACTATAATATGCTGAGTGGGCCTGAGTCACTCTTCCGTTGACCAGAATCGAGCCTGGACCACCTACTCTAATCCGAGATTTTGGAACCTGAGTTACTGACTTATTTCCAACAAACAAAAACCTCAAAAATTTAATTTAATCTATAGGCCAATGTGATTTTATGTTTCTACAAAAGGCATTTAGCAGGCAAATTTATCTTAACGTACCATACACTTCATTAAAGGAAAGGTAACATTTTTCGAATTAAGAAATCGTTTAACTTTCACTTGTAATCTTAAGAGTTTTGCTTATTTTGAACGGTGTCTTAGAAAGTACAATTAATAAAAATCGTCATGTGTTTATTATAGGCCTCTAAAATTGGAACAGGAAGCTAAGTATCTCTTTTTAAGCAACGGCGCCGTCTGATCCCAGTTATATTTTTTCTTGACCTTCAGCCATTAATTTTACTGTCGGTTCTAGGACACAGTTCATCATGATTGTTGTTAATAATAGGTTTAATAATAAAATAGAATTAATGAGCATATACAGAAAACATTCGCAATCACAGTAGACATACTGTCCATTGAATACAACTAGATTTTTTAATCACGATATTACCTTATATGACAAAGCTTCTGTACATTGGAATAAAATCTTCTTCTTCTTCTTCGGCTTTCCCCCACTTATAGGTTTGCCGTCTTCAGTTTCCATTTATCTCTAACATTCCAATCTCCCTATTCCAAATTCCTATCATCCATTATTGTTCTGACGTAAGTTTTCCATTTCCATCTTGGTCTGCCACGTTTATTTCTTCCAGGGGGTGACCATTGGTATATATCTTTTTGCCATCTTTCATTTTCCATTCTTTGTACATGGCCATACCATTTAAGCGTTTGATTTTCAATCCTCTTAACAACTGATATGGTGACATTCATTTCTCTCCAAAAGAATTCATTTCTTATTTTATCCTGTCTTATTTTTTGGAGGCTTCTTCTAAAATAATCAAATTCAATTGTTCTAATTGTATTCTTTTGTAATTCCGTCAAAGACCAAGTTTCACTTCCATATGACAAAATATTCTGTATTATGCTCTTATAAATTTTCATTTTAGTTTCCTTTGTAATATTTTTGTTCCAAATTACTCCATGTAATGTCTTAGTTGCATTTTTTGCCATTGCAATTTTAGTCTGTACATCTTTCTCACAGGTACCTAAACTTGGAATAAAATAAGAAACAAAAAATTAGAATAGCATTTACAGAAGAAAACAATAATGATAGGCCTAATAATGATCGGGATTGTAGAAATTAAAATGGTAAGTAAGTATATGTGCGATAAGCGTTACAATATTTTAAGAGATCCTGTTAGGCCCAACATCATTTGTAGTTGCTATCAATAAGTCGACAGCGAGACAAAATTTCTGACGAAATTACAGAGCGAAGAAATTGTGTCTATCGCTCTACATCAAACTACTGTTATCATCTCATTAGGTGATCTAAAGAAGATGATTTTTTATATTGCGAATATTATGTTACAAAACTGGGGCACTGAATTTAAAATTCTGTATTGTACAAAAAATAACGCATAAATTAACGACTGATGTTAGAAATATTCTAGTTATCAGCGGTCATCTAACAAGAGGTTGTGTTTTTTCTGAAAAAATCACGAGCGACGAAATCTAATGAAAAACCTAACCTCGCGTTGGATTTGGAGTGATTATTTAGAGAATAATACATCAGAAGCTAAAAATAATTCAAATGTTTAATATTTACCAAATGTGAGGTTAGGCCTATGTATTCCGATCTTACGTCCGGGCGTTTTCTAAACCAGCTGGATAGTTATAAATAGCATATACTATTTACTGTTAATTATCTTTTGGCTTGGGAAAAATCAATATCAATAACAGATGTTTGTATGAGAAATAACTATTAACAATAACGCAGATTCATTATAGAATATTGAATTTTTTTTTTGGAGCAACAGAACTAACGATTTTTTTTTTGTAATTTTTGAAGTTGTTTTCTTTTGGCATTTGTTGCTGTACCATATCGATCGTACATTGTTGAATCGATATCCTTATCAAATAAGTTAATTTGTGGAGATATCTCTCATTACGAACAGGAAGAGGCACGATTATCGATCTATGAGTTAAATAGTCACAATAATTCAAATAACAAATGACTCACAAGTAAAACAAAAATAACGACTAAACACCAAGAAGAATTATTTTTGAAAAATGTAATGTTTTTTTTTTATTTCATACACTGAGATTAGCTTAAATTTTGTAAAGGAGACACGCCGTAGCTTAGTTGTTTAAGGTGATATGTTGCAAGTCGGAAGATCGTTGGTTCGAGTCTCGTTGGGGTTAGGATTATTTTAAACTGACCTAAACCTTCTGGCGGCATCATGGCCCTGGGTCGACACAGTCTCTAATGGAAATGAGTGCCAGTTGCTTGTTATGGGGGCTATCACGCAGTGCTGACAATCCGGCTGACACCTAGTGCCGATTTTTTTTTAAAAGTTTGAAGTCTTAACCTTCTAGTACTCCAAGGGCCTACTCAGGTCTGTAGTGGTATCACTTCTTTACCTTTCTGTGAAATATTTACAGTAAAGGAGTAAAAATGTTCTTGTCATGGCATGGTCCAATTCACTTATTGCGTCCCGTTCAGTTTGTCCAATTTAGTTGAATAGTATCAATAGACTTATATGATCGTTGTTTCGCTATTTTAAAATCTACGTTATCCTCTTTCATCTGAATAATTGTGATACAATATGTCCTACAGATACTCTGTATCTAATGTATAATATACATATAGGCCTACAGAATGAAGAAAATATGTCAACATAACACTTTCTAAAAATTAAACAATTTTTATATTTTAGCTTATGAAAAGTTTGAAAATTAAAGTCACATAATACAATAAAAGGACATTAATTATTTATTTTTCACAGGCTGTGAATACTTATACAAATTTCAAAATGTATTTTATTAAACGAAGTAGCAAATTCATTGGCTCTATCTCACCCGAAAATTTAAGGCAGCGCGGACTTAAGTTCTTCAATACATCCCTTCCTGAGCCAATGTTTTTCAATCTTTCCCTGTTTAATTCAATCCCTTAAACCATGGTTAATGTTATTCTCCCAACTCATTCTTCGCCTGTCTACTGGACGCTTTCTTCTGGTTTTTCTACAAGAAGTTTCCATAACCCTCTTTCACTTCCCATTCATACCACATGTCCTGCCCATCCCAGTCCATGAGATTTAACTGTTCTTATTGTTTCTGGTTTCCCATAAAGATCATGTAGCTCACTGTTACATAGTCTTCTCAATTCACCTATTTGTTCATCTCTCTTTGATCTAAAACATTTTCTAATTTTTCTCAAATACTCGTAATATTTTTCTCCTCTCTTAAAGATATCATGTTTCGGATCCATATAATAGGGACTATAAATGAAGAATTACTGTTTTATATATTTATAATTTAGCGTTTTTGACAGAGATTGGGATGACGAGTCCCTATACTGAATAATACTATGAATTTCCAGAGTTGAGCCTATGTTTAATTTCTTTGTGCACCTTATTTCTATTGTAGTTATTGTCCCTAGGTATTTGAATTCAGCCACTTTTACACAATTATCATCATACGCTATTCACCGTCTTTTTCCATTATATAGATTTAGTGTATTACTGTATGCGAACATATAGGCCTATTTTATTTTATTAAAATTTATTTCCAGCATCGTTATTTAGTATGTTTTAATTGAATGCGTGTGTTGGCTTTTAGTATGTTCTCGCTTTCGCCTAATAATGCTACATCATCAGCATATACCAACAGCTTATTAATACCACTGATTTGTATGCCTTCTTTATCATCTAAAGATTTTATGACAAGCTTGTACAAAATTGAATAGTAGAGCCGATAGCTTATCTCCTACCTTTAACCCATTATGAATTTCAAAAGTATTTGAAAACTGTTTACCTATCTGCACCCTACTATAAGCCTATAAAATTCATTTTATGCAAGGATATTTAAGGGTTATATATATATATATATGTGTGTGTGTGTGTGTGTGTGTGTGTGTGTGTGTGTTATATATAGTAGATTTTCGCGGATATAAGCATGATTAAGAAAGTCATTACTCGGAAAATCCAAGGAAACTTTCAGATCAGAGTGATTATAAATTGGAACATAATCATTAAAGAAATGTACCCAACCCAACTCCGACCTTCGCTAAATCACAGCATAAAGTGCTGCATAATACAGAGCAGTTTACAATTCAATACGTTTTACCATATTAGCATATACCTAATGGAATTTCCTGTATTCAAAATAGATGTACCGGTAATAGTAAACATAAATCATGATGTTATGTACCAGCATGAAGTCATTCACATAAGCACAGCAGGTAGCAAATAAATATAAAGTTATCTAATATGTAAGCTCATCCAGTTAAGGTAGTGGTTTTCAAACCATTTCACCACCTGAAACATCTATGTAAGTTAAAAATAATATTATAATAAACCACACTGTGTTTTATTTGCATCTCGTTTCCCTGTATGTACGAACTAATCTATAAGTTTTAACACCTAAAATATAAGACGTTTAAAGGGACGAAGTTACAACTTAAATAATTTAAGAGAAAAAAATTGGAGGATTCTAATGTAAATGGTAGTGTAGAGTAATTCGAAGATGTATTAACATAAAAGATGCAGAATCAAGCAAAATTTACCTAATTTTCCCGTCCTAGTACTACCTTGGTTTCCTAGATGTCAGTATGAGGCGGAATGCTTATCACGGACCACTCAAATGACATCTATACGAAAACAAGTGTAACTAAATTAGTATGGTTCAAATTCTTCCCTGAAGGGGAAGAGCGCCTAAATCTCTGTTAAGGGAAACATGGGCTTACAAGAAGATATATATAGTCTTTAGAGTGGACGTCCTGGTCTTCTTTCTGCAGGTTGATAGCTTAACCATCCGCTAGGGAATTCTGTGATCCTCCATTGGATATACACGTTCATCGAATGGAGGATCACAGGTTACCCAAGCAGATGTTAGGATATCAACCTGCATGAAGAAGAAAACCAAAACGTCCATTCAAAAAACTTTTGAATAGTGTTTCTATTGAGGCCGAAACTGGTCAACAAACGTCCATCGTTAATGGACTATAATGATGATGGTGATGATGATGATGGTGATGATGTGTGTGTGTGTTTTCTTTGTCATCAATGGCATCAATGAGCTGAAAGAAAAAAATGGTTATGAGTTAGGGGCTTACGAGTAAAAGATAGACATATGCTGTCGCGGACTTTTTTTTTAAATGTTCAATTTGTGGTCATTAATTTGGTGTATTTGTTATATTTTAGACATCGTAAGCCATTTAAGTGTCCAAAATTCGACTTTTTTTAGTGCACCGATACACTTTTTTTATCACCAGCCCTATAGTACGTACGGTAATATGTTAATTGTTCCAGAAAAATTCTCTAAATGATGGTGAAAACCCCTTCAAATCGGACAAGTAGTATTTGAGTCCATAAAGGACAGACGGGCAGACAGATTCATGTGTATATATAAAAATTGGGTCTTTATCAAACAAGGACTAAACTTGGAAGGTGAATTTTTTAAGTGGTGTGAACGGTGTAATATTGGATGATGAGGACGTTGACAGGATGTA
This sequence comes from Diploptera punctata, assembly GCA_030220185.1. Taxonomy (NCBI): domain Eukaryota; kingdom Metazoa; phylum Arthropoda; class Insecta; order Blattodea; family Blaberidae; genus Diploptera; species Diploptera punctata. The sequence goes on along the minus strand of JASPKZ010007815.1, from coordinate 1,140,943 downwards.
ACGCGTGCGTACTCGCACCATGGCACGCATGTATCGGACTGTGAGAATATAAATTAAGGACATGCGTCATCAAAAAGAGCAACTCGCTGTGACATTTACCAACGTGATGTGTCATTGGTTTTTTCTCATTCATTCATTCATTCATTCATTCATAGAACCGTGTAATAAACATTTAATTTATCAATTAACCGCATGAACCACAGCCAACATTTTGGAAATGGAATTGATGATTTTCGTTCCAAACTTAGAAGAAATATTCATCGTTGTGAACAAGTAGTGCATAGTTACGTAAGCTTCCTCCATGCTCTAAATATAGTCAGTCATTCTTCCTCTTGCAGTGATCTCAGGGTTTGATCTCTTCAGGTCGAATTTAATAATTTATGCTCTCATGGTAATAAAAAATAAAAATAAAATTTGATAAATAAATGTCAACCACAATCAAATTGAGATTACACAATCTCCTAACTGTAAAATCAGGACTGGAATATGACAGCGAAAATTGGATACCGGCACTAAATTCTAAAATCAAATCAAAATTTCAAGTGGCGCAGATGAGACTTTTACATCCAACCACAGATATACGCCATAAATTAAAAGATCAGATATAGTTGAAGAAATTCAGAATTATCAAAGCAATCGGTTAAAACATGTCCAAAGAATAAACCCATCTTGCTTTCTTATATTAGCATTGCAGTAGAACAACAACTTCTAGTGGTTGGTTTTATGGTGTCGTCCTGGTTAGACGTCATGACCCATGTATTTTAGTGTTTACCTTGAGCATTTAGAATTGTTGTGTTTCTAATGAGATAGTTTCCACTCTTAGAGTGTTTTAAGCGTGTGTTGTGAACAGGAATTTAAGGCTTAAGTTTTTCTGTCATAAACGGTCCTTGGGTGTTTGTCTTGGGTGGTGAGTCTTGTGTTAATTTGTGTGTTGCAGTATCAACTAAAGGAGTTGGAGATAGAGGAAGACCAAAATTAAGAAAGGCTGATCAACCAGATCTTGAGAACCTAAATAAGTTCATGGTGATGATTTTCATGGTTTTACTCAACTCCATTTCAACATTCGATCCCCAAAACTCTATAAAAATCACGTGGCTTCATAATTACATATCAATCATATTCATAAAAATAACTTTAGTCAACAACAAAGTCATCTAGTTCATAACAATAGATCGTCAGAGTTCCGACAAGGCATGAGATAGTTTGAGCGTTTGCCATATGGGATTTTAGATGCTAAATCCGGAGATATAAGGTAATAAGCATAATAATAATAATAATAATAATAATAATAATAATAATAATAATAATAATAATAATAATAATAATAGGTCCCTGATGGAGCATTAATGAGAGATCTCCATCTGACACAATTTCGAGGAATAGTTCTTCCAATGTTTTCAGTCTCATTTCTAATAGATCTCCGCCATGTTCCTCTTGGCGTCCCATTATCCAAGCTCCCTGGGGATTCCATTCCAATGCCTGTATTTCAACTGCCTCCCCTGCTATCCTCAGAGTTTATTTCATCTGATGGAGTTTAGACCATAAGGTATTTTCTTCCACCTCACAGGGTTAAAATGTAATTCAATTACACATATATTAACAAAAGATATCTCTAGGACGAGAGGGAATGCCGAACTTCAAGGTCAAGCATTACGGTTTCCATTGAAAAAGATGCGAAGTGACCATAATAATTAAAACAACTATAAAATATTGTAAATCCGTGCTTACAACAATTCAATTGATAGTGAATAATGACAAGTAAAAATGGTGCTTACCATGTTGGCTTCTGGTTACAAGGTTTACAGGTTCAAACCCAGGCGCGTCCATTTTTTTTTCAAGGGCGTGAAAATGCTGAGAATGGCTTCCTTCGAAAGATAACTTGAGTAAAGCCATTGGGACCCTTGTCATAGATTTACGGCACTTTCAAAAAATCTGAACCCTAAAATAGGAGTCCTTTGAACAACAATGTTCGGTCCCTTCACTCTCCGCTTTCAATAGGGAAACTAATGACTTGGGCTGTGAAAGAGTTATTTAAATAACATTTCTAAGACTAAGGGGGAGGATGCAGTTAACTGCTGTTAAACTAATTAAAATGGCAATGAATATAGGCTTAATTTCATAATATATATATACTGTAATGGAAAAGCAGATACATTTTAGAAAGTGGTAAATCATCATTAACATCCGTGCAAGTATTAGGCCATGTGGCCTGTTACGGTATCAGAGAGGAATTTTCCATCCAGCGCTTTTTTGGACGTCTAATGATCTTTTACCATGAGGATAGTAACAAAGCAAAGCTTTTTGAATTCTGTGAGATGACATTCGTTAAACATGGGCTTTCCAGTTGTACTGGTAGTTTTGATATGATGGAGAATGGGTTTTACACCCAACTTTCCATAATTTCCTCATTTATTTTTATAGTTCCACTTTGTATAGCCTGCTGCCCGGCGCTTAAATCGCATCTCATTTGCTCTTATTCGGCATTAATCTCTTCTTCGTATGAATCTCGCGAAGGTCGTCAACAGGTAGATCTGTCTGATTCATCCGAGGCTTGGTTTGAAACTTGAAAGCAAATCTAAATTTTTCTCCCAATGGGTAGCTGGCCTAATGAAATAAGTAAAGCGGTAAATGTGATCCATAAGTTTGCTACTTTCCAAAGTTCGCCACCAGTTGTTTTATAATATTCGGTATTTAAACAAAACATGCATCCATCGATTTAATGCATGGAGTCTCACAATTTTGTTGAAATGAAAAATAAATTGGCAGTACGCATATCGTTTATGTCGAGTTAGAGAACATATTATTTAGTTGTGGTTGCCGATATAATCTCTTCTCTATAAGTATATTTCCATATTATGGATTAAATAATGTTTTAGTGTATTATGTGTAAATCCTATTGTTAGTATTAAAATATTGTTATTCTTGTCCTCCTCGCTTATCAGTCATTATTCCAAGCCATTGTAGAGACACCCCATATATATATATATATATATATATATATATATAACTAGGACTTTATTAAACTAAAAGTAAGATACATACAATGTTATTTACAAATATGGGTCGCACGGGCAGTAAGTCGTACGTGCTGTTGACAGTCCGTTACAATAAGTTAATGTTTGGTAATAATATATCTTAAAAAACACAATTATATTACATTTAGATAATATACAATTACATTATACATTAACTTGGTTATATAGAATTATTAAGAATTAATGGTATTGCAATTTAACATATTTATTTATGCATACGTGAGTATTGTTCTTATTTTCCGCGTTTTGTCCAGAAATTTACCGAAGTTTATCCAATTTTCTGGGCTTACCATTAACTCATAGCATGCCAATCTTTCATGATTTGAATTTATAAATATTTCCGGTAATAACTGCCGCCTCCAATATTCCAAATCGTTACATTTTCCTAATATATGTACCTCGTCTTCAAAGCTCCCGCACATCGGACATATTCACATATCGTGATCGTCGCTATATATATATATAGGCCTATGGTAATCAAACTCGAGCTCCAGGGATACTGGTCACAGATGGTAACTGTTGTAGCCTACCACAGAGGAAGAGCGTAGTTGAAGGCCCTTAGTCTACTAGCCAACTGGCAGCTTCACATCTACAATCAGATTCACATCTTCGGCATGTTAATTAATACTCTTTCTGGTTAAAATATCTATAATAGATTTATAGATTTTTGTCTGACTGGCTAAATTATCAGCATTTCTAATAGTATTCAGTGTTATCACAATTGAGGTTATGTATTCAATTGTTTTAAATAATAATACAGCATATTTTCTTAACCGTCCTTGTTAAAATATTAAATCATGAAGGTCTTTCGAAAAACATGTTTATCTTCAGCATGCTAATTGATACTTCATGATTTAATAATTTAACGAAGTTTTTTTAATAAAAATTAATTATAGTAGAGGAAGACTGTAAAAAAGGTACTACATCATCATTTAAAACAATTCAATACATAACATCAATTGTGATAATAAATATTAGATGTGTCTTTGTAAGTTACGGAAAATTTAATCGTTAGCAAAAACGAAAACGATGACAATAAGTAAAGTTCCTTTAAGATACAAGTTAGAATTAGAAAGGAAAACAATTGAGCAGGTTATGGTAATCAAATATTTGGGCGTGGAAATAACTAGCTTGGGAATCGTTATATAATGAAGTCAATAGAGCTGCGTGAGGGGCTTAGGTGTATGAATGATATCACATGGAAAAACAAGTACTTAAATAAAGATACCAAAACAAGAATAAATAAAGCGTGATGCACCCAATGCCTCCAAAACAAGAACAGATACTGTTGAAACAAAACAAACTTTAGAAACAAATGAAATGAATATTCTGAGGAAGATTGTACGTAAATAAAGAAAGATCAAATTAGGAATGAAAAAATAAGAAAAAATCAATGGGAATCATTAATAGAGTTTTAAAACCTTCATTAGTGAAAAAACCAACTCTTTATCAATTAATGGCTCGACCAGTCCTATGTTATGGGAGTGAAGCGTGGACTATAAGAACGAGAGATAAAAGCAGACTAATAGCTTGAGAGATGAAATTTATGCGCCGAACAGCTGGCTACACCAAATGGGATCGAAAGAAAAATGTAGAAATCCTTCAAGAACTTAATGTGTCACCAACACTGGACTACATCTCCAGATATCAGCTGGAAGGAACATGTCTCAAGAATGGCTAGATCCAGGATCCCCAAGGCAATAATGAACTACTGTCCAAATGGGAAACGGTAACTTGGTCGACCTATGAAAAGATGGCACGAAAACCGCTTTCTCAGGCCGTAACAGTTCTTCTAGGACTAATACCTGGCAGGATGATGATGATGATGATGATGATGATGATGATGATGATGATGATGATGAAAATAAGAAGGCAGCTGAATATTCAAGCAATAGGCGAATGGATAAAAAAATTGAATGGAATCAACATTATATCCTGCATGACACCAGATAGAATTGTACGCATAGCAAGAGATAAGTTACCAGAGGATGAGAGAAGGATACCCAGAAGAAGAAAAAAAAATCGGGATGAGGCTGTGTCGTGGACATGGTCAGGTGTTTTACATGAATATGTGTACGTAACGGGTATTTTTTGAGCCTATTATATGTATGTCATAATTATTACATCATCCACTATTACATCATTACTTCATCCACTTGCATAGGCTTGGCCGCCCAGCTATATATATATATATATATATATATATATATACTGGCGCTGTCGTTGATCCTCTCGGATGCTTTCATTCTTTTACGTTCCCGACACCGCTTCACTCTGTCGTTTGTGTTTTATGGGTACCATTGGATTGCTCTTGAGAAGCCCTTTCCAACCGTATACGATCTTTATATTTTGATTTGGCTTTTGACGAGTATAGGCCGACATTGCATCATTTATTTTAATGTTTCACTTTAATACCCTATAGATTCGCTATAACTATTTGACACTATTGTTTTATATACGCAATAGATAGATATTGACGAGAGCTGACGATTGAAATTCAAACGAACGTTGTAAATTCTCTGAGTCAAAATTTATATTAAACGATAATTATGTGACGCAGCGAAACGATCTCAAAACGGCGACGCTTTCCTCTCCGCCAAGCGCGATGCGTCACAGTCTACACTCAACGTAACGAATTCTTTGATCCTTTATCTATCGAATGGTGTAATTAAATTTTGGGTGTAGATGATGGATATGTAGTTGCAATACCAAAATGTATCCCCCGATTTTGTTATCATCAGTTTTCTGAATTGCCTCCCACTGTGGACGCAAATTTAATGACGTATTCGCGTCAAAAGAGATGGAGGGACTCTTAATTCTGAATGGAACAAGTCATGGACCTAAAACAAAGAAAATAAGAAGAATAACAATTATATCACTGTAGGAATGAGTGAAAGGCGGTTTTTAGGATATTTGAAGTACATGGACGGGTTAAATTTACAGTGGTGTAATTTTTTCTTTCTTTTCCAGAGGTTAACATAATTTTATGACGGCTCCCTGGCGCAAGCGGTTAGACGCTCGCCTCTCACTGCTGGGTTCCCGAGATCTAGTCTCGGTCACTCCATGTGGGTTTTGTGGTGGACGAAACGGAGCTTGGACAGGTTCTTCTCAGGATTTTCTCCCATTTTTCCCTGCTACAATTTCATTCCACCGTTTCTCCATACTCATCTCATCCATTTCGTTTTATTTCGTTCATATGCCCCTGCGATGGTGCGTCAGGCATGGTCGGCTGGCATTCTTGTCATTCACAGATCTCTGCATAGGGGCTTCATCTCATCTCATCCCTCGGCCTGGACATGAGTTGAGGATATTATTATTATTTATATTTATAATATAATATAAAAATTTTGGTAAAAAGATGAGGACAGAGACAAAACTAAGATTACATAACATCACATCAAAAGCTGTGGAAAGATCAAGACCATCTTCGCTAGGTTTACCGTACAGGCCACATGGCCTAAAACGAATTTGTTCATGATGATGATGATGATGACATCAAAAGCTGCTCTAAAATACGGAAGTGAAATTTGGATTTTAAATAAAAGAAACTCTCATAAACTTCAAGTAAGCCAAATGCGCTTCTTACGATCATTGTTAGGAGTTAATAGACTGGATCACCAAAGGAACACTATTATCAGAGGAAAACTTGGAGTAACAAGTTTAAATGAAGATATACAAAGATACCAACAAGAATGGAAAAATCATCTGAGGAGAATGGCAAGAAATAGACTTCCAAAATTGGCATTCCAATATACCCCAACTGGACATAGGGACCAAGGAAGACCAAAACATCGGTGGAAAGATCAATACCATCTTCGCTAGGTTTACCGTACAGGCCACATGGCCTAAAACGAATTTGTTCATGATGATGATGATGATGATGATGATGTCTTGTTTTATCACTTTTACTTGAATCTGTGATATTAATTGGACAGATTTTCATCCCAGATTGACTGTTGTTTTTTTAGCGGAATTACTCCTAAGGTAGACGGCTCCATGGCGCAAGAGGTTAAACGTTCGCCTCCCACCGCTGGGGTGCCGAGATCGAGTCTCGGTCATTCCATGTGGGTATCGTGGTGGACGAAACTGAACTTGGGCAAGTTTTTCGTGGGGTTTCTCCCGTTTACCCCTGCCACAAATTCAGTTCCACCATTTCTCCATACTCATCTCATCCATTTCGTTTAATTTCATTCATCCGCCCCTATGACGGTGTGTCAGGAGTAGTCGGCCGGCACGCTTGTAGTTCACAGACCTCTTTAAATATAGGGGCTTCATCTTATCTCATCCCTCGATCCAATCCTGAATTGAGGGAAATTTTGAGGAAGTGGCTGAATTCAAATACCTAGGAACAATAATCACAAATGGAAATGAGATGCACAAATAAAGTAAACGTAGGCTCAATTCTGGAAATGCGTGCTATTATGTATTACAGGGACACTTGATGTCCCAACTCCTTTCAAAAAGCGATAAACTAAATATACATAAAACTGTTATTCTAGCAATTATATTATATAGATGCGAAATACGGACGTTACTTTAAAGGAGGAAAGGAGATTACGATTATTTGAGAATAAAGTTCTTAGGAAAATTTTTGGACCAAAGAGAGATGAACAGACAGGTTAATGGAGAAAACTACATAACAGTGAACTACATGGTCTTTATATAAAGCCAGATATAATGAGAACATTTAAGTCTCGTAGACTTCGATGGGTAGGGCATGTGGCACGAATGGGGAACGAAATACATGCATGGAAGATTCTTGTAGGAAAACCAGAGGGAAAACGCCCAGTTGGGAGACCAAGAATGAGGTGGAAGAATAACATTAACTATGATTTGAGGGAAGTAGATTATACAGGGGATGATTGGAAAACATTGGCTCAGGATAGGGATATGTGGAGAGCTTATGTCCGCGCGGTCATGAACCTACGGGTTCGATAGTGTCAATGAGTTAGTTAGTTTGATAAAAAATCAATATCAGTCTACGTTATTTATTAGATACGCCACTGATTAATGAATTATATATATATATATATATATAGGCCTATATATAGAAAACTAGTGGTTATACTCCTTGCCTATAGTCCCGAGGGTCGCGGGCTCAAAACCGGCCGGGGTCGATGGATTTTTTAGGATGGAAAAATCCAAGGAGCAAGTCCTCTGGGAGGGACTTAAAGCCTTGGGTCCCGAATCTGAAGATATTCAGGCTCGTAAACGGTCCCTAAGCCTGAATAAAAGGCCTTGATCCTTAAGCCCGAATAAAAGGACTCTAAGCAAAATTTACCGAATTTTCCCGTCCTAGTACTACCTTGGTATCGTAGATGTCAGTATGAGGCGAAACGCTGACCATGGGCCACTTCAATTAGGCCTACATCTATACGAAAACAAGTGTAACTAAATTAGTATGGTACAATTTCTTCCCTGTAGGGGGAGAGCGCCTAAATCTCGTTGAGGTAAACAAGGGCTTACAAGAAGATCTTTATTTTACCTGGCAGAGTTAAGACTTTAGGCAGGGCGCCCACTGGAACGACAAGCGACAGCAACAAGACACGGATTTGTTGCTTTGCTTGTTGCTAGCGTGTATGTTTCTTTATATCGAATTGCAAGAAGCCCATTCGTCTGATACGACAGCAACTTGACACCAACTGTTTGTGTTGTATCGCTCAAAGTGCTGCATGCTCCACTTTTTGTTGTGTCAGTTGCAAGTTGCTCGTATACAAGTGTGAAGATGAGAGACGATCCTGATTTCAATATAACATTTGTTGAACTTATTAAAGAATATCCTTGTCTTTATGATACTACATTGAACCAATACAGTAACAGAAATGTTCAAGATCAGGCATGGCGTAGGATTGCCAAGGAATTGTCGGAATCTGGTAAATAATGAATATTGTATTATTAAAAATAAAAACCCATTCAAATTAACAATTGAATTTTCGAACATTTTTTAATGCCATGATAATTTATTTTCTGTCAAGCCCACAATTCACTAAATAGATTACAATAACAGCTCAATTATGAAAATATGTCCGTCGCTGTGGAGTAGTCGGTAGAGTCCCTACCTTCCACTCCGGCGACCCGGGTTCGATTCCCGGCGGGGTAAGGGAATTTTAAAATCTCAACCTTGGAACTGGGTGTGTGTCGTGTTCAAGTTGTACCCATTGGGTTTAATTCCTAAAAAAAATGAAAATATTAAAGTATTTTTAACTTGTTTCAAACTCTTTACACACTTGCCCGTAATAAATAAATAAATGTAAAAGTAGCAAGTGAATTTCCGAACAAATGATCGTAGGAAAGCAACTATGACGTTGCATACGAATTTATGTAATTGAGAATTTACAAATGTGCAAACAGTAATTATAGACTCCTTCATTTATCTATTTTCTTTCTTTATTTTTGTTTTGTCTAATGCCACCAGGTTGTCTCTTATGACATTTGTGGTTCTTCCCTGGCTTTGGCAGAATTATAATCTATTTCTTAGGTTGGGGCACCTGGAAGGCGGAGTTACGTTATCCCGATGATATTATGGGTGATAAATGATAATGAAGCACCAGGAGAGTTCTTAACCTGAATTCTAGACCATGGGCAACCACAGGAATAATTCCCTTTAAGAAAAATTCCTATGGCTTGACCGGGAATCGAACCCGGGACCTCATGAACTGTAGTCAGAAACGCTGACCACTAGCCCATGAAGCTGGTTATTTTCTTTATTTCTTTTTTTTTAATTTAAATAACTTCATAAATAAATTACTTTTTTTTTGACATCTTATATTTCTTCCAATTGTTATTTAATACATATTTAATTCTTTGAACATATTAAAAACACCACTTTCTTCTACATTAGCAAGCCAAAAAGGATGTACCCAGAATCGCCTTTTACGTCTTCTGTTGTAATAATTTATATTAGCTAAATAAACTAGATCGAGAACATCCTCGTCCTCCGACGACATGTTGTACTATGAATCAGTCCAGTGAGCGTCAGGTCACTTTGCTGTCATAGTCCGTGTTGGATCAGTGTATTTGTTGTATCGCTATCATATCACGATCATCTTAGTGGGCGCCCGGCTTTGTCTACCACTCAAGCAGGCTAAAAAAATACAAAAATTATTCTTACGTCTAATTACAATACAAATAAATATTACATGGCATGTCTTCAATATAATAATTATTTACAAAATATTTTGCTTTAATCCAGATTTAACGAATGATATATAAAGTGCACAAGATAGAAACATGAGAAAAATAACTATTAATGACGTAGAATAAATTTAGCTGTCGAGAAAAATCAATTATTTAGCAACAGATGATTGTATAAACGTGACTTAAAAGTACCAAGTGTGCGGAAACCCTTGATATCTTGAGGAAGAAAATTCCAGGAGCGGGCAGAGGTGCTATAAAAGAAGTAGAGTATAAGAGGAAGTACTATGAAAAGGGATTTGTTAGCAGACTATTATCTTGTGATCTATTGTCAATATTATGGACACGATTAATAGTCTAATATGAAATCGAGTCTACAATTAATAAATAACTAACTCAATGACGCGGGAGGCTTAGAAGGTCCTTGTTCTGCCAGCCAGCAGCTGGTCCCACAGCCACTTGTCATTACAGAGGTGGCGATCATCTAGCTAGAATACCGGTGACAAATAGTCAGCATGTCGAATCTCCCAGCCGTTATAACTGCCTCATTTGATTCATGTAACTAATTAATATTTGCTAGCTTTCTTTTCTTTACAATGTCGACACATTCCTCATCAACCATTTCTTGTTTTGACTCTTTTTTTATAAATAACCAAGAATTTGTTAATCATTACAGCCACTTTCCCAGATTGTAATTGGTATGTTACCAAATTTGGTTGAAAATTCTTCAAGCGTTCGATGGGTAAGCCGGCACGTATACACATAAGCATGCATTAATTTATATATATATATATATATATATATATATATATATATATATTTATTTATTTATTTATTTATTTATTTATTTATTTATTATTGTTCTCCCTAGTGAAGTTAAGGCCATGCGACCTCTTTTTCCACTCAACCAGGACAAACATGTTTCAATAAAATTCAACACCACAAAAATTAAAATCAAATTATAATAAGATATTTGAGGCATTGCCGTTATATTTATATTAGCCTCTGGTTTGATTTATTAAAATATGTTTATGATAGAAATACGTAAATTAATATATCAGGAAAATCATCTGAATTAATGTTTAAAGCGAGAAATGTTTCCCTGAACTGGGACTTGAACCCAAGACGCCCTCTTTACGGGCTGTTGTTCTTACCACTTGAGCTAGCATGTTTCAATCCTGACACAAATTTCATTCTCTCTCTCTCCCTTTATAATCCCGCGTTCCAGTAGCAGTGAAAATTAATTCACAATACAATGGGTTGGTTCTTAAATCAAGAAGACATTATGTTGAATTTTTACATTAATTTATGCTGTAAACCCTTTTAATGGAATAAGTTGCAAATTAATACACTCAGGCAAATCATCTAAACCAATGTTTAAAGAAAAAAAAATTGCCCCAACCTGCAAGTGGTCGATTTTCGCCAAAATTGGAACCGCCATGCTAACAATATTTAATAAAACATTGCCTGCCTGATACGATCTAAAATATTAAAACGATTATAAAATAGTTTGCGGATTGCATAAATAATTAAAAAATGGACTCCCAGTGTCAACAGTATTGAACTTGCCCATAGCAAGGTACTCTGACGTGGATGTGATCTCGTGGCCACATCCCTGGGAGTGAAAAACACATATCTGGAACTTCTATATATACTCAACAAAGATGTAAAAATCCGGTACCTGCAGATAAGATCGAGAAATTTGTTCTTGTTTTCGACTGAAATTAAACAAATCAGATATTATACCTAAACAATCATTTGCAAAAAATTATTCTGAATAAACTTATAGTACCCACTGTTGAAGAGCATTGAGAATAAATGTTTAATAATAAAATAAATTGTGCAAGTTCTCGACATATTTATACAGGAAAAAATTGCATTAACTTCAGTAGTGTCGTCTCTTTAAATATTATACAACTAACTACTCTTAGAAATATACAATGTTGTATCCATAGAAACTATTTCATTATAAAGAAAAATGTCTTGAGTTTTTGTGATATTATGAAATGCAACGATCCATGACTGTTTGTATTTTCATAATAGAATTATTTATCGTGAAAACATTTATTTTGCATGACAGGTGGGACACGTATTTGTTTATAATACAGTGATTTATTATGAAAATGATTTCTTCATGTGTGAATTGTATTGTTGATTTTGCAGTCGTAAGTGACAAATGGTATTTGCAGGAAATTTTAATTGAACTCATTTTAAAATTAAAATCTGTTTCATAAAACAATATTTTTTGTATTGTATAGAAGCTGTTTTTTTCTGTTCTCTAATAAATGTGAACAGATAATGATACTGCTTTCTTGCATAATTGCGTCTAGTTACTGCTTTCTTGTATTGCTGAAGTTATAGAGTTTAATATTATTAAATGTTTATATAACCTTTACTTATCTAATTTAATTGCAGTAAGAGGTGACAATAAACTATTACAATGACAGGAAATTCATACGGGAGAGAGTCAAGGATGTCCTCTATCGCCACTTTTATTTATCACTAGCTAATACCCGGCGTACGCTGTTACGCCTAAATGAATGATAATGTGTTTTTACGTTTAGTTGAATAAGTAAGAGGAAAAATAATTATAAATTTATATCATTATTTTTAGATACCCCGTGCTGATTACTCGGCATTCCCCGGGGATCTACGTATCCCGATGTACTTGGCATAAATGAGCTGAAAGATAAAATTCGTTGTTTCGAGTTATCCGTGCTGCTGCTCTGCTTGCCCGAGAATCTACTTATTCCGATCTTCTTGGCATCAATGAAAGACAAAATTGGTTATTGTGAGTTATCCATAAAAGATAAACATATGTCGCGGGCTTTATTTTTACAGTTTTTTGAGATATTCAATTCTGTGTACATTAATTTGGTGTATTTTTTTATGGTTTAGGCGGCGTAAGCCATTTAAGCGTACAAAAAGCCACTTTTATTTTACTTTTTCACTACAAAGGGTGATTTTTAAGGGTGAAGCGCTTGAGCATTAAAAGTCTCTTATAGCCTATAACCTTCCCGGGAAAATCCTGAACATTTTGCAAAAAAGCTCCATCAAAATCGGCAGTGCAGCTTGCCCGGGAATCTACTTATCCGATCTTCTTGGCATCAATGAAAGACAAAAATGGCTATTGTGAGTTATCCGTAAAAGATAAACACATGCTGCCGCGGACTTTTTTGTAGAGTTTTTTGAGATATTCAATTCTATGTAAATTAATTTGGTGTATTTGTTATGTTTAGGCGGCGTAAGCCATTTAAGGAAAATAAAAGGATTTTTTCCACGTTTTTCACTACAAAGGGTGATTTTAAGGGTGTAGGAGTTGAGTATCACAACTCTCGTATAACCTATGTTCATCCCGGGAATCTCCTGAACATTTTGCAAAAAAAACATCGTAATTGGATGAACGGTATGGCAGCGCATAAAATACGAACAAACATTTTTATATATTAAATTATTGTTTTTGAAAAGTGCAAGTTTAGTATCCTGGAGAAACCACATACAGGTGTAATTATCAGAATGTGGTGGGGGGAGCTAAGATTGGCGCACGGTCTGTTGTCCACAGTCCAGTCCAGTTTGTTTCTAGCAGTGAGAGGAGTGCTTAGGTTCTAATAGTGGAAGTTGGTTCCATCTGTTGCAATATGAATTACGTGAACTCGCACTACCCAATATTTGTCATATTGGTAAGTACATAATGACAATACACAAACATGTTTCCACGTTTTAATACAGTTAAATTTAATATACATCTCATATTTCAACAACGTCTCAATTACCAAATAATGATTATGGAGATTGTCACCAATAGATACAGTTTTTGTTTTTCTATACTTTCTGTGTAATCCTGTCTAGTATTAAGCTCTTTGGTATTGTATAATAGGCCTATTTGATCTACAGATAAAACTTACCATTAACCAACTCACTGGCAGTATTGAACCCGTAAGTTCATGGCCGCGCGGACATAAGCTCTCCATACATCCCTATCCTGAGCTAATGCTTTCCAATCATTCCCTGTATAATCTACTTCCCTCAAATCATAGTTAATGTTATTCTCCCACCTCATTCTTGGTCTACCAACTGGGCGTTTTCCCTCTGGTTTTCCTACAAGAATCTTCCACGCAAGTATTTCATTCCCCATTCGTGCCACATGTCCTGCCCATTGCAGTCTACGAGACTTAATTGTTCTCATTATATCTGGCTTCCTATAAAGACCATGTAATTCACTGTTATGCAGTCTTTTCCATTCACCTCTCTGTTCATCTCTCTTTGGAAAACTTAACATTACAGTATTAAAAAACAAACAAAAAGTTGTAATAATTATAATTGAAGGCCTTATGGCAATAACATGATTAGCCACATATTGTTCTTTCCGAGAAATAAGGATCTTATTGTTAAAAAAATTATAAATACTAATTGATCAGTATTGTTGTGAATATGTTGTGTGTCTATAGGCCTATGTTTTAACCCATCACTGGCGTACTTACAAATGATTTTATGGATATTTCAATACGTTTGTTTTTATATTGAGAAATCTCATTTTTTTAACAGAATATCGCTTATAATGTTACTGTCCTAAGCCCTTCAATTATTCAAAAAGACTATAGCCTGTTTGCGATGGTTTAAGGTTTTTCGGTTGTAGCGTAGATGCCCCAGATTTTTATTTAGATAAATTAAGGTAGACGTTAAATTTATTTTTTTTTCAAATATGCCATTATACCTAAATTACTTGGTGGCAAACCATAGCGTAGTGGTTAAGGCACTACGCTACAAGCCGGAAGGTCGAGGATTCGAGTCCCGGTGGGGTCACGATTTTTAAACTAACCCAAACCTTCTGGCGGCAACTATGGCCCTGAGATCGACTCGCCTCTAACGAAAATGAGTACCAGACGCTTGTTATGTGGGTAAAGACGGTCGTCACGCAGGGCTGATAACCCGGCTGACATAAGGTGCCGATTGTCTAGAAAAAGTGGGAGCCTTAATATACTACTATCCCAGGGCCTCCTGAGGCCTGTAGCGTGATTACTTTACTTTACCTATATCTAATCAAACCATACTTACTTACTCATTGGCACTATCGAACCCGTAGGTTCATGGCCGCGTGGACATAAGCTCTCCATACATCCCTATCCTGAGCTAATGCTTTCCAATCATTCTACTTCCCTCAAATCATAGTTAATGTCATTCTGCCACCTCATTCTTGGTCTACCACTGGGCGTTTTCCCTCTGGCTATCCTATAAGAAGCTTCCATGCAAGTCTTTCATTCCCCATACGTGCAACATGTCCTGCCCATCGCATTCTAAGAGACTTAACTGTTCTTATTATATCTGGCTTCCTATAAAGACCATGTAGTTCATTGTTATGTAGTCTTCTCCATTCACCTGTCTGTTGATCTCTCTTTGGTCCAAAAATTTTCCTAAGAACTTTATTTTCAAATACTCGTAATCTCATTTCCTCCCTTAAAGTAAGAGTCCATGTTTCGCATCTATATAATATAACTGGTAGAATAATAGTTTTATATATTTTCAGTTTAACGTTTTTTGAAAGGAGTTGGGACATCAAGAGTCTCTCGCAATGCATAATAGCACGCATTTGCAGAATTGAGCCTATGTTTAATTTCATTGTGCATCTCATTCATATTTGTGATTATTGTTCCTAGGTATTTGAATTCAGCTACTTCCACAAAATTTCCCTCATTTGTCATTAGCTGTCCATTTCCATTACATAATGTATTTCTACGTGTGACCATATATCTAGTTTTATTAATCAAACCATAGTCTTCGTAAATAATTTAAGTAGGCGTAGGCTTAATATTTTAGGCAGTCCAAGATAAGTTATGCCCCTGTTATATAGATGCATTGTTTTAAAAAATTGGTTTATAGCAGAGGAAGGAGGGGCTCGCGAAGTGTAGGAAATAAAGAGCCCCTTCACCTCACTGGCTGCTTACTGATATTTCTTAACATTGAAGAAATGTTGCTACTCTTAAAGACAAGGAAAATAGAAATAATGGTGACCATTATGTCATAGCTATAAAGAGAATATAGTTTTATTTAGTTTATTATCCGACTTGAAGGTCAGATTGTTCAGGAAATATACTAATCTTGGACTTGAAGTCTTCGTTCGATACTGGGCAACATAAAGAGGGGGGTAATTAAATGGAAACCTTTATGAACGACTCTTAAAACAGCAGAACGTAACTATAGTATTTGGAATAGATTTGGCTGTTCTATGGCACTGTGCCGCCTGTGAATATTTGATCGGAGAACAAGTGACTGCTAGCGTTATGTTGGCCAATGTGATAACACATGTTCCCGCTAGTGCCGATTGCCAACATGTTTACTCACATATATAAGAGGATTCTATCCCAGAAGTTCTCCTACATTTGTGGGCAAGTTAGTGAGAAAATGGGTAAATTAGAGTCATATGGGCAAGTTAGTGCTAGTTTGGGCATGTTAGAGTGAGAAAATGGGGCGAGTTATAAATCAGATTAGTTCAGCGTTCAGCTGTATGTTAGCAGGTTTTTTTTGTGATAAGTTGGCTACACTGTCTGAGCAATGCATTTAAAATATGCTGATTTTAGGTTACTTTAAGTTCATCTTCACTCCTTTTAAGGCATTTCTCTTATTTTATTGGGGGGGGGGTCAACATATACAGCCTATTTCTCTCAGGTAATTATTCACATATTGTTTTTTTTATCATTTCACTCACCTCATACTTCATATGAAGTATGAGGTGAGTGAAATAATAAAAAATAAACAATATTAAAAAACCTCATAGTGTTATTTCCTATCTACATAGCTTAATTATTCACATATTCGGTTTTTATTTGAATTTATGCAGGTGGCATAGACTCCCCGTAGATTTTATTATAATTCAAGCTTAAAAAAGAGCTAGCGTTATTAAAGAAACATATAGAAAGATTTTCTAAATTGATTAGAGCTTAGGGCCTATCTACTCGTATTTAAATGTCGGGTAGAGATTTTTTCATTTTTATAGAACCTTATCCTGGGAACCATTTACTCTTCGTTACAAATAAGTTCCAGAAGCTTTCATGGAGATAAAGTTGTTTGAAACCTCCTCAGTCCATTTTCTAAAAATATGTTGATATTGTCCTTCTCTTAAGTCTTCATGCCCTCTTTAGAACGTAACTTGTTTTTAATTCAATCCATTTATCTCTTTATCTACTTTATGGTCCTGAGCAATCCAGATACTTAGAGAAACTTTATTCAAGACCAATAATTCGCTTATAAATTGGATCAGAATTTCCAATCTAACAGTAATATCATGAATTCGGCTGAACTGCACTTCTAATTGCCCTTGATTCTTCAGTTTATTGTTGGAAACTATAGCTCTTCTGTATTTACTAACATTTTTGGCTCAACTGCACTTCTACTAGCGCTTGATTTTTCAGTTATATTGTTGTAAACTACAGTCCTTCGTCTGTATTTACTAACATTATTTAATATTTCAAACTTTTTCAAACAATTTTTATAACATTATTAGACAATTTTGAAGTATTTATTTAAATATGCAAATCAAAATATTATGGCACTGTTAGACAATATTGTGATGCTAACTGCTATTTTCTCCACAGAATATATTACTTAGTCTATGATTTTTCTATCGCTGTTTTGGGTTATCGTTGGTTGGATCAGCGTTAGGGAATGATAAGTGTACACCCATTTTGAATAAAAGTTTTGTAATTTTAATATTAATAATATTTTTTAACATAGATTTGGGGATTTATTGAAATGTTGGTCATTTAAATTTCATAGCAATGGATAGTAATCGAGGATGATAATAGACTATGGTTCGATTGTGGCTTATCGCTGGCTCTATCAACTCTGGTGCATGCGCACTGTTGTTCTATAGGACTTAAAAGTACACTCATTTTAATGAACGTTTGGTAATGTTAATATTAATATGTTTCTTTAACGTAGATTTGGGAATTTATTGCAAAGATTTTGTCATTTAAATTTGATAGCGATGTGCTGCCTTCTAGCATAAGCACAAATCTTTAGTACGATATCGATAATAATCGATATGTGGCAAGGATGATAATCGATATGTGGTTAGATGGTGGGTTATCGCTGGCTCTATAAATTCTGGCGCATGCGCACTGTTTTTCTATAGGACTTGGAAAATATATCAAGTAAGTTTAAGCGCAGTTTTTCCGATTACTTTCAATACTACTTGGCTCTTGAATTTTTACATTTCCAGCTGATGATAATCTACGGTTAAGAATTATTGTATTAGGATTCTTAGCTACGTATTATAGAGGTTCTGGAAGAGAAACCTTGGTTAACGGAGATACAGTCTCATATTTTATTGATAGAACAAATAAGTCAATAGAATAACATTGACTGCCACGCACTAAGGTTAGAGGTTAAATTAGGTTCTCAGCTTGATTTCAGCTACTCTTTGAATTATGAAACGCTGTATACTGAGTGTCCTTGATGTGACCATTTTCAGATTTATCTAATATATATTCGTATTTTCCACGATTCATTTTTTTTTCGTAAAAGTTTAATATTGGTCTAGATATTTTTAGAATCGAGGACCATAGTTTTTTTAACATCGTGCACCATGGTTTCTTTAACATCGTGCACCATGGTTTCTTTAACATCGTGCACCATACTTTCTTTAACATCGTGCACCATGGTTTCTTTAACATCGTGCACCATGGTTTCTTTAACATCGTGCACCATACTTTCTTTAACATCGTGCACCATGGTTTCTTTAACATCATGCACAATGGTTTCTTTAACATCGTGCACCATGGTTTCTTTAACATCGTGCATCATACTTTCTTTAACATCGTGCACCATAGTTTCTTTAACATCGTGCACCATAGTTTCTTTAACATCGTGCACCATAGTTTCTTTAACATCGTGCACCATAGTTTCTTTATCATCGTGCACCATAGTTTCTTTAATATCGTGCACCATAGTTTCTTTAACATCGTGCACCATAGTTTCTTTAACATTATGCACCATAGTTTCTTTAACATTATGCACCATAGTTTCTTTAACATTATGCACCATATTTTTTAACATCGTGTACTATATTTTTTTAATATCGTGCACCATAGTTTTTAACATTGTGGACCATAGTTTTTTAACATTGTGTACCATATTTTTTAATATCGTATACCATAGTTTTTAATATCGTGTACCATAGTTTTTAATATCGTATACCATAGTTTTTTTTAATATCGTGTACCATAGGTTTTTTAATATCGTGTACCATAGTTTTTTAACATTGTGCACCATACTTTCTTTAACATCGTGCACCATTGTTTCTTTAACATCGTGCACCATGGTTTCTTTAACATCGTGCACCATGGTTTCTTTAACATTGTGCACCATGGTTTCTTTAACATCGTGCACCATGGTTTCTTTAACATCGTGCACCATGGTTTCTTTAACATCGTGCACCATGGTTTCTTTAACATCGTGCACCATGGTTTCTTTAACATCGTGCACCATGGTTTCTTCACCATCGTGCCCCATGGTTTCTTTAACATCGTGCACCATAGTTTCTTTAACATCGTGCACCATAGTTTCTTTAACATCGTGCACCATAGTTTCTTTAACATCGTGCACCATAGTTTCTTTAACATCGTGCACCATAGTTTCTTTAACATTATGCACCATATTTTTTTTAACATCGTGTACTATATTTTTTTAATATCGTGCACCATAGTTTTTAACATTGTGGACCATAGTTTTTTAACATTGTGTACCATAGTTTTTTAATATCGTATACCATAGTTTTTTAATATCGTGTACCATAGTTTTTTAATATCGTATACCATAGTTTTTAATATCATATACCATAGTTTTTTTAATATCGTGTACCATAGTTTTTTTAATATCGTGTACCATAGTTTTTTAACATCGTGCACCATAGTTTTTAAACATCGTACACCATAGTTTTTTAACATCGCGCACCATTGTTTTTTTAACATTGTACACCATATTTTTTAACATCGTATACCGTATTTATTTGTATTTGTCCACATTTCTAGTTTTTCATAATTTAATTTATAAGGACCACTGCACATTCTGGTTATGTTTTCTTCATTTCAAGTATCTTACATTAGTTAAGTAATCTAGTAGGCAGGTATAATTACTTACATGGTTAGCGAATTCCGATTGAATGAAGCTATTGAGGTTATTTTCATGAAGAAAATGAAAAACAAATTACAGATCTTCACCAATACTATCTGTAGATACCGAAAAAGTAGGCTTACATACGTAGGCCTATATAATATTTGACATGGTCATGTTCGGTCGCTAGAACGGCCTCTAGAGCCTTATCGGATGTGTGTGTGTATAATATATTGTAGATTTTCGCGGAATAAGTATGATTAAGAAATGTTTCTTGATTCCTTGATAATGGCATGTGGGAACATGTCGAAACTTCGGAATCTGTGGCCAGAGTCCAACCTTGAATCCTTAAGGGAGCCTTAATTCTTACTACCCCAAAGGTCTCCTAAGGCCTGTAGTGGGATCACTTTACCTATATATATATAGTGGAATCATTTTATCTTTACATATAACTAAAAGTAAAGTGGTCCCACCACAGGCCTTAGGAGATCTTTGGGGTTGTAGGTCCTTATATCTCCCACTGTTTCTAGACAATCTGAACTTGATGTCAGCCCGTTAGAGTTTGGGTCGACCCCAGAACCATAGTGCCACCAGAAGGTTGCAGTCAGTTCATAAATCCTGGCCCCCACCGGGACTCGAACATTCGATTTTCCGGTTTGTAACGTACTGCCTTAACCAAGTACGCTACGGCGTTCCCCCCATATATATATATATATATATATATATATATATATATATATATATATATATATAATCATGAACAAATTCGTGCATATACACATACATACATCGTGTTCTGTCCAAGAACAGGCTTTTTTCTGCAAATTCGGCATTCTCCGCACTTTCCTTAACTCAGGCTTCCTTTTTGAATCCGCATACAAACCATGTCTACCGCTGTGGTCTCGAGGTAGCGTGCTGCCTTGTCACGCAGCGGGCCCGGGTTCGATTCCCGGTCGGGGCAGTTTTTCTGGGTGAGGTTTTTATCGGGGTTTTTCCTCACCTGGAAGACAAATGTCAGGAAAACTTTAAGGCCTAAACGGTCCCCGAAATCATATGACCATCATCATCATCATCATCATCATCCTTCACCGCTGTTGAAAGCAACGGGAAGCTACCACACCTACAGTTCCCTAGTAAAGCTGCAAGCATAGCATGAAAATGCTATGATTGCAGTGAAAGACCTGCCCTTGGGCAGAATTACTATGGATGGATACAAACCATTTATTTTAATACTATCGTCTGATGTATTTTTTCTGCCTCTTATCTTTTTTTCCGTTGGCCATTCCTTCTGGGGTATCCGTCATCAGGTAGTTTATTCTCAGCCAGTGGGCAATTCCATTTCTTGTCCTCTTCTTTATGAGTTCCAACATATATATATATATATATGTCAACGTAATTTTTGTTTTACCAAAACCAAACTTGGCATGTAGGAATGGGTTAAAAAAGTAAGGTTGAATTCATTAACCAGCAAAATCGAAATATTAGGCATAGGAATTCGCCTGAAACTAAAGTTAAAAAATCGTTCTAACAGTCATTTATATGTTATTAAAAAGAACGAGGAAGGTATTATCCAAAAATCAGTGAAATCCGAGCATTAGTAGTGGAAATTTACCTGAAACTCGAAATTAAAAATTGTCCTTTGTTTTTCCTGCGGTCCGGCACTTTTAAATATGCTGATAATAGAAATTGTGATTCTCAAATTCAACAAATGATATAATATATACTAAGTTAATCAGCAAAATTGGATCATAAATTACACTTGCTAAGGAATTCGATTAATTTACGCAGTTCCTGCGTGACGGACTTTAGGATAAATCTACCTAATTTCATGTATATTTGTTTTTTCTTATTTCATTTAAATATTTACAAAAAAATAATGATCCTGATTTAAAGTAGGCACCCTTAAACAAATCCATAAAACGTAAGTTTTATTTGATTTTCATATTTATTATATAATACAGTGACAGCTGTTTCGGTACACTGTACATTTTTCAGACATGTTAACAAATTATGAATTGTGTTCCAACTGATCTAAGCAACAATACAACATGGTTTATTATGGTTTATTTATTTTTTTAAATTTCAAATTCAAATCAAGTTGAGAATTTAACAGTTGCTTACTACTTTTAAATTTATTAATTTCTACAGCCTCCAAAAGATCTAACTTCTTACCCTTATCACAAACATGTAAAATTTCAAAATTTGGATCGAAATTATAATTAAATTGGAATAGGTGGTTATCATATTTTGAATATTCTAAATTTTTGTTATATGCTCTCATGTGTTCCTTTACCCGAGAGATAAAAGGTCTACCAGTTTGTCCTATATAGACATTGTCACATGTGCCACACTTCAATTTATATACACCTGATAATTTTTATTTTTTTATTTTGGTTTCATTGTTTTTATTACATTTTAAAAGTTTTATTAGTTTTAAATGCCACATTAATGTTCAACTTTTTATAGTGTTTAGATATTTTATTTGAAAGTGGGCCTATGTATGACATTACGATATATTTCTTTATGTTTTCTTTGGGTAAAGGAAAAACTTTGTTGATTGCTTTTTTGTAATGAACTTTCTTAATTAAATATTCTATAATTTTAGGGTCGTTATTATTAATAGCTAATTGTTTAATAATATTCAATTCATTATTATATTCCAAGGGTGAAAGAGGGATATTTAAAAGTCTATGAATGTAACTATTAAAGGCTGCCATCTTATGAGTATATGGGTGAAGGGAAGAACTATGGATAGTGGTATCAGTATGAGATGGTTTGTGAAAAATACCAAACTCAAACTTATTATCAATGTGTTTTATTGATAAATCCAAGAAATTTATACTATTATTTGTTTCTAATTCCATTGTGAAATTAATACTTCTGTGAATGTTATTAATAAAATTTCCAGTAATGTTTAGCGTTATGCCAGGACCACCGGCGAAGACAGCACAAGATAACACAAAACAAGGGTAATACCCAGGCTGTATATAAGCGGGGAGTGGAAAGCAGAGACTATCTACCACGACGGATTTAAAAGTTGAACATGGATAATTACGTTTCCATCTTTACGTCAACTGAGTGTTTGAACTTACAGTTGAAATTCCAAAATTGGCATGCTAAGTCGTTGCAAAAAAAGTCTAGGATACTAGAAATTTGCCCCACACACCCTTTTGTACTGATCTGTCCTCGGTCAATCACTTTTTTTTCCCTCCTTCTTTCACACATTTTTTCTAGGGATTTTCCAAGAGCAGTTCCGGATCTCTACAACTCAATTATGAGATTCCTAAATTACTTTTACTGGTGGAAAACACATTAGCACTTCCAGTCATGTCTAAATAGAAAGTTATTCCATGGCTAAGATGAGTGCACTGTTTATTTTGTGCTTTTGACAGACGTTTAACATCTATCGCCATATCGCGTCTAGAATTTTTTTATTAGATCCAGTAGATTGTGTAGTATATATTGTTATGTAAAGCTTACTATAACGTGACTTTTGCGCTTTTAAGCCCTTATTATTGTTATTATTATTGCTATTATTATTATTATTATTATTATTATTATTATTATTATTATTATTATTATTATATAATTATATAATAGTGATCTACATGATGTTTATAGGAAGTCAGATATTGTACGAACAGTTAAGTCTCGTAGATTGCGATGGGCAGGACATTTGGCACGAATGGGGAATGAAAGATGTGCATGGAAACTTGTAGGAAAATCAGATGAAAAAACCCAGTTGGTAGACCAATAATGAGGAGGGAGAATAACAACCATGATTTGAGGGAAGTAAATTATACAGGGGATGATTGGAAAACATTAGCTCAGGATAGGGACGGAGAGTTTATGTCCGCGCGGCGATGGACCCACGGATTCAATAGTGCCAATGAGTTAGCGGTGAAGTCAAGTTGTGCTCGTGCTAAGTTTGGTATAGGGAAATTTTTATTATATCTGCCTCCCGAATCAGTTTGACACACATGATTCTTGGAATATAAATACAAATTGGAATTTTTTTACCCGCAGTGGCATAATGCATCAGTAGTATCTAACATTTTTACATAAATAAAAAACAAACTAAAGATTTTGACTCTGATTCTGAGTATTACAGAAACTACTAAGCTTAAATTCTAAAATGAATGACCTTCTGAAACAAGCAATTATTTGCTATCAACCAGAAATTCGTTACCCTGTATAAAACTTAGGACAAATTAAATATTTTAAAAACAAACAAAAAAATACATTTCGGAGATGGCGTTTTGTCGTACCAAGAACTCGTTCGTTTTGTTTGTAGTAGTAGCCGACATGTCCTAAACCTTTTGCTGGTCGGGCCATATTTTAATTTTTGAAAGATTTTTTTGATCCTTGCCAACTGTTCAATAAATAACTGTATTGTCTCTGTTTTATCAATAACAATGCTATGCTTCTGCGCATGTATGACTTCATTCAAGCATGTATTGATAATAAAAACTAACATCGTATAAAACGCCAGGTTTATGAG
Organism: Diploptera punctata; assembly: GCA_030220185.1. Lineage (NCBI taxonomy): Eukaryota > Metazoa > Arthropoda > Insecta > Blattodea > Blaberidae > Diploptera > Diploptera punctata. The sequence goes on along the minus strand of JASPKZ010007815.1, from coordinate 1,116,166 downwards.
TAGTACGGCAGAAATCTGGGATGGCATTATTTTCAGAAAAAAAAACACGGATTTGGATTACTCAACCATTTTCTGACACGCCGGTTCAGGACATGTAGCCTAAGGCGCCACAAAGAGTGTTAATCTGGCCTTTCAATAAAACCAGAAGAATGAACTAATGCATGCTATAAAATAAACTGGTAATTTTAGCGTTACGGCTCGTATACCCCGTTTGCCGGCCGCTTGACTGCGTTGCGATCGTAATCTGACTCAACGGACAATCTGTGAGGTCGTCAGGAGTTGACCGCGACATGGACCGTACTAATGCTACGGCGGGAACCACTTCAGCAACAGAACACATCCATGGGTGGTGCACCAGTGGGGTGGTCGTGTTAATCCTCCATGCCAAGTACGAGGACTCGTGAATCAGTAGTGGGGGTGGCAGTCGATGAGCACCCTGTCGTAATATATGACTTACCTGTTGGAGCCTGCGGGGCTCCGGGCCGGACCACAACGGCGGAGGGAAAGGTGACGGGGAGGGTACATCAGGATTTACGGTCCGGATCAGCGTAGCGCGGGAGCAACTGGCGATGACACCCGTCTCTTAAGCCTACGGGCTCGTGGACCAACTGTGGGGGTCGCCAGGAGATGAGTACCTGGATGCACTAAAATCTCCCACACGCGGGACTTGATGGAATCAAAGCCCAAATCCCTAGCCGGTCTCACAACCGCGCTCGTCATCAGCGCATTGCGATCCCTGCCAGGTTCATGGAGCCCGTGAACCAACTGTGGGGTCATCAGAGTTGAGCGCCATGCCGTTACTACGTATCTCAACAATTTCCACAAAGTTGCGACTCCTAACACTCTCTCCCAGAGTGTTGGTTTTATTGCCCGTGAACTTGAAAATATATGATCGCGAAGTAGATAAGAAAGGACAAGTCTGAGACTTGGGAGCATGGTCGAAGTGACCGAGGTATCCCAAGGAGTGGAGGATGAGTTCAGATGTGCTCATCAAGTCTCAGTAAATGTTTGGGATAATTTAGTCCAAATAAAACAAAGATTATAATTTAGTATCTACTACAAAGGCAGTGTTCCTCATGACCTCCATCAATCTCAAAACACGTTTCCCTTCTACGCACCGTCGCCCGGAGAGATTTCGCCAACATTGACTCTGTATAGTCAGCTCAGGCATTTCGTTTACAGGCGGCATCAAATGCAACTGTTTCCCTCTGGTTTAAAAAATACAATGTTACTGCCAGGTACAGCCGGGTAGTTTTTGTTAGAGGTCTCTAAGACACCATTCCAATCATGAAAAACTAAAAACAATAATGCCTTTGTATTTTTAAATAATATTTCCATGTCTACTCCACGTGGATATAATTATCTTAACAGCGTTGCAACTTTCGTCATTTGCAGTATCTGTAGTTGGTAAAAATGTATCCTGGTGAATAAAACATGGCATCGCCGCTTGATATGCAAAATTCTGATGTGTTGCAAAAAATACAGACCCCTACCTAAACACAAAGCAAAGCGCCCTGTAAAAACTAAATATCTGAGCCGACTTTAATCATTTCACTCCCTTGGCGTATGCATTCTTTCAATACTTGCAGATTAGGAGCCTTGGCCCTGTACACCTATTGATTGATGAACCCCCAAGCGAAAAAGCACAGAGGTTTGAGGTCTAGCTAACGCAGTGCCCAGATACGAAGAGATGCCCTCCCAATCCACCTGTTGGGAAAAACGCCATTGAGATACGTGCAGTAGAGTAAAGTGTAGTGGTGCTCCACCTTGTTGCAACACCACTCTATCCATGATACCATTTTGCATTATTTGTGGCTATAAGAAAAGTTGTCCCGCTCCGTAACCGACTTGTTAAGGCCTTGAGGCAGAGCTACGGGACTTGCGCTGATTCGAGTCTCCATGGGGGAAGAAAGGAACAACAAAAAAAAAAAAAAACCAAAAAAACCCAAAAAACAAAAAAAAAAAAAAGAAATTTTCTCATAGAATCTCTTACAGTACGGGACCAGTGTCCACCTAGCATCGTGAGGCATTTGGGTTGCTAAAATAAGTAGCGGCTCCAGTTTGAGAAGACCCTATGTCACCCTACACTGGCTAGATGATCGTCTAACTCTGTGATTAACACATGTGGATGTGAGATCAGCAGGCGGCTAGTAGGCCAAGGCCCTTCTAAGCCGGTCGCGCTTGGAGTTTTTTTTATAAGAAAAGTTACAACATATCAATATGCACGTCTCCCGTGATTGTTTGGGTCATAAACCTTTTGTTTACCCAAGCCAAATGTTTACTTTCGGTGAATGCCTTTACTACTCCGTGGTTTCATCGGGCAGCTCGTCTGTCCATATACGACAATTGTATCGGTGAACACGTCCATAAATCTGAAACTTGGCTTCGTCGGTGAAGATAACGCGGTCCATTAAGTTATCCCGGTCTGCAGCTTCAACCTGCTGCGCAATCTTCGGCTTTCAGTTTGTGGATCACTTGCGTATGGTATGCTCACACCTCTAGATTTTTTCCTTTGGAGTTTCGTCAAGCAACAGGTGTATAGAATCAAGGTTCCAAATCATATGTTAAGCGAGTGAAATGATTATAGAGGGTATGTTGATGAATGTTTTCCGGGAGACGCGACGGTGCGTCGTTAGAAACGTGTTTTGAGATTGGAGATCGTATGGAACTCTGGTTTTGTAGTTACTTACTTACTTACTTACTTACTTACTTACTTACTCACTGGCACAATCGAACCCTTAGGTTCATGGCCGCGCGGAAATAAGCTCTCCATACATCCCTATCCTGAGCTAATGCTTTCCAATCATTCTACTTCCCTCAAATCATAGTTAATGTCATTCTGCCACCTCATTCTTGGTCTACCAACTGGGCGTTTTCCCTCTGGCTATCCTACAAGAAGCTTCCATGCAAGTCTTTCATTCCCCATATGTGCAACATGTCCTGCCCATCGCATTCTAAGAGACTTAACTGTTCTTATTATATCTGGCTTCCTATAAAGACCGTGTAGTTCATTGTTATGTAGTCTTCTCCATTCACCTGTCTGTTGATCTCTCTTTGGTCCAAAAATTTTCTTAAGAACTTTATTCTCAAATACTCGTAATCTCATTTCCTCCCTTAAAGTAAGAGTCCATGTTTCGCATCTATATAATATAACTGGTAGAATAATAGTTTTATATATTTTCAGGTTTAACGTTTTTTGAAAGGAGTTGGGACATCAAGAGTCTCTGCAATGCATAATAGCACGCATTTGCAGAATTGAGCCTGTGTTTAATTTCTTTGTGCATCTCATTCCTATTTGTGATTATTGTTCCGTAGCGTAGTGGTTAAGGCACTGAGCTACAAGCCGGAGGGTCGAGGGTTCAAGTCCCGTTGGGGTCAGGATTTTTAAACTGACCCAAACCCTCTGGCGGCACTATGGCCCTGGGGTCGACTCAGCCTCTAACGGAAATGAGTACCAGACGCTTGTTCTGGGGTAAAGGCGGCCGTCACGCAGGGTTGACAACCCGGCTGACATAAAGTGCCGATTGTCTAGAAAAAGTGGGAGCCTTAACCTCCTACTACCCCAAGGGCCTCCGGGCCTGTTGTGGGATCACTTTACTTTTTTTTTCCCTAGGTATTTGAATTCCAGAAACTATATTATAATTTTTGTTGTATTTGTACTACGTTATCCCAAAAATATACTAGAACTTCATGAGCGTACTGTATTTATATTTTACTCACAGTTTAAACCCCTGAAAAAATTACGTACGAATAATGTATCGGTACCGCATAAAGGCTAGTTGTTTTTGTTATGCCATAATCAAGGTTCCCGGAGAGAAAATCAGCTGTATGGGAAAAATATATCAACTATAAGTGATATGTTAGGTCATGTGACCTATTACGAAATCGAATAATTCTTTATTTGGATGTCCAATTGACCTCTTCCCTTGTGACCTGATTCGATAGAGAACTTTTGTGATAATTTTCTCTGCTCATTCTGTTGATGTGTTACTTTCAGTCTTCTCTCCGTTTCCCCAAATACTTTAAAGTACTGGTTTGATATGAAATTGTTTCAAACATCTTCATATTATTATTATTATTATTATTATCATCATCATCATTAGAGCCCGGATTTGTATGCAAAATGAAGTACTAAAATGCATGCAAATATGCATGAAAAATGTAGAAAATATGCATCCTAAATATGAAAAAAAATTCTAGTAAAATCAAATTAATTATTTGCTTTGTGGGTAATCTTAGCTTATTCCTGGCTGTTACACTAGATGCGGAAGACTTTGATGAGGTTGTCTTGTGTGAAACTCCTTCGTCTGTTAGAGAAGAAGGATTTTTACAATAAAAATGTCCTTCCTACGTCACATGATGTCACTGGTTGTATGTGAAAAAAACACTGCAGTACTTCTTGAATTCCTCTTCGTACAGTTTTCTTCACTATCACCACAGAGAATTTTATTAATTTGACAAATTCTATAGTTGCCATGATTTCTATTTAATACTTCACTAAGCTTCTCAAATCTTATCAAATGCGATTTTAGCAGTACCGTAATATTATTTCTCAAGGCCCACGGGTATTCCCCTCTTACACAGATGTAAATATACATGTTACACTTATATCCAATGGTTTGTAATAAATTATTATTTACTAGTAATTAGCTGAAGGCAGAATTATAATTTAATACCACATTTAGGAGGAAATATACATACCGGTATACGCATTAAAAATATATAATAAGCATTTTCCTCCGGAATATGCATTTTTATGCATTATCATATACCGCTCTAATTGTCTGTGAAGGGACCACTTAACATGTAAATCATTTCTGCATACTTTTTAATGCATAAAACAAAACGTGCATTTCGCAAACAAATCCAGGCTCTAATCATTATTGTGTGCATCGCCCACAGTCACGGATAAAAACCTGATACCTATAATTTATACATTTATTTTCATTTCAACTTATTTTATTGTATATTGGAATTTCGTGACGCGTTATTGAAAATAAGTATTTGTACGTATTATTGCTTTGCATGCCACGTTATTAATATGGTATCACCTGTTGACATTGCTTCTCACTTTCACTGTATATATATCTTACTGTGTTGCCAAATCATAGCACAGATCCATCCATAGTAATTCTGCCCGAAGGCAGTTCCTTCATTGCAATCATAGCATTTTCATGCTATGCTTGCAGCTTTACTAGGGAATTGTAGGTGTGGTAGCTTCCCGTTGCTTTCCACACCGGTGAAGGATGATGATGATAATGATGATGGCCATATGATTTTGGGGACCGTTTGGGCATTAAAGTTTTCCTGACATTTGTCTTACAGGTGAGGAAAAACCCCGATAAAAACCTCACCCAGAAAAACTGTCCCGACCGGGGATCGCACCCGGGCCCGCTGCGTGTCAAGGCAGCAGGCTACCTCGAGACCACAGCGGTGGACATAGCACAGATATACCTATAATATAGTCTTGTAACTTTCGGGGTGCTGTATTCTGATAATTTGAAAATGTACATGGTATTCAGCAGCCCAATGTAGGCTATTTCATATTTGTACCGTACGTGACCGTTATGAAGTTTCAGGCTCTTCAGATTATTCCAAATGAATAATGAATGGAGAGAGCAGCAGCAGCTATAAGAGCTATGTGCAGTATCAAAGACATCACATCGTTAAAATTAGTCACAGCCATGAAATTATTCGCATCAGTGATCACCCCGATCGTCACCTACGGGATAGAACTGATATGGGAGAAACTATCGACCAGCGATATGGAGAGGTTAGAAAAAGTAAAACCAAGATTCATCAAAAAGGCATTAGGTGCAAGCAAATACACACAAAATAGAATGGCCTATATGCTAGCCAGAGAAACCTTCTTCCTAGAGGACCTGAGGCAAAGGATACTACTGCCAGCAACGGAGCCATATAAGAAAGTCATCGAAAAAAAGAAACAGAGAGAAAAAGAGATCGACGAAGATTTCTACGCCTCAGATGCCATGGTAAACAGAGAGTGGACTGGAAGTAACCAACCACAAAGGCACAGAATCATAGGTTTAGCAACACACGGATATCATCACAAAATGTGAAAATGCAAAATTCCACCAACCGAGTGATTCGTGTGAATGCAAGATATGCGACCAAAAGTGTGAGCGATACCATTACAAACAATGCAGAATATGGACAGGATCACTGAACGAACTCATAAAAGACAAATCATAAACTTATAAATTAATGCTCTTTCGAGTGCCTCTTACCAATTTATTATTATTATTTAATAATGAGAAGTAGCTTACTTGTGTATCAACATTACGATTAAATTACAAACGAATATAATATAACAAGTCACTGGCATTATCGAACCCGTAGGTCCATGGCCGCACGGACAAAAGTGTTAAAAGTTGCAAATTCTCTCTATTTTCACAATTTTTGGCGATATATTGCCATATCTAAATTATAAATTCTGGCTCTTCGGAGTTACCGTCCGCCATGCTACCCTCACTCCATGTATGAGCAGCAGCATTGGACCCCCCCCCCTTTAGGTTACAGTTGTAGGTGTCAAAAGTCCAAAGATACGATAATTCCAGTGAAGATTTAAATGCTTTTAGATAAAAAAATGATCGGAAATATATGGGCCTGTTAATGAAGGGAACGTTTTTAGAATAAAAAATTCCAGAAATTATATCAACTGATCTGATATCATTAAAATAACTGAGTATATTTACAAGACTATAGTCCATTTTCATAAATTTATGGAAATTTATTTAAGGCCGTTATTTTACAGTAAACAAGGGTCACCTTGAGTATAATAACAACTTATAAATCAAGTTTGTAGTTATTTAATTGATCAATACTAATAAAATTCATATCAAATTCCATTGAGGTGAATAGTCACAATATAAAAATTAAAATATATACCTTATTGGCAGGTGCCGTCGTCCTCAACTGTGTTAAAATTTTGTATTTAAAATATTAACTGTAGGTCCTTCGGAAGTTAACTTCCATCATCAGCAGGATAAGTATGTACTACTGGCTGTTGTTGTTTTACGACGTTGTAGACGTTGATGGTCTTGTGTCGTTAATCATGATTTGTGGCAAGTATATTACACAGGGGATAATTGGAAAACATTACTCCAGGATAGGGATGTATGGAGAGCTTATGTCCGCGTCGCCATGAACATATTTAATGTTTACAATAACGTTTTGTACAGAAAATCCAACTCCTGAAAATATGTTTACAATTATAGAATTAATATTCTGTCGGAGAAACCGATTATTAAAATCATTTATAATTAATATAATCATTATATAAATTACGACAGCTAAAATTATAACAATAATTATTAGGGCATGATCATGAAAATAAATTAATTGCTCTATAATAGGAGACGCTCTATCTTGTAAATTCTAAATTTAGAATTAATAACACCATTATAGACAGTTTTAAACTGACTATTTAACTCATGCCCCAAATGGGAGTCAATGACCAATCACGTTTCAATGATTTCTGTTTTACAACCAATCAGAGTCGTGTTTCACCAAATATTTATCAGTGTTATAATTACCATATTAAAGAAAGCTCCTCCTTACAATATTGCGTTCCTTTGGCAATAAATAGTATGATCTGGTTGCAGTGATAAACAAAAGAAGCAGTAGAAGCGTACCTATCGTTTCTCATTGTTTTCAAACATCGCCGTTTACATTAAATATATAAATATTTCAAAATAACTATAGTTAAATAATGATTTGTGAGTAAACAGCTTAATTTTATTCGTTAAATAGACCTAACAAATGCCACTCTTGATTTCCAAATTCTCTAGATAAATTCACTCCTCACTTCGTGAGTCGTGAATTTATCGATAATTTGGAAATCACTCGTGGCATTACTTATGATAAGAGCGTATCTAAGATTAATTTGTTAGTTTACTAGGATCAGTAATATATTTTTCCTACTAGGTAAATTTGTATGGACTGCGAATGTATATATCGAAGTAGAAGTCGATGTATTTTGTTGCTCAGTAAGAAATCACAACTGGTTTTAAGTGCTCCTACCTTACTCAATAATCCACCTGCCATGTGTGTCCAGTTCATATTTGTTTTTGTTTGTTTTTTTTATTGCTCCTGTTTACAAGAACCTGTTAACCTGCCCACCATGCTAATGTTTAAATTCTTCATTCGTACCTTCTTTCTTCACTTGATTCCTTATTTTTGGTAATTCCTTATTTCCGCGTTTAATTAATTTGTGTTTTATTTTCTTTTTACTTTGTTTCAATTACATGATTTTGCTTCGAATTAATTTACTTTGTGATCAATTTATTTATTTTGTCTTCAATTTAATATTTTGCTTTTAATTTATTATTTGGAAAGAGGCTTAACATTTCAGTACTCCTTCAAATCTAAACTTTTCATATTTAATGTATTATTATTATTATTATTATTATTATTATTATTATTATTATTATTATTATTATTATTATTATTATTATTATTATTATTATTATTATTATTATTATTGTTATTGTTATTGTTGTTGTTGTTGTTGTTGTTGTTGTCCACCGCTGTGGTCTCGAGGTAGCGTGCTGCCTTGTCACGCAGCGGGCCCGGGTTCAATCCCCGGTCGGGGCAGTTTTTCTGGGTGAGGTTTTTATCGGGGTTTTTCCTCACCTGTAAGACAAATGTCAGGAACACTTTAAGGCTCAACGGTCCCCGAAATCATATGGCCATCATCATCCTTCGCCGGTGTGGAAAGCAACGGGAAGCTACCACACCTACAATTCCCTAGTAAAGCTGCAAGCATAGCATGAAAATGCTATGGATGGATTATTATTGTTGTTGTTGTTGTTATTATTATTATTATTATTATTATTATTATTATTATTATTATTATTATTATTATTATTATCACCATTATGTTCTTGCCAGTAATATTTGGAACACGTGGGTCTCCCCTTGCAAACATTTTCTATATATATAATCTTAAAACAAAACGTAAATGTTTAAATCTGAATGCGAATCCACATGTAGGACTATACATTTAAAAAATCAAATACTGTTCAAAAGTTAAGAACATTTACTTAGAGATAATTAGGTTCATTTTATTAAATCAGCATACATTTTAATTCACAATAGGCCTTAGTGGGGGAGAAAAAAGTATCATTATAGACCTCTATGCACAAGAACTAGTTTTCCCCATCCACTAAAATTGTCCCACTTTTTTTAAATGTGGCACATCGTTTCTAAAACTCCAGTATGTTAAGCCTTTTCTATAAAAATTTATTTTTAAAATATATAAGAAATGTATTTATGTGTATTTGCTAACGTAAGAATTATAATGTCTCCAAAATTACACATTTCTAATAACGAGCCACACGAAGTTTCATAAAAATATTTTATGATCTGATTGAATGTGAAACCAATAAAATGTTAATGATTTTATCTTACATGTTTTCATGTTTTCTACTCACAAGAGCAGAATGTTAATCTACCGAACGAGTTGACTCAGAGGTAGCATCTGAGACTCATGAACGGGAGTCCTGAGTTCAAATCTCCATGCGATTAACCTAACTGGAGTTTTCCTCAGTAGTGATGGCAAATATTGGGTTGGAATTCCACCACTACGATACGTATTATCATAAGTAATGTAACGAGTGATTTCCAAATTATCGATAAATTCACGACTCACGAAGTGAGGAGTGAATTTCTAGAGAATTTAGAAATCAAGAGTGGCATTTGTTAGGACTATTTAACGAATAAAATTAAGCTCTTTACTCACAAATCATTATTTAACTATAGTTATTTTAAAATATTTATATATTTAATGTAAACGGCGATGTTTGAAAACAAATGAGAAGCGATAGGTACGCTTCATCTGCTTCTTTTGTTTATCACTGCAACCAGATCATACTATTTATTGCCAGAGGAACGCAATATTGAAAGAATGCTCTCTAGTGGAGAAAAAATTAAACACATCAAACTGTATATTAATTCATTTCTGATGTCGTATGATGTAAAAATGACAATTATATTTTTCTGGATTGTTACCTGGGAAAAAAATACATTTAAGAAAGTGCAAACAGTGGTTTCTTTTTTTGGTGGTATAATCAATTGCTACAAATGCCACATGCGGCATGTGTTGACATTCATGCACTATATATACAATCTGGTAGCCGTATTTCTCACAGGCTATCACTGCAAAATAATGGTCAGACCTGTTCAGAATATTAAAAAGGAGGAGCTTTCTTTAATATGGTAAATATAACACTGATAAATATTTCGTGAAACACGACTCTGATTGGTTGTAAAACAGAAATCATTGAAACGTGATTGGCCATTGAGTCCCATTTGGGGCATGAGTTAAATAGTCAATATTAATTTCGCAATTCATCTGCCCAAGACATGAATACATGCATTCTACTTACTCTCCACGCGCAAGCACACTGCCTATTGGCCACCCACTCTTCTTAAACGCAAAATAACCAACGTTGTTTACGCGACTGCACATAAAATTGAAATAAAATTTCATTAAATTTATAGAAAACTGTGTTGTCGTATTTTCTTCTTCTTCATCTTCTTACAATACGTCACAGTTCAGACAGCTTTAGCCTCCCTCACAATATACCTCTATTCTACACTGTTGAAAATTTTCTTCCACCATTTTATTTATTTATTTATTTTACCTGATGGAGTTAAGACCGTAAGGTATTCTCTTCCACTTCACCAGGGCTAAATTATACATACAGTAAGAATTATGGTTGATACATAATATATATAAACTACACAATATAAATTTGACAAGGGTAAGAAAGAAAAACAGTAGTAATTATAATAATAATAATAATAACGATAATAATAATAATAATAATAACAAAAATAATAACCTATAATTAGATTAAGTAAATTACTTGGTAAAGAAAGTTTAAAATATAAAGGAACAATAAAGTATAATGGAACAGGGTAATATATTATATTGTCTAAGGAAATATGAAGTGAGTTTCTTTTTAAACTGTCTTTGAGTCGGTCAGTCCTTGATATACAAGGGGAGGGAGTTCCAGAGTCGTGTGGCTAAAACAAGGAAGGATGAGGAATAGTCAGATGTTCGATGTAGAAGAACAGCTTGAGTTAAATTTTCTCTCGATTGTGTGTTTAAGCTATGGTGGGAGGATAGCGAATGAATGCGAGTAGAAATATAAAGGGGTGATGAGGTGGACAAAGTGTTGTGTAAGAAACAGAGGAAATGTATATTTCGCCTGTCTTCCAATCGGAGCCAAGACAACATTTCAAATACTGGAGTTATGTGGTCAGATTTACGGAGGCCTATAGCGGCTATAGCCTAATTGTTTCTCAACTTACTCAAGTTTTCCTTCATATATGCAACTCCTCTTCCTTGGGTCTTCCACTATCTATTCCTCCACTAAGAATTTTATAAGAGAACGTTTCTTTTGATATTCGCTTGTCGTGGCCCAATAATATCAAATGATGAGATTTGTTGAACCTCAACGACGTAGTCGAGTGAATTAAGGCATGATGCCTTGGTGCAGAGCTATGGGATTTGCGCTGGTTCGAGTCCCCATGGGGAAGAAATTTCCTAATGGAATATCGCCCAGTATGGGACCAGTGCTCACCCTGCATCATGAGGAATTTGGGTAGCTACAATAAGTAGCGACTACAGATTGATAAAACCAGCTTTAATAGCTGGCTGATAACGTAACCCCATGTCTTATATCACTACTGACCATATGATCGTCCACCTCTGTGATTAACACATGTGGATGTGAAGCCAGCAGCCGGCTGTTAGGCTAAGGGCCTTCCAAGTCTGTCACGCAATGCACTTATATCATCTTCTCCAACACTGATCTTTCCTAACTATCGATTCGTTCCTATTCTCCATACTTTGCCATATTTACAGGGTCATACATTTTTCTCCAGATTTTTTCTCGAAAATTCGCAGTGAAGATTCTTTTCTAGACTTCCCAAATTATTGATACAGCAATGAATAAAAATGTTTTATAAGTGTAGCAACAATTTATTGCTGGTCAATGAGATATATAGGCCCTATGTATACAAAATTATATAGAACTTTAAAGTAATGTAAAAGCGGAAGTCGGTAAGGTCAATTATTTCTATTCACTTCAACCGACAATTCCCATTGAAAAAAGTCTTTGTCAAGCACAGATAATAATTATTATAATGAGTAATGAATATTACGTGGTATTTTGTAATTATTGTAAAATATAATTTTTATCAGATGTATGGTCCTTACATGATTTAGTTAGTGTTACAGTTTATGGGTATATTTTAATCGTCCTTTCTGAAGGACATCAGGGTAATTATCGCATGCATTTACTCAACAACAACTTGCTTTTCTGCAACAGCTTTCACAACTTGGAAACTACAGCTACATTGAGCTTAGAAAAAGGGTTGGCCCATCCCTTACATTCACTCAGTTATTTAATGTGATACTAAATTTTTTATTATATAGGCCTACAACTTTCCTTATTAGAGGTTACCTCAAGGACAAAGTGATACAGACAATTAATTTTCGAAATTGATGAAATACATTTAAAAATTTCAAATTGTAATTGAAGTATACATACTATAAAGTAGAAATTTTGTAAAGACGGTTTCTTAAAATTGAAATTCATCCTCTAATGTCAGCTATGACAATTTTAGAAAGATACACTCTGTCCAAATCTAACAAAATTCCGAAATTTAGTTAAGAATCCTGGTATAGCAGAACTGATAAAATCAGGGGGAGAAAAATTGATGGACAAGATACGCTGGTTGCTTACTATGATTTGGGAAAAAGAAGATCTTCCAGATGAATGGAAGGAATCAATTATCATACCAATTTATAAGAAAGGAGATAAAACTGATTGCAACAACTATAGGGGCATCTCATTACTTTCAACTTCGTACAAAATTCTAACAAATATATTAGTAAGCAGACTTACTCCCTATATTGATGACATTCTAGGAGATCATCAATGTGCATTTAGAAGAAACAGGTCTACAACAGATCAGATTTTTAGTATAAGACAGATTTTAGAAAAGAAATGGGAATATAATGGTACTGTACATCAACTATATGTAGACTTCAAAAAAGCATATGATTCAATTAAGAGGGAGAAGTTATATAGTATCCTGCTGGAGTTCGGAATTCCTAAAAAGTTAGTTAGACTTATACGAATGTGTCTAAATGGCTCAAATAGTTAGGGTGCGTGTAGGCAAACAGTTTTCAGACACTTTTGAAATCCAGAATGGGTTGAAGCAAGGAGATGCACTATCTCCTCTACTATTTAATTTTGTACTAGAGCATGCCATTAAATCTTTAGAGAATGAGGAAGGCCTACAACTGAATGGTATTAATAAGCTGTTAGTTTATGCTGATGATGTAGTACTACTGGCCGATAGCGAGGAGATACTAAAGGCCAACACGCACACACTATTGAGTAACACTAAGAAATTAGGACTGGAAGTAAATATCAGTAAAACTAAATATATGGTCACACATAGAAATACATTATATAATGGAAATGGACAGCTAATGACAAATGAGGGAAATTTTGAGGAATTGGCTGAATTCAAATACCTAGGAAACAATAATCACAAATAGGAATGAGATGCACAAAGAAATTAAACATAGGCTCAATTCTGGAAATGCATGCTATTATGCATTGCAGAGACTTTTGATGTCCCAACTCCTTTCAAAAAACGTTAAGCTGAAAATATATAAAACTATTATTCTACCAGTTATATTATATGGGTGCGAAACATGGACTCTTACTTTAATGGAGGAAAGGAGATTACGAGTATTTGAGAATAAAGTTCTTAGGAAAATTTTTGGACCAAAGAGAGATGAACAGACAGGTGAATGGAGAAGACTACATAACAATGAACTACATGGTCTTTATAGGAAGCCAGATATAATAAGAACAGTTAAGTCCCGTAGACTGCGATGGGCAGGACATGTTGCACGTATGGGGAATGAAAGACGTGCATGGAAACTTCTTGTAGGAAAGCCAGAAGGAAAACGCCCAGTTGGTAGACCAAGAATGAGGTGGGAGAACAACATTAACTATGATTTGAGGGAAGTAGATTATACAGGGAATGACTGGAAAGCATTAGCTCAGGATAGGGATGTGTGGAGAGCTTATGTCCGTGCGGCCATGAACCTACGGGTTCGATAGTGCCAGTGAGTAAGTAAGTAATCCTGGTATAGTATCTATTGCCCCGATCATCAATCCTGTGACAGTTATACTATCTAATTGGTATTTATCTTTGTAATAGTTAATTGTTGGCTCATATATGGCTTTCTTTTCACAGTTAACGCCCTCAGGTTGGCCACTATAAGTCTCAAAACGGATTGTGGGACCTAATATCATAACAATTTTAGAAGATGGTCTAAATGCAATAATATCTATTCGGCTATTACTTCCATTATTGGCCACACCATGAACTTCCTCATAAACTGTGTATCCATAATCTCACAAGGCTTCTGCCATCATGTTTCGAATAGTGTGGTGCCCAATGTCTCTCAGTGATTCTCCAAACGGTGTGTAAGCCACAATACTGTTTCCAATATAGTTCTCTGAACCCAATACTGTTTCCAATATAGTTCTCTGAACCCAACTTTGATCCGTATATTTTAAAGATGGTATATAATTTTAACAACTAATTTAAATTTATTTTTATTTGGTACAGTTTGTTAAATCAGTGATTGGTCAAAAAAAAATTATAAAAGTGTGTCAAAATACACCTTCAGATCATTATTATTGTTGTTAGTGTTATTATTATTATTATTATTACTATTATTATTACTATTATTATTACTATTATTATTACTATTATTATTATTACTATTACTATTATTATTACTATTATTATTACTATTATTAGTATTATTACTGTTATTAGTATTATTACTATTATTATTAGTATTATTATTATTATTATTATTATTATTATTATTATTATTATTATTAAAAGTTTAATTACTTTATAAATATAAGACCTAATACATCAGTAACGTTTTTCACATACGTCTAACAATAAATACAAGTACGCCTACATAGCAATCAAATGTAACCAAATACCACACTAAATTAATATTTTTGTTTATCTGAATGAAAAGGCTCCCAACTACATTCAAAAATCATATTTATAATTCTGATTTTTTAAAATAATTTTCGAATATCCTGTGGTACATGGCTAAATTTAAAATTCAATAAAATAAATGATTACAAACATTAAATAATAATTGTAGAAGAATTAATTTCGATGTAGTACTAATGTAATAATACTGCTTTTATATATTTAAAATAGGCACTGGCCATGAAGCTAAGGATTTGATAGTGTCAGTGAGTTAGTGGTGATTAATATATACATTTATTTCTATCTGAAATAATTTAATTTTTCGCCAAACACGATTATTTGTATGGGGAATTCTGATAAAAGCCTTAAGTATAGGTGTTTTACTATATTTTTATAATGTCAATATAAATTATATTTTATTATACATAAATGCGCGAGCGTGTGTGTAATATTAATTGCAATTGTGCAATATTATTAAACAAGTAATAAATTAACATATTAGACAGTAATATTTCAAGGTAAAATTCTGTTGGTATTAGTCACAATATACAAAATTGTAATATAACATTCTATGTACCTGCCGTGGCATAGTGGTTAAGGCACTGCGCTACAAGCCGGAATGTCGAGGGTTCGAGTCCCGGTGGGGTCAGGATTTTTAAACTGACCAAAACCTTCTGGCGGCACTACGGCCCAGGGGTCGACTCAGTCTCTAACGGAAATGAGTAGCAGTCGCTTGTTCTGGGGGTAAAGGCGGCCGTCACGCAGGGCTGACAACCCTGCTGACATGAAGTGTGGATTGTCCAGAAAAAGTGGGAGGCTTAACCTCCTAAACCCCAAGGGCCTCCCGAGGCATGTAGTGGGATCACTTTACTTTAACATATGTACCTAATTGGGTGCTATTATGCATTACAGGGAATATTGACTTCCCAACTCCTTTCAAAAACGTTGAACCGAAAATATATGAAACTATTAATTTACCAGTTATATTATTTGGATGCGAAACATGGACTCTTCTTTAAGGGCGGAAAGGAGATTACGAGTATTTAAGATAAAGTTCTTAGGAAAATGTTTGGACCAAAGTGGGATTAACATACAGGTGAATGGAGAAGACTACATAACGGTGAACTACATGGTCTTTATAGAAAGCCAGATATAATAAGAGCTGTTAAGTATCATAGACTGCGATGGGCAGGACATGTTGTACGAATAGGGAATGAAAGACGTGCGTGGAATCTTCTTGTAGGAAAACCAGATGGGAAAACGCCCAGTTGGTAGACCAAGAATGAGGTCTATGATTTGAGGAAAGTAGATTATACAGGGAATGATTAGAGAGCATTGGCTCAGGATAGGGATGTATGGAGAGCTTATGTCCGCGCGGCCATGAACCTACGGGTTCGATAGTGCCAGTGAGTGAGCAAGTAACATATGTACCTTGTATGCAGTCTCCTCAACTATTAAAATAATTAAAGCATTGTAGGCCTTTCGGAACAAGTAAACGGTCATAGCGAGACAATTTTTTGCTGAGGATGAGATTGGTACGGAGTGTTGAGGTGACTGCAATCTTGGTTTATAATTCTTTATATTGTAACATGCCGGTATTTAGACTCTACAAAAAAACTACGGTATATGTCGTAATACAATTATCTTACAAATCCACAATTTAATTAGGTCAGTAAATTACGTTTTATTCTAGGGACTCAAGTTTTCAATTTTTTTTTATTGTATTGTATTATATTGTAAGCCCATGGTTTCCCTTTGCAGAGATTTATGCGCTCTCCCCCTACAGGGAAGAAATTGTACCATACTAATTTAATTACACTTGTTTCCGTATAGATGTTAAATGGAGTGGCCCGTGGTCACCGTTCCGCCTTATACTGATATCTAGGAAACCGAGGTAATACTAGGACGGGAAAATTCGGTAAATTCTGCTTAGATACCTTTTTATTCAGGCTTAAGTTTCTTTTACGAGCTATAAAATCTTCAGACTCGGGACCCACGACTTAAAGTCCCTCCCGAAGGACTTGCTCCTTGGATTTTTCCATCCTAAAAAATTAATCGATCCCGGCCGGGTTTGAACCCGCGACCCTCGGGACCAGAGGGAAGGAGCATAACCACTAGTCCACCGCAGCCGATAATTTTTTTTCTGGACTTAATTTGTTACCACGTTTGTTGTTGTTTTTGTTGTTGTTACTATTCTATTTTTTCGCTTTTTTTCGCTTTTCTTTAAGCCTTTCCCAAAAAATTTCCCCGCCGGTCTCGGTGTAAGCCTACTAATGGATTGTGTCTGGTTACGAAGTTAAAGAGTTCAAATTCTTATGGGGTCGACTGTTTTTTTTATATTAGTCTTAGTCTTAGTCACGCAGGGCTGACAACCCGGCTGACATCAAGTGCCGATTGTCCAAAAAAAGTGGGAGCCTTAACCTCCTACTACCCCAAGGGCCTCTCGAGGCTTGTCGTGGGATCACTTTACTTTACTTACTTATATATTTTTTTAATTATCATGAAATAAGGTCACTTATATTAAAGGAGGAAAACAAACTGGAAGTATTGAAAAAAATATCTTAAGATTTGGGAGTATTAGGCCCCATGAGGAATGAGGATGTAAAACGTTTCGCAATCATTGTTCTAATATTTTCGCGGTTTTTAATCTAGGTTTTTTCTTTGTTTTCTTTAGTTTAGTGTTCTTACTTTTTGTTTTACATTTGTTAACATTTTACCTTATTCACGCATACAAATACAAAGAGATTAGACACATCCAGACCCAATGTTGAGATTTAAAATTCCCTACCCCACCGGAAATCAAAACGGGGTTGCCGGAGTGGAAGGTAGGGACTCTATTGACAACGCCACGGCGATAGACAATACTTTAAGATGGATAGGTCATGTACGTAGTTGGAATAGGCGACAATTGTTTATTCTGAAACCCTTGAGGAAAACACCAATAGTAAGGTGTTGGTGGGAAGATAATATTTAAACGGATCTTAGAGAAGTGAATATCGGAAATATGAACTGGATTTATCTGACTGACGATAGGGACAAGTGATGCAATATTGAACCTATGAATTCCATAATCCGTAGTTATTTTACATGTAAGACTGGAAGTAACTCAGTAGAGCTATATAGTCTTAAGGAGAAGTGTTACAATAACTGTATATTTACAAGGAAGTTGACTCAGCTCTTAGCTTGATATTAAGTCACTTTTAACGTTGTTTACGTTTGCAATGATGCTAATTTGGTATGTTAGTTCTAGTAACGTAAATCCCACTACTCTAAGGATAATTAAATAAAAATGTTTACATAATCCCAATCTATGTTAGCCTAAATAAGATTTTCCGACAAATTATAAACAAAGGTGTAATCTGCTACGGCGTACACCCATACTCTTATCTTCTCTGTTTACATCTAAACAAGTTTCCTTGAAGGTATTTAAAACATGTCCCTCGTCGTGGCTTAGTCGGCGACCCGGGTTCGATTCCCAGCGGTGTAGGGGATTTTTAATCTCTACCTTGGGTCTGAGTGTGTGTCTTATCCTTGTGTCTGTAAGTGAGAATAACAGAAAGTTAACAAAAACGTGAAACAAGAAGGAAAACAGTGTAAACGAAAGAGGAAAAATAAAAAGATGTTTGCATTTCTTCCTATTTAACAAGATCTCGTAGATCACGTTTTGGAGATAGGCCAAAATCTGCTGAACGGCATCCTATAGGCCTATATAAATCCAAATCCTTCTTGGTAATTTTTCTAACAAGGGCGGTTCGGTGGTGCAAGCGATTAGTCGCTCGCTTCTCACGGCTGGGGTCCCAAGATCAAGTCTAGGTCACTCCATGTGGGTTTCGTGGTGGACGAAACTGAGCTTGGGCAGGTTTTTTCTCGAGGTTTACTTCCGTTTTCTCCTGCCACAATTTCATTCCATCATTTCTCCACTCTCATCTCATACGTTATATTTCATTCATCTGCCCCTGTGATGGTGTGTCAGGCGTGGTCGGCCGATACCCTTGTCATTCACAGACCTATATATAGGGGGCCTCATCTCATCTCTCGATCCAACCCTGAGTTGGACACGAGTTGAGGATATTTATAATTTTCCTAATAGCATATTTAAGAGGGAAGTAAAACAATAATAGTGATCAATCACGTGTCCATGTTTCAAACCATTCTCGATGTAGAAGCTAGTTGACTTACGTTTACCTATTTCGTACTTTTCTCTTGGTACTCCAAGCAACCCCATTAACTTAATTTTTTGGGTATACCAAATTCATATATATATATATATATATATATATATATATATATATATATATATATATTGTTCGGATCAATCTGTTAATAGCTTCATAAGCTTTTTTAATTCTATGAATAACTTTTGGACTGACTGACTGACTTGCATTCCCATTTATTTTCTTAAATTTGCCTGATACTGGAAAGTTAATCATTTTTGTTTGTCTATTTCACATAAAGGCGCACTGGTAATTTCCTATAGGCTAATTTTATCTTCACTAAAATACAATTGAATAGCCTTTTATGAGGTCGATAAAAGAGAATTTCCATGATATAGTAGACTTATCGCACTTTTAATGGATTGAAACAATTGAGTCTTAACGCACTTGTGGCAGTTTTTCCTTAGTTAAGATTAAAAATAATGATTTTATTTGTTTCATTAAACAATTCGTCACTCCCTTCTTGATTAAATCGGCTGGAATTTGATCTACGCCAGGAAACTTATGTTTAGTTCTCTATATCGGTAGGAGTTTCTACTTCTATTACACCATCTTATGGAATATCTGGTTCCGCTTCCTATGCGTTTGTTTACCGTGAAAATACTAATACATTGGTAATTCTACGATGTTCTTTTTATTTGTGACAATTATACATCATCTTTATTCATTAAAAAACAGTAGGTTTATACTCTGTTTCCCCTCTCCATGGCTCGACAGGCGTACTAGCTGCCTGTTGGCCTCACATCCACATCTTAATCGTAGAAGTGGACAATCCTCTAGCCAGTACAAGGGTAACGTGATCAGCACATCGAATCTCCCAGTCGTTATAGATAGTTTTCTCAAAATGTCGTATACCCTTTCTTTAATTCGTTAATTCCTTTATATAGGCCCCTACATCCCAAATATGTTATGCTTTTTAAAATGGTATACTTTAATTTTCACGAAATCTCGTTTCTCACTTCTAAAAATTATTCTCAAAATGTTGCATCTAATATTGGAAATTTAAAATTAATTTTGTTACCAAAATGTTATTAATTAAATGACATCAGAATTTTTGTTTAACCATTTTCTAGAACTTTAAATTGATAGTATTTTTTTAAATAATAAAATTATTATTTAAACGGAATGTAGGTTATGATCGATCAGGTTTAGTTTAATTTTTTATCGATATCATTAAGTTTATTTTTTCTGAATTGGTTCAGGTTTGATTTCGTTCCATAAATGTCGATTTGACATCATCCAAAAATGAAAAGCTTTTCTAATTTAGGAGTAGGAATAAACAGAGAAACAATTTTAAATGTTTGATTATATGCTGACGTAAAAAAATGTAAAATGATCCCATTCAGACGTTAGGAGACACTTGAGATGGCAGGGAATTAAGGCTTCCACCATTTTAGACAATCGGCACGAGATGACACACGAGTTGTCAGCTCTGCGTGATGGCCGCCATAATCACCTGAACACATGCCTTATATAGGATTCTTCATTTATAACCTAACTGCACACAGGCAAAACGCCGTCTGCCCGTTAGGTTATATATGAAGAACCCTGTAATAATTTCCATTAGAGGGTGACCTCAGGGGCATAGTGCCACCAGAAGATTTAGACCAGTTTAAAAATCCTGGTCCCACCGGAACTCGAACACACGACCTTCCGGCTTGCAATGTATTGCGTTAACAAACTATAGTACGGCATACTCCTATATGCTGTTGATGTATTTATTATACAAAAATATGATAACGACCTACAATAATCTGTACATCAGTTAAACAAAATAGGTAAAAAGCGCAATTTCAAAATCACGACACAGAAAACGAAAATTACGTCAATTTGGGGTAAATCATCCGTTAAATAAAACATGGTTGTAGATGATAAACAAGTAGAACAAGTATCATCTTATAAGTATTTAGGCTGCAAAATAAATGTTAGAAATGGAAGGAAGAGAAATATTAATATAAAATTAAGTAGGTTTTGAAGTATGTGTTAGACCTACTATTCACAGAATAAAAAAAAAAAAATGAAACCAGAAAAGAAACAAAAATGAAATTCTTTAACATAATGGCACATCTATCCCATTATATTGAAGTGAAGTATGGGTCCTACAAACAAATTTAAGAGTCTTGTAGAGATGCATTTTTAAGAAAAACAAAATGTTACGGGATAATCCATATCAAATTGGACAGCAAAAAATCTTGCATTTTTTAAATTTTATGTATCCCTAAATATAGTGAATACATTTAAAACGTATTAATATCGAAATTTAATTTTTATTATTTATAGATTCATAGTTATGATGATCTAAAATTATCGTAAATATGATAAACTAAAACGTTTACTAACTAATATTTCTAAAACAGTAAACAGCAAAAATTTGTTTCAAATGTATTTATATGGTGGTATTATGTATTTTAAGGTGTTATTTTTATAATTAGAATATTTTAGTTTTTTTTCGGTGTCAATTTTCTATTTATGGCAGTTTACTGCAGTACATATCAAAACATGAAAACGAAAAAATACAGGATTCATGTAATAAGGATTAATTTTCATCAATCACCTCTTTGGTGGGATGAATAGTTCAGACAATATAAATGTTTTTTATTCTATTTTCGTTAAAACTGGCGGATCCACAGCGCAGCTCGTTCATTTCACGACCAAGGTCGCGCTCGTAGTTAATTGAAACAGCTGACCCCGCTTCATCAGTGACTTCCTCAACTGCCATTAAATTAATAGATTATTATATGCTGTGTTTAATGAACAATGTACACTAAACTAAATCACATACGAAATGAAGAGATACGATCAGATCTGAAGAGCCTACATGTTCCTTGAGTGGAAATAGAATGATATTGTAATAAACGGACACGCTTCAAAAAATGGATAAGAATAGTCTTCCAAATCTAATATACAATTATTATAAGTCAATGATCGGAGAGAGTTAAGACTCTTCAAAAGAGAGATGGATGTTGTGAAGACGGAATAGGTATACAGCTTAAAACATGAAGTGAAGAAAAAGAGAAGTCAATTTTGTTTGGTTAGATATTTTGTAGTTTAGTTAATTTAGTTAGGCTACCTTAGTCTTCTTTTAGAGTTTGTTAGTTTATCATGTTTACTTGTTTTGCTGGGTATTATATATAAAAATGTTGTATTTTGTTTTGATTCACAGGTTTGTTATGTCAGTTTGTATAGGTTGCTTTAATTCTAGTTTCGCTAGGACACTTAAATGTTTTACAAGATTGTTAATATGTTATCAGGTCTCTTAATTTATTTAGTTTGCAATTACATTTTCACGGGAAGTGTATTTAGTTTAATTAACGAAAGGTTTCCTGTGCAAACATTTTTTTATGTGGTTATGATGTCATGTCCGCAAACGTGTCGAGTGTTTGCTATCACTCAATTACAGTCGAGAGGTTGGTTAAGCTTTTACACTATTTCAGAAGCAGATGTAATGGACATATCGACCAATAGTTACAAAATTAATAAAATAGACCTACCTCGTGTTCCAAATTTATAAGCTATTATTTTCACGGTATCAAAATATATTGTCGTAATAATTCGCCATAGCATACATAATATATTTAGGTATATTTTAAAAATTCTACAAATACAACTAATAATAATAATAATAATAATAATAATAATAATAATAATAATAATAATAATAATGATTATTATTAAAGAAATTAAACATATGCTCATTCTGGAAATGCGTGCTATTATGCATTACAGAAACTCTTGACGTCCCAACTCCTTTCAAAAAACGTTAAACTGAAAATATATTAAATTATTATTCTACCAGTTATATTATATGGACACGAAACATGGACTCTTACTTTAAGGATGGAAAGGATGTTACGAGTATTTGAGAATAAAGTTCTTAGGAAATTTTTTGGACCAAAAAGATGAATGGAGAAAACTACATAACCGTGAACTTCATGGTCTTTTTAGGAAGCCAGATATAATAAGAACAGTTAAGTCTCGTAGACTGCGATGGGTAGGACACGTTGCACGAATGGGAAAAGAAAGACTTGCATGGAAGCTTCTTGTAGGAAAACCAGATGGAAAACGCCTAGTTGGTAGACCAAGAATGAGGTGGGAGAATAACAATGATTTGAGAGAAATAAATGCTACAGAGAATGATTGGAAAGCATTAGCTCAGGATAGGGTGTATGGAGAGCTTATATCCGCGCGGCCATGAACTTTCGGGTTCGATAGTGCCAGTGAGTAAGTATATATGAATGATGAATAGGCCTATTGTGTTTTGTAATGTATAATATTCTTAGTGCTTTAGATTTTTTGAATTAATCTGATCCTCCGCAAGTATATTTTAGGGATATATAATTGTTTTCTACTATGTATTTGTGACAACAGTCTGCACTTCGGCCCTATATACGTCGAAGTCATCGAAAAATTCGCATCTATCGACTGTTTACAGATACAGCATGAAGTCATATTTATAAACACTGCTTTTTGTTGTTGCGTGCAATGAAATTTAATAATGTTGCTGTCATAGTAAAAAGAATGCACAAACAATAATTTTCGGTTCATGAGAAAATACCTCCTACTGTGTAGTATGTCACGTAATTTTATTGTTAGCAATCCAATTGTTTACAGGCGAGTAACCTGTCGCGCATGAGTGGACACTTCTAGACACGTGCATGTTTTGGCTGAATCACTTGAAGTTACGGGGATTTCCCTCAAGTCTGAATACATTAATTTTGTACGAGTGGAAATTAGAGCATCTACTATGATGTACTACGATATAAATTAATATAAAATTATAGAATATTCACCTGAAAGGTCCGTCTCCTCAACTTAATTATCATGTAACTGTAGCGCTTTCGGGACTTGTCCCATCATCGGCAGGATTCAAAACTGGTGTTTCACTGAAGATCTGGTAGAGGGGGTTGCATGTATTGGGTTCGTTTTCGTTTATCAGGCTGTCGTGAGCTGCTTTCATGATTTCCATCTCTTCGAGTACGTTTATCTTCGCTGGATTATTTTCTCTGTGCATCACTGTTAGGGTGTTTTCAATATTTAACATGCGATAACGTGTTTTGCATAGCTTGATTTACCTTCTGCGTGAACGAAGTCTCGAAAATGTTCTTTGAATCTGATGTTAAAACTCCTGTTTGTCCTTCCTATATAAAATTTGTTGCAGTCCTTACATGTCAGTTTATAAACTCCTTTGCTGTTGAAAATGTTATTTTCTTCAATGTTATTGTTTATTATGTTGTTTAATTTGTTATTGGTTCTGTATGCTATTTTTTACGTTTTTATCGGCTTTCTTTAGTGCATTGGCTAATTTTGTCGTTTCTTTTCCTGTGTATGTAAGTGTATTGCAGTCCGGAACATCTTAGGAATACTATTTATAGACACAGTATGAAGGCCTATTTAATCTATATGTATACTAGCTGGCCCGGCGAACGTCGTATGCCTTTAAATATTTTTACGTTAATTTTTCCGATGTTTTAATAGTTATCTGCTATTCGGGGCGGAAACAAATCCAACAAATCAAAGATCATAAAAAATGGGTCCAGCCGTTCTTGAGTTATAAATAGTGTAACTAGCCACGCGTTGCTGTGGCTAAGGTGTACGTTAAATTATGTTGTAGTAAACTAAGTGAGAAATCTAAATCAGAAAGTTTTTGTTTTACACAATTTTTTAGTTCTGGTACGTTAACTACACCCGGTATAAATATGGGTGGTCGTTTATGTGGAAGTGGTTTTGTTGATTGAGATGAATTTATGTTGTCTGCATTCTCAGTATCATCCATAAGTGTATCATAAGGATTATATACGAGTACATTTATTGATGGAATATTTTGAGGAGGCTTGCTGATTTCATTATACTTCCGTTTTTTTCTACGAACTTGTTGGCAGTTTGGATTCTCATCATCATCATCATCACGAAGTCTCTGTATAGTAATATCATCTTGTGATATATTATAGTCATCTTGTTTTTCATTTAATTGAGGCATGGAGATTGTTTATGTAATATTAGGCATATTATTATAACTAACAGACTTACTTACAGTTCTGTTATTCCGTTCCTTAGGACCTTCATATTTTTTTAAATTGGCATTCTTCTTAAATGTAAGATTTATGTCACATAGGCCTATACCAATTTGCGGAAAATCACTTGCTGTCTTATCATTCATGGTCTCTAGAACTGATTCGCCATATTGTTCAATGTCTCTTCTCGGTCCAGTTAAATTTAAATTAAGTTGCTGTCTTTCAGCCAGATTACTTAAAACTAATACTTACACACGAAATTAATATAATTAATAAAATAGATTGAAAATAAAATAAACACAAACACACTTAAATTATGAAATAATCAATATCTGTAATTCAATTGAAATTTCGCGGTTGCAACAAAAAGCACAGCCACCTGGTTAAATAATAAACCAATTACCTTACACGGCCATCTGTTATAATCGTATGGAACTCACAGATAATTATAACTCTTTGTTGAATAATAAACAAATAATTTGCAATAAAAATAATGCGATTATAAATTTAGTTATAATCTTCCCTAAGTCTCAAGTTGGATCAAACTGCACACAGTGTGCAAAATTTTATTAAAATCGGTTCAGCAGTTTAGGATTCCATCGCGGACAAACAACGTGACACGTAATTTATATATATTAAGATAAAGTTGCATAGTAAGAGATAATTTTTACCATTCTTCTAGAAATACTTCTAAACTTCAATTAGATTTGAAACATAGTGGAACAATTCATCGCCGGCATTACAAATACGACCCTGAAAAATAAGTTTCTTTTGGAACAGATTATGACTCCACTGAAGGGGTCATTCAGACTCTGGCTATATCATCTTAAAACTACAGCTTCTGTCTCTGTAACAACTCGTATGAGTCAAAATTTATTTTAAATTTCGTGGCTTATACAGTAACACTGTTTTCAAATATGCTGATTTTAATTTGAGAGCGAACCTACTCCATCTTCTTAAATTCGTGATTCAGCTGTTGTAAATATATAGGCCTCATATAGTATCATAGAACTAGGAAAACTCGCAGATTAAAGGGAGAGCGAATCTCTTCACGTTTATATTTAAATATAAACAAATTAAATAATGATTTACACTTTTATTCATATTTTCAAATGAAATTAGTAGGCTAATGAAGTAACATTAATCTGCAGACATCCCAAAAGTAGCTGCATTTCTAAGCATATCAGTAAAAAAAAGAGTAAAGTGATCCCACAACAGACCCGGAGGCCCTTGGGGTAGTAGGAGGTTAGGGCTCCCACTTTTTCTAGACAATCGGCACTTTATGTCAGCCGGGTTGTCAGCCCTGCGTGACGGCCGCCTTTACCCCCAGAACAAGCGTCTGGTACTCATTTCCGTTAGAGGCTGAGTCGACCCGAGGGCCATAGTGCCGCCAGAGGGTTTGGGTCAGTTTAAAAATCCTGACCCCAACGGGACTTGAACCCTCGACCCTCCGGCTTGTAGCTCAGTGCCTTAACCACTACGCTACGGCGTGCCCCAAGCATATCAGTACAGGATTTATTTTACGAAGATCGTATTATTTTTAAATTAAATATGATAATTATTAGCAACTAATTTATAGCTAATTTCAAATAAAAATTATATATATCTTAATACGCGTAAATTACAATAGGATGTAACATTAAGAGGTTATTCTTAACAAATAAGGTGATTCCGGATTCGTCATTACTTACTGTGTTCTATTTAAACATGTTTCGATAAACTATGTATACCATCAGTAGTCTGGAAAAGCTGATGATGATATGCATGGCATATCGAAACATGTGAAAACAGCATACAAAAAGTTATGAGGTCCGATGATTCTGGATTCACCTTATTTATTATATTTGTATTATTGTCCCTTCTCGTTTTTTATAACACTAACCGCCTCTAACTAACTAACTCACTGGCACTATCGAACCCGTAGGTTCATGGCCGCCTCTATCAAGGTTAAATGAGATTACTCGTATATTAAAACTGATTCAACAAAGGAATTCCCGCTTTTCATAAATCCTTCTGTATTTATTTTTTATAAGAAAATAAATCGGTGTATATAGTATGTATATTATTTTAAGAATTCGGGCATTGGTATATACCGTATAGTAGACTTGTATAATTATTTATTATTGTGAAAACTGTATAGGCATCTATTGCTTAAAATAAACTTTGTATCGAAATTTTAAGTTAGTAGCCTACAGAAGGAATAGATTTAATTTTTATGAAACGGCTGTTTATTTCTAGTAAAAATTAAAACTTTAATTTTAGTAAATTCGAAAAATTAAAATGTTATTAAACATATCTGTATCAGAATCCATAAGCCCTACATCAGAAAACTCATTTCTGATTTTTTACAAATTAAAAATTGTTCAAACAATCAAGTAAGCAATTTATTCTTGTTAGCATTTATTTTTCAATAGTAATTCGCGAATACGTTGAATTTAGCGTATAGAATATAATTTGAAATACCCCAAGCAGGCCACGCGTTGGCTATTTTGGCTTGTCATAATATTTTTGACAAAATTAAAATGTTACAAGTTCTTTGTGTATTTTGATAGAATTATTAAATTATTATGTGTTTTATTTTATAAGCTTTAAAATCAACTTGAACTGTGAGTTCAGAAAGTTATTTCAAAGGGTTCTCGTGCGACTTTGTAATTTGTGCGATTGAATTCTTTATCCGCTACTGAGAATATATGATAGACATAGAAGTAAATTCATTTTTTTATCATGAGGCTGTGCAGTGCTAAGGTCAAATCATATCTTTCGTCAGGGTGATTGACCAGGCTCAACTGTTAAATAGAACTCTGTAACCATAGAGAACCTGTAACTGCATTCTTATCGCTATAAATATGTAGGAGTATAACATGTATTATCTAAAGTGTCTGTACTTCATCCTTGTTAATTGTTACATTTTATTATGATTAGGCCGAAATTCTACCAATAGATAAGGAAGAATATAGGATATAAATAAATGGGCGGCCAAGAGAAGTAGGCCTAATGTTTTCTTTATGGTTATCATAAGTAATGCCACGAGTGATTTCCAATTTATCTAGAGAATTTAGAAATCAAGAGTGGCATTTGTTAGGACTATTTAACGAATAAAATTAAGCTCTTTACTCACAAATCATTATTTAACTATAGTTATTTTAAAATATTTATATATTTAATGTAAACGACGATGTTTGAAAACAAATGAGAAACGATAGGTACGCTTCATCTGCTTCTTTTGTTTATCACTGCAACCAGATCATATTATTTATTGCCAAAGGAACGCAATATTGTAAGAATTCTCTCTAGTGGAGAAAAAATGAAACACATCAAACTGTATATTAATTCATTTCTGATGTCGTATGATGTAAATATGACAATTATATTTTTCTGGATTATTACCTGGAAAAAAAATACATTTAAGAAAGTGCAAACAGTGGTTTTCTTTTTTTGGTGGTATAATAAATTGCTACAAATGTTTTTATATTAACTCCTGCAAGCGCTATGTGTTGACATCTATGCACTATATATACAATCTGGTAGCCGTATTTCTTATAGGCTCAGTCACTGCAAAATAATGGTCAGACCTGTTCAGAATATTAAAAAGGAGGAGCTTTCTTTAATATGGTAAATATAACACTGATAAATATTTCGTGAAACACGACTCTGATTGGTTGTAAAACAGAAATCATTGAAACGTGATTGGTCATTGACTCCCATTTGGGGCATGAGTTAAATAGTCTAATTAACATATGCTCTATAGGCTCTAAGTTTACCGAAAATATTTCACAGATGGACTAATTACATTTTCCACCTTTTTGCAAGAGAGGAAGCCACGTTATGTTCGTATATTATAATCTTTGGTATGATGTTGCTAATATGTCTAGCACAATATGAATTATGGGAGGGCGATAGGTTTAGTGAAACTAACATTTACTTTGTTATTTCTTAATCCCAATTGTCCGAATCGCGATTTATACGGGATATAATTGAACGGGTGAGTGGAAAAAGGATAACATTCCAAAAATTTGAGAAATTAAACTGAAATAGCCATTTTGTAGATCTTTGCTTAAACTATCCAATGAGTGTAAAAAGGGTTATATTCCAGTATTATATATTGTTAAAACCAGCATTGAAATTTTAGTTGAGTGGATAAAGGATAACATTCCAGGAATATTATCTTTTTTCTACTCAATATTGTGTATTCATGAAGTTGGCATTATTGTCAGTAACAAAATTAATAACCTGGAGTTCATTGTTGTTATATTACTCACTGTATAAAGTTGCATATCACAGTTCTCTGAATAAAAGCAATGACAATAATTATTATTGTCATTGCTTTTATTTTATATTTTACATTATTTTGTAGTTCTGTTGTAAGACAGGGTATTGTGTCCTAAAGTATGTGTGACTCCGAGGAAGAATATGAACCTGAACGAAAGAGAGGTAAGGCTAATAAAGACTTACAATGTAAAGAGAAAGAGAAACTTGCTAGGCAGAAAGGCAAGGAATTTGTTTCATGTAAAGGTTTATTAGTTGAAGCTAAAACAACTGGTCCAGATTGTAACTGCCGTAAAAAGTGTATGGGAAACTTCAGTGTTGAGGAGAAGGGTTCAATAATTGATAATATATACAATGGTCGTCCTAAAAATGAAAAGGATACATTTCTTATGGGGCTGATAGAAAGATATGATGTTGCTCGACACCGTCCATTAACAAAGAATTCCAAACAAAACTTGTCGTCTTTCAAGTACTTTGCCATTAAAGGGACAAGCAGAGTCGAAGTTTGTCGAAATGCTTACATAAGTTTGCATGCAATCTCCAGCAAAGTAGTCCAACGCCTAACCAAGCTTGTTGCAACTAATCAGTCACCGGTTGATATGAGAGGGAAGAGCCAAAATCGGGGGAATACACTTGATGCACACATTGTCATAAAAATAGATGATCATATATCCTCATTTCCTAAAAAAGAATCACATTACTCATCTCTTCCAGTCACATATTTGGATTCAAGTTTGACAGTTTCAAAAATGCATGGTCTCTTCATTAAAAAACATCCTGATCTGAAGGGAGTCATAAAATATGAGTACTACTTGAAACATTTCAATGACAACTACGGGTACCGATTTGGTAGGCCACAAGTAGACGTTTGCTCAACCTGTGAAGACTTAAACACAAAAATAAAGTCTTCAACTCTGAACGATGTGGCAAAAAGGGCTGCTGTTGCCGAGCTACTAGTTCATAAGAGGCGAGCAAAGAAATTTTACAGTAAGATGGAGAATGTCAAGAATATCTGCAAGGAAAGAAATGATGTCATGGCTATTGCGTTTGACTTCATGCAAAACATGCCTCTCCCTTTCATTCCTGTACAAGAAATGTTTTATCTCCGTAAACTTTGGTACTATGTATTTAATATTCATGATATTGGCCGTGGTACTTCAATTTTCTATACGTACACAGAGGGTGAAGCTCTAAGGGGTCCTAATGAAGTATGCAGCTGTCTTCTGGATTTCATTAACCAGATCTCTGAAGAAGTAAAGATCCTGTATGTCTTCAGCGACGCATGTGCTGGCCAGAATCGCAACCACACATTAACTAGGTTGCTTGCAACGCTAACAATGAATGGTAGATTCTCAGTTATTCACCAGTTCTACCCAATCCGAGGCCATAGTTTTCTGCCATGTGACAGAACATTTTCAGTCATTAAACGACAAGTTCGAAGATTGGATCGGATTTACTCTCCAAACCAGTATGATGACATCATTCGAAATGCCAGGAAACTCAACCCTCCATATGAAGTAAAGAGGCTTCTAAACAACCAGGTACTCAACTTCAAAGGCTGGTGGCCACAGTATTTCAAGAAAACATGTAAAGATATTGAAAATAAAAATTTGACATTCAACATCAGTAAGTACAGACAACTTGTATTTACTCAGAAGATGAAAGGCTGTGTCGAGGCTTCCGAATACATTGATGGTCTGCACCATGGAACTTTCAGGTTGAAAAAACAAGATTATGTGGAACTTCCTACTACTGCAGCATATACTGGGAAACTTGGAATCAACATCAAAAAGATACAAGACATCTCAAAAGTCACGCACTACATACCTGATGAGTACAAGTCATTCTATGAAGATATCCTTAAGTATCCAACTTCAAATACAGCAGACAGTGATAAGGATGAATGAAGACTCGTATCATGGTCAGCATTGTGTAAAGTAAAAACAGTTTAAAGTGTTTTTTTTTACTATTAAAACATTTTATGACACAAAAAACATAATAGTTAATTATTTTTATCGATTGACAAAACATTGAGTGGAAAAAGGATACTATTCCAACAGATTTAATAATTAATAATTACTAACAAGTAAGTATTTAACTATGAGATTTTTTGAGCGAACACTTAATGATTAGCTCTACAATTCACTAATAGTAAATTTTCCGATAGCACTCTTAGCTTTTTCTGTAAACTTATTTTTTTTGTTTTCCCACAAACTAGGAAGTTGGAATGTTATCCTTTTTCCACTCACCCGTTCAATTAACAATTTCGTGAAACCGGATTAATTCAGAATTTACAGAAAAGTTGAGAATTCGGCATTAGCGGTGAAAAAGTTGGATGAAATAGGCCCTATGATATAATACTTTGGAATCCTATCAGATCAATGCAGAAATCGTCACCGTATTGTAATATTTTACCTATGGCAGCTCACAACGTCATAAATATTTTTTATAACTTTTTTTGAAACCCTGGGTTCATTACTCAATTTGTTTGTGTACAACTCCTCTACAATCGTGTAAAATATTTGTTTCTATTTATTTCCATATTTATAACAGTACTGAAATATACTCATCTCTATCACTGAGAATTATTTTATCTTTCTTTAAGCGTGATTCTCCTTATTACATTGTCTGAGATCCTGTGCTCTCTTTCTCAAATTGTCTGCAGCCTCTCTAAATCAAGTAAATTTCTTCTTCTTCTGCTGCTTCATGAAATTAGGCCTTTTGACCAGTTTTTCACATCAAGTGGGATTTAATGAATCCTCCCATCTAGTAAATGGGCGTCCAACATTTCTATGTCCTATTGGTTTGTACTTTAGTAACAGCTGAGGGATTATATCTGTAGGCATTCTCTTGACATGTTCATACCAGTTGTTTCTCATGTTGTCAATTATGTTTGTTAAATTGAAAATATTTAAGTCATTTCTAATATCCTCACTTCTTTTCTTGTCCACAATTGTCACACCTGCTACTGAACGTAGGAACTTCATTTCTGCAGTTTCTATTTTCCTTCTGTCTGAACGGTTAAGAGTCCAATTTTCACCTGCATATGTTAAGACAGGCACTGCCATAATTTTGTAAAATTTTAGTTGTGTGCTCCTCAAAGTTTTATTTTTCAGTGTCCGTCTTATAGTGCCACACATTCTGTAAAATCTATTTAATTTAATATTAATATCTTCCTTCTGGCAGTATGATACATTGCATCCTAAATAATTAAAATTGTTCACCTGTTGTATTATACTGTTATTAATACTGTAAAAATTATTAATACTGTAAAAATCAAGTAAATTTGTTTGGTTTATTTGATTCGCAATACTATTCATAGGTATGAATTTGTGCTAATAACGTTCATAGTTGGACAGTATTACATTCAGCGAGGATTTTTTTAACAACTCAAGTCTCCAAAGTTACCATTTAAAGCTGGCCGACCTTGTCCAAATAGGCCCGTCATCTTCGGCTTGAGGTTATTTTTACGTGCCGAAAATTTACGTCACAGAACTATTCGCATTAATATCCTACGATCTCAGTCAATCGGTCTTGACCGGATTTAAACTTGTGAATCACAAATTGACAGATCGCTTAGCTGATAATTCCTAGAGCAAATAACAATAAAATTAGTATTACTAAACAAACCAAGTTATATGTTATTGAATTGTTTGTAATAATAATAATATAATAATAATAATAATAATAATAATAATAATAATAATAATAATAATAATAATAATAATAATATTTTATTATATTATTATTATTATTATTTTATTATTATTATTATTATTATTATTATTATTATTATTATTATTATTATATTATTATTATTATTATTGCCGGTATTATTAATCATTCTAAGCTATGAAAGCTCTTAGTTGCTGAATTGTCATAAGTAATGCCACGAGTGATTCCCAAATTATCGATAAATTCACGACTCACGAAGTGAGGAGTGAATTTATCTAGAGAATTTGGAAATCAAGAGTGGCATTTGTTAAGACTATTTAACGAATAAAATTAAGCTGTTTACTCACAAATCATTATTTAACTATATTTATTTTTAAATATTTATAAATTTAATGTAAACGGCGATGTTTGAAAACAAATGAGAAACGATTGGTACGCTTCATTTGCTTCTTTTGTTCATCACTGCAACCAGATCATATTATTTATTGCCAAAGGATCGCAATGTTGTAATAATGCACCCCAGTGGAGAAATATATAACCAACGTTATAGGTATTTATTAATTTCTGATGTCCTATTGTAAATATGTCAATTACATTTTTCTGGAACGTCATTTCCTGGAAAATTATTCGTTTAAGAAAGTGTAAACAGTGGTTTCTTTTTTTATGGTATAATCAATTGTTACAAATGTTTTTATATTATTTATCTCTCGCATGCGCTTTTTGTTAACATTCATGCACTATATATACAATCTGGTAGCCGTATTTCTTGGAGAGTCAGTCACTGCAAAATAATGCTATGACCTGTTCAGAATGTTAAAAAGGAGGTGCTTTCTTTATTATGATAAACTTTAGTTGGTAAATTCTAGGCGAAACACGACTGTGATTGATTGTAAATAAAAAATCATTGAAACGTGATTGGTCATTGTCTCCCATTTGGGGCATGAGTTAAATAGTCAAAATTATAACATTTTCTTGATTGATAATTTCCGAATAATGTGAAATATCATGCAATTATTCTTCAAGATATCGAAATACGTTAATCTATATATTTCTAATCATCAATTCCATAGCAGATTTTGTTGAAATATATTAAATTGTAAATTCATTTTTCATAAGTAATGCCACGAGTGATTTCCAAATTATCGATAAATTCACGACTCACGAAGTGAGGAGTGAATTTATCTAGAGAATTTGGAAATCAAGAGTGGCATTTGTTAGGACTATTTAACGAATAAAATTAAGCTGTTTACTCACAAATCATTATTTAACTATAGTTATTTTAAAATATTTATACATTTAATGTAAACGGCGATGGTTGAAAACAAATGAGAAACGATAGGTACGCTTCTACTGCTTCATTTGTTTATCACTGCAACCAGATCATACTATTTATTGCCAAAGGAACGCAATATTGTAAGGAGGAGCTTTCTTTAATATGGTAATTATAACACTGATAAATATTTGGTGAAACACGACTCTGATTGGTTGTAAAACAGAAATCATTGAAACGTGATTGGTCATTGACTCCCATTTGGGGCATGAGTTAAATAGTCGGTGTAAATGAAATCCCAACATTGAAAATAACTTGATAAATTAACGTAAACCTATACCTCATGGAAAACATGTTTCTTCTTTTCATTTATTTTTACTTAATTTGTCTCACCTTGCTTGTACACTGGCTTTTTTTTTATAATGCGGAGTGAATTTCTAATGTGCGAAAATAAGTGTGGGAATAGAGAGTAGTCATGGGTATGTTTCATAGTTTGGATAATAAGAGCGACATGAGTGTACATTTCAGGGGAATCACCTGTTCATCCTGACGCATATTATATTAATAGAATAAACAGAACTACAAGGTTATATTATTTAAACGATCTGTGATATTCCCAATTATGTAATAAATATAGTGTACATAAAGTCTTTTTGTCATTTATGCAAAGGTAAAAACCAAAATTTGTTCAAAACATCGGGATTTCACTTTCCTCTATCAATAAAGCTCTCGGCTTCCTGTCTCCTCTCGTTAATTTCCAGTACAATCCCATAAGTCTGATGATGTAGTACTATTGGGCGGTAGCGAGAAGATACTGAAGGCCAACACGCACACACTATTGAGTAACACTAAGAAATTGGAACTGGAAGTAAATATCAATAAAACAAAATATATGGTCACACATAGAAATGCATTATGTAATGGAAATGGACAGCTAATGACAAATGAGTGAAATTTTAAGGAAGTGGCTGAATTCAAATACCTAGGAACAATAATCACGAATAGAAATGAGATGCACAAAGAAATTAAACATAAGCTCAATTCTGGAAATGCGTGCTATTATGCATTACAAGGACTCTTGACGTCCCAACTCCTTTCAAAAACATTAAACTGAAAATATATGAAACTATTATTCTACCAGTTATATTATATGGATGCGAAACACGGACTCTTACTTTAAGGGAGGAAAGAAGATTACGAGAATTTGAGAATAAAGTTCTTAGGAAATTTTTTGGACCAAAGAGATATGAACAAACAGATGAGTGGAGAAGACTACATAACAGTGAACTACATGGTCTTTATAGGAAGCCAGATATAATAAGAACAGTTAAGTCTCGAAGACTGCGATGGGCAGGGCATGTGGCACGAATGGGGAATGAAAGACTTGCATGGAAGCTTCTTGTAGGAAAACCAGAAGGAAAACGCCTAGTTGGTAGACCAAGAATGAGGTGGGAGAATAACATTAACTATGATTTGAGGGAAGTAGATTATACAGGGAATGATTGGAAAACATTAGCTCAGGATAGGGATGTATGGAGAGCTTATGCCCGCGCGGCCACAAACCTACGGATCCGATAGTGCATTGAGTTACAATCCCATAAGCCTACGATTAATTTTAGTTCGAAGATTTACACATCTAGAGCTTTGGCTTGCAATTTCTATGGGATATGTAAGCCCTATAAAAGGAGGGAGAAAAAATGAGAGCGAGGAGAGTAAACTTTGGCATAAATATGTATTTAGCCATCATACCAATGATGATG
Organism: Diploptera punctata; assembly: GCA_030220185.1. Classification (NCBI taxonomy): domain Eukaryota; kingdom Metazoa; phylum Arthropoda; class Insecta; order Blattodea; family Blaberidae; genus Diploptera; species Diploptera punctata. Next base: position 1,079,889 of record JASPKZ010007815.1, on the reverse strand, counting down.
TGATGAAGATTTTCGGGCTGTTAGCCGTGGTCGTGAGGCTTGTAGTTCCCCGACGTTTCGCCAAAGACTGCGTCTGGCATCCTCAAGGGTTGTCTTGAGACCACGGCCTACAGCCCGAAAATCTTCATCAACATCATAGCAACTCCGGCCGTGAAAGTCTACGTGAATACATCATACCAATATTTTTTACATTTTACAATATCACAACTCTCTCATTAATTTAAAACATATAGGCTACATATTTAAAATCCATTAAGATATGTATGCTTATTTTTTCAAGTGAAGAGATAATGTCCTAATTAACCCACAACATTAGTAGATTTTAAATGCAGTACATTGCAATAATAAAAAATGGTAATTCTTTTGAAGAGATAATAGTGAAGATTTAGTCACTCATATCATAATATTCAAGAAGTAATTTGTAATTATAAAAGCATCATATGTATATACTTATTATAGACACACAAAGTAAAGAAGAACAAAGAGAAGAATGTAAAATGCCGAATTTGCAGTGAAGAACCTACCCATCGGGTAGAAACTATGAGTGCATATATTCACCAGGAAATCAGGCAAAGCATCCATCCTCCTCCCTCCAAAAGAGAAAGCAGGGTAAAATGTGAAAAACAATTCATCTAAATTTAGATAGCTATGAAGAAGAAAGGCCATTTCATAATCCTCCAATGACATGATTGATCATGTAGGTACGGTATGTATTTGTGGGTCTAGTCAGAATCGACTTCAATGGTCGATCTTGATGTACCAATATTTACCACGCTTAGACCTATTTCTGGTACCGAGATTCGAGGGTTCAAACCCGAGGATTTTTAAGGGCGTGTAAATCCTGTATATGAATTCCTTCGTAAACTGGTCTCGTCGTTGATTTACGGACATTAAACATTCTTAAGCCTCAAATAACAGTTACAAGCAAACATTTGTATATTTAATGACAATATTTTGATTACTTTGGCAATGACCTGAACTGTTAATATCAGATATATATATATACTCGATCCCCGGTCGGGGCAGTTTTTCTGGGTGGGGTTTTTATCGGGGTTTTTCCTCACCTGTAACACAAATGTCAGGAAAACTTTAAGGCCCAAACGGTCCCCGAAATCATATGGCCATCATCATCATCATCCTTCACCGGTGTGGAAAGTAACGGGAAGCTACCACACCTATAATTCCCTAGTAAAGCTGCAAGAATAGCATGAAAATGCTAAAATTGCAGTAAAGGACATATATGTATATATATATATATATATATATATATATATATATATATATATACATATACTATTGACTTAAAAAATTACTAAAGGTAACTTATAAAATCAAGTAACAGTGAAACAATTCCAACATAACTCTTAATGGACTAACATCGATTTGATTGGAAAATACCAGCTGGCTGTCATTATAGGTGTGTTCATGTAGACCTACCTGACCTGCAGCAAGTAGATATTGATCTGATTTTCGAGCTGGAATAGGTAATTCTAAGTCTCTCAGGATGTGCTACTGTCGAATGAGCTTAGGGGGAGAGAATTTCCTTGTATGAAGCTAATATAACTGTAGAGAAGGAAAGCTCCACTTTCACCTGAAGCTGTTGAACTCGCGTTCCCTGAATAATTCTATTTATACGTTAGAGTATGCACTTTCACCCATCACAGTAATGGACAGACTGTTTTATTTTAATAAAATCAGTATATTACTCGGGATAGATAGCCACTGTTATTTTATAGCTGGACGGGAGATAAATTTTTATTGTCGAATTTCGACTGTGGAATTATGAATCAAGAAATCGTTCAATTTAAGAAAACTTAAATTTTCAACTAGATTTAAACTGAACTGTATATTAATATATGAGTGGTAAAAAAAACTTTAAAAAATCTTAAAGGCAACGAAATAGAAAACTTAGAAATATCGTTTAAATACGAACAAATTTATCGAATGGAATATAAAATCTAGATATCAACTGGCAGTGTGATTTAGAAATTCAAATCGAAAAACCGATGTAGCTCTATGATTGAAAGTGAAAGGTTCGTGTGTGTGTGTGTGTGTGTAGGCCTATATAAGGCGCTTCTTGATCTTTCTTTCAAAATGCACCACTAATTACTTTTCAGGAAAAGTAGGCCTATTTTTTTATTCAGATTATATTTCAGTTCATTCGAACTTTACTTATTTACAAAAGTTCTGATATTTCGAAAAGCACTCATTTCTATACATAAAACTGTTTGTTTTCTGATAAACGCTAGTTCTTGGAAATGTGCTGTTATAACAAAAACTTCATAAGTAGGCCATATGAGAGCGTTGAAAATAATTTGAATTTTGAATGTTTCCTAACCTGTATAACAAATGCCAGGAAATTATAAAACCCAAATAGTCCTCGAACATTATCTGACTACCATAAACATCCATATCATATTTGCCTTGTTTAGTATAAATATATTAATGGATGGATTGTTTTTTCTTAATATAGGACCTATGCCTACATTTATATACAATATGTTATTGTACTTAGATAAAAATAGCAATTTTTGTGCAATATTTGTCTGTTTCTTTTTAAGCCATTTCCCCTCGAGATAAAAATAGCAATTTTTGTGCAATATTTGTCTGTTTTTTTTAGCCAGTTCCCCTCGGTTCGTATTGTCACTGAGATAGCCTATTCTTTGAACTGAACCGATCAACCTACAGATCCAGTCCTACATCCGTGTGTATAAAAAAATTGCAGTGCCCATGTGATCCAAAGTTAAAAATCCATCCCGACAGATCCTCTCTCTGCATGGCCCGGGAGATGTGGGGACTCTTAAAAGTAGTCCAGTAGCCCTACCTATAAAGGAAGAGGTTAATTATTATAGTCCACGCTTTGGAAAAAAATGCCTGTTAGGTACGGACATTAAAACTGAAATATCGTCACGTTTCCATTAGCAATGTAGCAGATGTTTAGAGTAAAGACTGTTCAACGATATGGTAAAAAAAAAGGGAATACATAAATACCAGAAACGAAGTGGACCGATAGTTGCGAACTCGATTGCCTACGGTTCGATCCTGGGCAACAGATAATGGAAATTCTCTTTAACTATTTTATATCCAGAATGTTTATGACGCCTACTCAGTTTTGTTTAAAATCATTACCAGGATTTTTTTTTGGATATGGAGTCAGGAGAACAAATATAGTACCGTTCATGTTATCGGTTCAACATATTTCAGATTTATGGTCACCTATAGAAATTTATTTAATCTATTCCATTAAATTGATAGCATTCTTGAAACTATTTTTATTTCTAGGTTTATATTATCATCACTTACCACTTGGATGATAATCCGTTAGCGTTGGACTTCATTGTAATTTAAATAGACCAATGCAATATGCTCTTTATAGGCCTATATATATATATATATATATACACATACATACACACTGGTACTTCATCTTGCACAATTCTCAATAGATGTCCTGTCTATCCCAGCCTTGATTGTTTTGTGTGTTTTATGTTGGGTGATATAGGTCTCGGTGATCTAGAGGTTAAGCTCCTAGCCTCTGGTCCCGAGAGTCGTGGGATCAAACTCGGCCGTGGTCAAAGAATTTTTATTAGTTTAACAGGTTTAAATGTATAGGCTACAACATCTTCCTGTGCCCAATATTAAGTTTTGATTATCTTCCTCCATTCAACTCTATCCTCCCAGTCCCCATCCTGTAGTCTCCTCTCCTTCTCATGAAATTCATAATTCTCTCTACCCATGTCTCCTTAGGTCTCCCTCTTATTTTCCTCCGATTTGGGACCCACTCCAAACTCCTAAACTGGCAATCTATCTCATTCAAAATATTTTTAGGATGAGAAATCTAAGTGACTTTCGACCATGAGTCCCTGAATATTTTCGGGCTCATAAAAGAACTTCAGGCTTAAATTAGAGCCTCTGAGCAAAATTTAATCGGACTTTCCCATCCAAGTAACACCTTGTGCCTACTAGGTGTATCTTTGAGGCGATGAGCTAACCACCTCTTATTCACTGACATCTGTTGGTAAATAATCTAAACAATTAGCTTGATTAAGTAACTCCTGCAAGGAAGCACTCTCATCCGGTACGGGAATGAACAGGTATAGACAGACAATAAGTTGATATAATATGCGACTCTTTAGTATACAGTATATTCATGGGCATAATGCTGATCATGCTCATTTGTGGATCAGAGATCGGGATTCAAACTCGCCAGAAGTATGTGGATTTTTAAAGGACGTACAAATCGGAATATGGTTACTTTAGGGTGAGGCGTAAAGCTGTTAAGTTCCTTGTCGTAGATTTACGGCACGTCAAAGATTCTTAAGGCCCTAAATAAGAAAACCTCTATCATTTTTTCTCAATTTTATGTCCAGCTTTGAATTTCGACGCCAATGACCCAAATGCTAGGAACAATCAATACAAATAGAAATAAGATGCACAAAGAAATTAAACTTAGGTTAAATTCGAGAAATGCATGCTATTATGCATTAACAGGGACTCTTGTCCCAACTTTTCTTAACTAACTCACTTACTGGCACTATCGAACCCGTAAGTTCATGGCCGCGCGGGCATAAGCTCTCCATATATCCCTATCCTGAGCCAATGTTTTCCAATCATCCCCTGTATAATCTACTTCCCTCAATTCACCTTCGACCAGTCCGGCATGGGTAACCCTATCGGCAGCAATGATACCGCCGGCATAGCTCTCGGGATCATATAAGCACGCAAGCCACTCCACCACAACAAGGTAAAGATACCATGGAGGGTCCCAACTTCTCTTAAATATTTAAAACATAAGATTACATAAAACTGTTATCCTCTAAGTTATATTATTTGGATGCGAAACGTGGACTCTTACTAAAGGGAGGAGAAAATATTAAGAGTATTTGAGAATAAAGTACTTAGGAAAATTTCTGGACAAAAGAGGTGAACAGGCAGGCGAATGGATAAGACTACATAACAGTGAGTTACATTATTTTTATCGGAAATCAGGTATTTTATTACATACAACTTTCCTCATTAGAGGATTGCCTCAATGACAAAGTGATACAGACAATTAATTGTTTTAATTGATGAAATACATTTTGTAAATACATTAAAAAGTTGCAAATTGTAAGAAATACATTTTGTAAATTTGTAGGCCTAACAGTTAAGTCCCGTAAACTGCTGCTCAATTCTGGAAATGAGTGCTATTATGCATTGCAGAGACTCTTGATGTCCCAACTCCTTTCAAAAACGTTAAACTGAAAATATATAAAACTATTATTCTACCAGTTAAACTCGTATTATATGGGTGCGAAACATGGACTCTTACTTTAAGGGAGGAAAGAAGATTACAAGTATTTGAGAATAAAGTACTTAGGAAAATGGAGAATACTACATAACAATGAACTACCCATGGTATGTATAGGAAGCCAGATATAATAAGAACAGTTAAGTCTCGTAGACTGCGATGGGCAGGACATGTTGCACGTATGGGGAATGAAAGACTTGCATGGAAGCTTCTTGTAGGAAAGCCAGAGGGAAAACGCCCAGTTGGTAGACCGAGAATGAGGTGGGAGAATAACATTAACTATGATTTGAGGGAAGTAGATTATACAGGGAATGATTGGAAAGCATTAGCTCAGGATAGGGATGTATGGAGAGCTTATGTTTGCGCGGCCATGAACCTACGGGTTCGATAGTGCCAGTGAGTAAGTAAGTAAGTAAACTGCTGCGATGGGCAGGATATGTGGCACGAATGGGGATTGAAATAGGGACATGGAAACTTCTTGTAAGAATAAGAGGGGAAAACGCCCAGTTGGTAGACCAGGACTGAGGTGGAAGAATAACGTTAACCATGATTTGAGGCAAGTAGATTATACAGGGGATTATTGGAAAACGTTAGGTCAGGATAGAGATGTATGGTGAATTTATGTCCGCGCTGCCATGAACTTATGGGTTCAGTAGTGCCAGTGAGTTAGTTAATGATCCGTTAAAGAGCATTAAACAAAGAGCAATCCTTATGATCGATTAATGAGGCACTTGTTACCAGAAACTAAATCATGATAAACTGGATTTATGTTTTAATATGCTTTATGGAAATGAAAATTCAATGACAGTATTGAATAAATTGTATCAGCTGATATCGATAGAAATAACCTCGTATGTAGTATTAGACTTAGTATTATTTTTTTAATATAGATCCCTACTATTTAAAGACAAATAGAAATTAATTGTTCGTTGTTTATAACTTGATACATTTCCAAGAAACGAAGCTATTAAAAAGAAAAATGAAATTATCCATTGTGTGAAGTAAGAACTTTTATTAATTACATGTTAGGCTGAAGACGTGTTCTATTATTAACATGTAGCGGTACCGAGAAAAAGGTGTGTGAATTCGCAAATATTTAATTTTCCTTGTTCAACTAGAAGTGTGCCAGGTGTTGCACATGGTCGTTAGAATTACAGATGTATTCCAAGAATTGTCAGATTTGCTCTAAAACGCCGGCGCCCTCGTCTGAGTTAATCATAAATATAATCTTAGAGAGAGAGAGAGAGAGAGAGAGAGGAGAGAGAGAGAGAGAGAGAGAGTCCACCGCTATTGTCAGTGGGCCAAGGTTCAATCCCCAATCGGAACAAGTTTCCAGGGTGATTTTTTTTCAAGACTTTACCTCAACTGTAAGGCAAATGTTAGAAAAAATTTAAGGCCCGACGGTCCCCGAACATCATTTAGTATCATATTCGCCATGTTCTAGTATAAATGTGGGAATGAATTGTGTGTTTCATTTTAAATATTCATGTTGTCTCGGAGGAGGTCGTATATTCAACTGATCACTCATTCCGGGAGATCCCTATATCCTTGTGTGATCAAAAATGTACGTGTTTGATCCAAAGTTTTAAATTCTTCTCCTCATAGATTGTGTCCCGGGTGACGTGGATCTTGTAAACGCAGCTACATAGGCCTATAAGGTGAGAGATTAAACTACGACGGAAAAAAAAAACAGAGATAAGAATTTTATTATTTTTAGAAAGGAAGCACATTCTATATAGTAGTCTATATTTAATTGTTAACGTCTATTTTGTTGCTTTTAACATCTTGGAATATACCGTAATTCTTAGAATTTATTGTAACCATGCCCTTCTTTTATTACCCGTACCACATGTCTACGAGACTTAACCGTATTTATTACATCTGGTTTACCTTAAAGATTGTGTAGCTCACTGTTTTGAAATCTTCTCCATTCAACTGTCTGTTTCTCTTTGGTCCAAAAATTCGTAAGGACTTTATTCAAATGGGGCACGCCATAACGTAGATGGTTAAGGCAATATGCTACAAACCGGAAGATCGCGGGTTCGAGTTCCGGTGTGATTAGGATTTTTAAACTGACCCAAACCTTCTGGTGGCACTATGGCCTTGGGGTCGACTCATCCTCTAACCGAAATGAATACTGGGTAAAGGCGGCCGTCACGCAGGGCTGACAACCCGGCTGACATAAAGTGTTGATTGTTGGAAAAGTGGGAATCTTAATCATAAGTAATGCCACGAGTGATTTCCAAATTATCGATAAATTCACGACTCACGAAGTGAGGAGTGAATTTATCTAGAGAATTTGGAAATCAAGAGTGGCATTTGTTAGGACTATTTAACGAATAAAATAAAGCTGTTTACTCACAAATCATTATTTAACTACAGTTATTTAAAAATATTTTTATATTTAAAGTAAACGGTGATGTTTGAAAACTAATGAGAAACGATAGGTAGCCTACGCTTCTACTGCTTCTTTTGTTTATCACTGCAACCAGATCATACTATTTATTGCCAAAGGAACGCAATATTGTAAGAATGCTCTCTAGTGGAGAAAAAAATGAAACACATCAATCTGTATATTAATTCATTTTTGATGTCGTATACATTTAAGAAAGTGCAAACAGTGGTTTCTTTTTTTGGTGGTATAATCAATTGCTACAAATGTTGACATGTAAGCACTATTATATACAATCTGGTAGCCGTATTTGTTATAGGCTCAGTCACTGCAAAATAACGGTCAGACCTGTTCAGAATATTAAAAAGGAGGAGCTTTGCTTAATATATGATAATCCTAACGTTGATAATTATTTCGTGAAACACGTCTCTGATTGGTTGTAATACAGAAATCATTGAAACGTGATTGGTCATTGACTCCCATTTGGGGCATGAGTTAAATAGCCTCCTACTATCACAATCATTTCTCCTCCGTCCTTCCCTAATGTAAGAAACCGTGTTTCGCAACCATATACACCGTATTTACTCACATAATTTGTGCACCAAGACTTTTTTGTACAAATTAAAATATTTTCCTCGTTACTTCACGCATGTGTAACAAGGTTTTTTAAATAGATTTTTAACTATCAGATTAAATTGGGGCAGTATGGAATTCCTATTAATAAGTTTTAAAGTATTAAAGCAAGTTGTTAGAGTGGTAGGAGATCCTTAACCTGGCATCCATACGAAGGTTGTGGAACTAACTGTTAAGTCGGCATTCTGGCGGTACAATCCTTTTCCTCCGAATAACAGTTTTTTTAAAAACCTGACACAATAGATAAGGAATTTTAGATACGAGTATATCCTATGGCTTCAAACACAATCACAAGCCTACTCCTATCTCAATATTATTTTAATAGTATTTATTTCTCATTTTTCATATCTTGTACATTTTATATTTAATTCGTTAAATCTATATTAATCAAAATATATTGTAAATAGTAATTATATTGTAGACATGCCATATAATATTTTCGTTTATTGTAATTTAGATGTAAGAATATTTTTTTTGTATTTTTTTAACCTGGTTGAATGGTAGACAAGGCCTTAAAGTAAAACACAGCTATTATTATTATTATTATTATTATTATTATTATTATTATTATTATTATTATTATTATTATTATTATTATTATTATTATTATTATTATTATTATTATTATTATTACTGGCCGCGGTGGACTAGTGGTTAAGCTTCTTGCCTCTGGTCCCGACGGTCGCGCGTTCAAACGCGGCCGGGGTCGATGGATTTTTAGGGCGGAAAAATCCAAGGAGCAAGTCCTCCGGGAGGGACTTTAAGCCGTATGCCCCGAGTCTGAAGATTTTCAGGGCTCGTAAAAGATCCTTAAGCCTGAATGAAAAGGCCTCTAAGCAAAATTTACCGAATTTTCCCGTCCTAGTACTACCTTGGTTTCCTAGATGTCAGTATGAGGCGGAACGCTGACCACGGACCACTCAAATGACATCTATACGAAAACAAGTGTAACTAAATTAGTATGGTTCAAATTCTTCCCTGTTGGGGGAGAGCGCCTAAATCTCTGTTAAGGAAAAACATGGGCTTACAAGATACAAGATTATTATTATTATTATTATTATTTATTATTATTATTATTATTATTATTACTTTTGGATAGGGACCGACGTATGTGGGTGGGATGCGATTGAGAATCAGGGGTGGGATAAAAAGCAAATGACTGATCTTACTTGGCTTATACCATTCCAGTTTTGCACTGAAAACGTCCCTTGCATAAATCACGCATCCACCTTTATCATAAAATTTAGTTAAAAAATGCGTGAAATACGCGAGTAAATTCGGTAATATAACTGCAAGAATAACAGTTTTATACACCTACATTTTAAATTTAAGGTTTTTGCGAAATGTTGAGATGACAAGAGACCCTGTAATGCATGCGTTTCCAGAGTTGAGTCTGTCTGATTACTTTCTGAACAAATTTCTTCAACATATTATTAATCACCCATTAAGCTTTTCAAATACTCGGCTAATTGTGAGACAGTTTGCCTCACATTACAGTTTTTTTGAAGTAGCCGACCTTCAGTAGCGGAATAACTTTCCAACCCACATTAATACGATCCCGCAGTTATTTTCCACAACACTGAGGGGTATTCAGTACAAACTGTCCATGTAAAAATAAAAATGAGAGATAAGTCATTCTTTTATGTGATATATCAAAGTATAAAGTATTTATAAATACATTTGAGGATTATTTTTTGTCCAATGTCAGCCGGTTGTGTTGCTCTATTATAACGTATGTCATGTTCCGTATACTCGTAATAAATGACTACACTTAGCAACAAAAAAATAAACTTTTTTTTTTGTTTGTCTCAGAGAGACAAATATGTGGTTTTGATAGTATTTTTTCTCCTGAATTCAAATATGATATCGGGTTTTCTCCATCACGCAAGGTTTCCGAGAGACAGGCATATATAATTTCAAACACTTTAATATTTTTTACATTCGTAACTACACAATATTCGAACATTCGGACTCACCTAGAAAGTAAGAAATTATTTTCTGCTATATTTTGCCTGTAGAGCATCCCTCTTGATGGCCCAACAATAATCGACCAGCATATTAGGATTCCATTTGCCTTGATACCTCTTTTCCATAGCTGAAACCATTTGAGTTAGGTCATTTGGTTTCATTTTACAATGGATAAATGGACGAAAAAAACGTTTATTAAAAAAATAATTATTTAAATCCATTAATTGAAATTGAAATAAAAAAATTGTGGGTGATGGAGAAATTCCGAATACATATTTGAAAACACGATAAAAAAACTGCATTAAGTACAACTATTGGTACTCATGAGACAAAAATCATGTTGACCAGCGTTATATAAGGTGATTTATAAATCCTTAATAAATTTATGATTAAATATTAATAAACTACATAAACATTTAAGAAATATAAACGGAATTAAACAGAAATTTGAGTCATCCTCTCCTGGTTTTAGATTCTGATGTTCACTTCGGAGGTTGAGACGCCTGCAAGGCGGAATTACGTTATCCTGATGATTTCATGGGCGATGAATGGTAATGATGCACCAGAAGAGTCCTTAAACTTAGTAAATTTCAGACCTTGGGTAACCAGGAGAATAATTTCCTGTAGGGAAATATTTCTGTGATTTGACCGGAAATTAAACCAGGGACTCAACTGAGATTCAAAGCTCTGATCACAAGACTGTGATGTTTGGTATCTGCAAAATTATAGCTATGCCTTGTGGACTCTTACTTTAAGGCAGAAGAAAATATTACGAGTATTTGAGAATAAAGTTCTTAGGAAAAGTTTTTGTACCAAACAGAGTTGAATAGATAAGCTAATGGAGAATACTTCATAACCGTGAGCTATATGATCTTTATAGGAAATCAGATACAATAACAGTTGAGTCTGTAGTCTGCGATAGGCAGACATGAAAGAGGGAAATAAAAGAGGAGTATGAAAGCTTTCTAGAAAACCAAATGGAAAACGCTCAGTTGGTAGACTAAGAATGAGATGGGAGAATAATATTAACCATGATTTGAGGGAGGCAGATTATACGGGGGATGATAGGAAAGTAATAGCTCAAGATAGGGATATATGGAGAGCTTATGTCCGTGTTCAATAGTGCCAGTGAGTTAGTTATTTTTAACCTGTAGCACTCTCTTTAAAAAAATCACTAACATAGTGTTCGTACAATTATGATTTTAGACAAAAAAATAAAAATTGCAGAAATATGAACATTAATACAGCGAAACAAAAGTGCATTATATCTGATTATGACCATTTTATAGAAAAACATTACTCACTGCAGAAATTATTTTCAACAGTTGTTTGCTACCTCAACAGTTTTTAAATCTAAAACGATTTTAGTATGTACAGTATTTACGTACCTATTTTTCTGTGTGAGATGTATATAATATATATATATATATATAGTGACAAGAACAGATTTTTCTATATGGAATTCACTTCTGTATATATTATATAATATGAGCCTAGCAATCCGTAATTTCAGATTTTTAGTTGAAAACCTTGAAAATCTATAGAGAGGCAGAAAAGCAGAGTAAAATAAAGAATAGATACGACCCTGAAACCTGGATAGAAGATCTTGCATTTTATTGTTTTCTATTTCTATTATGGGACTAAATAATATAAATATAACTCTAAGGTAGTGTTAAGCTCATGAACTTGGAATTTTACTAGGGAAAAGATAATGCTTTTCATTTGCGAAAATAAAACCTAACGAGATGATGGCTATTAAATTCTACAGAGAAGAAAATCTTATCCTCGAATTTTTCTTACCCGAAAATTGTACCGATGTTAACTAGGATCGTATCCTCGAACTTCAGATTTTGAAGCGGGCACTGGCCATTTTAAGAGGAGGAGTTTTATTGTAAACATATAGACCCAATTGCAGGTTTATGAGGACGATGTGAACCTGTAAGCTTTTGCAAATACGTATGTTAGACCATTTCATTTTATAAGACACATTCAAAATAATATGTTTAATCTTTATATATAAAATGAAGTCCACCGCTGTGGTCTCGAGGTAGCGTGCTGCCTTGCCACGCAGTGGACCCGGGTTCAATCCCCGGTCGGGACAGTTATTCTGGGTGAGGTTTTTATCGGGGTTTTTCCTCACCTGTAAGACAAATGTCAAGAAAACTTTAAGGCCCAAACGGTCCCCGAAATCATATGGCCATCATCATCATAATCTTTATCATTCTTACCATCATCATCCTTCACCGGTGTGGAAAGCAACGGGAAGCTACCACACTTACAGTTCCCTAGTAAAGCTGCAAAGCATAGCATGGAAATGCTATGATTGCAATGAAAGACCTGCCTTCGGGCAGAATTACTATGTATGGATATAAAATGAACGTCTGTGAATCTGCGAGTCTGTGAGTTTGTCCTTCATGGACTCAAATACTACTTGACACGATATGAATTGTGTTTACCATTATTTAGAGAACTTTTGGGGGGGGGGCAATTTATGTATATAACATACCCTACGTACTGTAGGGATCGGTTCACTAAAAAGTAGCTTTTGGTCTCTTAAATGGCTTACGCTGCCATATCAAATATTGTACACAGAATTGAATATTTAAAAAATCTACTAAAATATCCGCGACAGCATGTCTTTTACGGATAACTCACAATAACCAATTTTGTCTTTCAAAATTAGATTTAAAGTAAGGATTTAATTACAAAGACTTTTCCAACAACACAATGTTAACGCTATAATATTATTAAATGTTTAACAATTGCTGTAAGTATATATTTTGATTTGATATTTATTTCTGTACATTTGAATAAATTGTTTATACATAACCTGTTTAAATTATTTTGTCCACGCGAACAACGTCAGAGTTCCCGCTAGTTATTTTTTTAAATTTCTGTCTACAATAGCCTACCCCCGTTCACTAGTCTAAGATAGTGTTTAAAAAAAGCAAAAATCCATTTCGTGACAGGTCTAGAAGACCCTTGGACTACCAGCCAGCTGCTGGTATCAAATCCACATGTGTTAATCATAGAGTTGGATGATCATCCAGCCAGACGTTATAACTGATTTTCTTAATCTGGAGCCGCTAATTACACTGGTCAACAAGGTTTTCTTCACAAGAAATCTGATTAGTGAATCTAGTGCAGTTTTTCGTTCTGAAATCAGAAATGTAGTCAGAATTTTTCCATCAGGCACAGTTTTTTTTGTGACAGCTACTTTTTAAAATCTTATTTTAGCATTCTTTTGACCTTTCATAGGAACCTATACTCTGTATTTAGCGATTTGATTCAAGCTGTATTCAAGGAAATTATATATAATGTCATGCTGAAGCATCAAAAGATAAAACTGCTCATGTTCATTCATGTTTTGACATGCTCAGACCTGTTAATCTGGCATTGTGTTGTGTCAGTCTCACTACGTTAAAAAAATAATGGCCTAAACGTAAATCTCTTATCCCTGGCCAGAAAAATGTGTCACATGTCCCTTTAGTGAATCCTGAAAAAAATATATTTACTCCATTATATATTAAATTAGGAGTAATGAAAAATGTCGTCAAAGTTATGGATAAACTTTCTGAAGGATTCTTGTACTTGAAATTTAAAAATTTCCCAAAATCAGTGAGGCTAAACTGAAATAAGGAATTTTTAAGGACCACAAATATTATCAAAAATGGCTGATGAACATTCTGAGGACTGTTAAATCCACTTGAAAAAGCAGCATGGCAGTCTTTCAAAAATATATGTTGCAATTTCCTTGGAAACCATAAAGCAGAAAACTATCGTGGCCTAGTGGCTGATCTTCTGGATTCTAATAAAGCAACATGTACCGGTATTTAAAAATTCACTTCTTGGACTCTCACTTAGACTTCTTCCCGGAAATTCTTGGGGCTGTCAACGATGAACATGATGAGCGTTATCATCAACAAATGTCTACAATGGAAAACAGGTACCAAGGCAAGTGGAGTTCTAATAGCTGGTTAAGTATTGTTGGACCAATAAGAGAGATCTTCCAGATGCAAAAATGACCGAAAATCACTATTTACCACTTTCTAGGCAAGTCAAAATGTGTAGCAGTATAAAAAATTCAAATGAACATCACACAAAACTCCTGTCTGAAGGGGAAAAATTGAAATGATATTTGAATTCAGCATGAAAAATACTTCTAGAATCTATTATTTTTATTCATGTGAAAGAAAAAAGTTCATTTTTGTAGACCAGTGTTATTATAACTAAACTAAACGGCCCGACAGGCCTAGAAGGTCCTTGATTTACCAGCCGCCTGCTGGCCTCACATTCACAGTGTTAATCACAGAGGTAGACAATCATCTAGTCAGTGTAGGAGTGAGATGTGGTCAGCATATCGGTTCCCAAACCGTTATAGCTGGTTTTCTCAACCTGGAGCCGCTACTTATTGTAGCTACACAAATTCATCACGATGCTAGGTTGGTACCTGTCTCATACTAACCGAAATTCCACAGGAAAATGTCTTTCCCCATGGGGACTCAAACCACCAAAAGTCTCTGCACCAAGGGATGGTGCCTTAAACCGCTCGACTTCAGCGCGGGACCTGAGAAATTGTTAGTAAAACAATTATTGTCGATGGAATCAATGATTTCATTCACAGCTAACACAGGTTGTTAGTATTCTATTTAATGACACTTTTTAAACTCTGATAACTTATGTCTCAATTCAAATCTGTGTATGGAATAAAATACAATTTTTGCTCGGAAGCGTTTAATTCCAGGCGTGAGGTTCTTTAACTTGCCATAAACATACGACACGGGACCTTTAGGAGCTTAACTTATCTTCCGAAGAAAGCTAAAGCCCTTCTTAGGATTTTTATGCCCTGAAAAAATGCATTGACTTCTACAAATCAACCTGCAAACTTGGAAAACAGAGGCGATCATGATAAACCATACGCTAGGTTCTTAACGTTATAAAATCAAGAATTTAACCTGCCAAATATATTTCCTCCCCCTAATATCACCAGGTTGTCTTTTATGACAACTTTCTGACTTTCTCCTCTGGCATTGGCGGAAATGTAATCCATTTCTTAGGTAGGTGCACCTGGAAGACGGAGTTACATTATCCCGATGATACGATGGGTGATAAATGATAATGAACCGCTAGGAGAGTCCTTTACCTAAATTCCAGACCATTTTTCCTTAAGGAAAAATTCTTATGGTCTGACTGGAATCGAACCTGGAACCTCATGATCTGTAGTCAGAAACGCTGACCACTAACCCATGAGGCTAATCACCTGCCAAATATACATTTCTAGAGACTTTAAGTTACGTTATAATGATTACAACAAAATAACAGTATATAAATGCATAAAGACAACTTTATTTATAAAACAATTGTATTTATGAAATAGATAATGTTGATTTATTTTCAGATACTTGCAGCAAATGCAGGACCAGTATCCAGGCCAGACAGCACTTCCACAGATGGTTGGCAAGCAAGTAGTAAGTCAATTTGTGAAAAAAATTTTAAAAGCACTGCTAAGTGAAAATTATATTTGAATGTCCGATTGAGGGTCTTTCCACTTTTCAGCGGTTGCCCTTTTACCAGCCGGCTGCTGGCCCTTCACATCCACATGTGTCAATCACAGAGGTAGATGATCAACAGCCAGTGTAGGGGTGACATGTGGTTAGCATGTCGAGTCCCCCAGCCTTTATAGCTGGTTCCTCAACCTGGAGCCGCTACTTATTGTAGCTACCAAATTGCCTCACGATGCTGGGTGGGCACCGGTCCCATACTGGCCGAAATACCATGAGAAAATTTCTTTCCCCATGGAGACTCGAACCAGCGCAAGTCCCATAGCTCTGCGCCAAGGCTTCCTACCTTAACCGCTCGGCTACGGCGCGGGACACATTTGAATGTTCTGATAAAAATGTCTGGTTTAGATATAGATTTAGGTTTCCACTGTACTGATAGAATGTAAATCAGGTGTATGAATATAACGTATTAAAAAGTTATCATAGTTAACAAAAAAATATTTCTTGTACTATTTTTTGCAAAGGGCAAAATGAAGTAAATTTATGGTTTTAATATGAATTTATTGTTAATGTACAAGTATTGAATCGTAGGTAATAACAGTTTGTAATCAAAATTTTATTTAGAATGGATTCTGACAAAGTTGTTTTAATCTTCAAAGTAGAGGTCATTAGATGGTATAATCTTGAGTGACCTTTCAGCTAAGTTTATCCTATGATGCTATCAGTTTCTGGTTTTAATGCAAAGATTTCAGTCATAGCATAAAGTAAACAGTATTGGTAAATCAAGAAAACCAATTTCTTCTACAAAACCGACTTCACTTATGAGAGAACCTAATATATACCAGAGGTACTAATCCACCCATAGTAATTCTGCCCAAAGGCAGGTCCTTCACTGCAATCATAGCATTTTCATGCTATACTTGCAGCTTTACTAGCGAATTGTAGGTGTGGTAGCTGCCCATTGCTTTCCACACCGGTAAAAGATGATGATGATAATGATAAGGATGATGATGGCCATATGATTTCGGTGACCGTTTGGGCCTTAAAGTTTTCCTGACATTTGTCTTACAGGTGAGGAAAAACCCCGATAAAAACCTCACCTAGAAAAACTGCCCCAACCGGGGATTGAACCCGGGCCCGCTGCGTGACAAGGCAGCAAGCTACCTCGAGACCACAGCGGTGGACAGAGGTACTAATACAGATGTTAAAAAAACACCAACACCATGCAGCTGGACACAAAATAGTTTAAATTTTAAGAGAGGGATCCAATAATGCAATGTTTGCCTTTTGTAGAGCATAAAAATACGAGTAATACAGTAGGCTTACTTCAAACATAGAATTTATAACTAAAAAAATTAAATAGCATGATGTCAGTTATTGAAATTATTCATCTTCAGTTTCATTACAAAATTTGGACAATAAAATTCTCAAATGTAGATACTTCTAAACGAAGTCGGCCGTTGGCGATGGTGGTGTCACCTACCTGACAGAGAATTATAGATTTGTATAACTGGAAAGAATTGTTAATGTTTGTGCCAGGTCTAAAATGGTGTAGTGGGCTGCACACTAGTCTGGAGAACTAGAGGTCCACGGTTTGATTCCTGGTTCAGACATTAATTTTTCTTTTCACAATATCATTATAATATTAAAATAAAATTTATGCAAGAAGTGGCATATACAGTCAACACATACTTGTACAGGTACTCCATCCAATTTGTGTAATAAAATTTTCAATATTGCTAGACTCTTGTAAACAATGTTTTTCATTATATTTAAATTAATATTGGGAAGTAAACATTATGAGGTTATATCATTAATAATGAATGGAGAACATATTTTTATCGACTCACCTCATATGATTTCAAATTTCTTTGATACCGACGGTTTCAGACAATATCATGTCCTTCTTCAGTCTGTATTTACAGTCTGAGTGGAAGCCATGACTGAAGAAGGACATGATATTTTCTGAAACCGTCGGTATCAAAGAAATTTGAAATCATATGAGGTGAGTTGATAAAAATATGTTCTCCACTCATTATTAATGTTTTTCATTTTTGAACTATTATAGAAAATATCAGTATGTGGTTTAATTTAAGATTTAAAATAAAATTCTTTGCATATCACCTCATATCCAGTCTCCTAATTAAACTAGTTTCAAAACCGAGGTACAGTGGAGGAAATTGGTATAAAGTCACTAACTTTTAGTAGTAAAACAACCTGAAATATTTATGCAAATACCGTATGTGTGTCATAGATTACATATAATTATCTTGGACGTAATTTCATACAGGTCTCCTCATTTTGTATTTATTATATATGTAAATCATACGTAAAATCTAAGAAAACCTGTCCTAGGGGTGGAAATCGGTATAAAGGCAGGTCAACTTCTGGCTCTTACAGAGACATAAATGTAAACAAAACGCTGCAATTACATGGAGACGACGTGTCTGTGAGCATCGTTCATCAGTTACAAGTCAGCAGTACGTACAATGCCACGTGGAAAGCCTCTATCAAATGAAGAGAAATCAAGAGTTAGTGCCTTCAAGGAGATGGGCCTTTCCAATAAACAAATACCTACGAAATTGGGGCTTCAAGATGTGTCATTGTTAATTTTGTCAAACTGGGCTCACAATATGAAAAAAATGGGAAATATGGACGGACAAGAAAATTGTCTGAGCGCAGTAAATGTCTCATTTTATGTAAAGCAAAAGGTAAGAATATGTTTTCTTCTCAAATCCAGGCTGATTTGAAGTTGCCAGTAACAGCCAGACGAGTAAGACAAATTCTGTCAGAAGACAAGAACCTAAAATAAAAAAAAAACACCTCTGAACGATGCACATAAGAAAGTTAGAATGACTTTTGCTGAAGAACACATGTCCTGGACCTCAGAATGGAATAAAGTAATGTTCAGTGATGAGAAGAAGTTTAATCTGGACGGGCCTGATGGCCTTCAGTATTACTGGAACGACCTCCGTACTGAAGAGCAAGTTAGAATGAGTAGAAACTTCGGTGGTGGAGGCGTTATGATTTGGGCAGCACTCTGCTTTAAAGGAAGATTAAAAATAGCATGGATACGCACCAAGATGAATTCTGAGTCCTACACTGAGGAGCTTCTGGAGTCCTAATTGATACGAATGTATGAGGAATTTGGTGAAGATCTAATTTTTCAGCCAGGTAATGCTTCCATTCACGTGTCTGCTAAATCAAAGGAGTGGTTCAGGAAGAAAGAAATACCACTTTTGACGTGGCCAGTCAGAAGTCCTGATTTAAACCTGATTGAGAACTTATGGGGGATCCTGGCAAGGTGTGTGTATCACAATGGACGGCAGTTTGGGACAGTGACTGAGCAGAAAAATATTATTCAGGAAGAGTGGGCTTCAATCTCAGTGGAAGAAATAAACACCCTCATCAAGTCAATGCCAAAGAGAATCTTCCAAGTAATTAACAACAATGGAGGTTCAACTAAATTTTAGAACTTTGTTGTAAACTTTGCGCTCAGTCTTTTTGGTTTAATCTGTGAAATACACAAAGTGCCTTTACACTAATTTCCACATGTGAGAGTGGTTTCAGTTTTCATGTACTTTTTTGGACAGAAATGGATAATTAATTTTGACATTATTTGTGTGTGTTTTATACTCAATCACCTTGTAAGTTAATATAGAAAAGTGCCAAAGAAAGAGTAAATAAACTTGTGTTAACCCTTTTAACAAGTGGCTTTATACCAATTTCCTCCACTGTAGTTTCATTATCAATAATTTCACGACCAATGTTCTATCATTCAGGAAAACTGCTGGACAGCAGAACATCAGTCAATGAAACTGCCTAGGTTTTGAAATTGGTTTAATTAGAAGACTGGATATGAGGTGAAGGGTAAGGAGTTTTATTTTAAATCTTTATAAATCTTAATGTTTTTCATATCCCTTAAACAAATTAATCAGTTTAATTTAATATTTCAAGAAAGTAACTCTATGAGGTTTGTTTTAGATATTATGAGTTAGATACATACTACCCAACTCATATTTGTAGATATTTTGAAGACTTTAGTTTAGATGCCTTACGCATGTTAGAAAGAATTTACATTGATGCCTAAGCCATCAAAACCTAAGTCTTCAAAAAAGCTACAAATATGAGATGAGTAGTACATATCTAACTCATAATACCTAAATTAATCAGTTGTATAAAATATATTAAAATTCAAATTAAATTAATTCTGTTACCCTATGACAGCCAAAACATATATTCATAAGTGATCAAACCATTTTCCTTTAAACATTCAGTGGATTAGTGACTACTTTTCAACATTGTTTTCATATATTATATTCTTAGTGTTAATACATGACTATATCAAGAAACATTTTAATTTTGGCAGGACATGTTCTGTAACTTTACATCATAACTTTGAACAGAATATTTATGCAATCTTTTATTATGCAAATTTAAAACAAGCCATTTGTTAAATATTTGTCTTCTGTAAATTATCATATGAATGCAAACAGTTGTATTAAAACTATTTTGTGTGTTAGTAAAACCTTGGTTTTTACAGGAAATGTTCATCAATCACAAGTTCCATCTTATATTCCTGCATCTTCAGAAGTTAATGTTAATACTGCATCATCTAGAAATGTAAATGCAAGAACATCACAACAAATTTTGGCATCTAGAGATGAACAAAGTGATCCAAGAAATTCACAGCAATTTCGTGATTATATTGATTCAATTCATTCTCAGGGCAATATTGGACAAGGTCCTCATCCAATAGAAATTCAGAGGAGTGTTGAATATATGAATAGAAACCAAGACATTAAGGATGATCCAAATTATCCTAAACATAATTGTAAGTCTCATTGCAATAATTCTCGCATTCAAGAAGATAACAGAAGCAAAGATGGGTACAATCCATCAACAACAACAGAGAAAACACATGTTGAATATACTAACAATAATAGAAATCCTAGGAACAGAGATGATTTGAATCAGCATAAAGTGAACAAATACGTTAATGATACCACTGGAACATTGGAAAATACCCGCCATCACAACAATGGACAATCTCAAGAAAGAATTCCACAAGGGTCCAATAATGGACATTTCCAAACCACATCCCCATTCATTTCACAAGAAAGATCGTCAATATTAGGACTTGGGCTCAAAAGTGCAGGTCAAAATGATTCTATTTCAATTCATGCTTCACCAGGATCAAAAAACTTGTCAATTAATGAGCAAAATTCAAGAAAAACTTCTACTCGTAGGGTTGGATCATCTACTCAGAACAGAAATGTCTCCCATCATGATTCCCCTGGATGAAAAACATGTCCAGTAATAATCAGAATTCTAGAAAAAATACTCCCATTCATAATAATGGTTCATCTACTTATAAACAAGCACAACATAATCCTCACTTAATTGGTAATCATTCGTCAGAACTAAAAAATGTATCCCGTAATGAACAAAGTTCTAGAAAAAGCAATGTATCATCTGTTAACAATCAAGAAATGTTGGTAAATGTTCCAACTAACAGCCAATTACATTCAAGTAAACCAAAAGAAGAGTACACATCAGCTAGATCTAGAGAAGACTCTAGAAATAATCAAAATAGAAGTTTGGCTTCATCAAATGTAAATGATTTGATCAGAAATATTAGTTCAGATCTGCCTGTGCCAAAAGTTGAAAGGAATTTTTTCCATCATGATGAAGAAGTATTACTTAAAACAAACTCTGGGGTTCCAAATGATAAAAATCAAACTTTCAATCCTCAAGGAAGAATAATTACACCTACACCATTCAGCAATGCTTCACGATACAAAGGTTTGTTGATAGGAATGAAAACTATGGCTTATTGGTTGGATCTATTATAATAAAGGAATTGCTAGGGAAAGAAAGGAAATTGTAGTATATTAATGCTTATTAGATAACTATAAATATAATTTAGGAGGATAATGGTCTCTTGGTATTCTAAATTACTGAATGTTGACAATTAAGTTGAAACTTTGTGGTTCTGATGATTGTTCATTTAGGATTGATTTAGAAATTGGTTGGGTAAATAGCCACTTCATCATAAAACAGTTGAGATATAAGAGTAGGTTTACTGTTATTTTTGTGGTTCTGAGTTTGATCATAAGTTTGATGTAGAGACTACTTTATAACTAAACAAACAAAGTGAATCCATTGTGTTTCTGTAGTTGGTCACACCTCCAGTTAAATCACATTGAAGATGGCTTGGCATTATTCTGCCGATTTGAACTGGCTGCAATTCAATTCCTTAAAAAAATAAAACAATCAAGATCCAAAGTACCAAGATTGACAGAAGTGGTTGTTGTCATTCAATAATGATGAGTCATGGTTACCATAATGCAATCCCTCAATCTTAGATTTTCTTTGTTTAGCTCATTTTAAATACCTAATCAGTTATTTAATTATTTAAGTAAAATGTTATCACCTCACCTCATATTTTTATTCTTCTTCTTCTTCTTAGACTAGTTTCAAAACCTTCTTCAGTTCCATCCTCAGTGTTTTCACGACCGTTGTTATGTCTTGAAGAGCCATCTCTTGCTCCCTCTGTTGATAAACTGAAGACCCTCAAAATCAAATAAAATTCCCCAGGAATTTCAAAGTTCATTCATTTCTTCTTTTTGTTTTTTTAAAGGTAGATTTTTCCCAAACCATGAGTTCTTTCAGTTTTTCTATTTGTTTTATTAATTTAATCTTTCTTTTAATTTTATGTTTTTCTGACCATGCATGGGCTGCTACTGCAGATTTTTCTATTTGCCCATTCTTGACATTCATGACACGTTCTTTCACTCTGGTTTTTAAATTTCTCTTTCTTTTTCTTATGTAGACTTCCCCACATTTGATCTAATAAATCCCTGTTTTGTTTTCTTCTTCTATTTTCTCATTTTTGTTGGATCTAATTAATCTAATGATGTTAAAGTCTTTTCTTTTTTGGTGTCAATCATATGTTTGAAATTAAAAAAAAAAATAAGTTATGATGCTTCGTTGGATGATATGTGAATTTCTTAAATTTTTTGTTTTCTTCTTTTTCTTTTAGAAGTGTACTTTGATTAATAAATTTTTGTCTTTTGAACTTATTTTCTTGTGTATCATTCTTTCTTTGAATCCATTATGTGTAGTCATGTTGATTGTGTGTTCTTTTTCTTATTCATAATTTTCTGTTCATGGGTATGTTCATTAATCTGTTTGTCAAGCTATTGAAAATTGCCTCTTTGTGAAAAACGTGATTAAAACCTGAGACTTTAATATAGTTGTCTATATGTATGGTGAAATTAAATGTTTCTTACCTCTCCTCATATTAGCTTCTTACTGTATATTCTAAATTCTTATTTCCTTCATACCTTATTAAATTTAGATATAAAAATGATATTTCACCATTAATTTCCATTTCCATAGTGAACTTGATAGTTTGACTTTGAATGTTCAATAATTTCAAAGTATCATCCATATATTTATGATTTACTACAGCAATAATGTCCTCAGCATATCTACAACATATCATCATCATAGTACATTCACAAATTTAGGCCATTTGTTGACCTGTTTCGGCCTCAAGAGAAACACCATCCAGAAGTCTTTTGAGTGGACGTCCTGGTCTTCTTCTTCCTGCAGGTTGATATCTTAACATTTGTTTGGGATCCTGTCATCTTCCATTCGATGAACATGTTGCATCCATCTTGATTTGTAATCAGAAATTTTGTTTTCTAAAGGTTCCATGTGTAATTCTTCTAAGATGTCTTCATTTTTTTTTGTGATCTAGTAGTGTGTATCTTGCAGTCCTCCGAAGGTATATCATTTCAGTAGATCTAAATCTCTGTATATCCCTCTGTTTGAATGTCCATACTTCACTACCATACAAAAGAGTTGGAAGAGCCAGTGTTTTATACACTTTTAGTCTTGAATGTTTTTTGGACTAACTGTGGCTTGAAGATAGTATTTATTAACGCTAAAATTCTTAAAAATTTAGATATTTTTGCATTTACATCCTTTTCTTCTTCATATGAGATATTGCATCCTAGATATGTAAAATTATTCACCTGCTCCAAAATGTTATTGTCAAGTACAATTTTACTTCAGACAGGATCTACACCTTGAAATGCCATAATTTTTGTTTCCTCTGTAGATATCTTCAATCCATATTCTTCTGTAATTTTGTTAAGTTCATACAGACCTTTCTGCAGATTATCTTCTGAATTTGCAATTATTATTTGGTCATCTGCAAACAATAAGGTGTCTAATTTTGTATTTTATCTCCAACATATCTACAACATATCTACTTAGTTGTTCTAATTAGACTGAATGAACTCGTAATCAAATCCTTAAAAAAAGCTTATATGATATAGCTGGGAATTTAACCAGAATCTTGAGATGTCAGTCATGTTCACTGTTACACCATAGACACATCAACTTTTAGCCATAAGGGGAAGGAAATCGGTAGGTAAGTAGGTACCGGTACCATTTTATCTAATGATCTTTAATAACTAAGAACATTAATGTTGTGATTCAAAATATGATCTTAAAGAACTGACAAAGTTTCCTCAAGAGCATCTTACTTCTTTCATAGGCCTTAAATCTATGAAATGGGACACTTGGCTTCCTCCATTCTTCCTAAAGAATTCATATTCAGGATTTTTATGCCTGAAAAACTCCAGTCTCTTGGTCTTGTGATCAGAACTTCTGACTACATTCATGAGCTCCCAGATTCGATTCCTGCTCAGACTGTCAGAATTTTTCCTTACAGGATGGTACATCATCATCATCATCACATGGTGCTACAGCCCATATCGAGTCCTAGCCTCCCCAATTCTCTTTCTCCACACTTCTAATTCCTGATACCAAGCATCTGGTTAGTGTTCTTTCTTACTGCATCCTCTCATATATTTTTTGGTTTCCTTGAGATGTTTTTCCGTCAAATGTTGTGTTCATTACCTTCTTCAGAATTCTTTGATCCTGCATTCTATGCACATGTCCAGTCCATTATAACCTCTTAAGGCAGATTATGGTGTCTAAATTAGACATTCCATAGAATATTTTTTAAGTTCTAAATTATTTCTATGGCCTGGAATTTAGGTTAAGGACTCTCTTGGTGGTTCATTTCAAATTTATTACCTATCATATTATTAAAACTTCCCAGCATCCCAAACATCGTAAATGGGTTACAATTCCGCCAATGCTTGGAGAAAATATCAGAGATGCCATTAGACAACCTGGTGGCAATGGACAAAAAAAAAATCCATTTATTTTTCCAGGTTTCAACCTGTGAACCTTCAAAGGTACAATTACTAGAACCACACAAGTGACTCTGTGCTTAAGAGGACAATGAGCTCTCAATATTCTGAAAGTTATTTGAATGTTGACAATTAGATAGAAATGTTTAGAGATTTTTTTTCTCATATAACAGTTTCATTCTTGTTGACTAACTCATTAATTACTCTGAGTTTGTTCAGAAACTAGAAGGATATATATTCAATTCTAACTAAAAATATATGGAGAAAAGTGGATTCAAATTATTTCTGAGTTAAGTTCTAATATTACTTCTAGAGTCTTCTACAGCAATGAGGGGAATGAAGTAGTTTAGTTTCAATATTGATATTGTCAGCAGAAGACCCACCAGAGTGCTATCTCAACTTCTTTAGGGGACCAACTTCAGTTACCACTACTACAATGATTGACTAGATTTGTATGGTATGGATTGTGGGTCTTGAAATTTTCATTTAATTTGCATTTTTTGGTTTGATGGGAGAATGATGACGGCTGTATAATAATGCTTGTTAATTTGATTGCATTTTCAGTATTTCAGCATGAAATGGTTGTACATAGTTCTGAATAAAATTCGGTTTTGTATTTTGGAGATTTGCATGTAGAGAGTAACCATTGGCATGATTGGGATTCAGTAATAATATTAATAAATATTAATAATAATTTTAAGACAGAATTCTGCATTACATAAGTAGTGCCCTTATTAAATATTTTGTACCTTATGGAAACAAGCATTAATATATTCTCGCCCAATGGCATGAAGAAATGGTAGGTTTATTAGTCCTTGCTACGACTATCTTTACACCTAGGAAATTCCTGACATTTGTTATAACATAGGCTTGGATATGAACAACAACAAAAAATTCCCCATTTCTCCACTTCCAAAGGTTATTCCTGGAATATCCAAGATCATGTTCAAATGACTATATAGACCAAATTTGGTGAAAAAGATTTTTAGAACATTGAGGAATCTTTTTAATATCATAATTTTTTAATATTTGAAGGAAGTGACACTATGAGGTTTATTTTAATTAATAGACAGAGTTAGATTTATCAACTCACCTCATAATTTTAGATTTCTAGAAGACTATTTCGTTATATCTTTGTTTCATCAACATATCTTAGTAGAGCTGAAGATGATATGAAGATGTATCAAAATTAGTCTTCTAGAAATCTACAATTATGAGGTGAGGTATTAAAATTAACTCTATTTATTAATTATAACTACTTATTTGCATTTTTTGTACTTCCTTGATTACATGATCACAATAATATTTATGAATTCAGAATATGAAGCACAGAAAGTGCGAGTGGGCAGGCATTACACATGCACGTGCACACACACACACACACATGCAACTGATTATTAATGTAATTTTAATACATTAATTACACAGTATGTATATAACTATGTTCTATTCACTATGTATTAATTGGCATTATGGTCTAGGTAAAACATTATTACCTCAAATGCAGGAACCCCAATTATTTAAAAAAAAATATGCTACAAGCCAAAAGATCATACATTCAATTCCTGTTGTGATCAGGATGTTTAAACTGCCCAAACCTTGTCCCTCTGGAATCAACACAGTCTCTAACGAAAATGAGCACCAGACACACGTTCCAGCTGACATCTTGTAATAACTGTCTACAAAGGTGCAAGCCTTAACTTCCTACTATCCCAAGGGCCTCCTAAGAACTATTCAACATCACATACAATAGTTTTGATGTTTGTTTTGTTTGACTTTGTAGCCCAGAACACAACAGATATTGACACTATGCATGAATCTAAGATTATATTTCCTGGACCTGTGGACAGTGACAAGTCACCAATATTTAAGCCAGATGGACCTCGACCTAAATGTGCAGACCTTCAGTCATACTGCGAAGATGCTGACCACTATCCTTAGTAAGTATGATACAGTTTTCAATATATAAAGGAATATGGATTGCCTATGATGTAATGGCTAGCATATCTGGAGAGCATCATCCATCCATAGTAATTCTGCCTGAAGGCAGGTCCTTCACTGCAATCATAGCATTTTCATGCTATGCTTGCAGCTTTACTAGGGAATTGTGTAGGTGTGGTAGCTTCCCGTTGCTTTCCACACTGGTGAAGGATGATGATGATGATAATGATAATGATAAGGATGATGGCCATATGATTTCGGGGACCGTTTGGGCCTTAAAGTTTTCCTGACATTTGTCTTACAGGTGAGGAAAAACCCCAATAAAAACCTCACCCAGAAAAACTGCCCCGACCGGGGATCGAACCCGGGCCCGCTGCGTGACAAGGCAGCACGCTACCTCGAGACCACAGCGGTGGACTGAGAGCATCATAAGGGTCCAGAATTTGATTTTTTTTTTTTAGTTATGCCATAGAAAGTATTCTTTGTGTATAGATTCTGGAGAGAGTAGGCCCTACATGCAACCTTGTGAGTACTAACTCACTGACTATCAAACCCTTAGGTTCATGGCCACATGGACATAAGCTCTCCATATATCCCTCTGCTGAGCTAATGTTTTCCAATTATCCTCTGTATAATCTACTTATTTCAAATTATGGTTAATGTTATTCTCCCACCTCATTCTAGGCGTTTTCCCTCTGGTTTTCCTACAAGAAGCTTCCATAAACCTCTTTCATTCCCCATTTGTGCCACATGTCCTGCCCATCACAGTCTACAAGACTTAACTGTTCTTATATCTGGGTTCCTGTCCCGCGCCGTAGCCGAGCGGTTAAGGTAGGAAGCCTTGGCGCAGAGCTACGGGACTTGCGCTGGTTCGAGTCTCCATGGGGGAAGACATTTTCTCATGGTATTTCGGCCAGTATGGGACCGGTGCCCACCCAGCATTGTGAGGCAATTGGGTAGCTACAATAAGTAGTGGCTCCAGGTTGAGGAACCAGCTATAACGGCTGGGGGACTCAACATGCTAACCACATGTCACCCCTACACTGGCTGTTGATCATCTACCTCTGTGATTGACACATGTGGATGTGAAGGGCCAGCAGCCGGCTGGTAAAAGGGCAACCGCTGAAAAGTGGAAAGACCCTCAATCGGATATCTGGGTTCCTATAGAAACCATGTAGCTCACTGTTATGAAGTTTTCTCCATTCTCCTGTCTGTTCATCAATCTTTGGTCCAAAAATTTTCTTAAGAACTTTATTCTCAAATACTCATAATCTTCTTCCCTTCATTACAGTAAGAGTTCTCATGTTAATTTCAATTAAAAGTCTTAGCCTGTCTTTGCGTAAAGCCAAAGGAGATGTCTTACAATTTGAAGTAAAGAGAAAATACCTGCCTTCATCGAGAATCAAACTCTGGACCTGAAGATCCGGGGTTCGATTCCTGGTTCAGGCAGGTATTTTTTCTATGTTTTTATTATTTATTTCATACATCTCAATGATTGATAAATTATATTTGAAGAGAAAAATTATATGCTCAGACTGGGGCTTGAACCCAGGACCTTTTGCACTCTATGCAAATGCTCCACCGAGTTAACTACCTGAGCAAGTTCCAATCTAAATACAAATTTTTCTCTTATGTACGCTTTTAATTCCCATGCACCAAATGCTATGAAACCTTTGCTTCTATCTTGCAAATGATGGCCTCTTTATTAAGAAGACATTTAATAGGGAATTTTACATTACATTATAAAGCCAGTATGGCTTCATCGAGAATCAAACTCTGGACCTGAAGATCCGGGGTTCGATTCCTGGTTCAGGCAGGTATTTTTTCTATGTTTTTATTATTTATTTCATACATCTCAATGATTGATAAATTATATTTGAAGAGAAAAATTATATGCTCGGACTGGGGCTTGAACCCAGGACCTTTTGCACTCTAGGCAAATGCTCTACTAAGTTAGCTACCTGAGCAAGTTCCAATCTAAATACAAATTTTTCTCTTATATACGCTGTAAATTCCCGTGCACCAAATGCTATGAAATCTTTGCTTCTGTCTTGCAAATGGTGCCTTCTTTATTACGAAGACATTTAATTGGGAATTTTACATTACATTATAAAGCCAGTATGGCTTCTTTCCATGTTTTTATTATTCCTTTCATACATCTCAATGATGGCAAATGCTCTACTGAATTAGCTACCTGAGCAAGTTCCAATCTAAATATAAATTTTTCTCTTATATACGCTGTTAATTCCCGTGCACCAAATGCTATGAAATCTTTGCTTCTGTCTTGCAAATGGTGCCTTCTTTATTACGAAGACATTTAATTGGGAATTTTACATTACATTATAAAGACAGTATGGCTTCTTTCCATGTTTTTATTATTCCTTTCATACATCTCAATGATGGATAAATTATATTTGAAGAGAAAAACTATACCCCATACTGGGGCTTGAACTCAGCATATAATTTTTCTCTTCAAATATAAGATTTTTTTTTATCTTACTATAAATTATAATAGCTTAGTTGTGTATAACAATTTATTTACTTTTGATGTCTTATAATCTTATTATATATCGGCCACGGTGGACCTTGCCTCTGGTCCCGAGGGTCGCGGGTTCAATCCCGGGTCGGGGTCAATGGATTTTTTAGGATGGAAAAATCCAAGAAGCAAGTCCTGCGGGAGGGACTTTAAGCCGTGGATCCCAAGTCAGAAGATTTTCAGGCTCATAAAAGATCCTTAAGCCTGAATAAAATGGCCTCTAAGTAAAATTTACTGAATTTTCTCGTCCTAGTACTACCTTGGTTTCCTAGATGTCAGTATGAGGCAGAACACTGACCACGGCCCACTCAAATGACATCTATACGAAAACAAGTGTAACTAAATTAGTATGGTTCAATTTCTTCCCTATATGGGGAGAGTGCCTAAATCTCATTGAGGGAAACAAGGGCTTACAAGATACAAGAAGATATTACTATTACTATTATTATTATTATTAATATTATTATTATTATTATTAATATTATTAATATTATTATTATTATTATTATTATTATTATTATTATTATTATTAAATTATTATTATTATTAAATTATTATTACTATTATTATTATTATTAAATTATTATTATTAAATTATTATTACTATTATATTAAATTATTATTATTATATTATTATTATTATTAAATTATTATTATTATTATTACAAAATTATTATATTATTATTATTATATTATTATTATTATTATTATTATAAATTATTATTATTATTAAATTATTATTATTATTATTATTATTATTATTATTATTATATTATTATTATTATTATTATTATTATTCTCCTCTCTGATGAAAAAAAATGTAAAAAATTAGTATCATTTTACAAGCACAGTTTTCTTATTCATATATTATTTCTTCTTCTTCTTCTTCTTCCTCTATGCATGAAAGCTGGCAGCTTGTTGTGTGTTCATTCACTACAGGTCCGGAGTATGATGACATCCTTCCATCGTAGTTGTGGTCTTCCTAATGGCCTTTTCTGCTGAGGTGTCCAGTCACATACTTTCTTCACTAATCTATTGTTCTCCATTCTATCTATGTGATTTTTCCAATTTAATCTTCTATCATTTATCCAAAGGTTTATAGGTTCAATTTCACATTCTTCTCTAATAACAGAGCTGCAAATTTTTATCTCTCAGCGATTTTCCTACGATTTTCCTTAAAACTTTCATTTCGGTTGTTTCATTGATTTGTTTTGTTTTTTGAGTTTCTGTTTAGCATTCACAACCATATGTTAGAACTGGTCTTATGACAGATTTGTAAATTCTTACTTTTGTATCTATTCTTAAATTTTTATTTTTCCAAACAGTTTAAGAATGTTTATGTAAAACATCTCTACTGCAACTCCATAGAATTAAGACATCATCTGTTGACTATTTTTAATTTTAATGTTTTGTTAATAAATAAGTTTGGTCTGTATTCATTTTACCTAACATAGTTATTATTTATTAAGAGAAGCTCATAATGTTACTTCATAACATATTTTCATAATTAATGTTTTGTGCTTGTTTTTCCAGTGATCATGTAAGAAATCTTTTGGAAAATGGAGCAAGTCTTGGTCCAGGGTTCAAAGATTATGTGAAAGTAAGTCCTTACTTGTATTAATATTTATCTTTGTTGTACTTACATAGAGGGAAGCTGGCTGAATTCAAATACCTAGGAACAATAATCACAAATAGGAATGAGATGCACAAAGAAATTAAACATAGGCTCAATACTGGAAATGCATGCTATTATGCATTACGTACCAACTCCTTTAAAAAAACATTAAACTGAAAATATATAAAACTATTATTCTACCAGTTATATATATGGATGCAAAACATGGACTTTTACTTTATGGGAGGAAAGGTGATAATGAGTATTTGAGAATAAAGTTCTTAGGAAAATTCTTGGACCAAAGAGAGATGAACAGAGAGGTGAATGGAGAAGACTACATAACAGTCAACTACATGGTCTTTATAGGAAGCCAGATATAATAACAGATAAGACTCGTAGACTTTGATGGACAGGACATGTGGCATGAATGGGGAATGAAAGACGTGCATGGAAGCCTCTTGTGGGAAAACAAGAGGGAAAATGTCCAGTTAGTAGACCAAAATGAGGTGGGAGAATAACATTAACTGTGATTTGAGGGAAGTAGATTATACAAAAGGGAATGATTGAAAAACATTAGCTCAGGATAGGGATGTATGGAGAGCTAATGTCTGTGTGGCCATGAACTACAGGTTCAATAGTGCTAGTGAGTTAGTTAGTACTTAAATAGAGATTGATAAAAAATTCTTTAGTTCTGTGAATAAATAAGAGAACAAGTCACTTATCTGATTGAAGAATGTAGTTGTAAGTTATGCCAGGTTGGAATTCACATTCTACCTTCCTGAAACGTTTGTCACATGTCCATGACAAGAATTCATACAGGTATGATAATTTTTAAGGACTGTAGAAAGTTACCTTGTCCATGATCAAGGCAGAAAAGTAATTTATTACCAGTTGTGTTTTTACCACTTGGGACAGTAGCTCTACTATGTTTACAAGTATATATATGTTATATTGCAGATTTTCGTGGATATAAGTATGAATATGAAAGTTTTCTTGGGTTTTCCGTGTCTTGGATTCAAGTTCGGCCTCTGGCCACTGATTCCGACGTTTCAGCATGATCCCACATGCCATTATCAAGGAATGATAAGTTTGAGTCACAGGTTTAGGTCTTATATAATAAAATACATAGAGTTTTCGCTGTGGTCTGTTTCCGAAGACGTACACCCATCTAAGGTATAGTTCTTATGTAGTTAAACATCTTCAGTTTTCAGTGTGGTCCGTTCGGAAGCTGTTCACCCATCCAAGCATCGACCACACTCAATGTTGCCCAACCATGGTTTTCTTCATATCTTCTTTGCTGTTCTGGGGATGACATGGTGGGCAGTGAGAGCAGTTTTCCATGTAGATGGTAATCTTTGGGCATCATCTCAAGTGTTCATGGAATGTGGCCTTTCTTTCTTTCTTTCTTTCTTTCTCAATCTCTATTGCTTCTCTGTAGATTCTTGATTTTTCATGATCTATTTTAGCCAACATTCTAGATCCTGTTAGGTCGATCTTGTGACCCCTCTGTTTCGTATGTTGCACCAGAGTTGATGTAGGTTCTTGACGATTTATTACATATATATATATATATATATATATGGGGCATGCCGTAGCATAGTGGTTAAGGCACTGCGCTACAAGCCGGAAGGTCGAGGGTTCGAGTCCCATTGAGGTCAGGATTTTTAAACTGACCCAAACCTTCTGGCGGCACTATGGCCCTGGGGTCGACTCAGCCTCTAACGGAAATGAGTACCAGACGCTTGTTCTGGGGGTAAAGGCGGCCGTCACGCAGGGCTGACAACCCAGCTGACAAAGTGCCGATTGTCTAGAAAAAGTGGGAGCCTTAACCTCCTACTACCCCAAGGGCCTCCGTGCCTGTTGTGGGATCACTTTACTTTTTATTATTAGCAATGGGTGACTGACTCATAATGGTTTATTCATTATCTCATAAAGTTGATACTGCCAACATTTGTGATACTAACAGAATAATGTAACATCTATTTTGCTGTTTTTTTGGTTAACAAATTAATTTTGGTTTATAGGTTGAAATTGACACCCGAATTCAACCAGATGAAGATATCAAATTGTGTCCATCTGCTGTAAGTAAATTTTACAGTTGTAATTCCTGCATAAGTGCAATATATTCAATAGATGTTTGAAATAACCATTTTTTATTAATTGCAATAATTTGTTTTAATATTACATTGTTATTTTTATTCTATATTTGCTTTTAGAAAATTAGGATGTTTAAAAGCAGTATAAATGAGATTTTCGAGCCACTTTCTTTCACAAGGTTTGATCACCAGAGGGATATGGGGATTGCAAGGGGTTGAAAATTGACAACAATGACTAATGTAAAATTCAACCAAAACAGGAATGGTTTGAACATTTCCAAGAATTTTTTTTTTCTTAATGCCATCAGGTTGTCTTTTATGACATTTCTGGTTTTCTCCCCTGGCATTGGCAGAAATGTAATCAGTTTGTTAAGTTGGGGCACCTGGAAGTTGGAGTTACATTACCCCGATGATATGATGGGTGATAAATGATAATGAAGCACCAGGAGAGTTCTTAACCTAAATTCCAGACCACGGGCAACCACAGGAATAATTCCCTTTACGGAAAAATTCCCATAGTTTGGCCGGGAATCGAACCTGGGATTTCATGAACTGTAGTCAAAAATGCTGACCACTAGGCCATAAGGCTGATCATTTCCAAGAATGTATATCCTAAAATTATATTCTAAAATTGGATCTGAATTGATTACCTATAACTAAAAGACATCCTACTGAAGATGCAGATGGCAGATCCTTTTTTCAAGTCTATAGAACTGATTCTAGATTCAAGACTATGTGAACAGAATTATTCATGATTATTAATTTTTTTCTAGAAACTACGATTTAGCTATATGATATCTTAATTATGTCACTATTTTTCATAAGTAATGCCACAAGTGATTTCCAAATTTATCTAGAAAATTTGGAAATCAAGAGTGGCATTTGTTAAGACTGTTTAACAAATAAAATTAAGCTCTTTACTAAAAAATAATTATTTGAATATAGTTCACGTAAACGGCGATGTTTGAAAACAAATTAGAAATGTGAGGTTATGTATATTCACTACAACTCGATCATATTATTTATTGCCAAATAGGATCACAATATTGTAAGAATGCACTCTAGTGGAGAAATAATTAAACACATCAAACTATTATAATCAACATAGGTTAATCATTTATATTTTGAATAAACAACTCAGTAAAATCACTGAATATATTCATTATTTGCTATATTCAATGTATTTGTTGGAGAAAAATAATGGTCTAACCTGTTCAGAATATTAAAAAAAGGAGGAGCTTTCTTTATCACAAAAGCAGGAGCTGATAAAGAGAAATCGATAAAGAGCAAGGTGAAACACGACTGTCATTGGTGTAAAACAGAATTCATTGAAATGTGATTGGTCATTGTCTACCATTTGCGACATGAGTTAAATAGTCAACATAATTTAATAGTAGATGGAATTGAAATTTGGATACAAAGAAACCCTATTCCACCATAAAGACATGTTAATTAAATATTGGATCATTTTTCTTTAAAATTTCTTATAAATAGCATTAAAAGATATCAATATATGAATACATTTTTGTAAGTAAATTCAATATGGTACGTACAATTTGAAGTGTAATTTAAAATTAAATATTTTCTATGAAAAGCAGATTACATCAAAGAGTGTACCAGTATGTGAAATCTTGACAAATATCTGATGTTTTTGCCATTCAGTATAAGTAGGACAAGATCATTTAAAAGTTTTAGCCAATAGAATATCGAAAACATGACACTCTTTGTATTTCATCATTATGAACATATTAGGTTCAGATTGATCTAAACCTATTCCTCATTGTTAGTATCTGTCTGGCATTGTTTCTGAAACTTTTTTCAAATATTGTGAAATTTCACTGGAAAGTTTACCAATTTTCAAAAGATACATCCTGTGGTGAAGTTGTCGTCTCTCAGCCTACTGGATAAGCTTCCTCCATTCATGACATGGCGGTTATACCACACTGATTTGGTTCCCAGAGTCTCGTCTATGCTAATCAGGTTGCACCACATGTAGATGAGTTTTGGATGCAGGTAGGCGAGGTTTCAGGTGGAATGAACTTCACTATCCTTTGCAACCCATGTGACAAAAATGTGCTAGGATAGGGATTTTCAAATTGCCTAGCATGGGGAGGCACTGAAGTTTTTCTGGGGAGGCATAAGAACTTCGAAAAAAAATTCCTAAAAATATGATAGTACAGGACCTATAAAAATAAACATATTTATTTTGAACTTTTATAGGAATAAATCACTATGAGGTTTAATTTATCTTAAACATATTTATATTGCAAAATATATACTTAATAAATTTTTGTCAAAAGAACTATATATGTCTGTTAATATTATTTAAGTTTTCTTTCTGCCTGTATTTCTCACTCTTAACATAAATGCTGTATTTTATTTATGACCCAAGGACTGCATGCAAATACATTAGTCTCTACTCAAATTACTTCCAATCACTGGTGAGCTGACTCACCGTGAGCAAGTGCAAAGATCGAATTAGCTACCCACAAACTGGTCATGCATGAAAGTCGTCGTTTTCGTAATATTGGCAAGAAATTACCCAGAATTCTCAGCGATAAAACCACTTCCGTTATTTTTGTCTGCTATAGAGGAATGCATTTATGCTTGCATCCCGCAAATAATACCGTATACAACAACGTATGCGTCGCGCAATATTACGCCGATTCTCCTGTTCTTCCAGTTGAATTCTTTGGTAGACTCTTATCAAATTCCTCTTCTCCACGTATACCGAAAACATGATCGAAGTCTTCAAGGTCCGACATCTTGGATAAAGCGGCAAGGTTTCAAACTACATCGGTTACCATCGGTTCCCTTCGGGATTCTCACGATAAGTTTCTATCTTAAGCTATGATCTTAAGTTACCTCGTCAGGTAGCTTACGAATTTCAACAATTATTATCGCATGAATAGATTTCTGAGTAAGCGAAATCGTATTAGGATAAAACTTTCTCAGCAGAGAACACCTTTTACGGTCTAATGCGTTCAAAGATTTGACCCTTAATTGATATTAAAAAGATGAGATTCATTCCATTAACTTAGTTTAACCTCTCCACTCTTCTCTGTCCATAGCTTTCTTCATTCCAAAGCTTTGTTCCAGATTTCTGGGTGAGGAGTTTTTACTGAGGGAAAATTTAACCACCCATCAAACCCTTGTTTAGCACCTATGCTTTGACATGTCCGTCAAGGTTAGACCTACCAGCACCTAAACTGCCAATCGGCATAGTTCTCAGCTTCAAACAGGGCATATAATCCCTCTGCCACAAAAAGTCAGTTTCTCCAAGGAGGGACATATTTCCATTAATAGTTAATAAATTGAATACTATTTTATGTAATGATAGGAGCTTCTACATTTTTTTGTTGACAAATTTCACTTTTGATGGGAGGCATGTTCAGATTATGGCAGTTAAGTAGAACTACGACAATAAAAAGTTTGAAAAAAAATTGTAGATAGGGACAGAGGGAATCTCGTTAATCCTTTAATTTTTATCATAATCATCATCATCATCATCCATGCAAGTATTAGGCCATGTGGACTGTTACGGTCTCAAAGAGGAATTTTCCATCCAGTGCGTTTTTTTAGATGTCCCAACGATCTTCGATCTTGGCGGCCCCCCATAAGAAAGGATGGCTTTTGGGATTCTTTAAGATGGCATTTGTTAAGAAGATGGGGATTTCTAGT
Source organism: Diploptera punctata (assembly GCA_030220185.1). Taxonomy (NCBI): domain Eukaryota; kingdom Metazoa; phylum Arthropoda; class Insecta; order Blattodea; family Blaberidae; genus Diploptera; species Diploptera punctata. The sequence continues at coordinate 1,043,000 of JASPKZ010007815.1, read as the reverse complement.
TGTTCTGGTAGTTTCGTATATGGTGTGAGAATGGTTTCTACCTTAAACTCTTCCATAATTTCATTCATTTCTGTATGCGTCCAAATTGTTATAGCCTGCTGTACGGTGCATAAATCGCATCTCATTTTCTGTTATTCGGCTTTCATCTCTTCTTCATATTCTTCATGCTTCACTACCATATCTTAATACTGGTCTTGCGAGAACCTTATAAAGACGTAATCTTGTGTTCTTTTGAACTAAAGATAGTTTCATTATACTGTTAATTATCCCCATTGTTTTTGTGAAATTTGTGATTCTCTTTGATATACCAGCTTCATCTTGAAATGTTAAATTATAACCTAAATAATTAAATTCATTTACTCGTTCTAAAATTTCATCATCCAAAACAATTTTATTAGGTATAGGGTATTTCCCATAGAACGCCATCACTTTAGTTTTCTTTGTATTGATTTCCACGTTGTACCTTTTTGCTATTATATTAAAATTGTGTATAGAATACTGTAAATCTGTTTCTGTTGGAGCTATTAATACCAAATCATCTGCAAAAAGCAAGGAGTCTATTTTTTAGGTTTCTATTAATTTGAATAGAACCGTGTCTCATCTGTCACCAATCTTGAAGTATTCTATCCATGTAAATGACAAAGAGGAAGGGCGGGCCACATCCTACTCTTATGCCCCTATTAATTTCGGTCCATTCTGTTTGTGTGTTATTGATTTGTACTGAAATCAAATTTGTTTTATAGACATTGTATACATTTAAAATATGCTGTTGTGGTAGATTGTTCTCAGCTAAAATTTCCTACAATTTATTCCTATTGATTTTGTCGAAGGCTTTTTTGAAGTCCACAAAAGCTTAGTGTGTTTCTACATTGAACTCCCTGTGTTTTTCTATTAATAATTTCATGGAGAAATAAATATCACAGCAGGATCGACCTTTACAAAAGCTATTCTGTTTTTCACTGAGGAGGCTGTTAAGATGTTTGTATGATTTGTTCTTAATTATATTGGCATAAATTTTGTATTCAGTATGTAATAAGCTGATGCCTCTATAATTGTCACAGTTTTTATTGTCTTCTTTTTTTTAATTATTGGCATTACAATAGATTTTGTCCAACTTACAGGAATGTCTCTCCCTTCCCCCAGTTCATTTAAGAATGTAAAAAATCTGTCTAAAAACAGAGGATTTGCATTTTTAAATAGTTCAATATTAATTCCATCCTCATTTTCGTTAATACTTCTGATAGTTCATCCTCTATAATCAAGTCTGTTGAGACGTTATTGGATGATGGTAAAGTGAGAGTATTTGGAGCTTGGGTCCATAGGTTTTGAAAATAATTTGACCATCGTTTGGCTGGGATGACATTAAGTTGAGATTGTCTCTCGTTTCACGGTTCAAATTTTTCAAGATTTTGTATGTTTTTTATGGTTTTTTAATAAATGTATGAATTATGCAGAAAATGTAAATTAATTAAGGAAAACATATCTGGTTATAGAGGAATTCCAGACAAGCAATTTGAGGTAACAAACCCAGGATCTTGGATTTAAAAAAAAATAGTTCAGTTATGAGTTGATAATGATGTTACCATTTGATGTTAAGAATACAGTATTAAAACAACACACATGTATGACTGATATGTGATGGCTTTGGACCTTAATTAACCATTGTAATTAATTATTAAAAACTAATCAGCAATGTTTTAAAAATTTAGCTTCTATAAAACCTTATTTATTATTTGCCAGCATTTTCACAAATTTAATGAGTTAAGTTTTCAGTATATAGTGAAAGAGTTGGTACTAATTGATTTAAATATTTCAGGAACATATTGTTTTCCCAAAGGTGGCTCAGAACAAAGAAGATAAATGGATGTTTGTAGTGAACCAAGAACCTCATTTACAGGGTGTTCGTGTTGAAAAATGCGAGTGAGTATATAATTTAATTATACATTCTAAATTAACGATAGCAAGATTAAATTAAAATGATTCATGCCTCACCTCATGTCGAGTCTTCTAACTAGACCGGTTTTGAAGCCTGGGCAGTTGACAAAAATTACTGAAGATGAAGTTGCCCCAGGATTTGAAACCGGTCTACTTAGAAGACTGGATATGAGGTGAGGTATGAAACATTTTAATGTAATCTTAAAATAAACCTCATAGTGATTTTTTCCGATAAAAGTTCAATAACAATAGCAATATCTTTCAACCTCCCTGCAAACATGCTATCAGCGATTTTGTTCTGAAGTGATTGCTTTGTGGGGTAGCAGTACACATAGACTTATGGTTAACTAATTCAACATTATTTTTGTAAATAAATCATCATCATCATCATTATCCATTAAGTATCAGGCCATGTGGCCTGTTATGGTCTCAAAGAGGAATTTTCCATCTAGCGCTTTTTGGCTGTCCCATTGATCTTTTGCCTTGGGGCAGTAACGAAGCATGGCTTTTGGAATTCTACGAGTGGCATTCATTGAAGATGGGCTTTCCAGTTGTTCTGGTAGTTTTGTATATGGTGGAGAATGGGTTCTACATCCAACTCTTCCATAATTTCCTCATTCCTTTTATGGTCCCACTTTGTATAGTCTGCTGTACGGCACATAAATTGCATCTCATTTACTGTTATTTGGCTTATTAGATACATACTATAATCTTAATTCCATGTTACATTTTTACAATTTAAAATAGAATCATCATCATCATCATCTGCATTCATGGATTCGGTCTGTTGACCCGTTCCGACTTCAGCCCATCTCTTTCTAGGTCTGCCCACATCTCGGATGCCTTTAGGTTTGTATTTTGTTATTTGTTTTGGATATCTATCTTCATTCATTCTGTCTATGTGTTGCTTCCATTTTTGTCTATATGTATCTATTTTATCAGTTATTGCAAATACTTCAAGTTCCTGTCTTATTTCTGTGTTCTTGATTCTGTCTTCCTTAGTGCACCCTTTAACAGATCTCAAAAATTTCATTTCTGCCGCTGTTATCCTACTTAGATCTTGTTTTTTATGTATCCAGGCTTCTGAACCATAGAGCTGTACTGGTACTGCCAACATTTTATAAAATTTCAATTGGGTCTCTCTTGTTGTTTTGTTATTTAGTGATCGTTTTATCGTACCACATATTCCCTGGAATTTTGCTATTTTATTAGTTATATCATTATCATAATTAAATGAAATGTCACATCCTAGATAATTGAGATGGTTCACCTGTTCTATGATTTTGTTTCCTATTACTATTTTCGATCTGATTTGATTTTTCCCTTGGAATGCCATTACCTTAGTTTTTTCTATGGATATTTTGAGATTATATTGTTCACATATATTATGTAGCTTAAAAATATTCCTTTGAAGTTCGTCTTCCGTATTTGCTATTATTACCTGGTCATCAGCGTATAATAATGTTTTCAAGTAGTGTGTTTTATCTAATTTTATTCCTTTATTTGTTTCTTCTTTCCATTTTTTTATTATATCATTGATGTATAGGTTAAATAAAACTGGAGAGATACTGCATCCTTGTTTAACTCCTTGATCAGTATGAATTTTATTTTTACTTACTTCATTTCTAGTTTTTATAACAAAATTTGTGTTCCTGTACAAACTCTATATAGCTGCTATTAAGTGTTTCGGAATTCCTTTTTCTTTTAAAATTGTCCAGAGTTTTCCTCTGTCTACTTTATCAAATGCCTTGACAAAATCAATAAAAGCTATGTGTGTTTCCTTGTTATATTCTCTTCTTTTGTTTATAAATTCTTTTATCGTAAATATATTATCCATACATGAACGCCCTGGTCTGAATCCACTTTGTTCTTCTGTTAGCATTATCTCTGCCATTTGTTTTAACCTAAATGTTAAGTTTCTTGAGTATATTTTATAGCCTGCAGTTAAAATGCTTATTCCTCTGTAGTTGTTGCAGTCGTTAGGCTCTCCTTTCTTAAAAATAGATTGTACTATTGCTGTTGTCCAGGTTTCTGGTATTGTTACTTGTTTCCAACATAAATTTAAAAAATGTAATAATCTCAGTTTTAAAAAAATATCTCCAGGTCCCACTTGCCCGGTGGATAGTACCTGGGTAGGGCCCCGTCCACAGGGTTACGTGGGCAGAAGAGAAGTCCCCAAAGCCGTAGTGAAGGCAACTTCTCTAGGAGACGAACACTCCGAAATTCCAGTTCCCTGCCCTCCAGGAAGAGGGGTTTGGCTAGAGGCTGGTAACCTCTACTAGTAAAAGATAACTTACTCATAAACTTCAGCGAAGAAAAATAGAATCACTTGTATTATATCATTCAGGTTGAAAAAACCAGCTATCATGGCTGTGGGACCTGACAACTACTAATCACATATCACGTCTATACTGGCTGGTCATTGTGTATAACACATGTGAATATGAGGTCACAAGCTGGCTATTAAGCTGATGGCTTTCTAGGTCTATCATGTCATGGAATAATGGGTTTTGGTTGACAGTTTCCTTGTTAGATCTTCTTCAGCCATCTTCTTTTATTCACCCTAACTGTATCACTATAAGACTTTGACTGTCAGTTCTGATTTTCATCAATAATGTCTCTGTCTCCTCCCATAGTATCTATTATTTAGAGATATATTCTGGATTTACTATATTCTGTATTGTTTATATGTTTTAGGAAAGAAGACAGATGTCAGTTTTCAGAGAATTTTCCAGGTAGCTATGTAACAAGCTGTCAACAGAAGTACATATACAGGAAAATGTTAGCACTGGGTGAAAATGGGCAGCCAATTAATGATTCTTTTAAACTTCCATCATGTTGCTCATGTGTGGTGACCAAGAAATTTTCAATGGGGAGGATGAGTACTACAGATAAGATGACACCTGCTCCCCCAAGGAAGCGGAGAAGATAATTCTCTTAACATCATTTACTGGCTTATATTTTACACTGACTTATCAGGTTAGTATGTCCTTACTCAAGACAGTTACATAGGGTACTTACCTATAGCATAGGACTCAAGTTTACAATACCTTTATACCTGTGATTTTCCATACTACATTCTTGCAATACTTTGCTCTAAAATATGTCTGCAAAAAATGTAGAGAAATTCGTGCATTGTGTTTGTGCAGATAGGGCAGAGTCTAAGAGCAGATGCATTTTACTTTCGAAATCAGTCAGTCTGAAGGTGAATGCTGGACAATTACAGTTGCTCAGAGTTCTGCAAAATCATTCTGTTGTGAGAATTCAACATTGCTTAAAAAATCTTAAAGCTTACCGGAGTTTAGAAATATTGGTAAAATTAATAAATTATTGTGTTAAATTTCAATACAAAATATTTCATTTTCATATGGGATTAACACAATAAAATAATAAAACTTGAAACGTCAAAACTGTTCGGATTTTTTCATGCAACATCTTGAAAACTTGAAACTTCAATTTTTAAAAATATATTGGCGCAGAAATTAACAAATGCTAATAATATTCGAAGAAAGAAAAATTGAAGAGATTATTTTGAATGAAAACTGTTAAATATTACTCATCATATATTATGAGTATAAATAATTTTTATATTTTAATGTGATTTATATTATGTCTTGTCTAATTTTTAACGAAGCAGAAGGTTTGGTGTTTACTTAATTTCTTACTTAGTGTTATTAAATGAAATTAAACAATGTTCCCACATAATAATGATGGTGATAATAATAATAATAATCATAATAATAATAATAATAATAATAATACATTGTATTATTCTCTAAAAATAAATATATGTATATGGTGAAATTAAATATTTCTTACCTCTCCTCATATAAATTTTCTAAGTAGATCGCGATTTCGAGACCACAACAGTCTCATCGTCAGCACTTTCTTGGCGATGGATGTTATGTCAATCAGAAGAAACTCTTCTTCTTCCCTCTGTTGGTGGACCGATGAACCTCTGGATGAGGTCAAAATTTGTGGGAATTTCAAAGTTTATAAGTTTTCCTTTGTTTTTTTGAATGTGGATCTTTTCCCAAACCGTGAGTTCTTTTTGTTTGTCTATTTGTTTAATTAGACTGGCCTTTGATTCAATTAAATGTTTTTCGGACCAAGCATGAGCAGCTACTGCTGACTTTTCCACTTCTCCATTAGTTTCTAAGATGTTCTTTCGCCCTTGTTTTCAAATTTCTTTTCGTTTTTCCAATATAAATTTTGTCACAATCCCTGCATTTGATCTGATAAATTCCTGATTTGTTTTCATTTTCAATTCTTTCATTTTTATTGGTTTTAATTATCCTATTAAGGCTGTATTCATTCTTTGGTGCTAATCTTAAACTTTTTGAAATTTTTTTGAAATTTATAGTGTTTCTTATGTTATGAAGAAAATATGGTACACAAGAAAATAAATAAATATAAAAGACAAAAATTAATAAATGAAAGCACACTTATAAAAGAAACAGAAAAAATAAAATTCAAGAAATTCACTTACCATCCATTGAAACACTATAAATTTCAAAAAATTTTCAAAAAGTTTAATATAAGATTAGCACCAAAGAATGAATACAGCTTTAATAGGATAATTAAAACCAATAAAAATGAAAGAATTGAAAATGAAAACAAATCAGGAATTTATCAGATCAAATGCAGGGATTGTGACAAAATTTATATTGGAAAAACGAAAGGAAATTTGAAAACAAGGGCGAAAGAACATCTTAGAAACTAATGGAGAAGTAGAAAAGTCAGCAGTAGCTGCTCATGCTTGGTCCGAAAAACATTTAATTGAATCAAAGGCCAGTCTAATTAAACAAATAGACAAACAAAAAGAACTCACGGTTTGGGAAAAGATCCACATTCAGAAAAACAAAGGAAAACTTATGAACTTCAAAATTCCCGCAAATTTTGACCTGATCCAGAGGTTCATCGGTCCACCAACAGAGGGAAGAAGAAGAGTTTCTTCCGATTGACATAACATCCGTCGCCAAGAAAGTGCTGATGATGAGACCATTGTGGTTTCGAAATCGCGATCTACTTAGAAAATTTATATGAGGAGAGGTAAGAAACATTTAATTTCACTATAAATTAAATACATAACGTCACATCAAAAGCTGCTCTAAAATACGGAAGTGAAATTTGGATTTTAAATAAAAGAAACTCTCATAAACTTCAAGTAAGCCAAATGCGCTTCTTACGATCATTGTTAGGAGTTAATAGACTGGATCACCAAAGGAACACTACTAGCAGAGGAAAACTTGGAGTAGCAAGTTTAAATGAAGATATCCAAAGATACCAACAAGAATGGAAAAATCATCTGAGAAGAATGGCAAGAAATAGACTTCCAAAATTGGCATTCCAATATACCCCAACTGGACATAGGGACCAAGGAAGACCAAAACATCGGTGGAAAGATCAAGACCATCTTCGCTAGGTTTACCATACAGGCCACATGGCCTAAAACGAATTTGTTCATGATGATGATGATAAATTAAACCTCATAGTGATTAATTCCTATAAAAGTTAAATATGTATATCGTCGCTTAAGAAACAATACTGCGTAACTGACAATTTTGGTGAAATTTACATTTTTACACTGTTAGCATCACGGAAGAAGTGCGCTCAGTTCTAGCATAGATTGGGATGCAATTCTCTACCATGACCTTGCTAAACTTATAGATACAATGGTTTCAATGCATAGGTACTAAGGGGAAAAGTAAACAGTTTTTTGTTTCTCGTGTAAAATGTTCATTTTGTTAGTTACGCGGTATTGTTTCTTAAGCGATGATATGGATTAATGATACTATTCAGTCTTGTTTATATTGTTGTCAGAATTTGTAATAAGGTGGAACAAACTACAATTCCGTTCATGTGTTTTAGAGACTTTTGTTTTTTACTGTCTTGGAAATCACACCAATTTTGAAACTTCTTCAGGTTTTACAAATTTTAAATCAAATTCATGATTTTAGGCGAAAAGTGTTCTGGGACCGGGAATTGAACTTGGAATCTTTGGTTTAATACACCAAAGCTCTGCTACTGAGCCAACCCAAACCATTCACGACACACAGTCCAATTAATTGAATTTAAGAGTTTTATTATTTTTATTTCTATAGTGCCTGAAAATGTAATTAAAATCAGTTTTCATGTGACCGAGAAAATAAAATGAAGTTACGAAAATTGTCACTTAAAAAAAATGAAGACATCCTGAAAACTTTCACTTTTTCCAAATTTATTTTTCAAACCGATTTTGATGAAATTTTCAGTTGCTAAAAATGATTTGCAATGTACACTTTTGTAATGCCTCGCACAAAAAAGTTATTTTTTTAATTTTCAATATACTATAAAATTATAATTTCTGTGAAATGCAAAAACACATAAACTGAATTTTATACCGATTTATATAAATTTTGAGAAAATTGCCTTCACTTGTTTTGCTATTAGATTTCTAAATGGTTGTATGAATAAGATTGTGACCCCCCAAAAAAAAAATATATTGAGAGCAATCTTGAATTCTCCAGAACACAAGATCATGCCAGCTTTCCGATTAGACATCTTTCTCGCAAAGGGAAGTGAAGTAATGTCACATGATCTGTTCTCCCTCCAGCACTTCATACTGCGGCCTCATTGGCCATGCATTTTTAACGCCTCTTGCGCAGATGGCTTATTTCGAACAACTTTCTCTACAGATTCCATGGAAATACTTTATGTACTTTTTTCATCTTTACTTACATTTTGTACTATTTTAAGCATTTTGCAATGATACTTATATAGTTTTTCTTTTACAATTGGACAGCATTATGTATCAACTGGCTATGGATCATTATCTAACTTTCGACAAAAATATATTTAAAGTTAAGTTGATCTTCATTATTTATTGTAGCGGAAAACTAACACTACTGGATATTATGTTATTTTCCTTCTTTGACAGTTATGCATCAACAATCAAAGAGTGGGAACATTTGGCACTTAGCTGCATGATGCAAAATTTAGATTACATTTATGAAGATCTGGTTTCGTACCCGTTTGTTGCAAAACACAGAATCTCTGATAGGACTGATAGCATTTACATTTTCTTTACTAATAAGGCTATATTTAAAGATTTGGTGCTGAAAGCGTGCATACTCTTACTTCATGAACAACAGATGGTATTAAATATAATTTTCTTAAATGGCACTTAGCTGATTGATGCATAACATCGTCCAATTATTAAATATTTATCTCCATATGCAATGAATTTCTTCAAAGTTCTGCAGAATCATTGTTTGCATGAATGAACACTTAAAGAGATTTCCACTAGATGGTGGACATATCTGTGAAATGACCATCATTTGAAAATATATTTTAAGGAATGGATGTTCATTCACTTCATTTTGTTAGATTCCAATAAGACTAGTTAGTGTACATCAGATTAGTTTACACTTCATTAAATAATATGTGTGTAATTTGTTTTTGTTACATTAGGAAGTTGGTGTACATCCATTTCTTATAAACATTTGGAAATTTATTGCAAAGATTGGTCGTACCAATTTCACACATATGTTTGCCATCTAGCAGAAGTTTCTTTAAGCATTTGTGCATGCACACTATGATTCTGTAGAACTTACAAAAATTCTTGGTAAAGGTAAACTAAACTTTCTCCAAAGTCATGGAATAAAATTTAAATATTTTTCTCATTTTAAAATTGTTTGTAAACAGTGCAGTAGCAGCAGCAAATGAGTTGGATCAGATAACACAGGCCTGCAATGATTTTGCGGTACAAGATATTTTAATGCAAATAACTCAAGTCAAATACCCTGATAACGGAACTGTTACTAGTTTTGTGTATCACATATATACTTTGTACAATTTTATTTTTAACACAAAAAATGAGAGTGTGCAGTCCATCACTTGTATGCGGTATATATATGCTGTATTAAAATATGTAAACACCTAAAATATAATACAATTTTATAATTTAATCACTGATTTTACACATTACGATTGAGGGTCTTTCCACTTTTTCAGCAGTTGCCCTTTTTACCAGCCGGCTACTGGCCCTTCACATCCACATGTGTCAATCACAGAGGTAGATAATCAACAGCCAGTGTAGGGGTGACATGTGGTTAACATGTCGAGTCCCCCAGCCGTTATAGCTGGTTCCTCAACCTGGAGCCGCTACTTATTGTAGCTACCCAATTGCCTCACGATGCTGGGTGGGCACCGGTCCCATACTTGCTGAAATACCATGAGAAAATTTCTTCCCCCATGGAGACTCGAACCAGCGCAAGTCCCGTAGCTCTGCGCCAAGGCTTCCTACCTTAACTGCTCGGCTACGGCGCAGGACTGATTTTACACATACTCAGTTAATATTGTGTTTCACTGAGGGTAGGTTCATTCTATGACCCTCTCATTGTTACATTACACAGTTTCCGGCAAAAAACTGTGGAAACAATAAGCCACCAGCACATGGGCCAGATATTGCAATTCCAATACCACCAACATCATTACAAAAGAGTGGTACCAGCACTCCTTCCATCTGCAGCACAAAATATGATTTCAATTTGTCCCTAGAACAAAAAGCCAACAATTCATGTCCTATCAATGAATAAAAATTAAATGATTTGGTATGTGATTTGGGTCTTACAAAAAAAAAATTGTGAATTTTTAGGTTCAAGATTTAAAGAAGACAATCTTTTAGCTCTTAGTACAACCTTTTATCGGCATAGCCGTAGTGAAGAAGAATTAAAAAAGTATTGGGGAAATAGTGTACTGTTCTTAAATCCCTGGTTTGAATGGTCACCTAGAAAAAGTTTATGAACCGGGAGATTGGTGAATATTTATTGATTCTAGCAAAAGAAGTCTAAAGGGTATTCTTATCATAATAGTAATAAATTAGCTTCAGTTCCAGTAATTCAGTCAGTGTACATAAAAGAAACATATACAAACATGTGTACCATTCTAGAAAAAATAAAATATAATGAACACAAGTTGTGTGTGTGCTGTGACCGTAAGGTTGTGGTATTTTATTGGGACAACAATGGAGGGTACACGAAATTTCCGTGTTTTTCAAATGAATAGGACTCTAGAGCCAGGGAAAGATACTGGAAAGTTGCTAATTGGCTAAAAAAAGAAAAAACTGGGCCAGGGATAAAAAAATGTAATAAATCGTCCATTAGTTGATTCTGAAAAAAATATTGCTACCTCTTTTGCACATAAAACTAAAATTAATGAAGCAATTTGTTAAAGTTTGGACTACAATGTCCTTTGTTACCAATATATTGCTAAAAAATTCTGTTACTGTTGGAGGCAAAAGGGAAATTAGATTTTTTGATGGCCACAGATTCGCTAACTATTCAGGGGTGTTACTTTAAAAACTGAATTTCTGACATGGAACTATGAGCTTGGGAATCATACAAGGACATCATTGAGAAGTTTCTGGGTAATGTTAAAGATGATCAATGTGAGAAAACTAAAAACCATGCTCGAAAAGTTCAGGGCACTCGGATGTAATATGAGCTTGAAGTTACACTTCCTCCACTCTCATCTTCAACATTTACCAGAGAATTTAGGACCACTAAGTGAAGAACATAGTAAGAGATTCCATCAATGCATAAAAGAGATGGAAGCGAGGAACCTGGATCTTTGGGATGTCTCCATCATTGCCTATTATCATCGGTGTTCAGTAAGAGAAAATCCAGGAGCACAAATGCCAATCAACTTATCGTTTATTTCTAGCTAACCGGAGGAGAAAATAGAGACATTAAGATATGTTAGAAGTTTTTTTATTTATTTTAAACTGTTTTAACTGCACAATGGATATTGTATCAAGCCTCTGTAGTTTTTACAACAATTTAAAGGATTATGGCTACTATATATAATGCAAAAAGTAGTAAATATTTATTTTCAATATGGCAAAAAAACCTTACGTGTTATGAAAAAACTGTTTAACATATTTGAATTCAGCACACCAAAATTGAAAAAAAAGAAAAGTTAAATTTGCAGGCCTGTGTAATAGGATTTGAAACTTATATTCACATTGTCCTATGTTCAAATCTCAGATGTGTGAAATTTAAGAGGGAAAATATATTTTTTTTTTAAGTTTAATGAAAAAATCCTGGTGCATGAATTATGCGATAACATGAGTTTTGCGAGTAAGTAAGGTAATTCTTTTTTTTTAATACATTAGGAAGCAACATTAAGAGGTTTATATTTGAAGAGAAAAAAATTTTTTTTTTTTTCGCCTAGACCGGTCTAGGCGAAAATTTTTCTCTTCAAATATAATTTATCCTTCAATGAGAAGTGTTAAATTAATAATAAAATCGTCAATTAAGAGGTTTATTTAATAATTAAGATATTTAGTCTGTACATTCTTACCTCTTATGGTTGTTTTTGTCGAACATATGTTTCAAGGCTTCTGAGCCCCATTGTCAACGATTACAGACTTATAATCTTGTCTTGTAACTTGTCTGTAATCACTGACGATGGGGCTCAGAAGCCTTGAAACATATGTTCAACATAAACAACCATAAGAGGTAAGAATGTACAGACTAAACGTTTTAATTATTAAGGTAATTCTCATTAATATTTAAAATAAGTGACACTATGAGGTTTATTTTGATTAATAAATAGAGTTAGATTTAACACCTCACCTCATAATATTGTAGTAATTAGTTTTGATACATCATTGTTTCATTTTCATTCTACCGGTATGTAACTGTCGAATTGGTGGTTGGCAATCCTTGTAGGTCGCTTCCTGCTCCCTCTGTTGGCTACCTGTTGGACTCCCAAATTTATTCTTTTTCCCAGAAATTTCAAAATTCATGGTTCTCCTTTTATTTTTGTGGATGTGAATTTTCTCCCAAACTGTGAGTTCCTTAGATTTATCTAACTGTTTCATTACTTGACCTTTGTTTTGACTCTGTGTTTTTCTGACCATGCATATGCAACCATTAGATTTATCTATTTCCCCATTTTTAACATTTCTATTGTGCTATTTTAATCTTGTTTTGTTTGAAGTTAAATCTAACTCCATTTATTAATTAATGGTAATTCTATTCAATTTTATTTTACAATATTTTTTAATTCCTAAAATGTCTTATTTTTTCACAGATGACAGATAAGTGTTGTTTTGCTCTCTAAACACAGAGGAATGAGGCTGTGCAACTGGGAAATGATCCCTATTTTTTAAATTTTATTGTGTTATTACAATATACATTGATCTCAGAACTACTGCAAGAGGCATGACAGACTGACTCTGTAAATGCTACCTAGATCGATATATGTAATGATAGGTTGGCTTTAACATATGTATGTTACTCATCTTTCAAATGGCACTGATATTCATTTTACCAACAACTTAACAAATTTAATCGATATGGATATGCAAAAGAGAGATGATCTACAAGATGTTGAAGGAATGGCAATGAAGAAGAAATTAAACCTTTTCATATAAGACAATCAAATGAATTGACAGAGAAGAGTGGTAAAAACACTCAGAAGGTGTGTAACATATGTAAAGACATAAATAAAAATGATGTGCTTGCATGTGTTTATATTTCAACTAATTAGGAAGTAATACTGAGGTTATGACTAATTGAAGAAGGAATAATCAATTAATAAATTGAGTTAGATTTAACCACTAACCTCATAATTGTAGATTTCTTGAAAACTAGCTTCAATAAATCAGATGGAATTGATAATGATTTATTGAAACTAGTCTACAATAAATCTACAATTATGAGGTGAGTTGTTAAATCTAACTCAATTTATTAATAAAATAAACCTCATAATATCACTTCCTTTAAATATATTAATGACAGGAATAATTAACATTTTTATGAATTAACACTATGAGGTATTATTTACTTAAAGTAAAATTTTATCACCTCACCTTCATATTCTTCTTCTTCTTAGACTAGTTTTTGAAACCTTCTTTGTTTCCATTCTCAGTATTTTCATGTCAGTTGTTATGTCTAAATAGAAAGCAAATTATGAGGTGAGTAGAATTATCAATATTAAAAAAAAGTGTAAACATTTTATTTGATGTGAGTATATATTTACCAAATATGCTGAATGTACTATTGTGCTAACTCTTGCCAATATTATAATAAGTTCAGGGGAATTAGCATATTTTAAGTACTAATTTTAGTTTTTAAATTTAAGTTGTAGTTCTGTAAGTCAGAGCAGATTGTTTGTATTGTAAACTTGTGGGGAGGGAGCAGATGACCTTATATTAACTAAACTCCTGGCACGACATGTCTAGAAGACCCTTAGCCTACCAGCTGGCTGCTGGCCTCACATCCACACCTGTCACTCACAGAGGTAGATGATCAGCCAGGGTAGGGGTGACATGTGGTCAACATGTCAAGTCCCCAGCTGTTATAGCTGGTTTTCTCAACCTGGAGTCGCTACTTTGTAGCTACCCAAATGCCTCATGATGTTGGGTGGGCACCGGTCCCATACTGGCCGAAATACCATGAGAAAATTTCTTCCCCCATGGAGACTTGAACCAGCGCAAGTCCCGTAGCTCTGCGCCAAGGCTTCCTGCCTTAACCACTCAGCACGGGACCGTTATATTAACTACAACTATTAAATAATGTGTAATAGTTTCACTTAAAATTTTTTTAATCTTCCTTCTTCTTGTTCCTTCCAAGTATTAGGCCAAGGCCTGTTACGATCCTATAGAAAATTTTCCCTCTAGCATTTCATAGGACAGCCCAGAGATCTTCGTTCTCTTGGTATATAATTATAAACAGCTTTGGGGATCCGATTTGAACTCATTCTTTCAAGATGGTATTTCCAATTTAGTTGGTACTGTTTAATATATTCCAAAATTGGCATAGTCTTCAATTCTTTTAAGATTTCAGTGTTCCTTTTCCGATCCCATCTGGTGTAACCCGCTGTTCTGCACATGAATTTCATTTCACAAGCCATTATTCTGCTTTCATTTTTTTTAGTGCCCATGTTTCACTACCATAGGTCAACACTGGTCTAGCTAAAGTGTTATATAAACGTAATGTGGTGTTTTTTTGTACAAGGGATGGTTTCATATAATCTTCCTTTATTTATTTTAAAATAACAGTTCTTTACATTAATTCTTCTATAAGTCCTTGATGCTTTTCTGTTTACTAACTAATGTCTCTACTGTTCATTGAAATATTTCAGTTCACACTAGCAGTTCAATATTCACCTCCTAAATAACCTCTGTCACATCTAACTCTCCAACTCATTATTGTCACTCTCTTCCGCACGCCTGTCTCCAACTCACAACTGTAAATCAAATTCATTACAAGACAACTTTTGCTGTGGTCTCAAGTCCTGTCTTAAATCAGTTAATGCTCAACCTGAATGTTCCAGAAAATCCCAGACATGCACACTTGAATTTTCGGGAGCCTTCGAGACTTCACTGATAAGTTTGTTGCATCACCAATGTTCTATCTCCTATCCAACCAGAACACTCTGTGCGAAGTGCCACTACTCCAATCTTTCAAGTCCTTCATGTTGGAGGCGTTGACAAAGTCGATCTTAGACTACAGCTCTCTTGAAGCATCTAGAAATTAACACAATTAGAGGTATCATTCTGTCATTTTCTTGTCCCCCCTCTCTCAAAGTATCTAGAAATTAACACAATTATAGACACCACTGTTGTATTTTCTTATCTTAATCTATCTGGAAGATTTGCTCTTGGGCACAAATTAGTCCCGTCATTAATGTGTGATGTTATTATTGAAAAAAGCATGAAGTTTCATGTGGGATATGTGAGAACAAAGATCCACATTTGTTGGCTTTCGTATAAGGAATTTAAATGACCTGCACTTTGCTTGAGCCAATCTTATCCACAAGAAATCTTCCAGTACTTCTTTTAAAAGAAGGGGTGTGTGGCCCCTAGAATCAGTTTGTAAATGAACAATTGGAGTAAGATATCCCATTATCCTTTATTGTGTTGATTGAGTCTGGATTAATCTACAGATGCTTTGCTGGCTGAGCTACTGTGGTCTACATATATATCAAATAATTTTAGTCAGTCTACAAGGTGTGAATGAATTAAACCAAAGAATTTTATTTGGTTGTAGAGTGGTTTAATACAACAATTTGGCATAGAGAATTCAAGTTCTCAGCAAAAGACATAAGCTATCTGTGTTGTTAAATTTGTTTGGCTATGGATAAGGGTAACAATCACTTAATAAAATTAGTCTCCTCACAATGTTATTTCTCATAATTAATTTAAGGTAATTTAAGGATAAGGTAATAATCCTTTGAAACTGGTCCAAGAAAGAGAGCTAATATGAAATGAGGTATAAGGATCCAATTCAATTTATTTGGTTGTTAAAATTATTTAATTTTGATGTTCAATATCCAGTTTTAAAATAAGAGTATGAAATGGTATGAGATGGCTTTGGATCTTTATCAAGCATTGGATGAAACTGAACTATTTAGAACTAATAAAGCATATTTTCAAATGTTTTCTTTCACAAAATATGTAGAATTGTCAGTAAATAATGAGTAATTCTTTAAAATTTGAAAATACAATATTGACCATATCTCAATAACTGGGTTTCATCCAGTCCCTAATTAAGGTCTAAAGGCTTCACTCTTCATCAATAACTTTAGTGCTGGATTAAGAGTGTCCCTAAATTGTAGAATGCAGGCTTTCAATGTATTAAAAGATTCTGGGGCTATAGGGCTGTGGTCCATAACTAGTTTCTGCCTCAACTAAGGAGGGCATCTTTTGAGGCAAGCTCTTCTAGGTGGTTTTTCCCTGGTCAGAGGCTCAGAGTGGTTATGGATATGGTCCTATAGCTCAGAATCTCTAATACAGTAATATGTAAACTTTATCAATTGATAATTAAGATTATTATTGTCTGAGAGCATAGATTCTTTACCTCAAATTGTTTGACTTCAACTTTTTTGTAACAAGATACAATTCTTTGATTTAATTTGTGTATGTTCTTTATCTAGTGCAGAACTGATCTAAATATGCTTCAAGCATATTTGGTAAATTCCATTCAAATGAGATTTATTGAAACTAAACATAAGTTAATTGAAAAGCATAGATGCAAAAGGTACATTATCAACTTTTTAAAAATTTATAGAAATTGGAAAATATATAAAATGAGTCCACTGCTGTAGTCTCAAGGTAGCATGAAATTTTACCATTATCACCATCTTCCAAAAACTAAAAGGAATTTAGAAACTCATACAAAAGAGCACTTTAGAAATGTTAAAAATTGTGCAATTGAAAAATTGACAATTGCAGCTCATAGTTTGCTAGAGAAGAGAAACTAAACTTTTAAAACATTTGGAAAAATTGTTTATTTTTTAATTCACTTATTTCATACTTCATAACTCCTAGCATACCCAGGGTTTCGTCACATCCTTTGTGACATTTTCAATGCTGTGTCACGTTCGGAGTTATGAAGTATGAGGTGAGTAAAATAAAAAATAAACAATATTAAAAAACCTCATAGTGTTATTTCCTATCCACATAACTTAATTTGGAAAAATGTTTAGAATAAACAGTTTGGGAAAAGTTATACATTGAGAACCATGAATTTTGAAGTTTCCAGCGAGCAAAATTTAATATTCAAGTTCATAAATTCACCAGATGACAATTCAGAAGATGGTGGTAATGGTAAAATTTCAACAGTTGGAGTTTGACAGAAGATGAAGGCAAACGGCCTTTGAAATAGGTATTGTGAAAACATGAAACTTTATGAGGCGAGGCATAAAACCCATTATATAACTCATTTATAAATTTAAAATTACCCCAGTGTTACTTCCAACTGTAATTTGATTAAAAAAGAATAGTGACATTAATATTTAATTTTACAATTACGTACATAAGAGAAAAATTTGCGTCTAGATCGTAACTCGCCTCGGTAGCTCAGTTGGTAGAGCACTTGGCCCGGAAAGCCAAGGGTCCCGGGTTCGAGTCCCGGTCTAGGCGAAAATTTTTCTCTTCAAATATAATTTATCCTTCTATGAGAAGTGTTAAATTAATAATAAAATCGTCAATAGAAGCCCTACTGGCTATAAAGTAGTGTTAAATTCCCAATAAATGTCTTCTTAACTAAGAAGCCGCCATTTGCAAAGATAGAAGCTATGGTTTCAAGCATTTGGCGCGCGAGGGAATTACAATTACGTACATAAGAGAAAAATTTGCATCTAGATCGTAACTCGCCTCGGTAGCTCAGTTGGTAGAGCACTTGGCCCGGAAAGCCAAGGGTCCCGGGTTCGAGTCCCGGTCTAGGCGAAAATTTTTCTCTTCAAATATAATTTATCCTTCTATGAGAAGTGTTAAATTAATAATAAAATCGTCAATAGAAGCCCTACTGGCTATAAAGTAGTGTTAAATTCCCAATAAATGTCTTCTTAACTAAGAAGCCGCCATTTGCAAAGATAGAAGCTATGGTTTCAAGCATTTGGCGCGAGGGAATTACAATTACGTACATAAGAGAAAAATTTGCGTCTAGATCGTAACTCGCCTCGGTAGCTCAGTTGGTAGAGCACTTGGCCCGGAAAGCCAAGGGTCCCGGGTTCGAGTCCCGGTCTAGGCGAAAATTTTTCTCTTCAAATATAATTTAATTTTAGTCTGGACAAGCTGACGATAAAACAGAATTGTTTTGAAACATGTTCAAGAACAAATCAACATTAATATTGAAGTAAAAGTAAGATGATCAGACTAAAAATAATATAATAGTGACATTGTTTAAGCAAAATGCTACTTTCAGACAATGAAGATTTGCACAATACTTTAACACTTTTTGCATGTATACTTTTCAGTTATTACATCATGCTATGGTATGATTGTTTTATACATGTACTGTTGATCTCATGGTGTTTTTGATTGTATCAGTATGTATAATAGTAAAATTGTAAATACATTTAACTTTGTTTATAACATGAAACTTAAGGCCTTATGGAGGTCACAGAATAATAAAATTACTGAAATAAATATAAATTGGCAGATATCTTATAGCAAATTAATCATCATCATCCAGGGATTAAGCCTGTTGGCTCGTTCTGGTTTCATGAAAGCTGGAATTGTTAAAATTGTTCAGACCATCTTCTGTGTGGGCATCCAACATTTCTCTTTCCGTGCGGTTTATAATTTAACAATCATTTTGGATTTTTTTCCAAAATTAACAAATTATTATAATCTTAATTTGGTTTTAGAAGTATTACCCCTGACACAAACTTATGTATATTAAATACATTTGAAACATCATAATTTTGGAATTATAAATAACCTTATTTAATTCCAAGGTAGACAACCAGGAGAAAGATCATGGGCAAATTTGAATTTATCATAATAATAATAAAAATGGCATGAAGTTTACAATGAAATAAGTCTAATTATCTTTTCCATTCCATAGTAATTCTGCTCGAGGGCAGGCCTTTCACAGCAATCATAGCATTTTCATGCTATACTTTGCAGCTTTACTAGGGGATTATAGGTGTGGTAGCTTCCCATTGCATTCCACACCGGTGAAGGATGACGATGATGATGATAATAAGGATGATGATGGCCAGATGATTTTCAGGGACCGTTAGGCCCTAACCTTCCTGACATTTGTATTATAGGTGAGGAAAAACCCCAAAAGAAACCTCACCCAGGAGCCTGTCCTGACCAGGAATTGAACATGGGTCCGCTGTACGCTACCTCGAGATCACAGCGGTGGACAATTATCCTTTATGAACCAATATTATGTTGAATTGTGTAAAACTTATACTACGGGGTGATTCAGAATAAGTATTACAAACTTCTAGGAGTTGTAGAGGGGACTTAGTAGATAAAGTTTTGAATAGGAACCCATGTCCGGAAACATTTCAATGTAAATAAGTTTGAAGATCAAAATACGATGGGCTGATATCGTGCGTCTTGTGTTTAAGAATAAGTATTACAGACTTCTAGGGGTCGTACTACACCTGCCGAGTCGGGAGAAGATCTTCTTGCATGAATTCTGATGACAGCAGAAATTATTGACACACACACCAGGTCTTGTGGGACATGTGTATGAAAAACATGCATCACAGGTACAGTTTGTACAATGAACAACAGGGTTTCCACGTGGTACCACACTTGTAGTACAACCCCACTTGTAGTGCAATCCCTAGAAGTCTGTAATACTTATTCTGAAACACAAGACACAATATCAGTAGATTGTGTTTAGATTTTCAAACTTATTGTACATCTAATTGGTACCATTTCTGGACATGGGTCCTTATCAAAACTTCAGCTAGTAAGTCCCCTCTACAATCCATAAAAGTCTGTAACACTTATTCTGAATCAACTTGTATATGCTTGCACATATCTTCTTTCTTAGCACTACAATCCTTTCAATTTGTCTTGGCTTCCTTCAACACAAATGCTCATCCTTACCAACTATCACAAGTCCTTCATATCATCCATCCATTGCAACCTTGGTCTTCTTCTTTCTTCTTCCCTCTGGTTTCTTATCCAAAATATTTTTGACTATCCTTGCGTTTTCCATTCTCGAAACATTACCCAACCATTTCAATTTACGCACTTTTACAATACTTACTATATCTAATGAATTAAACAATCTATATCACTCTTGGTTCATTTGAATGCTCCAAAGTCCATTTTTGCATGTTGGTCCATAGATATTTCCTAAAATCTTCTGTTCCCAATTTTAGAGAAGTCCTTCTATTTTACTGGTCAGAATCCACAATTAAGATCCATATAATATAATCTGAAGTCAGAGGTTAAGAAGTCTGGAGTCTTGAGTCTCGCTCGCTCGTCCCTCCTTGTTGGATGTGATCATGGTTCTCACTGCTGCATCGGTCTTACATTCCATTGTCGAGAAACGACAGAGTGCATGTAAGATCTATCATAATAAATTACTTTTTTTCTATTTCCTTTTCCATTACTTGAGTACGCTTCAAAGGCAATCTTACATGTATAGTTCCAAAAATAATCATAGGCACATTCTTCAACAGTGAATATAGATTCTAAATTCTGCTTTGGACCATGGTGCCATTACACAAAGCAAGCGCTTGTAGATACACTGTTAAAGTAATTTCTGAGTTGTGGTATTTAAGAAGGAACAGCAGTAAAGTCCTTGCTAAATGATTTGAAGGTTGTGAGTTCAAGCCTTGTTAAAGTTTTGATTTTATTTTGTTAATTGTAACAAATTGTCTAAATGTGACAATTTGTCTAATTTTAATTATAACATCAATTATCTCTGACCAATTTTAATTATATGATGGATTACTTTTCTCTCTATCTTCAGGTTTTTACAGTTGCTGCCGTCTTCCTGTGCCAAACCTCCAAAGCCTACAATCTTGGGAGTCTTCAATGCTTAGCCCTCTTGCTTGTATTGCTGTCTTTATGTTTTCCTTCCATGTTTTACTTTTCACCAATTTTAATTATATGTTGAATATTCTCAGACTAATAATTAAGATATTTGGTTTGTGTATTTTTGCCGCTTATGGTTGTTTTTGTTGAATATATATTTCAAGGCTTCTGAGCCCCATCTTCAGCGATTACAGACTGATTTTTCTCAAATTGTCGGCCCTGATTCTAGACTCCTGGTCCCTCTGCTTGTGGTCTAATGATCTTGCTAATGAGGTACCTTTCTCCAGGAATTTCAACATTCATAATTCTTTCCTTGTTCTTCTGTATTAGATTTTTTCCCATATGGTGAGTTCATTTTTGTTTTCTGTTTTAATAATTTTGTGTTTTTCAGACCAAACGTGAGCAGCCACTGCAGATTTTTCTACTTCTCCCCCCTTTTTTTTTACATTTCTTATGTGTTCTTTAGTTCTAATGATTAAATTTCTTTTTGTTTTCCTTATGTATATCTTATCACAGTCTGCACATTTTATTTCATATATTCCTGATTTTATACCATCTTCAATCTTTATATTTTTGTTGGTTTTTATTAGTTTATTCAATCTATAATCATTGTTTGGTACTAAACTAATATTAAATTTTTCAAAAATCTTTTGAAATTGATCCTGTGCCCAAGGGTGATTGTGAATTTCCTATATTACTTAATTTTGGTTTTTCTATCTGAAGAGTACTTTTGTTCCTCAATTTTTGTTTGTTTTTATATTTCTCAATTTTTTTTGTGTATAATTTTTTTCACTGAAACCATTTTCTTTTGCAACCTTATTTATATGTTTCCTCTCTAACTCGTAATTTTTCTTGTCCATGGGTATATTTACCAATCTATATACTAAGCTGTTGAAGACTGCCATTTTGTGTGAAATATGGTTGAAACATGTTTATTTATTATAGTTATCTGTGTGTTCCTTTTCTGTTAATACTGAATTCTGTTTTCTTCTTTTCCTCATTTCTATGTAATTTCGGATCTAAAAACTATAATTGTTTGTTCATTTCTTTTTCTAGTGTGAATTTGATTGTTTTCTTCTGTATATTTAAATGTTTTAAGGTATCTTCTATGTGTTTTTCTTTAACTGTAGCAACATCGTCCATGTATCTCCACACCCACCAAAATTTGAACGTAAGATGATGCACGTTGGTTATTTTGTTTTCCAAAATCACTCGTGAATAAATTAGCCAAAAAAAGAGAATAATGGGTTCCCCATTGATAGTCCAGATCTTGTATATAGAAACCCCCATTATATTAAAAAAACATTTGGTTGATGCATAGTTTAGTTAGAATTTTAAGTATTCTTTCCTCCTTTCTTTTTCAATATTGTTTTTTAAAAGTGATTTTCCCAATATTTCTAATGTTTCTTCTTTTGGTACACCAGTCTACAATGCCATGATGTCAAAAGAAACTATTCTATCTGCTGGATCTATTTCTATCTTAT
Organism: Diploptera punctata; assembly: GCA_030220185.1. Classification (NCBI taxonomy): domain Eukaryota; kingdom Metazoa; phylum Arthropoda; class Insecta; order Blattodea; family Blaberidae; genus Diploptera; species Diploptera punctata. The sequence continues at coordinate 1,020,290 of JASPKZ010007815.1, read as the reverse complement.
TTAATTTTCCTACAAGTTGAAGAGAATTTTCAATGGTTAGATCTTCAAAATTTTTCATTTCATTAAATTCCCAACTTAGCCATTTGGAAATTTTGTAAATGGAGGATCCTATATTATTGATGATTGGTTTAATTTTTTTCACCTGCTTCATGAATTTTGGGGAAACCATGGACCGACAACTTGAAAAAAATCAATCTGCAATCCCTGAAGATGGGGCTCAGAAGGCTTGAAACAACAATAAGAGGTAAGAATACACAGACCAAATATATTAATTAATAAATAAATGCTCTTAATGTTACTTTCTATTGTATTTTTAAAATTCTCAGACTAATTTTAATTATATGATGAAGTATCTCTGTGACCAATTTCAATTACAATATAAGGAAAATTATTTCTGTCCAATTTTAATTACCTCGAAAAATATTTATTAATCAATTTTAATTAAAAAAATTCCTCTGTGGTTAATTTAATTATTGTATAACTAACTCACTGGCACTATCAAACCCGTAGGTCCATGGCCACGTGGACATAAGTTCTCCATACATCCCTATCTTGTGCTAATGTTTTCCAATCATTCCCTGTATAATCTTCTTCCCTCATCATAATCTATGTTATTATCCCACCTCATTCTTGGTCTACCTACTGGGCGTTTTCCCTCTGGTTTTCCTACAAGAAGCTTCCATGCACGTCTTTCATTTCCCATTTGTGCCAAATGTCCTGCCCATCGCAGTCTACAAGACTTATCTGTTCTTATTATATCTGTTTTCCTATAAAGACCATGTAATTCACTGTTATGTAGTCTTCTCCATTCACCTCTCTATTCATCTCTCTTTGGTCCAAAAATTTTCTTAAGAACTTTATTCTCAAATTCTCGTAATCCCCTTTCCTCCCTTAATATAAGAGTCCATGTTTCGCACCCATATAATATAAATGGTAGAATAATAGTTTTATATATTTTCAGTTTAAAATTTTTGGAAAGGAGTTGGGAAGTCAAGAGTCTCTGTAATGCATAATAACACACATTTCTAGAATTGAGCCTATGTTTAATTTCTTTGTGCATCTCATTCCTCTCATTCCTGTTTGTGATGATTGTTCCTAGGTATTTGAATTCAGCCACTTCAATTTAAATACTGTATATAACAAATAATTTTTTGACCAACCAGTTTTAATTGTAGTGAATTGTCTCTGTGACCAATTTTATACATATTAAGAATTATGTTTTATAACAAATTGCATCTGTGATCAAGTTTAAATACATATAATTATTTTTTAATGAATTTTAATTATGAGACGAATTGGCTCTGTGGCCAGATTTTTTGTAACAAGTTGTCACCAACCCCCAAAAATCTAGAAGAAGGAATCCACCATGACATTACTTCTCTTTTGAAGAAAGCCATTTTCAGGAATAATGAGATACATGACTGAGATTCCATGGCTGAGAACAGTACCAGACTAAAATAACCTCCCACTAAGTAGATTACAATAGTATCAAGTTTCTTCATACTTCTGCTTATTTTTTAATAGACTTTTGTAGCCTGTGAATAATTTATAGGAACTTTTAGCTTATAAGTTTATTTTTTATCTCTTTCCATTGAAATATTTTCAGTTTCTTTAAAACAAATTTAATTTTAGGTTATTCCAGTGCAAATTAAAATCTTGAAAATTAGATTCTAGAACATTGGAGACAATCAATATCAAATATCCGGAGCCTGAATGGCTAAGGATATACACAGATGGTTCACAAATACATGGTTATACAAATGCAGGAGCAGGAATATACAGCTCCATCTTCTCCTTTTATAAACCCATTGGGTCACACAAAACAGCATACGATGCAGAAATTGAAGCCATACGAACTTCACTAAACCAACTTCTATTGCATCTTGAAACATTTTCGAAGATTGTTATTCTAAGTGACTCAAGATCCGCCATAGAATCAATTGTTGCAATTGAACCTGCTGCGTCACTGGAGATACACGACTGCCGTAAGACCCTGAACAAACTGAAATTAGCAAAAAAGAAAGTTGTATTGCAATGGATCCCAGGACATTGTCAGATTTTCAGCAATGAACAAGCAGACACATTAGCAAAGAGAGCCGCCATGCTACCCAACTGCTTCAAATCAGAGACATCATACCATTCCTCTAAACTCTACGTAAAGAAGCAGATGAAGAAACAATATCTCATGAAGTTAGAAACAAACAACGCAACAAAGCCCTGGAAGACCTCCATATGTAACATACCTGACCGGCCAAGACAAGAAGCTGTTGCGAAGTTCTGCCTCCAAACTGGACACGATATTCTTGCCAAACATCTGTCTCGCTTTGGAATACTTCAAGCGCCCACCTGCAATCTCTGTAATCTGGATGAAGATATGGACAGGGAACACTCAATGCGCTGCCCGGCTCTTCGCAGTACAACTGACACCGGAAAATATTGGGAAGCCAGAACCATGATTATGAATCAGATGAACAATTAAGTTATGTCAATGTTTGAAGGCCATTAGATAAAATTAAAAAAATAAAAGATTCTAGAACTATATCACAATTTCTTGGTTAACTTCCTAACATTTTGTGCTCCCGACATCTTTTGCCGACTTTTTTTTGAGAGAAACATTTTATGCCCAGATTGAGACTCGAACCCAGGACCTTTGGCTTTACTATTCCACTAGATCCTATTTCACGTGATTTTTTTTCTCATGCGTGTTGCAATTTGTAATAACACTTAACAATGTCATATATTACACAAATGGAGCAGGGTAATGTTTGGTAAGTTAGTTTGAATAGCTTTTTTAAGTATAAAACTGAAGTGGGTTATTATTTTAGTTTATAGCATATTCCTTTGAGCTGACTATCCTGTTGCAGCCATAGCCTAATTTATAGTTCTCTTCTATGTATTGTCAGTGTCTTTTTTTTAGTTATTTTTATATAAACTTCCCATTCAATGTTCTGTATTTTCTTCACCCACACACATATTTTTATTCCTAGCATTCTATATTCCTAGGAACATGTCCCTGTGTTTGAGCCTTTGGCATGGGTTCCCTGAAGTAGTTCCCGCCCGGAGAACCGAATGGGGGACTATTTAACCTCCGGAAAATTTTACCCCAGTATAACCCATGTCCGCATTTCTTGACGGTTGTATTTTTTACGGTGAATGATCGTCATTCTTTCAACCAAGGTACTTTTTTGTCTGCCTTATCACCTTCGACCAGTCCGGCATGGGTAACCCTATCGGCAGCAATGCTACCGCCGGCATAGCTCTCGGGATCATTTAAGCACGCAAGCCACTTCACCGCGACAAGGTAAAGATACCTTCTTCTTCCTTCCAAGTATTAGGCCAAGGCATGTTACGATCCTATAGAAAATTTTCCCTCCAGCGTTTCATAGGACGGCCCAGTGATCTTCGTCCTTGGTAAAGATACCATGGAGGGCATATATTTATTCCTCATGTCATTATTCTCTAACTGCTACAATAATTTGTTTTTTTTTTTAATATTTTTCTTCAAATTATTTTAGACTGCCATTTGTACTGAATACCCCAGTTTTTCTTTATATAAGATGTCATTAATGGTCGTTAATACATTCTAAGTAGGTAGTGTTATTTAAATCATATATTAATGGCCATCATGATGTAATGAAGTGCATGAAAGACAATGTGCTTTGATGAGGGGCTTCTTATTTAAGGATTTAGATTCATTTAAGATATAATAAATCTGACACAGGACTTGAGATCTTTCTTTCATTTGAAGGCAGCATACTCAGATTGTTTGCACGCTGAAAATATTAATGAATCTTGATAGAGTTTGGACTCGCGAACCTTGAATCCAAAGACGAACATGGTTGCCATTAGACCTTTTAAAAAATATATAAAAAAGTAGTGATCTCACTGTAGGCCTTAGTTAATCCTTGGGGTAGTAGGTGTTCAAGGCTCCTGTGTTTCAGGACAGTCGGCAAGAGATGTCAGCCCAGCGTGATGGTCATCTTATCCTCAGAATAAATGTCTAGCACTCATTTATGTCAGAGGCTGGGTCGAGTCTCGGACCATGGAGCCTCCAGAAGGTTTTTGGCCAGTTTAAAATTCTTGACCCCACCATGACTCGAAGCCCAGACCTTCCAGATTGTAGTGTATTGCCTTAATCAACAATGCTACACTAAATATTAATATCCTAACTTTGTAAACAATAGTTTTACTAAATATCAACTTCAATCACATATCAGATGATTAAAATGTAACTGGTGATGAAATTGTAATATGACAGTTCTGGAAATAAGAATTATTTTTTCTTGGATCTGAAGAACTAAGGTCAACTGAGATTGTTTTTTTTTTACCGAATTTTATTAGGAAACAATTATCTAATCTTAACTTAAATTTTCACAACCGAATTTGCCACTTCTCTATTACAGTATTTGATCACGAGGCTGAATAAACTGTATCGTATATATAACTGGAAAATTCAATGCCAGTTTCAGCAATATATAATTATGGAATATTTACTGTTTTTAGACTCTTTACCAAGATATTACAAAATTCTAAAAGTAGTTGTGTTGTTTTAAGTCAGGTATTTCCCATTGTGATATTATAAGGCAGAAATATATTCCCATTTTAACTAATTTATCTTGCATTACTAATATAAAAAGTTGCACGATTTATAATTATTATAAAGTAACTATTGGATTAGGCCTAAATACTTTTTTCTCCATGGCGCGACAAGCCTAGATGGCCCTTAGCCTACCAGCCGGCTGCTGGCCTCACATCCACATGTGTCAATCACAGACGTAGATGATCATCTAGTCAGTGTAGGGGTGACGTGGTCAGCATGACGAGTCCCTCAGCCGTTATAGCTGGTTTTCTCAACCTGGAACCGCTACTTAATGTAGCTACACAAATGCCTCATGATGCTGGGTGGGCACCGGTCCCATACTGGGCGAAATACATGAGAAAAATTTCTTCCCCCATGGAGACTCGAACCAGCGCAAGCACTGTAGCTCTGCGCCAAGGTTTCCTGCCTTAACCACTGCGCTACGGCCTAATTACTGCATTTTATAATTCACGTTTTCTTGAAAAAAATAACTGCACGATCTTTATAAAACTTACTTACTTACTTACTCACTGGCACCATCGAACCCGTAGGTTCATGACCGCGCGGACATAAGCTCTCCATACATCCCTATCCTGAGCTAATGCTTTCCAATCATTCCTTGTATAATCTACTTCATTCAAATCATAGTTAATGTTATTCTCCCCACCTCATTCTTGGTCTACCAACTGAGCGTTTTCCCTCTGGCTTTCCTACAAGAAGCTTCCATGCAAGTCTCTCATTCCCCATACGTGCAACATGTCCTGCCCATCGCAGTCTACGAGACTTAACTGTTCTTATTATATCTGGCTTCCTATAAAGACCATGTAGTTCATTGTTATGTAGTCTTCTCCATTCACCTGTCTGTTCATCTTTATTTGGTTCAAAAATTTGCCTAAGTACTTTATTCTCGAATACTTGTAATCTCCTTTCGTCCCTTAAAGTAAGAGTCCATGTTTCGCACCCATATAATATAACTGGTAGAATAATAGTGTTATATATTTTCAGTTTAACATTTTTTTGAAAGGAGTTGGGACGTCAAGAGTCTCTGCAATGCATAATAGCACGCATTTCCAGAATTGAGCCATTTTAGGAACATTATTTACGTTAGGTCTGCTCCCCAAGATCTGTTAAAAATAGATTGATCTTTTAAATATTCTCATGAGACATACCGTAGGTTAATTAACACGACCAAGTTTTTATCATGAAGTGATATTTTAACAAAGCGCAATATTTAGGTCACTTTTACCATATAACTTGCAATAAAAAGCGAAAACTTGCTAATAACGCGATGTCAGAATTACCAGAGAGATATTAAGAAGGCTTAGCCTAGATTTTGCTTTCTCTATTCTGATGGTCAATCCATTCATGCTTCACTTGACCGTTACCGAAAATCAAAACAAAATATTTACACTTTTCCCGGATATCCCACATTTCACTTGTAAACTTCTCCATTGTGTAATTCCTCTCCTATTGAAGGACTTACACCCCATGGAACTTGCCCAATATCCTGAGTGAGTCATCAGTAGACAGAGTCAACTGCACACAAGGCAGATATGTATTGTAGAACGGAGGCTTTCACGGCCTGTAGTAATTGTAACATACCGGGCTATAGGACCTGGTCCATAAATAGTGTTTCTCCCAGGACTAAGAAGGGCATCTTCAGTGGAGCGAGTTCTTCGGCCGATTATCCGACCAGGGAACACCACCTAGAAGAACTCGCCACTGAAAATGCCCTCCTTAGTCGAGGGAGAAACACGAGTTATCGATCAGGCTCTACAGTATATATATATTATTTATATACAGAATTTTAATGTTTACACATCTTTCTGTGCCTAAAGTCTTTATTTTTCTTCTCCACTCGTCTCTCTCCATCCAATCCATGTCCTCCAGTCCTCTTGCTCTCATTCCAGTTCTTATTTCCTGCATCCACGAGTTTCGAGGTCTTCCTCTCCTCCTTCTTCCATGTGGACACCATTCCAATGTTTTCCTGGGCAATCTTTCTTCTTGCATTCGTCGTACGTGCCCATACCAATTTATATATATATATATATATATAGGCTAGCCTTCCAAGATTCGTGGCTAGCAGGACCACCTTTGAATATCACCACAGGGCATCAGAATATAATGGATATACAAATAGATCCGGGACGGAGCTTTAAAATCCGCTACTCCATCGCCAATCTAACCCAGAGTGGGATGTAGAAACTCTATCGACCATTGTACATCGCTGATAGATGGCTGACATGCAGGACCCGGACTCCTATGATAAAACGTTTGGGGGGGGGGAAGAAAGGAAAAGCGCCGTAAAATTAATTGTAAGCTCTAAAAATGATCTTCTTCTTCTTCTTCACGGTTTAGGCTTATTTACTAGCCTGTTCCGGCTCCAAATTGCTGCTCTTTCCATCTTTTCCTTGGTCTTTCCAAGCTTCTTCTTCCTCGTGGTGAATAGTTGTATGCTGCTTTTGGTACTCTATTCTCAATCATCCTTACTAAGTGTTCTTTCCAGTTTGTTCTGTATTTCTCTACTGTTGTGATTAATTCTTCTACTTTTAGTTGTTGTCTTATTTCTGTGTTATGTTTTTTGTCTGTTCTTTGATATCCCGCTATTGGTCTGAGGAATCTCATTTCAGCAGCTTGTATTCCGGCAGATTGTTGTGTTGTCACTGTCCATGTTTCGGATCCATAAGTAATAATAGGCACTGCCATTGTCTTGTATAATTTCATTATAGAGTCTTTCCTGGCTTTATTTTTCAAAGTTCTTATTAGTGTTCCTTATTATTAACTTATTTAGTTAAAAATGAAATTTTATTTACTCAAAAGTATAGTTTGCTTTGTTCACGTGATTTGTAATAGAATACAATTGTGTGAAAACTACTACATTTGTAATTGAATGTCTGTTTGCGGTCAATTTATTTTTCCACAGAAGCACTCACAACCAGACTGAAGTACATAACTATATCATTATTTCTGCTCTAAAAGCTGTCCCCACCGGCATAGCAATATCTTCATTGAGAATATTGTTTACTCCGTCACCCCTTTATGAAGCATGTAATTTTTCCAGGAATAGGTCTACTAGAATAGGTACACAAAATAACTTCAGTTCGTTAACCGAATTAAACTTTGATATTTGAGTGTTTATTTGTAGCTAGGACAATATAAAATATGCCAACATAGGTATATTTAATGAAAAGTAATTAAAAAGTTCAAATAACGAAACAAACGTTAAGAAAACGGCAGAAAATGATGTGCCTAAAAGTAGCCTGAAACTACGTAGTTATTCGTTTACGCAATCTGAGGTCTACATCAGGATTTTTGTGCAAGTAGTAATATCTCGGTTGTCTAAATTATAGCATCACATGTGATCAAACTGTGGGTCCTGCTGTAAATAATTACGTAGGCCTTAGTATAATGGGTCCACTGCTGTGGTCTCGAGGTAGCGTGCTGCCTTGTCATGCAGCGGGCCCGGGTTCGATTCCCGGTCGGGACAGGTTCCTGGGTGAGGTTCTTTTCGGGGTTTTTCCTCACCTATAAGACAAATATCAGGAAGCTTAGGGCCCAACGGTCACCGAAAATCATCCGATCATCATCATCATCCTTATCATTATCATCATCATCATCATCCTTCAGCGGTGTGGAAAGCAACGGGAAGCTATCACACATATAATTCCCTAGTAAAGCTGCAAAGCATAGCATGAGAATGCCATGATTACAGTGAAAGGCCTGTTCTCGGGCAGAATTACTATGGATGGATGGATGTATAATGGTATGTTATTTGATTATTAGATGCATTTTTATTGCAGATTCAGTCCAAGTAACGATATTGTTATGTATATAAGATTGTACTATTAAATGACAGTTGACCTCGAGTCCTGAGGGTTTGGGTTCAAACCCGGTCAGGGTCGATGTATTTTTTAGTATGGGAAAATCAAAGGAGCAAGTCCTCCGAGAGGGTCCCGAGTCTGGATATTTGCGGGCTCGAAAACAACCTTAAGCCTGAAAAAAGAGGCCTCTAAGCAAAATTTACCGACTTTCATCATCCACGTGATATCTCAGTTGCCTACTAGATGTCTCACTGTGTCGGTACGTAATTGCATGCCATTTATATCATCTGTAGGGAAATAAGCGTAACTAAATGTTTTTATTAAGGAACTTGCCACTATATAGGGAAGCACCCACGTCCCCGCAGTGGAACGAACATTGGTCAATCATCACTACTAAGGGTCGGTTTCACCAACAGAGGTAACTGTATAACGGCAGTTTAAGCTATGTATTATATATATAGAATAGAATAGATTTATTTAGCCTGGTGGGGATAACTGGCGTAATACAGTTACCTCTGTTGGCGAAACAGACCCTAAGGGAAGGAAGTAAACCGAACTGAACGGAATGTGATCTGATCAAAGGGACCAACATTTATTTTTAGTTATTAATTTTCATCATCACTGGCGCAACAATTCATCCCTGAGTCCTGGCCTCCTCAAGGAGTCTCCTCCAATTAGCTCGGTCCTGTGCCTCTCTCCACCAATTTGTCAATCCCAACTCTCCATCCACCTCATCCTTTTATCGTAGTTTCGGTCTTCCTCTTTTTCTTCTACCAGTTATTAATTTTACTTAATTAAAATACAGTTATGGGATACATAAAAGAATAAATATTCTTGATCGGGTGCAGTTCAGTCTTTATACTGTACCACGTTCCGTTCAATCCGCGTTATTTTCGTTTCTACAACTACAATAGTCACTTGCGTTACAAGAATTGAAAATAATATTTATGGACGAGTTGAGGTATTTACTTATCAATAGTATTTTCTATGTTCATTTTTTTATGGAATACCTTCAAATTGATAATCATTTTTCGATATTTTAATAGATGTTTTAAAGCTAATTCGGAGAATATGATTGAATAATTATTAATAGTTTGACATCTAAACTCCAATGAAAGTGTCGGTACTGGTGGAATACTGATTATCAAACCAATTTAGGGTCGATGGATCTCGAAGACGTAAATATTCTTAGTGTGACTTCCTTCAGACGGGATTTAAAACTATAATTCCCCTGCTGTAAATTTAGGGCACAAAAAAAAAAAAAGAACTCAAGCCTGAAATAAGAAGCCTCTGGACAAAATTTGTTGGCCCTTTAATGTCCAGATTTGAATTTTGTTACTATGATCTGAGCTTGTTAAGTGTTAAATGAACTACTACGTAACTATCCAAAGAAGATCTGATGCCATCCCACTCTAATCCACATTTATACTTTACTCTTATAGGCCTACTGTATTATGAGTAACAAATGCAAACAACTTTGATAACTGTTAATTCAGATAATTTTCGCCTGTGGCCCTGGGTTCTCTATTTCAACTTGTTTGTCTCCATAAGTCAAGCAGATATGCACATTTCTTCAATTTAAATAAGATTTATACCCAATATATATGTATCTAGGTGGCTCCGTGATGCAAGCGGTTAGACCCTCGCCTCTCGCCGCTAAAATCTCGAGATCGACTCTCGGTTATTCCATGTGGGTTTTGTGATGGACGAAAACGAGCTTGGGCAGGAATTTCTCGTTTTTTTTTTTTTTCCGTTTTCTCCTGCCACAATTTCATTCCACCATTTCTCCGTACTCACCTCATCCATTTCGTTCATTTGCCTCGTAATGATGCGTCAGGCATGGTCAGCCAGCTCCCTTGTCATTCACATACCTGTATATAGGGGCTTCATATCATCTCATACCTCTACCCGACCCTGAGTTAGGCACGAGTTGAGAATATTTTTATTTATATATAGTCTATATGTATCTGAAGCGTTCATCGTATTTACAGAGTAATATCAATGTAACTTATTAATTATTTTTATGTATTTTAACAGTCAATATATAGTCGCTTAACATTTGTACGGTTGTATCCAGGTTTTAAAGTCTACACAAAAGTAAATATCAAGAAACCAGAATCTCTGATACTCAAAGATTCTAAAATAGTAAACAGCAGAATACGTAACTATTCCACAAACACAAACTTCAACAAGCACTTGACATACAGCGGCTGTAACAACAGCGAATTGAGAATCCCAGTAGGCAAATTTTCTGAATAGTTACAATTTGAAATATACTTTAAGAATTTTCAACCGATGATGGAGACTTCTGGAAGTGAGTAAATATAGGAATTAATAGTAATTTTTACATGATTTTATATTGGATCGTCGAGATATATATATAAGAAAATTATATTAAGAACAGAATAAATAAAGGTAGAGCAATAACAGCAATGACGAATGGAGTCTTATGAAACAGACATATAACCAGGAAAAATAAGTTACAAATATATAATTCAATAGTGAGAAGTACTGTCACATATGGAGCTAAAGTTTGGAAATTCAACAAAAACTTAGAACAAAATCTTATGTCGATGGAAATGGATTTTTGAGGAAAGCAGCAAGATGTTCAAAATTAGACAAAATAAGAAATACTGTCATAAGAGAAAAAATGAATATTGGTTATTCAATAGTAGATTATATACGGTATAAGCAATTAAATTGGTATGGGCACGTACGACGAATGCGAGAAGAAAGATTACCCAGGAAAACATTGGAGTTGTGTCCCACTTGGAAGAAGGAGGATAGGAAGACCTCGAAACTCGTGGATGCAGGAAATAAGAACTGGAATGAGAGCAAGAGGACTGGAGAACATGGATTGGATGGAGAGAGACGAGTGGAGAAGAAAATAAAAATATTTAGGCACAGAAATATGTGTAAACATTAAAATTCTGTATATAAATAAATAAATAAATACATATACATATATATATATATATATATATATATATTAACTGCAATTAAATTTGTTTTCTATTTCATTATATTGACAAACTTCCAATTTCTCTTTAAAATAAGTAGGCAAAAAATATATACCAAATTAAGATGGACTTTTTAACTGAAGACACAAACTGAGCTGCAATTAGTATTCCAATCACAAATCAGATTATCACTATTTTATTATCAATTAATTATCATTCATTGCCACATTATATATGCTACAGCTGTGGTCGTCTTAGGATAGGCTACATTTCCTGGTTGAGTTTTTTTTTTCGGTGTTCTACTCACATGTAAGACAAATTCAGAAACTTTAAGGCCCAAAATAATACCCGAACTACATATCCCGTCACATTCATCGATAGGACATTGCCTTGTTTATAATGAATGTATGAGTGAATGATGTTTCTTGTTGTTCCGGAAGTATGCGGTCAAAAAAAAAGTATGTGTGGCACGTAAAAATACTTATATATGGAGAGGTTAAATTAATGATGAGAAAGAACTAAGTAATTTGAAATTAAAATTTGTACCATTTTTAAAATACAAGGATCAAATTTAGTCTGAGCAACAGGACGGTTATTGAGGGTGGCTGATGAGCGTCGCACCCATAGCATTCACATTTACTGAATTTACTGAAATAATTTGTTTAATAACTTATAAAAATTGTGTTTTTTAATTACAGACAATTAATTTATTCACAATAATTGTCAGTTCGCGAGCAATCTGTTGCCAATATATTTCATTGTTTTTACAATTTGTAATTAAGTTTGGAAAATATATAGTAGGCTAAGTACAAATAATAATGACGGTGAATTTTATAGAAATATGAAACCAAAACATGTAGCTGAGTCAAGGATTATTGTATGCAAGGCCGAGTTAATTTTGTTTCATATAAGATAGCATACGCCTTCAAGCTAAATTTTGGAATTTCTTAGATTTTGACAGAGTGTATCTTTCTAAATTGCCATTGCTGTCATTAAATGATAAATTTCAATTTTAAGAAACCATGTTTACAAAATTTCTACTTTATAGAATATACTTCAATTTCGAAAATTAATCACTTTGTCCTTGTGGCAATCCTCTAAGGAGGAAAGTTTTATATGTATAATAAAAAAATAACAGCGTTAGATGTTACAAGGTATATAACAATATTTTTGAATTTTATATATACATAATTTTGATGTTTAGACGCCCAGGGAGGTTAATGGATTAATAAATTTTGAAAAAAAAAACATTTAAAGTTTGATTCTGTGTCAGTTACCATTTTTTTTTTCAAAGTTCGTATCTTCTTACTAACTCGGCACCGATAAATTTTGTAGGATATCCCCCTTGTCCTTCAAACAACTGACATTCTAAGTCATTTGGTTGGCATTAAGTGCATTAACCAAAAAGTGCACTTAATCCTTTGGCTTATAGAAACCTTAATAATTAAATGCCTATAAATACACTTGTGTCCAAAAGTTAAGGATAATTAGTTCATTTGCCGACTTATTATAAAGCATTTGTCAGAATAATACAAAATTTGGTAAGGGTGTGTCACAGATAATTAGAAACATGGCACGAAAGAAACAATGGCATGAATACGTCATTCACTTGTCATTTTCACAACAAACGAAAACTGCATTTCAGAATTCGAACATAATAAAGTTGAACAACAATGGTTCAAATGATTAGTATGGGGTGTGATTACCCCTGACAGCTACACAAGACTCACATCGACGTGGCATGCTAATGATGAGGTTGTTCAGGAGTTCGATGCTCAGCAAATTCCACTCCTCATGAAGAGCAATGTGAAGGTCTTGAAGTGTCCTCGGAGGAGGCTGACGAGATGCAATTTGTCTCCCTAAGGCATCCCATGCATGCTATATAGGATTCATATCCGGAGACCTCGCTGGCCACTCCATACGCTGGATATCTTCCTCCTGAAGAAACTCATCCACCAGTTGTGACCTGTGAGGTCGGGCATTGTCATCCATGAATATGAATTCTGGACCCACAGCTCCCCTGAAAAGTCTTACATGAGGTTCCAGGATCTCTTCTCTATACCGCTGAGCATTAACAGTGCCACCTGCGAAGATGTGAAGCTCTGTGCGTGCATTCATCATTATACCTCCCCATACCAGGAGACCACCGCCACCAAATGGATGTCTTTCCATGATGTTCATGGGGTTGTAACGAGTTCCTTGCTCCCTCCAGATAGTCACGCGATGCGAATCACAGTTCAAGCTGAATCTGGACTCGTCTGTAAATAGCACGCTGCTCCACTGATTTAGAGTCCAGTCGCGATGTTCCTGACTCCACCGTAAACGTGCTCTCTCGTTATCAAGGGTGAGTGGGACGCACACTACAGGCCGTCTAGCATACAGACCAGCAGCTCTGAGTCTTCTATCTGCACTCAAATTACATCATTACCCAACTCCTTTCAAACAAGCAAACATCATTTCCATTCCTAAATCTGGCAAAAATCCATTATTTCCTCAAAATTACAGACCAATTAGCTTACTCGACCACATAGGCAAAGTACTAGAAAGACTAATACTCAAAAGACTACTACCTTACATATCTCAGATACTACCTCTTACACAATTTGCCTTCAGACCTGAACACTCAACTACTCTACAGTTAACGAGACTCATGGACGACATAACAACAGGATTTCTACAAAGACAATTCACAACTGCAGTCTTTTTCGACATAGAGAAAGCTTTTGACTCCGTTTGGCATACAGGCCTAATATTTAAACTAATTCAATATAAAATTCCTGACAGCTATATTAAAATAATTCACTCCTTTCTAAACAAGCGAACATTCAGAACCATATTTAATAACCAGACATCAGACTGGCATCCAATAAAAGCAGGCGTCCCTCAAGGATCTGTACTGGCACCAACATTATACAACATATACACTTCAGACATCCCAACTTCAATACATACTAAAATAGCACAATATGCAGACGACACAGCGATATACTGTACACATAAAGACATACACCACTCCACTAGAAAAATACAACTACACATCAACAGGATCAGCAACTGGTTCTCCAAATGGAGAATCAGACTAAACGCTGAGGAGAAAACACAAGCCATCACATTTACAAGAAGAAGACCAAACCCACCTACATTAAATATAAACAACACAAACATTGAATACACAGACTCAGTAAAATATTTAGGAGTTACACTTGATAAAAAACTAACATTTAAACAACATATTAAACAACTGAAAATAAAAGCGCAAACCAGAACTTCACACATTTTCCCCATTCTCACAGCAGGCACACTTTCACTAAAACACAAAATAAACCTATATAAAGCTATCATCAGACCACTCATGACATATGCCAGTCCAGCCTGGGGACATGCCGCAGCCTCCCACATTAATAATCTACAAATAGCCCAAAATAAAGCCCTAAGAATCATACTCCATGCAGACCGCCAAACTCAGATCTCCATACTACACGATGTCACAGAAATCTCTTACATAATAGACCATATAAAACACTTAGCACACAGACAAAGAGACACAATTCTTACACATAAAAACAGACTAATAAACGAGATAGGTAATACACAAATACACACTACACTACGATACAGGACACCAATGCATATAATACTTTAATTCTTAACGCATCATAAGCATCATAAAATACTCTAAGAAAACTAAGGCCGTGTTATTAATGATTACTACTTAATCTATTCCTCGTCGTAAATAAAATCTTGCACATAAGTTCATAAAAATCAGTAGTAAATTCTCAATACATTCACTCAATATAACTTAAAATCAGCCAAAAACAGAGAGAGGAATACTCTCCTTGTTTATCATATAAAATAAACAGAACACTTTAAATAAAAGCACATAAAGATATCGGGTCAAGACCTTCATAAGGTCGGTACCAAATCCATACTTAAAATAATTGCTCTAGGATTCTATAGACAGTTTGTCTGGATACTCTGATACCTGAGGCGGCCGCAAGTTCTGAACTCAGTTGTCTGGCAGACATTGTTCGGTTTCTTCTTGCAGTTAACGCAAGATATCGATCCTGCTGAGGATTTGTAACTCTTGGACGACCTCCCACTGGTCTTCGCCTAACGTCTCCGGTCTCTTGGAACCGTCGCCATAACCTAGATATAACATTTTGTGGCACATTAAGTGCTATGGAGACCTCAGTTTGTGTCTGTCCTGTTTCTAGCCGCCCAATAATTCTACCCCGAAGCAGAGGGTCCAGATGTTGTCTTTGTGCCATTTTACTGCAATCTGTTCTTACACTACATCTGATTATATCATAACTCTCTTAAAAATGAAGATTTATGGAACAGGGCTTAACTGCAACAATGCAATTTTCATTTATAATTGCTATTAATTTTTTCATTGTTGAAGAGAGATTATAATTTAGTATGTAAACTAAACTAAATGTACTGAGAAACGTTTTGATAAATAATGTTTACTCCTTGCTCCTCTTTAAGCATTTTGATTTTCCGTTTTACAAATTATCCTAAACTTTTGGACACCAGTGTACATTGTATTGTATGTTGGCAAACCTTGTTCACTGACAGCCCAACATTATTAATCCACCAGTCGCTAGTCACCACTGTTGCGCAACCTCTCACCCGTTCTCTTAGTTATAGGTCTTTTGTTGTCTTTCCCTTTCCCACCCACGTATCTTTTATTGCACAGTTCGAATGAATGAATAAAAGTGATGGCAATGACAGTAAGGAATATTACTACAAAAAGAAGCACAGTTTTACTTATTTCTTTTTACCGTTTGTCAAAGGTATTAAGCTGGATCAATTAAAATTTTACAACCACTAAAAGTATTTTATTTGTATCGTAAATTCTATATACACTTCTACTAATAATAAAATATTTACGATTTGTGCCAGGATATACTTTAATGGATAAAAAAGAAGTGAAAATATCCGTAAAGAACTACAAATATTCAGTTTGACAGATTAAATAGAGGAGTATAGGATAAAATGGCATGGACATATCTGCAGAATGAATACCAATAGATTGCCTAAGAAAAGTCTGAACTATCAACCAAGAGGAGGAAAAAGAGGTCGGGGACACCTACGAAAGAGATGGACACAGCAGCTATAATACTTGGAGCCGGAACGAACCAAAAGGTTCAATCCTTGAACGAAGAAGAAGAAGACTTTTAGTGATATTGGAATCATATTATTAATCAGTGCTATTCATTATCGTTACGCCATTTGTTGTTTGAGACATTTATTACTTTTGAATGTGCACTAGAAAGATGTACGTTCGTTGTATTATGCTTGGCTTGGCTCGTGTCTTATGTAAGTTTACTTGATGCTTCATTAGTTTTAATGAATTATAAACTTATGATTATTATCAGATCGTACTAATGAATTTCTAACTTAATAATGGCCTTGATTAAGGAAAACTTAAAAAAAAAGACAGTTAATATTTTCTGCCCTCTGGATTTGATTTTGGGACTACCCAAATGAGAGCTCAAATCTTATTTCCTGAACCATCTCAATCGACTGAATTTCTATTCTTCTTATCTGGTAAATTTTAAAATAGGCTGGCTTCACTTTTAGTAAGTTTTTTTTCCTTGCCACCAGTTTGACATTTCGACATTTCTGGCATTCTCTCCCTCTCTCCCGGCCTTAGCGTATTGTAACCTTTGTGGAATCTGAGTATTTTCTTCATATCGGAAACACTTATTAGCTATGTTATTAAGATCAGAATTTATTGTACTTTCACTCTATCTTGTTTTGTACTCTTACCTTTTTTAATTATGAATTATAACCCACTTCTGAGGTTGGGGCGCCTGGAAGGCGGAGTTACGCTGCCCCAATCATATGAAGGATATTGATGATGATAATGATGTACCAGGAGAGGTCTTAATCCTAAACTTAATCTGATGAGGTGAATATGATGATGATGGCCAGATGATGTTCGGGGACCGTTTGGCATTAACGTTTCTTGACATTTGTCTTGCAGATGAGGAAAAAGCTCACCCATGAAACTTGTCCAGACCGGGGATCGAACCCGGACTTGCTGCGTGACAAACCAGCACGCTACATCGAGACCACAGCGGTGGACTCTTTTACTGAGTTTAACGTCACCTATTTTTACTACGGGGCTAATTGGAACTCCAAAATGTTAGCTCCTACACCTGGAAATTTTCCCAGAATATTACATTTATTGAATTTTTTTAAGAGATGCGTACGATAGGCAATTTTCTTATATTTATAAAAAATATATCAAATTATTATTAGCGTTGCTATTCAAAATGGACGCGAAATACTGACACATTTTGCTCAGAGGCGTTTCGTTTCAAGGTTGGGGTTACCTTCGTATCGTAAATTTACGACACTGATTCCACGACTTTCGAAGGAAGCCGTACTTGCTCTAAAAATTCGCGGGCCTTCTCGGATTTGAACCGGCGAATCTCAGAACCACAGGCCAGCCATTAGATAGAGATCGACGAAAGAGACATCACGTGTATAATATTAACCAGAAATGTCGAAAGACAACCTGGGACATTTGTAATAGGCCTATATATATATATATATATATATAATACTTTGTCATGTTTCTCAGGAGTGTACCTGGCTATGTACAATAATGGATCAAAGGCGAAATGAGGATATACGAAGAGAACTGAATATCTTCAAACTAATAGATAGAATTACACAATACAGAGATGAATGGATGGATCACAACAATAGAATGGATAATAATAGAATTCCGAAACAGATTCTTCATTACAAACCACTAGGACGAAGGAATGTTGGAAGACCCAGTAAAAGATGGATAGACCAATTCTAACATGAGATCGGAGCAGACCAGCAGGTCTAATCCTTGATGCTGCTGCTGATGATGATCTTGTAACATTAATGATTTTCATGGTGAGTGTTAGTCATCTTAAATTTGTTTTCCAGGCGTTTCGGACCTGGTCTCGGAGTTGATAACTCTCTCGTTGTTTTGTCTGAGACTGTGGCAAACATCTGCAGAAGAACATACCATCCTGAAAATAAGCTACCGCGACCGCAGACGAAATATCGATGAAGTTATCAAATGCGAGACCACTACCCCAACCTCAGAAGACAACACATATAAGGTTATATAGGCCTACCATATCTTATTGAAGTTTTTTAAATGTTCAGTGTATTTTTGACATATATTGTGATTGTTACATAAAAAGGATTGAAAAACATCTATTGAAATTAAAATTTGCTAATTAAATATTTGGCTTATGGAACACCTAGGTTCAGTACCGTATTAATTTAGGCCTTCCACTGGTTTCTATCCTCAGTTAACTGAATCCAATTCGAATCTCCGATATTCAGTTTTCTAAGAATACGTATTCGAATATTATTCTTCCGCCTAAGCCTAGGTCTTTCTGACCAAAGATTTCCAAGAATTTTTAAATAAATTTGTGCCATCGTTACCGCTCAATGAAGCTATAGGCTGTGACTGGCCACCTCAATGTTTTTGAAGTAATAACTCTGACAATATTAAGATACGCCCACACAGAAGATGGTCTGAACAATTTTAACAATTCTAGCTTTCATAAAACTGGAATGAGCCAACAGGCTTAATCCCTGGATGACGAAGAAGGACAAGATATAAATTATGAAGTACCTGTTTGTGAAGTTTTTTTCATTTTCTTTCCCTTCCCTTAAAAGACCGAATATTTGACTTAATATCCAATTTTCGAGAAATTTTAGCTTGTTTTCTCCCTCCTCATCACACTGTATATTATTCATTATCTTTTACGGCCCCACTTACCAAAACATGGAATTCCCTTCCGACCTATGTCAGAGACTGTCAAACTATAACATCCTTCAAAAACAAATTAAAGAATTATTTAATAACAAACTAACTTATACACCTCACTGATAGTATTCTTTTAACATTTAATAAATTTAATTTTCTATGAAAATAATATTAAGATTAACAAATATTTTCTTTTGTTTTGTTTTAAATATTGTACAAACGTAAAATTAGTTTTCTATATCTCATCATTTTTCTTTGTTTTATATATACATTAGACAGGGACAATTTAATATGTCTTGCTTGTATACATTTTATTATTAGTTTTAGTCTTAATTTTAACTAACATTAACTAGTTGCATTATAGATCTAATATAATAGATATTATATTTTTGATCAAATTTTTATTTAGTATTTAATATTAGAGTTCATTGTGATTGTTATATTGTGATGTAATATATGTTTGCCCTGGTGAGTGGAAGAGAAGGCCACATGGCCTTAACTCCACCAGGCTAAATAAAAATAAATAAAATTAAAATCTTTAAAATCTGAGGACTGAAGTTAGGACGAATAGGTATTAGTTTAGCATTGGAGGAACATTTCTTGGATTAAATATGAGTTGAAGATTTAACGTATAACCAGAGAAGTCGGATAGGTTCCTCATAAGTAAAGATACAAAATGAGAGAGTTGAGCGTGCCACTTGCCTACTGACGTTTGGTATATAAGTCAGGTTAATGACCTAGTTGCGACATACAGTGTGAAGTGATGTGCTGGTCAACTTGTTAGCATATACGTATCAGCAGCTGTTACCATAATCATGAAGGTAGGTCATGGTCGGTACATGTGAAGGGCTCAAAGTCAGACACAACTTAAGGGAACAAAATTCAGTAAAAAAAAATCCTTGAGTTAAAATTTTATACCAGAGGTGACGAATAGCCTATATTCCTCATGTATGGCGATAAATAACGTTTATTATCAACATGATTCAATAAAATGCTCGATTTATACTTTTTTAGGGGTTAAAGTATGCAAAATAAGATGTTTACAGGGAGTAATGGAATTTGTGGACATAACGTCACGTAAGGATTCCTTATACATATTCAAAGTGAAATAAAGTATCAATATGCGTGCCTACGTTATTGTGGGTTACAAGTGTACCTGATAACACAAATACAAACTTTTTATATCTCTAAATTTAAAAACAATCGTAACTGAAGTTTTTATCTAGTATTTTATATATCCTTAATTCTTTGTACAATTTTATCTTATAATAAAAATTATATATTAATATCACTTATGAAAAATTCATTGTTATCTTAAAAAAGGAACATTTCAATATTTGTTAAACATTGTAATTATTACATAACACATTGACAAAATAAAAAGTAAAACATATAAAAGAGAGATACGTTACAAAAGATGCTGTAATGAGATAGGCCATCCCAGAGAGGAAACAAATGTTGTAAAACATAAAAATACATAAATTACATTTAAAAAAATCGTAAATGGGCTAAATAAATTAATAAATAATATAAAATACAAGCATCTAACACAGATACAGTAAGATTACTTTTACAAATATATTTTTTTTTAATAAATGAGATTCTGAACTTTAACCCTTCGTTTTATCAATGATTGCAGGATTAAATGGGTGAAAATGTTATATAACGTTCTATCAATTTACGTTTAACCTGGCCAGGGTAGATATGCGGCTACAGAAACCAAGAGAATGGCTTAATTTAGAAAATAAGTAGACCTATAGCTGTATATCTCGTGTCGTAATAACACATATGTGAATTTGAAGTCTGAAATAAGAGACCTCTAAATAAATTTTTTCGGCACATCTATGCTTATCTTTGAATTGTGATGTAATGACCTGAGATGTTAGAGTGTCGTTATATAAAATACTGTCTACTTACGTACATCATTGCATGGTGTTTTCTTTAATTACAAAAATTTGAAAAAACAGAAAAGACTATGTAACATCAGTTATCTTTTTTCAACAATTCTTGAAGCAGCAATCAAATCTGTACAGGATAAAGAGTGAGTACAATTCAGTGGTATTATTATTATTCAGCCGTTTGCATAATACTGATGACGCATTATTAAGTAATAGCGAGGAAATAGTAAAGCCAACACACATTCTTAAATAATTGGGACTTGAAGTGAATATCAATAAAGCTAAATATATGATCGCATGTATAAATGCACTATATAATGGAAATAGACATTTAACAACAAATGTGGAAAATTTTGAAGAAGTAGCACAATATTCAGATACTAGGAATGAGATGCAGAAAGAAATTAAACATAAGCTCAATCCTGGAAACGCATGTTATTAAGCATTACCCAATTTCTTTAAGAAATGTTAAACTAAAAATATATAGGCCTACACGGTTATTCTTCAGTTGTTTAATATAGTTGCGAAAATGGTCTTTTACTTCAAGTAAGGAGAAAATATGAATAATTGAAAAAAGAGTGCTTAGGAAGGACAATGAATGCCTAAAACTTCGTAACAGTGAGCTACATGATGTTAATGGGAAACCAGGTGTAATAAGAACAATTAATTCTCATAGACTGCGATGGACAGGCCATGCAATACGAATGGCGAATGAAAGAGGGGATGGAAACTTCCTATAGGAAAACCAGAGGGTAAGTGCCCAGTAGGTAAGCGAAGAATGAGATGGAAGAATAACATTAACCATGATTTGAGGGAAGGGAACTGTACAAGGAGTGATTGGGAAACATTGTCTCAGGTTAGGGTTTGTGGAGAGGTTATATCTGCATGGCTATGAACTTCTGGGTTTCTACAGTACCAGTAAGTTGGTTTTAGATAATTTCCTATTTCGGTTTTATATTTTCACTGCAAATTGATTTCTCTATTTTATTTGTTCAACGTAAATATGCCATTTATCAGTTTGGTACCCTTCAGTTAATCATTTCTTCTAAACTGTCTCGTTTTAACATAGGCTAGACCTCGGCTAAAACTGAGATTATCTATTGTTGAACTTATAATACAATAGAGGAGGGGTTTTTCAAACTGTGCGATACCCCTCCCGGGGAGGAGGCGAGGGTGTTCAGGTTAGGCGCGTTAACTTCGATAAACATCTTTATAAAATAATATAGAATCTATAATTATTATATTATGGATAAACATATTTATAATTAAACGCGTACGCTTAATTCTGCAAAAATAAAGTTTAATGAAAAAACGACTAAACACTTCTCTTCATATTGTTTAACTTTTCTCTCTGCTTGTATTTCTCACTTTTAACACGACCATCTTATTTGTTACATTAATTGACACTGACTAATATAATTCAAAAGGTGTAGATCACTTGTCTTAATGACACATTTCAATTGAGGAATAACAAGTTAAAGATATTTTACAATAGCAATGATCGTTCTTTAGGGACTCATGCATTTTTTTTTTTTTTTGTTGACGTATTTCACATTTGACAAGAGGGTACATTCAGAGTATGGAGGTTGAGGTGAGCCCCGTTGTCAATAAAGTTTAGAAACCCCTTCCATAGATATATTAATTTCATAATTTATTGGCATTCTTATAGAACTTATATTAAAGGCATAATGCTGAGGGATAGCGCACCGCCTCACAATCTGATCCTGTCCTAAGTCTACGTAATTTTGTTGCGAGCATATTTGATATAATTTCAACGGGGAGGAGATTAAAAATCTTCAACTTCATATCAAAGATGTGGATGACATGATAATGACATGCATAACATGTTTCTGGCAGAATTCCCGATGTAGGAGCTCATTCCTCGACCTAGTGGGGGAAGAAAGGGGATGACAAAGGAACGAAGGATTAACAAATAAACAAACATTAAAGTAAAATATATGTAATTAATGTGTGCCAACCATCTCATTGTCACACGAAACTTCGCTGAACTCTGGGAGGATTATTTCGTATTCCAGCAAAACGCTTTATTCAAACTATAAGCTATTATTACATAAGATTGTTAACTTTTAAAATATTAATTACATTTTTTGGAAACAAAAAAAACTGAAAATGAAGAACAGAATAACTATACTTAATTAAATGATCTTAGGTGAATAATAAGTAGTAGAAGAAGAAGTAGAAGAAGAAAAGAGGAGAAAGAGAGAAAGCAATAAGGTGGCCGAGACGCAGATTTTAAACTGTATTTTTTACTTGGAGGAATGGACGAATGAACTGGATTAGATGGCATTTAGTTGAACAAATTGAACATAAATAATTAAGATATAGTCTAGTTAGAATGGAAGAGGAAAGGAAAGTGAAAGAAAAAATGTTTAAATATAGAATTGAAGCAGAAGAAGAAAAGACAGATGAAGAATGATGCGGTGAGGAGAAAAGGGAAAATATTTCGGGAAATAGGCACAGGACCGAGACATATGTAGGTAATTGGTGAAATTGAGCCCAATACCGCAAGATATAAAGGAAAGATAAAGAAGAAAAAGAGGAGTACGGTGCAAAAAAAAAAAAGTCCAGTGAACT
Organism: Diploptera punctata; assembly: GCA_030220185.1. Classification (NCBI taxonomy): domain Eukaryota; kingdom Metazoa; phylum Arthropoda; class Insecta; order Blattodea; family Blaberidae; genus Diploptera; species Diploptera punctata. The sequence continues at coordinate 996,663 of JASPKZ010007815.1, read as the reverse complement.
CTATTTGAGAAAACAATACATGAAGTATTCACAAAAATGCCATCTTGGTATACGCTTGACTATCGCGCACGGCTGCCCCGATTGGGATGCCAGGTTCGAATCCTGACGGTTCCAGTGGGGTAGGCCAAACCGGGATTTTCTCGGGGTCATTCCACCAACACTCCATTCTCCCTTCCCTCCCTTTCATGTCATTTCATTTCTAATTCATTCATATCAGTGAACACCTCATTTCACGTTTGAAAAATAGTTTTTTTGGCGTCCACTGGTGTTGAAAATATGTGATTGCGAGGATCTAGTGGAGCGCACCAGGCTGCTGGCACACGACTCCGAGCTCGAACAATTAAAAAGGGCAGAATGGGGTCAATTGAACGGTTGTAGTCACTCTTCCCGGCTACGGCCGCCCAAAAATGGATATATGAGTCACTCATGAGATATTAACCTGCTGTGCCCGACCCGGTAGACGACCTGCAACTCACATAACATCGCGTAGAGAGACTTCATCCCATTCATCCATAATATACTGGGTTAGTGCTGGTCGCGGTGCTGAGAGCTGTCTGAAATCATTGCAGGATAACCATAAAAATACGCATATTATTGGGTGTATTATTTATTTATGAGGATTGTTGAAGTATTGCGATGCACTGTATGGTTAAAATTATAAAATGATAATTCATTGACGATGCATTTTGCATGTCTACTCTTCATTGTTTAGTGATTTTAACGACGCCAGTTCACCCTACAGTGCTATTAACGGTAACAGGAATTATGCTAGAGAAATGCTGTTTATATCCGACGACTCTTTAAAGATTTATACTTTTGTGACATAGGATTCGTCGGCTTTTAAGCTTCTTTCCAGAGAACCTGTGCATTCTAAAAATTCTTCACAAATTTCCATCGACGACGACTAATATCGAACCCATAAAACCTCCCGTCCAGAGGTTGATGTAATTAAACCAGCAAGGGCAATGGAAGAGATGACGTCAGACGTTGATGTAATTAAACCAGCAAGGGCAATGGAAGAGATGACGTCAGACGTTGATGTAATTAAACCAGCAAGGGCAATGGAAGAGATGACGTCAGACGTTGATGTAATTAAACCAGCAAGGGCAATGGAAGAGATGACGTCAGACGTTGATGTAATTAAACCAGCAAGGGCAATGGAAGAGATGACGTCAGACGTTGATGTAATTAAACCAGCAAGGGCAATGGAAGAGATGACGTCAGACGTTGATGTAATTAAACCAGCAAGGGCAATGGAAGAGATGACGTCAGACGTTGATGTAATTAAACCAGCAAGGGCAATGGAAGAGATGACGTCAGACGTTGATGTAATTAAACCAGCAAGGGCAATGGAAGAGATGACGTCAGACGTTGATGTAATTAAACCAGCAAGGGCAATGGAAGAGATGACGTCAGACGTTGATGTAATTAAACCAGCAAGGGCAATGGAAGAGATGACGTCAGACGTTGATGTAATTAAACCAGCAAGGGCAATGGAAGAGATGACGTCAGACGTTGATGTAATTAAACCAGCAAGGGCAATGGAAGAGATGACGTCAGACGTTGATGTAATTAAACCAGCAAGGGCAATGGAAGAGATGACGTCAGACGTTGATGTAATTAAACCAGCAAGGGCAATGGAAGAGATGACGTCAGACGTTGATGTAATTAAACCAGCAAGGGCAATGGAAGAGATGACGTCAGACGTTGATGTAATTAAACCAGCAAGGGCAATGGAAGAGATGACGTCAGACGTTGATGTAATTAAACCAGCAAAGGGCAATGGAAGAGATGACGTCAGACGTTGATGTAATTAAACCAGCAAGGGCAATGGAAGAGATGACGTCAGACGTTGATGTAATTAAACCAGCAAGGGCAATGGAAGAGATGACGTCAGACGTTGATGTAATTAAACCAGCAAGGGCAATGGAAGAGATGACGTCAGACGTTGATGTAATTAAACCAGCAAGGGCAATGGAAGAGATGACGTCAGACGTTGATGTAATTAAACCAGCAAGGGCAATGGAAGAGATGACGTCAGACGTTGATGTAATTAAACCAGCAAGGGCAATGGAAGAGATGACGTCAGACGTTGATGTAATTAAACCAGCAAGGGCAATGGAAGAGATGACGTCAGACGTTGATGTAATTAAACCAGCAAGGGCAATGGAAGAGATGACGTCAGACGTTGATGTAATTAAACCAGCAAGGGCAATGGAAGAGATGACGTCAGACGTTGATGTAATTAAACCAGCAAGGGCAATGGAAGAGATGACGTCAGACGTTGATGTAATTAAACCAGCAAGGGCAATGGAAGAGATGACGTCAGACGTTGATGTAATTAAACCAGCAAGGGCAATGGAAGAGATGACGTCAGACGTTGATGTAATTAAACCAGCAAGGGCAATGGAAGAGATGACGTCAGACGTTGATGTAATTAAACCAGCAAGGGCAATGGAAGAGATGACGTCAGACGTTGATGTAATTAAACCAGCAAGGGCAATGGAAGAGATGACGTCAGACGTTGATGTAATTAAACCAGCAAGGGCAATGGAAGAGATGACGTCAGACGTTGATGTAATTAAACCAGCAAGGGCAATGGAAGAGATGACGTCAGACGTTGATGTAATTAAACCAGCAAGGGCAATGGAAGAGATGACGTCAGACGTTGATGTAATTAAACCAGCAAGGGCAATGGAAGAGATGACGTCAGACGTTGATGTAATTAAACCAGCAAGGGCAATGGAAGAGATGACGTCAGACGTTGATGTAATTAAACCAGCAAGGGCAATGGAAGAGATGACGTCAGACGTTGATGTAATTAAACCAGCAAGGGCAATGGAAGAGATGACGTCAGACGTTGATGTAATTAAACCAGCAAGGGCAATGTCAGACGTTGGATTAACTATGACTAACTGTATTTTATTTAGGATAGAGACCAGTATTAGTGCATGACTTCTTTGAAGATTGCAATGGATTTCTGAGTATTTTCTTAAGTCGCATGTCATGTATAATTTGTAACATGTTCAGACACAGTATTTGGGTTTTGAAAGTAACAACAGGTAGGATATTTAGAACGTACCACGTTCTGCGTTTACTTTTTTGATTGTAACAAACAGGTGTCTGTCCGAGATGAAGGTCATTGCCACGCGCTTGACCACTTTCTAGTGGACACTGAGATACTGACCCACTCGCGCACGCGCACTCTCTCTCTCTCTCTTCCTGATTTAACAACAATTAACTGATAATAGTATAAGATTCTATTGTTTTTTTTCTGTAAAGCAGCCTAAATATATCATAGGAGATTCTATTTGTTAAACCATGTATTTTATCAGATGTAGATTGTATATATTTATAGATAGATCATCGGTTGATTAATGTCTTTGACATAGTCCGATTCCTAATAGCCAATTTTGTCGGTCCATCCAATCTCCTGGTTGTAGATGTTTCTCCTTCATATATAAACATATTCCCTGACTCCAGGAGGTTTTAGGTCTTCCTCTGCCTCGTCTTCCCTCAGGTTTCCATTCCAAAACAGATTTTGGTAGTCGATCCTCTTTCCATTTGCTGGACATATTCGTACCATCTTAATTGCTGAGTTTTAATATAATCTAAAATAGTGTCTTCAATCTTCATTTTCTCCCTTATAACTGAGTTCCTAATTTTTTCTCTACTTGAAATTCTTGCGGCCCTTCGTATAAAATCCATTTCCGTTGCCAAAAGGTACTTATTTGTTTTTGTTGTTAATGGTCAAAGTTCTACTCCATAAGTAATTATGCTTTTAACAATTGTATGATATATATTCATTTTATTTTTATTACTTATATTTTTATCCCACAATATTCCATTGAGGCAAGCAACTGCAAATTTTCCTTTATTATTTCTATTTCTTCTTTCCTCTTCATAACTCCCATTTTTATTTATTTTAATTCCTAAATATGTGATCTCACTACAAGATTTTATTGTTTCTCCAGTCTGCAAAATTAGATTTTGTTCTGGTTCACCAATTGATAAATATTTTTTTTTTCATGTTCAAAATTAATCCCTATTTGTATTCTTCTATTAATTTTCTTGTCATATATTCTAAATCTTCATAATCTTGTGCAATTAACAATTGATCATCTGCAAAATGTAAGTTGTATAACGTTTTGTTGTTTGAAATAGGAATTCCCATGCTTGAACGTTTTCTCCTCCAATTATTTAATATTTCATGTACATATATTTTAAACCAGAGTCGGTGATAGACAACAGCCTTGACGAAGACCTTAATTTATCGTAAAACCATGTGACAATTTACTGCCAATTTAAATTTTAGATATGAAGTTGTCATATAAATTTTGTATAGGTTTAATTATTACAGTCTTAATTCCCATACGTCTTAAAGCAATCCATAGTTTCTCTATAGGGACATTGTCGTATGCTTTCTCAATATCTACAAATAGTAGGTGCAAAGGTTGTCCATATTGCATTTTCTTTTCTATTACCTGAGTAATGCAAACTAAATTGTCGGTTGTGGAACAACCTGCTCTAAATCCTGACTGTTCTTCAAATTCCATGTCACTATAGTTTTTTTCAAATAATATTTTAGTATAAGTTATGTCCATAGAGTCTACTCATTGTACTTGTTACTGTTATACCTCTATAATTTTCACATTGGTCTTTTTTCCCCCTTTTTTATGGATTGTCGAAATGTATCCTAGTTTCCATTCTTCAGGAACTTTTTCACCATTCATAAATTTTGTAAATAATTTTCTCATAAATTCAAATAAATGGTCGGAGCCATGATTTAATAGTTCCGCTGGTATTCCTCCTGGACCACTAGCTCTTTTATTTTTTTAATTATTGAATATTCATTTTAATATCCTCTATGTCCAATTTATTTTTTTAATTATTGAATATTCATTTTAATATCCTCTATGTCCAATTGTATATGTTCATCGTCATTTATTTCTGGAATATTTTGAACGTTATCTAAATTAAATACCCTGTTTTCTGATAGTAATGTTTTAAAATAATTTTCCCATTCAGTCATAGGTATTGTTTGTACATTTGTTTGTCCACTTCTTTTATTTCTCAATTTTTTTTAAATTCTCCAAGATTCAACCGACCTGCACATCTTCCTAGTGTCCAATCCCACCTTCACGTGGCGAAGCTGTTAGTAACCATATAACTTATACGTATAACTTATGTGGAGAACGGACGGGATGGGCTACTCACCACTGGTCAGCATGGTGAGATAATGACCGATATGGTATTACTTCCTCTTCCATACCATATATATTTTTTATCTTTCCTATCCAGTCTCTCTGGACTGAACACATGTTGTTTTCCGACCCCGATTGTATTAGAGTATTCGAGGCCGAGGGGATCATTTCATATTATCTTTTCTGTCAAATTCTTCCTAAAGGGCAGATCAGGCTCTTAGCTGTAGTGAAAGCAACTGATCTAAGGATGGACACCTGAAAAAAATCCCTGATCCTCCAGGTTGGGGGTTGATGCGGTAGGCCAGCTCCCTCCCATCAGAAAAAAAAATGGAATGCTAAAAAAACCCAATAGAGATAAGACGGTCAGATTAAAAGGAAGACGAATCAAGCTACGGAAACGAACTCTGCTAATTGGAACATGGCATAAGGAATAAAATGGAGGAGGTCCTTAAACAGATGGAGGATTTGAAGCAGGACATAATCGTACTGACAGAAACAAAGAAGAAAGGAGAAGGAATAGAAACTTGAGGATCATGTGATCATAATAATAATAATAATAATAATAATAATAATAATAATAATAATAATAATAATAATAATAATAATAATGAATACGAGAGCAAAAGAAAACTTAAAGCTATCATGAAAGTTGTATAGGCCCTAATGGTATGATAGATTAGAAGATTAAAATTACAATAATTGTGTGTGTACGTGTACATCTCAGTTTACCTAAGTTTCTATGGTGATTGTCAAATCCTTAAATAAAATGTATGATTAAAAATTAATTTTTTTACAATGAAAATGTAATGTTTTATTACTATTCTCCAAAGAATATATTATTCTTGCACATAAGCGCGAGTCCAGTTATAGAAAGAAATTACTATCAAATTACTCGTATAAGAAATTTAGCTTCCTAACATTATAAAAGATGCATTTAATAATGCTCTATAACAGAACCGTGGCGCAAGCGGTTAGACGTTCGCCTCTCACCGCTGGGGTCCCGAGATGAAGTCTCAGCCACTCTAAGTGGGCTTCGTGGTAGACGAAACGGAGCTTGAGCAGGTTTTCTCCCGTTTTCTCCTGCCACAATCTCATTCCACCATTTCTCCATACTCATCTCATCCATTTCGTTCATCTGCCTCTGTGATGGTGCGTCAGGCGTGGTCGACCGGCACCCTTGTCATTCACAGAACTCTATATAAGGGGCTTCATCACATCTCATCCCTCGACCCGACCCTTAGTAAGACACGAGTTGAGGTCATTTTATAAAAACAAATAAGATAATTAACATTGCAATTAAAAGTTGGGCATGAAGGGACTGAAAAATTTTGGTCAGAGCTCTCTTGTTTTTGACCTGAGGTTATTTTACGTTCTATAAACCACGGTTTTACTTCCCCTGCGAAGGGAACCATACTCAGGATTATTATGCCCTTAAAAATTATAGATCCTGGCCAGATTTGAACCCATGTACCAAAAACCACTAATTTACTGAGACCAGTTTATGGAAAAGGAACACTATAACTCCGTGATATAATGCGCTAAGATTTGTATCCGATTGTGACGATTTCGAAGTAACCAGTTCATATTAGAATTTTACTGTTTTACCTAGTTTTTCTTGGGTTATAGCCCCTACACCGTGATTATGATACATAGATACACACAGAATAATAATAATAATAATAATAATAATAATAATAATAATAATAATAATAATAATAATAATAATAATAATGGGGCACGCCGTAGCGTAGTGGTTAAGGCACTGAGCTACAAGCCGGAGGGTCGAGGGTTCAAGTCCCGTTGGGGTCAGGATTTTTAAACTGACCCAAACCCTCTGGCGGCACTATGGCCCTGGGGTCGACTCAGCCTCTAACGGAAATGAGTACCAGACGCTTTTTCTGGGGGTAAAGGCGGCCGTCACGCAGGGCTGACAACCCGGCTGACATAAAGTGCTGATTGTCTAGAAAAAGTGGGAGCCTTAACCTCCTACTACCCCAAGGGCCTCCGGGCCTGTTGTGGGATCACTTTACTTAATTTTAATAATAATAATATAGTTAATATAATAATAATAATAATAATAATAATAATAATAATAATAATAATAATAATATAGTTAATATTATTATTATTATTATTATCATTATTATTATTATTATTATTATTATTATTATTATTATTATTATTATTATTATTGTTGTTTAAGACTATGGTATTTTGTTCATTTAATTTTAAAATTTATTGGTATGATGGAAAGCATGTTAATATTACTAATTCTTCGCAGGGCACAAAGAATGTGCATATTTATGGTTATTTGTATGATAAATACTAATAATATTTAATTCCGATATTCGATTTGTACACGACATGCAAAATGGTGAAGCCTAAAATATAGGCTTACCGATTTACGTTGCAATATATTGCTTTCATCAATAAGAGTGTGTTTTGTGGTTTTAATACCGAAAACAATTTTATGTAGTTGTTTGAATATATAATAATTATAATTATTATCGGAGTAAATGTTTTAAATTCACCAAAAGGCAAGTAAGTGTCTACGTGGGTTCTTGTCCGACCAGTGCAGTGAAACGATTAATTATATTGATTACGGTTAATTGTATTGGACGTGAAGTGTAAGTAGAATGAAAATTATGGTAAGGAAGTAAAGTGGCGTATCTCCTCAAAATTGGTAGGTAGGAAATCTACTTATATTCAATGATTATATGTAATTTGTGACTTATGCCTTAAAAACAAGTGAAGCGATAAATGGGGTTAGTAAAGCAGCCAATGCTATAGTTAAAACAACACAATAAGGTTCAGAGGTAACTGTATTACGCCAGTTTTCCCCATGTATAATGCATAGCTTAAACTGGCGTAACACAGTTAGCTCTGTTGGTGAAACCGACCCTTAACTACAGAGGATATTACAAAACTCAGATACTTCATACTGGCGGTCTTTAAACACTCAAAAAGAAACAGATTGTGTACCATTTGGAGTAGACCTAATAACATTAGAAATAGGAAATAAGCAGGAATTGATAATTTAAATATAGAACTGTTTTAGTATGGAGGAGAAGAACATGTGTTGGAATAAATGAGATATACCAGTAGAATGCAAAGTAGCAATAGTAAAACCATTGTTCAAAAAAGGGGACAAATCCAATTGTAAAAATTAGAGAGGAATTAGTATACCAGTATATGGTTATAAAATGTATATAAATATTCTCTCAATAAGATTGAAACAAATATTAGAGAGTACAATTATTGAAAAAATGTTTTCAGAAAAGTAAGCTCTTATATAGATGCTACTTTTACATTAAAACACGAAGAGGATTTAATAAGGAAACCCATATAATCTTTGTTGATTATGAAAAGCAATTTGACGATGTTAAACGACCACAGCTGTGGGATATTTTAACAAATGGAGGTTTTTTACGCCATCAAATATATGCTATAAAATGTCTTTATGATGGCACATTAATCTGTATCGATACTGAATATAAAATTGGGGGAAAATTCGCTTCCATAAATCAAGTAGCGAGGAAGGACTGTGGTTTGTTGACAACATTATTTAACATTTATGTAGAAGAAATTATTACTGAATAAAATCAATTTACTTTCAGAGGAATAAAAATCGCGAGAAATTATTTTGTGAATACAATTTTGTACGCTGGCCATCTCGTACTTATTGCCGAGACAGGAGAAAATCTTCAATATGTATACTTTTAAAAATCGCTCTTGTGGCCGTAATGTTTGTCTTCTCCTGACGAAACTGAACACATAGGTTTAATTAACAAAATAAAGAGTTGTGGTAAAGTAATAAAATCGGGCCATAAATAAGATGAATTCGCTTAATTTTCGCAGTTCATATGTGACGGACTTTTTTTTTCTAATAGCTCTATTATCATTAAAAAAATATTGATTTTCCGTATTTTATGCAGAAATGTTATTATTTTCGATGTTGAATGATTCAGTAAGCTTATTTATGACATTTTTATACTAAATACATACACATAGGCTTGCGTGAGTTGATCGCTAAGAAAAGAAAGTGAAGGGTATCTTCACTCATTCCAATATCAAATTATAAAAATTATTTTATAAAAATATTTTAATATAGTCTTTGAAACTTCTGATCAGTCGATCCTAGTGATTAGTGGTTACCGTACTTGTCTCTACTTTCAACATTTGCGGGTTTAAAACCCGGCTGTGATCTATGGCTTATTTACTGATATAAAAATCCTCGGTACGGGTTCTTTCGGAAGGCACGCAAAGCCACGGGTACCGTGTCGTCGATTTCAGTTATACGGGGTGCTTTCAAATGCAGTTTAAAGTGTTTAACTCTATTTTTCATCAAAGCTTTATAATGTTGAAGCCATTCTTCTTATTTAATTATATTTAATCGGTCAATATCCTTTTCTGTTCTGTTTAAGTGTTTCATCATCATTCTTGCGTACCGTGAACATTATCATCTATTTTACTAATAGGCTGTAATGTTCCCAACTTTGTTTATGTATTTTTCTAACCTTTTTCATTGCTATTGTACAATTTTGTTTATAATTCGTAGTGTTTTCAATGGAGGGATGTTGAAACATTGTATTGTAAGCTTCTTCCTTTTCCATTATTACCTTTTGGACATACTCTGTCCATATTTTTAATCCTACATTTTATAATTTTTATATTAATATCCCAACGCTTCGTTAGGCGCAGTTTTAATTGAATATTTGATGTTCCTCCATTCCTTTTGTATATATATACGTTTATTTTATGCAGCTTTCTTTTAATAAATGTGCTTTATAAGCAATTATTTTTTCAACGAAATAATTTGCTTGTCTCATTTCCTTAACGGAGCTATTAAGATAATTTTGTATTTACCATATAATGGTCTGAATGTATATCCTCACCTCTGTAGGCCATATACATGCATATCCTGAATGTATGGTGCTGCTTTTCTTTATTTGCAATGCTACACTCCATTAGTGTTCGTGTGCCTATAGCTGACCAGGTGTACTTATTAATATCCTTTTTACGAAAAAAATATTAATGAATTTCAATTCGTTATAGGCCTATGCTGAAAAATCATTTTTTACCATTCTAGTTAAACGTTTGTTCTCCATACATTCCAACAACCCCAGGAATAAGGCATTAAGATATCCTTTAATTATTATGATATCGTTTTTGTTAACATAATTATATGCGGTTTGGATAGCAGCATAAAACCGGTAATCATTGGTATCAAGTTTCCGCCTTCTTCTGGAGCATTTGTTCTATAATTATAGAACAAATTATGTTGTGGGATGTTCCTTTGTTTTCAATCATACAATTAATATTATATAATTTACAAATGTGTAATTCTTATTCTATTTTTCCGTTTTTGTTTTAATCTATAACAATTGTTATTTCATTTCTCGCTACTTTATTTTATTCTACTCCGCTCCATAACACGATCATGCCATTAATATTTGTTGTTCCTCTGAGCTCCTTCTTTGTTTCAGAATTAACTACAATCAATATCTAATCTTATTCTTCCCTTATTTCTATTATTTCATACTCGTTTGTATATAACATTCTTACATTCAATGTCCACACATGCTATCCGTTATACCGTTTCGTTTGTCCTTATTTTTCGTAATATTTGTCGTAAAATTTTTCATTTGGCGGTTTCCTTTTGAACTTTGGAGTAATTGAGTAGCCTTCTAAGACGCTACCAACGTCTCGAGGAGGGCTGCTACCTTATGATCTGACAACCTGCTTAGCGATCTATTCACGCTCATCGCTAGGGTTGACTCATCGACTCTTAGGGTCTGTTTCACCAACAGAGGTAATTGTATTACGCCAGTTTAAGCTATGCATTATACACGGGGAAAACTGGCGTAATACAGTTACCTCTGTTGGTGAAACCGACCCTTAGTCGTTAGGGACTTTGCTCTTGTGACCCCAAGCATGACAGTTTTTAGTGACAGTAGTCAGAACCTCCGTCTCTCGTCTGTTCGGTGACCTGTGATGTCGAAGGGGTTGGTTACCACAATCCTGTCATCAGGTTGCTCGACTTCACCACAAGTAAGTGAGAGTGGAGAGGCTTGAACGATCGACTTTTTGAATCTCCAATAATCACGTCGAATTTCCTTGGTAGGTAAATATAATTCTATGTAATAATGTTCTTTAATCCTTTAATTGGTAATGTATCCTATAGGATACATCAATTGGTTTGATTTATTTAGTATTATTAATGAAACAGAAGAAAACGAATAAGTAGAAATAACTTAAATGTGTGTTAAATTACACAATAAACCTAATAACAGTCATGCGTGATTTTGTTTTCAGTGCGATCCGCCACATTTAAATAACTGGCACGAGAAATTATATGTCGGAGTGGTCCTCTAATTTCTACCAGTAAATTATAAATTCCCAAATTTTATTTTATATTCTAATATTAATTCTATTTTCAAAATTCAAAATTTCGTAAACAATCAGATTTAACCTGAAAAGTGTAGTTTCTCGTTGTTGGGCTCTGGGCCTGCGGGGCGGGGGGCGGTTGCGCCCTCGCCTCCTCGGGGCGTGAGCGGCGACCGCGGTTTTCCTCTTGGCGTTCGCGGATGGTGGGCGGGAACACTAGTGGCGGGCAACTTTGTCTGGACCGATGTCGGCGATCACGGACTGTCATCTTGCTAGAATACTCACTCTGGAGCTTGAAAAGGAAAACGACAATAAAATATCATCCTCGAATTAAAATCATCCAGGGCTGAAGAGGACATTTAAGACCTTAAAGCAGCCAGGAAGGGCGAACTTCCTCTGCATATGGGGAGAGACTGCCCTTCCTATCACTCTAGCACTAGGTCTCTCATGTCATTAGCGTCGCGAATCAAATCTAGGGGTGAAACGGTCGGCACATTTTTCTGGGGCCTCTTATTTTAGAATTAGGTTCTTTTACGTGCTATAAATCTACGACACAAAACCCACCATTTTATTTCCCTTCCGAAGAAAACCTTGTTCAGGATTTTTACGCTCTGAATAAATCTATCGACCCCGGCCGGGTTTCAACCCGAAAACCCATAACCAAGCATAATTATCATTAGTATACCGAGACCACCCAAGATTATAAAGATAGCAGTATTTTTATTAAAGAATCATAGACAAAAAATTAATAAATTGATTGATTAAATATACCAATTACATCATTTCAATAGGCCTGATATTATTTCGCATAATGCAAAATTAAATTTAACTTGAAAATACACAAAAATATTACATTGACACTTCTACTAGATAAATAATTAGACTAATAGTATGAACTCTCTAGCGTAATTAATTTCATGCTTTGTAGATACCTATTTTTTATTTACGAATTTGTCCACAATACAATGATTTTCCGTCACTCGCAAGAACTTTGCTTTCTCCATTTGTAGTGATACTGAACATCCTCCCAGTTCACGATCCAACCTTCTTTATGTTTTCCCTTTCCTCTCTTCCCATCTATTCGTATCGATACCGTACTTTGTATGCAACATGTAGTTACAGTAATAACACGACCTATTGGGAGAAGGCCTACCAGCTGGCTGCTGTCCTCACATCCATATGAATTCATCACACAAGTTGACGATTATCCAGCCAGTGTAGAAGTGACATGTGGTCAACATGTCGGGTCCCCCAGCCGTTATAGCTAGTTTTCTCAATCTGGAGCCTTGGTATTCAATATGGAATCTTAGATCAGTTGATGAAAAAGTAGACACATTTAATACACTGATACTACAACTATACGACAGACATGCACCAGTAAAAACCCGACGATTTTCCCGCTCTCCTGCTCCCTGGATGAATGATTCAATACGTGAACTTATGTCAAAACGAGACAAAGCATACCGAACATACAGACGACATAAAAATGACGAGAACTGGCAACTGTACAAACAACTTAGAAACACAACTACACAAACTATACGTAATGCCAAACTACGACACGCCCACAGTATAATCGGACCTGAAATAAGTGCACGGGACACTTGGCGAAAGCTCCGTGCAATGGGACTTAGACAGTTGAATCCCTCAACTGACTCTATAGACATTTCTGTAGATGACTTAAATGAACATTTTACCTCAATACCCATGACACCTCCAGACAACAAGACTAAAATAGACATTCTTAAAGACTTATCCCCATCCCCACATATAGGAAGAGATAAATTTTACTTTTACGACATTTCGCCTATAGACGTTAAAAAAGCACTCAAGCGGATTAAATCCAATGCGCAAGGAACAGATAACATCAGCATTTTAATGCTAAATAAAATCATTGACATTATACTACCCACAGTGACTCATATTTTCAATGCTTCCCTTATAACTTCTATCTTCCCTATTGTATGGAAACAGTCTAGAGTTCGGCCTATACCAAAAATAAGTACACCTACTAACTGTAATGACTTCCGACCGATTAGCATCCTTCCGACATTATCTAAAGCCCTGGAATATATTGTACATAAGCAAATGACTGATTATCTCCAAGAAAATCACCTCCTTGATCCTTATCAATCCGGCTTTAGATCTGGTCATAGCACAACCACAGCTTTGCTAAAAATTACCGAAGATATTCGTGAAGCCGTGGACAGACGTCAATTGACTCCTTTAACCTTACTTGACTTCAGCAAAGCTTTTGACACAGTAGACCACGACTTACTTATGATAAAGCTCAAGCACCTACATTTGTCTGACAGCGCTGTATCCTGGTTCGACTCATACCTGCACGGTCGTCAACAATACGTTTCATTAAACTCTAGATCTTCGACTTGGCGTAACGTGCCGGCTGGAGTCCCCCAGGGCAGTGTTCTCGGACCTCTTCTTTTCTCAATCTACATAAATGATTTGCCAACTGTACTAAAGCACTGCCGTTATCACCTCTATGCTGATGATCTCCAAATTTACCTACATTCACCTCCTCATTCTCTCTATAACAGCTTGATGAAAATGAATGACGATCTCATATCCATCTTTAACTGGTCTTCAAGTATCGGTCTAAATCTAAATCCTAACAAGTCACAAGTAATTCTAATGGGACAACAAAGACTGCTTACAACCTTTGACATATCTACACTTCCAAACATTACTATAAATAATATAATTATCCCTTATTCTTCTTCAGTAATAGATCTTGGACTACATCTAGACGCAAATTTAACCTGGCAAACACAAGTGAAACACATATGTAAAAAGACTTTCTCCATCTTACATTATCTTAGACGTTTAAAGAATTTTCTCCCAGTTTCGTTAAAACAAATCCTAGTGCAGAATCTTGTGTTACCACACTTCGATTATTGTGACATTATATATAATGATCTAAACTATGCCTTGTCGCAGAGACTGCAGCGTGTTCATAATGCTTGCATTCGATTCATTTTCAATATCCGCCGTTATGACCATATTTCCGAACACTTTAATAACCTCTCTTGGCTCCGTCTTACTGACAGACGTAAATTGCACTCTCTTTCGCTACTTTTCAAGCTTCTGAATTCCTACATTCCTACTTACCTGGCGTCCAGATTTGAGAAGTTATCCTCCTACCACAATATTGACACTAGGTCACAAGATAGCAGTCTGCTAACAATTCCTCTTCATAGCACTTCCTCCTATTCTACTTCCTTCACAGTAGCCTCCGCCCGCTCCTGGAATCTCCTTCCTCAAGATATCAGGGGTTGCCGCACACTTGGCACCTTTAAGTCACGCTTATACAGTTACCTGTTGTCTAATAATTAATTTTTCTCTATTTATTTAATTTTATACTATGTCATTAATCTTTTCCTCGTTTTTTTATATATCTTGTACATATTATATATTTAATTCGTTAAATTTAGAGTAAATCAAAATACATTATAAATATTAATTGTACTGTATTCATAACTTGTAATCGTTTATATATATATATATATATATATTGTAATTTAGATTTAAGACTTTTCTTTTGTATTTTTTTTAAACCTGGTTGAGTGGTAGACAAGGCCTTAAGGCCTTAACTCTGCCAGGTAAAATAAAGCTATTATTATTATTATTATTATTATTATTATTATTATTATTATTATTATTATTATTTATTGTAGCTACCCAAACGACTCATGATGCTGGGTGGGTATCGGTCCTAAACTTGCCGAAATTTCATGAGAAAATTTATTTCCCCATAGTGACTCGAACCAGATCTGGGCCAAGGCATGTTACATTTAATCACTAGACTAGGGTGTGGAACACACAAGGACAAATAAGGTTTTCCTAATTGAATTATCAGCAGAATACCGGCACCATTTCCGAGACAAATGAATATTTAAGACAAGACATACAATTCAGTCTTCCTACTGAAGAAGACCAATGTGACATGGGTCTTCTTCTTCCTATTATTCATAATTTGTAGGATTTTCATCCTGTTTATTTCCCAAATCATTCCTCGGAGGAAGATGTATTATATGTGCATCCACTGTCTATCCAAATCTTGGTTGGTGTTGCTCTTGTTCTTCTCCCGTCCATTGATCTATCTTCTTTAGCTCTTTTTGCAATTCGTTTGCCTTCCAGACTTTCTATATGAACTTCCCTATATTTTCTTTTATCTATAATACATTTGGTTATGTCTTGAATATGGCATTTGTCCCTAAATTCTGTATTGTGTATCTTATCAAATAATGTTTCCCTTGAATAGTCCCTAAGATCTTCATTTTATATGTGCTTATTATTTGTTTAGTGTGACATGGGTGATTATGATAATTAAATCCGGGGAGTATTTGGGATTTAAAAGTTTTTCGACATTTGTTTTATACATGAAATCACTCGAAGAAACATCATTACAAATGCTCAAAGATAATAAAATCCCTACATATATAAGTAAAAAAGATAAAACGATCATAGTACAGGTCCTTGGGATATGGGGGTTAAGGATCCCACATTTTTAGACAATCGACACTGGATGTCAGGTGGGTTGTCAATCCTGAGCGACGGCTGCCTTTACCCCCAGAAAAGCGTCTGGTACTTATTTACGTTAGAGGCTGACTCAACCATATGGCTATGATACCACCAGAAGGTTTAGGTTAGTTTAAAAACCCTGACCCCACCAAGACTGGAACTTTCGACCTTCCAGATTGTATCGATATATATATATATATATATATATATATATATATGCTATATTAAGTTAGGTTATAATTCCAGAATAAAGATTCTTTAAGAGTAATGGTATTTTTTAATGTTACCAGTATTGGGAATAATGTAAATCGACTGATCTGTAAATTCGTCAACATAATGGTCGCCATGTAACAAATTATTTTAGTAAAAAAGTGTTTGTTACAAAAATTCATAAAACTTGTATATAGAATTACATGAAGAGTCTTAAAAATACACATCACAATGAAATAAATACTTTTTACTGAGGTAATTATACTTGAAAAATTCTGTGAATTTGAATTTTAAGTTTAGTTACTAAAATAGTTCCTAAAAGCGCTTACTATGTGTTATAGTCTACACCTTGACTAACGTCTGGAAATAAATGTAGGCCTAAGCCAACTCATCATATTTAATCTTAACATGAAAAGTTTACGTTGCCAGTTATGATTTTTTATCAACAGCTATAACCTTTTTATTTGACTGAATGTCATTGATATTTATGGGATTTGTATTTTTTATTTCTTCTTTAGTCATTCTTTATAGAGATGATTATATACATGGGGACTTAAATATTAATCGATTTATTTTTCTTGTCCTTTTATTTGTAAATTCAATATTATTATAAAATTCCACCGCTGTGGTCTCGGGGTAGCGTGCTGCCTTGTCACGCAGTGGGCCCGGGTTCGATCCCCGGTCGGGACAGATTTTCTGGGTGAGTTTTTTATGGGGGTTTTTCTTCACCTGTAAGACAAATGTCAGGAAAACTTTAAGGCCCAAACGGTCCCCGAAATCATATGGCCATCGCAATCATCATCATTCATATTCATCTTAGATTAAGCTTAGGATTAGGGACTCTTCTGGCGCACCATTATCATCATCACCCATCGTATCATCGGGGCAACGTAACCCCGCCTTCCAAGCGCCCCAACCTGAGAAGTGGGTTACAAGTACACCATGCCAGGAGAGAAACCAGGAATGTCGAAAGACAAACCTGGGGCATTTAAAAAATATATTATTATAAAATTTCATTCAATGGAGATATTTCACTGCAAATTAAGCATTCTCCACTTTTCTGACTGTTCTACTTTTCTCTTCATTTCTGCTTACGATTCATTAATCTTTATGTTGTCTAACAAGCAATGCATATAATCTTGTATCTTCTGCTTCCTCAGTAAATACTGCAATTGCGTTCCAGAACTCTTCTATATCTTCTTCTTCTTCTTCCTTCCAAGTATTAGGCCAAGGCCTGTTACGATCCTATAGAAAATTTTCCCTCCAGCGTTTCATAGGACAGCCCAGTGATCTTCGTCCTCTTGGTATATAATTATAAACAGCTTTGGGGATCCGATTTGAGCTCATTCTTTCAAGATGGTGTTTCCAATTTAGTTGGTACTGTTTAATATATTCCAAAATTGGCGTAGTCTTCAATTCTTTTAAGATATCGGTGTTCCTTTTCCGATCCCATCTGGTGTAACCCGCTGTTCTGCGCATGAATCTCATTTCACAAGTCGTTATTCTGCTTTCATGTTGTTTTTCTAGTGTCCATGCTTCACTACCATAGGTCAACACTGGTCTAGCCAAAGTGTTATATAAACGTAATCTGGTGTTTTTTTGTACAAGGGATGGTTTCATAACTTGATTAATAATTCCTAAACTTTTATTATAACTAGTAACTTTTTCAGGGATATCCTTTTCATCCCAGATAGAGAGATAATATCCAAGATATTTAAATTGATTAGATCTCTCTAAAATTTTATTCTGGAGACAGATTTTACTTTGTATGGGGTCCTTCCCATGAAATGCCATAATTTTAGTTTTGTTAATTGATATTTCCATATTAAATTTGGCACCTATTTTTTGTAAATTATAAATTGATCGTTGCAAATCATTTTCGGAAAGTGCCAGAAGAGCTAAATCGTCTGCAAAAAGAATAGCATCGAGTTTGAGGTTCCTATTGATGGGTATATATCCTCGTGTTTTCCTCCATTCATTTAGGCCTATTAATTTATTCATGTATATAATGAAAAGCACCGGTGAAAGTCCACATCCCTGTCTTACTCCAGTGTTGATCTTTTCCAAAGAAGATAATTTGCCATCTTGTTTAACAGAGATTTCATTATCTTTATAGATGTTGAAGATATTAGTAATATATTGTTGTGGAACGTTATCATCAGCTAAAATTTGTAGTAATATATTTCTGTCTACTTTGTCAAAAGCCTTTATGAAGTCAACGAAGGTGATATGAGTTTCTATATTGAATTCCTTGTGCTTTTCTAATAGTAGTTTTAGAGTAAAGAATCCATCTGTACAAGATCTACCCTTTCTGAACCCATTCTGCTCTTCTCCAATTATATATATATATATATATATATATATATATATATATATATATATCTTCTATATCTGTGGTATTATAAAGAATATATTGTACTTTGGGATAGCAAAATTTCGTCCTCAGATTAGGCAGCAGTGAAATATTAGGACAGGATTGTTTTCTGAGATGCTTGTTGTGTTTTTCAATAGCCTCAATATAACTAGCCCATGCGCTAAGATTTCACTGCGCGGTTAATTATCTGCGGTTTTCACTTCAGCGCATGCTCGTCATCGTTATAGACAAGTAGGTCGACACTTCAAAATAAATGTGCTCTGATATAAGTAAAATCCTCCGATTCCAGTTTTTTGTCATTCAGAACTCTTTCCTTTCAACGCCAAACACAATACTAACTTAACAGTGACATGTGTGAATAAACAATAAATTCAATCATAACATGTTAAAAGGTGGTGTAGAACAAAATGGAAAACAAAAAATCTATGAGAAGAGGATTCTCACGTTAATATCTTCTGAGATATCAGCACTTTTTTTAGCGTTACAGCAAATGATTAGTGTAAAAAAAATACTTTTGAAAGTAATCGAGCGATATAGCGTGTCGTATGTAAACATGATGCGAACTGGTATATTGGTGCACTGGTACGTTCATTTTTTTCCGCCTCTTGCGCATGCACATCCTAAAAACCTCTCGATTTATAAATACGTATCAACACGATAAATTAAACACTATGTATCTTTTTATTTTATCCTAATTCTATTTTACCCTCCCATATTTTGTGTGGTTTACATCCTACACTTTATACAGGCCTCTCTTATACAGGCTTTAGTTGTATGGAATCCCATCATACACCTTCTTATTGTAGAAGTAAGCCAAATTGTATTGTGAATAATAGTTAATTGCATTGGATGAGTGGTAAAGAGAGAAGTTGAAGAAGATAATTTGTGCTTGAATGGGAAGGAAGGCTGAATTAGCTCAGTGATCAACTGAAGGTTTGTAAAGCTGAAGGTTCGGCGTTCAATTTCTGGTTTTGGGTCGGTAACAGAGATAACTGTATTACGCCAGTGTAAGCTATGCATTATACACGGGGAAACTGGCGTAATACAGTTACCTCTGTTGGTGAAATTGACTCTTAGGACTGGTTTCACCAACATAGGTAACTGTATTACGCCAGTTTAGCCTATGTAAAATGCAGGGGAAGACTGGAGTAATTCAGTTACCTCTGTTGGTGAAATCAACCCTTAGGGTCGGTTTCACCAACAGAGGTAACTGTATTACACCAGTTTAAACTATGCATTATACACGGGGAAAACTGTCGTAATACAGTTACCTTTGTTGGTGAAACTGACCCTTAGGCAGAAATGTTTCTTTTTACCATTGATTATATTAGCTTAGCTGTGTACATGTTACCTGTATGTTAGGATTGTATCTGAAAAAAAAAAATAGAACAGCTGACAAGCGACATATACCTGTCCCAAAATGTAGATTTCAGGGGAAACTGTTCTAAAAAGGGGGCAAAAAGTAACTCGTAATATATATATAAAATTACCGTATATCACTGATTTTATCTTCTGACAATATTACATTTTTTGTGTTAATTAAAGGTATATTTTACTTGAAAAAAATATTTTTACATATTTTGAATCACTCAGTCTGAATAAAATTATAAATAATTATGATTTTCTTACTCGTAAAGCTATGAAATTGTCAGGACACTTTACTCAGTACATGATGAAGCTCCTGTAGACGATGCAGTAAATTAGTTATTCAAAAACCATAATTTCATCTACAGTGTTTTATAATAAAACATTTTTTGAAGTTAAAATCCAATCATATGCTGAATTCAAAATATTATACGAGTAGGTATAACAATGAAACTGCTAGGACAGATTTTTATTGACTTCTTGTAGTTATAATTTCACTTTCTTATTTATTACAAAATATGAGAAAACTGTACTCTGTATGTATGGGATGGCCAAAATTAAACTGAATGGTTTAAGATATAAAAACACAAAGGCCTATATGTTTTAAAACTGAATACATCCTTCATTAACTTCTTCTTGTAAGCCCTTGTATCTCTCAATGAGACTTAGGCGATCTCCCTCTTCAGGGGAGAATTCATCCATACTAATTTAATTACACTTGCTCTCGGATAGATGTCATTGAGTGGCCTGTGGTCAGCGTTCCGCCTCATGGCGACATCTAGAAAACCAAAGTAGTACTAGGATGAAAAATTCGGCGTATTTTGCTTAGAGGCCTTTTATATAGGCTTAAGGATATTTTATGAGCCTGAAAAATCTTCAGACTCGGGACCCACGGATTAAAGTCCGTCCTGGAGGACTTGTTCTTTGAATTTTTACATCTTAAAAAATCCATCGACCCCGGCCAGGTTTGAACCCGCAACCCTCGGGACCAGACGCAAGGAGCATAATCAATAGTCCACCGCGGCCGACATCCTTAATTAACAAACACATTTTTAATAATGCCAGATAATTAGAATCAATATATAAATATATATATATTTTTTTTTTGTTAAGGGCCTGTTTCACCAAGAGGTAACTGTATTACGCCAGTTTCCCCGTGTATCATGCATAGCAATAACTGGCCGTAATATAGTTACCCGGTACTTCTGCTGTTGTGAATCCGACCCTAAGAGTTACTTTTTTACTTTACCCTAAAAACCCTCTACTTTTTGCCCGAAATCGAAACCGGGCCACCGGAATAGAAACTAGGGCCTCCACCGATCACGAACGTGCGGCGGGGAAAACTATTTAATTATTATTATAAAAAATTGTCTACACTTATAATTCTTGTATAAAAACAATTGCGTATCTTCTTACATTTATCACGCTTTTCTTCATCTTTTTTGTTTTTTTTTAATGCAAAATATTGGTTTATTTTTTCTTTTAAGATCCTGTGTCTATATAATTGTTAAGAAATTAACTGCA
The DNA here is from genome assembly GCA_030220185.1 of Diploptera punctata. Lineage (NCBI taxonomy): Eukaryota > Metazoa > Arthropoda > Insecta > Blattodea > Blaberidae > Diploptera > Diploptera punctata. The sequence goes on along the minus strand of JASPKZ010007815.1, from coordinate 975,060 downwards.
TTTTGTTTTATGTTGTGCTATTTGAATAATCGTCATAATTTTAAGTAATCAACATTATAAAACTTAATTATATAACAGTACGTTTTATTTCACATGAAAGTGAGTTTTGTTCGCATCAACACTGCATTGTATTGTATTGTATTAAAAAGACAAACAAAATGTAACAGTAATTTCACTGTAACATGCCAATTAATTACGTACAATTAAAATAAACAAATGCCATAATAGAGAAGATTAAAATGAATACAGATTATGGACAAATTATTTTGCGAAGCTGTTATATGAAAGAGTTGACTAAATTTTCTCTCACGTATAATACATATGTTATGTTATAAATGTTTAATCACTCTTGCTGGAAATTAGATTGGTACATCGCACTTAAAGGAAAATAAAACTATTAAATAAACTAACTAAATCAATTATATTTATTAAAGTGTACTTTACATTTTACATGTTTATTCGAAAGCATGATTGGAATCCGATAGGAAAAATATAGACTTATGATGGAAAACTTGAAAATAGGTGGCAAGACATTGAACTTCAGGATATAAGAATAATAATGGTTAGCAATTTGAAAAGGAAAGTAAGGAACATGAATATATGTAATGTTCTGTTTGAGAAAAGAAGACCCACAACAGGAATTTAAAGCCACGGGAAGACTTATCGAAATTGTCACTTTGTCAAATTATAGGCTAATAGCATAAACCTTTTGACTGGTATTTATTTCATTACCGGTTGTGGCAGCAAATTGGACATTTATTAACCAACTGATGTGATCTCCTTCAGCTCTAATCCTTCGATAGTAATGTTGAATCTTCCAGACCCAGAACATAATAAAACAGTTGATTGATACATTGCCTTTTAATCTTTTGTCTGTGTATTCCAAATGTCATTGGAGTACTCTTTCACCTTGAATTAATGTAAACTAATTTTATCTAATATATAAAAATGTTTGTTTGTTTGTTTGTTCGTACTTTATGCGCGACCATACCGTTGATCCGATTGTGATGGGGCTTTTTGCAAAATGTTCAGGAGATTCCCGGAATGAACGTACGCTATAAGAGAGCTGTGATACTCAACTCCTACAATCTTAAAAATTGCCCTTTTTTAGTGAAAAACGTGAACAAAGTAGCTCTTCGGACGCTTAAATGGCTTACGCTGGCTAAACCATAACAAATACACAAAATTAATGCACACAGAATTGAATATCTCAAAAAGCTCTTCAAAAACGTCCGCGACAGCATATGATTTTATCTCTTACGGATAACTCACAATAAGGAATTTTCTCTTTTAGCTCATTTATGCCAAGAAGATCGAGATAAGTGGATTCCCGGGCTCACGGGTAATCAGCATGGGGAATCTTAAAATAATAACAATGAATTTATAATTATTTTTTCATCTTACTTATTCAACTAATCATAAGAAGTATATTAATTTTTGTCTTTCAGCTCATTTATGCCAAGAAGATCGGGATGAGTAGATTCCCAGACAATGCCGGGTAAATAGGAGAGGTATCTAAAAATAATTACGATATAAATTTTTCCTCTCACTTATTTAACTAAACATAAAACACATTAATTTTCGTATTTCAGCTCATTTATGTCAAGAAGATCGGGATAAGTAGATTCCCGGGCAACGCCGGGTAATCAGCATGGGGTATCTAAAAAATATAAATTTATAATTATTTTTCATTTTAATTATTCAACTAAACACAAACTCACATTAATTTTCATTTATTTAGGCGTAGCAACGCACACCGTGTATTAGCTAGTAGAATATAAAAATGCATTGTATTAAACATTTCTATATAATCTAGACCATTGATTATTATCAACAATTTTAAGTAGGGGATCCACCTAGAAAAATATTAAACTCATAAGTTAAAAACTCTGTAACAAGTAATTAAAAAACTTAATCACTTTAATTAAGCACATTCTAAAATTTAGACTACTCGTTGGAGTATGATACTTGGGCATAAACTGTTGTATGTTGGGTCCAAATGAGTCGAGTCTGTCCGTATTTCTTCTTTTCCGAATTCGATTGTTTACAAGATGAGACCAAAGCTGTGCTGCAGCGTACTCCAGTAGCAACACGATGTAATAATTGTGTTATTATACTCTTAACCTCTTAATAATGTGCTGATAAATGTTAATACGGTATAAAGAAACAAGCGTTTGCATTTTAGTAATTTACATGCATTTACATAAATAGAATGAAAATTATAATGATGTGTTACTTCATTCGGTAAACAGATTGAATGAATAATGAAGAAAGTAAATAGAAAGCAAATACTTTTCTTACAACAGTGGGAGAGTTTGAACTGTGATTGAGGGAAAGAGAACACACTGTGGTACTTTTCCCCATCGCTGTATAATCTTATAACAAATGCAGATGCTTGAGAACTTAGGTGATATAACATTCATCTGTTCATAGCCAGATTTAAAAATTATATATTTTTTTTTCTAATTCCGCAAGCAGTTATTTATTTATTTCTTGTTTCTGTAGTTTACAATTTACTATGGATAATTTATCCAGAGATAAAAACAATACAATAACTCCGAGTAGCTGAGGCCAGCTGATGATGTTGGCGTTACTCGCTAAAAGATTACTTACAAGTAGATACAGTATGTGATTGGTGGTCACGCAATATTTGAATCTCAGTATTTAAGTATTTTTATATAATTTTGGTTCTTTGTTTTTGTGTTTCAAGTGACTACTCAATTCCCTCATGATAGTACAATCCAGATCTTTTACTTAGAGAAAAATAGCCACGAAACACTAGTAAAAAAAACAAAATGGCTAAATATTTAAGTATAATTTTGTATTAGAATCGCTGAATTGTAAAAAAAAATACTAACTCCAAGACGCAACAGATCTACCACCCAGCTACTGACCTCACATTCACATGTGTCATTCACAGAAGTGGGTGATAATCCAATTGATATAGGGGTGACATGTGTTTAGGAATAGGATCCCCAACCCGTTATAGCTGTTTCCTCAACCCTGAATTAACAAATATATCCCCAAAATATGTAAAACATTAACATTTTACAGGCGTATGGCGATGCAATTCGCACTTTTTTTTCTTCTGTTTGCATAAAAGGGCATGCATATGAAACGTAAAAATCCAGACTAGCTCTCAGTAAGTGCCAGATTGTTTAACTTCGATTTTACTCTATTAATTTCCAAATCATTTCAAAATATCAATTTAATTTAAGTTTTATGTACCAACTATTGGCATAAGTAAATTCTGGACATGAAAATACCTAATTTCAGTGTTATGATTAAAATGTCTAAATTTAGTTTTTCTAGCCTAATACGATGTAATCCTATGCATTTAAATTGTCCTTCTATCGTATATAAAATATAGATTACAGTATACCCATATATTCCCAAGTGAGGACATGATTGCTGCCTAACGGAAGTTTCTTATCCAAGCTACGTTTATTTCTCTACACATATTACCGAGTTATATGTGGTTTACATTGCCTCTAAGAGACGTCCAGTAGGCAACTAAGCTATTACTTGGATGGGAAAGGCCAATTCAATTTTGCTCAAAGATACTAATTTAGGTTGAGGTTATTTTACGAGCCTGAAAGTCTTCGGATTAGGGACGTAAGCTTAAACTCCTTCCCACAGGGGATTTTTCCATCCTAAAATATCCAACGACCCCGACCGGATTTCAATCCCGACCCTCGGGACCGAGGCAAGGAACTTAACCTCTGGACTACTGAGGACCTTTTTTAAAAAAATATTAAGTATGTATAATTCTAAAACTAGATTAATTAGTCAATGCTATTTATTTTGTGCAACATGCGATGTGATATCCCGTTTAAAGATAACTTAATGGAAGAGAGAAGACTGTTTACTTTTACAATCTGGAAAGTAGTTAATTGCTCAGTGCCACTTAAATGAGTGATTTACAGTTTTATAATAAAGAGGAATATATATTAAACATGTCCACCGCTGTGGTCTCGAGATAACGTGCTGCTTTGTCACACAGCGGGCCCGGGTTCGATCCCCGGTTGGGACAGTTTTTCTGGGTGAGGTTTTTATCGGGGTTTTTCCTCATCTGTAAGACAAATACGAGGACAACTTTAAGGCCCAAACGGTCCCGAAATCATATGACCATCATTATTATTATCATCATCATCCTTCACCTGTGGAAAGCAACGGGAAGCTACCACAGCTACAATTCCCTAGTAAAGCTGCAAGCATAGCATGAAAATGCTATATCGCAGTGAAGGGCCTGCCTTCGGGCAGAATTACTATGGATGGATATTAAACATAAGTGTTTTCAATGTGGTCTTGTCGTGTTTATATATACACAAAATAGCACTGTCCGAACGTCTTGGATCGTAGCGTTTGGTATTTATATTAGGTGAGTCTTGGGTTCAAACACCAGAACCGACCACTATGAGTGGAGTTTTATTTTTCTTCTGATTTTTATCAATCATTAAGACAAATGCGGGTTGAAATTTAATTATCAGAGCCCATTTAATCATTATCACAATATCGATAAAATAATTAAGGAGGCCTAAGTGTTTGTAGAAAACACATGACAAACACAAGAATGCAAACACACTGCCTACTGAATACACCCAAAGCTTCTAGATAGGATATTACTTTAGATGTTAAATTATTCTATAAAAATAAACACATTTAAAATAATAACATTAGCCTATGTGGAGCTTTTTAATTTGTTCGCGAAAATCTATAAATTCATAAAAGCAACTTTGAGATTCTATGATAGTTAAAATATGATTTGGAATGAATCTATTTTTAGATTGTAGATCCTAAAAATCCAGGATTTGGTTATAAATATCATCTATGTTCATCCAGTCAATTTTTACTTTTTCTTTACTTACTTACTTACTCTCTGGCACTATCGAACCCGTAGGTTCATGGCCGTGCGGACATAAGATCTCCATACATCCCTATCCTGGGCTAATGCTTTCCAATCATTCACTGTATAATCTACCTCCCTCAAATCATAGTTAATATTATTCTCCCACCTCATTCTTGGTCTACCAACTGGGCGTCTTCCCTCTGGCTTTCCTACAAGAAGCTTCCATGCAGGTCTTTCATTCCTCATACGTGCAACATGTCCTGTCCATCGCAGTCTACGAGACTTAACTGTTCTCATTATATCTGGCTTCCTATAAAGACCATGTAGTTCATTGTTATGTAAGTCTTCTCCATTCACCTGTCTGTTCATCTCTTTTTGGTCCAAAAATTTTCCTAAGTACTTTATTCTCAAATACTTGTAATCTCCTTTCCTCCCTTAAAGTAAGAGTCCATGTTTCGCATCCATATAATACAACTGGTAGAATAATAGTTTTATATATTTTCAGTTTAACGTTTTGTGAAAGGAGTTGGGACATGAAAAGTCTCTGCAACGCATAATTGCACGCATTTCCAGAATTGAGCCTATGTTTAATTCCTTTGTGCATCTCATTCCTATTTGTGATTATTGTTCCTAGGTATTTGAATTCAGCCACTTCCTCAAAATTTTCCTCATTTGTCATTAGCTGTCCATTTCCATTATATAATGAATTTCTACGTGTGACCATATATTTAGTTTTATTGCTATTTACTTCCAGTCCTAATTTCTTAGTGTTACTCAATACTTTTTACTTAATTATTATAATAGGTCCTTTAACATCTAAGGTCATCGCATGTTAGCATCTTTAGGTTCTGTATAGTTGTAAGTTTTCTGAAGTAACTGACTGATTTAAATTGTAATGATATGATGTGGTGAATATGATTTAATGGATCCTGGTAATGAAATTCATTTGCCTTGATGATTGTGAAAAACCCCAGGAAATTGGTGGGCCCTGGGTTTGAAGCAGGTACTACTTGTCTTGGGTTATAACATTTTACTGTGCAATAGCATGAGTTGCGGATGTTCACCTGAGTCCGGTCCGGTGTGACCCAGTAACACTGTTCCTCCTTCCGGTCCCTAACAAACCTGTTTCCGATTACGAGATTTCACATTCCACAATACAATTCTACAGCTTCCCTAATCATCATTGTAGTGCATAACGGCTTCAAGGTCGAAGTCCAAAAGAAATTCCCTCTCCCTTCATACAAATATTGTTAAATATAACTATTTAATTTTGTACTAGAGCATGCCATTAAATCTTTAGAGAATGAGGAAGGCTTACAACTCAATGGTATTAATAAGCTGTTAGTTTATGCTGATGCTGTAGTATTATTGGCCGATAGCGAGGAGATATTAAAGAACAACACGCACACACTATTGAGTAACACTAAGAAATTAGGACTGGAAGTAAATATCAATAAAACTAAATATATGGTCACACGTAGAAATTCATTATATAATTTGAAAATAAAGTACTTAGGAACATTTTTGGACCTAAGAGAGATGAACAGACAGGTGAATGGAGAAGACTACATAACAATGAACTACATGGTCTTTATGGGAAGCCAGATATAATAAGAACAGTTAAGTCTCGTAGACTGCGATGGGCAGGACATGTTGCACGTATGGGGAATGAAAGACTTACATGGAAGCTTCTTGTAGGAAAGCCAGAGGGAAAACGCCCAGTTAGTAGACCAAGAATGAGGTGAGAGAATAACATTAACTATGATTTGAGGGAAGTAGATTATACAGGGAATGATTGGAAAGCATTAGCTCAGGATAGGGATGTATGGAGAGCGTATGTCCGCGCGGCCATGAATATACGGGTTCGATAGTGCCAGTGAGTAAGTAAGTAAGTAAGTAAGTAAGTAAGTAAGTAAGTAAGTAAGTAAGTAAGTAAGTAAGTAAGTAAGTAAGTAATTATTATAGAGCGTTGCATTGTAAATTTATTATTCTGTAATACAATAAGCTAGAGTATATAATGCACAAAGAAATTAAACGTAGGCTCAATTATGGAAATGCGTGCTATTATGCATTACAGAGACTCTTGACGTCCCAACTCCTTTCAAGAAACGTTAAACCGAAAATATATAAAACTATTATTCTACCAGTTGTATTATATGGATGCGAAACATGGACTCCTACTTTAAGGGAGGAAAGGAAATTACGAGTATTTGAGAATAAGGTTTTTGGGAAAAATTTTTGGACCAAACAGAGATGAACAGACAGGTGAATGGAGAAGACTACATAATAATGAACTACATGGTCTTTATAGGAAGCCAGATATAATAAGAACAGTTAAGTCTCGTAGACTGCGATGGGCAGGACTTGTGGCACGTATGGGGATGAAAGAGGTGCATGGAAACTTCTGGTAGGAAAACCAGAGGGAAAACGTCCAGTTGGTAGACCAAGAATAATTTGGGAGAATAACATTATCCATGATTCGAGGGAAGCAGATTATACAGGGGATGATTGGGAAACATTAGCTCAGGATAGGGAAATATGAAGAGCTTATGTCCGCGCGGCCATAAATCTACAGGTACGATGGAACCAGTGAGTTAGTAGTTAGGAAAAACTTAAAGAGGAGATATACATCAAGGTTAGGACACTTTGGCGGTCGAGTTCGAATCCCGACAGAAAAGTAAACTTAAAATCTTCAACTTAGATCTGGGTCCGTACCTTGTCCAGCTGTCCTCTAATGTGCTCGGCTGAATGAGAATGGATAAGCGGAGAGGGCCCGATTGTATGACCTTCCATTATCGCCGGATTTAACTCCCACTAGACTCTTTTTCTGTGGAGCCACATTAAATCTCTTATGTATTAGATCCCTTTGGGTAGTACAGAAGATCTAATTGCACGAGTTCTGACCGCTGCACAAGAGATTCAACAGACACCAGATGTGATAGAGCGAACATGATTCACAGGTTCGATGTGTGCAACGAGCTTGGTGATCGCCACATCGAAGCGCTGTTGAAATGGATACGTATTAACCCAATTGTTAATTACAGTAGAGAAGTTTGGTTAGTTTGCGTATAAACGATTATTCTTACGTGACAAAGTAAGGTTTTTGTTTTTCCCTTGCCATTGAACATGTTACGAAATCAGTGAATATTGTGTTATGTAAATACAATTGAGTAATAAATCATTAAATCATCATCATCAGCCGCAGCACATCAAGGATTAGACCTACTGTCTGTTCCCATCTCATGTTAGAATTGGTCTATCCATCTTTTATTGGGTCTTCCAACATTTCTTCGTCCTAGTAGTTTGTAATGAAGAATCTGTAGCGGAATCCTATTGTTATCCATTCTATTGATGTGGTACATCCATTCCAAATTATTAAATATTATCGATTTATCCCTGTCAGACGCGGGAGATTTAAATGCTTAACGCGAAATTATTATACATGCAACACCACAAAAAACGGTACGTTTTCGGACAAAGTTCAAATTGCAAACGTTATCTACACAGTTCCCTCTGCAAGCCCTAGAAGTTTGTAATGTAAATTTTCGAACATCTTTTAGCTTTAAACAGCCTACAGGTTAACAGTAGTTCAATAAATAAATATATAAATATCCAGCTCATATAATGCTCTATATGGAATTATAGAAATCCACAGTCGGTAGCACAAACCCTTCTGCTGAGGATGGAAACCGATTTCTGTTTTTTAAAATAAAATGTAACCTACTTGAGGACGACGGCACCTTCTTCTTCTTTCGGCTTTCCCCCACTTATAGGTTTGCTGTCTTCAGTTTGCATTTATCTCTATTATTCCAATCTCCCTCTTCCAATCTCCTCTTCCAAATTCCTATCATGCATTATGGTACTGACGTAGGTTTTCCATTTCCATTTTGGTCTGCCACGTTTATTTCTTCCAGGGGGTGGCCATTGGTATATATTTTTTGGCCATCTTTCATTTTCCATTCTTTGTACATGGCCATACCATTTAAGCGTATGATTTTCAATCATCTTAACAACAGATGACACTTGTCAAGGTATTTATTTATTTCAATATAAATGTAATTTATGACTATTCACCTCAAAGGAATTGTATTACTAGTTGTATTAATATTGACATAACTGAAGTACTGTTATTCTTGTGTTTACGAGAGTATCATCAATCTGTCGATTATAGAGAGAATCGTTATCTGCTTTCTACATTCAAACAAAGACAGGAGTTTAGAAATGATTAGGCTATTGTCATGACGAAAAAAATATAATTACGAGATCTCTTCTTCTATATCTCAGTTTAATCTCTCACTTTGTATATACTTTTATATGCCACACACCACCTGGGCCTTACAGTGGCACAACCTGTCGGGAATGGGATTTTAAACTGTGGATCACGCATATACTTCTTTGACCACACAAGGACACGGAGGGCCGCCCCTAATGGATGATCAGCTGAATGTCAGGGCCTCCTCCGAGACTTCACAACAGTAAGACGAAACGCACCATTTACATACACATTTATACAAACGCGAGAGAATGTGATAATGGTTAATTTGTTCGGGGACCATTTGGACATTAAAGTTTCCTGACATTTGTCTTACAGGTGAGGAGAAACTCCGAGAAAAATTACAATATTTCAATGGAATTAAACATACTGTGATATAAACAAAAACGAATAGTTCTACTGGAATATAATTAAAAATAAGATGTCTGTTAATACTCCTTATATTTTGCAATATAATCCTTATGAATTAAGGTCTTATTGTTTTAAACAAAATTAACAAATCACTGTGAACAAATTGAATTTGTAAACTTAGAGAGATACACTTTATTTTATTATATATTACAGTAATAATATATGTCAATATAAAGCAAAAACCGCATATACAAAACGATAGTTCGACCAGTTATCGTATATGAAGCAGAAACTAGGGCTGATACAACAAAAACTAAACAAATAATAAACACATGTGAAATAAAAATCTTAAGAACTAATCAGGGGAAAACATTATTTGATAAAATACACAACACAGAAATTAGGGACAAATGTCGTATTCAATACATAACCAAATTTATTATAGATAGACGAAAATATTGGAAGGGCCATATAGAAAGAATGGAAGAAAACCGATTTGCAAAAGAGCTAAAGAAGATAGACCAATGGACGGGAAAAGAACAAGAGGAAGACCAACCAAGAGATGGATAGACAGTGAATGCACATCCAGTAGTCTTCCTTCCTCCGAGGAATGATTTTGGAAATAAAACAGGATGAAAATCCTACAAATTATGTTTAAGTAGAAGAAGAAGGCAAATAAAGTTGGCCACCACTGCTACATAGTGATAACATTATAGCTTTAAACGCAACGGGCTTGAGTTCGATCCCCAGGGCAAGCTTCCTGGGTGAGGTTTTTCAGGGTGTTTTCCTCGCCTATAGGACAAATATCAGGACACTTTAATATCCAAATAGCCCCGAATATAATTTTGACTACCATAATCACCCACTTTGTATGCTCCTTATTTAGAATGTGAATATATGAGTGAATGATGTGCCTTGTTTTTAAACATTTCTGTTGTTTTTAAGGTGGCACCGGCATTATCCTGATCATTCATTTGGAGAAGTTCTTCATATTATTGTGTATTCGAAAAGTTTATATTGGTCCAGATTTATAAATCCTCTGTCGACAAGGTCTTTATAAAGTGCTTGAAGGCTTGGGCACGTAATATTTCCTAGAAAGAGAGAGATTAAACTAAAATATAATGTGTGTATGTGAGAAGGAAGAGAGAGATAATTAAAACGAGAGAGGGAGAAAAAGAATAAATTGTTTTCTTGTTGTTTTTGCACTGTATTTTATGATTACAATTAACAATTACATGTACTATATTATTTTCCACAGGTGTGTTACCACATATCATGGAGTGTCCTGTTGCTCACATTGCTTCACAGCGTAACTGGAGAATATCGTTACAAAATTCGCGCGCCTCTTCCTCCACCCAAACCTTTAGCTCCCCGGCCACCAATGCCTCATTTCCCTAATAAGCCTTTCACTTACTACCCTAGCAAAAACAAATTTCCTCTCTCTAGCCACAGGATTGTTCCACCCATAAGATCAACCCAGCATTATCCAATAATTCAACAAGGTTCCCATTCCTACTTATGGAATGGTCCAACCCACAACCTTCCTCAGCTGTCATTGGGTCATCTTGGTTCTAGACCTAATTCCAATTTAAAGGCCCTAACCTAATTATCCCTACTCCCACGAAAATTCCTACTTCCTTACATTCTTTCAGGGCTCCTGGAATCAAAGAACATTTCCTTCCATCACCGCCTTCTGAGTTTGACTATCAACCTCCCAAAGTAACATTGTCAATTCCACAACCCCTATAGTATCTCATATAGGGAATGCTATCGACGATGATAAAGGACCGATACATACAATCCCAGCTCCGAACCTTGCTCCAAACAGCAACACGAATATTCATTATGAGCTGGGAATCTCAAAACCACAATCTCATACGCAAGTAACAATTCAGCAGTCCCATGGATACGAAGTAAGGGAACCCAGTAATGATCAAGTTGGACACACACATGGCGGAGTGGCTACGTACTTTGCACCTGATCCTGACCCAAGTCTACCAGCGCACAAAGTACCCGCAACAACAGATCCTCATTCTCTACCGAGCAATGCAAAATTTCCGGCCAGTCACATACAGTCAACATTACAGGTAAGAAATACAGTATATAAGATTTGCACAATATAATATTAGAGTCACTATCTGGTCTTGAGAATGACAGCTTGGCTGTGGAAATGTGTTGACCATTTTAAAACATTAATTGGTGAATTGGGAATATTGACTATATATATGTATATATATATATACATTAATAATATTAGAGTTTTAACGTATTTATTTTCTCTATGATATAGAATACGATAAAAAACCATACGTTGAATCTTCTTATAATATTCTACAGGGCAAATGCAATCGTTATACCCATTCAATGTAGTGTCTAGGGTAAGAGCAAAAATGTTTAAGGGGACCGACTGGTCAAAATGTTGAAAAAAATTGCAAAAATTGATTTTTTTATTTGTTTTTTAAAAACTCTGATTCTTTAGGATCATTTTCATGTAAAAATGTTATTGTAGGAGAAAAGTTGACTCCGTGACGTAAGAGTTTAAATACCCTTGCACGTAGGTCAGCATTACTACTTAAAATTGAATATTAATTTTTTTTTTCTGTTTCACATTTTTTGACATTTTCCAAACTTAAAATGCTCCTTACGATGCAATTTCTTTTGCTATCAAAGTGAAATGTTGTGGTTAGACTCTCCAATAAATGCTAATTCAAATTTGCTATGCAGTTACTTGTCTAAGACACATGTGTTCTTTTAAATTGAGATGGAAAAAATAATAAGAGTGATAATTTTTTTTTCAAGAAATGAAAATAACCAGTATCCTCCCTTTATCAATTTGTTTGCATAGCAAATGTGTTTAGTGGAATCATAAAGTCATAAAGACTTCTGAATCTCAAATTTCAACAGAGAATATTTAAAAATGCATCGTAAGGAGCATTTTTTAGAAAAAATTAAAAAATAGTTTGAAAAATCATAATTCTGAAACAATTATATGTATAAACACCAAACTTCACAGAAATTCTTCTATAAGCACATAATGAATGTGATAAAATTTCAAAACAATCAGATCAAAACTAAAAGAAATTTGAAATTCACCATTCGGTCCCCTTAAATGTACTTTGGGTCTTACCTTGAAATATGGGATTCAATATATACCTGGCAGATTCGAAATTCCACACAGTATAAAATATGATTTGTTTGATTTCACTTCACAATCTATCATTTTTTTTTTTCGATTTAACTATCGGAGGGCAATTTATGATGTCGATTTCAGAGCTAATACTATTGTGTGGCTGTTCTATTTCAGATCCTGGATCCAAACGCCGGAGTATCAAACCATCTATCCTCACAAACTGTTCGAACTGTTCCATGCTCCACAACAACCTCAACAACAACTAGTCGACAGCTACGGTGTGCCTGTCATCAACAACAACCTCAATCTCAACATTATCAGCAAACTAACCTCTTCCCTAATTCTAATTACATTACTCAAGATAATCAAGGTGGAATAAAAACGGACTTCAACCCTGAATTCCAATCCTTCAACTATGAAGAGCAATACAAAAATGCAGGTGGACAGGAAGTATACTCCGGAGAATACCAGGAACAAGAAGGATCTGAAAATGTTCCAGTTGTACGAAAATCGCCAGAAGGCACTCTTACATCATACCAGAATGAAAACTATGAACAAAAATCCAACTCTTTATCAGAAGGTAACAGTTATTACGATAATGATGCTAATAACGCAGACGGTTATGAAAAATCTAACAATAATGATCAAAACGATTCAAAACAATATTCTTATTTCCCTCAAGTCGACGGTGGGAATGGAGCTTTGGGATCTTCCTATTACACGACATTGCCAAATCGAGAAGCAGCCGAAACATTGGCAACACTGGCAGCAGCAGGAAACATAAATTCACATTTAGCAAATATGAAGAATGGTAGACAGGAAGATAGAGCACAAGTTACAGAAGATGATAAGGATTCAGTGCCTGCAGTCCCTCAAGAAGAAGAGGGAGAAGAGGAAGAAGAGATAGAATATGTAGAAGAAGAGGAGGAGGAAGAGGGAGATGAGGAACAGCCAGAAGTAACGCCTGTCCCAGCGCCCACCCAGCCTCCTCAGATAACAAAACCTGTTCCAGTTGTATATCAGAGACAGAAAGAAAATGACGTCAGAGCGTCAATAAGGTTTCCGAGTAGACAAAATTTGAGAAAACCATCAGTTCCTATCAGAGAAGAAGGGACGGAGAATGAGGAAGAAACTAGGCAAAGTGATTCAACAGAAGAAACACAACAGAAACCTTCGAATGTTCAGTTCGGAACAAGGATAAGGCCGAAAAGAAACAAGTGAAATAATTTGAGCAAAGACTGAAGAACTCCTGTTTGGTGCCAATGTAATGAACTCAGATTGGAAATGTTGTTCACTCTGTTTTATTTATTTTCATTCTGTGAGAGTAAAAAAATGCGATCCTATTATATCTGTGTTGTGTTTTCAAATGCTATAGTCTAATACCTGTATCTCAGGATGGTACGTATTTATCAAAGTTAATGTAAGTTGAGGTAACTTCAACTTGGGGATAATTTTGCCTACATTAAAAAAAAAGTAATGCCCTAACATCCAAAGTAAAATGCAACCGATAGAAAAATACGTTACGTTTAGGAAATAATTTTTTCCAGATAAGCCGACTGTAGGCCATACTACACATAATAAGAGAGAAAATTTGGCACCCGAACCGGTATTTAAACCCAATATCTCCAGCGCCAGCGTATAAATCTGGATATCTTGGGTCAAATACTGGCTAAGGTGCAAATTTTTCTCTCTAGATATTGCAAGTTTTGTTTACCATGTCCAATATACTTGTTTTTTTCAAATATTTTACAAAATTGCTTTCTCATTTAGTTGTTTTATAAGTTGAAAAGAATAAAGGTTCGGTATTTTAACAAACTAAATTTACTGCAATACAAAATTGAAACCTAATAAACTAGTATAATTTTATTTTAATCTCCTGAATATACTGAACTAGTCTTGATATATGATTATCAAGGCGAACTATAATGTGATTGAGATTTCTGGGCATTGCGCCGTGAGATGTGCCTGAAGGAGAATACAATTTTCGTGATCGTCGCACATTTCAATACTATACTACACGGTGCAATAATAAGACATCTGAAGACTTAATTCTAAACTAGTATTAAATTTTTCAACTTACAAATGTATTACTTATATTTACAAGGAGATAATGTAACTTACTTTAATTCTCTCATTTATCCAAGAACAAAATATTATAGAAGGAATACAAATTTAATTTAGAATTTTTGCATAGCATCTCGCATTTGCACTTTAGTATATTACTTGTAAATTCTAAACAAAAACCAAGGTAGGCCTACATAAATACAGAAAATAATTTTTTAGTTTAGGACTAAAGCATGTCATATTTATGTATGAGTACCTGAAAATATATTGAAGAATATCAGGATTGAGTTTCGAAATATATGCATTTTAATTTTCAAAAATGGCTAGTCGAACCAGAAGTAGATGTGCATTTTTATAAATGACGCTCCATGTAAAACGTTTTCAGCGATTTTAGTCAGAATTGAATCCTGATCCAATGCAGGTGCGCTATTACTAAACCACCGGTGTTAAGTATTGGGACATAAAATAAAAATTGAATAGTTTAATTATTTGTTAATTCCTGAAATGACAATACGTAATAATACAGTTTCAGTATTTTATTTTGCCAGAAACTCAATCCTAGTGTTATCCGATGTTGAAGGAAGATAAGGGATTTTGCACATTTTATAATTCTGTGATTTGTTATATTTTCAATAAAGTTTCAAATGTAATTTTCCTCACCTTTCTCCCGAAAAATCCTATTTTATATGTTGTTGAATATTCTTATTTATAAAATAAATATTTTCATTATATACAATTTCTTATATGCCACTTCAATGAGGCAGATAGCATATCATACTTATTTTCTGTTTTCCTCCAGAATAATCATTTTTGCAGTGACTCTAACATTAACCCATTTGCTTCAGATTTAAATATCCCACTATCTGTTTTTGGAACTGGAGGTAGGTCATGTTGCTTTTTTTTCATTATTTAAAGAATATTAAAAATTGAACAAAAGAGGGAGCAAATCAAGACACATTTTGTATTAGTTGTGATAATCTAAAGCAAACCTATTTCATCTCAAGGGATGTACAAATTAAAAAAAAAACTAAACTGATTTATCGAGATGCCCTAATATCAGAATAGCGGCCATTAAATAGATATGGGCTGAACTCGTCAGACAAGGAGTTTATGTTAAATAAATATTCTGGTCGATAAACTGTAAATTTTAGTAATTTATAAAATTACTCGAACTCTTGAGTTGATATGTAAATGGATGAGAATACCATTGTGATATAGAGTATCATCGTTGCTCTACGCAGCGGATCTAGTTTCGATTCCCTGTTGGGTTATTTTCCTGGTGAGATTTATCATGTTTTTATTCAAGCAAAGTAAACAATAGAAAATTTCAGTCCCAACTCTCTGAAGAGATCATCAACTTCATATTATTATAATTAATTATATCCATATAAAATTAAATACAAGAGCCATCTAGTTTGTAACACTAGAACCTGTTCGTAATGTTTCTTCAAACACTCCAAACTAAATTCCCTGGTGCACAGGCGTAGAAAGCCCTTGGTCTACCAGCCGGCTTCTGGCCTCACATCTACATCTTAATCACAGATGTGATCATCATACTGCCAGTATAGGGATGACATGTAGTCAGTATGTCAGATCCCCCACCGTTATAGCTGGTTTTCTTAAACCTGCTGCCGCTACTCATTATAGCTACTTCTCATGATGCTGGATGGGCACCAATCCCATACTGACTGAAATTCCATTAGAAAATTTCTTCCCCACAGAGACCCGAACTAGTGAAAGTCCCGTAGCTCTGCGCCAAGGCAACTTGCCTTAACCATTCGACTACAGCGCTAACATCCAACCAAAAGTACAATATGATATTTTCGATAGTCCAGGTTAAATTAGTGAATAGAAAGTAATTTTAATTGAACTTAAAGTATCCATTCATCACCAGGATTTTACGGGACTAACACCAGATGTATCTAGGTCGAGGAGACAGTAGAACAATGACGCTAATGACCTGCACTGTTAAAGAGCGACATTAAATTAAGTACTACATACAACAATATCTGTAGTTAAAGTGACTATATATAACAAGAAATGAAATATGTTACGATCTTCCGAAATAAATATTTCTCTCTATGGAATTTTAAGATGGTTATTTATAAAAGTTTCACTAGATTACCATGACGATTGTCAATGTCAGTAAATATTAAACTTCCCGGTATAATTATTTGATAGTGATAAAATGGTTACTTTGAAGTGGAATTATAATATTTTAAAACAAACGTAACGATAATATTTCCAGAAAAAAAAATATTATTGTAGAGCGGCCTTAATACGCATTTCTAGCTTAATGTAAAATATAAATATACTTACAATGCAAAATAATATTGCGTAATGGGAAATTTGTTTTATGTTCGTTATGAGGATTGATCCTTGAAGTAGTATTTGTTTGCACTGTTGAATTATTTGGATAATGACAAAACAACAACTTAGACCTACTTGGAATATAGATACCTGCGATGATTCTGCAACTGATTTTAAGATAATTAACAACGGCGATGGATTCAACTCTGTATGTAATGTTTTAAAATTCAACCAAAAGTTCTCGAAAAAATATTTCATATAAAATAATATTGATAATAATAATAATAATAATAATAATAACAATGATAATATAATAATAATAATAATAATAATAATAATAATAGTAATAATAACAATAATAATAGTAATAATAATAATAATAATTAATAACAATAATAACAACAATAACAACAACAATAACAACAATAATAATAGTAATAACAATAACAATAAAAATAACAACAATAATAACAATAATAATAATAATAAATACATTCCGTGGTGCGACAGGCCTAGAAGACCTTGGCCTACCAGCTGGCTACTAGCCTCACATCTACATGTGTTATACACATAGGTAGACGATCATCCTGCCAATGTAGGGGTGATATGTTGTCAGTATGTCGGGCCCCAGCCGTTATAGCTGGATTTCTCAACCTTGATCCGCTACATATTGTACAGTCAGATTCAACCCGGGAAGTTACTGTGTGTTTGGAATAGGGAACTGGGTTGCCATTTTAACAGTATTTTCTTGAGAGAAATCCGTATATAAAACTGAAAATTGCAACACAGCAGGTACATAGTTGTAAGTTGTAGCCGTTCAAGCCACGCCCTCTTAAAGAAAAAAAAACAGTTACCACTTGTCACTGAGCTCGTGCGGATCTGTACTATCCTGTGTGAAAGGGTCGACTCTCACATTTACTATAAAACTAGTTTGCATGCGGTAAAAGAAAAACTATGTTTTTTAAACGTATAATACATAGATTTGAAAAAAAAATACTGCTAACCTTGCCCCTCCTCCTCACCCTAAACAAACAAATACCGGTATTATGAGTTTGGCAACATCTATCCTCTGTACGTAGGGGGGGGGGACACTGGCGTAGCCCATAAGGTCTGTAGTAACTTCCAGGGTTGAATTAGAATAGAGCTATCCGGATTCCTCACTATGCTGGTGGACATGGGTCCCGTACTGGCCGAAATTCCATTAGAAAATGTATTCTACCGTGGGGATTCGAACCAGCGCAAGTCCCATAGCACTGCGCCAATGCATCTTGCCTTAATCACTCGGCTACGGCGCGATACAATAATAATAATAATAATAATAATAATAATAATAATAATAATAATAATAATAATAATAATAATATTTTTTTTGTATTGTAAGCCCATGTTTTCCCTTTACAGAGATTTAGGCGCTCTCCCCCTACAGGGAAGGATTTGAACCATACTAATTTAGTTACACTGGTTTTCGTATAGATGTTATTTTGAGTGGTCCGTGGTCAGCGTTCCGCCCCATACCGACATCTAGGAAACCAAGATAGTACCAGGACGGGAAAATTCGGTAAATTTTGCTTAGAGGCCTTTCTTTCAGGCTTAAGGACTTTTTACGAGCCTGAAAATCTTCAGACTCGGGACCCACGGCTTAAAGCTCTCCCGGAGGACTTGCTCCTTGGATTTTTCCGTCCTAAAAATCCATCGACCTCGGCCGGGTTTGAACCCGCGACCCTCGGGACCAGAGGCAAGGGCCTAACTACTAATCCACCGCGGCCGATAATAATAATAATAATAATAATAATAATAATAATAATAATAATAATAATAATAATAATAATAATAATAATAATAATCATAATAATAAATTAACTAACTCATTGGTACTGGTGATCATGTAGGTTGATGGCCTCGCGGAAATAAGCTCTCAATGAATTCCTACCCTGAGGTATTTTCCAATCATCCCCTGTATAATTCACCTCCTTTAAATCATACTTAATGTTGCTCTGCCACCTCAATCTTGGCTACCAACTGGGCTTTTTCCTCTAGCTCACTACGAGTTTCTATGTCCTTCTTTTATTTCCCATTCGTGCCACATGCCCTACTCATCGAAATCTACGAGACTAAGTGTCATTTATATCGTTTCCCATAAAGCCCTTGCAGCTCGTTGTCATGTATACGTCTCCATTCGCTTATCTGTTTATCTCTCTTTGCTCCAAAACATTTCATAGTACTTCTACTTTATTCTCAAATACCATCACGCTAGCACGCATACCCCTCCCCGCGCATAGGCCTACAGTAAACGCATTTGAAAGTTATTCAACGAAATCGACTTGTATAATAGGCTACTGAAGATCGGAAACAAATATCTTATGAAATTTCTCATTATTAATAATACATATTTCTTCATTGAGCCCCAATTTTCCCATATATCAAATTCCTTATTATTCCCAAAATTTTGATCCTTTTCACCTTGCTCTGGACCCCCCTAAGAGATACAAACAAGCCACTCTCCCACGATCCGAGCTGAGAAATCTCTCCGGCAGCAACTGTAATCTAAGTTGATCTGCATCTCTACAGATACCACAATAGTTTGCTTATTTCCCCCCTCATTGGCCAGATTACATAGTTTAAAGTCATCTTCGCTTGTTAAATTATGATCCATCTATCTTTCCTCCCAAGAGGAACCATGAAATAATACTTTCTATCATCTCTTCCGAAAATATCAATATACTTCTCTCCCCTCAAGATAACTTAAGTTATAACTGCAGAGTGAATGAGTGATATTTTCTTGTTACCCTTTGGCCTCTATGCACTGCCTGTCAGTATCAATAATAATCTCTTCCTAACTTTCCTCCTAACATTTATATTAATCCCCGTGTTCCTAAATATTAGTTTGACTTATTCGAATGTGTCTAAATGACACAAAGGATAGGATGAGTGTATGCAAAGAGTTTTCAGATACTTTTGAAATTCGCAATGGGTTAAAGCAAGAATATGCACTATCTCCTCTACAATTCAGTTGTGTACTAGAACACGCCATCAAATCTTAAAGGATGAAGAAGGCCTACAACTCATTGGTATTAATAAGCTATTAGTTTATGCTGACTATTTAACTCATGCCCCAGATGGGTGTCAATGACCAATCACATTTCAATTATTTTTTATTTACAACCAATCGCAGTCGTGTTTCGCCTAAAATTTACCAACTAAAGTTTATCATAATAAAGAAAGCACCTACTTTTTAACATTCTGAATAGGTCATAGCATTATTTTGTAGTGACTGATCCTCCAAAAAATACGGCTACCAGATTGTATATATAGTGCATGAATGTCACGTAGCGCATGCGGGAGTTAATATAAAAACATTTGTAGCAATTGATTATACCACAAAAAAAAAACACTCTTTGCACTTTCTTAAATGTATTTTTTCCCAGGTAACAACATTCCAGAAAAATATAATTGTCATAGGACATCAGAAATGAATTAATGTACAGTTTGATGTGTTTCATTTTTTCTCCACTAGAGTGCATTCTTATAATATTGCGTTCCTTTGGCAATAAATAATATGATCTGGTTGCAGTGATGAACAAAAGAAGCAGATGAAGCGTACCAATCGTTTCTCATTTGTTTTCAAACATCGCCATTTACATTAAATATATAAATATTTTAAAATAACTATATTTAAATTATGATTTGTGAGTAGACAGCTAATTTTATTCGTTAAATAGTCCTAACAAATGCCACTCTTGATTTCCAAATTATCTAGATAAATTCATTCGTGGCATTACTTATGATCATTTAATGATTGGACGATAGCGAGGAGATACTAAGGGTCAACATTCACAGTCTATTGAATAACACTAAGATATTGGGACTGGAAGTAAACATAAAAAACTAAATAGGCCCATATATGGTCACACATAGACCTATAAATACATTATACACGGAAATGGACAATTAATGACAAATGAGAGAAATTTTGAAGAAGAAGCTGAATTCAAATACCTGGAAACAATAATTACAAACAAGAATGAGGTGCACAAGGAAATTAAATATAGGCTCAATTCTGGAAATGCATGCTATTATGCATAACAGGGAATCATGTCGTCCCAACTTCTCTAAAAAAAACGTTAAACTGAATAAATAAATAAATAAAATAAAATAAAACTGTTTATTCTTCCAGTTATATTATATGGATGCGAAACATGAATTCTTTATTCTAAGGGAGAGTAAAGCTTACGGACATTCGGGAACAAAGTTCTTAGGAAAATGTCTTCTTCTTCTTCTTCACTTCAGGGGCTAGGCAAAATGCCTGTTCTGCGTCACAGTTGTTCTGTCCATCTTTTCACTGGCCTTCCTACATTCCTTGAACCTCTTGGCTTGTAGTTAAATGCTGCTTTTGGTAATCTTGTTACGTTCATTCTTTCTACATGTCTAAACCATTTTTCTCTATATCCTTGATTTTATCATTTAATGGATATATACCGATATTTAACTCCGTTCTTATATCTTCATTCTTTAACCGATCCATTCTTGTGCAGCATTTTATTTTTTTTTATTTTATTTATTTATTTATTTAGCATTATTCTAAGGAAGTTCATTTCTACGCTTTGTGTTCTACTTTGTAATTTTTTGGTCATTACCCAAGTTGCAGTCCCATAAAGTAATGCAGGAACTGCCAATGTTTTATGAAACCCCAATCTAATATCTCTTCTTGTTTTGTTCTTTAATGTTTTATGTATAGTTCCACATATCATTTGAAATCTTGACAGCTTCACATTTACTGTCAAGAAAACTTTTAGACAAAATAGATATGAACAGACAGGCGATTGGAAAATACTATTTAACAGTGAGCTACATGATCTTTATAGGAAACCAGATATAAAAAGAACAGTTAAGTCTCATAAACTGCGAGGGCAGGACATGTGGCAAGAATGGGGAATGAAAGAGGGTCATGGAAACTTGTAGGAAAACAGAGGGAAAGCGCTCAGTTGATACGCCAAGAACGAGTTGGGAGCAAGAATGGGGAATGAAAGAGGGTCATGGAAACTTGTAGGAAAACAGAGGGAAAGCGCTCAGTTAATACGCCAAGAACGAGTTGGGAGAATAACATTAACTACAATTTGATGGAGGTGGATTATACAGCGGATGATTGCAAGACATTAGCTCAGGATAGCAATGTATGGAGAGCTAATGTCCATGCGGCCATGAACTTATGTGTTTGATAGTGCCGGTGAGTTAGTTAGTTAGATAGTACTGAATTTATATTTTAAGGAATCTAGGAACATGTCTGTAAAACATCTTAAAGATAATGTAAAACTTCAATTTTGAAAATACGGCTGATGATTTTTTAAATGGTTAGCCTTCTTCTAATCCGTTGTTTATTAAAGTCGAGCCATATCATATCTTATTCCATTCTCTTATTTCATTTTAATACTGGATTATACCCAACAAATATAAACACCGATAATTTGATTTTTTTGTCTGATATCCTACGTTCCCTATCTTAATTTTCTTGTCTACAAATCCTTTATAATATATAGGAAGACAGATATAATAAGAACAGAGTTAAGTCTCGTAGACTGCGATGGGCAGGGATGTGACACGAATGGGGGACGAAAGAGGTGCACGGAAGCTTCTTGTAGGAAAACCAGAGGAAAACGCCCAGTTGGTAGACCAAGATGAGGTGGGCAATAACATTATCCATGATTTGAGGGAAGTAAATTATACAGGGGATGATTGGAAAATATTACATCAGGATAGGGATGTGTGGAGAGCTTATGTCCACGCGGCCATGAACCTACGGGCTTGATAGAGCCAGTGAGTTAGTTAGTATATATTTACAGAGTGGGCCTAAAGACTTTGAGAGGAGATTCACGGTAATATACAGAGCGGGCCAAAGGTCACCATCCATTACATAGTAGGTTAGAAGTAGTAATGGCCCATTCTGTATAATGCCGTGAATCCCATCGCATTGTCTTTAGGCACGTAGAAGAACTTAAAATTTGATATACCATAAAAAACTATCATTATGACGTTTTTTTTTTGGTAAATCATTTTGAACACGGTTTTCGATGGTAAATCGCGTGTTGGCTCCCGTATGCGCGAGGTAGTTACTACCTTTATTATTGTTATTATTATTTATTTATTTATTAACTAACTCACTGGCACTATCGAACCCGTAGATTCATGGCCGCACGGACATAGGCTCTCCATACATCCCTATCTTTAGCTAATATTTTCCAATCATTCCCTGCATAATATACTTCCCTCAAATCATACTTAATGTTATTCTCCCACCTCATTCTTGGTCTACCAACTAGGCGTTTTCCCTCTGGTTTTCTACAAGAATCTTCCATGCACCTCTTTCATTCCCCATTCGTGCCACATGTCCTGCCCATCGCAATCTACGAGACTTAACTGTTCTTATTATATCTGACTTCCTATAAAGACCATGTAGTTCACTGTTCTATAGTCTTCTCCATTCACATGTCTGTTCATCTCTCTTTGGTCCAAACATTTTCCTAAGAACTTTATTCTCAAATATTCGTAATCCTCTTTCCTCCCTTAAAGTAAGAGTTCATGTCTTATTATTATTATTATCATTATTATTATTATTATTATTATTATTATTATTATTATTATTATTATTGTTATTGTCTATTGTCTATTGTCTGTGAGAATCCCGTCTATGATTCTTGAAATACTAACTGTACCAATAGTTATCGGATGGTTGCCAAATGTTTATTCCCGTTTCCGCTGTAGTCAACTGTACCAACGTGTCTATTCAGGTTACGTTAAATTAGGTAAGTTACATTAGATTTAGTAGTTTAGATTAGATTAGTTATGTACTCGACTACATTTTTTGTTACTGTGTTTATTGTAAGTTGATTCCTTTACTTTCGCAAAGATAATAGGCACGTTCCAACGATTATATGCCGTATTTTAGTATATTTTACGTCAACTTCTCATTCAAATTTCAGACATTTTCTGGAGGTTTAAAAAAACAAATATGCATTGCTGAAATATTGTCATTCACAATCTACATCAGTAATATCTATTTGTTTTGATATTAGGACGGGTATTCGTATACGCTCCCATTTTATTATTATTATTATTATTATTATTATTATTATTATTATTATTATTATTATTATTATTATTATTATTATTATTGTTGTAAGAAGTTCAGCTGAAAAATCTAGAATGGATAGAATACGAAATAAATAAATAAGGGAAATTATGGGTGTACAAGAGGAGCCGGACATCATAGACATTGTAGAAAAGAAAAGATTACAGTGGAATGGCCATGTCAAAAGAATGCCAGTGCAAAGATTGTCAAAAATTATTATGGAATGGATCCCAATGGAAAGGAGGAAGAGAGGAAGACCGAAGAAAACTTTGATAGAAGGGGTACAAACAACTATGAATATCAGAGGAATGGAGGAAGATCAATGGATGGACTGAGAGGAATGGCTTTTGGTTTCCGGAAGACGGCGGCAGCTGCCATGATACCGGATGATTAATATTATTATTATTATTATTATTATTATTATTATTATTATTATTATTATTATTATTATTATTTATAAGATTGTGCAAAAAAATGTATATGTTATAATTTAGATTTTCACGGATGTAAGTACGATTAAGAACATTTTCTTGGGTTTTCCGCGTCATGGATTCAAGGTTGGCCTCTGGCCACTGATTCCGACGTTTTGACATGATCTCACATGTCATTATCAAATAATGATAGGTTCGAGTTACTGGTTTAGGTCTTATGTACCATATATATATATATATATATATTACATACCATAATACCACATACACATGTTTTCATTCACAAGAGAGTACAGATTGTTAATGAGAACCTGATTACTCCATTCAATCTCTGAAATCTAAATGCTAAATACTGGAACGAAATTGTGATAAAGTTATGATTTTAAAAAAACTCAAATGTACCTGTGAGTACTTATATGCCATACGAACCTTCGCTGAAACGCCTATAAATTCATATTTCTCCGCCCTTAAGCAAAGTAATAATAATAATAATAATATTATTATTATTATTATCTGAGGAGAATAGCAAGAAATAGACTTCCAAAACTGGCATTCCAATATACCCCAACTGGACACAGGGACCAAGGAAGACCAAAACATCGGTGGAAAGATCAAGACCATCTTCGCTAGGTTTACCGTACAGGTCACATGGCCTAAAACGAATTTGTTCATGATGATGATGATGATGATAATAATAATAATAATAATAATAATAATAATAATAGTAATAATAATAATAATAATAATAATAATAATAATGGGATCGGAAAAGGAAGACCGATATCTTAAAAGAATTGAAGACTACGCCAATTTTGGAATATATTAAACAGTGCCAACTAAATTGGAAACACCATCTTGAAAGAATGAGTTCAAATCGGATCCCCAAAGCTGTTTATAATTATATACCAAGAGGACGAAGATCACTGGGCCGTCCTATGAAACGCTGGAGGGAAAATTTTCTATAGGATCCTAACAGGCCTTGGCCTAATACTTGGAAGGAAGAAGAAGAAGAAGATAATAATAATAATAATAATAATAATAATAATAATAATAATAATAATAATAATAATAATAATAATAATAATAATAATAATAATATGATTATGATATTAGCTAAACTTCGATCAGTAAATTGATTTGCCACGGTACCGAACCGTAGCCTACTATATGGAATAATATAAAAATGAGAATAAATAAAACTTGAAAAAAATATATTATAAAATAAGTTATGTTGTTTTCTTTTAATCAATTGTTAACATTCTCAAATTTCTAAAGTGAGCTACCTGTAGACGTAGCCACTACTGCCACAGAGAACTGACGCGACACCACTGCTCCTCACTTACTAGCCCAGGTTCAGTTCTTGGTCCAAGTAACTTTTAATTGAAGTAGTGTTTTAGCCTTTTCTTCTTAGTCCCTAGACGATTGCTAGGACATTTATTCCAAGTTTCCTTACCATGTCAACCAAAACGTTTTCGTGTATCGTGGACTCAGTATTTTAGTTTCCAGGCGGCATTAAAGGCAACTGTTTCCCTCTGGTTTAAAAAATACATTGTTACTGCCAGGCAGCCCGGGAGTTATTGTTAGAGGCTTCTAAGACGCAGCTCCAATCACCGAAAACTGAAAACAGTTCTCTGTCAATAATGCCTTCGCATTTTTAAATGACGTTTCCATGTCAATTCCGCGTGGATATAATATCTTGCCAGCGTTGCAATTTTTGTCTTTGGAGTTTTATTATATTGTAGTATGTTAGTGCCATTGAATAAAAGGTGACAACGCCGCTTGATAAGCTAAATACATATCCATACAGAATAGATCTACCTAACCACAAAGCAAATCCCCTGTAAACTAAAATACTGAGTTCACTATACCTGTGGATGGCAACAATAGTTGATCTTACATGACTTTAGTTGGAAAGTTAGAACCATTGATACTCACCCAGTGCCCTACAACTCTATCCGTCTAAAATCCTACATTCCCATGTGGATAAGGATGCTCCTTTGTGGGAGTTACTTAACTAAATTAATTTAGTACGCTTATTTCCCTACAGATGTCAGCAGATGACAAGTTGTTAGCTTATCGCCTCAAAGATACATGTAGTAAGCTTGTAATATATTACTTGGATGGAAAAGGCCGATTATATGTTTTTCAGAGACTCTAATATACGCTTGAAGTTCTTTTAGGGGCCCGAAAATCTTCAAACTCGAGACCCACGGCTTAAAGTCCTCCCCGGAGGATTTGTCCCTTGGATTTTTTCCATCCTAAAATATCCATCAAGCCCGGCCGAATTTGAACCCGCAACCCTCAGGACTAGAGGCAATGAAGTTAACTCCTAGACCACCGAAGCTGGCAGCCAGAGGCTTACCCTTTAATTTTTGTCTAGATTGGCTGAAAGACAAGATGTTCTGCAGTTGTATTAATACAGTTAGACTAAGTGACAGAGAAAATCATAGCAGTTAGATGTACTAGTTGTAAGTATCCACTACTTTAAATCTTCATTAACTTTTGTTTGAGATGACTAAGGGTCGGTTTCACCAACAGAGGTAACTGTATTACGCCAATTTATGCTATGCATTATACACAGGGAAACTGGCGTAATACTGTTACCTCTGTTGGTGAAATTGAACCTAAATGATTAATAATTAATCTTGATTCTGAAATTAGCAGCGACCCTATTATCCTGCATTGATATGAAGCGGGTCAAAATTATCTCATCGTTAAAATATATTAATTTTCTTTCTCTTCTTCTGTAACATGCAGTAAAAATAAATATTTTTAAATATTATAATCTCACCGTCATTATAGATATTTAGACGACTAGTTACAAAAGCAGAGGTTTAGTAACGAGATGCTCAGAGCAGCTAGTTACTACACCTAATTTTGTAACTAGTTGTCTACAATATTTTATCTACGTTCAGAGTATTTTAGTATATGTTGTATATTTAGTATATTTTATGAAATTTAATAATTGCAGAAACGATATCTTTAGAGAAAGAGTAATGTGGGCTTTGGAGAAAAAATACACCATAAATCAACAAATATTGTTCTTATATTCTGCAATTTTGAGTACTAATTTCATACGTGAATTTAAAATAAAAATGAGCGGAGAAGGTGATGTTCACGGTTCACCAGGAATTTTTTTTAAAGCAATCTAAAATGCAACTATTAACACTACTTCCAGAAAAGTTAAGGAAAGTTTATTTA
Organism: Diploptera punctata; assembly: GCA_030220185.1. Taxonomy (NCBI): domain Eukaryota; kingdom Metazoa; phylum Arthropoda; class Insecta; order Blattodea; family Blaberidae; genus Diploptera; species Diploptera punctata. The sequence continues at coordinate 947,328 of JASPKZ010007815.1, read as the reverse complement.
TGTAGTTATAAGAAATCACCATTAAAGTGTATTTTACGTTTTGTTGAACCTGTATTTTATGTTTTGATAGCGTGTTTTGTTAGTACATAAAGTATAGTTTTGTTGCCTAGTAATTACGAACAAAAGCGTCATTGATTGTTATAGTTTATTTTTTCCAAATGCCCCTGGTTGTCTTTCGACATTCCTGGTGTTCTCTCCTGGCACAGCGTACTTGTAACTCACTTCTGAGGTTGGGGCACCTGGAAGGCGGGGTTACGTTGTTGCTCCGATGATATGATGGGTGATGATGATTATGATAATGGTGCGCCAGGAGAGTCCCTAATCCTAAGCTTAATCTAAGATGAATATGAATGATGATTGCGATGGCCATATGAATTCGGGGACCGTTTGGGTCTTAAAGTTTTCCTGACATTTGTTTTACCGCTGAGGAAAAACCCCGATAAAAACCTCACCCAGAAAAACTGTCCCGACCGAGGATCGAACCCGGGCCCGCTGCTTGACAAGGCAGCTGATCGTTATAATAATAGATGTATAACAGTATATTAAGATGCGAGGTTGGGAAGTGGTTTTTTACAGAAGTGAGGAAATGTTTAAAAACCGAGCGATAGCGAGGTTTTTAATTTCCGAGATTCTATAAAACATTTCTCAAACGTGCGCTATACGTTATTTTTTTTTTTTTGCGCGATGGTGTTTTCAAAATAATAAATAATAGTAAAATAATAATATCTTTGTTGGAAAAATTTACGTTCATTATAAACAACTGACTAACGTTAATAGCGTGGGCAATATTTATTAGTTGAGACTACAGCAGGCCGTGATACAATCAGACATAAAATGGCGGGAAGTACGCATTTATTGTTTTACATTGTTTCAAATACAGTTCAGTTCATTTAAAATGCAGTGATTTGTTTCGTATAATGTATATTAACACTACCTTTTGGATATATATTTGTAGCTATTTACATTATACGTAGCATACATAAAGGTCAGTGATTTTACTTGCCGCACGAGGTTTGTAATATGTAATATTACAGTATAGTTATTTAGGTTGGCAACCCCGAAATGTAGGAAGTTGAACACTTTCAATCATGGTATCCATTGCTGTAAGTACGACAAAATGCACTATCGCGCAAAAAGTATATTAAATTACTTACTATTCAAAAAAACTTATAGAAGTATATCCAAAAAAGTGGAATAGTGTTGACCTTGTGAAATAGATTTTTTTAGATGTATTTAGATTTATTTATTTAGCCTGGTGGAGTTAAGGCCATGTGGCCTTCTCTTCCACTCACCAGGGCAAACATATATTACATCAGAATATAACAATCACAATGAACTCTAATATAAATACTAAATAAAAATTTGATCAAAAAGATAATATCTATTATATTATGATCTATAATGCAACTAGTTAATGTTAGTTAAAATTAAGACTAAAACTAATAATAAAATGTATACAATCAAGACATATTAAATCGTCCCTGTCTAATGTATATAAAAACAAAGAAAAATAATGAGATATAGAAAACTAATTTTACGTTTGTACAATATATAAACAAAACAAAAGGAAATATTTGTTAATCTTAATTATTTTCATAGATAATTAATTATTAATTGTTAAAAGAATACTATCAGTGAGGTGTATAAGTTAGTTTGTTATTAAATAATTCTTTAATTTGTTTTTGAAGGCTGTTATAGTTTGACAGTCTCTGGCATAGGGCGGAAGGGAATTCCATGTTTTGGTAAGCGAGACCGTAAAAGATAATGAATAATATACTGTGTGATGAGGAGGGATATAAAGGACAATGTGCTGATGGGATCGAGTGTCAAGATTATGTGTGTCGGATAGTCTGATGAAGCTGTTCCATACCGCCATACATTCGAACGTTTTATAACTTTCGGCACTTCTTTCGGAAAATTGTAAAACTACTGGTAGTGAGGACCGATGAGAACTGGCCCACTTAAAACCCTGATTGGCGTTGGCCCTACAGGTTTACAGAAATGATGAATATCTATTCAGGTGGGTGGAAATGAGATTTCAACTTGGCATCACTTTCCTTACTGATATGGACAAAACTTGAAAGAAAAGGTCAGAACCAAGAATATAACTGGAATCTCGTATCTACCTCTCAAGGTGAAATTGATTATAACCCAGTATTATTGTCAACAAAGTCTACAATTATATATGACTTTCGTTTGAAATTTCTCCTCAAGTAAGATAATTAGGCCATCTCCGACGACACGCTGTACACTTGGGTACCCCCTTAATGTGCATATAAGACCCCTCCACGACTCTGTCACGTGCCACTTGTGATGCGTAATGTACAGTGTTCAGTGGATCTATGTGAGAGTGCAACTGAAGGTAAGATATTACTTTAACGGTCCTTTATGTGACGTAGGTGAGGATTAAGGTGTGAAATTAAACACAGACGTGCTATTATGCTTACAAGGACTCTTGTCGTCCCAACATCTCTCAAAAAACGTTAAACTAAAAATATATAAAACTGTTATTCTCCCAGGTATATTATATGGACATTTTTATTATATGAAATTTTTATGAATTTTTTACGAGCAGTTAAGGGATGTACAAGACGAGATCATATAAGGAACGAAACTATAAGAGAAGATTAAATGATAAATAAAACTTAGTTTTATTTGATTTCATATTTATTAAGATATAATTCAGTGACAGCTGTTTCGGTATACTGTGCCTTCTTCAGACATGTTAACAAATTATAACATGTTAACAAATTCATAATTTGTTAACATGTCTGAAGAAGGTACATTGTACCGAAAAAGCTGTCACTGAATTATATCTTAATAAATATAAAAATCAAATATAACTAAGTTTTATTTTTATTTAATTAATACTATGGATTTTCATCAAGTAAACACCAACTCAATTGATTATAAGAGAAGAATTAGGAGTAATATCAAATGTACATCATATCTATAATTACAAGAAGCGATGGACTGAACACCTGCAACAAATGGATAACAACAGACTTCCAAAGCAGGCTTGGACGTACAAACCACGAGGGAGAAGAGATCATGGCAGACCAAGAAAGCGACGGAGTATAGAGCTGGAACATGCCATGGAGCATATACTGTGAAGATGATGATGATATATTATTTGGATGCGAAACATGGACTCATATTTTAAGGGAGGAGGAAATATTATGAGCATTTGAGAATAAACTTCCTAGGAACATTTTTGGACCAAAGAGAGATGAACAGACAGGCGAATGGAGAAAACTACTTAACAGTTAGCTACATGATCTTTATAGGAAACCAGATATAATAAGAACAGTTAAGTTTCGTAGACTGCGTAGGGAAAGAAATGTGACACGAATGGAGAATGAAAGAGGGGCATGATAGCTTCTTGTAAGAAAACCAGAGGGAAAACTCAAGTTGGTAAACCAAGAATGAGGTGGGAGAATAACATTAACCATAATTTGAATGAAGTAAATTACACAGGGGATGATTGGAAAACATTAGCTCAGGATAGGTTGTGTGGAGAGCTTGTGTCCGCGGCCATGAGCCTACGAGTTCGATAGTGTCATAGTGCCAGTGAGTTAGTTAGTTAATTATTAAGTGATATTTACAATTACCATACAGTTTCGGATCAGAAAAAAAATATACAACAATAAACTTGGGTAGAACCGACCGAGGTTATTCGGCGATACATTTGAGAAATCACACTCGGCAGCAGATCTTGTGTTCAATTCTCGACGCCGACCAACCTGACTTATATTTTTTCGTAACGTTCTTCAGTCATCAAGGTAAATGCTCGATTAAATTTTTATTATCGGGGCCCATTTCTTCACAAATACAATTTCATAATATCATAAAAATTAAATCAGTGTTCTAAAGAAACACATGCCAAATACAACAATAGAAATTTACAGCCTGCTTAATGGACCGAAGATAATAGGAATGATATGACCCTAGAATAATAGCGTAATTTTAATTGAGAATTCATATCGACATTAAATATTGCGACCTCGATCTTGGATAAAGTTAAAGTGAGAATAAAATAAAATAATTTATGCTGAATGAAGTTTATAAATATCGGAAGTCATTAGAATCATTGCAAGTGAATCTACCGGTAAATTGTGTCTAGAGAGTTCTCATTTTAGGTTCTATTAATCCACAACACGGCACTTTTGTCTATATTTCACTTCCGAAGTAACCGATAGCCTGGAATTTTAAGTCATCATATACATTATAGAAAATAAAATATTTCAGTGGTATGGCCATGTCAAAAGAATGCCAGAGCCAAGATTGCCTAAACTTATTATGGAAAGAAAGAAGATAGAAAGACAAAAGAAAACCTGGATAGAGGGTGTGCAAGCGGCTATAATTGTCAGAAGATTGGAGGAAGATCATTGGATGGACAGAGAAGAATGGCGTTTGGTTTCCGGAAGACGGCGGCAGTTGTCTTGATACCAGATGACGATGATGATGATAAAATTAATTTATTTCGGCAGGATTTAAACCCGCGATTCATGGATCCAGAGATAGGCATGATGCTCACTAGACCACTAGAGCGACTTGAAGGAATAAATTAATAAACTTATTAATTGGTCATTAGGTTTGGAACGGGGTTTACAAAAGTAATCACGATAAGTAGGCATTTAAACTGAAAATTAATGAAATATTATAAAGAAAATAGAAACTTGTGTTAAAGGAATAATATGACACGGATCTACTATATTCTAGTGACACTTATAGTACAAACATTTCCCTCGAAGATTAATTTTTTTGATTTCCCATTTTTTTACGTTTATTTGAAATTTAGTTCATTTTTGCCTTCTTCATGGGGCCTTCTTTTGTCCTTTCTTTACCCAGTTTAACTCTCTTGTAATGGCCTTACAGTATAATAACCTTTCGGGACCAAATTAAATCTTTACATTGCACACAATTTTTGGCCGCAGAAGGACATGAAGGGCCCTCCCTGAATGAGTTATCAGCACAATGTAAGGGCCCCACCTCGTGAAAATAAAACATTTAAGAAAAACACACCATTATAAATATATTCAGACACACCGGTCATTCATGTATACGTGTAGATCGTATTAATTGTGTATGTAGTGCAGACAATAAATTATATAATGTCCACCCCGGTGGTCTCGAGGTAGCGGCGGCCTTGTCCTCAACTGTAAGACAATGCAGGAAAACTTAAAGGCCCAAACGGTCCGAAATCATATGGCCACATCACATTATCATCATCATCATTATCATCCTTCACCGGGTGTAAACACGGGAAGCTACCACACCTACAAGTCCCTAGTAAAGTTTGCAACATAGCAAGAAAATACTATGATTGCAGTGAAGGACATCCCTCGGGCACAACTACATGGATATATATATTCATTGTTTATACATTTTTAAAATGTAGTGTATAGCCATGTAGGTATTTGTTAAAATATGCATATTTTCTTATTTTAATTTTATTCATGGCAAAAAAATGACACGTACGCCAAGCAGGCCCCGGCGCAATGTAAATTCAAATTGTCTCCTTTCTTTTGAAAGACAAAGCAAATAGATTCCATTACTACTAAATAAAAAAAAATAGTTCCGGGGACTATAATGAGAACTTATTTTTTTTTTTTGTGTTTGCTTACTTCTTTTTAAACTTGGATGTAATTATGATATCTATGTATAGTATGGAATTTTATTACATTTCGAAAAAGATACAGTTCATTTACATTGCGCACGAGCCTGTGTTGGCCTTAACTGCATATTTTTGTTCAATGAATAAAAAAACCTACGAATATTATATATATATATATACACAAATACATAATCCTGGGCCCTACATTATACAAACATTAGCTCATACATAAAAAAGGCATAAAAACATGAATACTAACTCTCCCACGTTGTGTCTAGGAGCGTGCTGCACCTGGCTAAGCAGCGGGCCCGTGTTCGTTCCCCTGATCGGGACAAGTTCCTGGGGATAGTTTTTTCGGGGTTTTCCTCCGCTGTAAGACAAATGTCAGGAAGTTTAAAGGTCCAAACGGTCCCCGAACATCATCTGGTCATCATTAACATAGTCATAAGTTTAGGTTAAGGCCTCTCCTGCGCATCATTACCATCTCTCTCCTATAATATAATCATCGGGCAGCGTAACTCCGCTTCAGGCGCCCCAACCTGAGAGTGGGTTGCAATACGCCATGCCAGGAGAGAATACCAGAATGTCGAAATGACAACGTGGTGGCATAAACAAATCTATAATACTTTCACAATAATACACATCTATACCCATAGGGTACATAAAAAAGACCCCTGTGTATAGATATAATTTTTTGTAATCTCATATTTGTAAACATAAATAAAAATTAAGCTATAGAACACATTAAAAAACACACCCACCCATGAGAATATTACCCCAACCCTCGCAGACAGCAAATACTCTAGCAGGTTCTTTGTCTGCTTATATAAAATACAATTTAAGATCGGAAACAAATGTCATATTGAAGTTCTTATTATTGATAGGCCAAATACATGTTTCCCAATTGATCTCCAATTTTACTATCCCTCAGTTCCCTTACTGTATCCAAAAACTTGTATGTTTTCACTTCACTTTCGACCCGTCTTAAAATATCCTAACATGCCATTCTCCCACGAATCGACCTGAGAAATCGGCTATTCTATGTAGCTGCAGGGCGTCTGTCTCAAGCAGTTTAGTTTCGGGTTAGGCATTGAGTGGTTTCACAGGTGGAAACAGGGATTGGTATAGTGTTCATGTGCATGTAACAAATTTCCGTCGTCATCTCACATGTTTATGTTAAACAGGTGAAGCCGATCTGGCAATTGTAACTTTTTGCGCTTGTGTTGCTATTATTGTTTTAACAAAAGCTTATTGAGCATAAAAAATTCAATAATGAAGAGTATTACATATTGACAAAGGAACCCTTCTTCATAGAAGAGCTCCATCCGGACCTTCTCGTAACGGCAACAGATGCCTATAAAGAACTGCTGAGGGAACTTAACGAGAAGAGAGAACAGATATGGTTTGAGTTCTACGCAACGGATGCGATGATCTACAGGGAATGGACAACAGCCAGATACGACCACAGACACACCGTGACAAGAGTCGCGGTCCATGGTTTCCACCACCGGTTATGCACAACAGTGAAACACCATAACCCAGAAGAAAAATGCAAGTGCAAACTATGTGTGTCGCACTGCGACCGATATCACCTATTACAGCGTAAAAACATAGGAACCTCCATAACGGTCTTCTGTAAGACATGAAAATAATTGTTTCTACAACATTGGCTGCAATAATATCTATTATTAATAATCAATGAAGTTCCACCGCTGTGGTCTCGAGGTAGCGTGCTGTCACGCAGCGGGTCCTGGTTCGATCCCCGGTCGGGGCAGTTTTTCTGCGTGAGGTTTTTATCGAGGTTTTTCCTCACCTGTAAAACAAATGTCAGGAAAACTTTAAGGCCCAAACGATTCCCGAAATCATATGGCCAGCCAGCATCCTTATCATCATCATCAGCATCCTTCACCGGTGTGGAAAGCAACGGGAAGCTACCACACCTACAATTCCCTAGTAAAATGGATTAATAATGAAGAGTATTCTTTGTACACCCTAGTTGTGCTACGCGGAATGTTTGTACACTCTATGAACGGCTTGAATCAGACGTTCTGTACAGAAATTAAACATTGAACGATTTATTTTTTCTAGTTTCTATTTTTTTTATTTGTAACATTAACAATTATTCTAATTATGAGACCAAATATTGTTAGAGATTTGATTGGTTTAAAATGGTTTATGGTTAACATTTTATTGTTTAGTAATTTATTGTCAATATACTAAAATAAGTCTCATTATACTGTGGTGAATACTGCTTTATTAAATCTTATTGGGGATATTGCTTTATTGATGATGATTGTTTGAATATTAAATATTGGCAGTTAAAATATCATTTAATATTTAAATGTACAACAAATTTTGATATAGGTCTAAACTATAAACAAATTATTTATATTTAAATTTCCAGAATGCAATTCTCGAGGTAATTTTATTTTAAAAGCACCATAAATAAATCGTTGTGAATGAATATCCTTGATTAAATATTTTGATGCTTTGGTATACAACGATTGGGTTCTTTTTTATTATTGGACACAATTATATTTTTCATATATATTGTAATTATTAATTTTCTGGGCCTGTTGAAATTTGCCCAATGATCAAAAATAAATAAATAACACAAAATTGAATATTTTAATATAAAATGTACAATTATATGATAAACATATATGCTTATTGTGGATATATGTTTACTGTTTTTGAAAAATGATTCCCGAACAAGAGATTCTCCAAAGGAAGATAATAATAGCCTTTTAATATTACTAGCAGTGTAACAATAATTTTTATGTTATGAAAAATTATAAGCAAAGAATGCATATAAGTAGGCCTATATGTTTGTGAAGAATGCTACAGTTCGGAATTATTTATATTACATATTCGAGTACAAAATATTGGAGCACCCAATGATAATTATTATTATGACTATTTAACTCATGCCCCAAATGGTAGTCAATGACTAATCACATTTCAATGAATTTTTATTTACAACCAATCACAGTCGTTTTCCACCTCGATTTTATCGCTTTCATATTATCAAGTGGCTTCCAGATCGTATATATATTGAGCACGAATGTAACCAGATTCTGATTGCGAGATAAAATGGAAAAACATTCTTAGCAATTGAGTATACCACACAAAAAAAAACACTGTTTGCACTTTCTTAAACGTGTTATTTCCCAGGTATTAACGTTCCAGAAAAACATGATTGACATATTTACATCATAGGACATTAGAAATTAATTAATAACCTGTAATGTTGGTTAAAAACAGTTTGATGTGTTTCATTTTTTCTCCACTAGAGTGCATTCTTACAATATTGCGATTCTATTTGGCAATAAATATGATCTGGTTGCAGCGATGAACAAATGAAACATAACAAACGTTTTCCATTTGTTTCCAAACATCGCCGTTTACATTAAATATATAAATATTTTAAAAATAACTATATTTAAATAGTCCACCGCTGTGGTCTCGAGGTAGCGTGCTGCCTTGTCACGCAGCGGGCCCGGGTTCGATCCCCGGTCGGGGAGGGTTTTATCTGGATTTTTCCTCACCTGTTAGGAAAAATTTAAGGCCCAAACGGTCCCCGAAATCATATGGCCATCATGATGATCATCATCATCCTTATGATTATCTTCATCATCATCCTTCACCGGTATGGAAAGCAACGGGAAGCTACCATACATACAATTCCCTAGTAAAGCTGCAAGCATAGCATGAAAAATGCTATGATTGCAGTGAAGGACCTGCCTTCGGGCAGAATTACTATGGATGGATGGATATTTAAATAATGATTTGTGAGTTAATAGCTTAATTTTATTCGTTAAATAGTCCTAACAAATGCCACTCTTGATTTCCAATTTCGCAAGGATAAATTCACTCCTCACTTCGTGAGTCCTGAATTTATCGATAATTTGGAAATCACTCGTGGCTAAAAACTAGGCATATTAAAGACTTTTGAAATAAATCTAACAATGGGAAAATTTAGGAATGTATTTTTCAGCGGTACCAGAATTTATATTTTCAAATTTAATCATTGTATTTTATAATATTATATTTGTAACAAATTACAAATCACAGAAAATCATTACCTGTACTGAGTATAATTTGACTCTCGTTTTCCCATTACCACAGGTATCATAGTTTAACGGTATCATTATTAACTTATTAACATTGGCATTGGACAAAAAAAGGTGGTTTTGAGATTTTATAGAACGAATAATAATAAATAATTAGTCTTTTATAATTCTAATGAATTATTTTTTATTGAATAATATAGACATAATATACAGTAATCTATAAAATATCCATAATCCACATGTCTGATAAATAAACTATTCCTTATTGAAGTATGGTGCATAACATAACCATTTCCAAGGTAATTGTTGGTAAATGTGAACTAAGACATAAGAAACCACTGTGAACTACTTCTACTAGAGTTCTATACCCGAATGAGAATGGTGGGGATTCGTCACTAGGCAGGAAAGATGAAGCATACGTCTGTAGTCTGTAGAGCGTAGAACGTAGGCCTACATACTACTAAACATGGTGAAAGGATAGCAGATACGTTACTAGAGCTTTTATGAAAATATCACTATCATTTGATGATATGTCCTACACATAATATATTGCACATCGTATTTAAATTTATATTTAATATATTCCTGCAAAGCTAACGCTTTAAGTTAAGATAAACTTATATAAGGTCTTGAGTAGGCCTACTTATTATAATAATAATAATAATAATAATAATAATAATAATAATAATAATAATAATAATAATAAATTAGATTTATAAAAGAAGAAACAATTAAATTGGTACGGACACATTAGAAGAATGGAAGAAGGAAGACTACCTAAGATAATCATGGATTGGGAACCACAGGGAAGGAAAAAGAAGGGTAGACTAACTATTACGTGGATTCAGGGAATCAATGAAGCTAAGAGGGAATGGGAAATAGAAGAAGATATATGGATGAATAGACAGGAATGGAAAAATGTGTTGAAACAAATGTGTAGTTAACTGTGAACATGGGTACCGGAAAGATGTATATTGATTGTAAAAGCCGGAATAATAATAATAAAATAATAATAATAATAATAATAATAATAATAATAATAATAATAATAATAATAGTTTTTATTAAGGATTTTCTCTACATTGCAGTAGTTAGATGTTAATTATATAATTTTTTACCTGGTAAGTCAGTCGTCCTCCAACGTCAAGTTGTTTACACTTCTTAAATTATTCTAATGTGGGAGGCCTTTCTAAAACATGGTTTCGTCTTCTGCGTTTTAACTGGAACTCATGCATTGTGGAGTTCCATTTAAAACGCAGAAGACGAAACATTGTTTTCGCAAGGCCTCCATATTAGAATAACTTGAAGAAGTTTACCACAACTTCGTTGAGGACGACTAGACTTACCCGGTAAACACTTATATTATTAACATCTTATTACATAACCTCAATGGTGCTTTAACAAAAAACAGACTTTCAAAAGTGTTGATTACAGTCGTTTATCCTTCAGTCCAAACGTATTTTGCTCCACCACAGATTTTTATCCTCAGAATCTTCCTCAATAATAATAGTAATACTATTTTTTATTATGAATTTCTCTACAATACAGTAGTTTTCCTACAATCCATTGTAAATTTTACTCCTCCATGCATCTCTATTCTCTGTATCACTCTCTATTAATCCTCTCGGTACCATACTCCTCAGCACTCCTAGATCCCATTGTTTGGTTATTGGTCTACCACTTGATCTTCTGTTTCCATCCCTCTTCATCAAATTTAGATCATCTTAGGTATCCCATGTCCTCTTTGCTCCCTTTGACGTAGCCTAACGAATTTCAGTTTTCTCTTCTTTCTTCATAAGTTGTAGAACATTGTTTTTGAACATACATTACTTCTCAATTACTTCTCGCTGATTTTAGTATTCCTAATTTTGTTCTTGATTTTCTTCAAGCCGCGCCCAGTCCCCCCCCCCCAGAATCAATAATAATATGATGATGATGATGATAATAAGTTAATAATAATAATAATAAATAATAATAATACGGCCTTATATTACACTCAACAAATCAGATATACAAAATGCATTCATGTACTATTAGCTAGTACCCGGCGTGCGCTGCTACGCCTAAATAAATTAAATGTGTTTCTATGCTTAGTTGGATAAGTAAAAAGAAAAATAATTATACATTGATATCGTACTTATTTTTATATACCCCTTTCTTTATTACTCTCGTCAACGGCGTTGCCCGGAAATCTATTTATCACCCCGAGTATTCTTAGCATAAATGAGCTTGAAACACAAAAATGGTTATTGAGAGTTTATCCGTAAAAGACAGACATATGCTGTGGCAGATTTTTTTGTAGATGTTTTTGAGATATTCAATTCTGTGTACATTAATTTGGTGTATATGTTATTATTTAGGCAGACTAAGTCATGTAAGCGTCCTAAAAGTTCAGAAAATACGTTTTTCACTACAAAGGGTGATTTCTAAGGACGAAGGAATTGAGTATTACAACTCTCTTATAGCCTAAAAACCCTTCCGGGAATCTTCTGAAAATGCAAAAAGTCACAACAATCAGATGAATCGTGTACTAATGCATAAAGGATATACAAACAGACAGACAGACAGACAGATAGACAGAGAGACATACATTTGTGTATATATATATATATATATATATATATATAGCTAATTAAAACTCGAACAAATATTAAATATTACTAATATAAAAATGGTTTAAGAATAAATACAATTGTTTTAAATAATACAGTTGTTATAAATACATGTAATTATGAATAATTTATGATTTTATCAAGAAACTTATAAATCATAAGTTATATTGCAATAAAAAGTGACGCTACTAAAGAGCTTTAAGAAAGAATGCTAATTTTTGCTTGAAAGTGACTATTGACCGGTAGCGAATTCCAACAACGGGAAAACGAGACATTATGAGACAGTGAAAGAAGAAGAAGAATAAAATTATGTCATAATGTATGTTTAGACTCATAGTTAATTTTTGAGAAATAACATTATGAGGTTCGTCCACCGCTGTAGTCTCGGGGTAGCGTGCTGCCTTGTTACGCAGCGGGCCCGGGTTCGATCCCCGGTCGGGACAGTTTTTCTGGGTGAGGTTTTTATATGGGTTTTTTCTCACCTGTAAGACAAATGTCAGGAAAACTTTAAGTCCCAAACGGTCCCCGAAATCATCGCAATCATCATCATTCATATTCATCTTAGGTTAAGCTTAGAATTAGGGACTCTCCTGGCGCACCATTATCATCATCACCCATCATATCATCGGGGCAACGTAACCCCGCCTTCCAGGCGCACAGCTTCAGAAGTGGGTTACAAGTACGCCATGCCAGGAGAGAAACCAGGAATGTCGGAAGACAACCTGGGGCATTAAAAAAATCATTTTGAGGTTCTAAATTCAATGAATGAATGAGTCATTTCTTATCTTACCTCATAGATTATGTTTTCTTAAACATGGGAAGAGGAACTTCCCTCCCATTTTCAACCGACATTATGACTGTTGAAAATGGGAGAGAGGTTCCTCTTGAAAACTGCAGTTCCCGTGTTTAAGAAACCATAAAATATGAGGTAAGATAAATTACTCATCCATTCATATTTTTAGACTGTTGTCTGACATTTTTTGGCATAAGGGTTTTAGTTTCCATAAGCTACATTAGATTTTTACTACAGAAATCAAGTGACGTATTTAAAAGCATGAAATTACTTAATTAGTAATTGAAATACCATGCACTAAATGTAACTGTGATGGCACCCTTGTCATGCGAACATGCGTGTTGTGTATTATGTCACGCATGTTTCACCTTCACATTGACTTGTGTTACACTTATTTGGGATGTGCTACAAGTGAAACCAATGTAATTGTTTTGACTATTTAACTCATGCCACAAATGGTAGTCAATGACCAATCACGTTTCAATTAATTTTGTTTTACAACCAATAACAGTCGTGTTTCACCTTGCTCTTTATCGATTTCTCTTTATCAGCTCCTGCTTTAGTGATAAAGAAAGCCCCTCCTTTTTTAATATTCTGAACAGATCAGAGCAATATTTTTCTCTAACAAATAAATTGAATATAGCAAATGATAAACAGATTCCGATTTTACTGAGTTGTTTACTAAAACAAAAATAAATGAATAAATTATAGTGTTGATTGTAATATACAGTTTGATGTGTTTCATTATTTCTCCACTAGAGTGCATTCTTGCAATTTTTTTTCCCCCCAAATGCCCCAGGTTTATCTTTCGACATTCCTGGTTTCTCTCCTGGCATGGCGTACTTGTAACCCACTTCTGAGGTTGGTGCGCCTGTAAGGCGGGGTTACGTTGTCCCGATGATATGATGCGTGATGATGATGATAGTGGTGCGCCAGGAGAGTCCCTAATCCTAAACTTAACCTAAGATGAATATGAATGATGATGATTGCGATGGCCATATGATTTCGGGGACCGTTTGGGCCTTAAAGTTTTCCTGACATTTGTCTTACAGATGAGGAAAAACCCCGATAAAAACCTCACCCAGAAAAACTCTCCCGACCGGGGATCGAACCCGGGCCCGCTGCGTGACAAGGCAGCACGCTACCCCGAGACCACAGCGTTGGACGCATTCTTGCAATATTGCGATCCTATTTGGCAATAAATAAAATGATCAAGTTGCAGCGAATATACATAACCTCACATTTCTGATTTGTTTTCAAACATCGGCGTTCACATTAAATATATAAATATTTTAAAATACCGGTAACTATATTTAAATAATGATTTGTGAGTAAACAGCTTATTAATTTTATTCGTTAAATAGTCCTAACAAATGTCACTCTTGATTTCCAAATCCTCTAGATCACTTCACGAGTCACGATTTGAAAATCACTCTTGACATTACTTATGATCAATGTCTCACTCATTATACGTAGCTCTATGTCAAGGCCATGAAACAAATTACATTCCGAAGTCTGGGAATCAGCGCTTGGCCTAAAACTGTAAAATATTGATACATTTGCCCGTCGCTGTGATGTGACCGATTGAATCTCTACTTTTCACTTTGGCGTCCAGTGTTCGATTCCCGTTAGTGTAGGAGAATTTAAATCTCCGCATTCGTCCTGGACGTGTGTTGCTTGTATTGCCTTGTACAGTTTTCGGCAGTTGCACTGACATTCAGTCCAGCATGGGTACTTTTTTTACGTGTGGTTGCAAATTCCCCGCTATCTACCTACAGGTGACCAGCCCAGGACATAGACCTGTCCATTGGAGTGTGTAGAACTTAAAGCGTAGGATTAATAAAAAAGAAAACGAAACATCATCATCATCTGCGTTCATGGATTAGGTCTGTTGACCCGTTCCGACTTCAGCCCATCTCTTTCCTAGGTCTGCCCACATCTCGGGTGCCTTTAGGTTTGTATTTTGTTATTTGTTTTGGATATCTATCTTCATTCATTCTGTCTATGTGTTGCTTCCATTTTTGTCTATATGTATCTATTTTATCAGTTATTGCAAATATTTCAAGTTCCTGTCTTATTTCTGTGTTCTTGATTCTGTCTTCCTTAGTGCACCCTTTAACAGATCTCAAAAATTTCATTTCTCGCCGTCGTTATCCTACTTAGATCTTGTTTTTTATGTATCCAGGCTTCTGATCCATAGAGCAGTACCGGTACTGCCAACGTTTTATAAAATTTCAATTGGGTCTCTCTTGTTGTTTTATTATTTAGTGATCGTTTTATCGTACCGCATATTCCATGGACTTTTGCTATTTTATTAGTTATATCATTATCATAATTAAATGAAATGTCACATCCTAGATAATTGAGATGGTTCACCTGTTCTATGATTTTTGTTTCCTATTACTATTTTGGATCTGATTTGATTTTTCCCTTGGAATGCCATTACCTTAGTAACATAAATAGTTTAATTAAGATTATTATCCATTTCAATATTTTTTATCAATTATTAAAGTTTTAAAATTCCGATCTGTCTCATGGACAAGTGGTCAGCGTTTCTGACTAAAGGTCATGAGGTTCCGGGTTTGATTCCCGGTCAGGCCATAGGAATTTTTCCTTAAAGCGAATTATTCATATGGTTGCCCATGGCCAGTAAATTAGGTTAAGTTTAGGTTATGGACTCGCCTGACGTTTCATTGTAATTTATCACCCATCGTATCATCGGGGTAACGTAACTCCGCCTTCAAGGTGCACCTAAAAATTGATTACAATTCCGCCAATGCCAGGAGAAAAAGTCAGAAATATCATAAAAGACAGACTGGTGGCATTGGACAAAAAAAAGTATTTCCAATACCTGTAATAAAAAAGTTAATACCAATCTTACAGTAAGAATACCTATAGCTAAGACTAGATACATATTCTTAAATAAAAAACAGGAATATGTACTATAAATTGTTTTACGAAAAATAAGGGCTATTAACACTTCCACAAAATATAATAAATAATTATTTATCATATTTTGTGGAAGTGCTAATAAATTATAATTTATAATCTATATTTAATAAATAAATAATAATTATTATCAAGATGGCAGATAACAGTGAATTTAAGAGTTTTCATTTCAGAATATTACAAAAGTCTACGTTCCTGTACGAATAAGTTATCACAACAAATATAGTAAGATTCTGACACTAAGAATTACTGAAATCTAATTTTTACACATTGGAAATATGCATTCTATTTTTTGAGACTTAAAAAAGAATGATATTTAAAATACGTATTTTCTTCATAACAAATAGCCGATAATTCTGATTGTTTATTACTGGTAAAATTACTTTTTTGAAAGTGATGAAAGGATGAGCGAATGCAGTATGTTTCGAAAAATAATTTATATCGTTTGAACATTGTTATATGAAGTAAAGAGGAAATATTTATGTATGACTTTTATTGAAGATTTCATATCTTTCTACATTAAGTTTCTCCTTGACAATAAAAATTCTGAATACGCTGGAATACGGGTCATTGCATAGAAACATGTGCAATAGGATAATATGATGGAACCACCTCCCTTAATTAGGTATGATCTCACTCTACAATAAGTCGTTTTACTTTCTACAGGACAACAACCGGTTCATCACGACCTACTTGATTCGGCAATACCTTCACTCACTGCTGATCAGTTGGTCGCTTGTTCAGTAAGATCATGGCCAATGCAACTGTGAGTATTGAATTATTATTATTATTATTATTATTATTATTATTATTATTATTATTATTATTATTATTATTATTATATTAACATTATTGCATTTTTTAATTATTTGTGTCGACATGTCCTTTTATCCAGTGAAAATGAACATTATATAGGGATTTATTATTATATAGGAATTCATGGAGGAATAAAATTATAGGAAAACTACTGTATTGTATGGAAATTCCTAATAATAATAATAATAATAATAATTATTATTATTATTATCATAATTATCATTATTATTATTATTATTATTATTATTATTATTATTATTATTATTATATTGTCTATATAAAACTATTGTTCTACCAGTTATATTATATGGATACGAAACATGGACTCTTACTTTAAGGGAGGAAAGGAGATTAAGAGTATTTGAGAATAAAGTACTTAGGAAAATTTTTGGACCAAAGAGAGGTGAATAGACAGGTGAATGGAGAAGACTACATAACAATGAACTATATGGTCTTTATAGGAAGCCAGATATAATAAGAACAGTTAAGTCTCGTAGACTGCGATGGGCAGGACATGTTGCACGTATGGGGAATGAAAGACTTGCATGGAGCTTCTTGTAGGAAAGCCAGAGGGAAAACGCCCAGTTGGTAGACCAAGAATGAGGTGGGAGAATAACATTAACTATGATTTGAGGGAAGTAGATTAAACAGGAAATGATTGGAAAACATTAGCTCAGGATAGGGATGTATGGAGAGCTTATGTCCGTGCGGCCATGAACCTACGGGTTCGATAGTGCCAGCGAGTAAGTAAGTATTATTATATTGTCATTGTTGCTGTTATAGTTAACCAACATTATTATTTAAAATTATAAACTATAAATAATACTTGATTCCATGTCGATGCGTCTAAGTAACAAAATATTGTCTAATTAAATAATAGTCTATAGGGCATGTTAGTAATTCTCTAACATCTAAAAACTAGAGTCAAATGTTAAAATGTTTTAAAAAATACAATTCCTGGTCATGTCGAATCCCGCGCTGTAGCCAAGCGGTCTAAGGTACTTCGCGCAATTTTCGGGACATGCGCTGATTCGAGTCCCTATGAGGGAAGAAATGTTATAATGAAATTTCGGCCAGGTGGGACCGGTGCTCACCCGGCATTGTAAGGAATTTTTAGTAGCTATGATAAATAGCGGCTCCAAGGTAAGGAAACCAGCTATAACGGCTGGAGGCCCGACATATTGTCCACATGTCATCTCTATGTCTGCATGGTCATCCTCGTTAAGTAACACATATGGATGAGAGGTCAGCAATAGGCTGGTAGGCCGATGACCTTCAAGACCCGTAGCGCCAAGCAGTTCTTGGTCATATCGAATGTATATCAATAGGCTATGTACATATTTAGTCGTCCAGTATTCATGTGTCGAGTGTAAAAGCAACTGATAATAAATTAATTATGAATAATGTTGATGGAGAAATGGGTCTGTAATGATAAAAATAATACAGAATCTACATAATTTGATGTTTAATTACCATAAGTTATATAATAAGAGGAGGCACGGCGTAGTGCAATGGTTAAGGCACTGCGCTATAAGCCGGAAAGTCGAGGGTTCGAGTCCCGGTGGGTCAGGATTTTTAAACTGACACAACCCTTCTGGCGGCACTATGGCCCTGGGGCCGACTCAGTATCTAACGGAAATGAGTACTAGATGCTTGTTCTGGGGGTAAAGGCGACCGTCACGCAGAGTTGACAACCCGGCTGACATTAAGTGCCGATTGTCTAGAAAAAGTGGGAGCCTTAATATCCCACTACCTCAAGGGCCTCCTGAGGCCTGTAGCGGGATACCTTTACCTTTATATAATAAGATCAATAAAAACAAAGAAATTTAAATAAGTATCATTAAATGGTACAATGATTAAATTGTCTCGATTTAAAATAATGTGGCCGGTCAGTAAATTGATTTTTTCAAGACAAATTCGGGATAGGGTTTCAATTATTAGGGTACATTTCGCAATTAGTTATTAATTTGTAAGAATATATTCTTCTTCTTCTTCACTTCCTGGTTTAGGCAAGAGTTGCCTGTTCCGTCTTCACTGATAGATCTAAGACCATCTCTTCCGAGGACGTCCGACATCTCTTCTTCCTCTTGGAAAATAATGGAAGATTTTATTTGGTAATCTTCTTTCTTCCATTCTTTCTACATGTTCTTTCCACTGTATCTTGTTGTTAAATATATTTTCTTTTATGGAGTAGATCTGCAGTTCTTCACGGATATCCTCGTTTCTTATCTGGTCCATTCTAGTGCAGCCTTTTACTCTTCTTAAAAATTTCATCTCCGGCTGCTTGGATTTTACTTTCTTGTTTGGTAGTGGTAATCCAAGATTCACTCCCTTACAAAAGGACAGGGACAGCCATTGTTTTATAAAATTTTAATTTTGTTTGTTTATGGGCTTTATTATGGGGCACGTCGTAGCGTAGTGGTTAGGCACTGAGCTACAAAGCCGGAGGGTCGAGGGTTCAAGTCCCGTTGGGGCAGGATTTTTAAACTGACCCAAACCCTCTGGCGGCACTATGGCCCTCGGGTCAACTCAGTCTCTAACGGAAATGAGTACCAGACGCTTTTTCTGGGGGTAAAGGCGGCCGTCACGCAGGGCTGACAACCCGGCTGACATAAAGTGCCGATTGTCTAGAAAAAGTGGGAGCCTTAATCTCCTACTACCCCAAGGGCCTCCGGGTCTGTTGTGAGATCACTTTACTTACTATGGGCTTTATTATTCAATATTCTATTTATTGTACCACAAATAGCTTGAAACTGATGTGTTTTGTGTTCAATATCTTTATCATACCCATAGCTGATGTCACATCCTAAATATTTAAAGTGGGATACTTGTTCAATAATTTCGTCTCTAATTACTATTTTTTCACGCAGAGTATTTCTTCCACAAAATGCTATTACTTTTGTTTTACTTATTGAAATTTTAAAATTATAATCGCTACATATTGCATTTAGTTTGTAAGCAGCCAATTGTAACAGATCTTCACCATGGTGTAGTAAGACCAAATCATCGGCGAAAAGTAAGTTATTAATACATGAGTTATTGTTCAATCTAAGGCCATTGTCCATTATAATTTTCCATTGTTTCATAATGTCGTCGATATATATATTAAAAAGAGTGGGTGATAGACTACACCCTCCTTGATTTATTAAAATTTCTTCTGACCTTTTTCCATCAGTTTTTATCACAACTTTAGTTTCTTCATATAAGCCTTGGACTTATTTTATTAGATGGTGTGGATATCCTCGTTCCTTCATTATTTCCCATAGTATAGATCTATTTACTCTGTCAAAGGCCTTTTGAAAATCAATGAACAACAAGTATGCTGGCAGGTTAAATTCTCTTCTCTTTTTAATAATTAGTCTGTTTATAATAAACACATTATCACTACAGGATCTTCCTTTTCTGAACCCTGCTTGTTCTTCTTCTAAGAGTGTGTCAGATATCTTCTTCAATCTATTATTTATTAGTTTTGCATATAATTTATAAGTGGAGTTCAATAAGCTGATACCTCTATAATTTTTACTATCTAATCTATTTCCTTTTTTGAAGAGGGATATGGCTTCACCTATTTTCCAATTTTCAGATATTTTACATGTCTTCCAACATTCGTTTATTAAGTTTAATAATCTTATTTCTGCAAATAAACCTGCATACATTATCAGTTCATTGTTTATACCATCTATACCTGGTGCTTTTCTATTTTTCATTTCTTTCAATGCCTCTCTCATTTCGCTTAGAGTAATTCTGTCTATTTCTGATTTATTTTCACTTTCATAAGGGCGTTCTATAACTAACCTTCTTCGTTACACCATAATTCTCTGTAGTGATTCTCCCATGTCTTCAGAAACTAAATAAAAATATATTCAAAATTTCAAAATTAGTGAGCTTCCAGGTATAAAAGGTACTAAACCGAAAATTACAAAAGAAACACAGGGAGTTTTTGATACACCTATACATTTAAGAAGCGTAGATGCGATATGACAGACACAGAAATCTCTAACACAAAAATGAAATACGGATATGGATATTAAAGTTATTTTAAAATAAACGAGTTCTAAGTCCAGTTCATAGAGATGTTTCTTTCTAAACTTGTAATGGTACCAGTAAATGATATGCCTTAAAGCAGTCTTACACTGTGATTAATTTTATTAACTGTTTCTCATTGGGTTTGCCCTAGATGTAGAATTCATTACACTTTAGTTAACTTTCAAGAAATTTTAAAACTTTCATAACTCACTTTAAATAATAGCATAAAAAAACTTAAATTTACCAAACACCATGTAAATACTTTCAACGAAAATGTCACGAGTATTATACCAACCACAAACTTGCTTCGCACTTACTAATCTGTATTTCTCGGAGATAGCCCTAGCTACATCCATCCGAGTTATATATCTTTGATCACCAACAATTCGAAAATTGTGGGTTACGCGAAATACACTACGAAATATACTCAATAACAGTAGCCAATACTAGATACTATATGTCGACCGCTGTGGTCTCGGGGTAGCGTGCTGCCTTATCACGCAGCGGGCCCGGGTTCGAACCCCGGGCGGGACAGTTTTTCTGGGTGAGGTTTTTATCGGGGTTTTTCCTCACCTGTAAGACAAATGGTCCCCGAAATCATATGGCCATCGCAATCATCATTCATATTCATCTTAGGTTAAGCTTAGGATTAGGGACTCTCCTGGCGCACCATTATTATCATCACCCATCGTATCATCGGGGCAACGTAACCCCGCCTTCAAGGCGCCCCAACTTCAGAAGTGGGTTACAAGCACGCCATGCAAGGAGAGAAACCAGGAATGTCGAAAAACAAAACCTGGGGCATTAAAAAAAATATATACTAGATACTATCCCTCTGTCCAACAATATCAATATTTTATTTATTATGTCCTTCTAGCCACATAACTTATTCTCTCAATTTTGGAGATACAGTATTTTTTTTATTAGTTTGGGTTGGTAAAGAGAGATGAACAGACAGGTGAATGGAGAAGACGTCATAACAGTGAACTACATGGTCTTTATAAGAAGCCAGATATAATAAGAACAGTTAAGTCTCGTAGACATGTGGCACGGAAGCTTTTTGAAGGAAAACTAGAGGGAAAACGCCGAGTTGGTAGACCAAGAATGAGGTGGGAGAATAACAATTAACTATGATTTAAGGGAAATAGATTTTACAGGGAATGATTGGAAAACATTAGCTCTGGGTAGGGATATATGGCAAGCTTGTGTCTACGTGGCCATGAACCTATGGGTACGATAGTGCCAGTGAGTTGGTTAGTTTGGGTTTGGTAACCTTATGAAAATTTTATTATCACTGGGACAGATACTTCTGTCTGACAGAATTTTCATTACCTGAGACAGAACAATTCCCATTGACAAAACGGTACATCTTAACAGATCAGACATAACACTAATTGATAGCCGATCCCGATGGAGCAGTATTACCAGAGCAACTTTGGTTCCGATATTCATGGGTTCAAACACGGGATCGATATAATTTTTGGGTCGTAAAAATCCTGACTTTAACTTCTTTCGAATGAAAGCAAAGCCGTGGATCCCGTGTCGTAGATTTACGGCACATAAAAGAACCTCAAGCTTGAAATATTGGATTATGAGCAAAATTTGTCCAACATTTCACGCTCAGATTTAAATTTCGACTCTAATGACATGAATTATTAAATTACATTTTTAAATAAAATTGTCTACAAATAATAATCGACATATCTAAAATAAAAGTTACTTAAGTGACATAGCTAAGGGTCTCAATTATTAGTCAGAATAGCTTATAGTAGGCTATGTCTATCAATAAGGCGCTGGGCTAAATGTTCCACTATTGCACAGTTAAATTGAAATAATTATTTTTCTCACATGGTTAGTTCTGCATTGCTCCTACGCGTATCGGACAAGCAAAAAATATATTTGTGCAACATGACATCAAATGAAAGCTGTAACAATGTATTTTCATGAGATTACTTAATATGTAAGATATTTGTGTACACCGAAAAATAATAAAAGAAGGGAAAAAAAGTATTTTAATACATGTTTTCTACATTAGAAATGGAAAATAAATGCACAGATATGCACGAAAAATAAATCCACCGAAACAGGTTATCCTCAGCTGGTGTTATAATAGAAATCATAATGCTCTGTTTTTTTATTATTTAGGCCTATATTTATTCTACATTTGGCATTTTAGAGTTCGAATAGTAAAATCTTACTTACCGTTAAAGTTTATTCTGGTCTAATTTAATCAAAGTAAAATTATAAATGCAATATAGCATAAAACAAAAACATTAATTTATATACAAATTATGAGGATTGCCTTATTATTATTATTATTATTATTATTATTATTATTATTATTATTATTATTATTATTATTATTATTATTATTATAAGACTTAAAAAGTTATAAATTGAAGTCGGAAACCAAAAATTTATGCGTCACGTGAGTAATATCCGGGCCAAATTCATGAAAAGACGGAAAAGAAAAAGTTGTTTTAGGAATCTACATAATTCCACCAATTAACTAAAAAGTGTTCCATAACTGTAGCATTATACTGATATGTTTATAGACTTTCGCTAAATTTACCTGTATTGTAATTAACAAGTTTTTTTTAAAACCAGTTCATTTCCCTGGCTCCCGGAACAGAAAGTTATTATTTGTTCAGGGGCAAGGTAACGTCAAGGATGTGCCTACATACATGTGAACACATGCTCTTAGTAGGCTTACTAGTAGAGTGAAACATAAATTAACTCAATAGCAAGAGTTTGGAAAAGGTGATCAAAATATGACTAACTCTAACGAACCTGTAGGTTCATGGGCCGCGCGGACATAAGCTCTCCATACATCCTTAACCTGACCTAATGTTTTCCGATCTCCCCTGTATAATCTACTTCCCTCAAATCATGGCAATGTTATTCTCCCACCTCATTCTTGGTCTATGAACTGGGGGTTTTCCTTCTGGTTTTCCTACAAGACGCTTCCATGCACCTCTTTCATTCTCCATTCTTGCCACATGTCCTGCCTAACGCAGTCTAGGAGAATTAACTGTTCTTAATATGTGAAATGCAGGCTTTCACGGCCGGTAATCATAATATTAAAAGATTCCGGGCTATGTGGCCGTGGTCTATAACTGGAGTTTCTTCCAGACGTTTCTCCCTCAACTGCGGAGGACATCTTCAGTGGCGAGTGCTTCTAGGTGCTGTTCCCTTGTCGTAGACTCGACTGTGAATGACTCATCATTAGTGGCGATTGTTTCTAGGTGGTGTTCAAATGTCGTAGACTCGACTGTGAATGAGTCATTCGTGAACACCACCTACAAGCATTCGCCACTGAAGATACCCTCCGCAGTTGAGGGACAAACGTCTGGAAGAAAAGACCACAGCTACAGTACATAGCCCGGAATCTTTTAATATTATGTTCTTATATATCTGGCTTCCTATGAAATCCATGTAGCTCACTGTTACGTAGTTTTCTCAATTCGCCTGTCTGTTCATCTCTCTTTGGTCCAAAACTTTTCCTAAGAACTTTATTCTCAAATGCTCGTAATCTGCTTTCCTCCCTTAAAGTAAGAGTCCATGTTTCGCATTCATATAATATAACTTTTAATTTTAATTATTTAAATGTTTTAATGCACTTGATAAAAACACAGTTCATTTGTGAAATATCTCATGGAACAAATGTTCTTAATTTGGTACAAGTTCAGTTCTTTATACCGCGTACATATTTAATGTAAAGCCTTAGACTCGGAATTTTACTGATCTCCTAGACGGTACATTTTTTCTAAGTGATTTGTTAGTTTCGAAGATTATATATTCCATCTTCCCTTTTCTGTCAAATTTTTCCTATCAAGGGCAGATCAGACTCTTACCTGCGGTGAAAGCAACTGATGTAAGGATGGACACCTGAAAAAGAAACCCTGGTCCTCCAGGTTGGGGGTTGGTGCGGTAGGCCAGCTCCGTCTCATCAGAAAAAAATACAATGCTAAAAAACCCAATAGAGATAAACCGGTCGGATTAAAAGGAAGACGAAACAAGTTACGGAAAAATATAGTCATTTACAAAAATTAGTCTTATATTCTGTAAATTTACCATTTTATTAATTTTATATTTTATTTGAGGGATAATAAACAATTGTTTAAAATGTATAGCGCCATCTCGGTAGACCAGTGGTTAGCGCGCGTGGCTGCCCCGATTGGGATCCCTGGTTCGAATCCTGACGGTTCCGGAGGGGTATTGGTGGTGGGCCATAACAATTTTTTTTTTATTTTTATCAGGGTTCTATCTTTTCCCGAAATATCTATCCCGGTGTTATGGAGATGAGTGGAAGGAAAGATATTTCATGTCGCGGTGCTCAGGGAAGTCTGCCCTCTCAGGCTGAAAATAAAAAATAAATAAATACATAATTAAATCATCGCATGTATTCCTCTCTTCTCGAGTGCGATTTGTGTTTTGTGGAATATTCTCTATCTATAGTGCAATTATTTTAGCTATTTTCCGAGAACGCGCGGCCTACATGATAAACTGGAAGTAAGTCATCGGCTTGTGAAATCTCGTGTACATAATCCCTTATTTCAAGCGCATAGATATCTCAAATTCAATTAGGTCTACCTGTATTTGTTACAAAATATGTTAAAAATTATGTACTTATACCGCCATACATTTCTGATATATATATATTTTAAAGTTTGAATTCACACACATTGATTCAATTTGTAAAATTGTGAATTCAAAATTTCTGAAAATATATCAGAAATGGCAGCAGCCCTAGGACATCATTTTTAACTTATTGTGATAAAGGTAGGTGATTATTTATAATAACTGTAATTAAATTTGAGAATTTAGTAAGGTTGATTTGTGATGTTATGTACACGAAGCTTTACCGGGCTTAATTTGCTTCAGTCCGCCGCGAGTGCTCTGCGTTCAAGGCACAACGCAAAAATAAGAGTACTAGGTACCAATCATACCATATTTCTTCTCTACATTATATCGTTACAGAATATTAAGTATCATATATACCTCAGGTTTCGTAAATTGTTATCCCTTATCTTTTTATTCGTGGTACACCTCGTACACTCTTCTTTTATCATTCTTTCGCACCCAAAATCATATTAAAAATAAATTCGCGCCCAAAATTATGTTAAAAATAAATTATTCCAGTTATCAAGAGAAGGAAGGACATGTATAATTTTATAATATATGTTAAATGTAAAATATTGCAACAACTTCTAACACATTCGTGAAATTATTTATTATTAGGATTTTAATTTCCTAATTTCTCCACTGGACAAAATAACTTACATTCATAATCATATTAGACATACGAAGGATACTTAATCCTGGTTATTGGTGTTTCTAACACCTGGATGATGGTTGTTGGAGTTACCTGCTGACGATCTTATTTTCACGTTGTAATAAATATATATATATATATATATATATATATATATATATATATATATATATATATTATAGGTGAACATGCCATAGAATTGTTTAAGACACACTATACAAAATGAACATTTTTCAGTGTCCTCTATAATTGCCTGTTGTGACTGCTATCAATATTTTATTTATTCTAGAGAGATTCTGTTTTCACCGCCGGGACTTACTTAGAGCATTTGCTGAATGCCGTATGGCATAACACGTTAGTAAACCAGGATTATTATGGAATATTTACCATGATGATTCATGTTGTACTGAATTCCAAAGATAATCTTACAGAATTCCTATTATTTTGAAAACTTAACGCTAGTTTGTATTTAAATAACAGAAAAAATCTCTCTATCTACGTTAGTAATTAATGCTTATTTTCATTTACATATTTTAAAATAATGTCATATTACAAAATACAATCCCACAATAATTTTTCAGAAAATCTAGGCAAGAGTTCCCAGGAATATTCAAGCTGTTTTCAATAGCAAATGTCAAGCTACATCTTTTTAAATTTTGTCTAACCACTACATTATTCTTGTATCTGTTTCAGCCGATCACCGTATTGGTGGTTATGTTCATAACCAAAATTCGGAGCGCGACGATCGACACAATTGACCTGTCAGTGAGAAACACACGACAAGTACAAAAGGGCTCTAATACACAGACATTATCACAGATGTGGCCACCACCACCTCCTCTAGCACCTGGCTCATGGCCTTCTCTAAGATCACCTACACTTACCAGAATTCCTTCAAATCAGAGACCTCTTGGAATTCTAGAATCAGCCTCTTCTCAATTATTCGTTAACAAGAGACCACCTGCATTTCATGTTCCATCTTCTAATCCCTTGAGGAACCCAAAACCGCCAAGTTTGCTAGGAGCGTCTTCATCGTTTTTCACAAGTAAAAAACCTCCGGGATTCGAAAGTCATTCCTCATTTCTAATTCCAAATAACAAATCTCCTGAAAATTTAGAATTCTCTTCATCGTTTAAATCAAACTACAGAACTCCGGGGTTACTTGAAGATCCGAAGCTTGCAACATCACACAGACCACTCACAATTCTTGATCAACAATTGCATTCCTTCAAAGATGACTTAGGTTCAATTCACTCTAATTTTAATAAAATTCCGCAAAATTTACAAAGGCCGAACACTGGGACTGAAAATTCTATATTTAATTCCCAAATATATGACACAACAATCAGAAAACCTCAAACATCTGACACTTACTTATCTGAATCCAGTTTCGTTCCACAATCCCATAGGGATAACGCATTTCAAAACCCAGCACAATTATTTGGTAACGATAACAAGCTCAAGGAAATAAGTTTTCCCCAAGATACTAGCAGTTCAACAGGTCCACGCCAAAACCAGTTTACAGGGAATACATTTACGAAAGTCAATAATTGGGACAATTTCTCTAATCAAAATTCTTTTGGACATTCTTCAAGTAGTCAGCAAAATAATCCACAATTGTTTTCAAGTGCTGACGCCAAATTACAAACTAGTTTCTCATCAGCCCTTGAAAATGAAAATAATCAGAAAGGAAGCGGAATTCTTATAGATAGCTTTTCAGGGACACGCCAAAATCAGGCTTCAGGGAATGCTTTTACAAATCCTACCAAGTGGGAAGATTTCTCAAATCAAAATTCATTTAGGCAATCTTCAAACAATGCTCAGGAAAATTCACAACTATTATCTACTTCAGATACCAAATCACAAAATAGTTTTTCAACAAGATCTCCATTTTTTACAGATTTTGAACCACACAAAATAAGAAACTCGATCAATCAATCTAGTTACGACATAGAGCCCCTCGTACAGTTTTCTCAGAGCATACAAGCGAGTGAACATCATTCCACATATCATGTATCCCCTTCCTTAGACCAACATATATCTGCCTTAACACTCACAAAGGCGCCAGATTTGGGATCATCTGCTACAGATACATATTTAAGGACAACTACGGCTCCGGAACACAAGAAGAAATTGACTCTCAAAGATATTCTTGCTGAAGATTGTCCGGATGCAAAAAATGATGGATACTGCGCATCTCCGCCTAGATATCCAACGTACGTAAATATTTAATTAATTTTTTTAACATGAAACTTATCTCTGTCTTTGTTTGTTTGTTTGTTTCTTTCTTTCTCTTAAAGTTTTATTCACTCTTAGCAGAAGCCGAATATTAACGAACAGAAAAAAAAAGTGTTTTAATAAATGAAAATAAAAGCATATAGCTGATCTGGATAATGACTCGAAGCAATCTTACAATACATCCTGATCGGTCAGTTATTATCAAACATGAGAATACTCCTATTAGTACATCTCTTAGAGCAACGAAAAAGACAACACCAGCAACAGAAACACTAACACCTAAGGCAGCTGCACCAGCACCCAATCTGGACTCACACAACTTTCCTGCTCACTTCCTGCTCTCCCAACTCACCCTGGACCCGCCAACCCAATTCCAAATACTGACCTAAAATTCAACAAACCCTTGTTCTATCAACCCAAATTATCCAAAACCCGCTGCTACTGCAAACAACAGTCACACTTCTGACAAACCTAACTAACACAAATACCTTAATTCAACAAGACTAAACTTAAAGAACAATCACTTAAGAACTCTTTTAAGACTGAAAAGCTTAGGCAAACTTCTCGGTACACAAACATCAAACTTCTAGGAGAAGGCCATCATTTTCATAGCTAAAACATAACTCCCAAACACCAAAAGGCAAGCACCTAATGAAATGGTCATGTCTCCGAAAGGTAGTCGGTACGAACAAACACACCAATGACACGATCGGAACGAAAAAGAAAATGAACGCTCTTGTATTTTTAAATTTATTTCTACATTGTTGCTACAATTGTATCAGCTTGTGATCCTTTTAATTTTCTAATTGATTTCTTATGTTTTTATAGTTCTCTATATATGTATTCCATAAATAAGCCTATTGTTTGTCGAGTTTATAAGCATGGTCATAGTGAATGTGGCATAGCTTTTTCAAACAAGAATAGGCCTACAGTTCTTTTTTTTTTTTAGAATAGGTCAACTTTCTTTCATTCAGGCCCAACTTCAAAATATTCCGTAAGATATCCTTGATATTAATGAACGAGATAATTAATGTTTGTCTTACTTTAGTAATCGTTACTGATTTATTCACAAAACAACGTTTACTTTCAAAATGAGTCACATTAACTGCTATTTATTAGGACTGAAAAATTATAATGCAGTATTGTTTTTATTTGTATTAGTTGTATTGTATTTGTTTAATGTATTAGGACTGAAAAAAATATTATGTAGTATTGTTTTTATTTAGCTCTTGAGCTTGATTGAACAAATTAATGGCGATGAAAAATTGATGCAGAAATGATAACAAAAAGTGGGAATTGAATATGTAAATACTTAATATAGTAAAGAATTGAATAAAGTAAATTAATATTTAAATGAACACAATATTTTGTTAAGTAGTAAATAAACTTGGTCATTCAGCAGAAGGTTTCTCTTTTATAAATATTTGCTTATAGTTTATTAATGCACTTGTTAAATTTGGAAATTAAATAGAGTTTCTCGGTTCATTCTTCTACAGGCTATCTATGAAAATTGTTCATATTTAATTATTTTCTTAACGACATAAAGCTAATTGAGGAGTTGAATGGAATACGGGCATAATTCATGTTTTGCCCTTTTTCCGTTCAATGCATTTTTTGGACTCGCCATTTTCTAGTTGGTCAGTCTGAAAAAAGTTTCGTTTTGATATCTTAATTACAGCAGATTCAGCAGCTGATTGTAACAATTAAAATAAATAAAATGTTAGCATTTAGTTATACATCATTTGCTAATATCTCAAAACGTATATTTTTTAATTGTGCCCACATTCCATTCAACTCCTCAATTTTTGTCATCTCCTTAGCCATTTCATAATATTGATCATAGGTTACGTTTATATATTTACCTGCAAAGTTCTAGATTATTGGAGATTTGTTTATAAGAGATATAGGGCATGCGTTCAATTATAGCAAGGAGAATATAACATCCAATAGCCTTTTAATACTTTTATTTTGAAAAAAAATATATGTATAAAGTTATGTAGGCTATGACCAATCTATCATATATAGAATGTGAAAAACTGGCTACCCTAGCATAATAAATTCCAATTTCAGAAGCCAAGTATTGAAAGTAATTGCAAGATGTGCAGATGTTCTACAAGCTCTGTATGTTCCTGAACCTGAAGACGACAATGACACACTGACTGGGTTCAATATCAACATAACCAATACGATAGAACGGGGAAACAGACACGTAAGTTAAAACTCAGCTATTTTAAATGACAGGACTAGTGATATCATATTAATATAATTTTATGGTTAACATTCTTTAAATGTATGCACTAAAATAAAATTGATTTTCCACCATTATTTATTTTACTATAATATTTAATGATTCACAGCAGTTGAATCATTGCTGATAAAATGTAATTAACGGTATTTACTAGTTCAAAATATGACGATTGATGCTACTTTTGCGTTAGTTACATTACTTACTCCCGATGTATAAATAATACGTGTCTTAACATTTAACAATCTACTGTATGTAGAAGAATTCATCTGTCGTGATAAATTGAATATCCAGGATTATTAAATATATTCTGTTTTGAATACATCCAGGCGACTAACTGCAACAATTTGTGATTAAATTTAATATAATGTTTACTGATAGGCCCTGCTTATGGTACTTGTCACACCCAGGAAGACAACATCCTGTTAATATGGTCCACCGGTGTGATCTCGAGGTAGCATACTGTTTTGTCACGCAGCGGGCCCGAGTTCGAGTCTCGGTCGAGACAAGTTTCTTGGGTGAGGTTTTATCGGGGTTTTTCCTCACCTGTAAGACAAATGATTGGAAACTTTAAGGTCCAAATGGTCCCCGAACGTCATATGGTCATCATAATCATCATAATTCATATTCGCCTTAGATTAAGTTTAGGATTAAGCATTCTCCTGGCGTACCACTCTCTTCATCGTCACCCGTCATATCATCGGGGCAGCGTAACCCCGCCTTCCAGGCGCCCAAACCTCAGAAGTGTGTTGCAATTACGCCAATGTCAGGAGAGAATACCAGAAATGTCGAAATGACAATCTGGGGCATTGGATATAAATAAAATTTGTTACAGGATGAAGTATATTCTATGATTATGATGGTGATTTGTCTCTAATTAACTAGATACATTTTTATTAATCAGAGGAAAATCTGTGATAGATAAAAATACGATTTATCACTGATGAGAGGATGCATACTTTTACTGGTTCTAATACCATTTATTTACTGTTAGCAGGTATGGTCTTGGGCACATCCAGGTGATTCGCAGAGGACAGTTTGTGACTCAGATAGGCATCGCATTGAACCAGGCTACGTGAAGGACGCTCGCACAGGACACTGGTACGTTGTTCTTCAGGCAACTTCCTTGTCCCAGAGAGTTACTGTAGACATTTGCAAAGCACCAGGAAAACCTTGTACTTTGGCCAAGTGTACCAGAGGAGTAGTGGTTTCAGGAACGGGACTTCCAAGT
The DNA here is from genome assembly GCA_030220185.1 of Diploptera punctata. Taxonomy (NCBI): domain Eukaryota; kingdom Metazoa; phylum Arthropoda; class Insecta; order Blattodea; family Blaberidae; genus Diploptera; species Diploptera punctata. The sequence continues at coordinate 915,453 of JASPKZ010007815.1, read as the reverse complement.
CTAGTCTTTGTGTTCAACGATACTCTTATTCACATATAATTATTTGGGATCCAGATAACCCAAGCACATGTCCGAAGCTTCAAGTTTTCAAATTCCCAACGGCATGCGTTTGTTACCTTACAAGCGCATAATATTAGTATCATGTGGATGAAAATTGTGTTAATAACTTACTCTTAAAAAGTTTTGCCAATTCTACGAAAAGACTTCAGTGAAAATATTGACTGAGAAATATTCAAGTGATATTTTTTGTTGTGCATTATTTATTTTTTGTTAATTTATAAAATATAGTGTAGAAAATGTGTTGTATTACACGGGACAAATATATTTGTCGATGTCTAATTTTTAAATTAACTTTGCAAACAGAATTGACTTTATATTGCAAAGGAATACAACAATTTTCTGTAAGCCTAATGTCTGGTTAACCGAAAGTTATCTATCCTATAACTATTGATTTGTTGAAGTTAATCCGGTTAGTCTTGGCTGTGTTGCTGAAACATTGTAGTCGATAACTTATCGGTGAGTCAACTTATTGACTCGTTGATCAAATTCTGCAAGTACTCATTGATGAAAAGTGTCGTCATAACATAAATAATAGAATCTAGAAGACCTGAGGCATAATACTGAAAATAACCAATCTTCTTATTTAGGCTTACTAACAATAAAATGCAATAACAAATAAATTTGTGATAAGTAAGGGGCGGATTCCTATGACATGTCATACTTTTACCAAAGCCTATATTCTCAGCTTCAAGTAAAAACATTAATATATGCCTTATTATTAAGATTAGGTGGTTTTTATTGGGTCTTAAAAGTCAAATTTCTCACTTTTTCAGATATTTGGTCACACTTCTGCTTATTTCTATGATAAAGTCATGTTTTGGGTTTTTAATAGCCTAGTCATCAGGCGATTGGAAATAACCAACATTGTATCTGTATAAAAATCGTCAGTTTCACAGTACACTTGTTTCGAAGGTTTCTGTTAACAGGTAGCAAACGTTTGCACTGGACAATAGAAGATAATTTCATTTTTCTTATGATACAGTTGAAAATGTATATGAATGGACAATTAATATAGTATGGGTAAAAATTCATTTAATTGTAAGGTCATATTTTTTGTCTTTTTAGGTCATATTTAAACTTTTTTTAGGTAATAAATGCATGCATATTTTCCATTTTTTAGGTCATAGAAATCCGCCCCTTAGTGATAAATATTGAGTCTCTGTATTTATACAATATAATGACAAATAAAATAGAAAACGGGTATGTGATTTCCATCAACACAATCTAATCCATTGAAGAATCCATAAAATAAAAAAAAACCCTTCCTGAGCCCATATCATTTTATTCCTATAATTTAGTAGGATGTTCCTATGTAAGTTAGTATCAAACTCTTAATTACGCGAGCGACCATTCATACTGTAATCTTATGAACTTCAATGCAATCACCGATTATAATTTGTTAAGCAGAGGTAGCTTAAAATCTCTGAATTGTTAATAATTAATTGATGAAGAGGAGATAACGGAAAACTTCTATTTCTCGTATAAACCTCTACTATCGCCCACAGCCCCAATTCAGTGCATATTTATATAACCTCAATCTAAATTTTAATCCACTCTCATTGTTAAATCAAGTGGTGTATTTTAATAGACCCGGGTATAGGGAGTGGCAACAGTACAAAACGTTTTATTATGCCTTTTACGTTCACACATGATAATTTGATTTCTTCATTGTTGGTTCAAACGAGAAGCATACAATATTTTGATTTAATCGTTATTATTATTCACACCGACACACTTTCGTACGCAGACACATTTCATTGTTGTCAGGTATATACTCTTTAAAAATATCAAGTTCGAGGAAGAATGATAATGGTTTTCTGTCGGTATTGTTCTTTCTTGCTTCTGAAAATGAGAGTGACATTAAAATGGCACTGGAATAACAGGACGTGTAAATAACTTAGTAGAGCGAGGAGCTGGGCGTAGAATATTATAGGACACTTTCGGTGAGTCATAAATATTTACTAAGTTTCGAGATTTATAGGATATGTATGTTCATTAAATGTAAGTGGCAGCATTTTTACTGTAGGCTCAAGGGACGAGAAATGCCTAAATACATAGCTTATTACATCACCAAAATATCAAATTGTTCTCAATAAAAAATAACGCTCTTTTTTTAGGTGATTAAAATTACGTATCAAAATTATAACACTGAAGAATATACCAACTACACATGTACTCGCGAGTTATACAACACAAGTAGGCCTAACTAGAATTAGAGATAGAAGAGATATATCCTAAGTCAATAGTCCCTTTAACGAATCAAAATAACTATCTAATGTCCAGGAAACATAAAAAAACAAGATTTAACGATTCAAATATTATTAAAAAAATAAATCTTAAATAACAAGCTGATATGAACAGCACAATTTAGAATAATTATTTTATATCACAGTTATAAAACTGATATATTACATGTTTGAAAAATCGTGCATTGTTGATCCATTGCTCAAATTACCGCTATTGAATTTTGCGGGAGGCAGCAGGGCTTCTCATAGGCCTAAGCCAATAGGATATAGATTCGAGTGGTGTGCAGTCAGAAAACCTCTCGAAGAGTGCCTTCTGGAAGAATAATTTTTAAGATAAGTCGATTCTAGAAAAATCTGGCTATTTTGACTCTTGAGGCTTCCATTTGAAAAGAGTCTATACTGGCGTTCAGATTACTCCTACCGTCGCGTCGCATGTATAAAGAAGATATAAGACCAAAATTGTGGACGACTAGACTAGACTAGACTAGACTAGACTAAGTGGTGGAGATGCAGGACCACAAGTCAATACCCGCCCCTGCCCCCCGACCAGCCAAGCGATCACCCAGTATCCCGGATACCCATTCTGTAGATGAGCGACAATTAACGAGCAGGCTGCAGCCTACACCTCCGGCTGTATGCCCTCTTCAGCTCTTTGGTATAAAAAAGTCGACGTTGGAGTGAATATTTACCGCCGATCGAAACTAGCCGCAGATCAGGAAGCAAAGGACCGGTGGTCGGACATTAGCAAGCCTTGAAGCTGGCCGCCGCTACTTGTAATTTTTTTTTCAAATGCCCCAGGTTTGTCTTTCGGCATTCCTGGTTTCTCTCCTGGTATGGCGTACTTGTAACCCGACCGGGGATCGAACCCGGGCCCGCTGCGTGACAAGGCGGCACGCTATCCCGAGACCACAGCGGTGGACGCTACTTGTAATGTACTAGTTGTTGATCCTAGCCGCTAAGAGGAAAACCGCCACCGCCGCCGCCAAGCCACAAGGGGACAAGAAAGGGAGGGCAATCCGCTATCCCAACCACAAACGGCTCCCTTCAGGTTAAGCTGATCTGTTGCGGGATTTTGAATTTTGAAAATAGTTCGGACATTTACAAACCACCATTGGACTCTAAAACGTGTGAAGTAAAAGTAGGCCTACATGTATTAAGTTAAGCCGTCAGAGAGTGTGAATAAATTGTGAAGGATGAAACTTTATTAGCAGAAAATAATTTGTATGAAATAATTTAATTATTGTGAAATAAATAGGCAAGTGAATTTAGAAATTTTGTGTAAACATAGGCCTATGCAAAGTTAATTTTAAGAAACTCTGCCTTCATCTAACCACAGCTATGCGCGTCATATATTGAGCCGCTAAGCTAGGAGTGCTATTTTCGATGTTTAACTCAATCTTGTGATGCTTAATGAAGCGAGAGTTATGTTCATGTGGAATATATTTTCGAAGTAACAAGCATAGAGTATATTCAACCTGTTAACTGTGTGAAAACCGACTATTTGTATACTATTTATAAGAGACCATAATTGTCATACTGTTATAAGAGGAAAAATATTGCGAGTTGAAAGTTTATATGCTGTATCAATATATATTTTGAAGATAATGAGTAATAGTTTGACAAATGTGAGTGTTGAGTGTAATATTATGTTAATTCGTAACTGAACTATGTTCTGTTGAGAATTAACTAAAATTACACTCGCCTGCTAAGAACCAATTGGAATTCAGTTATGAAGAAAGGATACTCGAAGTCACAATAAGGTATTTATTTATTTCTAATATGTTAACATTATGTATGGCCCTCGCTTACCATATCCTCCCAGAATTGCACACGTTTCTGGAATAGATCGGTCTGCAGGATCAAACTATCACTTATGTTGAGATAGTTATTTTCTGCTTTTATAAATGGGTTCCACTTAACATTCAATAAGCTGTCCACTTGCGGTGTGGGATCCCTGAAAATAAATAAATCTTTAAAACCATTCATATCATTGAAACAACTTATTTATATTCTTTTGAAAAATTATAGTAAAAGACTAACTTATTTAATTATTATGAAAAATAAACGTATTTGTCAAAATGAAAGTTAATTTAGTACCTATTTTTCTACTACTGTTATTATATATTTTTAAAATAGGCCTATAGTCAAAAGTAAAGATTATTTCTAGATTAATGCTAAGTTTAAAACTTCCACTTACAATACTTGAAATACGTACTTCTGGACTTAACGATCTTTTTCGAAAATCATTGTTTAAAATTTAAAAAAAAAAATATGTTTAAATGCCATATGGGGATATTAATTTATTATTTTTTCCTTGTTTGAAGACTTCATTTAGTGAAAAACTAATTCTGATTACCAATGTAACCATTACTTAATATGACTTTAACGAAATCAGAATGGAAAGCTTCTCTCAATACTGAAAAGCATATTTAAAACAAATGGAATAGTCTAACTCCGAAAAAACGTCAGAGACAAAAGGGATGAAATTTATCTTAAAAAAGACCATCCATCCATCCATAGTAATTCTGCCCGAAAGCAGGTCCTTCACTGCATACATAGCATTTTCATGCTATGCTTGCAACTTTACTAGGGAATTGTAGGTGTGGTAGCTTCCCGTTGCTTTCCACACCGGTGAAGGATGATGATGATGATAATGATAAGGATGATGATGATGGCCATATGATTTCGGGGACCATTTGGGCCTTAAAGTTTTTCTGGCAGTTGTCTTACAGGTGAGGAAAAACCCCGATAAAAACCTCACCCAGAAAAACTGCTCCGATCGGGGATCGAACCCGGGCCCGCTGCGTGACAAGGCAGCACGCTACCTCGAGACCACAAAGAGTAATGCAGTATTATTCTGTACCCAAAAATGTCACATTTTGGCATAAACCAGAATCCCTTTCCATGTTAGTAGACTCTCTACAACTGATAATATCATTTTCATACCCAGTTTTCGCGAAATTCGTCCACATTTTGACCATACGCCGTACTGTTACCATTTCTGGCGTGTCTTCTTCTAAACCAGGACTTATCGCTGTATGGAACAAATATCCAAGTTCATCCGCATGAGATACCCCTGCAAAACAAATACAAACCGTGAGAAATTATGCTTTGTGTAGTTGCACATTATAGTCTATAAATTGACTGGCAAATGAATATTGGGCTTTAGTCCCGAAAACTTAATACTCGTACCAATTCATTTTAGGTGAGAGTAATATTCGTTTACGTTTTTTTCGAGCTAACATTTATATTTTAAAAAATATTCCAAATTCTTGTAATGACAATAATTGTGATATTTTACTTACCTGGTAGTTTTGTATTAGTTACAAGTTTTACTATCCCAAGATCCCCATCGAATGAAAAGAGATATAAATACAACGGAGACTTTGATAATTGTGCATGCTCTTTCGCAGCATTGACTGTTCCCCTCACGAATGCAATATCAGAAAACATCTAAAAAAAATATTTTTAATTACTATCACATCTAAAGATAAAATAAAATTCACAAATATATTCTAATTTGTATTGGTACTGAAACGTTGCGTTTGGATGCATATCTCAGATGTAGCCCTATTTCATAAAAGTGCAACTAGAATTTAACGATTTTTTAAAAATATTAAAATAAGCCCCTGATATATCAGTCGTCCTCAATATATAATCATAATGGCACCATGGCCACTTAAAAAATGGAGCGAACATCTATAATATGGAGCCGGAACAGATCACAAATGGTCTAAACCGTGACGGTAGAAAATAAACTTTAAAGGAAATCAATGCAAGAATTGGACGAAACGGAGCTTGGGCAGGTTTTTCTCGGGGTTTTCTCCCGTTTTCCCCTGCCACAATTTCATTCCACCATTTCTCCATACTGATCTTATCAATTTCGCTTCATTTTATTCATCTGCCCTCGTGATGGTGCGTCAGGCGTGGTCGGCCGGCACTCTTGTCATTCACAGACCTCTATATATAGAGGGCTTCATTTCATCTCATCTCATCCCTCGACCCGACCCCGAGTTGGGCACGAGTCGATATTTATTTTTTAATGCAAGAATCATAATTTAGAATGGATTTCTGTTTTAAAAAAATCTTCGTCGCTTGTGAGGAAAATGATATGCCAAAGAAGGAACATGTTATGAAAGGCCTGCATAGTTTTAACTAAGTAACAATATTTTTAAACAGAAGTCCATTATAATTGAGGACGATTGACATATCACGTATTGATTTTAATATTTTAAAAATCTTATTACTTAAATTAATACAATAATATAATTACAATTACAATAAATCATATAACAAAAAATAAGAAAAACGTTTTTAAATTATTATATTGTCACCATTGATTTATTTTCCCTAAAAATATTAAACCATTATAGAGCCCCTGTCCTCCAAAACTTCAATTGTGATTTATAATGATAAAATAAAATAAGTTAAAATACCTTCTTAGGTAAAATCCGTCGTTCTCAACTTTTAAAATATGTGATCTTTATGCCTCTAGGCCTTTCAGGACATCCGTCCCATCTTCAGCAGTTCATTCTTCGCTACAGCATCCAGGTTGATGTTTGATGACAAAGCCACATTAGGGCCAGCATCATCAAACATCAACCTGGATGCTGTAGCGAAGAATGAACTGCTGAAGATGGGACGGATGTCCTGAAAGACCTACAGGCATAAAGATCACATATTTTAAAAGTTGAGAACGACGGATTTTACCTAAGAAGGTATTTTAACTTATTTTATTTTATGACTCTCCACCTCAACGGTTTTAACAATGAATTTTATTAGTATTGATTTATAATGACTTTCAGAAGTATTGATAGAATTTAACGGATTTTAATTGGTTTTAATAGTACCGTATATTCGAGCTAAAAAACGTTGGGGTAAATTGAAACCACCAGCTAAGTTTTCCGCCCGAATTTAGGTACTTATTTCTGGAATAATATGCATATTAACAGAGTACACTTACATCAACAATCTCTGGAGTGTATTCGCTGGTCATATCGCCATCACCGATGTAGTAAGCAACAGCCATCTTAACTACTTCGTCAGCCTGCTCTGGGGTGATACTAAGAATATCACCCAACACCAGAGTGAGGTGGTGTCTTGGATTGTCCCAGAATCCAGGTATCGATTGTATTTCTGTTACAAATAAAATACTCAATATGGGAGAGTGGATTTTATTATTTAGCACATCGTTTTTCATCTAACTTGACGGCAGTCAAGAAAATGCCCATTCACAATGAAAATGTAAGGCAAATCCACAGTAATCTTGAAACTATGAGATTGCATTAATTCATTCAATATTCACAATTAATTACAAGCAGTAAGTACAAACACAAATATAGACATATTAAAGACATTTTCGTGAATGTTTACAAACTATACGCTTTTCGTTGCAAATATTGTCTCTGTGATTGTATTACAATCGTGTAGAAAAAAATTTTGTCCGAACGCTCTTTCCATTATTAATGAATGATTCGGATGTTCATTGTTTTTTCATTGTAGGTGGACATTTATTCCTATTAAGGAGAATTAAATGTGGGGTTTTACTAATTTTAATGCCATTCCCGGAAATACCTGGATATTAAGTTACAACATACTAGAAACAAAAATAATAGTTTTAAAAAACTAAAACAACACGCTTTATTAGAAAACCGAACTAAAAAAATGAAAAATAATTTTAATTGCCAACACGCTTGTGATAAAATTAAAGTGGTCAACAAAAAAATCATCTCCAACACATATAGAATAAAACTAGAGTTATCACCAAAAAAAAAAATAATTTTACCATCAAAAGCGTGGGGTGCTTTTTATGATTTCTACATGTTCTTCTTAGAGACTTTACATTTACCAATATCTGTTTATTATCAAATATATTAATTGATATAGAGCACCCCACGTTTTTATGGTAAAATTATTTTCTTTTTGTTGATAACTCTAGGTTTATTCTATATGTGTTGGAGAGATTTTTTTGTTGACCACTTTAATTTTATCCCAAGCGTGTTGGAAATTAAAATTATTTTTCAATTTTTTAGTTCGGTTTTCTAATAAAGCGTGTTGTTTTAGTTTTTTAAAACTATTATTTATTTGATTATCTGGCGATTCTAGCCAGGATTTTAGAAACAAATATGAAAATATTGTATTGTCACGAGTCCTTTACAAGTATACAACGCAACGTTTCAAGTCGATCCAATGTTTCTAAGTGGGTGAAAATCGTGTTAAAAAATTCCGTTACATAGATATAAAGACACTTTTTTTTATTTTCTGATGATACTGGCCAGGATTTTAAAAAATAAATATGAAATTATTGTATTGTCACAGGTCCTTTACAAGTATACAAAGTTTCAAGTCTATCCAATGTTTCTAAGTGGGTGAAAACCGTGTTCAAAAATTCCGTTACATAGATACAAAGACACTTTTTTTAATTTTCTGATGATTCTGGCCACGATTTTAGAAACAAAATATGAAATTATTGTATTGTCACGGGTCTTTTACAAGTATACAAAGTTTCAAGTCGATCCAATGATTTTAAGTGGGTGAAAATCGCGTTGAAAGATTCCGTTTCATAGATAGATAGATAGATAGAAAGACAGATAGATAGATAGATAGATGAATAGATAGATATATAGATATATATATATATAGATAGATAGATAGATAGATAGATATATAGATAGATAGATAGATAGATATAGATAGGTAGATAGATAGATAGATAGATAGATAGATAGATAGATAGATAGATAGATAGATAGATAGATAGATAGATAGATAGATAGATAGATAGATAGATAGATAGATAGATAGATAGATAGATAGATAGATAGATAGATAGATACAGGTCAAGCTAATATAAAGCGTGTAAAAATGAATGAAGTCCACTCTAGATTCAAATAAAGTGGATCTTCTTCGTTTAATTTATTTCTAATGTGACAGGAAATAAATATGGAAGAATTTGGAGAGGGCGAAGGAAAAATATAGACTATTTAAGTTTTTTTATATAATTTGGTTTTTTAATTGCTAAAGGGGGAAAAAAATCGAATTCTCACTGGTGAAAACTTCTAAATTAAATAAAAATTGACGATGAGTGATTTTCAGACCTTGCATATAAATTATTCCTTCTCGTGAGTTTATTCCTGTAATGTAAGGAACATTATAAAATTTTCCTTGTCTTACGAGTTCCAGTGGACTTTCTGGAAGAAATATTTGCTCGTCAGTCATCTGTGCGTTTTCTACAGTCGGCCGCAGAGGAACCACTGAGTTAGACATGCTGAATACCTGTTAACATCCAACAAATATTGTGCTAATTAAGTGATTGGGCTAAAATGTTCAAATATATGATGAGGGGTTTATTTTTAACTTTTATAGGAATTAATCACTATGAGGTTTAATTTATGGTGAAATTAAATGTTTCTTACCTCTCCTTATATAGCCTACATTTTCTAAGTAGATCACGATTTCGAGACCACAACGGTCTCATCTTCAGCACTTTCTTGGCGACTGATGTTATGTCGATCGGAAGAAACTATTCTTCTTCCCTCTGTTGGTGGACCGATGAACCTCTGGATCAGATCAAAATTTCCACATTCAGAAAAACAAAGGAAAACTTATGAATTTCGAAATTCCCGCAAATTTTGACTTGATCCAGAGGTTCATCGGTCCACCAACAGAGGGAAGAAGAAGAGTTTCTTCCGATCGACTTAACATCAGTCGCTAAGAAAGTGCTGAAGATGAGACCGTTGTGGTCTCGAAATCGCGATCTACTTAGAAAATTTATATGAGGAGAGGTAAGAAACATTTAATTTCACCATAAGAGGGGTTTAAATAAAATAGTGGCAATGACAACATTGTAAAGATTTTAAAAAATGCAAGCAAAATTATATTAAATCCCCTCGATATAATAATAACTGGTGAAGTTCTGGACCTTCTGCCAAAATGTGTCGCAGCATTAGGATATCATTAGAAAATTAATCTGTATGGAACACTCTACTGCTAGAAGCAACATAGAATATCTAAAAACCCTGATGCTTCCAAGAGTTTCTTTAAACTATGGAAATAATTTAAAGTCACAAGGACTCATGTCAGGAGAATGTAGGAAATGCTCTAAGAATTCGCAATGCCACCTGCCCAACACAGGAAGCACTATTTTCGCTACATTACAACACGCATAGTCGTGCAAGATACAAGGTGAACCATGCTTGGACATCTATATTATATTGTCAAATTGAGGCAATGCTAAAAAGGCAACATTCTCCTCCGCTCACAGTTCTATTTTGGGATATTTGATGCACAATGACCCATTGTGTAACAGTATTATGTGGAAACGAATCGTTGTCACATTCTTCACATAACCCTTGATAACATACTTACTTACTCACTAGCACTATCGAACCCATAGGTTCATGCCCGCGCGGACATAAGCTATCCATACATCCCTATCCTGAGCTAATGCTTTCCAATAATTTTCTGTATAATCTACTTCCCTCAAATCATAGTTAATGTTATTCTCCCACCTCATTCTTGGTCTACCAACAGGGCGCTTTCCCTCTGGCTTTCCTACAAGAAGCTTCCATGCACGTCATTCATTCCCCATACGCGCAACATGTCCTGTCCATCGCAATCAATGAGACTTAACTGTTCTTATTATATCTGGCTTCCTATAAAGACCATGTAGTTCATTGTTAGATAACATAACCGTTAATTTTTATCACATGCCACCTGATCTACGTTCGAAGTTCTACTTTAAAAATATGTTTAAGGCGGTATAGAACACGTTAAGATAAATTAAACCTCATAGTGATTTATTCCTATAAAAGTTCAATAGAACATGTTGCTTAATTCAACTGCAAACACAGCAACAACACTTGCTACACCAAATGTTTCTGACGTTCTAAGCAACCATAGGACTTAATCTGATGCCCATCCACTGCCTGAAAGTGAATAGCGACATTGTAACATCGTCCCGATAATATTACCACTAATTGATTTATAATCCTCGTATAAATTAGCACTGTGGTTTACAACAGACTAATAGTAAGCTATAAAGGATAGTAATACAATAAAGTTTAAATATAAATACTTTCTTTCTCCTAAAATGAATAGCATTAATGAATTTAGAGAAGTACGTTTCCTGAAGTTATACATAAATTACGTTTATAAGAAACAAAAATCAATAGCATTATTCATAATATATGCCTTAGTGAAAACTTTATCAAATGTTATGATTTTAATGTTCGCAAATAGTAGGCCTACCAAATAAGAATAATTTCTCAAGTTTCTGTTATTTATTTCATCTTTATTTTTATTTATCTACTAGCTAATACCCGGCGTGCGCTGCTACACCTAAATAAATGATGTGTTTTTGCATTTAGTTGAATAAGTAAAAGGAAAAATAAATATAAATTTATATCGTTATTATTTTTAGATACCCCGTGCTGATTATCCGGCGTTGTCCGGGAATCTACGCATCCCGTTGTATCCTACTTGGCATAAATGAACTGAAAGACAAAATTTGTTATTTTGAGTTATCCATAAAAGAATACCCGCCGTGCACTGCTATGCTTACCGGGGAATCTACTTATCCCGATCTTCTTGGCATAAATGAAATACAAAAATGGTTATTGTGAGTTATCCCTAAAAGATAAACATATGCTGTCGCGTACTTTTCTGTAGAGTTTTTTGAGATATCCAATTCTGTGTACAATAATTTTGTGTATTCGTTATGATTTAGACAGCGTAAGCCATTTAATCTTACAAAAAGCGATATTTTTTGACGTTTTTTCACTACAGAAGGTGATTTTTAAGGGTGAAAGGCTTGAGCATTAACTCTCTTATGACCTTTAACCTTCCCGGGAAAAACCTGAACATTTTGCAAAAAGCCCCATGACAATCGGATGAATGGTATGGCAGCACATGCTTTTGCTCGCGAATCTACTTATCCCGATCTTGACATTAATGAAATACAAAAATGGCTATTGTGTGTTATCTGTAAAAGATAAACATATGCTGTCGCGGACTTTTTTGTAGAGTTTTTTTTTGAGATAATCAATTTTGTGTACATTAATTTTGTGTATTTGTTATGGTTTAGGCAGCGTAAGCCATTTAAGCTTACAAAAAGCGATATTTTTTGACGTTTTTTCACTACAGAAGGTGATTTTTAAGGGTGAAAGGCTTGATCATTAACTCTCTTATGACCTTTAACCTTCCCGGGAAAAACCTGAACATTTTGCAAAAAGCCCCATGACAATCGGATGAATGGTATGGCAGCACATGCTTGCTCGCGAATCTACTTATCCCGATCTTGACATTAATGAAATACAAAAATGGCTATTGTGTGTTATCTGTAAAAGATAAACATATGCTGTCGCGGACTTTTTTGTAGAGTTTTTTTTTGAGATAATCAATTTTGTGTACATTAATTTTGTGTATTTGTTATGGTTTAGGCAGCGTAAGCCATTTAAGGGTAAAAAAGGAACTTTTCACGTTTTTCGCTACAAAGGATGTTTTTAAGGGTGTAGGAGTTGAGTATCTCAACTCTCTTATAGCCTATGTTCATCCCAGGAATCTCCTGAACATTTTGCAAAAAAAACCCATCACAATCGAATCAACGGTATAAGAAAATATAAAAATCCAGTAAACGTGGGCTTGGAAATTAACCTAATAGACATAAGAGACTTTTTTTCTGATTGATACAAATGCTGTGCTGAATAAAAACAAGGAAATTGTCAACCATTGCATGCCGAAACCTACCTTTAAATTTCACCCAGAGAAGCGTTGTGATGTACCAAGGCCGTGTCAAAAAAAAATCTGCCGCTTTTAACTGCAAGTCATTAAAATCCAACACCAAATATATAATTTAAACTACAGGAAAGTAATACAACTTCTCACTGAATGTACGAGATAAACCTTCACTACCTGCGGCCACCCCCCCGCGCTGACACACGCCTCACTTCCCTCCGTCTCTAAATCATGCAGTGAGTCGAACGACTATGCACAGCGGTTTGACAATGCTGGATTCTGGTTTCGATTTCGTTATCTTCGCAGTTAAAACGGCATATATTTTCTTTTGGACACTGCCTTGGAGAATGCAAGACATTTCGACGTTGCAATGGTTCCCTTGTAAGTAATAATTCCATCAAAAGTAATTATTACAGTTTAAAGATATAAATCACAAAGGACAAAGACAGAGACCATTTAGAGCGTGACCAACAGATAAAGAAATAAATAAATAAATAAACTCTCGAAAGTTTACGGTTCAGTCACCAATCAAATTACCAGGAGCTTGTAAAGTGATGGATACCAAAATTGATGGATAATATAAGAAAATAATCATTCAATGGATACTTATGTCACTGTGGCATAACTGGAAATGAAATAGTTAATAATATTGCTCACACAAACGCGCGATCTACAACACAAAAACCATCGCTAACAACATCTTTATATAGTGCATACACTTACAATCAATTCCCCATATAATAAAGTAATGGATCACGCACATGGCTTTCATCTGACAAAGGTAAAACCACTGTAAGCTATACAAACCAAGACACATGATATACATACTGTACAAAACCATCCCCAGAATTATAGAAACTGTTATTTACGTACTAATGAACAAGGACCAGACCACATAGTCACCCAGCGAAATACTCGCACCTATTTCGTTTTAATATCAGTGCTGTTGGTGTAACAAGTCATGAATGAAGATCATGATACACATCATGAAATTAGCTCGTATGTTCCAAAGCTTTCTAAGAACTAGAACTTCATGATCTTCAATACCTGGATAACTTTGGAAAAAGAACAACAATATATCCTTACTACTCCTTATCTTTGGACTCTAGCAGCTGGAATATACTACCAACAACGGTCGCTATATCCATCTTTTGTAAACTGAAGAACAATGTAGTGGAACTTTGTATTGTCAGCAAATAGCTGGGATACACTAAGAAGATAGATAGATAGTAGTAAGTGGTGGATCCTATGAATACCTATTCTACTTATGAAGAGTTATAATTTTCGAAACGAATCATGCATTGGAGCTTTTGTGGTTCATTTCGATTTTACACTTGAATGCTGTGCTTGTCGCCTGCAATTGTGTTGTAGTTTTTAAAGAGGGGAAAAATTATATTGTCACGCGCTTGCCTTTGGTATAACACGGTTTTGACTTTGGAAGTTGTAATGCTCTCTATTCATTTTATCTAGTCATCTCTACATTTTGGCTCAGTTTTATACACACTTGTAATACATCGACTTAATAAAAACTAGTTTGACTTGATTGTGATCTATTAACAATATTGTTTATGCTCGTATGACCGCACCAACTCTTCTGCATTATACTGTGTCCTTGTCATCCCATATTCGTCTCAGTAAACGATAGATGTAATTACTCTAAAGCCTTTATGCCTATGGTGACTCATCCATTTGTGATTCTATGGATGTGAACCCCGCGCTCTCGTACTTTTGCGAGTAAAAAAGAATATTAGTATTTGAGAATAAAGTGATTAGGAAAATATTTGGAATAAAGAAAGTCTTACAGACAATTGTTTAGGGAAAACTATATAATAGTGAGCTCCAATATCTTTATAGGAAGTCAGATATAATAAGAACAGTTAAGTCTAGTAGACTGCGATGGGCAGGGCTTATGGCACGAAATGTGAATGAGAAAAGGGCGCGCAAACTACTTGTAAGAAAAGCAGGGAAAGAGCCCAGAACATAGGCATGAGGTGGGAGAAGAATAATAACAATGATTTTATGAAAAATTGAAAAATATTAAGTAATCAATTGATTTGGTGTTTACTTGATGAAAATCCATTATGTTTAGTTATTAAATTAAATAAAAGTGTTGAAGTTTTATACGATTTTCTTATTTATTTTCATACAAATTCGTTAAAGCTGTTTTAGTACTTTGTACAGACGAATACTACGAATATTACGAATGTTACGTACTTGAGTGTGTGTGTGTATATATATATATATAATAACAAAATTAATTTGTATTCGTAGTATTGGTCTGAAGAAGGTACATAGTACTGAAACAGCTCTAACAAATTTGTATTAAAATAAATATGAAAATCGTATAAAAATTTAACAGTTTTATTTAATAGAAATAAGATCTTAGATACCTCACTTTTTGCAGACGACCAAGTTCTAATATTTAGTTCAGAAGATGGTCTACATAAATCATTCTTTCAATTAGATAACATTATACATAATTATAATTTGAAAATATCAATAAGTAAAACGAAAATCTTAGCTTTTAAGGGATCAGATACCGTGAGAGCTAAAATAATTCTGGAGGGAAAACCCATTGAACAAATGAACCATTTTAAATACCTGGGTTATGAAATCTCCTATTTTAAAAATGAAGATCTGTTTAACATACTTAATAAATTTAATTATATATGTGGCACAATTAAAAGAATATTTAAAAACACATGAATGAAAACAAAACTAAAATTTTATAAAACAGTGGCTGTCCCCTTAGTATTGTATGGTAATGAATTTTGGGTTTTAACTAAAAGAGAAGAGAATATCATAGAAGCAGCTGAAATGAGATTTCTGAGAAGTGTGGCTGGCTGTAAACTTCTAGATAAAAGAAGAAATGAAGATATTAGAAATGAGCTAAATATTTTTAACTTTTAGAAAAAATAAAAGAATGTAGAAAAAACTGGAAAGAACATATTCAAAGAATGAAAGCTGATCGGATTCCAAAAATTATACTTAATTACAAACCAAGAGGAGACAGGAACATTGTTAGACCGAAAAAGAGATGGATTCAAATTTTTGAATGAGAATCTATGAGACCGGAACAACCCACATGGGCTTAATCCGTGATTGTTGTTGTTGATGATGATTTTATTTAATTACTAAACTGAAAAAAATATTAGCTCAGGATAAAACTTATGTCCGCTAGTCTATGACGTCAAGATTCGATACCATCAGTGAGTTAGTTAACGTAGTTGTGATCATCAATATTCAACATTCTTGTTGGCTGGTTCTTGACTTTTATTCCTAGGAAATACTCGTATAAGTTCATTGAGGACGACTCTAATATTTTGGGATAAAGTATTTATACATATGTAACACAATATACCTTGCCCTCTGTACAGTTAATTATAACATCTGAATTTGCATTTTCCAAGCAGGCAAGCAGTTCGTTTGCATTATTGGTTTTGCAACCCATTCTTTCTCCTATATTGAAGGATTTATCAACCATATATTGAGGATCTGCATACGCCCATTCATGCAATGCGCTCCCACTTTGCGATATTGCACGATGAAACAAACCTAAAACACAACAACAATAACAAAAACAACAATAATAGTGATAATGATAATGATGATAATAATAATGATAATAATAATAATAATAATAATAATAATAATGATAATAATAATAATAAATAAGTAAGCTCTTTACTATGTGTGTCTATTTTTACAACAAAAATATCGGCTGACTAAGGCATGTTGCACTATCATATCACAAGGAAATATGAAATAGATAACATACTTGAAGTAGTGGTGGAATGGATTTTTTGAGAATAAGAAAAAACACTTATTTTCATTTAACATAAATTTTCAATCTTTACATTCAATTATTTTCTAGGATTATTTCCATACTTTTTAGATGAAAAAAATCCGGAGAACAATCTTTCCTGGCTACGATTCGTCCACCAAAAACTCGGGACCCAGAGGTGGAGGGTGAGTGTTTAAACATTTGCATTTCGGAGCAGTCAATAATAATAATAATAATAATAATAATAATAATAATAATAATAATAATAATAATAATAATAATAATAATAATAATAATAATAATAATAATAATAATAATCATCATCATCATCTTATATTAAGCCCATGTTTCCCTTAACAAAGATTTAGGCGCTCTTCCCCTACAGGAAAAAATTTGAACCATACTAATTTAGTTACACTTGTTTTCGTATAGATGCCATTTGAGTGGTCCACGGTCAGCGTTCCGCCTCATACTGACATCTACGAAACCAAGGTAGTACTAGGACGGGAAAATTCGGTAAATTTTGCTTAGAGGCCTTTCTTCAGGCTTAAGGATCTTTTACGAGCCTGAAAATCTTCAGAGTCGGGACCCACGGCTTAAAGTCCCTCCCGGAGGACTTGCTCCTTGGATTTTTCCATCCTAAAAATAATCCTTCGACCCCGGCCGGGTTTGAACCCGCGACCCTCGGGACCAGAGGCAAGGAGCATAACCGCTAGTCCACCGCGGCCGATTAATAATAATAATAATAATAATAATAATAATAATAATAATAATAATAATAATAATAATAATAATTGTATTGTATTGTATTGTAAGCCTATGTTTTCCCTTTACAGAGAGTTAGGCGCTCTCCCCTACAGGGAAGAATTTGAAGCATACTAATTTAGTTACACTTGTTTTCGTATAGATGTCATTTTGAGTGGTCCGTGGTCAGCGTTCTTCCTCATACTGACATCTAGGAAACCAAGGTAGTACTAGGACGGGAAAATAATAATAATAATAATAACAATAATAATAATAATAATAATAATAATAACCAATAATAATAATTTTCAGTGTAACAGGAACTCAACCCAGACACTAAACTATGCCACATTACTAGTGTAGTGGTATATCTTATCATCTTACACAGATTTAGAGAAAACAGGTAATTTATACTGAAAGAAAAGTTCCCACATACAAAGTGGCAGGCCTATATCACAAAACATTAAACATAACGCTAGTTTATAAATAAAATGTCTGTTTTATTGACAGCTAGTTATCTGTAACACTCAATTAAAAAATAACAACCTACATGCAAAGTATACATTTTGTCATGGAACTGGTTGCAAAGAGAAAACACAAGAAAATTGTAGTTCTGCTTGTAATTCTTAATTTCACACGAGTAGGCCTACGCCTAAGTCACAATACTCTAGTTAATTGAACTTATGTAAATCGACATATAATCCATCACTTGTAAAGGCAGTTATTAACACTAGTGACATTGTAAGGAATTTTCTGAATATTACACAATACGCAACTTCATAGAAAATGGTAAAATACTAAGATTAATTTTAGTCATTGCATTGAAATAGCCAGACATTAGTATAAGAAGTAGTGATGGTTGGCAAAGTTGGATATGATTAATTACTTACTTATTTACTCACTGGCACTATCGAACCCGTAGGTTCATGGCCGCACGGACATAAGCTCTCCAAACATCCCTATCCAGAGCTAATCTTTCCAATCATTCCCTGTATAATCTACTTCCCTCAAATCATAGTTAATGTTATTCTCCCACCTCATTCTTGGTCTACCAACTGGGCGTTTTCCCTCTGGTTTTCCTACAAGAAACTTCCATGCAGGTCTTTCATTCCCCATACGTACAACATGTCCTGCAGATCGCAGTCTACGATACTTAACTGTTCTTATTATATCTGGCTTCCTATAAATACCATGTAATTCATTGTTATGTAGTCTTCTCCATTCACCTGTTTGTACATGTCTCTTTGGTCCAAAAAATTTCCTAAGTACTTTATTCTCAAATACCTGTAATCTCCTTTCCTCCCTTAAGGTAAGACTCCATGTTTCGCACCCATATAGGCCTAATATAACTGGTAGAATATGGATATGATTAATTACTTATTTTTATTTTGAAATATTTTCATATTGTTTAACCTAAAAATTGATATACTATTTGTGCACTTGGTCAACTTTATTCAATTCTCTTTCACCATAGAGAGCTTTTAAACAAAAAAACATATAAATTCGGGTCGTTCCGAATTCAAGCCCCATGACCCAAAAATCGACTGATGGTGTTCATGGTTTTCTCGGTTTCAATGCAGGTACTGATTTGGAATTTCATTACAACGTTTCAGTTTATCTTTAACCATCTTCTCATATTTCATAAGAAATAAGATTCTATTAATTTTATAAGACACATAATAATCCAAACATACAAGCCTACACATGAATATACTCAACAATAGATGTAGTCTGCTCAATAAAGTCAAAATATGAATGAGAAACTGTACACCTCATATCATAAAATAAGATCTCACCTGAACATGTTTTCGCAAATCACCTTCCCTATTCTCATATGATCATTATTTTGACTATACAGTGAGTACCACTTCCCACTAACTAACTCACTGACACTATCGAACCCGTAGGTTCATGGCTGCGCGGACATAAGCTCTCCATACATCCCTATCCTGAGCCAATGTTTTCCAATCATCCTCTGTATAATCTACTTCCCTCAAATCATAGTTAATGTTATTCTCCCACCTCATTCTTGGTCTATCAACTGGGCGTTTTCCCTCTGGTTTTCCTACAAGAAGCTTCCATGCACGTCTTTCATTCCCCATTCCTGCCACATGTTCTGTTCATCGCAATCTACGAGACTTAACTATTTTCATTTATCTGAATTCCTATAAAGACCGTGTAATTCACTGTTATGCAATATTCTCCATTCACCTGTCTGTTCATCTCTCTTTGGTCCAAAAATTGTCCTAAGAACTTTATTCTCAAATACTCGTAATCTCCTTTCCTCCCTTAAAGTATGAGTCCATGTTTCGCATCCATACAATATAACTAGTAAAATAACAGTTTAACGTTTTTTGAAAGGAGTTGGGAAGTCAAGAGTCTCTGTAATGCATAATAACACACATTTCCAGAATTGGGCCTATGTTTAATTTCTTTGTGCATCTCATTCCTATTTGTGATTATTGTTCTTAGGTATTTGAATTCAGCCACTTCCTCAAAATTTCCCTCATTTGTCATTAGCTGTCCATTTCCATTATATAATGTATTTTTATGTGTGACCATTATTTAGTCATACATAAAAATACATTAAAACTTCCTACTACTTTTATAATATAGCTTATGCAGTCTATTGATACAACCTAAATATTCTAATCATGTTATGACCAAAAATGTTAAGGAATATTAATGTAAAATAGAAATGAGATAATATAAAAGAAATCAATGTAGTCTTTGATTAAGGAAAGAAAAACTAAAATTGTATGTGACATTACTATCTTTTTTTATTACTGCACATATATGATAAGATAACGGGACTTTATGCTACGCCCCGAGCGAGTTTGCTCAAGCGGTAGCGATACTAGCAATCGGGAGTTCTCGAGTTCAAATCCTGACGCTGACCACCCCGACTAAAGTTATTTATTGTTTTTTTCAGTGTCAAGACAAATGCTGAGTGGGAATTTCATTAAAGGGACCATTTTATCATATCTATCATTATTATATCATAAGAAAATTAAAATATAATATAATCTAATGTATAATATAATATACACATATAATAATGAAGCTGAAAAGTCATCGATGCTAGAAACATCACATAATAATAATAATAATAATAATACTAATAATAATAATAATAATAATAATAATAATAATAATAATAATAATAATAATAATAATAATAATAATAATAATAACAGTAATAATAATAGTAATAATAATAATAATATTAATAATAATAATAATAATAATAGTAATAATAATAATAATAATAATAATTGTAATAATAAATAACAATAATAACAATGATTTAGGTATGTACACCCTGAGGAAACTCAATATAGTTCCAATTAAGGTAAATTACGGCAAAATATGGCAATTTCATGATTGTGATTGCATTTTTAATCCTACGATCCTGTTTCTATAGGTTAATGTATTCTAAGTATTTTGATGTGAAATGGAACATATTATTTTAGAATAACTGACATATTTACTGAACAAATGTTGGGCAAATTTTATTATAGGGCTTAAATGAATAGCATATATAAAACCTATTATGTAAATTATATAATTTAGGTCTGTATTTTGGGGGCATGTCGTAGCTTAGTTGGTTAAGGCAATGCGCTACAAGCCAGAGGGCTGCAGGTTTGAGTCCCGATGGGGGTCAGAATATTTAAACGTCCGTAAACCTTCTGGCGGGTACCATGGAACTTCCTAAGGCCAGTAGTGGGATCACAAATAAATCTTATTTTTTGTAATTATTAACACAATAATGACTACATTATGTTGAGCAGGCACGTGGTGCGGTTCATAACTATTCATCAGTCGGATGAGGACGTTAAGCCTGGCGGCCCCCTTGGTGCTTTCGAGAGGAGTAGGCTACATACTGGTACCGGGTTTCACCTTCTCCCTTCTCTTCATCATCATCCCTCATACAACACACTTTACACTACACAAACATAAACATGCACTCATCCTAACACTCCTCTCTATACACAATACAAGAATACATCATCTATGTAAAGTGGTCTGCCAAAATGGTGCGCAAATTGAAAATAGACAGCATTAGCGTCATCTATCCGCCGAGCGCGGAACCCGAAGCACGTAAAAGTGCAATGGGTGGAATGAGAACATATGTAATCCACATTTTATTAATAATTATTAAAAGAAGTATCATCGGTGGGCTAGTGGTTATGCTCCTTGCCTCTGGTCCCGAGGGTCGCGGGTTCAAACCCGGCCGTGGTCGATGGATTTTTTAGGACGGAAAATCCAAGGAGCAAGTCCTCCGGGAGGGACTTTAAGCCGTGGGTCCCGAGTCTGAAGATTTTCAGGTTCGTAAAAAATCCTTAAGCCTGAATGAAAGGCCTCTAAGCAAAATGTACCGAATTTTCCCGTCCTAGTACTACCTTGGTTTCGTAGATGTCAGTATGAGGCGGAACGCTGACCACGGACCACTCAAAATGACATCTATACGAAAACAAGTGTAACTAAATTAGAATGGTTCAAATACTTCCCTGTAGGGGGAGAGCGCCTAAATCTCTGTAAAGGGAAAACATGGGCTTACAAAAAAAAATCATCTTTATTTTATTTAAAGGAACACATGGAATTTCCATAAGATGAATATACCGGTACCTTCTCGACTCTTGAAAGATACTTGAAGAGGATGTATGGTTAAACAAGATTGATAATGTTAAAAGTCATATACCAAGCAACCCAAAACAACAATTGTGAGTGCTGTCAAGGAAAAATGACTTCAACAATGACAACAATAGTGGGACAACACAACCAAAGGCTCCCAATGCAAGCGATTCCTTCCTTCTGTCATCCAATAAATGAAATTAAACATCTCTATTAACCCAGCAACAAGAGTAATTATAAGTGGACACAGCAAAACGAAGGCACATCTCTACAGGATTGATGCAATAGATGATGCACTTGTATCTGTCTACAAGTGGAACAATCGGTACAGCATCTACGGTACAGGTGTCCAAAACTACAAAAGCAAAGGGACGAGATGAAACTGGCAATTGAACTGGAAAACGCACAATGGCCAGTACATGTGGATCAACTACTCTCAAGACACCTACAGCATTTTTTTAAATTTAATAAAAACACAGACTTTGGCACGTTATAGACAAACTGTATTACACTAATCAATAATTGTATATATTATATATAGGGCCTATTATGTTACAAAATAGGCACAGAATATCATATTAGGTCAAAACATTTAAGAACATGTATATAAGAAACATAATCTCAACCGAATTAGATGTAAATTAAAAAATAGTATTAGTATTACGCTATGTAATGGGGCATACTCAATAAAGCCAACTATTAAAAAAAATGTTAAAGTGAATAGATGGTAAAGTAAAGCCATATATTTTCACCTATAATTATTGCTGCAATTATTCATCCTAAATGATTAATTGATGAATAGGACAGAATTTTCGAGTGGAAATTTGATTATACCTTCGTATTACAACGAACTTTACTTTTCACTTCACAATTGTTCTGTCACCTCACTTCAATTGTTTCAAAGTATATAACAGATTGGAATTTAACAAAATATTCAAGAGTGTAAGTATGTGAAGTATACGACTTGATATATTACCTTTAGACATGGGAGATAATAAATGGTAGTGCACACTAGCGCCACCTGCGCTCTCTCCAAAGATCGTCACTTTATTCGGGTCTCCGCCGAACTTTTCTATGTTATTCTGCACCCATATCAGAGACATTGTTTGGTCCTTCAGACCATTATTTCCAGGAATTCCTGCTTCAGGTAAACTTAAGAACCCTGAAAAAATTAAATAAGCGATTTATTTTCATATAGGTCTACATGTAAATTGCAATCTAATTTATCCTCAAAAAAATAAAGACAGCATCAAATGTATACAAAAAAGTACATAACGTCCAGTAACAGACTGGCGAAAATGAATAACTGTAATAATAATAATAATAATAATAATAATAATAATAATAATAATAATAATTAATAATAATAATAATAATAATAATAATAATAATAATACAAATAATAACTATAATAATACAAATAATAACAATAATAATAATAACTTATTTTAGGAATTCACTATGAGGTATATTCATTAAGGTAGAATATTAATACTAATAATAAACAAAAATAGTAGTAAATTATTATGAAAATACAATAGGAAGTAACATTATGAGGTCCTTCTTAATAAATAATAGAAAGAGAGGGAACGAGTCAACATCCACGGTCGACAACTTAAAGTTCATCAGTCAATACAAGCTGAAGATAGAGCAGAGATGTTCTGAAACATGTCTTAAAAGAAACAACTGATATGAGGTAAGATGACAACAGACTCAACTTATTTATTAATAATAAATTATATTCGTCTCCCCAACCAGCTAGGTTGGGATTAATTATTTGTTAGAATTAATTAATTGCGATAATTAATTTATCATGTATGAATTTGTTAATATTACAAAGTATTGTATTACTTATTATTTTTACTATAAAATATATTTAATTAAATTAGATATAAAATTGGATTATTCGCCTAACCCTCTTTTGGGGTCGGTCTTAATCAATAATAATTATTTCAAATTATGTAGGAAAATTCACACAATAAAGTAAAGTAAAGTGATCCCACTACATGCCTCAGGACGCCCTTGGGGTAGTAGGAGGTTAAGGCTCCCACTTTTTCTAGACAATCGGCACTTTATGTCAGCCGGGTTGTCAGCCCTGCGTGACGGCCGCCTTTACCCCCAGAACAAGCGTCTGGTACTCATTTCCGTTAGAGGATGAGTCGCCCCAGGGCCATAGCGCCGCCAGAAGGTTTGGGTCAATTTAAAAATCCTGACCCCAACGGGACTTGAACCCTCGACCTTCCGGCTTGTAGCGCAGTGCCTTAACCACTACGCTACGGCGTGCACTACAAAAAACTATATATTATACGACACAGTGCAACGTTTACCTCCAGAAATAGCAGCACTGTTGCTGCGTCGCATGGACTTAGATACTAACCATGTATAGTCAGGAACGAATAGCAAATGAAGCACCTACCCAGCTTACTTCTTAGAGTAATAACAGTTCCACGCCTACATTCATGATCGTCGCTACTCCACAGACTGACGTGAAGCGAATGTACGCGGGATGACATGACATCCACAAACGAAGAGGTTAACGATCCGCTGTGTCGGATAATACCTTAGAGAAATCGTTACTTTTGTTTCGTGCAATAAAGGTGATCAAAGTCTCCCAGACATATTTTTTATAAATAACAATGGTATAACGTACCTAGTAATCCCAAACGATAATTAATGGCGACCACAACAACATCTTCAGTAAGAAGATGATCTGGTGCATAAAACATTGCACTTCCAGAACCACTCTTGAAACATCCGCCGTGAATCCAGACCATAACAGCTTTTAATTCAGTAGGTGGTAACTGGAGAAATGAAACAGAGAGCCTACTTATGAAAATTATATGTCCTGTTAACAAACAGCTTTTAAACTGGCTGCATTCTTGCTAACTTTCATTCATAAATTATACCTTTAAAATTAAAATTTGTATTGATGAGCAATAAATTATAGTGCAGAAAATTGTACATTTTTGTTCCAATTGTTAAAGTTTAAGAATGAAAAGAAAATTATATTTATTTTTATCACTCAGACGATTTTTTAAAGAAATACATGTGTCCTTCAACAGATCATGTAGGCGTAAGGGTCCTACTTCTTAGCCAACTGTATTAAAATGAGGTAAGATAGCTAGTTCCCACGCTCTGATAGAATTTACACTAGGAAATTTCCTAGTACCGATACTCATTTCATAAGAGGCTGAAAGAGCCTCGGAATAATGTTTGACACGAATAAATGAAGAAGAAACTTCACTCCTCCTCTGCCCGGATTTAATTCAGGACCTTAGTATGGGTATTAGAGCCGTTCTAAAAGTCTTATGTCAAAGCCAGAGCGCTTTTTATGAGATGTTAGAAATCTCCATTATATAAGCCTAGAACCCTAAAGATTTTTAAAAAATCAGAATTCTTACAAACGCCTAGGACTTGTAGAGAGAACTGAGTATATAATGTTTGGTGTAATTATACTGATTACCTCCCTCTATTCTATTAATTCAGCTGTTCGATTCACCTCCCTCCATGGTATCTTTACCTTGTCGTGGTGGAGTGGCTTGTGTGCTTAAATGATCCTGAGAGCTATGCCGGCGGTAGCATTGCTGCCGATAGGGTTACCCATGCCGGACTGGTCGAAGGTGATAAGCCAGACGAAATAAGTACCTTGGTCGAAAGAGTGACGATCTTTCACCGTAAAAATACAACCGTCAAGAAATGCGGACATGGGTTCTACTGGGGTAAAATTTTCCGGAGGTCAAATAGTCCCCCATTCGGTTCTCCGGGCGGGGACTACTTCAGGGAACCCATGCCAAAGGCTCAAACACAGGGACATGTTCCTAGGAACATGGAATGTTAGGACTTTATACAATAGCGGGGCACTAGAGATATTAACGCGGGAATTGGATAAATCGCCCTTGGATATAGTCGCTTTACAGGAAGTTAGGTGGCCAGGAGAAGGTAGTCAGGAATCAGGAAGCTTTTCATTATACTATGGGGGTGCAGAAAGACCTGCATTTGGAACGGGTTTTTTAGTCAGAAGGAGGATCCTATCCGCTATCCGAGATATTAAGTTTGTTAGTGATAGGATATCATACATAATTCTAAAGGGTAAACAACATGATTTTATAATTGTAAATGTACATGCCCCCACAGAAGATAAAGATGACAAGATCAAGGATGAGTTCTATGAAGAATTAGAATGCTTATTTGATAGCCTTTCACGATATCATATGAAAATTGTCTTAGGAGATTTTAATGCAAAAGTGGGGCGGGAAGATATATTCAAACCAACAATAGGCAAATTCAGTCTTCATGAAGATAGTAACGACAACGGGGTTAGATTAGTCACATTTGCCACATCAAAGAATCTCATTGTTAAGAGCACAACATTTCAGCATAAGGATATTCATAAATACACCTGGACGTCCCCAGATGGAGAAACTCGGAACCAGATAGATCATGTATTAGTGGATAAACGCTGGCACAGTAGCATCATTGATGTTAGATCAGTTAGAGGGACAGACTGCAATTCAGATCATCATCTGGTCAGGGTGAAAATCAGACAACGGCTATCGCTTATGAGAGAACAAACGCTAAAGATGATTCTGTAAAATATGAATTAAAAAACTTGAAAAATGATGAAATGCGGCAAGAATACCAAATCAAAATTGCTAATAGATTGAAGTACTGGAATCTTCTGATGACAATGTGGCAAACGAAGAAGAAACTGATATAAATAAAGAATGGGAGGCTATAAGAGATACTATTAAATTGTCAGCATCAGAAAGCATTGGTTGTTTAAAAAGAGGCAAAACAAGAAATGGTTTGATGAGGAATGTGCCGACATTGTAAAGAAAAGAAAGCTAGCAAAAATTAAATGGTTACACGAGCCAAATGAGGTAAATTTAGAGCAATTGGGTAGTGTTAGACGGGAAACCACCAAGTTACTAAAGAGTAAAAAGAGGGAATATTTGAGAGAGAAGATTAATGATCTTGAAATGAATGCAAAAAATAGGAACATTAGAGAATTATATCAGGGAATTAGTATAGAGAAGAAAGGGTTTCAGGCTAGAACAAACATAATTCGGAATGAAAATGGGGATATGATTGCAGATTCCAGGAGTTTATTAAATAGATGGAAAAGTTATTTTAATCAGCTATTAAATGTACATACAGAACAGGACATTGAGGAGGATAAGTTACAGACAGCAGAAATGCTAGTCGCAGAGCCAAGTGCATTAGAGGTTGAAATGGCAATTGAAAAATTGAAGATGTATAAAGCATCAGGTTCAGATGAGATCCCAGCAGAACTGATAAAATCAGGGGGAGAAAAATTGATGGACAAGATACGCTGGTTGCTTAGTATGATTTGGGAAAAAGAAGCTCTTCCAGATGAATGGAAGGAATCAATTATCGTACCAATTTATAAGAAAGGAGATAAAACTGATTGCAACAACTATAGGGGCATCTCATTACTTTCAACTTCGTACAAAATTCTAACAAATATATTAGTAAGCAGACTTACTCCCTATATTGATGACATTCTAGGAGATCATCAATGTGCATTTAGAAGAAACAGGTCTACAACAGATCAGATTTTTAGTATAAGACAGATTTTAGAAAAGAAATGGGAATATAATGGTACTGTACATCAACTATATGTAGACTTCAAAAAGCATATGATTCAATTAAGAGGGAGAAGTTATATAGTATCCTGCTGGAGTTTGGAATTCCTAAAAAGTTAGTTAGACTTATTCGAATGTGTCTAAATGGCTCAACGAGTAGGGTGCGTGTAGGCAAACAGTTTTCAGACACTTTTGAAATCCAGAATGGGTTAAAGCAAGGAGATGCACTATCTCCTCTACTATTTAATTTTGTACTAGAGCATGCCATTAAATCTTTAGAGAATGAGGAAGGCTTACAACTCAATGGTATTAATAAGCTGTTAGTTTATGCTGATGATGTAGTACTACTGGCCGATAGCGAGGAGATACTAAAGGCCAACACGCACACACTATTGAGTAACACTAAGAAATTAGGACTGGAAGTAAATATCAGTAAAACTAAATATATGGTCACACGTAGAAATACATTATATAATGGAAATGGACAGCTAATGACAAATGAGGGAAATTTTGAGGAATTGGCTGAATTCAAATACCTAGGAACAATAATCACAAATAGGAATGAGATGCACAAAGAAATAAACATAGGCTCAATTCTGGAAATGCATGCTATTATGCATTGCAGAGACTTTTGATGTCCCAACTGCTTTCAAAAAACGTTAAGCTGAAAATATATAAAACTATTGTTCTACCAGTTATATTATATGGGTGCGAAACATGGACTCTTACTTTAAGGGAGGAAAGGAGATTACGAGTATTTGAGAATAAAGTTCTTAGGAAAATTTTTGGACCAAAGAGAGATGAACAGACAGGTGAATGGAGAAGACTACATAACAATGAACTACATGGTCTTTATAGGAAGCCAGATATAATAAGAACAGTTAAGTCCCGTAGACTGCGATGGGCAGGACATGTTGCACGTATGGGGAATGAAAGACGTGCATGGAAACTTCTTGTAGGAAAGCCAGAAGAAAACGCCCAGTTGGTAGACCAAGAATGAGGTGGGAGAACAACATTAACTATGATTTGAGGGAAGTAGATTATACAGGGAATGATTGGAAAACATTAGCTCAGGATAGGGATGTATGGAGAGCTTATGTCCGTGCGGCCATGAACCTACGGGTTCGATAGTGCAGTGAGTAAGTAAGTAAGTTCGATTCACCTACAGCATCGTTTCCCAATCTGTGGTTCGCGAACCCCTAAGGGATTCCAAAATATTTCAAGGGGTTCGCTAAAACTTTTCCATAATGGCGGGTTTCGAGGTTAGGTCTATTATTATTTCCTTCATCGCTGCGGCATTGTCATAATAATAATAATAATAATATAATAATAATAATAATAATAATAATAATAATAATAATAATAATAATAAATAAAATTAAATTAACCTATAATGCCCCTTGTTACATTAATGTGTAAGATCGGAAATTTATCACATTATTTCCACAAGAAATTAATATTTACTGCGAATGCCTGATTTACAGTTATGTAAAAACGTTAGGAATGCATTTCATTTCGCTACAACTAGGCCTACTAGTTCTCTGGACGGGGACTACTTCAGGGAATCTGTGGCAAGGCTCAAACACAGGGACATGTTCCTAGGAACATGGAATGTTAAGACTTTATACAATAGCGGGGCGCTAGATGTATTAACACGGGGATTAGAGAAATCACCCTCGGATATAGTCGCTTTACAGGATGTTAGATGGCCACGAGAAGGTAGTCATGAATCAAGAGGCTTTGCATTATACTACGAGGGAGCAGAAATACCTGAATTTGAAATGTGTTTTTTAATCCGAAGGAGGATCCTGTCCGCTATCCGAGATATTAAGTTTGTCAGTGATAGGCTATCATACATAATTCTAAAAGGATAAACGAAATTATTTTGTAATCGTAAATGTACATGCTCCCACAGAAGATAGAGATGACAAAATCAAGGATGAGTTCTATGAAGAATTACGGAGTATAACGCGTATTTGATAACATTTCACGATATCATATAAAAAATATTGTCTTAGGAGATTTTAATGCAAGAGTGGGGCGGAAGATATATTCAGACTAACAATAGGCAAATTTAGTCTTCATGAAGATAGTAACGACAATGGGGTTGGATTAGTCACCATTGCCAAATCAAAGAATCTCATTGTTAAGAGCACAACATTCCAGCACAAGGATATTCATAAATACACCTGGACGTCTCCTCTACCAGTTATATTATATGGATGCGAAACAATAACTCTTACTTTAAGGGGAGAAAGGAGATTATGAGTATTTGAGAATAAAGTTCTTAGGAAAAGTTTTGGACCAAAGAGGGATGAATAGACAGGTGAATGGAGAAGACTACATAACAATGAACTACATGGTCTTTATAGGAAGCCAGATATAATAAGAACAGTCTCGTAGATTGCGATGGGCAGAACATATGGCACGTATGCGGGATGAAATTGGTGCATGGAAACTTCTTGTAGGAAAACCAAAGGGAAAACGCCCAGTTGGTAGACCAAGAATGAGGTGGGAGAATAACATTAACTATGATTTGAGAAAAGTAGATTATACAGGGATTGATTGGAAAACATTAGCTTAGAATATAGATGTATGGAGAGCTTATGTCCGCGCAGCCATGGACCTATTGGTTCGATAGTGCCAGTGAGTTAGTTATTTAATTAAAATACACATATTTTGAATATGCAGTCCCCTCAGTACCACCCAGAATCGTGAGGAATTTGGGTTGCTACAATAAATAGCGGCTCCAGGTTAAGAAAGCCAGATAAAACGGCTGGAGGACCCGACATGCTGACCACATGTCATCCCCATACTAGCTGAATGATCGTTCACCTCTGTGAATAACACATGTGGATGTGAGATCACCAACCATCTGATAAGCCAAGGAGTAGCCTAAATACAATTATATGTCTCACAAACTCTGCATCTCAAATAGCATTGCACAGAATGTTCTGTATTTGCTGCATTATGTTTATTTTCCCCAGATGGCTAAGATAGCTGGGTAGGTTGGTAGTAATTTCATTTTATGATGCTCTTTAACAACTCAAGTAGTTGTGTCTCAATTCAAATTTGGGCTTGGAAGGGCCGACAATGTTTGCCCGAGACCTTTTTAATTTATTTTATTTTATTTTATTTTATTTTATGACGCTCTTTATCAATAGAAGTCGTTAGCCGTCGCAATTTAAATATGACCGTGAATTAGAAGATAATTTTTGCACAGAGGACTCTTATTTCAGTCTTAAGGTTCTTTGGTAGTTAATTTTGTTCTGACTTTAAATAAAGAGTTAATAATAATACTTACCTCATTAGTATATACGTTTAAGTAGAGACAATCTTCATCACCAGACACTTATGAGTCATCATATTGTTTTGTGGACATTCATTCCTTTCTTCTGTAGCATCGTATGTTCCATCCCATGGACTTGGCGGCTCAGGAGCCTTTGAAAATTAAATCTTGACATTATCCTAAAAAAATCTATATCAGGAAGAAACTGTATATGTTTGAAAGGTAGACATTCCGAATTGCTCTTTGCTGCTAATTGAAAATGAAAAGTAGAAAGACACAAAGAGAATATTTGGACTGTTTTTTTATTTTAACTTAGTTTTAGACGCTTAAACATCAAAGTCATATCTCATCTCAGGATTTTTTAGTGTAACAAATATAGTAGTACGCGTTCTTATGGCATAAGTTAGTTATGTTTTATTTAAAAGGCGAATATGATATGAATGATTATAATGGCTGAATGAAGTTCAGGGTCTATTGGAACTTAAAAATTGCTGACATTGTCTTACAGAAGAAGAAAATTCCCTAACAAAAACCTCATCCAGGAAACTTCTCCCGATTGGAGATGAAACCTGGACTCTCAGTGTCTGAGGTAATTACGTTACGTCTACATCACAACAATGAACCATTGGGTTCTTTGGATTAGCTCTAACTACTATTATAAGTATTTTCCTTAGTTTATCTTAGTGTGAAATTCATTGTATGTATGATTTGCCTCTATATTGAAAATCTTGTACTACCTATTTTTCCGGTAGTTTAACGGTAAAATATAATTTTAGTAAAAAATTGTCTTCCTTTTATCTCCTCTATAGCCGTGTTAGATGCGTGGCCAGCGCGCGCGGCTGCTCCGACTCCCAGGTTCAAATCCTGGCGGTTCCGGATGGATATTAGTGGCGGGCTACACCGGAATTATTCGGGGTTTTCCCAGAGTTTTCCCGACTACATAAAAAATTAAAAAGATGACTGCAATTAAAAAAATCAAAGCGAAAATGGTAATCGAGCAGATTTTTTGCATAAATCCAAATGTATCGTTAATGGAAAAGTAAGGGTGGTAGGGCATTTTATCAATATTTCTATTTATTATTGACAGACCAGAATCTAAACACATCTTTTTTTGACCCTGCAGGAGGGGGAGACCCTATTTTATATCAGCATCTGTTTAAATAACAAATGGACATAAACTTCACAATCTAGGATCTTTTATTATTCTAGGAAGAGACTTAAGTTGATCTCTAGCCACGAATAAAAAAAGAAAATTTATTGGGAATTGATCGCAAAATGGCGTAGGCAAATAAAAAGTATCATTACCAAATTTCATCCTACCAATGCTAATAAAATCATTGTGTTATTAGTCACGATAACACTACATTAGGATCAGCACCGAGAACATCAAGTAATGTAGCGAACAAAGACCTGCTGAAGATGGAATTGAGATTGTGAAAGGCCTTCAGACAAATAAGCATAGCCTATATATTTATAAGTTGAGGACGACGGCTCTGACCTAAGAAGGTACATTTTAACTTTATTTTATTTCATTCTACCAACAACTCCCCACTCTGCATCCCTCCCCATCATGTAATATCATCTCCATTCATTCATTCCAAGTCACCTTTCACATAATTTCATATATAATTTATAAATCTTATTATATAATTATCAATATGTGTTCTTGGTTCGACACACATCAAGTAATCACACAAATGAGTCATACTCCAGTTTATTTGGACCGGGCTCAAGTCCTCGAGGAGGGGCTATAACCCTTAATTTGGCCACATTTTGCTCTAAGTTTACACACAGGTTCAGAGTCATGAAATATAAACCACTTAAATTTAAATATATTTTATTATATAATCATTTATATATTATTAGGAATATATATGACTTATTATATATATATGTATATATATATAAATATTAGATTTAGATAAATTAAATATATACAATTAAATTATTTATATTTAGGCCTATATATATATATATATATATATATATATGATAGTCTGGTTTAGTACATCGCAGGAGTTTAAAATAAGTGGTTGAGGTGATATAATGGGGCATTTATGTACTATTTCATGACTCTGAACCTGTGTGTAAACATAGAGCAAAATGTGGCCAAATTAAGGGTTATAGCCCCTCCTCGAGGACTTGAGCCCGGTCCAAATAAACTGGAGTATGACTCATTTGTGTGATTACTTGATGTGTGTCGAACCAAGAACACAATAACAGACTATGTTTCACTAGAGTAGATTTCATTCATCGCATTCATCCCATAAAGTAAAGGTGGGTAATACATTGGACCAAAAATAAAGTTGCTAATCCAATATTATAATGTTATCTATATCCTCCATCATTCCTCAGATGTAGTAAAACAACCTTTCAAAACAGCTTTTTATACAACAACTAGCGTACCCGGCAGACGTTTCCTGCCCGAACGTTCAATTCTCATGTCATGGGCGGACGATAAAAATATGTTACTTTTTTACCATAAATTCAGAAATTAGGACATAATTAGATATTATTAAATAAGTTCGCAAGAAAACCTCTTACAGCCTTCTGTTCTGGCTCAAGAAGTGTGAATGATGACGTCACATAGTCATGAACATTAGAATTGTACCCTCCTTTTGCAGATAAGTTAAGAACCGTCATATAACAATTATATTGGAGTGAAAAAAAAAACAAGTTAAATTGATGAGAGTGAGTCAAAAACAGTGTTTTTTTTTTTTCCCCAGCTAGGTATTTCATTTCTGACCCACTGTGCACCGGTCCCATACTGGCCGACATTCCATGAGAAAAATTTCTTCCCCCCGTAGAGACTCGAACCAGCATAAGTCCAGTAGTTTTGCGCAACGACTTCTTGCCTTAATCACTCGGCTATGGCGCGAGACTCTTGGTATCAATCAAAGACAAAAATGGTTATTGTGAGTTATCCGTAATAGATAAGGGACTCTTGGTACCAATGAAAGACAAAAAAAGGTTTTTGTGAGTTATCCGTAAGAGATAAACATATGCTGTCGCGTACGTTTTTGTAGAGCTTTTCGAGATATTCAATTCTGTGTACATTAATTTTGTGTATTTCTTATGGTTTAGGCAGCGTAAGCCATTTAAGCGTCCAAAGAGCTACTTTTTTCACGTTTTCCACTACAAAGGGCGATTTTTAAGGGTGTAGGAGTTGAGTATCACAACTCTTATAGCCTATGTTCATCCCGGGAATCTCCTGGACATTTTGCAAAAAACCCCATTACAATCGGATCAACGGTATGACCGCGCATAAAGTACGAACAAACATACATACAAACAAACAAACAAACATTAATTTTTATATAGGCCTATATAAGATTACAAATTCAATCTGCAGGATTACATATAAAACTAGTTTTAGGATATATTTTTACCTTAAATCTGAGTTTTCCTACGGGAGGCTTGGCATAAGGTATTCCCAAAAAAGCATAATATTCACGATCTTCAATGGATGAAATGGTAATACCTCTGATGGGCCCTTGTTTGGTGTTGACAATAAATTCACTTTCATGAGCAATCACAAACAGAAATAGAAAACTTAAACAAACCACCATACGAGTCATGTTGAGAACATAGAAATGAAACTAATAATCATCTGTAGGTTTTATGAAACTTCGTCTTCATTGTTTATATTTCCGGACAAATTGTGAGTTAATTGTTATTAACAGGAAGTATATGATCCAAGATAATATTCAGTTATACATGCAGCATGGCATGTGTCCTAACCTTAATATGTAAACCCATTAATATAAAGCTTATAATATAATTATTATCCAATTATGCAGATATAAAAACAAAAACAAATATCTGATATCAATTTTTAAAAATATTTCTGATTTTTTATATTGATATTTTTTAAAATTACAAGTTAATTATTTTGTTGATTTCTTTTTGGTATGTTAACTATCAATCGTGATTGAATCTTTGAAGTGTCACAGTTAAGCGTGTCTTACTGGAATGCTGTACCATAAAAAATATGCTTTGGTATAAAGTCTGAATAGGGATTCACTCAAACCTCCTGAAGTCAATGAAGAACTTACGGCATTTGATATGAAAAGTAGTGGAATGCGAATAAGAAGATATAAAACTAAAAATGAATCGAGGAATAGCGTGTCGAAAACAAATGCGATTATTTGTACTGAAATTTCATATTGACAGCAGTTAATTCGCCTAGGCTCTTTGGGGCCGTCGCATCAAATTTTGATTTGAATATTGGTTGAGCGCAGAACATGTAACTTATTGCTTATTATTGCATACGGTTTTTAAGATGCGTTTAATTATGTATCATGTGGCGTCTATAAATTTAATTTCATCATATTTTTATTTATAACTTATATTTCATGATTTTTTTATCGACAGGGAGAAAAAGACCAGGACGTCCACTCAAAAGACTTTTGGATGGTGTTTCTATTGAGACCGAAATAGGCCAACAAATGGCCTAAATTCGTGATGATTAATGATTTTATGAAATGGTGATTATGATGAAAAAGCTCATGCAGGTTGGTCGGCACCGGGATTTAAATCCGGGACTTCCCGACGAGTTCCAGAAGCTGACGCAAACTTCTCGGTATAGGTTTTAAGAGAGAAATTTGCTGCAGATTAGAAGTTGCTATTACTGTTGCCTTCATTATACAGAATATTTAAAAATTCCTTAATATATACACCATGTTCCAAAATGATGGACGGGGTTTTAAGTAGTTAGTATAGCTTTACAATTGAAATTGGATGCGTGATTATGTACTGTAATGAAAGAAAAACTGTGAAGGTATCATATTCTGTATACAGTAATTTGTTTCTTGTCATTATTACATCGTCAGCGTTAAATTTGTGAAAATGACGAATCCTATACAGAAGTCATTCTGTGTGTTGCAATTTGCGACGTCTGGTTCCATTGTTGCAGTTCAGCGAGCTTTCCGATGGCAATTTGGAATTGATCCTACGACAGATAAAATTATCCGTCGATGATATAAACAGTTAGAAACAACTAGATGGATCTGTAAAAGGAAAAGTCCAGGACGTCCACGAACACCAATGACGTGTCGGTCCGGATGACATGATTCATTCCCATACCCTCCATGGTCTCCCGATCTCATACCTTGTGATTTCTTCCTGTGGAGAGTATGCGAAGGATCATGTGTACGTACCACCACTTCCGGTCGACCTTCCAGACTTGAGAAGGACTGTTGAATCCATTACTCCAAATATACTGACCAAGGTTTTGGGAGGAATTCGACTATCGGCTAGATGTGTGCCTTGTGACAAAAGATGCTCACATCGAACACTTATAAAGTATGTTATGAAAACCCGAAGAGTTTCTCTTTAATCCCAAGTAACTTTTGTTCTTATATATATCATGTAAGGGAAATTAAATAACTTTGAAACTCCGTCCATCATTTTGGAATACCCTGTACTTCCAGAGTTTGTAAAGGTGAGTTGATAATAAAATAATAAAAAAATAGTTGGCCGCTGGATTTTAACTCTAAAAATCGTGTAGACTATTTAAAATATCCTAAAATACAATGTTATTAATAGTTCTGACTATTGATAGTATAGGCAAAATTTTAATTATAGGTCAACATTTAGAACTTACGAGTCAGTAAGCTCAATGGAGTTTAAGATAATCCAGTATAATGCATTATTTCCTGTAAAACACGAAACGCAATTTTATATTTAATAAATAAAAATTGGTAAATATTTAGAAGCACAACTGCATAAGTATGACTACTTTTACAATCTTTCGTCATTGTTAAAAACAAGCTGGAATGAACTACAATTTTATTTTTCGTTTTAAGATAAATTAATGTGAGATATAAGAAACGATTTCATGATTTACATGCATTTCAAATGATGTAGGCCTACTATATTTACGCTACTATATACATTTTCTTTATTCTCTTTCATCATATAGGGCCTACATTTGTTTGGCTGATATAGGCCTAATAATAATAATAATAATAATAATAATAATAATAATAATAATAATAATAATAATAATAATAATAATAATAATAATAATAATAATAATAATAATAATAATAATAATAATAATAATAATTATTATTATTATTATTATTATTATTGTTGTTGTTAATAACAATACACGCTCGCGCTCAGTCAGAATTTAAAAAAAAGGACACGATAAAAAAAATAGAGTTCAAGTAAAATAAGAAATACAACTGAGATAGTGTGGACGGATTGTTATAAAAATAAGACGAATCAAATTAAAATAAATCTAATTTAGAAACCAATAGGAAGATGGAATAGAAACAAACAATAACCTACATACACAGATAAAATCAAGAAGGTCTTGCAGAGAGGATCTGGGATTCAAGAACTGGCTAGACCGAAAAAAGTGTAGGAAGAATATTTTATCTTTCGATTGGGAAAACAGAATTATTAAAATTGTTAAACCTTTAATAAACGTGTAACATTTTTGGCCTGTTTACGCTCCCCATTAATTAATAACTATATAACTAACTCACCGACACTATCGAACCCGCAGGTTCATAAACGCATAGACATAAACTTTTCTTAAATCGCTATCCTGAGCTGAGTATTCCAGTCATTCCCTATTTTTACCTCCCTCAAATCATAGTTAATGTCATTTTCCCACCTCATTATTGGCCTAATGGGAATTTCCATCTGACTTTCCTACAAGAAGTTTCCCAAGAACCTTTCTCATTCCCTATTTGTGTTGTATGTCCTGCTTATCGCAGTCTACGAGACTTATGTAACAAATTTCATTCCACCAGAAGGTAAATGAAGTCCTTGGGGTAGTGGAAGGTTAAGGCTCCCAGCTATCTAGACAATCGGCATGAGATATTAGCCATGCATGACGGCCGCATTTGCCAGAACATATGTCTGGTACTCATTTCCTTTAGAGGCTGAGATGAAACAGGGCCATGATGCTGCCAAAAGGTAGTACTTTAAAAATAAGACCCTATTCGGACTCGAACCCCCGACTTTCCGTCTTAACCAACGGCTACGGCGCGGCGTGCCTCTTCCACTGAAGATACAACACCCTACTTATGAGGCTAAGCTACCGAAACCGACTAATACTGCTAGATATAATGTACTTTCTTCGTTAATAGATGGCAATCAAGCATGTTTAGAAATGGATTATGGGAGTTTCCGGTCTATCTTAATCTATGATGTAACCTTCCGCTCCCACAAGAACGTGAAATGTCAAAACTTGAGTAGTTAAAAGTCTATACAATCGAATTAAATAATAGTTTGACAATTAATATATCGTATTATGTGTTACAGTGTAACTTTCCTTATGACAGACTTTACAAGGTAGACGAATTTTGAAGTAATGTCGCGTACTAATTTTTGTTGAGTTTACGGATAAGAAATTTATTGCGGGTGAGACCACAGTGCTCAAGATGGCTGACACTTGTTGGTTGTATTTTTCGACTTTTTAATTGTTTTTATAATGTGCTTGTTATTAAATACTAGTTACAATTCTATGTTTATTTACTTGCGATGTTAAACTCCGTGTATCATATACTGTCATTGCTATTAATAGTATGAAAAGTGATATGTAGGTGTGTAAGAAGTTAACTACTGAGTGAAGTCATAACTTATATTTTTTTACCTTCATTCGGAAATGTTAGTGTTTATTCAGTGAGTTTCAGCTTAATTACAATGGATAATCCATCATCGGGGATAACAGAAAGGTAAGCCACTAATGACCCATATATTTTCGTTACCAGAGTAAATTCCCAGTCTAAGGTGATTCCCTATGTCAAAGTATTTGTACTACTGCCATGCAATTATTATCCTGTAAGAAACTACTAAGAAATAGACCAATTTGAGTAGAGTAAATTCTCGGTTAGCTGTCAACTTAATTTCCTTTAGGTTGTTGGTGGACAGGTTGTTTTGGACAGGTAAGTTTAGATAGGATATTGATAGGCAAATGAAATAGATGTCGATTGCTAGGTTAGTTAGGTCACGCTGGTGATTCATTTAATAAGTGTCTGATGGTGTGGATACAGTTTCCTAAACTATAGTTTAAATAAGGAAACTATACTTTATCCGGATTTAACTTTAGATTAGGCGTTTTAAGATTATCAATATAACATTCTTATGCCACTGTGCACGACATACTTTTACCATTTGTAATAACATTTCATACTATTTTAAACATTTTACAATAATTCTTGAAACATATTTTAGGATTATTAAATATTTATTTATGTATGCAAATGCTTAATGTAACTTTAACTAGATGGCAGGACACATCTGTGAAAACGGTGTGACCAACAGTCACAATTAATTCCAAACCATATTTCAAGAAATTAACTTAATTTTTTTGGATTCCGATGGACAAGTTAATGTAAACCAGATTAGTTTCTAGTTTGTTAAATATTATGCTTGTAATTTATTTTGTTAGGTTGGGAAGAGGGAAGTTGGTGTATACTTGGACCAACGGATCTGTGCCCCTATAGCACTGACATCATTCTTAGAAAAGTACATGTCGATACTCACACTATTTCACTGCAATCCCCTCCGACTACATCAAACAGCAGCCATGATAACTTATCGAATAGGGATGTGGCCAAACTTTCCCCAATGTCATGGCTCTTGAATAATTCAAGGTTGGAGTTAAGTTGACAACACCGGAGTACAAGTGTAGAGAGGGATAGGAATGCAGGGAGGGAAATGATTTTCCAAGGCATAAAAGGAAGTAGACTTAGTTCACATATCTTATGGGGCACATATCTATTGGACAGACATACATCCATGCTTATAAAGATCTTTGGGAATTTTTTGCAATGGTTGGCCATACCCATTTCACATAAATATGTATCCTTCTACCTGGTGGAAGTTACATTGTTTATGCATGCACACTGTAATTTGTAGAATTTCGAGGAATTCATTGAGTAAGTGAATGTCTAATAACAAAGTTTTTCCAAAATAAATTCAGTGTATTAAGCATAATTTATCTAATGTCAAGTTATGTAAGATCCCAGGGTAGAATGCATCCTGAACCAGTTAGAACTGGTATGTCACATAGAATCCCCGACTATTCTCTACCAGGAGACCACCTGTTAATGTTCAATCAGAGAACAATTGGCTGCTAGCATTATATTAGTCAAACATGATAATACACATTTCCGTTATCAGATTGTAGTTTTTTGATATATTTATTCACTCATTACTAAGTCCTTGTACCACATAATTTTTTTAACTCGTTTTGTTTTGTTAGGTGAGAAAATGGGCAATGCTTATCTATAATTTAGGACTCATTATGCCATACACATACCATACAACATTCATATGACACTACTGCACTATGTACTGTTCTGCTTCTACTAACATTTCCTTACCATTTTACGTTTTGTAGTAATTCTTAAAACATTTTAATAATTCTTAAATATTTATCTATAGGCCTTAATCTCAAAGATTTCTTCTAAGTTCTATAACCGTATAATTATGCATGTGCAAGGCTTTGTCAATAGATGACAGGACTATTTTGTGCTACTTATTGAATTAAATGTAATTAGTTTATTAGGGTATGAAATGACATGTTAGTGTTTATCCATTTCTTAAATGCATGTTTGGAATTTATTGCAAAGGTTGGTCATACTGGTAGCATAGACACTTCTGCCATCTGTCGAGCAAGTTCATAATCTTACACATGCACACTTGATTCTGTAAAACATAGAAAAATTCATGGTGACGCTCAAACTGAGGTTTTTCAATGGGCAAGTTAGTGCACAACAGTTTACTTTACAGTTTATTAGATAATCTGGTGCCCCATAAGGATAAGTTAGCTATTCTGTTTGAACAATGACTTACTTACTGGCACTATCAAACCCATAGGTTCATGGCCACACGGACTTAAGTTCTCCATACATCCCTATCCTGAGCTAATGCTTTCCAATCATTCTCTGTATATTCTACTTCCCTTAAATCATAGTTAATGTTATTCTCCACCTCATTCTTGGTCTACCAACTGGGTGTTTTCCCTCTGGTTTTCCTATAAGAAGCTTCCATGAACCTCTTTCATTCCTCATGTGTGCCACATGTCCTGCCCATCACAGTCTACGAGACATAACTGTTCTTATTATATCTGGCTTCCTATAAAGACTACCATTATAAATATGACCATTTAAGGTTAAAATTTTCTTAACTTCCTCATTCAATCTTAAGGTATTTCTCACATTTTTTGGCAAAATTTCAGCATATATATATATATTTATTTTCCGAGAAAATTATTCACATACTGCAACAATAATTTGTACATTTTTCTGTCCACTGTCTGTCCTATTTATACGTTCACCGCGATGTGTTCGTGTTATATCTGCCTTTTGATTGGTCAGCATTCAGGACTTCCATTGCTCCAATGAGATTGCTGTTTGATGGTCTAGTTGACTGTACTTGTACAAGTAGGGGAACTACAAGCCTCACGACCACGACCTTCAGACCTGAAACCACGACCTTCAGCCTGAAAATCTTCTTCAAGATCAGCATAGCAACTCTGACCATGAAAGTCTACGTAAATACATTGTGTCAAAATTTTATTTTACTATAAAAACATACATAATCAAATGGAATATTGTGTCAAAATTTAAAATCAATCGACAGATTACTTTTCGAGTTTTGAGAACACAAACATCTGGTACATAGGCTGGATTTTTATATAAGATTACGTACAAACGTCCCATGCCATAGCAGATGGGTTAAGGCAAAATGCCTTGATGCAGAACTGTGGGACTTGCGCTGGTTTGAGTTCCCATGGGGGAAGAAATTTTCTCATGGAATTTCGGCCAGTATGGGACCGGTGCCCACCCAGCATCGTGAGGCATTTGGGTAGCTACAGTAAGTAGTGACTCCAGGTTGAGAAGACCAGCTATAATGATTGGGGGACCCGACATGCTGACCACATGTCACCCCTACACTCTCTTATGATTGTCTACTTCTGTGATTA
The DNA here is from genome assembly GCA_030220185.1 of Diploptera punctata. Classification (NCBI taxonomy): domain Eukaryota; kingdom Metazoa; phylum Arthropoda; class Insecta; order Blattodea; family Blaberidae; genus Diploptera; species Diploptera punctata. The sequence goes on along the minus strand of JASPKZ010007815.1, from coordinate 873,404 downwards.
ACACATGTGGATGTGAGGCCAGCAGCCGGATGGTGGCCTATGGCCTTCTAGGCCTGTCATGCTTAGAAAAAAAAATGTATAAACTATTTTCAGAGTCAATTATTTTTATCTGAATCGTGTAAATAACAAAGATTATGCTATTAGCAAAGTTTTGATCAGTTAAAAAAAAAATTCCACTTATTCTTTGTGTCCAATTTGCCACTGACCAACAGAGCTAGTTACAGTATTTTTTTTAATTTAATCATTGTCCTTACAGTAAATAAATAAGCAAGAATAAACTTTCCCTAGAAATTTGAGGCCAACCGGAACCTTTATAAATATTATAATAATTACACATATATTATAGGAACATTTTAAGTCAGGATAATGACGACATTCATAGAGTGTATGGTCAACAGTTTGTGAATTTTCTTTACAGAGACCTTGACTCGCTAACGGCGTGGACAGAGAAATATGGACTTGAATTAAATCCTAGAAAGACACAAGCAATCATTATGGGCCATCAGAGACTATTATCCCCAATTAACACAAATGCAGTATTACATGTGTCACTTAATGGGGTTCAGATCCCTTATAGTGAGACAGTAAAAAATCTAGGAGTGTTTATGGATAAACATTTAATTTGGAATAAACAAATAAATAACATTTGCAAAACTATCTTCTCAATAATACACTCATTAAATCGTATAAGAAATTGTTAATTGTTTACCGTTTTCTCTAAGAAAAATGCTAGTAGAAACTCGCAATGCCCCATTTTGATTATTGTGATACTCTTTTTACTGACCTAAATACTGTTCTTACCCAAAGACTTCAACGTGTTCACAATTCTTGCATACGTTTTATTTGTGGTATACGTAGATTTGATCACGTTACACCATCCCTGGAACAATTGTCATGGCTTCGTCTTCAAGATCGTAGAACCATCCATTCCCTATGCCTACTCTATAACATATTACACACATCTTTACCTTATTATTTATCACACCGCTTCACTAAACTCTCTGATACACATAACTTAGATACCCGATCCCTTGAGCACAGTGTCCTCTATATCCCTCCTCATCATACTACCTATTATTCGAAATCTTTTAAAATTCCTCTTGCTAGAACATGGAATTCACTTCCACCCTATGTCAGAGACTGCCAAACTTTACCATCTTTCAGAAATAAATTGAAAATAAAATCACTAACAGAAACAACTCACTAATACTACTTTTTAAGAATTAATAATGCGTTTTTGCATTATTTAATAAAAATAGACTTAGGATTTGTTAATATATTTACCTAATGCCTTGTATAAAAAGCGTAGATTAATTCATTGTAGTTTATTACTTTCTTTGTATTTTTTTCTCTTCTTTTTATGCATAGTAGAGATTCGAGCTGTTATTCCTTTTTTATTCATTGTGTCATTAATTTAATTTTAATTGTATTTAGTTTCATTCTATTATTAGACATTAATTTCATTATTATTCAATATGACAGATAATTAATTGTTCAATGACTATTATTGTAACTTTTTTTTGTATTCATATGTAACATGTTTGTCCTGTTTAATATGACTATTATTGTAATTTTTTTTTGTATTCATGTGTAACATATGTTTGTCCTGTTTTATATGACTATTATTGTATTTTTTTTTTGTATTCATATGTAACATATGCTTGTTCTGGTGAGTGGAAGAGAGGCCACATGGCCTTAACTCCACCAGGCTAAATAAATCTATTCTAAATCTATTCTAAATTGCATTAGCCTGTCTGTTATATGAAAAAATAGTTTTGTTAGTTGATCTTTGGTTGAAGCTTTCCATTCACTTTGTCACTTTTATGTACATTTGTCGGCCGTGGTGGACTAGTGGTTATGCTCCTTGCCTCTGGTCCCGAGGGTCGCGGGTTCAAACCCGGCCGGGGTCGATGGATTTTTTAGGACGGAAAAATCCAAGGAGCAATTCCTCCATGAGGGACTTTAAACCGTGGGTCCGAGTCTGAAGATTTTCAGGCTTGTAAAAGATCCTTAAGCCTGAATGAAAAGGCCTCTAATCAAAGTTACTGAATTTTCCCTTCCTAATACTACCTATCAGCTTGATATCACACTCTGCAAAGATTCTCCTGCGAACACTAAATCGACGTTTACGTTCTACAATGGAAAGCGAATTGGAAGAAGAACAGTTTGGCTCAGGAAGGGAAAGGGTACAAGAGATGCAATTGGATTGATACGAACAATAGAAGAAAGATATATAGAAAAAGATAAAGACGTTTATGCAGTATTTGTCGACCTGGAAAAGGCCTTTGACAGAGTAAATTGGAATAAACTCCTGAAGATCTTGAAGAAAATTGGCGTGAACTGGAAGGAGAGGAGGCTCATAAGTAGTCTTTATATGAAACAGCGAATAAAAGTGAAGATAGGAAAAGAAATGTTAGAGGGAAGAGAAATTGGAAGAGGGGTGAGGCAAGGATGTCCTCTATCACCTACCCTTTTCAACATCTACCTGGAAGACCTAATGAAGAACTGCTTCAGTAATACGGGAGGCATAAACATAGGAGGAAGAAGAATAAAGTGCATAAGATTTGCTGATGATATGGCTTTGCTAGCAGAAGATGCAATGACATTGAGGAACATGCTGATGGAGCTGAATGATAAGTGCGAGGATTGTGGGATGAAGATAAATATAAATAAGACAAAGACCATGATTATAGGAAAGAAACAAAGGAAGATAAACATGAAGATTAAAGATGAGGCCATTGAGCAAGTGGAGAGCTTCAAATACTTGGGTTGTACTATCAGTAGTAACATGAACTGCAGTCAAGAAGTAAAGCAGAGGATAGCAATGGCAAAAGAAGCTTTCAACAAGAAGAGAAGCATTTTCTGCGGACCTATGGCAAGAGAAATAAGAAAGAGGCTAGTGAAGTGCTTTGTGTGGAGTGTAGCATTATATGGTGCAGAGACGTGGACATTACGACGGAATGAGGAAAAGCGACTGGAAGCTTTTGAGATGTGGGTATGGAGAAGAATGGAACGTATAAAATGGACAGACAAAGTAAGAAATGAAGATGTGCTAGACAGAGTGGGTGAAAAGAACAATGCTGGAACTCATAAAGAAGAGGAAAAGAAATTGGATTGGGCACTGGCTAAGAAGAAACTGCCTGCTGAATAATGCTCTAGAAGGAATGGTCGACGGAAAGAAAGTTAGAGGCAGAAAAAGACATCAGATGATAGACAATATTAAAATAAATGGTTTGTATGCAGATACAAAAAGGAAAGCTGAGTCAAGGAAAGAGTGGAGAATGCTGAGTTTGCAGTGAAAGACCTGCTCTTGAGCAGAACACTATGAATGAATGAATACTACCTCGGTTTCAGTATGAGGCGGAACGCTGACCATGGACCACTCAAAATGACATCTATACGAAAACAAGTGTAACAAAATGAATATGGTTCAAATTCTTCCCTGTAGGGGGGAGAGTGCCTAAATCTCTGTAAAGGGAAAACATGGGCTTTCATTCAGTTGACTGATTACAGCAGTTATGGGGATTTTATAGTAGGAGATGTCCATGTTGTTGCTGCAAGGTGCTTCCTTTGTGAGATGGTCAGCGAGCTCATTTCCCAGGTTTCCATTGTGCACTTTCACCCAGGTGAAATGGATGGTCCAGCTGTCTGCTTCTTACTTATTCTATGGAGATTCTGGTGATTGGTTGAGGGTCAGTTTCACAAACAGAGGTAACTGTATTACACCAGTTTAACCCTTTGCCATAGAAGACGAGGTACACTCACTGGCTCTTAAGCGACTTTCAACTCAGAAGACGAGGTACACTCTCTTAATTTTGCCTGTTATATATTTTGCAATATTTTGTACATCCCTGTGCAGGGTATTCTATTGTTAACATTTATGAATAGTAGAGGAATCTGTTAAGATCTTCACCCTTATTGTGATCTCAAGTACCATTATCTTTTGTTTGTTTTGAATATAATTTATGGTGACTTAAATCCGGTTTCTGGGGAAATACATTAAGCATTTATACCTGAAGTGAATGGGTTAAGTTATGCATTATATAAAGAGAAACTGGCTTAATACAGTTATCTCTGTTGGTGAAACTGACCTGTACATAGCTATAGCATCCAGTAACTCTTCTTTTTGTATTGCTGCTGATAATTGATCTTCTTTGTGTGATTTAGCTCCTTTAGTTTTTCTAACTTTCCTGGGCGATGGCTTTTTTTAGGGTTTTTCTTCACCTGTAAAACAAATGCCAGGAAACTTTAAGGCCCAAAACAGTTATTGAACATCATCTGGCCATCATAATCATCATTATCATATTTGCCATGTTTAGGACAATTAGCTGATCACTCGTTTATTTATTGAATTTCCAATAATGTGAACCCTATTTCACCATCCGGTATGTTAGGGTTTTAGTTACAATACAATTAATTATTTACAGTAATTTAGAGTATGCTTAAGTTCTAGCGTTACATAATAACATAATATGAACAAATAAATACATAAATTAACAAACCAAAAAATTAACTCAAAGTCTCTTAAAAATGTGATGGATAAAGTCACACAGCTTTCTGTAGCAACACTTCTTACATAAAATATTTGACAAAGGCAGTTGAATTCTATTATGGCAATAAACTATTTTTTTAATAAATTCATGCCATTAATACTGTTTAACCACTCAGCATTCCAATTTTGTATGATATTGTTTCTTAATACTTCATTAATATATGATAGAGGACAGAAGGAGTAAAAGTAATCCATACTTGAATTAGCAGCTGATTTGGTAAGAAAATCTGCACATTCATTTCTTATAGTTCCAGCATTTCCTTTAATCCAGCCTAGGCAAATATGTCCAAGATGTTGGTTTAATTTTGTTCTTATGGAGGTTGCAATCGGGTGATGGTTGAATCTGTCATTGATAGCGGAAAGTGCTGCCTGGGAGTCACTATAAATACAATGTGTAGTCAAAAAAGTATGTGTGTGATCTACAGTTTAAAATTCTTTTGCCATGGATAGCATGTGGGATGTAAAATATACCTATAAGGTGAGAGGTTAAACTTTAATAAAGAAGAATTTTTTCTAGTGCTTTAAGGATTTCCAACTATTCCACTTGGTTGTATTTGTATTGTATTGTAAGCCTATATTTTCCCTTTACAGAGATTTAGGCGCTCTCCCCCTACAGGGAAGAATTTAAACCATATTAATTTAGTTACACTTGTTTTCGTATAGATGTAATTTTGAGTGATCTGTGGTCAGCATTCCGCCTCATACTGAAATCTAGGAAACCAAGGTAGTACTAGGACAGGAAAATTCGGTAAATTTTGCTTCGAGGCCTTTTCATTCAGGCTTAAGGATTTTTTACGAGCCTGAAAATCTTCAGACTCGGGACCCACAGCTTTAAGTCCCTCCCGGAGGACCTGCTCCTTGGATTTTTCCGTCCTAAAAAATCCATCGACCCCGGCTGGGTTTGAACCTGCGACCCTCGGTACCAGAGGCAAGGAGTATAACCACTAGCCCACTGTGGCCATTGTCATACTTTTGTTTTATAATTAATGTTTCAGCAGGGTGAGTCCACATTCTGTAATATTTTGGTGTTTTGGGGTGTCGTATAATTCATATTGAATGTTGCCTCATGTTGTGACATTTGCTCCTTTTTTTTAATTCAATTTGTATTTGTGCTCATCCAGTTCGGACAAAGATAATATTAGAAAAATAAACCAATAGAACAAGTAGTAACATACCTAGGTTGCAAAATATCATACACAGCAGAAACAGATATAAATAACAAAATAAATAAGTTTAATTATATAACAGGTACACTAAAAAGAACTTTGAAAAATAAAGCCAGGAAAGACTCTATAATGAAATTATACAAGACAATGGCAGTGCCTATTATTACTTATGGTCCGAAACATGGACAGTGACAACACAACAATCTGCCAGGATACAAGCTGCTGAAATGAGATTCCTCAGACCAATAGCAGGATATCAAAGAACAGACAAAAAACATAATACAGAAATAAGACAAATAAAAATAGTGGAACAATTAAAATAGAGGAAATAAGACAACAACTAAAAATAGAGAAATACAGAACGAACTGGAAAGAACACTTGGCAAGGATGACTGAGAATAAAATACCAAAAGCAGCATACAACTATTCACCATGAGGAAGAAGAAGCTTGGGAAGACCAAGGAAAAGATGGAAAGAGCAGCAATTTGGAGCCGGAACAGGCTAGTAAATAAGCCTAAACCGTGAAGAAGAAGAAGATTTGTGTTATCCCAGTCAATACACTTGGTGCTTCAAAAGAACTTCTCTGATAGGTTTTAATAACTTTGTTGTTGATTAGATGCTGAACTCTCTTTAATTTTGTGGCATTACATTTCTGGTTAATGCATTCTATTCAAGTTGGAACCCCGTAGGAGAAAAGAGGTAATATAGCTCTTGCATAGAAAGTTTTGACAAGATTATGTCTTATCCCCAGTTAATCTTTGCCGACTTTTATAGGATGTGAATAATTTTGAGGAATTTGCTTCTTCTTCATATTGTAATGTCAAACGATTGCAGCATGGAAAGTGCATCAAGATATTCTTCCCTAAAGAAGTATAGAAATTTTCAGGTTATTCCGAAATCCATAGATGTGTTCCATAAGGTTAGACGTCAATTGGTCTCTTCCCTGTAGTTTCAAGTTGAGTTCATTGAGGTGCCCTGTAACATCTGCAAAAAATGCCAGCTGTCGAAGAAAATCAGTACTTTGGAGCTTCTCATCTAACCCATGTACATTCTGTTGGAACAAGTTGGTAAAGAAAATCGTGGATTTTCTTCCTTAGTTCAAAATATCTTATAAAATAACTTGTTGCATTTGGCAACCTCACTTTGTGAAGAAACAGGTCACCATATTCTGATTCCATCTAATCTAAAAATGTACCTAACTGGCAATGTAAAAGAGCTCTGTTACCTCCCTTTATCATATTTATAACTCTGACTACTTTTTTTTTTAAGGATTTCACTATGTCTTACTGATTTTCCATAAAGAGCATGTTGGTGAATAATGCAATGAAGTGCTGGACATTTTAGTTTACACCATTTTCTTTCAAAAGGCCTACTAGTCCAATCTTTTGTCCTATAATTGTCTGTTACAATTGCTGAACATTTTTCAAAATCTCCAAATTTATCACAGTTTTATAAATATAAAATATCCTCAACTCATGTCCAACTCAGGATCAGGTTGAGGAATGAGATAAGATGAATCCCCTATATAGAGGTCTGTGAATTACAAGGGTGCTGGCCGACCATGCTTGACGCACCATAACGGGGGCAGATGAACGAAATGAAATGGATGAGATTGCTTCATAAATGTCCCTTTCCCTTGTAGTTCCTGTGAGAGAACACATGACCAGCAATTCTTCCTTACAGGAAAAATCTTTCTAAGCTAACTAACTTAATGGCACTATTGAACCCTTAGGTTCATGGCAGTGCGGATATAAGCTCTTCTTATATCCCTATCCTGTGCCAATGTTTTCCAATCATCCCCTGTATAATCTACTTGTCTCAAATCATAGTTAATGTTATTCTCCCACCTCATTCTTGGTCTACCAACTGGGCGTTTTCCCTCTGGTTTTCCTACAAGAAGCTTCCATGCACATCATTCATTCCCCATTTGTGCCACATGTCCTGCCCATTGCAGTCTACGAGACTTAACTGTTCTCATTATATCTGGCTTCCTACAAAGACCATGTAGTTCACTGTTATGCAAGTCTTCTCCATTCACCTGTCTGTTCATCTCTCTTAGGTCCAAAAATTTTCCTAAGAACTTTATTCTCAAACACTCATAATCTCCTTTCCTCCCTTAAAGTAAGAGTCTATGTTTCACATCCATATAATGTAACTGGTAGAATAATAGTTTTATATATTTTCAGTTTAACGTTTTTTCAAAGGAGTTTGGAGTCAAGATTCTCTGTACTGCATAATAACACGTATTTCCAGAATTGAGCCTATGTTTAATTTCCTAGTGCATCTCATTCCTGTATGTGATTATTGTTCCTAGGTATTTGAAAATCTTCCTAAGCTATATGTATAAATCATAAGCTGACTTATGTCTGATTGATCTGTGCTTTCATAAAGCCACAACAAGAAGAAGTAGTATTTCTCAATCTCATCTGATGATTGATTTTTCACTTGTTCACCCATTTCTGATATTATTCTTTGTACAGTCTGTTGGGAACGAAGTATCGATTCAAACTGTTTTGCCCTTTTTATATCACCAAAAGCCTTTGCCATTTCTAATGCACATTTCTTCAAAATAATACCATCAGTAAAGGGTTCTTCGTTTAGCAAGTTTAAGGCAAAATGAATATCAAGCATGGAAAGAACAGTTTAACCATATTTACTTTAGTAAACATACTTGCTTGTTGTTCTTTGTATCTCCAATTAACACTTTATGGGCATTTCATTCATATTTATTATATTTGATTTCTTGTATAGTTGAATAATGTTTCTTTAAGTTATATTCTTTCATGTTCAAAGAATGAAACATGAATGCATACCAAACATTATACTTAATTACAAACCAAAATGAGACAGGAATGTTGGTAGACCGAAAATGAGATGGATTCAACTTTTTGAATGAGAATCTATGAAACGGAACAAGCCATTGGGCCTAATGTGTGATTGTTGATGATGATGATGATGATGATGAAGTTATATTCTTTAGTTACAGACAAAATATTCATGCATACGGTATTACACAGCAGTTTACCCCCTGGGGGGTTCGCAAAATATTTCAAGGGGTTTGCCAAAACTTTTCCGTAATGCTGGGTTTCGAAGTTAGGTCTATTATTGTTTCCTTCATTTCTGCAGCATTGTAATAATAATAATAATAATAATAATAATAATAATACTTACTTACTTACTGGCACTATCGAACCTGTAGATTCATGGCCACGCGGACATAAGCTCTCCATACATCCCTATCCTGAGCTAATTCTTTCCAATCATTCCTTGTATAATCTACTTCCCTCAAATCATAGTTAATGTTATTCTCCCACCTCATTCTTGGTCTACCAACTGGGCTTTTTCCCTCTGATTTTCCTACAAGATACACGTCTTTCATTCCCCATTTGTGCCACATGTCCTGCCCATCACAGTCTATGAGATTGAACTGTCCTTATTATATCTGGCATCCTACGAAGACAATATAATAATAATAATAATAATTATTATTATTATTATTACTATTAATTTAAATTTAATGTACCTTATAATGCCCCTTGTTGCATATGTGTAACATCAGGAATTTATCACATCATATCCACAATAAATTAATATTTACCCCGAATGCCTGATTTTACAGTTATGTAACAACATTAGGAATGCATTTGATATCGCTACAACTTTTTCACTAATTTGTGTAACTAACTTTTAAGCCATAACTATAGTAACTTTAGGTTTTAACCGTTAAGGCTAAAGTTAATTTAAGGTTATTAAACCTTTTGCTTGGAATTAAATTTTATGCATGTCTACTCTATGTATATTTAAAAGTCAGTGGTACACCCAACTCAGATCGTTGTGCAAGGGGTTCACAAGTTGAAAAAGGTTGGGAACCGCTGGTTTATCTTATGTTTTTTTGCACACATCCTACAATTAAGCCAAACTCACATTACAATAAATGAAGTTAAATTTAACACTCACAGACAGTTTCCTTATTCCTTGAAAGGAAACTTACTACTACAAAAACACAGTCACACTGAAGAGGTGTAAATGAGTGAGCAGTCATGTCTTCAACCTTGTCCATGGTCACATTGTGTAGTGCTGTAAATAAACTCTCTCTCGCAACTAGAGATTATTTGGTGATGAATGTGTTTATTACAATGCAGAATCATTAAATTTAGAATCAATTTCAAATGTACAATGACTAATTCAATGCTGATCAGATTCATAAACGGTATTGAGCATATGCTATGAAATAGGAAAATTATGCACCATAAAAGGAATGAAAGGCCTTAAAATACATTTAAAAAAAAATGTTAATGAAACAGTAATGTTAAGTCACATTACAATAAGCATGAACTTTGTGGGTCATTTGAAATGTCCTGGTGGCCAGCCATTTGAACAGTTCTTGTACTATATCAAGTTTTATAAACATTATTTTATCATCATCATCATCATAGTACATCCACAAATTTAGGCCATTTGTTGACCTGTTTCGGCCTCAAGAGAAACACCATCCAAAAGTCTTTTGAGTGGACGTCATGGTCTTCCTGCAGGTTGATATCTTAACATTTGTTTGGGTATCCTGTGATCTTCCATTCGATGAGCATGTTGCATCTATCTTGACTTATAATCAGAAATTTTGTTTTCTGAAGGTTCCATGTGTAATTCTTCTAAGATGTCTTCATTTTTTTTGTGATCTAGTAGTGTGTGTCCTGCAGTCCTCTGAAGGTATCTCATTTTAGCAGATCTAAGTCTCTGTATATCCTTCTGTTTCAACATCCATACTTCGCTACCATACAAAAGAGTTGGAAGAGCCAGTGTTTTATACACTTTTAGTCTTGAATGTTTTTGGACTAACTGTGGCTTGAAGATAGAATTTATTAACCCTAAAATTCTTAAAAATGTAGATATTTTTGCATTTACATCCTTTTCTTCTTCATATTTTATAACATTCTCTATAACTAAAAATCATAAGGAGCGATGTCTTCAGATCGGTAGATCATAATTCCTGTTTATAAAACTATCTCCAAATATCTGGCACACTTCAGTAACAGGTTTGTGTCAAGTAAATTGAGATATGGTAGTGAAAATTATAATTTGCTGCATTACGGCATTTGCCGTGGTGGACTAGTGATTATGCTCCTTGCCTCTGGTCCCAAAGGTCGCGGGTTCAAACCCGGCCGGGGTCGTTGGATTTTTTAGGATGGAAAAATCCAAGGAGCAAGTCCTCCGGGAGGGACTTTAAGCTGTGGGTCCCGAGTCTGAAGATTTTCAGGCTCGTAAAAAAATCCTTAAGCCTGAATGAAAAGGCCTCTAAGCAAAATTTACCGAATTTTCCCGTCCTAGTACTACCTTGGATTCCTAGATGTCAGTATGAGGCGGAATGCTGACCACGGACTACTCAAAATGACATCTATAAGAAAACAAGTGTAACTAAATTAGGTTTAAATACTTCCCAGTAGAGGGAGAGCGCCTAAATCTCTGTAAAGGGAAAACATGGGCATACAAAAAAAAAAAACAAAAACAAAAAAATCATTTATATTTCTAGTCAAAGAGAAGACAGTGATGATTATGTCAATTATACATTGTGTAGGGCTAGTATTTTTCTTTGTATTGATTTGATCGAGTGTAAGTTTAGTTAAGCAGGGTTTTATTGTGTTTGTAATTGTACTGATTAAAATTTTTTCAGAGCTGCCGGTGGAACAAATATATCAAATGGTCCATCATTCCGCCGGCCTCCAAGTACGAGACCAATATCCGTGAATCCGCAGTTAGATGGTGGTGGTGTGACTTTACAGCCTCACCATATTCCTGTTACTACTGTTATTGTACATAAAGATGAGAACGGTTATGGCATGAAAGTGTCGGGTGATAATCCTGTCTATGTTCAATCTGTCAAGGAAGGTAAGTTACGTTGATACCAGCTAATTTTATATTTAATCATCTGTATTATTCTTAATGCAATTATAATTATCTAAAGTCAGATTTACTTAATGAATAACTCGTATACAAGTAGGCTAATTGGATGAGAAGTTGTAAGTGTAATTAAGTCATTCATAACACATCTACAAAAAAAAATGTTGTTGCCCTGGATATCTCAGCGAATTTCTATGTTTTCAAGTGCACAGTTTACAAATATATTCATGAAACTGCTGAATGTGCTCTAGTTTTTATGATTTTTGCATTTCTTATATTATTATATTTGGTTTCCTATAAAGATAACACAGCTCTACAAAAAAAAATTTTTTTGTTGCCCTGGATATCTCAGCGAATTTCTATGTTTTCAAGTGCACAGTTTACGAATATATTCATGAAAGTGCCGAATGTGCTCTAGTTTTTATGATTTTTGCGTATCTTATATCTTAAACGGTAAATGGCTTATATTTAAATTAATATTGGGAAGTAAACATTATGAGGTTATTAAATTAATATTGAGAAACTAAAGCTATTACTACGATAGAAATAAGTAAATTAATAAACACAATTAAATTATTGTAAATCAATGGTAAAGAGAAAAATTTTTGCCTGAACCGGGAATCGAACCCCGAACCTTTAGCTTTCCGTGCTAATGCTCAGACCACTGAGCTAATCCAGGTTCATTTCAGGCAAAAATTTTTCTCTTTACCATTGATTATGAGGTTATATCATTAATAGTGAGTGGAGAACATATTTTAATCGACAAGAGGTGATGTCACTAAAGAAATCAACAATCACGGAATTTCATCAGTGGAAGCCATGACTGAAGAAGGACATGATATTGTCTGAAACTGTCGGTTTCAAAGAAGTTTGAAAATGTATGAGGTGAGTCGATTAAAATATGTTCTCCACTCTGTATTAAGTAAATGGCTTGTTATGTTTTTATTATTGATTTAACATTTCTCACTGAAAAATTTTTCTCTTCAAATATAAATGGCTTGTTACTAATATTTATGTTTCCAGTCATGATTTGATTTTTGTGCATACAAACATCACGTGATCCTCACTCCGCACATCGGCCGTGATCTCAGTTGTTTGACAAAATTTAAGTACTCATGACGTGCATCTGGATATGATAAAACAATTTGTCAAAGCGTTGGAAAAGGAAGGAGAATGTTTTAAATATATTTGTAGAAAATTTCCTAAGCTCAGTATGGAAAAGTTAAAAGGTGGAATATTTGATGGTCCTCAAATTCGGCAATTGATGAAAGATGCAAATTTTATCAAAGTTATGACTTCCGGAAAGTGAAGCTTGGAAGGGTATTGTATTGGTAGTAGAAAATTTCCTAGGTAACTATAAAGCACCAAATTATAAAGAAATTGTGCAAAACATATTGACAAGCTTCAATATTCTGGGAGCAAATATGAGTATAAAGTTACACTTTCTCCACAGTCACTTGGATAGATTTTCGGATAATTTAGGAAATTACAATGGCGAACAGGGAGAGCGCTTTCACCAGGATCTAAAAGTAATGGAGGAAAGGTATCAGGGTAGATGGGACCGTCACATGATGGCAGATTACTGCTGGCCTTTAAAAAGAGATTGTCTCCTAAAAAATTATAGAAGAAAATCTTATGAAAGGTGTTTCACTGAAGTATAACATGGGTTTTCGACATATTTCTTTCTATTTACATCGGTGTATACTGATTTTTGTAGTGTAAAATGAAAATAAAGATTTTAAAAAAACCAGAGCAAATCTTCCAAAATCTTTAATAGTTTAATGAATTGTGAACATAAATATATCCAAAATTAATCTTATATCAAGGGCAACAAAACCACTGTTGACCAGTGTAATAGAATATAGTTACTGTTCAAATAACTTTGAATGACATTTGAAAATGCATTTTCGCAATTTTGTAAGAAAGACCAGCCTCATGGGCTAGTGGTTGGCATTTCTGACTACTGTTCATGAGGTCCCAGGTTCGATTCCTGGTCAAACCATAGAAATTTTTCCTTCAAGGGAATCATTCCTGTGGTTGTCCATTGTCTGGAATTTAGGTTAAGAACTCTCCTGGTGCTTTATCATCATTTATCATCCATCATATCATTGGGGTAATGTAACTCTGCCTTCTAGGCTAACAATTAAGGCAATGCCAGGAGAAAACACCAGAAATGTCGAAATGACAACCTGGGCCATTGAATAAATTTTTTTTTAAAATTGTAAGAAAGATTTTTGCTGGCATGTTGTTAGGAAGAATTTATTGATGTACTGTAAAACTCTTCTTTTTTTACGCGATAAATCGTTTTGTCATACTTACAGCAATGGTGACATGATTGAAAGTTCAACTTCCTACATTTCGGGGTTGCCAATCTAAATAACTGTACTGTAATATTACATATTACAGACACTCATGTGGGAAGTAAAACCACTGCCCACTATGTATACTACATACAATGTATATATAAAAAATATCCAAAAGGAAGTGTTAATATACATTATACCAAAAAATCACTGCATTTTAAGTGAACTGAACTTTATCCGATTCCGATTGATCTTCCACTTTTCAGCGGTTGCCCTTTTACCAGCCGGCTGCTGGCCCTTCACATCCACATGTGCCAATCACAGAGGTAGATGATCAACAGCCAGTGTAGGGGTGACATGTGGTTAGCATGTCGAGTCCCCCAGCTGTTATAGCTGGTTCCTCAACTTGGAGCCGCTACTTATTGTAGCTACCCAATTGCCTCACGATGTGCTGGGTGGGCACCGGTCCCATACTGGCCGAAATACCATGAGAAAATTTCTTCCCCCGTGGAGACTCGAACCAGCGCAAGTCCCGTAGCTCTGCGTCAAGGCTTCCTACCTTAACCGCTTGGCTACGGCGCAGGACTTTATTTGAAATAATATAAAACAATAAATACGTACTTGCCACCATTTTATTACTAAATTGGTCTTAGGCCTCCTGTTGTTTCAACTAATAAACATTACCCACACTGTTAACGTTAGTCATTTGTTTATAATGAACGCAAATATTTCCAACAAAGATGTTATTATTTTTCTATTATTTATTATTTTGAAAACACCATTGTGCAAAAAGTAACATACAATGCACATTTGTGAAGTGTTTTACAGAATCTCAGAAATTAAAAACTTTGCTATCGCTCGGTTTTTAAACATTTTCCTCAATTCTGTAAAAACCACTTTCCAACCTCGCATTGTAATATATCTATAAATACCAGTACATTGTATTGAATATCTTGATTTTAGACCTACAAAATAAATCATGATAATACTCTTTTTCACTGGAATTAAATGTTTATTAACTATACAAAATTTTCTGGTGTTCTTATGGATTGCAATATGCTAGGGTGTATACCAAATAAAAAACAAAGTTTTATAAGTAAATGTTTAAGTCCATGTCAAATCAACCAATGAAAAATTAATTTTGGAACATCGCAGTATGTATTCTGTTAATTATTTGTATATTTGTATCTTACCATTTAGATACTCCTGGTGTCATATGTAATCTGTATCCATGGCCATTTACAGAAATACTTTCATGTGATATTCCCTATATCAGTCAACATGGAAATAAAAAAAAACTATTTAGAAGAGGTTTTAGTAATATACGAGGGTCATACTGAAAGTCATGAGCAACTTTTTTTAAACAATCATAATATTTATTTTAGACAAACCAAGTACACCATGTTAATCTACAGACCTTTGTGCTACTTTTCAACATAGTCTCCATTTCTTTGCACACATTTTGTCCAGCGTTCTACAAGCTTCAAAATTCCCTTATGATAGAAGTCCGTTCCAGCTGCTCGAAGACACTGATGCACTGCTTTCCAAATATCCTCCAGCGTCTCGTAGTGTTGGCCTCTCATCTGCTCCTTCACAGAACCGAAAAGATGGTAGTCGGAGGGTGCCAAATCGGGACTATAGGGAGGATGTGGAAGAGTTTCCCACCCAAATGTCCTGATCTTCTCCACAGTGGCACGAGCAGTGTGAGGACGCGCATTATCGTGTTGCAGAATGTTCTTCCTTCCAGGGCGTTTGTCGTGCAATGCACAACGGGGCAGCATTCATGGTTTGTCCAGGTTCAAGAAATTCAACCAGAATGCAACCTTGCGCATCCCAGAAGATGCTGCCCATAACTTTCCCAACAGATTGCACTATCTTTGCTTTTTTCTTTGATGGCGAATTCAAGTGGTGCCATTCCATACTCTGGCATTTTGTTTCAGGCTCGTAGCGATGAAACCAGCTTTCGTCACCTGTCACAATACTCGTCAAAAAATCATCACCTTCATTTCGAAATCTCTGAAGAAGGTTATGGGTGATGGTTCTTCTCTGAAGTTTGTGGTCTTCACTCAATAAACGTGGAAACCAACGGGCACTAACTTTTCGTTAACCTAAGCTGTGAATCATTTCTTGCTCAGCACTGTGTCCTACTGTAAGTTTTGTAGTGATTTCATTCACTGTTATACGCCTGTCGTCTCTAATGAGCGCATCAACTCTTTCCTTGTTGCAATCCGTGGAGGCAGAGCGTGGGCAACCGCTACGAGGCTCATCTTTGATACTTGTGTTCTCATCTTTAAAATGTTTCACCCATCTCCTAACACTGCTGGCACCCATGCAGGCATCTCCGTAAGCACATTGAAGTCTTAGGTGAATATCAACAGCAGATTGTTCCTCTTTAACAAGGAATTCAATGACAGTGCGCTGTCGAAACGAAACATTGATGTCTGCCATTTTGGAAACACTGCATGTGGTCACATGATAGAAGCTATGATGCCACAAGACAATGAAATTTCTACAGGCACGTGGGTGATCGGCTAGAGCATCCCAGGCATCTTGAATTTGTGCCCATAAGCCATCTTTCATCTTTCGTGCATTTGCATGCCAATTAGAGTTCATCTCTATTTTCATCTTAGCCCACACATTTTTGATTGGATTCAAATCTGGTGAACAGCAAAATTTGATTTGTCTTCTCCTTTAACAAGCAAATCAATAATACAATGTCAATTATACACAGAGAAAAAACACACAAAATTAACATTTTAGAAGAAATCAAAATTATCAAGAAGGCCAAGAATACATACATTCTCAATGAAAATATGCCTAATGAGCAAAATCCTCTATTAGACATACAGTTAATTCAGTACTACTACAACAACTCCAGAAGATGAAGCATGCATCGAAAGGCCTGGAGTGAAATCAACGAAAATTTTAAATAGTTGAGGAAGATGGTAGTATACAAGGTAAAAAATATATATAATTTAACATTGTTATAACCTCAACGGTATAAAAAACAATTATGAACTTAAAAAGCGTAGATTAATTCAAATGTCAAAATAAAATGTATTTAATTCGTAAAATGTTTTAATACAAATATCAAAAAAAAAACTGCATAATTGAAGATGCGAACCTGCGACTTTCATTAACAGAAACAGTGACCACATGCTTTACTGCTGACCTATCAGGACACGTAGGAGAGTCTTCAGTTCATGCCACATAACACAGTAGTTCATGGACTGCACAATTATGACTAGTTTCCTAGTTTGAACCTAGCGCTGTGCTGAGTATGACTTAGAAGAAAAATGCGTTCAAGAGATGACTCATTTTTTTTGTCGAAGGGTGTACCATATGAAAATCCAACAGACCATTGTTCAAGTGCTAAAGAATTTATGCTCTTAGTAGGTAGGAAAAAATAGGTACATGTTTAAGAAGATATCGTAAAATCTGTCATAGGCTATTGGTTCTTGTTTTCAGGAAAAATAAAATTGGATAACCTGTCAGATTCTTTGTTTGATCGAGATAATTTAAATCAATAATTAGATTAACAAGAGATGATATTGTAACTTATTAAAAGTAATGTTAGCATATTGTTATCAGAGCACTGCAGATAAGGTGAGATACAAAGTGATGTAATATATTCCACAAGGACAAACCCATCTGTTTCATATATATATATATCCCTTACTACTTTCAATCCCTTGTGATGGTATTATATTATGGGTTGACACTTTATCCTGTCATATATATCAAGATAAGTTAGAGAAGTAACAGGATTAACCACACTTATTGAAACCTGATTTTATTTCAATCATTACCAGATTTATTTCTCAATTATTTTCATATGTATTAATTTTAATCTTTTTAAGATCCATTCTAGTGTTTTCTTCTTTACAAAGTACACAATTTGGAGTAGGGACAATGTTTAATTTACGTAGATGGACAGTCATAAGAGTTTCGACACTTTCCTTCATACTTGAATACTCCATGAGGAGTTTATGCTGGACCAATTGGAACCAGTGCAGATTTTCCTTTTAACAGTAGCCATACACAGAATTTTTTCTTCTTCTTCTTCTTCCTTCCAAGTATTAGGCCAAGGCCTGTTACGATCCTATAGAAAATTTTCCCTCCAGCGTTTCATAGAACGGCCCAGTGATCTTCATCCTCTTGGTATATAATTATAAACAGCTTTGGGGATCCGATTTGAACTCATTCTTTCAAGATGGTGTTTCCAATTTAGTTGGTACTGTTTAATATATTCCAAAATTGGCGTAGTCTTCAATTCTTTTAAGATATCGGTGTTCCTTTTCCGATCCCATCTGGTGTAACCCGCTGTTCTGCGCATGAATCTCATTTCACAAAGCCGTTATTCTGCTTTCATGTTGTGTTTTTAGTGTCCATGCTTCACTACCATAGGTCAACACTGGTCTAGCCAAAGTGTTACATAAACGTAATCTGGTGTTTTTTTGTACAAGGGATGGTTTCATAACTTGATTAATAATTCCTAAACTTTTATTATAACTAGTCATTTTTTCAGGGATATCCTTTTCATCCCAGATAGAGAGATAATATCCAAGATATTTAAATTGATTAGATCTCTCTAAAATTTTATTCTGGAGACAGATTTTACTTTGTATGGGGTCCTTCCCATGAAATGCCATAATTTTAGTTTTGTTAATTGATATTTCCATATTAAATTTGGCACCTATTTTTTGTAATTATAAATTGATCGTTGCAAATCATTTTTGGAAAGTGCCAAAAGAGCTAAATCGTCTGCAAAAAGAATAGCATCGAGTTTGAGGTTCCTATTGATGGGTTTTTCCCCCCTTACAATCCATTGAACCTAGCTGGATTTGAACCCACAAGTTTTAGAACCAGAGCCATGTATATGGTAATTATTTGTTGCAGCTTAATATTTATATGCTATGAAACTTTTTAAATATAATCTTCCTAATAATAATAATAATGTAATGTTATGAAGTAATACCTTAAATGGCAAAAATAACTTACATATAATCGTCAATGTTATATAAATGTGGGCTAGATATCTCAGGCAGTAAAGTGCATGTGATGGTTAGAAAGCCCAGGTTTTATTCTAGGCAGCAGAGAGATGAAGATTTTTGTTCAACCATTCATGTCTAAAATAACTTGGTTCCCATTAAGCCTCATTTAAAATGAGTACCAAGCTGCAATGTAGGGCTAGTCACCTAATCTATTATTTATGTCAGTGGTGTCCAGCAGGCCGGATCCAGCCCCCCCCCCAAGCTATTTTGAATGGCCTTTATAGTATATTGGTGTTTAATATTGTCACAGATGGCCAGGGTTTTTCCGTTAAGTTATTTCGGCATAAATGAACAAAGATGTTGTTTAAAATCTCACAAAACTCTTTATTTCCTTCCACAAATTAACAGTAAACTTTTAATTACAATTTTCACTCACAATCTTCTTTCAATGTTTATCTCAATCTCAAATATTTCACAATCTCTGATGAATCTGTTCATCACAATTTCTTGTACACATAACTTCTTGCCATCCAATATAAGACTAACTGGTGTCTTACCTTTGCCTCCTTTTATAGGTGTGAGGAACTTTCCAGACTTAGGTTCGATACGCTTCAAACCGTAGAAGCCTCTGTCCACTGAGCTTTCCCGAAAGGGGAGGGAGATGTTTGCTCGCGATTTGCGACTCTCAAATCTATTCTAACCAATGCGAGACCATCATTCTCATCTTGCCTGCATAATTTAATCGTCGCTGTACGATGTATAACAATATTTAATAAATAATAATTGTTCATTTCATACATCTCTGATGGATAAATTATATTTGAAGAGAAAAATTATATGCTCAGATTGGGGCCTGAACCCAGGACCTTTCGCACTCTAGGTGAATACTCTACTGGGTGAGCTATCTGAGCAAGCTTCAATCTAAATGCAAATTCTTCTCTTATATACGCTGTTAATTCCCGCATACCAAATGCTATGAAACCTTTGCTTCTATCTTGCAAATGGTGGCTTCTTTTATTACATTGCATTATTAAGCCAGTATGGCATCTTTCGATATTTTTATTATTCATTTCATACATTTCAGTGATGGATAAATTATATTTGAAGAGAAAAATTATACGCTCAGATTGGGTATAATTATTCTCTTCAAATATGAATAATAATTATATATATATATATATTTTTTTTTTTATTTAGGTAAAATTTTATCACTCATATTTTTCTTCTTTTTTATTTTAAACTTCTTTTGGAACTTTAGACTTCTGTTCCATCATCAGTATCCCTGTTACTGCTATTCTGTCATCTTGAAGAGCCGTCTTTCGCTCCCTCTGTTGGCAGACTGAAAAACCTCAAAATCAAGTCATTCTCCCTGGTAATTTCAAAGTTCTCCTTTTCGCTCCTTTGAATGTAGATCTTATATTGTCTTTTTTTTTTTCCTAATGCATTTCACACACAGATTTGAATTCTTAATCAGAAGTGTTAAATAAAACAACAGTAAAGCTGCATTTGAAACTGTTGAGTCTGAATGCATTGGAAGAAATTAAATGAACACATGTTTTGCAATGTTACTTATACAAGTGGTATATTAAGAAGTTCTAAGAGGTCAAGAATGAGGTTTGAATTAGACCATGAGGATAATATTGGATTTAAAGAAAAGTCCTACATGCCTTGATACTGACTGGAGATGAGATTTAGGGTCGTATGTTAGAACATTACTCTCTACTCAAATTACTTCAAATCACTAGTGAGCTGATTCACCGTGAGCAATTGCTGAGAACGAATTAACGGCCGACTTATCGGTCATGCACGAGAGTCGACGTTTTCGTAATATTGGCAACGAATTACCCAGAATTCTCAGCGATAAAACCACTTCCGTTATTTTCGTCTGCTATAGAGGAATGCATTTATGCTTGCATCCCGCAAATAATACCGTATGCAAACACGTCTGCGACACGCAATATTACGCCGATTCTCCTGTTCTTCCAGTTGAATTCTTTGGTAGATTCTATCAAATTCCTCTTCTCCGTGTATACCGAAAACATGATCGAAGTCTTCAAGGTCTGACATCTTGGATAAATGTTGGATAAAGCAGCAAAGTACATCGATTACCATCGGTTTCCGTTCGGTTCCCTTCGGGATTTTAATTTGAGTTGCTCATTTAAGCTACCTCCGCAGGTAGCTTACAAATTTAACCAATTATTATCGCATGAACAGATTTCTGAGTAAGCAAAATCATATTAGCATACAACTTGCTCAGCAGAGAAGGCATTTTACTGTCTAATGCGTCCAAACATGCGACCCTTAATGCAGCTACACTTTATTTATTCTCCAATCAGTGTTACTGGAATGAGTTATTATTTTTTTTATTTTAATAACATGTTCTATTCACTTAGACTTTTGCTTTACTCTTGCTCTGAACTCAGCAGATTGCACTATCTTGGTTATTCTGATGCAGCATTTGCAGGTTAATTTCACCATATATCCATGCTTAAAATATGTAAACATACACTCATCCTCCACTCTTCTCTGTATACAGTGGAGGAAATTGGTATAAAGGCACTTGTTAAAAGTGTTAACACAAGTTTATTTACTCTTTCTTTGGCATTTTTCTATATTAACTTAGGAGGTGATCGAGTACAAAACACACACAAATAATGTCAAAATTAATTATCCATTTCCGTCCAAAAAAGTACATGAAAACTGAAACCACTCTCACATATGGGTGGAAATTAGTATAAAGGCACTTTGTGCATTTCACAGATTAAACCAAAAAGACTGAGCGCAAAGTTTACAACAAAAGTTCTAAAATTTAGTTGAACCTCCATTCTTGTTAATTACTTGGAAGATTCTCTTTGGCATTGACTTGATGAGGGAGTTTATTTCTTGCACTGAGATTGAAGCCCACTCTTCCTGAATAACATTCTTTCTGCTCAGTCACTGTCCCAAACTGCCGTCCATTGCGATACACACGCCTTGCCAGGATACCCCATAAGTTCTCAATCGGATTTAAATCAGGACTTCTGACTGGCCACGTCAACAAAGTGGTATTTCTTCTTTCTTCCTGAACCACTCCTTTGATTTGGCAGACACGTGAATGGAAGCATTATCTGGCTCAAAATTTTGAAATTCACCAAATTCCTCATACATTCGTATCAATTAGGACTCCAGAAGCTCCTCAATGTAGGACTCAGAATTCATCTTGATGCGTATCCATGCTATTTTTTATCTTCCTTTAAAGCAGATTGCTGCCCAAATCATAACGCCTCTACCACCGAAGTTTCTACTCATTCTAACTTGCTCTTCAGTACGGAGGTCGTTCCAGTAATACTGAAAGGTCATCAGGCCCATACAGATTAAACTTCTTCTCATCACTGAACATTACTTTATTCCATTCTGAGGTCCAGGACTTGTGTTCTTCAGCAAAAGTCATTCTACCTTTCTTATGTGCATCGTTCAGAGGTGGTTTACTAAGACGTTTTTTGAATTTTAGGTTCTTGTCTTCTGACAGAATTTGTCTTATTCCTCTGGCTGTTACTGGCAACTTCAAATCAGCCTGGATTTGAGAAGAAAACATACTCTTACCTTTTGCTTTACGTAAAATGAGACGTTTAGTGCGCTCAGACAATTTTCTTGTCCGTCCATATTTCCCGCTTTTTTCCATATTGTGAGCCCAGTTTGACAAAATTATCAATGACACATCTTGAAGCTCCAATTTCGTAGATATTTGTCTATTGGAAAAGCCCATCTCCTTGAAGGCACTAACTCTTGATTTCTCTTCATTTGATAGAGGCTTTTCACGTGGCATTGTACGTACTGCTGACTTGTAACTGATGGACGATGCTCACAGACACGTCGTCTCCATGTAATTGCAGTGTTTTATTTACATTTATGTCTCTGTAAGAGCCTGAAGTTGACCTGGCTTTATGCCGAGTTCCACCCCTAGGACAGCGTTTTCTTAGATTTTACGTATTATTTACATATATAATAAATACAAAATGAGGAGACCTGTATGAAATTATGTCCAAGATAATTATATGTAATCTATGACACACATA
This sequence comes from Diploptera punctata, assembly GCA_030220185.1. Classification (NCBI taxonomy): domain Eukaryota; kingdom Metazoa; phylum Arthropoda; class Insecta; order Blattodea; family Blaberidae; genus Diploptera; species Diploptera punctata. Next base: position 850,439 of record JASPKZ010007815.1, on the reverse strand, counting down.
CGGTATTTGCATAAATATTTCAGGTTGTTTTACTACTAAAAGTTAGTGGCTTTATACCAATTTCCTCCAATGTACAATACAGATTCACATCTGTATGCTATCCGCTCTTAAAGTGATCCTCATCAAAACAAAACCATGTGACCTGCTCACTTTTCATTGGTTATTGACACTGACTTACGATGTAGAAGCAATAAGTATGCGAAAAAGTTGTTCCCTTCATTAACTTAAAATACGTCCTCTGAATTTACTTGTTATTCTTCTTGAATGAAAGTAATAATATTCTAAACATAGAAAATATTCTAAAATATATCTAATCAATAATTACAACTTAAAATAGTTTATTACATATGGATGATGCATTTGAGTCATGCTTCAGTCGACAACATGGCTGAAAGTGTCGAGTCTTCTGTTGCCGTGTCACCATCTAAATTTGTAAAACACAAGTCTGGCAAACCTTTGACTAGTTATTTTAAATGTATTTCACAAGTTTAGTGAAAAGTATCCAGAACTTCCAGTAAAAGATATAGGCCTAATGAATTTAACCTCTGAGTTTACTGATGTGTCGTGTACAAGTATTAATAGTGCTCGGAAAAAAAAAAACACAACATGTGATAAGGTTATAACTCCCGGCAAAAAAAGAAAACATGTGCAATGTGCTTTTGATAAGCGTGATGAATTTGTGGAAAATTTGAGTAATAGTGCATAATTTCTTTTTCAAAAATGAATTATATATCACGTGTGTTACATACTTCACATGTGCTCCCTGTCAATATGACAGTAATTGTGGCGCGAATGGTGGAAGGATACAATTGGCATTTGTTTATGTTAGGATCACTCTAAGAGCGGATAAGGTATACATAAAGTGATTTGTCAAAGTGGTAAATAAATTGAAAATAGATCACATTATCTCCATCTGTCTGCCTTGCGCTGAATCCAAAGCACAAGAAGTGCAATGGGTGGCATTGGAAAACATACACATATGCTCACATGTGTGTGTCCATGCCTACCTGTCTAATGTTAATCCACATAATTAACTAACTCAATGGCACTATCGAACCCATAGGTTCATGGCCACACTGACATAAGCTTTCCTTATATCCATATCCTGAGATATTTTCCAATCATTTCCTGTATAATCTACTTCCCTCAAATCATGGTTAATGTTATTCTCCCACATCATTCTTGGTCTTCCAATTGGGTGTTTTCCTACAAGAAGCTTCCATGCATGTCTTTCATTTATTTAACTTTTATAGGAATTAATCACTATGAGGTTTAATTAATGGTAAAATCAAATGTTTCCTACCTCTCCTCATATAAATCTTCTAAGTAGATCACAATTTCGAGACCATAACGGTCTCATCTTCAGTACTATCTTGGCGACTGATGTTAAGTCGATCGGAAGAAACTCTTCTTCTTCCCTCTATTGGTGGACCGATGAACCTCTGGATCAGGTCGGAATTTGCGGGAATTTCGAAGTTCATAAGTTTTCCTTTGTTTTTCTGAATGTGAATTTTTTCCCAATCCATGAGTTCCTTTTGTTTGTGTTTGTTTAATTAGACTGGCTTTTGATTCAATTAAATGTTTTTCGGACCAAACATGAGCAGCTACTGCTGACTTTTCCACTTCCATGTCTTTCATTCCCCATTTGTGCCACATGTACTGATCATCGCAGTTTACAAGACTTACTTACTTACTCACTGGCACTATCGACCCCGTAGGTTCATGGCCGCATGGACATAAGCTCTCCATACATCCCTATCCTGAGCTAATGTTTTGACCTCCGGAAAATTTTACCCCAGTTGAACCCATGTCCGCATTTCTTGACGGTTGTATTTTTACGGTGAAAGATCGTCACTCTTTCGACCAAGGTACTTTTTTCGTCTGGCTTATCACCTTCGACCAGTCCAGCATGGGTAAACCTATCGGCAGCAATGCTACCGCCGGCATAGCTCTCAGGATCTTTTAAGCATGCAAGCCACTCCACCACGACAAGGTAAAGATACCATGGAGGGCTACAAGACTTAACTGTTCTTATTATATTCTGGCTTCCTATAAAGACCATGTAGTTCAATGTTAATTCACATAAAGTAATATAAATAAATAATGCTTTGGATTCCATGCTCAGTGGATAGATGGCATTCATGTAGTCCATTTTTAATTTTATAACCAACTTTGGCAGACTACAATAATCAAGGAAAGTACCTTAATTGGTTGGGAAATGAGATATACTACACACAGAACCATTGTGTCTGTATTCTGTTCGTTCTCTCGTATGCACCGCAGCTGCGCACTAGGCTGCATTGATGTTTTGCGCCTTCACATTGCATGCATCCTACTCCGATTTCAGTTAACTTGTATTCACTATAGAGCACTACAATGCCAACCAAGGTACGTTCCCTGGTAATAATGATGTGTATGCTTTTTATGTATACAGAGAAGTGAAGCATGAGTAGATCCATATGTTTTTAAGTATTTATGCAGATTAATGTAAGTGCATAAAGAAGAGAAAAGAAGATGAAATCAAGTGCCAGCTTTTAGCATAATCCTATCGCAAAGCACCATGGGGGAACAGGCTTAGTATCCCAATCTGATTGAGCATTATCAACAATAGCACATGGCTTGACAACATGGAAACTGTGGAGGAGTTTGATTATTTTTATGAAGGCATCTTCAGTACAACCTATTGATTACAAATTGTATACCATCACCACCCCTCCAGCCCCAAGATTGAAAATTTTAACATTTAAAATTTGCAACTCTTATAAGTATCAAACCTGGAATTCCTAATCAGGGAACAGACATACTATCACCTGAGCTAGCTTAATGAATTGGATATAGAAAATGTTTGTTTGTTTGTTTTCTAATGGCGAGATTTGACACTTAAGTCATTATCTCTTTGGCTTACCAGTACAAGCGAGCGTAGAGTGTTGTGCAATTGGATTTAAAGCTGGACAGACTAGAAGGTGGTGTTTGTCCATGATTAGGTCTGGGCTTTGCATCTGACACATCTGTCTGATTCGAAAATGTGTATCCTGTGGAGATGGTAGCAGTTGTGTCCCGACATCAGTCTTAATTTTACTACTGCTCCCTTGCAGCCTTTATATTTTACTTCTGTGTATAGTTCATCAATTTTCCCCATGATTTCCATCTGGCTGTTGCAATGTTTTCTTTCAGGTTTTCCATTTGGAATGCTTTTTTTGGTTTCTTTGATCTTTCTGTGGAGGTTTGATTTGGGGTTAGTTGATATAGAAAGTGCACATACATATATTTACATTAGCTTTGCTTTCTTGTGTTGGTACATGTTTTATTACAGATGGCTAATTTTGTTTTTGTCCACAGGTGGTGCTGCAGAGAGAGCAGGATTACACAGTGGTGATAAAATTATCAAGGTAAAGTTTGTTAAAATAACAAATTTGAAGTTCTGTAGGAAATATGTTTAAATCTAATCATAAGTACTTAAAGCAGCCATTCCTATCCTGTTGTTCATGGACATGTGGAACTCTGTGGGAATAAAAAAGGTCTGCAAAGAATGCTGCAAAGAATGCTGATTTAAAGTTTTGTATTCTGTGTTTAAAAAAAATCATAAATTTTATCTCAGACTGTACTACGGAGGGATGTTTCTGATCTCTGATAACAAATGATTTTTAAGTTTTACCTTAAGAAAAGCCATGTCTCCACCATCAATCATGCTCTATTTGATGGCCCTTCACCCGAGCTATGGCTCGGCATTGGAGTTTCCAATGTAGAAGACTCTTAAGCAGCACAGCCATGTCTAGAAGTTTCCAATCCTCTTTACATGCTTTCCAGAGACCGTCTATTATTCAAGGATGCCTGTTTCCCAGTGCCCTTTTGAAGAGTCCAAAGACACAAAAGTCCATCGGTGATGCATCAGGAGACTTCACTGGGATGTTGCTGAATGGAATAGCATGTATTCCAGTTTCCTGCTCCATTTTCTCCAGGAACACCAGGGTTGAACATGAAGTGTGACTGGAGGCCTTGTCTTGGTGCACCCAGACTTGGTTTTTGTCTGTACCATAGAGAGCTGGGATTTCAGTCCGGTAAATTGGGGTGAGAACTTCTTCCAGGTAGTACTGGGAGTTGATTTTGGCCTTTTTAGCTACTCTACGAATGGTCAGTTTTTCATTGTAGCAATATCCCGCGATGACCATAAATCCATTGGAGAAACTTTCTCTGCATTCGGCATACCACTTTTGAAAATTTTTTCACCCCTTTCTCTATAGTAAATTGCCCGGGGTTTGTTGCAGTCTCCTAGATAAACATATGCTTCATCAAGTGTGACTAAAAATTTCCATTTTTCTCCTGCCAGGTGCTTTTCATAGAGTTTCCTGCTGTTGGTGCGGCATTCGGCAATGTGACATGGCAACAATTTATGAACCCTGCTTTTGTGGCGCTTCTCCATGTTTAAATCTTTGTTTATTATGGTGTTTACAGTTTTAAGGGATATTCCCAATCTGTTCGCAATCACCCTTTGTGTGGCAGGGTTACCACCAGAGATAAGGGCCTTGACCTTTCTGATTACATCTGGGGTGCGGGTAGTAGCAGGTTGTGGATTTGCCTGTTTTTTTTCCTTTTGGAATTAATCCCAAGCGACCCTTTCCCTTTTTATTAAGCACTGAGCTAATTCCACACTTTGACACCACAAAATTACATTTTTGCAAGCTCAATAATCGCGGAATAACTATAATTAGCGTCGGAAAGGGCAATAATATACCCTTCCCAAAACGGGTCTATCTGCTTAGGCATTATGAGAGCAACACGTGTGTGAGTGTAACAGAAGCAGCACACTGACTGGTTTGATCACTTCACACGCTCCTGTCCTGATGATTCACACCCAACGTCACAATCTACTTGGCAAATCGTTCTCAGAGATCAGAAACAACCCTCCATATTTCATTACTTTGAGAAATAATTGAAAGGATTGTTAGTTGGTTATGAGGACAGAGTAGTGCTCTCTTTCGAAGGATAAACGTGAATTTCTTACAAGCCTCTCTCGTCCCAGCCAGTTTGTTCCAATAATGTTTTTATGTGGGATTGCTGTAGCCCAAATCTTAACTCAGTATTTTTTTCTGATATTGTGGTAGACATCTTCAGAAAGCTGTGGTAAGCTAGTTGATCTTCAGTGATAGTAGCAGGTTGGAAGGACATATTTCCTCTAATTATTTTATATGAATTTTAATTACAAAGAGGATAAATGCGTAGCTATTTGTTTTGAGAGATATAGGAAAAATCTCGTTAATTAAAGTTCAGGGATTGTTTACTGTTAACTACATGATCCTTTGTACTCTGATTTGCTAGCAGTTGACTACAGTCGCCACTGTTGACTAGAGATCTAAATTTACTTTATAACAATTGTTGAGTAAAAATTAATAATTTGTTTAATATTTAAAGGAAGTAACACTACGAGATAATATGAGTTAGATATACACTACTCACTTCATATTTGTAGCTTTTTTGAGATATACACTACTCACTTCATATTTGTAGCTTTTTTGAAGACCCTGGGTTTCTATGCCTATTGTCTTTCTAACTGTCGAAACGGCAGTTGGTGATCCTGTAGGTTGATTGCTACTCCTTCTGCTGGCTGACTAATGAACTTCAAATCCAATTTTTTTTCCTGGGAATTTGAAAGTTCATTATTTTCTTTCTGTTTTTGTGTATATAAATTTTCTCCCAAATTGTGAGTTCCTTAGATTTAGCTAACTGTTTCAATAATTTGGCATTTGTTTTGATTCTATGTTTTTTCTGACCATAAATGTGTAGATATTGCACACTATGAGGTTTATTTTAAATTTACAAGTTAGATATTTTGTGACTCATATCATATTTGTAGTTTTATTGCAATAAAACTTCAAATATGAGGTGAGTCACAAAATATCTAAGTCATAAAATTAAACGTTTGGTTTGTTACAGGTTAATGGAATCAATGTAATGCAATCCACACATACAGAAGTTGTGGAACTTATCAAAGGTAAGCCATCCATTATTTTGTTATTATGTTTGGAATAAAACAATTAAGTAAAATTTATGGTTAGGTAATTTTATGCAGTCATTCACCCACTATACTTTGACATTTCTTGAATTACATTATTGCTTTTACATATTTGCATGTTCTTCCTATGTTCTCTAGTAAAGGTGGCCAAACAGTCTTACTCCCACAAGAATTTTTCTTAAAGGAATTATTCCTGTGGTTGCCCATGGTCTAGATTTAGATTAAGTTTAGGTATAAGGAATTTCAATAGGAAGTAAGCTTCCGAGATTCTAAGATTAAGGCAGTGCATCTGTGAAGTTTGTAAAAATCTATAAATTTCATCAGATCATCTTCAATTTTAACCATACCACCACAGTATCATAGTGATACTATATACCAAATTTTGTTAAGCTATCTCAAAAACATTTTGAGAAATTAATTTTTTTATTAAAAATGTTACTGCTTTTTTATATGTCAATAATATGTTCCTTGTACCAAACGGTTTACCATATCTGACTTATTTTTTATAAACTTAATAGAGTAATATAAAGAAACTGATGTACAGGTTTCATTTAATTTCAACTAGTTTAGTAGAAAAAAAAATCTGTGTTTGTTACATAATTTCTCAATTTTATGAGGGTGACATATGAATTATATTTAATTACAAATGAACCATTCAATATATATATAAAAGATTGCACATCAGTTTTTTTACTATGTAATATCTAGAGCTCTCCTGAAAATTTCAAGCAGATTAGTAAAATATTGTGGTATGCAGAGCATTTTGAAAACTCAAAAATGCTGAAAAAATATAGTTGAGAAAAATTAAATTTAAAATTTAACAATGAATATGAGCACAATACCTCATTCAGGTAGTTTTAAAACTCCCCAGCCACCATATGTGTGACCCTCTGCTGCTTTCTTTTTGGCCTCAACAGCAGTTTTTGTCAATTTGTGTCTTCTCCGGGCTGTTTTGAAGACTTGCTTTGCTGAAACTTCACTGTTTGTGAGTCGACGTTTATCCCTCATTGCACTAAATTTTTGTTCTGTGGCACTTAATTGCACACCACTGACTGTAACTTTCAGTTTTTGTGTTGTTTCACATCCCATATTGAATTCTGCAATCCCTGATGTGACAGCAATTTCCAATTTCTTTTTTGAGACTAACACCTCTTTCGGGCATTTAGCCCAAATAATGCTGTGCAAAGATTCATTTGGATTCTGGAGTCTTCCCCACAGTACAGCGGTTCAGAATCTCATCAGAAGCTAAATCTTTGCTACACAGGCATTATTTTACACACCACATATGCAGATAGTGTTGTCTTCATGGTGCTACTGTCATGCTCGGTGGTTCTTTTCCTGCAGCGAGGGCTCTGTTATAGAAACACCATGATTCCTCACTGAAGGGACACTTGAAGTGTTGAGGTGTTTCATCTGTGACATACAGTGGTAGAGTGTGGCAAAAACAGCTGATTTCATCTGCTGCACATTAGGTGTATTCTTTATTATGGCACTATGATAGTAATTAGCCAGTTTTACCATTGTCTCTTCTTTCAAATTTCCTGACTTTTTACCACCTAATGTCACACCTTTTATTCTCCACTCTGTCACAGAACAGGATAGCCAACACAATGAAATTCCCACCATAGACAAAACTCCGCTAAATTCTAAATGAATGAGTACATAATCGAAAAAAGTTTACAAAAGTTACAGTGATGGGCGTGGGCTTTAAAGAGCCAGTGTGTGGTTGCACGGGGAGACTTAAATGGCTGCGTGGGGCTTTAAATATGGCTGAAATTAAAAAAAAAAAACAAAAGTGCAAAAAAAAGTACAGGGTTCAAACATAATAAAAAACTTCAAATAGAAAAAACAATTTTTTCATCATATTTCACCGAAGCATTGCCTTAAATTTAAATGTTTCATACCTCACCTCATATCCAGTCTTTTAACTAGACCAGTTCCAAAGCCTGGGCAGCTTCATCTTCAGTAATTTCTTGTTGACTGATGTTATGTCAATCAGAACTGCTTCTTCCTCCCTCTGTGAAGCAGTTCTTCTGATCGACGTAACATCAATCGATGAGAAATTACTGATCCACCAACAGAGGGAGGAAGAAGCAATTCTTCAGATCAACATAACATCAGTCGACGAGAAATTACTGAAGTTGAAACTGCCCAGGCTTTGAAACCGGTCTAGTTAGAAGCCTGGATATGAGGTGAGGTATGAAACATTTTAATGTAATCTTAAATTAAACCTCATAGTGATTTTTTCCCTATAAGAGTTTCGAAATTATGAGGTTGTTCTTAAGTGGGGTGATGGGTGAAAAATTGACCATTTGAGATCAAAATTGGCATTTTTTGTTTTTTATACTAAAATATAGCCTGTACTCTTAATGTATATGTTGGCAAAGTTTCAGAGGCCTATGACAATTCTAAGTGCCCTAAAGTGCTGCATGCAAATCTTTAAACTTGTTTCTCCACACTTTTATTCTCACTGCATTTTTGTACATTCAAAATTGAATAGAACTCACAAATTTTGTCCTAGAAGGTTCATATTTTTACTACATGTCCTAAAAACAATGAGTAACAAAGTAGTGCATGGGTTTCATGATTGAAGTAGTATTTTAAGAAATAAAAAATAAAATGCATGCAATTATTAATTTTTTTTTGTAATTTCACACATGATATACATTTTTTTTTCTCCGTTTGTATTCACATTATAAGAATTCTAATGCATGATGTTTTTGTAAATATTTGAGGAGTCTTGTAAAAACAATCTGATATTTTACTAAAAAATTGTGGAACCCATTTAATTATAATATATGAAAATTTTTTTGAATATAATGTTTAATAACTCATAAAATAAATGTTTCACAAGAATGAAACTTAAACACATTATTATGTATCATGCATTGAATGTTTGTACAAAAAATCAAGTCTCTAGCTCAAAAAAATGTAGAAAATAGAAGTTTCACCCTCATCCCTTTTAATAAATAAGATGAGTCTGTTCATCTTACCTCATAAATTGTTGTGTTCTGTTTGGACATGTTTTAATATGCTTGCATAATGAATAGATTCGCCTTATTTATTAGGTTTAAGGACTATTCTAGCACTTCATTATCATTCACGACAGCTAAAATTAATTACAATAATTATTAAGGTAAGATCGTGAAAATAAATTGTCATCTATCATATCATGAGGGTAACATAACTATATATTATGATATGCTGCTTTATTGGGAATGTTGTTTATAGCGTCGACACAAGTGGTGCTGGCAGTACAACAGAGGCCAATCCACAGTCCAAGAACGAGCACTGCCATCACATCTCCCAGTCTGCACTCGCGTCCGCTCCACCATCACCACTCTGCACCAGCCCGTGCCACTGATCGCATCACCAGTCCACTGCCTGTAGATGTAAGTATGCTACATTTCATAGTATGATTAAAATTAAATTATGATGAAATATATTTAGCTTCGAAGAAAAAAAATGTAAAAGTTGTATAATAAATGTTTCTTCATTAATTAATTAATTAATTATTAAGATTCATCGGAGAACATATTGTTGTAAACAACTCACCTCATAGGATTCATGTTCCATGATATCGCGATTTCAAACATAGTCATGTTCATCGTCAGCCATAACTCCGTATAATTAATTAATTACTTATAACAAATTTTAATTTTATTTTATTGTATTTGAAATTCAATTGACATAAAAATATACACTCAGACCTGGTTTCACCAATAATGGTTAAGATTTAACAAATTATTATTTTATTTGTTGTTTTTATTATTAATTTAACACTTCTCCCTGAAGGACAAATTATATTTGAAGAGAAAAATTATATGCTCAGATTAGGATTTGAACCCAGAAGCATTCGGTGATCGGGAAGTAACAATGTATAAGAGAAAAATTTGTGTTTAGACTGGAGTGCCCAAATAGCTCAGTGGTAGAGCATTGGCCTAGAAAGCCAAAGGTCCTGGGTTCAAACTCCAGGCTGAACTTATAATTTTTCTCTTCAAATATTATTTCATTATATTTGAAGAGAAAAATTTTATTTTATTGTTTTAACACATAATTTAACTAACTGACTAAAATAACATCCTCTTTTCCTTAGGTTAAATCGTGTAAATACATTTTATTTGAAAATACAAAATATATGCCTGAATCAGGATTTTAACCCGATGCCTCTGGTTCTGTACACAGTGCTCTTGATTGCTAAGCTACCAGGCATTCTGATTCAAATGCACATTATTTCTTTCCTTATTACATGAATTCATGCATGTTGAGACTATGAACTCATCAAACTCGGAAACTGCAGTTCTCAAGAAGAATCCCTCCCATCTTCAGCCATCATTCGTAATGAAACTGCAGTTTCCGTGCTTGAAGAACATGAATTATGAGGTGAGATATGACTCATTTAATTAATTTTTATTAGTTGAAAACATCATAATGTTATTTCCCATAATTAATTTATGAAACTGTCTATAGTATTGAATTTATATAATACATTCATTTAAAATAAATGTTCATGGTAATTTTTCTTCCCTCAGTCTATGTGAAGCTTTTTTCTCATTCCAAACTTCGTTTCTCCTTTTATACCCTCATATTTTATGGGTGCGGCTTATACGTGGGGATGGCGAAGAACCAGTTAACAGCATGTTGAGTGGTGCCTATAGATATGCAATATGAAACATACATTTATTTTTAATCTGGTCCCACTTAGCCTAGAACTCAGTAGCTACCGCTGACTCTGCATTTACAAATCAAATTCCATAGCCTTAGTTTTGATATGATTACAAAGTTTGTAAAATATTTAATTAGGAGTATCACCTGAGTCCAAATTAAAAGCAAGTCTTGAATTGAATTGAGTTGAATTTGTGCAATGCATTGTAATGGTTAAAATTTTACTGCTGATGAAAATGACACACATCGCTGTACTTTTAACCTGTCCATATTTCAATTACATTGTTGTACAGTAGGATATTTATTACTAGAATCCAGATGTTAGGCACTTAAAAAATTAAAAATAGGCAGCCAAAAAGGCACTTAAAAAATTAAAAATAGGCAGGCAAAAAAGGCACTAAAATCATTAATATAGACAGTAAAAAATTCAAAATGGCTCTTACAAAAAATGGACTTCAACATAAATTTTTACAACCTTACGTAAAGAATATAAACATGTGCTATCAATGGCATACGAAGATATCAGATGATGGAACTTGTTTTGCCTTTTCATTAAGAGCATACTTACGTTTTGCAGTGTGTAGTGCTGCGAAATATAGCACTTCTTCACGCAATTCACTGAAATTCTGCACACATTGCAAAACAATATTGAACTGTCACTTGAGAATATTTCCGTACCAAATTCTTTCACGAAATTGGTCAGTTTGTCTTTTTCTATTGTCCATTCTTTAGGCACCGTAAAAATAACTGTTTTAAATAAAAAAATAATATTTCACATATACTTGTTGCTCCACTTTGTCTTTGAAGCACCTGTCTGTGAACGAGGACTACAGACTGAATTCAGTGTTACCAACATAAAAAAATAATGTCAGTCACTTACAGGTTTCAGCACCAGGTGTGAGACAGAGAAAGAAAACTTGAGCCATCTACCCTTTTTGTCACTCAGCAATGTTTGTGTTGAAAAAAAGCAAAGCTGTACTATAGAACTTTCTCCAAGCCTTAGAGCTGGAGCACAATACAATGGGACATAGGTTAGGGCTATTTCGCTTAAAGGGAATGCATGAGGTGGAAAAATACAATAGTCAGTACTTGTTACTTCACCTAATGGGAGTGCATTGAGAGGAACCTTCTACCGGCTAGGTTATTGGTTATTGCCACCCTTATCCTAAAATATTCTAACAGAATTTATAAAAAGAACACTTGGAATGTTCTATGCAATGATATGTGTCATGAAGTTGTCCATTTCAATTAATTTCATTGAAATACTAAGTTAATTTCAAGAAAAATGGCAAATAGGCATTGTAAGCTAAAGTAGGCATTTATAGGCAAAATAAACTTCATGGAAAACAACTCTAGGATCATCGGCATGAACTTATATGAAGTCACTTTTACAATATCTGTAATAAATAAATGTAGGCATTTTCCCTAACGTCCGGTCTCTATTTATTACTTTAACATAAATTAAATCTCATAGTGATTTATTCCTATAAAAGATCAATTTATTACTTTCTGTATTCAAGTTATATAAATAATTTATTTTTCTTCCAAATACATAAATTATCTTGATGTTCTCTCTTTACTCCATAATTGTTATTATGTTAATGTAATGTGTTACAGCATGAAAAAATGCGACAACTAGAATGTCAGAGAGTTCACACACTTCGACTGATGTTGGAGAAAGAACAACGCTATGTAGACACACTGCGCAGTGAAATAGCAAAATCTAATGATAGCAAGTGCCAACAAGAACTAAATGGTGCAGAACGCAGAGTGCAGACACTTCTCAAACAACTGGATAATCTTACCATGCATGTAGAACATGAGGTAAGTCCATTTTTTTTACATTTATTTATATGATTCCCATGTTAATATTTGACTACCGTAATGATATACATCAGCTTTCATCCAGAAAGAACAAGCTTGAACATTTTCCATCTGATAATTTTTTACAGAGTAATATGTTTGTTAATGTATTAGATCTGTTAAGACCAGATAAGATTGGTTTTGATAGATTATAAATATACATTAAAAATTAATCAACTATTCATCAACTGAAGTAGGTAGTGTAAAAATCATTAAACTATAATACTAACAGTAAAATTTGCCGTGATCATTGTAGTTGACATTTCGAACAGCTGCTTTAGACTAATTGCTCTCTCTCTCTCTCTCTTTCTTTCCTTCCACTTCTTTTCTCTCTCTCTCTTCTTTCTTTCTTTATTTTATCTCTCCCGGAACAGTACATACTTTGTTGAACAGTATAAAATGTTAATCACAAGTACAGTGGGAACTAACACTATGAGCTAATTTATAATTTATAAATTAAGTCGGATAAATTTTTTTATCTCATCTCATAAAGCTCCATATTTTTTCCAGTACCAGTTTGAAAGGCCTTTGCCTCCATTGTCAGTCATCTGCCAGAGTTTTGGCTGATGATGGAGGCAAAGTCCTTTGAAATCGGTACCATGAAATCATGGAGCTTTATCAGGTGAGATAAAAAAATGTATCAGACTCAATTTATAAAGTAAACAATGTACTGTACTATAGTGCCTAATAAACAAGAAATTTTACTTGGTTTGTTTTATTAATAATGTAATTTTTGTATTGTTTGTTTTGCAGTTTGTAATTATGTACCTACTACAGGTGATGACTAATTAAAAAAAAAAATCTTTGTAATCTATAAGAACCCATCTTATCAATGTCCAAAGCATATGCTACATGTTCAACACATTACTTTGTTATAAGGCACCTGACACAATGGTTTCCTTATATCAAAACACCCGACTAACATACCTGAAAAATCTGTGAAAGTTTGTTATACATCCTGTATATTATTTAATCAATAATCACAAATAGGAATGAGATGCACAAAGAAATTAAACATAGGCTCAATTCTGGAAATTCGTGCTATTATGCATTACAGAGACTCTTGACGTCCCAACTCCTTTCAAAAAAACATTTAACTGAAAATATATAAAACTATTATTCTACCAGTTATATTATACGGATACGAAACATGGACTCTTACTTTAAGGGAGGAAAGGAGATTACGAGTATTTGAGAATAAATTTCTTAGGAAAATTTTTGGACCAAGGAGAGATGAACAGACAGGTGAATGGAGAAGACTACATAACAGTGAACTACGCAGTCTTTATAGGAAGCCAGATATAATAAGAACAGTTAAGTCTCATAGACTGCGATGGTCAGGACACGTGGCACGAATGAGGAGTGAACGACGTGCATGGAAGCTTCTTGTAGGAAAACTAGAGGGAAAACACCCAGTTGGTAGACCAAGAATGAGGTGGGAGAATAACATTAACTATGATTTGAGGGAAGTAGTTTATACAGGGGATGATTGAAAAACATTGGCTCAGGATAGGCATGTATGGAGAGTTTATGTTTGTGTGGCCATGAACCTACAGGTTCAATAGTGCCAGTGAGTTAGTTAGTTAGTTATATTATTTAATTTGTAGTATATTATTAGATGTAGTAATTTTGAACTATAAAAGCAAATATATATTATGCTCTGTAATATAAATACAATTAAATTTGTATATCATAAGAAAATTTCATCCAGATAAGATTTGTGTGGAAAACTGTAAGAATTATAGATTATCTTGTTAATCACTGGTCCAATACAACAGCACATAAAACAAGGCATGTGAAACAGTGTACAATGACTGCAGTAATATTTATTATAATTAACCTAATTACTTAAAAACCATGACCATGTGGAACCATACTTGAATGCCACACTTTATTATTATTTTGAAAATAATTTAAATTAATGATAGTTTTGTCAAATTTCACAGGTCACAGTTTATGGTCCTCCCTGTATTAGTTAACTTAATCAAAAGAATAAAACACCAGAAACAGAAGTATATTAAGCAATAAAACAGAAGAATCAATATATATATATGGCATGATAAGAAAAATAAATGCCTGGATGGGATTCGAACCCGGAACTCTGAGTCTGTACCTCAGCGTGTTATCCATTACACCACCAAGCGAATCCAATTCAAACACTTATTTTTCTTATATATGTATTATATTCTCCATTAATACTAGATGTCGCGAGAACTCGGTCTTCACTACCATCTAGTAGCTGACTATAACAAGTAAGCAAATTAAAGAGAATATTTATATATATATATATATATATATATATATATATATTTGTATGTATATATAGGACTTTTTTTTTCATCCATTAGCACATCATAATTTAAAAAAACTTAAAATAATTTACACTGGTAAATAAATATAATTTACCCATGTCCGCATTTCTTGACGGTTATATTTTTATGGTGAAAGATCGCCTCTCTTTTGACCAAGGTACATTTTTCGTCTTGGACCAAAGAGAGATGAACAGACTGTGAATTACATCGTCTTTATAGGAAACCAGTTATAATAAGGCCAGTTAAGTCTCATAGACTGTGATGGTCAGGACATGTGGCACAAATGGGGAATGAAAGACGTGCATGGAAGCTTCTTGTAGGAAAACCAGAGGAAAAACACCCGGTTGGTAGATCAAGAATGAGATTGGAGAATATAATTAACTATGATTTGAAGGAAGTAGATTAGACAGGGAATGATTGGAAAGCATTTGCTCAGGATAGGGATATATGGAGAGCTTATGTATGCGTGGCCATGAACCTATGGGTTCGATAGTGCCAGTAAGTAAGTAGACAAATAAATATAATACAAAATTGTTATTGTGAATGAATAATAAAAATGAAAGAATTAAATTAAAGTGTTTAATACCTCACCTCATCCGGTCTTCTAATTATACCGGTTTCGAAGCTTGGGCAGCTTCATATTCAGTAATTTCTTGTCAACTGATGTTATCGATCAGGAGAACTGCTTCTTGCTCCCTCTGTTGGTTGACTGATGAACCTCCAGATCAAATCAGAATCAGCAGGAATTTCGAAGTTCGTAAGTTTTTCTTTCTTCAAGAAATTCCTGCTGATTCTGATTTGATCCAGAGGTTCATCGGTCCTCCATCAGACGGAGGAAGAAGCAGTTGTCCTTATTGACATAACATCAGTCGACAAGAAATTACTGAAGATAAAGCTGCCCAAGCTTCGAAACCGGTTTAATTAGATGACTGGATATGAGGTGAGGTATTAAATACTTTAATTTAATTCTATAATTAAATCTCATTGTGATTTTTTTCTATATAAGCTCAATAAAAATGAAATTCTGGGCTGAAGAAAGATTAGCATGTGCTTGTAATCTTCAGCACATATGAGTAAGATGTTACAGTGCAAATCCAAGAAACTTAAATATATAATGGATTTCCATGAAAGTCTTAGAAGCAAAATAAAGAAAATGAAATTTTTTTCAAACAAAATAATTAGGTATTTTTAAAATTAGCTGCTATGGTTATGATAATTTGTGTTTTTCAATACCACTCACTGCATTTTTCATGATCATGATTCAAGTTTCGTGCTTGGCAGATAGATGGCAATAATGTAGTCTGTTTTCAATTTATGCATCACTTTGGCAGACCATGATACATAAGTATTTGTCTAGTGTGTGTTGTATGAGAGATGATGAACGTAATGGGGAAAGTGAAACTCAGTGCTAGTACATAGTATACCTCTGTTGAAAAATACCATGGGAACTACCAGTTTTAATGTCCCCATCTAGCGGAGAAATCACCCATGTACAAATGTACTATGGAGGGATTTGAAATTTAATGTAGACATCTAACGCACAATCTAGTAATTAAAAATTGTGCACCACTGTCCTCCTAGCCCTGAGTTTGAAAATTTTTACAATTAAAATCTCCAATCTTTCAGGAATCATACTTGACCCACTAGTCAGGAACTATGTTTGCTAATATATGTTGCCAGGGCAGACTGATCGTTATAATATACATTTACAGGTTGTTTTGAAACAAAAGATTCTTACATCGTGATGTTTTATATAAATTTATACATTCATATTTAATTTTAGGAAGTGATATTTTGAGGTTATTTTAATTAAATTATTTTCAGTCTGATCATGTTACCTCAATGTTAATGTTGATTTGTTCTTGGACATGTTTTTCGAAACAATTCTGTTTTATCGTAAGCTTGTCCAGACAAAAAGAAGGTATAATGTATAATAGTAACAAAGGTATACATAAATTTTCCTTTATTTGTGTCTTGACACAGTGCTGATGTCTGTCTTACAAAATAAGACCGTAATCAGATGAAAACCATGATTATAGAACCTTAAACTTAGTAGCATCACCATAACAGAACAACGGTCGTGAAAATACTGAAGATTGAATAATTCAGAAACCGGTGTTGTTGAGACAAGCTGACAATAAAACAGAATTGTTTTGAAACATGTCCAAGAACAAATCAACATTAATATTGAGGTAAGATGATCAGACTGAAACTAATTTAATTATACATTCATACTGGATGATAAATTAATTTAAAGATACTAATATTTATAGAGAAGGTAGTATTCAAAAAGGGGGCATGCCGTAGTATAGTGGTTAAGGCAGTGCGCTACAATCCGGATGGACAAGGGTCTGAGTCCTGGTGAGGTCAGGATTTTTAAACTGACTCAAGCCTTCTGGTGGCACCATGGCCCTGGAGTCGACTCAGCCTCTAATTGAAATGAGTACCTGACACTTGTTCTGGGGTAAAGTTGCCGTCATGTAGGGTTGACAACCCAGTTGACAACGGGTGCCGATTGTCTAGAAAAATGGGAATCTAAACCTCCTACTACCCCAAGTGTCTCCTATGGCCTGTAGTGGGATCATCACCTTACCTTTTTAGTAATAAAAAAATTAAGATTCTACAATTAAAAATGATTCACCTCACCTCATATTTTGTCTTCTTTTTACACCAGTTTCTGAATTATTCAATCTTCAGTATTTTCACGACTGTTGTTCTGTTATGTTGATGCTACTATGTTTCTTCTTCTTGTCTTCTTGTAAGCCCATGTTTCCCTTAACATAGATTTAGGCGCTCTCCCCCTACAGGGAAGAATTTGAACCATACTAATTTAGTTACACTTGTTTTCGTATAGATGTCATTTGAATGGTCTGTGGTCAGCGTTCTGCCTCATACTGACATCTAGGAAACCAAGGTAGTACTAGGATGGGAAAATTCGATAAATTTTGCTTAGAGGCCTTTTCATTCAGGCTTAAGGATCTTTTATGAGCCTGAAAATCTTCAGACTCGGGACCCACGGCTTAAAGTCCCTCCCCGGAGGACTTGCTCCTTGGATTTTTCCATCCTAAAAAAATCCATCGACCCCAGTCGGGTTTGAACCCACGACCCTCGGGACCAGAGGCAAGGAGCATAACCACTAGTCCACCATGGTTGATGCTACTATGTTTAAGGTTCTATAATCATGGTTCTCATCTGAGTTATGGTCTTATTTTGTAAGACGGACATCAGCACTGTGACAAGTCACAAATAAAGGAAAATGTATGTATACCTTTGTTACCATTATACATTATACCTTCTTTTTATTTGTTTTTTTGTATCAAGCAGTAACAAAAACAGTAGTTATCAATAGAGCCCTGATTTGAAGTACTAAATATGCAAAAATGTAAAAAAATATGCACACTAAATATGCAAAAACAGATTGTAATAAAATCAATTAAATTGCTTTGTGGGTTATCTTAACATATTTCAAGCTTTTACAGTAGATAAGGAAGGTTTTCATGAGGTTAAGGAAGGTTTTCATGAGGTTTTATTGTGTTTAGCTCCTTCGTCCGTCAGTGAAGAAGGTAATTTAAGATTTGACGTGGTATTCCTGTTTGGCTCATTCTTCTTATATGAGATTTCCAGTTGTGTCTATATTTTTGTACATATTCCATGATTGATTCTGTTTATAATTATTTACTTTTATGACATTTCACCTATAGACATTAAAAAAAGCACCCAAGCGGATTAAAACCAATGCACAAGGAACAGATGACATCAGCATTTTAATGCTAAATAAAATCATTGACATTATACTACCCACAGTGACCCATATTTTTAATTCTTCCCTTATAACTTCTATCTTTCCTACTGTATGGAAGCAGTCTAGGGTTCGGCCTGTAAATAAAATAAGTACACCTACTAACAGTAATGACTTCCGACTGATTAGCATCCTTCCGACATTATCTAAAGCCCTGGAATATATTGTATAAAAGCAAATGACTGAATATCTTGAAGCAAATTACCTCCTTGATCCTTATCAATCCGGTTTTAGATCTGGTCATAGCACAATCACAGCTTTGATAAAAATTACTGAAGATATTCGTGAAGCCATGAACAGACATGAATTGATTCCTTTAATCTTACTTGACTTCAGCAAAACTTTTGATACAGTAGACGACTTATGATAAAACTCAAGCACCTACACTTGTCTCCAAGAACCATCCACTGAAATTCTATGCAGCATTTCATAGGATGGCCAGGCAGAGGACATAAGAGTTATGGCCATCATCATCATCTCAGTGTCCAGTGTTCAGCATGCTGAAGAAGTCCCTTCAAGAATATGCAATGGCAATAGAGCAGCTGGTGCACAAAATCCTACTTGGACTCCTGCAACATTTATCGACTGGGAAGTGGCATCTACTTTTTTATGCAGTCTTAGGAGGGATCATGATGTAAAACAACACCTGCTGCTGGCAAAACATGGAACCATCAACGAGACTGAGGACAAAGAAATTCTTACTATCTGGACAAACTGACACTCTCATGACCTTAGTTGACATTGAGGAACGACGCTCACCACCATTCAAGCATGCTGGAATTTTGGACAAATTGAACACCTAATGCAGGACTGTGACCATGGGCCCGCAATGGAAATACAAAAATGACCAGAGAGAGGAGGAGGTCACTGATTCATAGTTGTCACCATCAGTCAAGTGTCGTAGACAAGGAAGACCAGCCTGCTGGAAATGTAGGAAAGTTTGAGATGTGGGTCCTCAACTCTAGGCCCACAAGAAAACAAGAAAAGCCGCAATGGACAGATGAGAAAAGGGGCCACCAGCATCGTCATCACCAACAACCATCCACTTGCTTTGTGCTGAATGCCATAAATGACAGAAATGCTGAAAGACTCATTGTTGATAGGTGGATCCATGGATTGCCTTGGTGAGTGTTTGTCAACACAGGAACATTGTATAACCTGAAGTAGCAGAAGGTTTCCCAAAAGGATGCCACTGAGTAAGTTATAGCTTCGCACCATGTCAGGGGATATCATGACAGTTGAGGAGGTGGATCTCCTGGAGTTGGTCATAGGGTGGGGCAAGCTACGATGATGGGCGTTTGTCGTAATAGTTTCTGAGGATGTAATCTTGGGTCTGGATGTCCTAAAGATGTATGACGCTACAGTACACAATACTTAGTCTTGTATCGATAACTTAGCTATTGAAAAGCATTGATGCCTTTTAAATGTTTTTATTTAGTGATTGGGTTTTTATTAATAATAGTGTGTAACAGTAGACATTGCTCGACTGTGCTGCGCCTTTATCAAGATGAAATGCTATTCAACAAATGTGGACCATAGACCAGCATCTGCAGACTCGCCATAAAGAAGGAAGAGGCAGTTCCAGCTAGATTGGAGACATTGGCTATGACCTTGACGAGCTGTGCTTCTAGTACCCAGAAGAAATTCCCATGGTGGACTGCTTGTAGCCAATCTCAGAGACTGGAGGAAGGAGCAATGCTATCGACTAGCCAACCCAGATGGATTTCGCAAGGGCAACTTGATATGACTGTTCTACCTGAATTGGAGGAGAGAAAAATCATGTAAGCTGCAGCATTTCTGTGACGACTCACATCAAGTGGTGAAGAGGATCAACGATATGGTCTACAGGATTCAAAGCTAGCCTAGAGGGATGATAATGTTGGTTCATCTGGATTGACTGGTGGCATATAGAGGATCTACTCTAAACAATCAACCCTGAGGAGGGTGCAGTCTTACACATTTTTGATCCATTGCTCAAATTACCACATTTGAATTTTGCAAACGCGACAGAAATCCTTATAAGCTAATGGAAATTGGATTTGGGTTGTGTGCAGTTCACAAACAACCTATCCTGATGTGCTTTCTGGAGGAATAATTTGCCAGACTATTTAACTCATGCCACAAATGCTAGTCAATGACCAATCACGTTTCAATGAATCTTGTTTTACAACCAATGATAGTCGTGTTTCACCTCGCTCTTTATCGATTTCTCTTTATCAGCTCCTGCTTTTGTGATAAAGAAATCTCTTCCTTTTTAATGTTCAGAACAGGTCAAAGCATTATTTTTCTCCAACAAATACATTGAATATAGCAAATAATGAAAAGATTCCTTGATTTTACTGAGTTGTTTACTAAAAAAATAAATGAATAACCCGTAATGTTGATTATGATATATAGTTTGATGTGTTTCATTATTTCTCCACTTGGGTGCACTCTCACAATATTGCAATGTTATTTGGCAATAAATAATATGATCAAGCAGCAGTGAATGAACATAACCTCACATTTCTGATTTGTTTTCAAACATGACCGTTTACATTAAATATATAAACATTTTAAAATAACTATAGTTAATCAATGATTTGTGAGTAAACAGCTTAATTTTATTCGTTAAATAGTCCTAACAAATGCCACTCTTGATTTCCAAATTCTCTAGATAAATTTACTCCTCACTTCGTGAGTCGTGAATTTATCGATAATTTGGAAATCACTCGTGGCATTAGTAAAGTAAAGTATTCCCACTACAGGCCTCAGGAGGCCCTTGGGGTAGTGGGACGTTAAGGCTCCCACTATTTCTAGACAATCGGCACTTGATGTCAGCCGGGTTGTCAGCCCTGCGTGACGGCCGCCTTTACCCCAGAACAAGCGTCTGGTACTCATTTCAGTTAGAGGCTGAGTCGACCCCAGGGCCATAGTGCCGCCAGAAGGTTTGGGTCAGTTTAAAAATCCTGACCCCACCGGGACTTGAACCCTCGACCTTCTGGCTTGTAGCGCAGTGCCTTAACCACTACGCTACGGCGTGCCCCACTCGTGGCATTACTTATGATAAATTGATTCTAGAAATTAAAGATAGGCTCAAGACACTGGTAACACGTGCTCTTGTTATCCAAACTGGTCTCAAATAATGTCAAACTAGAAATGTATCAAATGATTATTCTTTATTTATACTATATTGTTGCAAAACATGGTTTCTTACTTAAAAACAGTTAAAATAACTAGAGTAATTTAGAATTTTTTGGACGAAAGGAAGACATACAGGCAAATGCAGATAATACATAATAGTGAGCTACATTATCTTTATGGAAAACTGGATGTAATTAGAACAATTAAGGGTCGCATGTTTGGACGCATTAGACAGTAAAATGCCTTCTCTGCTGAGCAAGTTGTATGCTAATACGATTTTGCTTACTCAGAAATCTGTTCATGCGATAATAATTGGTTAAATTTGTAAGCTACCTGCGGAGGTAGCTTAAATGAGCAACTCAAATTAAAATCCCGAAGGGAACCGATGGTAATCGATGTACTTTGCTGCTTTATCCAACATTTACCCAAGATGTCGGACCTTGAAGACTTCGATCATGTTTTCGGTATACACGGAGAAGAGGAATTTGATAGAGTCTACCAACGAATTCAACTGGAAGAACAGGAGAATCGGCGTAATATTGCGTGTCGCAGACGTGTTTGTATACGGTATTATTTGCGGGATGCAAGCATAAATGTATTCCTCTATAGCAGACGAAAATAACGGAAGTGGTTTTATCGCTGAGAATTCTGGGTAATTCGTTGCCAATATTACGAAAACGTCGAGTCTCGTGCATGGCCGATAAGTCGGCCGTTAATTCGTTCTCAGCAATTGCTCACGGTGAATCAGCTCACTAGTGATTGGAAGTAATTTGAGTAGAGAGTAATGTTCTAACATACGACCCTAAGTCTCATAGACTGCAAAGGGCAGGACATGTTATATAAATTGGGAATGAAAGAGGGGCATGTTTGTTGTTAAGTATTTATTCCCATTTAATAATGTATTTCTATGAGTAACCATATATTTAGTTTTGTTGATATCTACTTCTAGTCCCAGTTTCTTGGTGTTATTTAATAGAATGTTTTTTAGTATTTTCTCACTATCACCTAATAATACATCATCAGCATATACCAATGATTGTTAAATACCATTGATTTGTATACCTTCTTTGTCCTATAAAAATTTAATTTCATGCTGTAATACAAAATCAAATAGCAGAGGAGAGTGCATTTCTTTGTTGTAACACATTGTGAATTTTAAAAGTATCCGAAAAATTGTTTGTCTACCTGCACGCAACTCCGTGTGCCCATTAGACACATTTAAATAAGTCTAACTTTTCAGGAATTCTGATTCCTAGCAGCATACTATAAATACTTCCTCTCTTAATTGAATTGTATGCCTTTTTGAAAACTACATATCGTCGCTTAAGAAACAATACTGCGTAACTAACAAAATGAACATTTTACACGAGAAACAAAAACTCTTTTACTTTTCCCCTTAGTACCTATACATTTAAACCATTGTATCTATAAGTTTAGCAAGGTCATGGTACAAAATTTCATCCCAATGTATGTTAGAACTGAGCGCACTTCTTCCGTGATGCTAACAGTATAAAAATGTCAATTTCACCAAAAGTGTCAGTTACGCTGTATTGTTTCTTAAGCGACGATATACTTGATGTACAGTGGCATCATATTTGCATTTATTTTCTAGAATCTGTCTTATACTAAAAATCTGATCTCTTGTGGACCAATTTCCTCTAAATCCCATGTTGATCATCTATAAGTTGTCAATATAAGAAGTAAGTCTGGATACTAATATAGTTATTAGAATTTTATACAAAGTTGAACCTAATAATTATAAATGCATTTATAGTTGTTGCAATTGGTTTTATCTTCTTTATGATAGGTTGGTACTAAAAATGATTTTTTTCCATTCATTTGGAAGAACCTCTTTGTTCATTCATGCTAAACAATTAATATATCCTGTCCATTAATTTTTCTCCTCCTGATTATATATTTTTCTGCTGGGATTCCATTTGAACCTGAAGTTTTATACATCTTTAATTTTTCTATCTTAATTACAACCTCTGATGCATTTGGCTCAGTGACTAATGTTTCTGCTGTCAGTAAATCATCTTCAATATCATGTTCTGCATGTACATTTGATAGCTGGTTAAAGTAAATTTTCCATTTATTTAATATATTGTTGGAATCCAAATACATCCCCTATTTGTTTCAGCCTGAAATCCTTTTCTTTCAATCCTAAGTCACTGATATAATTCTCTGATAGAGTTAATTTTTCAAATTTATTTTGAGATAATTTGTCTTCTCTCTCAAATATTTTTTCCTTTTATTCTTTATAAACCTAATTAATTTTCTTCATACAACTTTTGTTTTTAGTGTTTCAACCTGTAACTTTGGTACATGGAAAGTTAATACAGTAAAAGCTCCTTATTTGCAGGGGATATGTTCCGCAAATATGCCGCGAATACAGAAACCACAAATATGAAATGGTAATTTGTTATGGGTATATAGGGGATACGTTCCAAGGTTCCAAAATAAAATAGAAATTGTCAAAATAAAATCAATTAATGAGAGATTTTGAACAGTTTCTATTAGTTATTTCTGTTGGGCTTAAGCAAGGGCTTAAAGAACATAGTATTTTTTCTTGTTTTGCTGCTTTTAAAAGGTCTTTCAATTCAGATTGATATTCAGCGATATAATTCCTTATTTTGTCTTCGGATTTCTTGATGAATCGTACAGTTCATTCATTAACATTGAAACAACGAGATATAGATGTAAACAACTTGCCAATATGTAAATGGCAAAGCATTTCTATTTTTACTTTAAGCAGCAACACTACATTTTTCCGCTTCAGAACTAATTTTCTTTCCTTTTACTTGACATTATAAATTAGCAACAAAACAGAAGAGAGACATGTTATTCAATCAAAATTATTGCAACGAATGACAAGTTGAAACAATAAAACACTAATCATCGTGAGGGTGGCATTTATCAACGGACATAGCGGTATGTGAAATACGATGGCAGTGGCTTTTAACAATGAACTTTAGGCTTAGTGACAATAAGGTTTGTTTACTTTGATATTAATTTGCCCATTGGTTTGAATCACTCTTTGTAAAAGCCACGTTGGCACGTGCCTGCAGTAAAAAAGTTGCCGATATGTTAATAAAGGATACTAATCCTAATATACCAACTGGATCCGCAAATAAAGAAATTTTTAGCCGCGAATACAGGAACTGTGTAGCAAATTTTTAATGCTCGAATAAGGGAACCGCAAATAAGGAGCTTTTACTGTAATGGTACTTACTTACTCACTCGCACTATCGAACCTATAGGTTCAAGGCCATGCGGACATAAGCTCTCCATGCATCCCTATCCTGAACTAATGCTTTACAATCATTTCCTGTATAATCTACTTCCCTCAAATCATAGTTAATGTTATTCTCCCACCTCATTCTTGGTCTACCAACTGGACGTTTTCCCTCTGGTTTTCCTAAGAGAAATAATAATGACAATAGGAAATTATTCTCTTAGGTTTTTTTCCTAAGAGAAATAATAATGACAATAGGAAATTATTCTCTTAGGTTTTTTTCCTAAGAGAAATAATAATGACAATAGGAAATTATTGGGGGCACGCCGTAGCGTAGTGGTTAAGGCACTGAGCTTCAAGCCGGAGGGTCAAGGGTTCAAGTCCCGTTGGGGTCAGGATTTTTAAACTGACCTAAACCCTCTGGCGGCACTACAGCCCTGGGGTCGACTCAGCCTCTAATGGAAATGAGTACCAGACACTTGTTCTGGGGGTAAAGGCGGCCGTCACGCAGGGCTGAGAACCTGGCTGACATAAAGTGCCGATTGTCTAGAAAAAAGTGGGAGCCTTAACCTCCTACTACCCCAAGGGCTCCGGGCCTGTTGTGGGGTCACTTTACTTTAATAGGAAATTATTTTTATTGTGCGTACTGTGTTAGAATTCTTTTATAGATTATGTATTGTGCATAATTGTCAAAATAACAGTAAGTGATTTACAATATTTATTGAGTTGCTCAGTTTTCTTGGTATTGCATATTTTAACTACATGACTGATGTTTATGTAAAGTTTCCTGTACTCATTGTCACATGAGTAATCTATGATAACAAGTTTATAAATGTAAATTTGAAGTTCTTAATGAAGTCATTTGCTGATGTTCATTATTGATATTCAGAATATATTTATGAAGGTTAAACTTGAATTTGTAAGTTATGTAGGTAGGAAATAACACTATGAGGTTTATTTTAATATCATTTAGTTGTTTCTTCACTCACCTCATACTTCGTAACTCCCAAGCAGACTCGAGTTTCTTCACTTCATTTGTGACATTCTCAATGCTGTATTACGTTCACAACTGATGTCCAACGGCCTCCTATCCTGCAGACTGACCTCCTTGCCATCTGATGGCTGACTGACGAACTTCCAAATCAATCCCCTCTCCTTATCACTGGGCATTTCAAAATTTATAGTTGTGTTTTTATTCTTGCATGTGTAAATTTTTTTCCCAAATTGTGAGTTCCTTCGGTTTTTCCAATTGTTTAAGTAATTGCAATAGCTGCACATACCTGGTTGGAAAAACATAGAATAGAAACCAAAACAAAATTACTTAAACAATTGGAATAACCGAAGGAACTCACAATTTGGGAAAAAATTTACATGTGCAAGCATAAAAACACAACTATGAATTTTGAAATACCCGGTGATAAGGAGAGGGGATTGATTTGGAAGTTCGTCGGTCAGCCATCAGATGGCACGGAGGTCAGTCTGCAGGATAGGAGTCCGTTGGACATCAGTTGTGAACGGAGTAATACAGCATTGAGAATGTCACAAATGAAGTGAAGAAACTCGAGTCTGCTTGGGAGTTAAGAAGTATGAGGT
Organism: Diploptera punctata; assembly: GCA_030220185.1. Lineage (NCBI taxonomy): Eukaryota > Metazoa > Arthropoda > Insecta > Blattodea > Blaberidae > Diploptera > Diploptera punctata. Next base: position 823,839 of record JASPKZ010007815.1, on the reverse strand, counting down.
GAGTGAAGAAACAACTAAACAATATTGAATTTATAAGTTTGTTCATAAAGACCCATTGAACTGTATGAAGTTATTTTTAAAATGTAAATTTTTAGGATGGTCATTACTATTAATATTAATATACTTGGCATATTTGTGAAGATGCTTGAAATTTAATATAATTCATACTTGCCTCTGGTCCGAGGTTCACTGGTTTAAATCTGGCTGGGGTCGATAGATTTTAAGGGCATAAAAAATCATGAGTTTGATTTTCTTTGGAAAGGGAGAAAAATATGTATCTAGTATTGTAGATTTATAACATGTAAAAGAATCTCAAATCTGAAATAAGAGTTCTGAGCAAAATTTAATGGCCCTTTCATGCCCAGATTTGAATTGTGACATTAATTACCTGAGTAATTAAAGAGCGTCATTAAAAAATATACTTCCTATCTATAATACTGATCTTCAAGACATGGTGCTGCATATTCCGATTGAGGGTCTTTCCACTTTTCAGCGGTTGCCCTTTTACCAGCCGGCTGCTGGCCCTTCACATCCACATGTGTCAATCACAGAGGTAGATGATCAACAGCCAGTGTAGGGGTGACATGTGGTTAGCATGTCGAGTCCCCCAGCCGTTATAGCTGGTTCCTCAACCTGGAGCCGCTACTTATTGTAGCTACCCAATTGCCTCACGATGCTGGGTGGGCACCGGTCCCATACTGGCCGAAATACCATGAGAAAATTTCTTCCCCCATGGGGACTCGAACCAGCGCAAGTCCCGTAGCTCTGCGCCAAGGCTTCCTACCTTAACCGCTCGGCTACGGCGCGGGACGGTGCTGCATATACGATCCAAATTCTGTTACCTTAAAAATGAGACTTCAGAAGTATAAGCAGTTTCAATTGGCAAATGAAGCATTAAATTTGTAAGAATAAGTAGATTAACTAACTAACTCACAGGCACTGTCGAACCCATAGGTTCATGGCTGCATGGACATAAGCTCTCCCTACATCCCTAATCATGGCCTACTTACTGGGTGCTTTTTCTCTGGTTTATCTACAAGGAGTTTCCATACCTATCTTTCATTCCCCATTCATGCCACATATCCTGCCCTTTGCAGTCTACGAAACTGTTCTTATTATATCTGGTTTACTATAAAGACCATGTTGCCCACAGTTAAGCCTTCTTCTCCATTTGCTGTCTGTTCATCTCTGTTTGGTCAAAAACATTTCATAAGAACTTTATTCTCAAATACTTATAGGCCTAATTCTTTCTCCCCACATTAAGTAAGATTTTCATGGTGAAATTAAATGTTTTTTACCTCTCCTCATATAAATTTTCTAAGTAGATCGCGATTTCGAGACCACAGTGGTCTCATCGTCAGCACTTTCTTGGCGACGGATGTTATGTCGATCGGAAGAAACTCTTCTTCTTCCCTCTGTTGGTGGATCGATAAACCTCTGGATCAGGTCAAAATTTGCAGGAATTTCGAAGTTCATAAGTTTTCTTTTGTTTTTCTGAATGTAGATCTTTTCCCAAACCGTGATTTCTTTTTGTTTGTCTATTTGTTTAATTAGACTGGCCTTTGATTCAATTAAATGTTTTTCAGACCAAGCATGAGCAGCTACTACTGATTTTTTCACTTCTCCATTATTGATGTTTCTAAGATGTTCTTTCACCCTTGTTTTCAAATTTCTTTTCGTTTTTACAATATAAATTTTGTCACAATTCCTGCATTTGATCTGCTGAATTCCTGATTTGTTTTCATTTTCAATTCTTTCATTTTTATTGGTTTTAATTATCCTAAGGCTGTATCCATTCTTTGGTGCTAATCATGCTGTATTCATTCTTTGGTGCTAATCATATATTAAACTTTTTGAAATTTTTTTTTTAAGATTTTCATGTTACATCCATATAACTGGGAGAATGAGACAGTTTTATATATTTTCAGTTTATTGTTTGTAGAAAGGAGTTGGGATGACAAGAGTACATGTAGGGTCGTATGCAAATACATTACTCTCTACTCAAATTACTTCCAATCACTGGTGAGCTGAGATCAAATTAACGGCTGCCTTACCGGTCATGCATGAATGTTGACGTTTTTGTAATATTGGCAACGAATTACCCAGAATTCTCAGCGATAAAACCACTTCCGTTATTTTCGTCTGCTACAGAGGAATGCATTTATGCTTGCATCCTGCAAATAATACCGTATACAAACACGTCTGCGACGCGCAATATTACGCCGATTCTCCTGTTCTTCCAGTTGAATTCTTTGGTAGACTCTATCAAATTCCTCTTCTCCGCGTATACCGAAAACATGATCGAAGTCTTCAAGGTCCGACATCTTGGATAAGTTTCAAACTACATCGGTTCCCTTCAGGATTTTCACATAAGTTTATATCTTGAGCTACGATCTTAAGGTACCTTGTCAGGTAGCTTACAATTATTACCGCGTGAATAGATTTCTGAGTAAGAAAAATGTGTTTGAATAAAACTTTATCAGCAGAGAACGCCTTTTACTGTCTAATGCGTTCAAACATTCGACCCGTAATGCATAATAGCATGCATTTCCAGAATTGAGCCTATATCTAATTTCTTTCTATACCTCATTCATATTTGTATAATTATTGTTCCTAGGTATTGAAATTCAGCCGCTTCTTCAAACTTTCCCTCATTTGTCATTAACTGTCCATTTCCAATATATAATGTATATATTTATGTTACTCAATATTTAATTTTATTGGTATTTACTAAGAATAAATAAATATAAAAATAAATTGTAATGAAATAATGCCTTACTGAGCGAGTTATCTTAGATGGTAGTGTATGTGAATAAAATTTGTTAGGTCCCTGATTCAAATCTTGGAGCCAGCAATCAGACTGTGTGGTTTTCTCCTATTTTCCTTATTCTTGAAGGCAAATGCAAGGTTGGAATTTAATTAACAAAGCCCATTTCATTATCTATTATATTAAATGATAATAGAAATACATATCCTACTAGATATAACCAAATATTCTAAATATGATTTGACCTTCAGGGATCATCGATGGTTAATATATAGGCATGTATTTATAAATAAACTCTTTCTTCATTGGATTACCATACTTAAGCAAGGTCAAATTCGCAGTGTTATTTTATTTACCAACATTATGTCTGCTCCACCTGCAGACTTTATATGTCAATATAGTAGTAGTAGTAGTAGTAGTAGTAGTAGTAGTAGTAGTAGTAGTCTAATGCCCATTAGCTTGGATGTGTTCCCTTTGCTTTCCTGCTTCCCAATAGAGTCCTGCCAGAGTTCTTGTAGGTGACATCTTCAGAGCCTCACAGCTAGCTAGATGATCTTTGTTCATGGTAGTGTTATTGTCTTGGCACAGGATACAATTTGGAGAGTTGAAGATTCCAATTTTATGGAGGTGTGCTGGCAGGTAGTCATGGCATGTTAACAGTCTGAATGTTGCTACTGCTTCGTGTCTTGGTTGTTCAGGTATTAAGTTTTTATTCTGCGAGATAGCTGCCCATGGTTTCTCATTACTTTGTGATTTGAAGTGCTCCATCAGTTCTTTCTGGAAGTTTCTTTTAATTATAATTTTTTGCAGAATGGTAGGGCAGGGATTGATTTGTTTTCTGTAAAATTTTGGTGCCCTTTTTTGCCAAAAGATCTGTCATTTCATTTCCATGTACCCCGCAATGAGAGGGGATCCATTGGAGCTGGATAATTTTATTTTGTTTGGTCAATAATCTTATGATCTTTTTTATTTCCAACACTTTTCTGGAGATTGGAGAGTTATATGTTGTTATAGCTTGTATAGCTGATGTTGAATCACTTAGTACAACTGCTCTCTGAAATGTATTTATTCTGTAGAGGAGTTGTGTTAGTGCTAACTCTATTGCCTGAATTTCTCCATCGAAGTGTGTTTAATTTTTTCCTACTGCAACATAGAAGCTAAACAGTTTTGAGTAAATTCCAGCTCCGTCTTCTATCTCCATTCTGGATCCATCTGAATAGATATGTACCCATTGTGGTTCAGGATATAGACTGTGAATGGTTTCCAATGTGATTTGTTTTAGTTCATCTGTGGTCATTTCACTTTTTAAAACATGTTTGATTAAATTTGTGTTAAAAGCAATATCTATATCTTCCAGAGGTGATACTGGTAAGAGAAGTTTTTCTGGATTTTTATTTGGGTTATGCTGTTTATGTAGTTTGATTGCTTTCTGTATGAAGCCATATTGAGTTTTAAATATGTCAATATTAGTTTATGCAATCTTATTTATATAAATGTATTGCGCACAAATGTGCAAAGGTGATAACACATGCAATCTTATTAATATACAGTGTGTGGTAGTCAGAGCAATTACCCCAGCTGTACGATGAAAATGTGACTTATAGTTTATAAAAACTTTTATTCTGAATTATTCAGTTTATAAATAGTATGATACTAAGAGGCCTCGTAAATTTTGCTGTTTTTTTTTTTAGATCCGGTAAATCTGGAGTTAGTCTACCTTGTTGTACGAGGTCATTTTTTCTCGTTGATGTAAATTATTCAGTCACATTCATTTTTACTAAATTGACAAATCACGTGTATCAGTTACACTTTAAAACTCGTAAAAACGTATTAATAATGCATTTGAACGAACTCAGTGTCAATATTAAATTCAATTGTTGCTTTCCACTAATATATACACATTCATAATAATTCAATTGTTGTTATTCAGTTGTATAATATAAATAAAGCTTCTTATATTAACAGGTTGATATAGCTGACAAAAAATACTGCATAATTTTATTTTATTTGTATTTTGTAAAGATATAACTAGCATAAATTAAATTATAAATTAGAAAATGTTATTTTGGAGAATTCTATTATTGAGGAATTGGCGCTTCCCAAATCAGCCAATCACGTTTCTTCATCAAATGAATGTTTCATGAATCGATAGGTCAAAATGTCATCCGATCTCGTGTATACTTACTAGAGTTGTGACATTAACTGGGTCCAGCTAGCTGGTATTCAATAAAAAAATTGATGGAATAAGACACAAGCTTCATTGTGGATTATCGCTGGTCTAGTGTGGCTTATCGCTGGACGTATATATAATATTGAGCTTGTGCAGATTCATCTGTAGCACAACAGCTGGTGTTAGTGGGGATATCATAGAGGAAATACTCTGCGTGTTCCTCTTTGGAGATAATGTTAATTCGCAGAAGGCTCCGTCAAACTTAATGCGATACATGTCTTCTTGCACTGTGTGAATTTTGAATTTTTATGTTCACACTTAATTGATTTGAATGAAATTTAGCTAATATATTATTTTATTTTAATTCAAAATTATTAATATACTAATTACCCCAGCAGTGCTGGGGTAGCTAGGGTTGAATGCACACCACCGATTCATACAAAAAAAATGTTCCAACACCATTGTGTAAATTTTCATTCAAATTTGCATAAGTGTGTTTTAATGAGTATTGCTGAATCATATTCACTATTTTTAGAGTTTGCATGTTTCATGGACAGAGATATTGCCAAAGTAGTTGTGATTTGTTTAATAGCCTAGCATTTTCTTGAAATCGGTGTTTACATTTTAAAATTACTATGTTTTATATTTCCTATAGAGCGAATGATTTCATTATCAAGTGCTCGACATTAGATACCAACCAACCATATTTCCTATTTCACCATACCTGTAATAAAGATAATTTTTTCTTTTAATTCTGGATAAATATCCTGATGTGATCACTGTGTTTAATTTTATACAATTTGTAATAGATATATATTCCTTGTTATTGTTTCTTTTAATGAATAATACTTTATTTTTCGTATTTAATTTGTTGGTTGCATCTTTCATAGCAAGTAAAATGTTTGTTTTAATATATCTTTTATTAATATTGAGTGGAGAACATATTTTTAATAATTCACCTCATACAATTTCAAATTTATTTGATTTAAGACCATTGGTTTCGAATGAATTTTTCATTCATCTTCAGTTTATTTTCATGACTCCAACAGTTGGAATGAAGATGAATGAAAAATTCATTCAAAACCAATGGTCTTAAAACAAATAAATTTGAAATTGTATGAGGTGAGTTATAAAAATATGTTCTCCACTCAATATTAATGATATAACCTCATAGTGTTTACTTCCCAACATTAATTTTAATATATCTTTTATTTCCTGTTTTACTGGTTTATTGTGTAATTGCTATAAGTTCCTTTTTGTCTAGGTATTCATACAATTATATAACTTTTTTGCTGTTTATTAATCTGTTGATAATAATTTTTTAGTTTGTTTCAAGCCATCCTTGGTTTATATTCAAGGTTAATTTAGTAATTAAACAAATGAATGAGTCATTTCTAATCTTACCTCATAGTTTATGTTTTCTTAAACTGACATTGACATTAAGTTGTGCATTGTTCCTGTATATATCAAAAGCTAGTCGTGCTGTTAATACTTCTGCGGAATATGTGTACCAGTCTGAAGTTGTTTGAAATTTATTTATGTAGTTGAGGAATTCTTAAAGAAAACAGCAGCACTTCCATTAATTTTTGTTGAACTGTCTATATATTATTGTATTGAGATATTTGGCCTTTTATCTATTAAAAATTTCCAGAAATGTGTTGCTGATTAAAATATATAACATCATATTCTATTTTTTTATTTAACATATGGTATTACAGTAACTGGCAGTTAGGTACATACTCTTTGTATTTGTTTCATGGTTAGAATTTAAAAAAAAAAATGTTTAAAATTTGGTGTAGTCTTAATACGTGGTGTTTTATCTATCTACAATGGTGTAACTCCTTTGTTAGGAGTTACTAGACCACGTTAATTTAGTTACGGTTATTTCCTAGAGATGTCATAAATGGTATGTGCTCAACATACTGACCCAATGAGACATCTAATAGGAAAATAAGGTATTACTAAAATGAAGACTCAGGACCCATGGCTTAACATCCATCCTGGAGGACTTGCTCCTTGGATTTTTCCATCCTAAAAAAATCCATCGACTCTACCTGGGTTTGAACCTGCTACCCTTGCGACCAGAGACAAGGAACGTAATCACTAGTCCACTGCGGACGATACATGGTGTTTAGAATCAACATCAACAATGCTTAGTATGTTGGGCAGGACAGTAAACTGATAATTTTTCAGAAGGGAACCCATGTCATGATTGATAATTTTTCAGAAGGGAACCCATGTCATGATTGGGCTCTGTAGTCTGTCAATGTTAGAGAACTGTTCAGATATGGCAATGGGTTGTGTTCCAAATTTTAGGAAACCTAACGAGAGTATCACACTGTTCAGTAAATTACAAAATGGGTTAAAAATATTGATATCCTGTTTGATTACAGTGAATTCATCGGCGTTGCAGAGACTGATGCACATGATTAAATAAGTGCAGTTGTGTACTCAAGTATTTCAATCACAGTTATATTATGATTGTCCCATGCCGTAGCCGAGTACTTAAGGCAAGATGCCTTGGTGCAGAGCTACAGGACTTGTGCTTGTTTGAGTCCCCATGAGGGAAAAAAATTCTCATGGAATTTTGGATAGTATGGAACCGGTGCCTACCCAGCATCATGAGGCATTTGGGTAACTACAATAAGTAGCGGCTGCAAATTAAGGAAACCAGTTATAGCGGCTGGGGACCTGATATGCTGACCACATGTCACCCGTACACTTGCTGGAAGATCGTCTACGTCTGTGGTTAACACATGTGGATGTGATGCCAGCAGTCGGCTGGTAGGCCAAGGGACTTCTAGGCATGTCACACCTTGGAGTTTATGTTATAATTATTTAATAATGCTATGGTGTATTTTATGGCCATAGGATATTATATTTGTTGCTTTATTAGCAGCAATAATAACAATTTTAACTTATATAAGTTATAACCAAAGCAATATAAGTAAGGAATTAATTTTTGGGATACAATTAATCTCAATGCTGGTTTTTACAAAACAAAGGGATCTGAAGTCGAGATTATAAATTATATATTATGTAATATTTGAAATGAATGCCCGCATATTGTCGCACCTAGCGGTTGCACAAGATTCGGATGGAATTTATTTAAATTAACTCCACAGATGTTTACACAAAATTTACTTTATTTCACAATAATTAACTGATTATTCACACAATTTACTGCTAATTAAACCTCTCTTCACAATTTATTTCATCGTTGTTTATACTCGCTAATAGCTTCACTTAGAACATCTTGTCTTCACACTTAGATAATTTTTACTTGTCCACATACCGGACACGACTGACTAATCCTACCCTCGTATCTTCTTATATATGCGAGGGTAGGAACATTCTTGCCATCCGTCTCGAATTTTTTCGCATAGAAAGTCCGAGAGATTGAGTGTTCTAGAATTGATGTTACCGACACTGATTTATTGAGAAAGCACACCTAGAGAGGTCGTTTGGTGGCTGCATAAGACCTGAATCTAACAACTATTGACTTATGAGTTTTGCTTCCGCCCACAAAATTGAAAGGCGTAATTTGAGCAACGAATCTACAATGTGTCACCATTAAATATAGTTTTAGTAATCCGTCCATAGTAAATCTGCCCGAGGGCAGATCTTTCACTGCAATCATAGCACTTTTTTGCTGTGCTTTGCAGCTTTCCCGTTGCTTTCCACACCGGTGAAGGACGATAATGATAAGGATGATGATGATGATGATAATGGCCGGGTGACTTTCGGGGACCGTTGGGCCCTAAGCTTCCTGACATTTGTCTTACAGGTGAGAAAAAACAAATCTCACCCAGGAGCATGTCCCCACCGGGAATCGTACCCGGATCCGCTGCGTGACAAGGCAGCACGCTACCTCGAGACCATAGCGGTGGACTGTTTTAGTAATAAGACTCTAAAATTTATCATAAGTAATGCCACGAGTGATTTCCAAATTATCGATAAATTCACGACTCACAAAGTGAGGAGTGAATTTATCTAGAGAATTTGGAAATCAAGAGTGGCATTTGTTAGGACTATTTAACGAATAAAATTAAGCTGTTTCTCACAAATCATTATTTAACTGTAGTTATTTTAAAATATTTATATATTTATTGTAAACGGCGATGTTTGAAAACAAATAAGAAACGATAGGTACGCTTCTACTGCTTCTTTTGTTTATCACTGGCAACCAGATCATACTATTTATTGCCAAAGGATCGCAATATTATAAGGAGGAGCTTTCTTAATATGGTAATTATAACACTGATAAATATTTGGTGAAACACGACTCTGATTGGTTGTAAAACAGAAATCATTGAAACGTGATTGGTCATTGACTCCCATTTGGGGCATGAGTTAAATAGTCTATATTACTAGTTTTTAATTCCAAAAAATATATATTTATCGTAGTGAATGCCTTCCCATTATATTAAGACCTAGGTAGAGATTAAGACTTCGATAAAACCAACAACGCCCTTTCTGTCAGAGACTTTGGCTGTTTAACATGGGTTATAATTAAGGAAAGATATTAAGTGTATTACATGCTGTGATTCAACTTGGTTTTCCAGCATCTGAGGCAGTTAGATGTTCTCATGTTTCAGAAAGGAGAGCCCAGAGTCAGGTGCAGAATTATCAGTATTCGGAAATTTTAGGGCGAAAAGCTGGGAGTGGTAAAAGGAAAATTTCAATATCACAACGAATTTCAGATTAATGTCAAAAGCTAACGAAATCCCTTTCTTACCGCTGCTACTTTGAAATTAGTTGTTAATTTTCCTGGTCATATTCAGACTACTAGAAATAGTTTTAAGACCGCCAATTTGAGATATCGACGTGTCATTCCTAGGGAGGTTCATAATAAGGAGCATATAGAAAGAGAGTTTAGTCTTTGCAATGGGAAATTGTGATCGGAATTGGAAGTAATATTTTCTGATGAAGTTACCTTTTCTACTACAAAGGAAGATCTCGTCCCACTTTCATTTACCGCCTTCCTAGAACCCGATTCGACTACAGAAACGCTAACATTTGTGCATGCAGTGGTAGAGTTTCTTTGACGTGTTGAGAGTGAATTTCTCGCATGGATTGAGCACATTCCATCGCATTCGTGGGGATTTCAACCAACAGAAGTATCAAAGATTCCTGCTGGAATGCTATATGGTTCTGATACTAAGTTGTTATATTTCTACCAGGACCCTTCATTTTCAACAGAATAATAATCATCTGAATTGATTCGGGACTGGTTTGCGAGGAATAGGATGTTGAAATGATAGGTTGACCTCGGCGCTCTCCGGATTTGAACCCAATCATAAATATGTGGGAGAAGTAAAAGCATATGCGTAAAAATTGGCCCAATCTCCTCCAAGACGACATAATGATTTGTGGAAGCTCATCCAATATACCTGGGATGCCGTGGCTGAGAATAGACGTTACTTGAAAAGAGTATTCCATTCCATGCCAACTCTATTGCAAAATATGATCTAGTTGTAAGGAAGATGGACGAAATGTTGATTTTTTACTTTAATTGTTTTATTTTTTAAAGGCAAATGAAAGTAAGCTTCTATACCACAAATATAATTTTGTTGATAATAAAATCTTCCTCTCCTTCTTTCTATTTACAGCCATAATAATACAACCATGGTGACATAATACATTCATGAACGTAATTATTTACTAAAAAACAATCAGGAAGGTGATAAAAAACAAAATAGGTTTCCTCTCTCTTAAAAACACTAGATCGCAAGACCCCGTAAAAACCAGTCCACAATGTTACTATTACGCCATGCGGGTGTATGTAGGTTGGACGTAGGTACCGGCGACAGTTGCCATGATCCTTTAGATGAGGTTTTTGTCGGTATGTTAGTACATAGGGCACTAGGAAAGTTTTGCAATACGGGCATACTTTTTACGAGCCCTCAAAATAACTTCTACCACACTCAATACACCTCTTCTTATGTCGAAACCAATCACTAAACCATTGCTCCCACTTTTCTTCGGACAGTTCCGTGCATTCGTTGTCCCATGCTGTCAAAAGCACCTTTTGCAAAGGGAAACGCTTTCCTTTCAGCTTCAGTTTAACTTCTGGGAACAATCAAATGTCACGAGGAGGAGCAAGATCTGGACTGTAGGGAGCATCTTCGAGCAGCGGAAGTTTCTATTTCTTCAAGAACTCGACGGTATCACCCTATGATCATGTGCATTATAATGATGCAACATCTATGTGACTAGCCTTGACCTTGGGCAGAGTTTCTTCAGCGCTGCAATCATCTTTGGCAGGTATTCTTCTGTTTGCCTCTTCGCAGTGTCTGTGGGTTGTTTTTGCAGTATAATCCATTCCAAAACCCCCCCTTGTGGTGAAGAATACGGTTTTCATTCTCTTGTTCACTAATCGTGATTTTCTCACTGCCACTGGCGTACCCTCATTTTCAAATAGCCACACTTTGTTCTGGGCTTTCGTTTGGACGCCATAGTAATACAGCCATGTTTCGTATCCTTGTGACGATGCTGTTTACATTAGGAGAAGTCTCATTATTAAACTTTTTCAACATAATTTTGCACAATTTGCCATGAGTGACCTTTTACTCCTCAGTAAGTGCATGTGCCATCCACATTGAACAAACCTTCTTAACATGAAGATGCTCACGTACAATTTTATGAATGACTTGTGCAGGAATGTGGAGGGACTCTTCTATCTGCCGGTAGGTTATTCGCTTCTCTTTCTCCAGCAGTTTCTTCGCAGCGTCGATGTTCTTGTCGACAACTGATTCGATCGACTACCCTGAACAAAGCTCATCTTCAAGGCCAAATTTTTTCCTTCTTCAATTCTTTGTACCAGAGGAATATGGTCGTGAGATGTGGACAATCATTCCCCAATACAGGAACAACCTCCTCAAAGCACTGATCTACAGGCAGACCCGAGAAAAACTGTATCGAATAATGTCACTGTACTGAAGTTAGGACCACCCTGACATTTTTACAAACTTCCACTTCTGCTATTAAACTAAAACTGCATCTGCCGAAGAATGATCCTCCAATTTTATATTTGTTTGAACCCATCTTTGTTCCCCTAGGGGCGCCAGGCCTGTCTGGCCTTGGATTATTATGTATTGCAAAACTTTTCTAATGCCCTATGTAGTTGTGTGTGCAAGGAGTTTTCCCTCTCCTTGTCGTACAATTACGCTAGAATAGTAACATGTAAAGGCTATCCTCATCAAAACAAAATCATTTGACCTCCTAGCTTTTCATTGGTTATGGACACCGACGTACGATGTAGTAGCAATAAGTATGCGAAAAGTAGTTCCTTCATTAATGTCCTCTTAATATACTTGCATTCTTCATGAATGATAATAATAATAATAATAATAATAATAATATTCAAAGCATAGACAATATTCTAAAATATACCTAATCAATAATTAAAACTTAAAATGGTTTTTACATGTGGATGATATATTTGAGCCATGCTTCAGTCTATTCTGATGCAACAAAATGGCTGAAGATGTCGAGTCTTCTGTTGCTGTGTCGCCATCTAAATTTTTAAAACGCAAGTCTGGCAAACCTTTGACTAGTGGTCAAAAAACGGTTATTTCAAATGTATTTCACAAGTTCAGTAAAAAAATCTCACCAGCTTTCTTGTCATCTACCCTATTCAACGATCACATGTCTTATATACTTTACACGTGTTTCATGTCAAAGTGACAGCAATTGTGGTGTGAATGGCAGAAGGATACAATTGGTGTTTGTTTATGATAGGATCACTCTATGAGCGGATAAGGATTAGAATCTTTCCATTAATCAGGGCATGTTAGCCCGAGGTCCAACAACATGTAGCATTACCTTCTTCGAGTAGTTGCGGAAACACTCGGACATTTAAGACAGCGGCCACTTTAATTTTTGCCAGTTGTACAGTACTGGTCACTGTCGCTAGATGTGTATATTGTTCATTGCAGCGTTTACTGAATGGTACGGTAATCTCGAACGCTCTATTGAATAAGGCGAACCTTCGGTATCACCATATCCAGTATAAATGTTGCATTGGACATCAGATACAAGTAACGACAGTGACTGCTATGGGCCTACTATACAAGCGTTTGACACACCACAAACAAGTTTCACAATCGGATAATGACGGATTTAATATTGTCGCATCTACAGCAGAAAAAAAAACATATATGACGCCATGTTCCTATCCTTAAAATGCAAAATGTAACTTATATTGGTTACTGCCTTTCTACTCTACAATTTTCTGTATATTCATCAAAAATCTGTATACATTTGTCTTTATAAATGGTGAAGTTAAATATCTTCAAATCTGGCCGTGAAAGGACCGAAAAATTTTGATCATATGCCTCTTATTTCATTATTGAGGTTCTTTTGTGTGCCGTGAATCCACGACTTTACTTCCTTTCCAAATAAGGTCATGCTCAAGATTGTTAGGCCCTTAAAAGTCCATCTACCCTGGCCAGGTTTGAATCCGCGAACCTTAGAATCAGTAGCGGGCTTGGTAACCACTAGCACCTCTTTTGTATTGTCAGGTATTGAAATCACAGCTCCTCTCTTTTTTTGCTTCCGTGAAAGGCTGTGGTCTCGAGGTAGCGTGCTGCCTTGTTACGCAGCGGGCCCGGCTTCGATTTGCGATCGGGACAGGCTCCTGGGCGAGTTTTTTTTCGGGTTTTTTCCTGACCTGGAAGAACAAATGTCAGGAAGCTTAGGGCCCAACGGTCCCCGAAAATCATCCGGCCATCATCATCATCCCTCACCGATGTGGAAAGCAACGGGAAGCTACCACACATGTAATTCCATAGTAAAGCTGCAAAGCATAGCATGAAAATGCTATGATTGCAATGAAAGACCTGCCCTCGGGCAGAATTTCTATAGATGCGGGATGGGCACAAGGAAGTTCAGCACTTTACAACATAGTCTTCTTCTTCTTCACGGTTTAGGCTTATTTACCAGCCTGTTCCGGCTCCAAATTGCTGCTCTTTCCATCTTTTCTTTGGCCTTCTCAAACTTCTTCTTCCTCGTGGTGAATAGCTGTATGCTGCTTTTGGTATTCTATTTTCAGTCATCCTTGCCAAGTGTTCTTTCCAGTTTGTTCTGTATTTTTCTGTTGTTGTGTTTAATTCCTCTACTTTTAGTTGTCTTATTTCTGTGTTATGTTTTTTGTCTGTTTACACCATAGTCGCTTTTCTTATAACAATCTCATCTCAAATTGAAGTATTCCCTTTTGTTTCCAATTACTCAACATAATATATGAAGCAGAGGGTGTTTTTATATTAGATATTATTTCTAGGCTAACGATGTTTTTAATGCCCTACGGTTCTACTTGTAGGACCAGGCCAGGAATGAGGTGGGAGATTAACATTAACCATGATTTAAAGGATGCAGATTATAAAAGGGATGATTGAAAAACATCAGGATACAGATATATGGAGAGCTTATATTCGCGCAGCCATGAACTTACGGGTTCGATAGTGCCAGTGAATTAGTTACGGTCTACGAGAATTTCAGAAAATAATGGCCGCATTACATTTTTATCTAATTTCGGACAATCAAAATTAACAAAACGTAAAACTACAGGAGATAAATTCTCGTAGATTCCAATGGACATTACATGTGGCACGGATAGGTAATGGAAAAGGGGGACCGACACTTCTTGCAATAAAATCAGAGAGAAGGTGTTCAGTAATTAGGCCAAGAATGATGTGAGAGAATAATATTAACATTTATTTGGAAGCGATACTAGTAAAATTCATGGTGATTTTCCGTTGAGGTATTAGTTCACAGTAATATAATGTACGGTTAAAAACTATAATATAGTTACCTTGTAGGTCCGTCTCCTCACTTAAGTTCTTTTAAAACTCTGTAGGCCTTTCGGGACTAGTCCCATCATCAGCAGAATGCATTAGGTCCGTTCTTGTTGACCCTTGTTGAAGCACTCCTTGCTTCAACAAGGGTCAACAAGAACGGACCTAATGCATTCTGCTGATGATGGGACTAGTCCCGAAAGGCCTACAGAGTTTTAAAAAGAACTTTAAGTTGAGGAGACGGACCTACAAGGTAACTATATTATAGTTTTTTAAACCGTACATTATATTTATTTGGAAGGTAAGTCAACTCAGGATTTATGGAGAAACTTATAACCACGGCCATGGACCTCCGTGGTTATAGTTCGGAGATAACAAAGCTGACGAAAGAATTTCACTTTCCTGAATCATTTATAAATCTTAACAGAAGAATACTCGACTAAAGAATATGAAAATGATTTTAAATTTATTTGAACATGGTTTAGCGATAATAGCTCGTGTTTCGAGACAAATTAATTTACACTGACCGTGGTCGCTTTTACAAGATTTAATTGTTGATCAATATATAAATATTATGAATTTGAATTGATCTGAGCGTCCATTCCGAGACACTCACTAACAAATGACAAATATTTTAACTCAATGTGATTATTGCATTGCAACTTTAGGGAAATAAAGTACAGTGGCTCCATCTAGGGAGTACAGGTCCTTGAAGCCGGTGGTGGAGCTTATGAGCCCCAATGATCCTGAGACATTTACCATCCGTAGCATAGCTAGTGGTAGGGTCTCCCTTGTCGGACAGGTCAAGGTGAGGAGCTAGACAAAGAAGTACTCCAGAAGAGGAGCTCAATGATTGCTTCGGCAGAGGAGTCCTTCAGAATGGCGCAGCTGGCGGAAGTAGTTCTTCATGGGTAGATCAGACTCAAAAGATATGGTGAAAGCAACTGTTCTAGGGGACGGAAACCCCGAATTCAGATATCCCAGCCCTCCAGATTGAGGAATGGACGTTAGGCCAGCTCCCTAACTCCCTAGAACAATTACTGGCTAAAAATTCCCAACAATATGTAACCGGACAACGGAATGCCAGCCTGATCCTGAATACATCCATATGGAATGGAGAAAAATAGTTGAGAAGGCCAAAACTCACTTGAGTTGTAGTCGCCTTCTAGAATAGCTAATAATAACAGTGGTCCGTGTTAATTTATGCGGGGATACCAAGGATTTTTAAGTTGTGCTATTCTTCCATTAACGGTTTTTTGAACGGGTCAAATAGCAAAGTAGTTCGGCAATTAGCGAACGCGTCTTCATCAAAATATGATTTGTTTGGAATAACCATCATCGGTCGATAGCCAACTACCTTTTCACTCATATACCAGTGAATTCATCACCTATATACAATATCGTACTGATAGAACTATTAAAGTGTAATGTGCATTTTAAATGATCAGATTTTGCCTATTCTGGATTGGATAGACAACTGCAAATGAAAGAGTCAATAATATTGGATATACCAGCAATTTCTGAGTAGAGTTCATGAGGTCCTGGGTTGGTTTCGTGCTCAGACCATAGGAATTTTTCCTTAAAGGTAATTATTCCTGTCGTTGCCCAGGGTCTGGAATTTAGGTTAAGGACTCTCCTTGGCGCTTCATTATCATTTATCACCTATCATATCATCGGGGTAACGAAACTACGCCTTCCATGTGCCCCAATCTAAGAAATGGATTACAATTCCGCCAATGTCATCGGAGAAAGCCAGAAATGTCATAAAAGACAACCTGGTGGCATTAGAAAAAACTGGCTATTTCATCAATTCCATCCATGTTCAATATTAATAGGTCTAAATATTATCATAAATTCTTAACGGGTCAGTAGGACATCCAGTACATGACACGTAATTTTATAAAATACACCCTAGAAATACGCTAGAAATTTGCTTTGGGGTAACTTTGCGGCTATATAAGCTTTAGAGAAATTAACAATTTGTTCTTAAAGTGTCTGATGGCTACCATGTTCGCCTCTGATTCTTCAATTCCTGCTGGGATTGTTGGATATTTCAGGACGTAAAAAATCATGTCTTCTTTCAGAAGATTGGTAGTAGTAGTAATAGGACTTTATTAGACTAAATGTAAGATACATACAATGTTATTTACAAATATGGGTCGCACAGGCAGTAAGCCTTACTTGCTGTTGACAGTCTGTATCAATACAATATTATTTGCTAATAAAATAATATAACGTAAAACAAAAAAAGAAAACAATATTACAAATAGATAATTATACAATTACATTATACATTAATTAGGTTATGTAGAATTATTAAACGCTGACGTACAGAGTCAGAGGTCCAGAGTTCGATTCCTAGTTCGAGCGTTGATTTTTATTTTCAAAGAGTAAATGGTGCTCTATGTTAGTCTATTGAAATATAATATTTTGGACATATAATGCTTTCATTTAATTCCTACGGTAAAAAAAAAAAGTAATCATGTCTCAATTTTTTTTTCTTCTCAATTCTTCACCTTGTTCTACAATGAAACATTCAGTGTACTATTTTGTGAATAGTATGTAAAGTTGGAGATCTGTGGTTTAAATCCCATGTCAAAATGAGTGGATTATTTCATGGCAGATGAGGGAGATTTGTTATAGCACTTAACCAATAGCCTGGCCTCTTCACCCCACTTTGTTGCGTAGATGACACCTTGCAACATTCTGTATATTTCTTTCCTTATGCCGGGAAGCCTGTATAAATTATTATAACTCATGATAATTAAAAGAAACCTCATAGTGTTACTTGCTTCTAATGTAATATATAAAATTGTTTGTTGGTTTGTTTGTTCGTATTCTATGCGCGGCCATAACGTTTATCCAATTTTGATGTTTTTTTTTTGCAAAATGTTCAGGAGATTCCCGGGATGAACATATGCTATGAGAGTTGTAGTACTCAACCCCTTCACCCCTAAAAATCACCCTTTGTAGTGAAAAACGTGAAATAAAGTCCATATTTTGGGGCTTAAATTGCTTACCATAATAAATACACCAAAATTAATGTACACAGAATTGAATACCTAAAAAAAACTCTATAAAAAAGTTCGCGACATCATATGTTTATCTTTTACGGATAACTCACAATAACCATTTTTGTCTTTCATTGATTCCAAGAAGATCGGAATAAGTAGTTTCCCGGACAAGCGTGCTCTGCCATACCGGTTCATCCGATTGTGATGGGGCTTTTTGAAAAAAATTTCAGGAGATTCCGGGGATGAACATTGGCTATAAGAGAGTTGTAATACTCAACCACTTCACCCTTTGTAGTGAAAAACGTGAAATAAAGTCCCTATTTTGAGGCTTAAATTGCTTACGCTGCCTAAACCATAACAAATACACCAAAATGAATGTACACAGAATTGAATACCTAAAAAAAACTCTACAAAAAGTCCGCGACATCATATGTTTATCTTTTACGGATAACTCACAATAACCATTTTTTTAATTGATTCCAATGCTAAATAAATAAATAAAAAAGAAGATCGGGATAAGTAGTTTCTCGGGCAAGCGTGCTCTGCCATACCGTTCATCCGATTGTGATGGGGCTTTTTGAAAAAAAAAATTCAGGAGATTCCGGGGATGAACATAGGCTATAAGAGAGTTGTAATACTCAACCACTTCACCCTTTGTAGTGAAAAACGTGAAATAAAGTCCCTATTTTGACGCTTAAATGACTTACGCTGCCTAAACCATAATAAATACACCAAATTATTGTACACAGAATTGAATATTTCAAAAAACTGTACAAAAAAGTCCGCAACAGCATATGTTTATCTTTTACGGATAACTCACAATAACCATTTTTGTCTTTCATTGATACCAAGAAGATCGGGATAAGCTGATTCCTGGGCAAGCATACAGCTCAAGGCTGGTGGTAGAAACACATTAACATTTATTTAGGAGTAGCAGCGCACGCCGGGTATTAGCTAGTGTTAAATAAAAACAGCCTGTGTAAAATTTATTATAAAGGAGATAATATAAAAAATATATTTTTTTAAACTAATAACAGCATAAGTACCATGTTTTAAGTGCTATAGTTTAGGAGGTATTACAACAATATTTTTTAAATTTAAAACCTGACTGTGAAATATGATGGTTTGACCCTTGTTTCAGTAGATAAGTAAAATAACAGGTCACGTGTTATTATACCATGCCACACAAAAGGCTCTCAGGCCGGAAATAAGCTTCTAAACAAAATATGCTGATCCTTTTACGTCTGAAATAGAATAGCAAAATTAACTTGAAATGTTAATGACTGTCATTAATAAAATGCTGCTACTCTACTATTACTACTGCTATTATTATTATAAACTAAACTCAAACTCATTGGCACTATGGAACCCATAGGTTCATGGCCGCGCGGTAATAAGCTCTCCATAATCCCTATCCTGAGTTAATGTTTTCCAATCATTCCCTGTATAATATACTTCCTTCAAATTATAGTTAATCTTATTCTCACACCTCATTCTTGGTCTACCAACTGGGCGTTTTCCCTCTGGTTTTCCTACAAGAAGCTTTTAGCACGTCTTTCATTCCCCACATGTCCTGCCCATCGCAGTCTACGAGACTTAACTGTTCTTATTATATCTGGCTTCATATAAAGATCATGTAGTTCACTGTTATGTAGTTTTCTCCATTCACCTGTCTGTTCATCTCTTTTTGGCCCAAAAGTTGTCCTAAGAACTTTATCCTCAAATACTCGTAATCTCCTTTCCTCCCTCAAAGTAAGAGTCTATGTTTCGCATCCATATAATATAACTGGTAGAATAATATTTTTTATGCATTTTCAGTTTAACGTTTGAAAGGAGTTGGGGCATTAATAGTCTCTGTAATGCATAATAGCACGCATTTCCTGAATTGATCCTATATTTAATTTCTTTGTGCACATCCTTCCTATTTGTGATAATTGTTCCTAGGTATTTGAATTCAGCCACTTCCTCAAAATTTCCCTCATCTGTCATTAGCCGTATATTTCCATTAAATAGGCTAATGTATTTATATGTGTGATCATATATTCAGTTTTATTGATATTTACTTCCAGTCCCAATTTCTTAGTGTTACTCAATAGTGTGTGCGTGTTGGCCTTTAGCATCTCCTCGCTATCGCCCAATAGTACTACATCAGCATAGACTAACAGCTTATTAATACCGTTGAATTGTAGGCCTTCTTCATCCTCTAAAGATACGATGGCATGCTGTAGCACAAAATTAAATAGTAGAGGAGATGGTGCATCTCCTTGCCTCAACCCATTGTGGATTTCAAAAGTATCCGAAAACTGTTTGCATACATGCACGCTACTCTTTGTGTCATTTAAACACATTCGTATAAGTCTAACTCTTTAGGAATTCCGAACTCCAGCAGGATACTATATAACTTCTCCCTCTTAATTGTATATTATTATTATTATTATTATTATTATTATTATTATTATTATTATTATTATTATTATTATTATTATTATTATTATTATTATTACTACTACTATTACCACTACCATTACTTAATCTTCGTCTCTACAACCCTTGATGAGCTTTGTGCTCCTTCACAACCTTTTTCCATCCCTCTCTTTGCTGTGTTGTGTGTCTTCTTATCCGTAGTTTTTTTCAAGTCTGGTTCCACATCCTACAGCCACTTCTTTCTCGGTCTCGCTATTCTTTTAACCTCTATAATATTATCATGTAATAGACTTTTGGGTATCCTGTTGTTCCTCATGATCCAACCATCCCAGTCGTAAAGACTTTACATGTCTCACAATATCTTCTCCTCTCAGTATTTGTTCAATCTCTGTATTATGTCTTACTCTCCATACCTCAACCGCCAGCACAATCATTACGACAAATATTGTCATTCAAGCGATCAGAATGGAGGAAGCTTTTTAGTGAGAAGCTCAATAATGTATATCGTTTCATAATATTGCCAAAGGTTAATTAAGTTAAGGAAATTGAGACGGGCAAGTGATATACTCGAATGAGTGGCAGTAGAAATGCTTTCATTTTTTTTGTGGAAACATTTCGGCAATAGACCATTAGGAAGACCTAAGCGTAGGTGAGAGGAAAATATTCCGATGATCTTAAATTAACTATGTATGAACTATTCAAATGGCTAAGGATAGGTATCAGTGTAAGACAATGAAAGCGGGATTGAACCTTTGGGTTACTACTCGTATTACTACTGTTTGCTACTCTGCTCCTTCTGTATTACTATATTATTATCGCCTCACTATGATGGTTGTCCAGCGGCTCGCTTTCTTTCCCCCATAGCTGTTATATATAATTAAATACAAAGATGCCGACTACTGCCGCTATAATAATTCAGCATATTAATCATTGTCGAGATTGTCGCGCGGCACCCGCTTTTATATAAACGGACAACCATCATAGTGAGGCGATAATAATACAACTGCTACTGGCACCATAACCACCAACAGCACAACAACAATAAACGTAACTACCATCATCACAACAATCAACAGCACCGCAATAATAAACATTTAAAAATCACCAGCACCGAACAATATTCACAGCAAAAATCACCACTACAACAACCATTATAAGAATCTCATCACCCACCGCTTTTATGATGTTCCAAAACTACAAAGATCGCTGAACGTAATTTCGCAAAAAAATATAACAAAATAATAATATAGCTCTGTAGTTAATCCTAATAGAGACAAGTTCACTTAAACATGAAGGAATCAAGGAATGTACATTATTCTTAAAAATAAATGTCGTGAATCTCTCGGGAGCCTAAACTGATTCAAACTATATGCCACTAGTTGGCCATAACTGTAATACTGAAAGAATTCTCAGAGATATTGAGTTCAATAGAAAAACAACTTTATATTAAAATGGATGTTAATATTCATAGGCTCGGACTTTTTTTACATGCTTTATATTAGTTTGACCTGTATCTATGTAACGGAATCTTTCAGCGCGATTTTCACCAACTTAAAATCATTGAATCGACTTGAAACTTTGTATACTTGTAAAGGACCAATGATAATACAATAATTTCATTTTTTTTCTAAAATTCTGGCCAGAATCATCAGAAAATCAAAAAAAGTGTCTGTGTAATTATATAACGGAATCTTTCAACACGATTTTCACCCACTTAAAATCATTGGATCGACTTGAAACTTTGTATACTTGTAAAGGACCAATGACAATACAATAACTTCATAAATGTTTCTAAAATCCTGGCCAGAATCAGCAGGAAATCAAAATAATAAAAACCGGTATAATAGGTTGCGGACTTATTAACTTCTTACTCAATCGTTGTAAGAGCCCAGTAGGTAGAGCGGTGGACTGTAGTGATATATAATTTCAGTAATCCATAGGTCGCTGGTTCAAATCCGGCCCGGAGGATTTTTTTAGTAGAGTATTACTTTTAGCTCATACTACAATAGTATCGAATTTAAAGATATTCACATTTTTATCTTATTCTGTAAAATATTAAAAACTAAAAAATAAATAATAGTTTAAAAAACTAAAACAACACGCTTTATTAGAAAACCAAACTGAAAAGTAAAAAAAAAATAGTTTTAAAAAGCTAAAACAACATGCTTTATTAGAAAACCGAACTAAAAAATGAAAAATGATTTTAATTTCCAACACGCTTGGGATAAAATTAATGTGGTCAGCAAAAAAATAATCTCCAACACATTTAGAATAAAACTATAGTTATCTACAAAAAAAAATAATTTTACCATCAAAAGCGTGGGGTGCTCTATATCAATTAATATATTTGATAATAAACAGATATTGGTGAAAGTAAAGTCTCTTAAGAAGAAAATGTAAAAACCATAAACACCCACGCTTTTGATGGTAAAATTATTTTTTTTGTAGATAACTCTGGTTTTATTCTAAATGTGTTGGAGATGATTTTTTTGTTGACCACATTAATTTTATCCCAAGCGTGTTGGAAATTAAAATTATTTTTCATTTTTTAGTTCGGTTTTCTAATAAAGCGTGTTGTTTTAGTTTTTTTAAACTATTATTTATTTATAATAATTTGATTACTTATTTATACACGGCAAATGTTTGAACACCAAATGATGAGCTATAATTGTATTTGTAGAGAACGACTTATGACCCCGAGATGTCTATCATACTACGTAGTGTTTGGTTTTGTACCATATATTGGTGATACGTTCAGCAAACCAGTGTAATTGTTACTCTTATATTTTGAATATAAATTAACAATAATTTTACATTATACTGTGATTTTTGTGACGCATTTCTGTACGCCTGAGTGTTTTAATTTTAGCCATCATGTAACAACTTCATACAGTTGTATAAACATCCTGGAAACAACAACAAACATATCGAGTCATATGTGTTAGTAGCCCAGTGTTCCCAACAGAGGCCAAAGCTTGTGGAAAACTTAACATTTCATTTCATACAGAATATTTCATGTGCAAAACAAATGCAAAATTTATTTCATTTCTCATATTTGTCTAGACCTGCTGTATGGCTTAGTGAGGTAAATACCAGATCATATCAATAGAGTTATACACTAAATGTGACACGTAATAAAATATTTAATTAAAGCGATATTATTTTAGATTCAAAATGATCTCGTCTGTGTGTGTTTTTCAAGATAATTTTCGTAAAAATTATATGGTTTTGATGACATTAAGATATTTCATGTGTAAAACAAATGCAACATTTATTTCATTTCACATATTTACGTAGACCTGCTGTATGATATGAGGTAAATAAATATCATATAATTTCAATAGAATTACACACTAAATGTGACACGTAATAAAATATGATTTATTTAAAGCGATATTATTTTAGATTCAAAATGATCTCGTCTGTGTGTGTTTTTCAAGTTAATTTTCGTAAAAAATTTCTGATTTTGATGAAATTAAAATGAAAACAAATGCAAAAATTATTTAATTTCTCATGTCTATCTAGATGTGCTCTATGGTTTTGTGAGGTAAATACCGTATAGGTCCCTAATTTCAATAAAGTTAGTAAATGTGACACGTAATAAAATTATGATTCAATTAAAGCAAGGTTATTCTAGATTCTAAATGCTCTCGCCTGTGTGATTTATAAAGATAATTTTTGTAAAAATTCTGATTTTGATGAATTACAATATTTCATGTGCAAAATAAATGCAAACTTTATTTAATTTCTCATATTTATCTAGATCTGCTGTGTAGTTTAGTGAGATAAATACCAAATAATTCCAATAGATATATACATTAAATGTGACACGTAATAAAATTATTATTTAATTAATCCGTATAACGAGATTATGCTAGATTCTGAATGCTCTCGTCTGTGTGTTTTTAAAGATAATTTTCGTAAACATTTTCTTAATTTTGATTGAATTACAATATTTTATGTGCAAAACAAATGCAAAATTTATTTAATTTCCCGTGCGTGGTTTAGTGAGGTAAATACCATATAATTTCTAAAGAGTTATACACTAAGTATGACATGTAATAAAATTATTATTTAATTTAGCGATTCTATTTTAGATTCAAAATACTCTCGTCTATGTGTGCGTTTTCAAGATAATTTTCGTAAAAATATGACATTAGATCATTTCATGTGCAAAACAAATGCAAAATTTATTTCATTTAACATGTTTATCTAGACCTGCTGTGTGGTTTATTGAGGTACATACCATATAATTACAATAGAATTATACACTAATTAAGAGACATAATACAATTATGATTTTATTAAAGCGAAATTATTCTAGATTCAAAATGCTCTCTTCTATGTGTGATTTTCAAGTTAATTTTCGTAAAAATTATCTGATTTTTATGACGTTTTATTTGAGTGTTCATTTATCCTACCGAATCGTTCCTATTGTTCACAATTGATAATCAGTCAAATATAGGACGAATTTAACTTCGTCTTGGAATTGTGCGCATAGTTAGATGCGAGAAAAAAAAAATGATGTGATGAAAATTGATACGTGTATATCAGCACATATTATGCTTCTGAACATCTGAATCATTCACTTGCTTCTATACCGCACGGCACCCCACGTGTTCGAATAATAGACGAGTTTTTTTTTTCATTGAAAATTACGGGAACTTTTTTTAATTTGTGCTATAATATTAAAACTATATAGTGTTTTTTTTTCTTTCTTTCTTCGCGTTTTAGAACATAATGCTTCAAGCGTGTTTGTATTTATCTTGCAACTTCCCTTTTAAATTATTTTATACGCTTGTATATAGTACATTTATCGACGCCTTTTAACAATTCCGGTTATTAGCGTTGGAAAGTTTAAAGTTCTTTTACATGCCGTAAATCTACTTAATGTGACCTACGACTTTATTTCCCTCCCGAAGGAAACCATACTCCACATTTTCGCACTTAGGAATCCATGACTGCGCCCGTGTTTGAACCCGCAAACCTCGTACCAGGGGCAAGTATAGTCAACCATCAGCACCTAGGCGCTTGAACATCTTTAGTTATATTGCGTCTACATCTAGAACCTTTGGGCGGTAATTGATCATCAGTATTTTTGTAAGCATTTATCTACATGCTGAGTGGAATATTACTGCTGATTGGTCTTCAGATTCTAATTATTGTTATTTATTAGGTGGTTTAAGTACTGCATATTTCAGCAGGCTCCGTATTTCTACTATATAAATTCATGTGGTTTATTCAAATTTACTTATAACAATTTTTAATTAGTTTTGAAATTATTTTTACTAGCGAAACGATACCTCGCAGTAATGAATTTATAACGTAGAAAAACGCGCATTTCGATTGCTTGAACCAAGGACTTACGAAAGCGAGTATGAAACGGTACAAACTAAACCAATTATTTTCTACATATATTATTTAAATCAGAGTGTTTGAAAATAAAAACTGATTACTGCTTCATTGCCTGATAGGAGTTTTATTGCAGCTAGAATAGCATAATTGTGAAGTAAATATCACAGTTATTGTTACATTTCGTCGAAAATAATTGAGCAGTTTTTTTTAACCCATTCACTTCAGGTTTAAATGCACAATGAATTTCTCCAGAAACCGGATTTAAGTTACCGTAAATTATATTGTGTATTTTCAGATATTCAAAACAAACAAAATATAACGGTACCTGAGATCACAATAAGGGTGAAGGCAAAAACACATTCCTCTACTATTCATAAATGTTAAGAAAATGTTAGCCTACCAAGGGATGTACAAAATATTGCAAAATATATAACAACAGCATTAAGCGAGTGTACCTCGTCTTCTGAGTTGAAGGCCATTTAACTGCCGGCGAGTCTGCCTCGTCTTTTGAGGCGAATGGGTTAATATCATGTTATATAGAGTTTTATTTTAGTGATGATTTATTTCAATGATTGCCTATAAATCTGTGATCAAGACCCTTCAAAAGTATTTAATCAGAAATTTGTTGCAAATGCAGTCTATGCTATCCATTATTCCACTTTTTATGAATATTTTATACATTATTTCTGTTTTTTGTGATTGTTACATTTGAATCTATTAATTTTTTGGCAATATTTTTTATTACTTTGAACTACTTTATATACACAGTTCTGCTATAAATATGGATATAAGCTTTTGATATATGCTGTATAACCTGTTTTGAGGTTTATAAGTTACCCTTATGCTCATTTGCACCCTTTTTCATTGTGAGTTGATCCATGAAAGAAGTAGTAGTTACCTTGAGTTTTCAACATGGAATGAGAAGAATATGAAAACCTTGTAGCTGTGATAGCTTTATTTAAGGTAAGAAAAACTGCAGATTAAATTCCCCATATTCTAAACAAGTTGAAAATCAATATAATATTTATCTACTTGACTAACCAGCAATTCAGTGATACAAGACAGTCCTCAGGTTGTAAGGACTCTTGCTGTGAAGAATGCAATGGCGTGTTGTATTTGTTGAAATGGTGTTCAGAATTTGTCAGTGATGGCTCTAGAGCTGTAGATTTAAAAAAATATCAATGTCCAGGCTATTCACTGAGGTCCTAGAACTTTGAACTTTTCAACAGAGTATTGGAAATTTCCTAACCCCACGACTGATGAAGCAGAGAGAGCTAAGTTACCTCAAACCACCTCTACCAGTATGCTAACAATGGACACCAAAGAATTCTCTTCACTGATGAGAAAATTTGTCACCTCATTGAGCAGAGTTTTAATTGGCAAAATGACAGGATGTATGTCTCAAACTCTTGGGAAGCTCATAAAATAATTTAAAAAATCTTGTGGGTTCATTCTCCCTCTTCAGTCATGGTTAGGCAGGGAGTGAGTTATTCTGATGGCACCCAGCTTAATTATGTGAGAAAGGAGTTAAATCAAATGCAAAAATGTATGAAATTACAATATTTGAGCCATCCACCGCTGTGGTCTCGAGGAAGCGTGCTGCCTTGTCACGCAGTGGGCCCAGGTTCGATCCCCAGTCGGGACAGTTTTTCTGGGTGAGGTTTTTATCGGGGTTTTTCCTCACCTGTAAGACAAATGTCAGGAAAACTTTAAGGCCCAATGGTCCCCGAAATCATATGGCCATCACAATCATCATCATTCATATTCATCTTAGATTAAGCTTAGGATTAGGGACTCTCCTGGCACACTACTATCATCATCATCACCCATTATATCATTGGGGCAATGTAACTCTGCCTTCCAGGCGCCCCAACCTCAGAAGTGGGTTACAAGTATGCCGTGCCAGGAGAGAACACCAGGAATGTCGAAAGACAACCTGGGGCATTTGCAAAAAAAAAAATTTGAGCCTATTGTCATATACCTTAACACTGTCTGTTAAGCATTGATACTGTAATTCTCAGCAGGATTTTGCTCCAGCCTTCAAGGCAGGTTTGACCTAGTGTGGCATATGCCTGACTGAATGGCATTTGCCAGCTCAGACCTTAACCTTCTGACTACAAGCTTTGGTTGGTGGTAGAGGACATTGTTGGGAAGAAGAGAGAATGCACAGTTTGAAGAGTAGCAATGGTAATTACAGATTTCTCAGTTGACATGTATGCTGCAATAGAAGAATGGCCTGAAAAACTTAGAGCCTGACTCTGTGCAAAGGTGGACTTTTGAATATAGCTTTGTACTAAGTGTGTGAAATATATTGAAATTTAATATACTAAAAATATATATTTAATATCCCAACCATGTTTTTTAAATTTTTCTTTAAAAACTTTGTAACAGCATTTATGGCCATACTAAGCGTACAGATATATATATTTAAAATGCTCATAACAAATTGTTATTGAATTTTCAATATACTCATATTTTTAGTTACTGCATTTGGTTATAGTCCTGAAATTTGGCAAATTAATGCTTTTTATAAAGCTAAAAAGAAGCAATCTTTAACAAATATACAGCAAATGTTCACATTGTCTTTTGGAAGTGGTAGATTGGGTCTGTCTCCAGGTTAAGCCAAAATCTGGTCCCAACAAACTTCTTCTTCGTCATGGTGTAGGCTTTTTGATAGCCTGTTCTGGCTCCAAATTGCTGCTCTTTCCATCTTTTTTTTTTTGGTCTTCCTAATCTTCTTTTTTCCTCTTGGTGAATAGTTGTATGCTGCTTTTGGTATTCTGTTCTCAGTCATCATTGCTAATGTTCTTTCCAGTTTGTTCTGTATTTCACTATTGTTGTGTTTAATTCATCTACTTTTAGTTGCTGTCTTATTTCTGTGTGTGTGTGTGTGTGTGTTTTTTTTTCTGTGTGTTCTTTGATATCCTGCTATTGGTCTGAGGAATTTCATTTCAGCGGCTTGGATTCTGGCAGATTGTTGTGTTGTCACTGCCCATGTTTCGGATCCCAACAAACATGTAATTTATTTAAAATATGAAAAAGGAAAAAAATCTTCATATTGAAGTTTCTTTTTAAAAGAGTAATTAGATTTTTAATGTTTAAATATTAAGTGATATAGGGTATTTCAGTAAAAGTTCATTACAAAATATAATGTTAAAATATTAAGATAGGCACCTGATTTGACAGTCGTCCTCAATAAAATTAAACTTCTGTTTAAGAAACTTTGTCAAGTGGTTAATCAGAAGTTTAATTTAGTTTAGGACGACTCCTAATCAGATATCTATTTTAATGTTTTAACATTATATTACATAACATCAATGATGTTTTACAATGAATTTTAATATTTAATGAACACCTCAAGACGGCTTTACCATTGCTAAAAGAGACCTGGGCATCCCTGATAAATGAATGTCTGAAGAGAAGGAGGATACCGGAGGGTTGGCGAAGGTCAGACATCAAAATTTTATATAAGGGCAAAGGCAATGTGGGGGACCCGAATACCTATAGAGGGATCGCTCTTGAATGTACACTATTCAAGATTATGACAGGCATCCTAACAAAACGTCTGACCACACTAACAGATCACCATATCCCAGACCAACAGTTTGGATTTCGAAGAGGGAGATCAGCACTGCACGCTGTAAACTGCCTACTACAGGATGTAGAGGAGGCACTGAGAGTGCCAAGGGGAAAACTGTACGTAACATTTATTGATTTCTCCAAAGCATTTGACACTGTCAACAGAAAACTGCTAGTGGCAAAACTGGAATGCCTAATCAGACGAGAACATTTCCTGACGGCCACAATAAGAGATATTGTAGCCCGGAACGAGGTGTCCGTCCAGGATGGGACCTCCGTCTCAAAGCAAATATCGTAGACGACTGGTGTCCTACAAGGCGACCCCCTGAGCCCACTTCTATTCTCGATCGCCACAGCTGACGTCACACAGATCCTGGAGGGAAATGCCAAGCTCTACATGTATGCGGACGACATGGCCCTGACATCCCCGTGCTGCGAGACACTGCAAGACAATTTCAACCGACTTGCAAAATGGGCAGATGAGAACGACCTGAAATTAAACGAGGACAAAACTGTCCATATGACCTTCAGGAGAGGAGACAGACTAGCGGGAAAGGACAAGGTTATGCTGAATACCCGAGCACTGTCAACAGTTTCAAATACTTAGGTATCACTCTCCAGCCTAAGGGAAACTCCTTCAACCTGCATATATCGGACAGGACGAGCCAAGCAATCAAAGCCATGCACGAAATAAAAGTCATAACCAAGATGTCCATGGAAGCAGCAATAAAACTCTTCCACACCAAGATTGTACCCATAGCCACATATGGTCTTCAACTGATATGGGATCATCTGGACGCCAACAGCTTTAGACTCCTGGAAAAAGTGAAATCCATGTATTTGAAAAAGGCAGCGGGTCTGTCAAAGTTCACACCCTCCCGCACAGTCTATGAACTGACAAAGGAGCTATTTCTCATAGAAGAGCTCCGATTGAAACTGTTCCTGCCATCTACAGCGAGCTATAATACTGTACTAAGAGAACTGCAGCTGAAAAGAGAATCCATTTGGACCGATTTCTAAAACCCCGATGCCATGATCTCAGAAGACTGGAAGAAGCCGAACTACGACACCTAATGACCCGGCTAGCAGTACACGGCTTCCATCACAGACTGTGCAAAACGAAAGTTTCATGACCCGGGGCCAGAATGCATGTGCGAGCGATGCGGCATGATATGCGAGAGATACCATGTGCTAAAGTGCAAAAACAGAGGGCAATCTCTGACAGGATTCTGTATGGACAGATAAACTAATATAGATTAACTAATCTTTGCACATTGTGCGCTATACATTATTATTAATTTACAATGAATTTTAGAAGTATTGAAAATATGACTCAACTGAATGAAGATACGCATTGAAATTTAAAGTTTATTCCAGAAATTATTATATTTCAATTTTTAATTTGATTTCTGGATTCATATGTAGACATCAACATTTTTAGTTTAAATTATTCAAATATGTAAAAGTGGCATTCGAAGTATTATTACAAAAGGGAACCAAGCAAAATAATTGATTCATCAGGTCTTAGGTTCAAAATTTCAGTATAGTTTAAAATTTCATTTTCACTTGATTCCATTATTTGGTCCCTAAAATAATTAATAACTTTACACCAAATTCTATTTTAGAATGTGCAAATAGTTTTTTTATTCATAATAGAATTTTGATCTAGTGTTATCATTAAAAAAATGTACTTCCTCAGTAAATCATAGAGAAAAATATTTGAAGAGGTTAATATGACTGAGTTTGTTTGGCATTTTCCATAGTCCTTGAGGAATACCTAAGTCAATACATACCTAATTGTCAACAATTTGGAAAGTACATTCCAAGCAGTAACTGTTTGTTTAGATCATCGACACAGAACTGTCTTGTAATATTACATACCATTGTGAAACATATTAATTTTGTATTATATTACATAAATTGCGGCAGATTTGCAGGATGTAAGTAATTGAAAACGATCACAAGAACCAAAAACTGCATATCACAACTAGACAGTTTTTAAAAGTTGTTTATTTATTTTTTCCTGTTTTGCTTTTCTCATTAGTATTAATATGAAAAAATAACTATATACCAATGGAGATTCTTGTCAGGACTTCAGATTGTTCTAAAAATGTGTGTTTGATTAAATTCTTTGTATCTTAAATAGGATTAACATGCTTTACAAATTTCTGACACAGCAACACAAGGGAATACGAAAAAAACTCATAATTCTATACAGAGATACAAATTGGAAGTTCAATTAAAATGTGTAATATTCCATTGTTGAGATTAAATGCTTTTTTTTATTGTAATTTTAAGTAAACAAACATGCAATCTCTTTCACTTATACTAGATCAAAGCTGGTTTTTGTATGTCAGCTATAGCTCTTTTATTCAACATTATTGCTCTTCCAATTTTTTTAACTTAAACAATTAGTTAAATATTGAAGTTGTAATGACAGTTTTGATTCCTTCTTATAATGAATAAATAATCATCATTAAAAATGATGATACTTTACATCCTTTAAAATCTGATATGTTTAATGCCTGTAACCATGTACAATACAGTACATGTAACAAAAGTGACAGCCTATATTTCCATAAAGTACTTTTTTTTTAACTTACTTTCACTTGTCCACACGGCTCATTGGAAAGGAATTTGATTTTTCACTTGCTTTTCTACAGCTGCTAGGAAAATAGAAACAGTTTGAAATGTATTGTAATTGGAAGTAAATCCTTGTTTATCTGTTAACCAATATTTTGTCTAAGGAAGTGAGGGGGTGAGTGAATAATTGTCATTTGTACTTTTGTCTTCCCCCTGTCATGTGTACTACTTGAAATGTCAGAAGTGATTTTTTTCTTTGTGATGACTGTAGATCAGTCTGACATCAATTTTTAATATGTTGATTGTGTTATATTTTCAGGGTGTGAATCCACAAGTGTCAGCCCTGCACACTCATCAGAGGACAAAATCAAGTCCAGATCCTCTCAACATGCACAACATGTCCATGGCTGAAGGTACCTTTTTTTATACAGTATTTACGTATATTGTTGTCATGATATAGAATGAAATGACTTTCATGTTACAAAATGCTGATTCTTATTCTTTTTTTTTTTGCCAATTGCATATGTTGCAGAACATATGACCTAATTTTGATTTCTAAAGAACAGCATATTTAAATTTTTCAATTATTATTCAATTTCTAGTAATCTTAATATTTAACAACTTTTAGAGTTAAATATAATGATTATGCGATGTTATATGTCGATTTATATAGAAATAGTTGGAGGCATATTTGGAATTGACCTTCCGAAATTACATGATAAGAGGATGAGGATGATGATATGTAAATTATACAGTAAGTTTGTTTGATAAATACATTTTCTGTTCAAAAAATCATATAATTAAATTGATGAAGCACTCAATATCTATTTAGAATCCCCAGCTGAAGCTATAAATTAATATTTTATCATTATTTCTTCAAAATCATCATCCTGCCTTTATATTAGTCATAGAAGAACAAAAGACATTTAAATCATTTTCATAGGACATCTTGAATATTTACCTTTTGGGAAATTTCTCATATTAAGATTAAATTAAAATGCTTCATACCTCACCTCATATCCAGTCTTCTAATTAGACCACGGTTTCAAAGCCTTGGCAGCTTCATCTTCAGTAATTTCTTGTCAACTGATGACATGTATTTTAATTTAATCTTAAATTAAACCTCATAGTTTTTTCTTTTTCCTATAAAAGTTCAATTTTTCATATTCCCTGAAATTCTGCACAAATTGATTCTCAGTATGTGCTCATTCCAGTTCTGTGGTGTTTTGAGTTCATAAATTTAATAATACTCAATCCACTTGTCCTAAGAAATTATATTAATTCTGGCAGTATCTTTTATTTCATTCTCAAAATTATTCAAATTTTTGTATACTGGGATAACTTTATACTCATTTTAATTTTATTTCAATGCTTATAAACATATATAATTAAAATAACATATTTAAACTTATATTGCAATTGTGTCTATTTGATATAATAGCATTAAATCATTGTGATTGGTAATTAAAATTTACTGTTATCATAAGTAATGCCACGAGTGATTTCCAAATTATCGATAAATTCACGACTCACGAAGTGAGGAGTGAATTTATCTAGAGAATTTGGAAATCAAGAGTGGCATTTGTTAGGACTATTTAACGAATAAAATTAAGCTGTTTACTCACAAATCATTATTTAACTATAGTTATTTTAAAATATTTATATATTTAATGTAAACGGCGATGTTTGAAAACAAATGAGAAACGATAGGTACGCTTCTACTGCTTCTTTTGTTTATCACTGCAACCAGATCATACTATTTATTGCCAAAGGAACGCAATATTGTAAGGGGGAGCTTTCTTTAATATGGTAATTATAACACTGATAAATATTTGGTGAAACACGACTCTGATTGGTTGTAAAACAGAAATCATTGAAACGTGATTGGTCATTGACCCCCATTTGGGGCATGAGTTAAATAGTCTTTAAAATCTTTCACTGTTATGGTATAGGCTTACTTTAATAGTGAGTGGAGAACATATTTTTAATGACTCACCTCATATAATTTCAAATTTCTTTGATATCGGCGGTTTCAGACAATATCTTGTCCTTCTTCAGTCATGGCTTCCACTGATGAAATTCTCTGGTTGTTGATTTCTCTAAGGACATCACCTCTTGTGCTGCCATCTTTGGTTGGGATTATAAACTTTGAAATTAAATTTTTATCCACCGGAATATCGAAGTTTATAGATCGATATTTATTCTTCTGAATGAATATCTTTTCCCAAATTGTCAATTCCAACTGTTTATGCAATTGTTTCAAAAGTTTTGCCTCTTTTTCAATTTTATGATGTTCCAGCAAACTATGTGCAGCAATTGCTGTTTCAATTTCACAATTTTTAATATTTCTAAAATGTTCTTTAGTGCATATTTCCAAATTCCTTTTTGTTTTTCCTATGTATACTTTGCTACAATCATCACAGTTTATTTGATAAATTCCAGATTTCTTACTGTCTGGAATGTTGATTTTTTATTGGTACTTATATTCATTCAGAAGAATAAATATTGATCTATGAATTCGATATTCCGGTGGATAAAAATTTAATTTCAAAGTTTATAATCCCAAACAAAGATGGCAGCACAAGAGGTGATGTCCTTAGAGAAATCAACAACCAGAGAATTTCATCAATGGAAGCCATGACTAAAGAGGGACAAGATATTGTCTGAAATCGCCGACTGAAGAGGGACAAGATATTGTCTGAAATCGCCGGTATCAAAGAAATTTGAAATTGTATGAGGTGAGTCCTTAAAAATATGTTCTCCACTCACTATTAATGATATAACCTCATAATGTTTACTTCCCAATATTAATTTAAATATAAATAGGCCTTAATTATATTATTTTTGGTCTGGACATCTTACCTCAATATTAATGTTGATTTGTTCTTGGACATGTTTCAAAACAATTCTCTGTTTTATCTTCAGCTTTCCCAGACTCTGGGAAAGCTGAAGATAAAACAGAGAATTGTTTTGAAACATGTCCAAGAACAAATCAACATTAATATTGAGGTAAGATGTCCAGACCAAAAATAATATAATTAAAATAACCTCAAAATATAACTTCCTAAAATTAAATATAAATAGGCCTACTTACTTGTAATGTGATTTTTTTGCAGTTAAAACTTATTTTTATATATTAAATTTGGGAATTTTTAACATTATGAGGTTGAATTCATAAGAATTAAATTAATCGTGATTCCTTCTTACCTCATACTTCTATGTTTTTTTAAACACAGCACTGCAGTATCAGCAACCCATATTGTCACCATCATCAGCTGTTTTTGACAGTCGTGAAAACAGCTGATGATGGTGACAATATGGGTCGCTGATACTGCAGTGTTGTGTTTAAGAAAACATAGATGTATGAGGTAAGAAGGAATCACGATTCATTTAATTCTTATAAAACTTATTTATGTACAATATTATTAAATCATATTCTCTGGACTGATGCATTTATTAGATTCTATTCATGTGAAATATGTGTTAATTTTTAAGAAGTGGGCATTAATAGGTATTCAGAAAAAATAATATCTTGCATTTTTTTTGTACACTTTACAAAATTTGAAGATTTTATATGCAACATTCCAGTTTGTAGGTAAATTATTTTAGATATAGATATACCTTCGCTTTCCATAAGATTATACAAGGAATCCAGCTATTAAGCTTACAGTAAAAGTTCCCAAAATTTATATTTCTTGCTAAAGAGTAATTTGCTGCACTACAGTTACATGTTAGAAATTATGTCACTCACATTTTCTTTAGCATTTTTAGAGTTTATTGTAGCTCTTACGTCTTTTCTCCTTAAGTCTATTAATGAAGTGTATGATTTTTTCTAATTAATGTGATTTTTAAATCTATCCCATAAATAGAAATTACATAATATTGGATCAGGGCTACGCCTATGTGATGCACAAATTTTTACTTATTATTAATCTGAATAATTTGAGTTAGAAGACCATCCAGCAATTATTTCTGTATATGCACCTAAACTAATATAATTAAAAATAAAAATCCCAATTCAAACAAATTTAATCCTTTGATGTCATATTTAAATATTAATACTTTCCAATACTGGACAATATTATTTTGAAAAGAAGAATTTATGCTTGAACCAGGACTTGAACTCCAGACCTCTGGTTCTAAGCACCAGTATGCTATCCATTACACCATTCAAGACATGATACAAATGTTAACATTTCTTTCCTCATAATACAATTCTCTAATTGTCAAAAGGCAGAGAGCGCTACTAATAGCCAATGGCCGGCTTTTATTTAAGAAGTATTTTTAATGAGAATTTTAAACTACCTTTTTAAGCAGTAAAGCTTAATATTTTGATGTTATATTTAAACATATTGTGGGATAAAAATATAAAAAAATTAAAAAAATATTTAAGTAACAAAAATAAAATGAATATATATCATACAATTGTTAAAAGCATCATTACTTATGGAGCAGAACTTTGGCCTTTAACAACAAAAACAAATAAGTACCTTTTGGCAATGGAAATTGGATTTTATACGAAGGGTCTCAAGAATTTCAAGAAGAGAAAAAATTAGGAACTCAGTTATAAGGGAGAAAATGAAGATTGAAGACACTATTTTAGATTATATTAAAACTCAGCAATTAAGATGGTATGGACATATCCAGCGAATGGGAGAGGATCGACTACCAAAATCTGTTTTGGAATGGAAACCTGAGGGAAGACGAAGCAGAGGAAGACCTAAAACCTCCTGGAGTCAGGGAATATGTTTATATATGAAGGAGAAACATCTACAGCCAGGAGATTGGATGGACCGACAAAATTGGCTGTTAGGAATTGGATGGACCGACAAAATTGGCTATTAGGAATCGGACGATGTCAAAGACATTAATCAACTGATGATCTATCTATATTTAAACATTATAACTTTCCATTCTGGACAATATTATCTTGAAAAGAAAAATTAAGTATGTAATTATGAATGTAATTGTCTTCAATAAGGGAAAAATTATGCATAATAATAAAGATAAAAACAAAATAATTACAGATTGAATGTATGATGCAATTCTGTCTTTAATAGAGTCAAAGATTATAAGAAGCTAGATATAATAAAAACAGTTAAGTCTCGTAGACTGCGATGGTCAGGACATGTGGTGTGAATGGGGAATGAAAGAGGTGCATGGAAGCTTCTTGTACGAAAACCAGAAGGAAAACGCCCAGTTGGTAGACCAAGAATGAGGTGGGAGAATAACATTAACCATGATTTGAGGGGAGTAGATTATACAGGGAATTATTGGAAAACTTTAGCTCAGGATAGGGTTGTATGGAGAGCTTATGTCAGTGTGGCCATGAACCTATGAGTTTGATAGTGCCTGTGTGTTAGTTAGTTTAATAGAATCATAGATACACACTTATATCTCATGTTAACCACCTATTGATGGAGAGGGGTATACTTCGGCAAATATCTGAGCATTCTTACTGGATTCCTTGATAAATTGTATCATTACATCTTCCCAGGCATTAGAAGGGTGGAAGTTTTTCTTTTTTTTCCATACTGATGTAGAATCAACTCAGTCTGCTAAAACTGAGCATTAGAAATTTTCCTGGAAGTAAAGTCTATAAAAGCATAGGTCTAGCTACCTTCCTCCTTGTATCATTGATTAGTAATCAACTAATCATGGGTCTTGTATCTACACTTCCCAAAGACTTTCATGGTCTGTTATAAAGGAGTACATTTTTCTTTTACTAATTTATATCTTGTCACCAAGCTTATTGAAATTATGCCTTATTGTAGATAAGTTATTGGGTATTTCTGTTAAAAGTATCATTCCAGTATTAAGTAGTATGTTAACAAATGATTTTGTTGTGCAGCTTCAAAGCGTTTGATTGCTTCTGAATCAATGTCAGATCTGTCGTATGGTCCTAAGCGAGTGCGGGGAGGAAGTTCACATACTATTGAGTCACCGAGAATTACACCTCCAGGCACACCACCCCCACCTTATGGCGGTAACACTGCTCCTGGTTCAGATGCAGCTTCACGAACAGAAGAGGAAGCTAATCTCCATGATGAGGTGAGACAATCTTCTTTAATAGAGTAATAATACACTGATGTTGGCCGCGGTGGACTAGTGGTTATGCTCCTTGCCTCTGGTCCCGAGGTTTACGGGTTCAAACCCGGCCAGGGTCGATGGATTTTTTAGAATGGAAAAATCCAAGGAGCAAGTCATCCGGGAGGGACTTTAAGCCATGGGTCCCGAGTCTGAAGATTTTCAGGCTCGTAAAAAATTTTAAGCCTGAATGAAAAGGCCTCTAAGCAAAATTTACCGAATTTTCTCGTCCTAGTACTACCTTGGTTTCCTAGATGTCAGTATGAGGCGGAACGCTGACCACGGACCACTCAAAATGACATCTATACGAAAACAAGTGTAACTAAATTAGTATGGTTCAAATTCTTCCCTGTAGGGGGAGAGTGCCTAAATCTCTGTAAAGGGAAAATATAGGCTTACAAAAAAAAATAATACACGGATTCATATAAAACTGAACACTTTTAAAGACATAATTTCCCTCTGGAATGTATTAAAACATTGAAAGTCTTTTCAGTGGCTCTGGGAGAATTCATATTGATACTCCTACCACCCAATGTTGCCTTAAAACTATTGTTATATATTAAATAGTTTCCAATGTCCACTGTTGTGGTCTCGAGGTAGCGTGCTGCCTTGTCATGCAGCAAGCCCGGGTTTGTTTCCCAGTCAGGACAGGCTCCTGGGTGAGATTTTTTTCGAGGTTTTTCCTCACTATAAAACAAATGTCAGGAAGCTTAGAACCCAACGGTTTCTGAAAATGATCTGGCCATCATCATCCTTCACAGTGTGGAAAGCAATGGGAAGCTACCACACCTAAATTCCCTTGTAAAGCTGAAAAGCATAGCATGAAAATGCTATGCTGCAGTGAAATACCTGTCCTCAGCAGAATTACTATAGATAGATAGATAGAATAGTTTGCACTATATTATTGTGCGTGAGATCTAAGCCGAATAACAGCAAATGAGATGCAATTTATGTGCTGTACAGCAGGCTACACAAAGTTAGACCATAAAAGAAATGAGGAAATTAGGGAAGAGTTGGATGTAGAACTCATTCTTCACCTTATTCAAAACTACCAGAACAACTAGAAAGCCCATCTTCAACGAATGCCGTCTCATAGAATTCCAAAAGCCATACTTCGCTACTGCCCCCAAGGCAAAAGATCGCTGGGACGTCCAAAAAAGCACTGGATGGAAAATTCCTGTTTGAGACCGTAACAGGCCACACGGCGTAATACTTGCATGGATGATGATGATGAGATCTAAGTATGTGATTGACAGCTTGTACATATTTACCTGCTGAACAATACTTTTTGTTATCCGATTCAAGGGACTAATGACTGAATGTTGACATCATCCCTGTATCATATCTTGTATTGAGGCATACATTGAAAGCAAGGGACAATCAGTGAGATTTATAAATGTCAATTATGTACTTATATCTCATGCACTATAGCAATTAGTTTTGCAGTCATTAACTAACATGCAATTCTCAATTGACCAGCAAGCTTTGATTGAAAACCATATTGACAGATATATTCGTTGATTGAAACACAATGGGCATTTCGAAGACAATTCAGTGTGCACAATGTTCCAACAAAGGCAACAATTTTATCCATGGCAAGAAAGCTGGAGTTAGTCGGCTCAGCGAAATTGAAAAAAAAAGACCTTCAATAAATTAAGATCATGTTGATATTTTTATTATTAATTTAACAAATTATATTTCTTCTTCTTCTTCTTCTTCTTCTTCCTTTCCAGGATTAGGTCAATGTGACCTGTTCCGGTCTCAAGTCCATCGTTTCCTTGGCCATCCCAAAGATCTTTTTCCCATGTGGTTTGTAGGTGTTTATCTTTTTGGGTAATCTTGTATTGTTCATTCTGTCTAAGTGTTCTTTCCATTGGTATTTGTGCTCTTCTAGTTTATCAACTATTAAAAATATCTCCAGTTCATTTCTTATTGATTCATTGTGTAATATATCCATGCGTGTACATCCTTTTACAGATCTTAAAAATTTCATTTTAGTAGCTTGAATGTGTGAGATATCTTTTTTCTGTAAGTACCCAAGATTCAGATCCATATAAAAGAACAGGAACAGCCATAATTGTATAAAACCTGAGCTGAGTTTCTCTTTGAGTCTTTTGGAGGGTTCTTCTTATGGTGCCACACATCATTTGATATCAGTTTAATTTATTATGTATATCCCAATCATAACTACATGTTATATCTGAACCAAGATAGTTAAAGTGTGCTATCTGTTCTATTATTTCATTATTGGTCACTATTTTTATGTGACTGGCACTTTGCCCTGAAAAGCCATAATTTTAGTTTTTGAAGTTGAGACTTTGAGATTATAATAGAGTCCTAATTGATTCAACATGTAAATGGCTCTTTGTAAATCATCCTCTGACTTCTGTATAATTATCAGATCATCTGCATACATTAAAATATTCACATACATTTCCTTATTAATTTGTATTCCTATTGGACTTGATTTTTTCCATTTTCGTATAACCTCTTCAAAATATATATTAAACAATGTAGGTGTACACCCTTGTCGAATTCCTTGATTTATTAAAATTTCTTCTCTGGAATAATTATCTAAATTAAGGATAATTTTCGTGCCATTATAAAGACTTTTTATTCCTTTTATAAGTTGAGCCGAGTACCCTATTGCCTTCCTTCTTTCCCACAATTTTCTTCTTATCACCTTATCAAAGGCTTTTTCAAGATCAATGAAAGCCCAATATGTGGATAAATTGAATTCTCGTCTCTTTTCTATTATCTGTCTCATAGTGAATATATTGTCAGAGCAGGACAGAGAAAAATATATGCCTAGACTGGGGTTTGAACCAAGGGCCTTTGGCTCTCAATGTCAATGCTCTAACCAACTGAGTTTCCTAGGCCTCCATTCTAAACGCAAATTTTTTTCTTATACATAGTTAATTTCCGAGCATCAAATGCTATAAGCCATTGCTCGATTATACAAATGGCAGCTTCTATTTTAGGAGACTTTTTATTGAGAATTTAAACACTATTTTATAAATTATTATGAGTTAGTTATTTTGACTCACCTCATATTATTTTTTTAATATTCTGCAGACTATAGTTTTGTTGCATCTATGCAACATCGTCAATGCATTCTAACCATTGCTCTTTTGCAGTTGTCATCCTGTAGGTTGATTTCTACTCCCTCTGTTGGCTGACCAATGAAGTTCTAAATCAATTTTTTTCTCTTTCCCTGGGAATTTCAAAATTCATTGTTTTCTCCTTATTCTAAATAAAACTACTTTATGAAGCCAGTAGGGCTTCTTTCAATGTTTTTATTATTAATTTATCCCTATATATATAAGAGAAAAATTTGCAGGCCCAGGTAGCTCAGTTGGTTATAGCATTGGAATAGAGAGTCAAAGGTCCTGGGTTCAAATCCCAGTCTGGGCATTTCAAATATAAGATTGTATTGTTGATGTTTGAGGATGTTTAGTGAACTCAGCAAGAAATCATTGTGATGGTTGAGCCAAGAGGTAGAATACGCATATTACACATGTCAGAGAGCTGTGAAGAAACTAGGCTTATAAGCATACAGATTGCATCTAATACATGAATTAAAAGATTCAAAAGGAGAAAAAAGTGGATGCATTAATGCCAATTTTAGGCTCTTCTTATAGTAATCCCAGATATTCTCTCATAACCTGATTCATGGATGAAGTTTGAGAGCAGCAATTTGGAGCTGAAACAGGCTAGTAAATAAGCCTAAACCGTGAAGAAGAAGAAGATGGATGAAGTTTGGTTTCACCTGTCAGGCTACATCATCATGCAATACAGCAGATATTGGTCTGCTGAGAACCCAAATCATTTCAACATTTACTCTTGGAATCTCTCAAAAATACTCTGTAATTCAGAAAAGATTCCACATTTAGTTATTTTGAGTTAGTTATTTTGACTTGCCTCATAATTTTTTTTTAAATATTAGGTGAGTCAAAATAACTAACTGAACTAAATAAGTAAAAGAAACCTCATAGTGTTATTTCCTACAAATATGAAATAAAATTGAATATTGTACAGAAAACAAATACATGTTAAGAACTATTTGAATGACTGTTAACAAAATGGCGATATCAAAATTACACATTCAAGAATTTAACGTCAATTTTTTGGAATCAAGGTTGGAAATTAAAAAAATAAATAAAAATTAGGTGAGTCAAAATAATTAACTCGTAATAATTAAAAGAAAGCTCATAGTGTTATTTCCTACAAGTATTAAATAAGATTCTCCACATTATATTATTTTTTGAGTCTGTTGAGGTAAGATAAACGGACTCAAAATAATATAATTAAAAGAACCTCAAAATATTACTTCCTAAAATAAAACATTAAGATTCCACATGTTTGTTATTGTTGGTTTAGAAGTAATAAGTCTTCAAACATGTTCAATTTTAATAGTGAGTGGAGAACATATTTTAATCGACTCACCTCATACATTTTCAAACTTCTTTGTTACCGATGGTTGCAGACAAAACCATGTCCTTCTTCAGTCATGGCTTCCACTGATGAAATTCCGTGATTGTTGATTTCTTTAGTGACATCACTTCATGTGCTGCCATCTTTCGTTGGGATTATAAACTTTGTAATTACATTTTTATCCACCGGAATATCGAAATTCATAGATCGATATTTATTCTTCTGAATGAATATCATTTCCCAAATTGTCAATTCCAACGGTTTATCCAATTGTTTCAAAAGTTTTGCTTCTTTTTCAATTTTATGATGTTCTAGTAAACTATGTGCAGCAATTGCTGATTTTTCAATTTCACAATTTTTAATATTTCTAAAATGTCTTTAGTGTGTGTTTCCAAATTCCTTTTTGTTTTTCCTATGTATACTTTGCTAATTATGTATAAATCCAGAAACCGAATGTTGTTTATATATTAATTTAAATATATGTTCAATTTTATTAGATCACTCTGTAGCATAACATTTGATGAAGTATAAGTGAATGCAATTAGATTATAACAAATTAGTTAAGTTAATATTTTTTATGTTCTTTGTAGCATTATATAGGAGATACAACACAGCTTGATTCATCGCCTTTACAGCCCAATGCTGGAGTTCAACCACCAATCATCTCCATGGAGGAAGATGAAATGTCTGACCAGGAAGTGGTAAGTGTTGTTTATATTCATAAGCTTTCTGCCCCTTAGTTACTGAGGTATTTTACTTTAAATGAAAAATTTTCTCTCTCTTATATAATCCCTACACCCAAAGACAATGAACCTTTGTTCCACATGTCATGTGGCAGCTTCTTCTCAAGAAGATTATATATGGGATTTAACACTGCTTTTATAGCCAGTAAATCTTTATTTTCGAATAAAATTGTAATATAAAATTATTAAATTGTTTACCTTGTAGGTCTGTCTCCTCAACTTTTAAAATATTAATTCACTTTAGGTCTTTTGGGACTATTGTCTGTCCAGCCTAAGAAACACACTCTGATGTGTAACTTCTGAATGTATTACTTCATGCAGCACGTGTAGCGACATCAGTCAGCTGTTTGTTACAAGCCAATAAATTAACACACAATAATCATTTTAATTTTTAATGTTGCTGGTTGAATTAACACACACAATAGTGTGTCGAAACAAATTCATAATTGTTCTTCTTTTTCTTCTTCTTCTTCCTTCCAAGTATTAGGCCACTGTTATGATCCTATAGAAAATTTTCCCTCCAGCATTTCATAGGACGGCCCAGTGATCTTCGTCCTCTTGGTATATAATTATAAACAGCTTTGGGGATCCAATATGAACTCATTCTTTCTAGATGGTGTTTCCAATTTAGTAGGTACTGTTTAATATATTCCAAAATTGGCGTAGTCTTCAATTCTTTTATGATATCGGTGTTCCTTTTCCGATCTCATCTGGTGCAACCCGCTGTTCTGCGCATGAATCCCATTTCACAAGCCATTATTCTGTTTTCATGTTGTCTTTTTAGTGTCCATGCTTCACTACCATAGGTCAACACTGGTCTAGCCAATGTGTTATATAAACGTAATCTGGTGTTTTTTGTACAAGAGATGGTTTCATAATTTGATTAGTAATTCCCAAACTTTTATTATAACTAGTAATTTTTTCATGGATATCCTTTTCATCCCAGATAGAGAGATAATATCCAAGATATTTAAATTGATTAGATCTCTGTAAAATTTTATTCTGGAGACAGATTTTACTTTGTATGGGGTCCTTCCCATGAAATGCCATAATTTTAGTTTTGTTAATTGATATTTCCATATTAAA
Source organism: Diploptera punctata (assembly GCA_030220185.1). Lineage (NCBI taxonomy): Eukaryota > Metazoa > Arthropoda > Insecta > Blattodea > Blaberidae > Diploptera > Diploptera punctata. Next base: position 779,800 of record JASPKZ010007815.1, on the reverse strand, counting down.
TTTGGCAGCTGTTTTTTCTATATTATAAATTGTTGGCTTTTGATATTACCAGTTTTCTTTAATTCCCTGTGAATATGTATAACACTACTCTCTGGTACACCAGTTTATTCTGCAGTTAATTTAACTAGATCATTTACTACAGGGCCAGGATTATGCTCTGTAAACTTACTAAATACAATTAACACCATGTGTTTTTCACCACTCTTTAGCAATTTCACTTTAGGGTGCTCTTTAAAATTTTGATCACACATTTTATCACTGAGTTAAGTTAATATAAACTATTCGACAGCCGCTATATTTGTAACTGACATTCAACTTCCCCTCAAGATTTGATCAGTTCCAAAGATATACAAATTTTTAGTTACTCTCCCACCTTCGAAGAAACATGTAGGTGTACATTGTATTCTGATCAACTATAGTTAACATAAATAGCTTTAAATACGTAATTACTTTAATCAATTACATTATCTATTTTTTCACTTCTGCTGAACTGTGCATTGGCCATGAACGAATTGCAGTAATTCCAGCAGTCACATGCTTCGGGGATTTCCCGTCCATTTGTTTTTCTCAAGTGTGTTCCTTAAGCTGGACATAGTATAGTCACATCAGCAGAAGGTAGGTCTGTTACCACTGCCCTGAATGTAATACTGAATACAGTTTTTATTTTGAATTTATCACTTCTCACTGATTGACAAATTATATTTGAAGAAAATAAAATGTAAACTGCGATTTGAACCCAAGGTCTCTTGTTTCATACACCAGTGCTCTGCCTCTGAGCTACTTAGTCCTCTCAATTTGAATGGAAATTTTTCTCTCTTATACAGTCCCCTTGTACCAAAGGCAATGAACCTTTGTTTCACATTCATCTGGCAGTTTCTTCTCAAGAAGACTTTAAATGGGATTTATCACTTTTTTAGAGCTTTTATATACTTTTTTTTTTTAAATTGAAAAGAAAGCGTTACTGACCTTGAGAGGAAGGTACCAGATGGCATGTGGAACGAAGGTCCATTGCTTTTGGCACGCGGGGATAAGATAGAGAAAATTTCCAGTTAAATTGAGATGCATTAGAGAAAAATTTCAATTTAAATTGAGATGCATTAGAGAAAAATTTCCATTTAAATTGAGATGCATAAGTAGCTCTGTGGCAGAGTGCTGGCGTATAAAACCAGAAATATTGGGTTCAAATCCTAGTTTAAGCAAACATTTTTTTTCTTCAAATAAAATTTGTCATTCAGTGAGAAGTGATAAATTTAAATTAAAAACTTAAAAAATAAAGCTTTACTAGGTATAAAAGTAGTGTTAAATCCCATTAAATTTTTTTTGAGAAGAAGCTGGCAGAATGGTGCGTGGAACGAAGGTTCATTGCATTTGGCACGCAGGAATTGTATAAGAAAGAGAAACATTTCCATTAAAATTGAGATGCCCAAGTAGCTCAGTGGCAGAGTACTGATATATAAAACCAGAGACCTTGGGTTCAAATCCCAGTTTAGGCATATTTTTTCTTCAATTATAATTTGCCATTCAGTAAGAAGTGATAAATTTAAAATAAAAACACCAAAAACCCTAAGTTCAAGTTATATTTCAGTATGTTTTGATAGATATGGGTATGTTAATTTAGGACTGTTAGATTAGTTACATTTAGTTTACATTAGAGCCAAATGTCATGTGAATTTTCATGATAAAATTACTTCTCGACTTCAAGAGACATGAGGATGTATTCTTTCGGTTCCTGTAGGACATGATATGAAGTGAGGTAACATGTCTGGTCTGTAACACAAACATTCCCATAAGTTGGCAATTCCGTTTTTAACTGTTAAACATAGCTTTCTTTGCAGGATTCATATTGTTTCTGTAGCGATTTCTAGATTATGTTTATCAATTCTAATTTTTCATTGTTTTTCATATTTTCCTCTGACCAAAGACTATGTAATTATATATGTGCACAATGTACTTGCCGATATGATATATATATATATATATATATATACCTCAGATCGCCAAGTACATCGTGCAACAGTAATTTTTTCCAATGTTTTAAAATATAAAAAAAATTATGGTAGGGCATAATTTTCGTAACAATCCCCAAAAATTTATTAAAGGTTTAATTCCTCTTTTAACTTTAATTGTATATTATATAACTATTTAAATTTGTTCACTAAATAATTTAATAAATAAAGTTAGATTTAACACCTCACCTCATAATTTTGACTACTCAAGTCATAGAAAGATAAAAAACAACAGAAGTCGTTAACCATTTTTGAATTGACAGTTAAACAATATGGCGGTCTCACTAATTATAAGGTGAGGTGTTAAATCGCATCATCATCATCATCATGAACATTTTAGTAGGATCTATCGCCTATAGTTTACTCAAGGTGATGTTGGTGAATCCATCTATGTCGTGGCCTTCACAAATCTCTTTTTCCCTGTGGTTGGTATTGTAGAGATATTCTGCATAATCTTCCTTTTCTATCCTCACATCATGTTGTTTCCAATTTTGTTGATATTTTATTATATCATTCAATATATTTTCAACTTTATAATTTTTTTCCGATATTATTTCTTTGATGATTCAACCTTGTGAATCGAAGGAGTGGTCTCAAAAATCTCATATCTGCTGCTTCTAATTACTTTTTATCATATCTGCTGCTTGTAATTACTTTTTATCTCTCTGATTCAGAATTCGAACTTCACTTTCATATTTAAGTGCTGGTTTTGAAATAATATTATGTAATCTTAATTTGGTTTCTGTTGACATTAATTTTCCAACATTTATTTTTATTATGCCATTTAATTTATTATATTTTTCTAATTTTATATCTATATACCTTTTATTTTCTGAATGTATGTTCCCAAGATAGTTAAAATTAGATACTTATTCTATTATATGTCCATTTAAACCATTTGTATATCTTTACCCAAAAATTCCCATTGATTTTGTTTTTGAAGTAGATATCTTCATGTCATATTTTTTAGCTATTTTATTTAATTCATAAAAAGCTTTCTGCAATTCATCTTCAGATGTTGTTAATATGACTTGGTCATCAGCATGAAGAATTGTTTAATTACTAGATTTCTAGTCAATTTAATACCATTATTTGAGACGTTTCCATTCTTTTTTATTCTATCTATATATCGTCGCTTAAGAAACAATACCGCATAACTAACAAAAATGAACATTTTACACGAGAAACAAAAAAAACTGTATAGTTTTCCCCTTAGTACCTATACATTGAAACCATTGTATCTGTAAGTTTAGCAAGGTCATGGTACAAAATTTCATCCCAATCTATGTTAGAACTGAGTGCACTTCTCCCGTGATGCTAACAGTATAAAAATGTCAATTTCACCAAAAGTGTCAGTTAAGTGGTATTGTTTCTTAAGCGACAATATATTGAATAATAAAGGGGATAGCCTGCAGCCTTGTCTTACTCCTCTGTTTGTGGACATTGGTTGTAAATTTTTTCCATTCTGATACTGAATACATAACATTGAATTTTGATATAGGTTTTGTATAGCCCCTATAAGTTAAAAAGGAAATTTACTTCTTGAAGAATTTTCCATAAATATGATCAATTGAATCTATCATAGGCCTTTTCAAAATCTATAAATCTAACTCTATATATTAATTAAAGTAAACCTCATAGTGTCACTTCCTTTAAATATTAATTGAAACCTATGTTGTTGAATACTTAAAAATATTTTCTTCTTGTGTGCACAGGACTATTAGAATATTTAATACAGAAATGAAAGGATATCATTAGAGAAATAAATGGAAGTGTTATGTGAAGGAATAATTGTTTATAGGGTTTATGCTAATCTCTCATAATTTGTTTTAGTTAAAGGAAAACATTATTGATTACAGGGCCAGTTGGAAGATCATGGACCATTCAAAAGTCTTTCAAAGCTTTGGGAGCACAATGCACATTTAGCAGTGTTTATGAATTATGTGATATCCAACAACGATCCTTCCAGTTTGGTAAGATGCTGTCATTACAATTTTATTCCCTTATCATTATGCTTGAGTAAGCACTTTAGATCCAGATGAGTATGGAGAAATGGTTGAATGAAATTGTGGCAGGGAAAAACAGGTGGAAACTCTGACAAAAATCTGCCCAAGCTCCATTTCGTCCACCGCAAAACCCACATGGGGTGACCGAGACTCAATCTTGGGACCCCTACGGTGAGAGGTGAGTGTCTAACTGCTTGCGCCATGGAACCGCCACTAGAGTAATATACATTTTTTAAAACCTTATGGAACATATGTAAAATTTACTTTCTGAATGTAAAACATAACCTTATTCACATAACTAACTCACTGATACTCTCAAACTCTTAGGTTCATGGCTGCATGGACATAAGCTCTCTGAACATCCCTATCCTTAGCTAATGCTTTCCAATCATCCCCTGTGTAATCTACCTCCCTCAAATCATGGTTAATGTTATTCTCCCACATCATTCTTGGTCTATCAACTGGGCATTTTCCCTCTAGTTTTCCTACAAGAAACTTCTATGTCCCTCTTTCATTTCCCATGCATGCCATATGTCCTGTTTGTCACAGTCTACGAGACTTAACTGTTGTTATTATATCTGGTTTCCTATAAAGATCATGTAGCTCACTGTTATGTAGTCTTTATTTGCCTGTCTGTTCATCTCTCTTTGGTCCAAAAATTTTCCTAATAATTTTATTCTCAAATACTCATACTCTTTTCAACTCCCTTAAAGAGTCCATGTTTTGCATCCATATATATATAATTGGGAGAATAACAGTTTTATATATTTTCAGTTTAACATTTTTTGAGGGAAGTAACCTTACTTACATAACTATATTTTTATGTTAGTAGCTGCTAAAATTGGCAAAACTTATATTGGAAGGTATGAAATTTCTAAATGATGCCATAAAGACATACACATGTTTGTAAATGAATGAATCATTTTTTTAACATCTTACCTCATATTTTATGTTTCTTCAAACACGGGAACTAGTTTTCGAGAGAAGGATCTCTCTCATTTTCAACCATAATGACTAGTAGTCATAATGTCGGTTGAAAATGAGAGAGATCCTTCTGTCGAAAACTAGTTCCCGTGTTTGAAGAAACATAAAATATGAGGTAAGATGTTAAAAAAAATGACTCATTAATTTATGAATTAAGAACCTCATAATGTTATTTCCCATATTTATCTATGAATACACATGTGTATTTGCTGGGAAATGTTGCCAGGAGTTATTTTAAAGAAAACCTCTTTATATTATGATCTCATATTCAATTCCATTACATTTTCTTCTTCCAATGCCACCTGGTTGTCTTTTATGATATTTCTGGCTGTTATTAATTTCTTAGGTTGGGCACCTGAAAGACGGATTTATGTTACCCTGATGATATGATGGGTGAAAATGATAATGAAGAGCCAGGAGAGGGTTTATCCTAAATTCCAGACTATGGGAAACCACAGGAATAATTCCCTTTAAGGAAAAATTCCTATGGTCTGACCAAGAATCAAACCTGGGACCTCATGAACTGTAGTTAGAAATGCTGACCACTAGCCCATGAGGCTGGTCATTCCATTACATTTATAACTAGATTTGATTTTTGTAATATAGAAATTTAATAAGAGAAGATCAAGTTAACCTTATAAACTACAGTAAATACATAATACATTATTCATTGGATAAAGAATTCAATTTTGTTTAGATATTTTAAAATGTCCTAGTTTAGTATGCTTCTTTGAAAATATATTTTTTGAAACTATATTGTCACCATTTTACCAATTTTATGTCTCTTTGAATCTTTGTTTTAATTCTTGAAATGTAATACATTTAGTTATAAATATTCAACATTTGGTTTTTACAATTTTTTTTGTTTGTTTTACTAATTTCATTGCATATCTATCAATATTCATTTTACTTCCTGAAACATATGCATTTTAATTTTAAATATTCAGCATTTGGTTTTTTGCTAATTCTTTTCTGTATGTGTGTTTTGCAGCTGTTCTACTTAGTAACAGACTTGTACAAAGAAGGGACCGCAAAAGAAATGAAAAAATGGGCATATGAAATCCACTCAAGTTTTTTAGTACCTGGAGCTGTAAGTCATTCACCATTTATTTGACCTATTGTAAGAATGAAGCTTAATTTCATGGTATATATTTTTATTTTAGGCTACATGTGAATTTTATTTTTTTTTTGCATTTAGAGAATGTTTAGGAACAAATCTTAATGTTAAGTTTTTAAATGATGTATATATATCCCTACCACCATATCTCCGGCTCTGAAGTTTAGGTTATACAAGGGGTAAAGGGAGAATTCGCCCTCTACTGCCAATAAGGAAATGGTTGTGGTAGGAGTAGATGTCTGCCACAACCAATCACTGTTCTTGACACAGCTATAGCGCACTAGTAAGGTTTGAAATTGCTGAGATGTCAGCTGTATGTCTGCTAACCGCATACATTAAGTGGCCACTCCCACTGAATATCCATATCGGCAACACTGTTGTGAAAACGTCAAGGCCGGAGAATCTGTGGCTGCAGTTTTGTAGAATAAGAAATTGATACGTAAATTAATTAGTCATTTCTTTACATCTTACCTCATATTTTATGTTTCTTTAAACATGGGAACTAGTTTTCAAGAGAACCATCTCTCTCATTTTCAACCAACATTATGACTACCGGTTGAAAATGAAAGAGATGATTCTCTTGAAAACTAGTTCCCATGTTTAAAGAAATATAAAATATGAGGTAAGATGTAAAGAAATGACTCATTAATTCACGAATTAAGAACCTCATAATGTTATTTCCCATGGCACGCCGTAGCATAGTGGTTAAGGCACTGCGCTACAAACCGGAAGGTTGAGGGTTCGAGTCCCGGTGGGGTCAGGATTTTTAAACTGACCCAAACCTTCTGGCGGCACTATGGCCCTGGGGTCGACTCAGCCTCTAACTGAAATGAGTACCAGACATTTGTTCTGGGGTAAAGCGGCCGTCACGCAGGGGCTGACAACCCGGCTGACATCAAGTGCCGATTGTCAAGAAAAAGTGGGAGCCTTAACCTCCTACTACCCCAAGGGCCTCCTGAGGCCTGTAGTGGGATCACTTTTTTAACTATGAAGAAATTGATAGTCTGGTTTTTATAAAAATAGCTTAGCGAACTGTGAAATTATTACTTGTACAATTGTTTTATTCAGAAAAACTGACCTCATAAAAATCAGGTAAGCAACAAAAGGAAAAGGAGCTGAATATTAAATTGTTCATAAATGTAAAAATAACAATACAGTAACAAAATACAGAAATTACCTTTGTCATAAGTATTTCCTCAAGATTAAATCTAATCAGGTGACACATGTTATTGCAGAGTTCCATTACAAGCTGATATTGCTATTAATTAATAAATGAGTTGGGAGAAAATGTTTTAACTTCTCATCTCACAAAGTTGTGTCTTCAGGATACCGGTTTCAAAAGTATAGTATTACTTCCATCTTCAGTCAAATTTCAACTGTCGAAATTTCGTCATTAACATCATCTTCTGAACTGCCATCTGGTGTAGATTAATCTACCAGATGCAGTTCAGAAGATGATGTTAACGATGAAATTTTGACAGTTGGAATTTGACTGAAGATGGAAATAATACTATACTTTTGAAATCGGTATCGTGAAGACACACAACTTTGTGAGGTGAGATGTTAAAACATTTTCTCCAACTCATTTATTAATGCAAATATCTCTAGTGTTTCCTTCCACTGTAATTTTAATTAAATTGCTATTAATGTTCATCATTGCTATTAATATTTCAATTAATATTGGGAAGTAAACATTATGAGGTTATATCATTAATACTGAGTGAAGAACATATTTTAATCGACTCACCTCATACATTTTCAAACTTCTTTGATACCGACGGTTTCAGACAAAATCATGTCCTTCTTCAGTCATGAATGGAAGCCATGACTGAAGAAGGACATGATTTTGTCTGAAACCGTCGGTATCAAAGAAGTTTGAAAATGTATGAGGTGAGTCGATTAAAATATGTTCTCCACTCACTATTAATTGCTATTAATGTTCAACAGGGGCATGCCATAGCATAGTGGTTAAGGCACTGAGCTACAGGCCGGAGGGTCGAGGGTTCAAGTCCCGTTGGGGTCTGGATTTTTAAACTGACCCAAACCCTCTGGCGGCACTATGACCCTGGGGTCGACTCAGCCTCTAACGGAAATGAGTACCAGACGCTTGTTCTGGGGGTAAAGGTGGCTGTCATGCAGGGCTGACAACCCAGCTGACATAAAGTGCCGATTGTCTAGAAAAAGTGGGAGCCTTCACTTCCTACTACCCCAAGGGCCTCCGGGCCTGTTGTGGGATCACTTTACTTTACTTTTTCTTTAATGTTCAACATTCCTCAAATAAAATATTATGTTCAATAATTTGTCAAAATAAAATATTATTTCAAAAACCATTTGTTATAAGTTTTCCATGTTTGTCCTTTCCTTTCAAGGATATAAAAATGTGATGTGCAATTTGACAGGTTTTAAAAAACTAAAAATATTTATGAACAATGATCTTGAAGAAGATTTTCGGGCTATAGGCCGTGGTCGTGAGGCTTGTAGTTCTTTCTCCAGAGACTGCGTCTGGCATCCTCAAGGGTTGTCTTGAGACTGGCAATTCTGTCCACTGTCTGTCTTATTTATACGTTCACCGCGATGTGTTCGTAAGTTGTATCTGCCTTCTGATTGGTCAGCGTTAGGGACTTCCATTGCTCCAATGAGATTGCTGTTTGATGATCTAGTCGATTGTATGTTATATCCGTCTTCTGATTGGTCAGCGGTAGTGTTCCACTGAGATTGCTGTTCGATAGTCTAGTCGACTGTGCTTGTAGAGGTTTACATTTTGCATTTTTTAGACAACCCTTGAGGATGCCAGACGCAGTCTCTGGCGAAACGTCGGGGAACTACAAGCCTCACGACCATGACCTATAGCCCGAAAATCTTCTTCAAGATCATCATAGCAACTCCGGCCGTGAAAGTCTACGTGAATATATTTATGAACAGTTTAATTTTTATATAATAAATTTGGGAATTTTTAACATTATGAGGTTTTTTTAATAAGAATTAAATGAATCGTGAATTCTTATTAGTTTAATTTTTGTTCTCACCTGAATTTTTAAGAAGTTAGTTTTGCTGAGAACAACTTGAGTAAAAAGTAAAGAGCTACCTTTAATTTGCTTATTGAATAACATGCAGTTGAAAGTACATTTTCTTTATTTCAGCCACTAAGGCTCAACAACGTGGATGAAAATGTGGCAAGTGAAATTGACGACGTGTTGTTGAATGATTCTGAAAAAGAAGAATTTCTTAGAAAGGTGAGAAGTTATAAACCATTGTACAGTAATATATTATCCCCATCTGTTTTTTTTTCATGTTCTGAAATGGATGCAGAGTATGGGGTCAACATTTTTGAGCTCATCTTCATTTTCCTCAATTGACATTTTGTCCTATTTTACACCATTTTCCCCCTGGACCCTTGAATAGTGTAAAAGAGGGGTAATACCGTAATATAATTTTGTTAATCTAGGTAGCTCATGGTAGTGTACTCAATAATTTAATTAAATGCAACACAGATTCAAATTTGACTAAGATTCTTCATTTTTAATTTCTACATGAGAATGAAACAAAGATATACTCTTAAAGATTGTGTTTCAAAGTTGTTTAAATATAAATAAGAAAAAAAACAAAATGTTCTTTATTTTAATGAATGATCTGGAGCAAATGCTGTAACATCTCGCCTCATAAAGTTGTGTGTCTTCATGATACCGGTTTCAAAAGTATAGTATTACTTCCATCTTCAGTCAAATTCGTGAAGACATGCAACTCATTCATTAATCTAAATACCTCATAGTGTTTCCTCTCACTGTCATTTTAATTAAAATAAAAATGTTCTTTATTAGCTAATTGTTTAAATATTGAAATATTACAGATATTCTTCAAGGCACGTCTTAAAGCTAAAGAAGAGTTGAATGAACAGTTGGCAGATTTCCAACAGAAGAGAACAGCTGGGCTCGGTTCTCTGTTTGGAGCCCACGAAGCTCAGCTTGATGAAAGTATTCATGATAAAAACAAAGAAATCAAAATTGTTGAAACCATCCTTCTGCCAATACTTGAGACTTACATGTGAGTATTAATGTATTTGTTACATTTATGACTAACTTAGGTTTCACAATCATTCTGCCTAATGTCAATCCATTGCATTTTTCAAATACCTCAGGCATCTGTTAACAAACAAGATAAGCAACTGGAAATTGGGAAACAAATTTCTGGTGGAATTTGATAGATATAAGAACTATGATACAATTATATTTTCAACTTTCATCCTTCAAAAATCATGTCACAGAGAGAGCAACTGCAGCAAATAAAAGCCATATATAACATTCAGCAACCTCAAAAAATCTCATTGGAAACCTCAGTAAAACTATTTAAGACAGCCATAGCACCAATTGCAACCTACAGGATCAGCATTATCTGGGACAAACTCACAACTAGCGACCTGATAACAATTGAGAAAGTCAAGGCCCGCTACCTGAAACGGATTCTCGGCATTGGGAAAACAGCACCATCGAGACTAATGTACGTACTGTCAAAAGAGAACTTCATCACGGACATCAGAGTACAGTATTTCCTACCAAACACCAAAGCCTACGAGGAGACACTCCAATTATTGAACGAGAAGAACAATGCCATCTGGCCCGACTTCTACTTAACAGACGCCATGACAACAGAGGAATGGAAGCAGGCAAACTATGAGCTCCGATACATAGTAACACGATTCGCTATGCACGGCTTTCATTACAAATTCTGCCAAGACAAGACATTCCACCAACCGAATGATGATTACGTGTGCAAACTGTGTAATAAATACTGTGAAAGATACCATGCACAAAACTGCAAAAGAAGAAAAGTGTCAATAATAAAATTAGGACTAGAATAGTTAATCATCAATATTTTGCACATTGTGCGCATTTTACTATTAATTATATTTTCAGAAGTGTATCCAGACATGTAACTTACAGAAAAATGAGCTACAGTTCTATACATGAAAACTTTTAACAGTTAGAATGAACACATTGACAAATTGCTCACGTTTTTAAGAAAATGGTTAAATTCACTAAAATTGAAAGTAGCAATCATTGAAGAATATTTAAGACTAACCAAAATTTGTATTGATAACAATTTATTTTTATTTTAATGGAAAATTTTATAAACAAATTTCTGGATTGGCAATGGGAAATCAATTTTCTCAATTTTTAGTCAATTGATTTGTGGGGTATCTTGAATCACATATCACCAATGCTTATCATTTGATATTCAAATATTTGTATAGATATGTAGATGATATTATCACTATAATTGATAAAAAATACATTCAAGATGCATTAAAATTGCATAATCTTCAGGATGAGTCAGTAAAATTCACTATTGAAATTGAACAAGATAACAAGATCCTATTTTTAGACTTATACTTAATAAGAAATGAACAACAGCAAAGAATTGAATTTAATATTTATAGAAAAGACACTCATACGGACAACTATATAAAATCTTCAGGTTTTAATCATGTTTCACATAAACGTGCAATTTTCAATAGTCTATTACACAGATTGATAAATATTCCACTTAATGTAGAAGATTTTGATAATGAATATAATCATATTGTACATGTTGCTAAAATAAATGGTTTCGACGAAGACATAATAAAGAATAAATTAAAGAAATTTAAACAACAGAAAAGGTTACAGGAATACATCACCCTACAACATGATTCCAAGAAAGGTGTAAAATTCATGAAATTAATTTACCATCCTGAAGTTCATAATAGATTTTTCAAAAAAAATTCAGAAAATTTAATATAACATTGGCTCCAATTAACAAATTCAGCCTGGGTAATCTTCTGTTAACTAATAATAAAGTTAACACCCCAGACAACAAAAAACTCTGGTATTTATCAAATTGATTGTAAAGATTGCAATAGGATATATATATAGGAAAAACAAAAAGGAACTTGGAAACTCGTAAAAAATAACACTTTAGAAACATAAAGAATGGAGAAATTGAAAAATCAGCTATAGTAGCACATAGTTTATTGGAGAATCATAGAATTGAAAAAGAAGCAAAACTTTTGAAACATCTATCCAAACCTGTGTATTTAACAGTTTGGGAAAAGATATATATTCCCGGTCTGAGCGTATAATTTTTCTCTTTAAATATATATTAAAAAAAACCATACCAGAACCATGAACTTCGAGATTCCAGACGAACCAAGCTTGATTACAAAATGCTTCATAAATATAACAAATGGCAGTTTAGAAAATGATATTTAATTTTAGGAAGTTATATTTTGAGGTTATTTTAATTATATTATTTTTAGTCTGGACATCTTACCTCAATATTAATGTTGAATTGTTTTGAAACATGTCCAAGAACAAATCAACATTAATATTGAGGTAAGATGTCCAGACTAAAAATAATATAATTAGAAAATGATTCCTTCAAAAGAACATCAGATGGCAGTTTGGATAATTTCTGGCAAAAGAAAAAATTGAAAACAGGATGATGGTTGACGATGGTCGCCGATACTGCGGTACTATGTTTAATAAAAACATAGAAATATGAGGTAAGAAGAATTCACGATTAATTTGATTCTTATGAACCAAATAAATTATTTAGATCTTTACACCTCACCTCACATAAAACAAATAGTTTATACGAGTTTAGGTGTAAAGATCTAATTTCTTTCTTTTTATAAAATACTCCACATTGTAAAATTAATAGGAATTTACACTATCTCCTATTAATTTTATGTTAAGTCAGAATGAAACTTTATTTTAAATTAGAACTTCCATCAAAACTAATATTCATTGAAAACATTTGACAAATCAAAAATGACAAAAAAAACTACAATAAGGGAATTAATTAATAAATTACAATAGGAAGTAACCTTATGAGATTGTTCTTAATAAATAATGTGAATCTAGTATTCTTACCTCATAAATACTTGATGTTTGATTTGACATGTTTTGATATGTTGTCCATATCATTGTCGGCTTGACCGTCTATCAATTAAATTTTGCTCGGAGGTTCTAATTTAGGCTTGAAGTTCTTTAGGAGCCTGAAAATCATCAGACTTAGGACTCCCAACTTAAAACTTCTCCTGGAGAACTTGTCCCTTGGTTTTTTCCATACTAAAAATACATCGTCCCCAGTTAGGTTTGAGTCTATGACCCTTGGGACCAGATGCAAGGAATTTAACCCCTAGACCACTGAGGATTATCTCTCTATAATAAATAATGTTTGTATTTGTCTTGCCTCATATAGTTGTTTCTATTTGTATTTGTCTTGCCTCATATAGTTGTTTCTATTAAGACATATGATTCAGAGCATGTTTGCTCTGTCTTCAGTTGGTACAGACTGTACCAGCTGTACAGAGTCTGTACCAACTGAAGATAGAGCAAACATGCTCTGAATCATATGTCTTAATAGAAACAATTATTATATGAGGTAAGAAAAATACAGACCAAAATGATTTATTAAGTAAAATCTCATAATGCCACTTGCTATTGTATTTTCAAATTATCTCTCTATATTAATTGTAAAAAAAAAACTTTTAGAAATGTTATGAGCATTATTGTGTTTACATTTGTTGCAGGGATGATGTAGATGGAGACAGTGCAGATGTACGCCGTGGCACAACTGCGGCAGCACTTGCCACTGTGATGGGGAAGCTATTTGGTCTGCGAAGTCCACATTCCAATACTTTGCTTGACAGATGTCCCACATTCGTATCCAAAGACAAGTCACTTAAAGCAAAGTTTATTGGAAAATCCAGAAAGGTGTGTATTAGAGCAATTGCAAAAAAACCCCTATTAAGAGACCACTGATGGATGGTTCTAAGGAAAATTGGTCTTTATTAGGGGTAGTCTCTTAAAAGAGGGAATAAAAATACTGAAGTGTCGAAATCTAAATAAATAATAGTTTTAAAAAAACTAAAAGAACACGCTTTATTAGAAAACTAAAAAATGAAAAATAATTTTAATTTCCAAAACGCTTGGGATAAAATTAAAGTGGTCAACAAAAAAATCATCTCCAACACATATAGAATAAAACTAGAGTTATCAACAAAAAGAAAATAATTTTACCATCAAAAGCGTGGGGTGCTCTATATCAATTAATATATTTGATAATAAACAGATATTGGTAAATGTAAAGTCTCTAAGAAGAAAATGTAAAAATATAAATAAGCACCCCACGCTTTTGATGGTAAAATTATTTTCTTTTTGTTGATAATTCTAGTTTTATTCTATATGTGTTGGAGATGATTTTTTTGTTGACCACTTTAAATTTATCCCAAGCGTGTTGGAATTTAAAATTATTTTTCATTTTTTAGTTCGGTTTTCTAATAAAGCGTGTTGTTTTAGTTTTTTAAAACTATTATTTATTTTTTATTTTTTAGTTATAATATTTTACAGAATAAGATAAACATGAAAATATCTTTGAATTCGATGTCATTGTAGTATGAGCTAAAAGTAATACTCTTCTAAAAAAAATCCTCCGCAGCCGGATTTGAACCAACGACCTATGTATGGATTACTGGAATTATATTCCACTAGAGTTCACCGCTCTACCAACTGAGCTCTTACAACGATTGACTAAAAAATCGATAAGTCCGCAACCTATTATACCAGTTTTCATTTTGTTGATTTTCTGATGACTCTGGCCAGGATTTTAGAAAAGAAATAATGAAATTATTGTATTGTCACGGATCCTTTACAAGTATGTAAAGTTGCAAGTCGATCCAATGTTTCTAAGTGGGTGAAAATCGTGTTCAAAAATGCCGTTACATAGAGCCAAAAACACTTTTTTTGATTTTCTGATGATTCTGGCCATGATTTTAGAAACAAAATATGAGATTATTATATTGTCACGGGTCTTTTACAAGTATACAAAATTTCAAGTCGATCCAATTATTTTAAGTGGGTGAAAAACGCGTTGAAAGATTCAGTTACATTGATAGATAGATACAGGTCAAGCTAATATAAAGCGTGTAAAAAGAAATTGTACATACACTATAAGTTGTCATTTAATATACTGTATGATAATAGAGCCTAAAGTATTTACCAATTTAATATAATAAGTATATTATTTTTAGTCTGATCATCTTACCTCAATATTAATGTTGATTTGTTCTTGGACATATTTCAAAACAATTCTGTTTTGTCATCAGCTTGTCCAGACTGCTTGTCTGCTTGCTGACGATAAAACAGAATTATTTTGAAACATGTCCAAGAACAAATCAACATTAATATTGAGATAAGATGATCAGACTGAAAATAATATAATTAAAATAACCTCAAAATATCACTTCCTAAAATTAAATATTAATATAATAAATTTGGAAATTTTTACATTATGAGGTTTCCTTAATAAGAATCAATTGAATCGTGAATTCTTCTTACGTCATATATATATGTTTTTTTAAACACAGCACCACAAATCGGAGAAACATCTTCTCCATCATCAGCTGTTTTCATGACTGTCATTTTTTTCTTTTGCTGATAATTATCCAAACTGCCATCTGGTGTACTTTCGGTGTACTGCAAAAGTACACCAGATGGCAGTTTGGATAATTATCAGCAAAAGAAAAAATTGACAGTCATGAAAACAGCTGATGATGGAGAAGATGTTTCTCCGATACTACGGTGCTGTGTTTAAAAAAAACATAAATATATGAGGTAAGAAGAATTCATGATTCATTTGATTCTTATTTTTCAATTACAGTAATTCAGTTATTTTGTACATTTCTTAATTTCTAGCAAAATAGTCCTGAATTAATTGTTTGCTTTTTAATTGCACATTTCTTTTCCACAATTTAATTCTCCAATCTGTCCCTAAGAATATTGAAAATATAATTTATATGGCCCCTAGCCATGCAGTTCTTAAGTTAGCAGATTGTTGAATTCTTTCAATGTATATTACCAAGTCTTGAAGTAATATAGTAGCCCTATGTAGCTTACAGCATCATTTTTTTTAGTGGGTTCATCAGATTTATCTGAGAAAAATAAAAGAAGATTCAATAAGTGCCATAAACTAGAAAATGCCATCATTTTTTGGTAGAAATACTGTACAGTACTTTAACATATTGGCTGCCAAGTTTGCCTTTTGCCAGCTGGGCTGTGAGAGCCAGGTTTTTTTCTTTATAGAAAGTATTACTATATAACATAAATCTATATAAATTATAATTTACTATGTACATGCCATGCTAAATTGAATTGAAACTCACCATTATTCATTTATTTGGAGGAAATATAGTGTTGCTTCCACTTATGAAGATCCCAGGTTCGAATTTCACACGATGCCTTCATTGAAATTTATGTTACTAATCACTAAAACATTTATCCTATTGATTAATTTTGATGGTAAAATCACTAAACGCTAAATTCATCGGAGATGAATTTTAATGATTATACCTCATAATGTTTACTTCCCAACATTAATTTAATGTCACTAAACACTTATCATATTAAATATTGTTGAACATTTTTAGTTTCCTGGGTTCGAATCCTAACTAGAAATATACTAAAACATAATTGTAGCCTAAGCTGCTGCTTTGTACACATTTCTGAAATTTTTTTGCATGTGATAAATTTTAAAACACGGTACGACACACAACCCTTTATCACATTTAGAACACATGTTATGCGTTTCTTTCCTCTTGGTTGCAGAATTCTTTCCATGTGCACATACATGACAGACCCTGTATCCTCGTTTTCCAGATTTTGTGTCAGGAACAGTAGTCGTGAAATATCTTTCTATAAGGCACCCTTTGGTGCCTTGTTTGGATTAGAATGCATTTCCATAAGTCTGCGTATCACATCCAAATGGAATGCCCTGAGCTGAATATTTTTCCTGGTATGCCATAGTGTAGTGGTTAAGGCACTGCGCTATAAGCCAGAAGATCGAGGGTTTGAGTCCTGAAGTCAGGATTTTTAAACTGACCCAAACATTCTGGCAGCACTATGGCCCTGGGGTCGACTCAGCCTTTAACAGAAATGAGTACCAAACGCTTGTTCTGGGGTAAAGGCGACCATCATGCAGGGCTGACAACCCTGCTGATATCAAGTGCCGATTGTCCAGAAAAAGTGGGAGCCTTAAACTCCCACTACCCCAAAGGGCCTCCTGAGGCCTGTAGTGGGATCACTTTACTTTATGTACTTGATACACAGCATGCGTATTCAATAGGCACAAATCGACAGTGTTGAAAAAGTTTTTTATACCATTTTAGAGTTTTTCTAGCACACTCTAGGGATGATAACATCATGTCACATTTGTCAACTGCACTCATATTACGATTATTATCATTGACACATGCAGGCTTGAGTAGTGGCTGATTTGTCTTGCAGTCTTTTTTCCAGTGTCCACCATTTCATCTTTGTGCATTGTTGTTATCATGCATACTTCTTGTTTGCCCTGCCAATGTAATAACAGCATATAGTCGGTGACTTTTGTGTGCACACTCCTCTTTCTACTAGTGCAGATTCAAAGTTTGGCATGCCTTTGTGATTTTTCCGTACTGTCCCACAAACATGTGTTTTGTGTTGCACCAATTTATTTGCAAGGGTGGGACACATGTACCAGTTATCAATGAAGAGGGAGTGGCCACGATTCAAGAAAGGTTGCAATAATGTAAGGACTACACTTCCTGAAATTCCTAGATTTGGGTCCAATTTTATATTAGTGTCCGATCCGGTGTATGGTATGAAGTCCAACACATCCGGTTTTCACATCACATAGAACAAATAGTTTTGATTCCAAATCTATTTTGTTTCGTTGGAATATATTGTTTGAAGACTAATCTTCCTTTGAAGAGAATGAGTGACTCGTCTATATATAAATTTTGACTGGGGGAGAAAGCTAATCTAAATCTTTCTTTTATTATGTCAAGTACATTTCTAATCTTGAAGAGTCTATCACCTTCAGATTCTTCTTCATTGTTACACATATGTAACATTGACATAATTGCAGAAAATCTGTTTCTGGACATGGTGTCACCGAAAATAGATGAATGTAGAAGCTTGTCTAACAACCAGTGCTCTTCAACACACAGACTTCCATTTTGAGTCATTAGCATACACAGAGCAAGAAAAGTGTACATTTCATCAATTGTAGTGTCTGCCCATTTATGCAATCGTGAATGAGGAGACAGTACTTTTGAACTTGTCACTTGTTCATGATATCTGTTGGTCTCTACTAATAACTGCACTAGTTCTTCACAAATGGAAATTTTGAGATAATCAACAAGTGTGTTGGCTTATCAATTTCAATTTTGATACCACTGTCATACTCTCTGATTCTAAGGCAGCAATATATGCAATAAATTCACACAAAATTAAGTCAATACAAATTATAGAGTGCTACAAAATGATTCAACAACTTCAAAAACTACAGAAAGAATTCAATTGCAATGGATACCTGCACATTGTGGAATTGCTGGAAATGACACTGCTGGTTTTCTTGCCAAAAAAGGCTCCAATCTAATTCAGAATACTACTAAAAGCTTGCCTTTCACATCCATAAAAAGAATAATTAAAAACACATATAAAATCAAACAAAACCAAGACCTATGTAATAAAGCCAAAGACAAAAAATTGAATATTTTACTAAAGAAACCAGAAATGATTCCAGAAATTCCATGTAAAACTACAGTAGCAAAATTTAGACTGCTTATAAAACATGACTATTTAGCGAAACATTTATATAAAATAGGAATCTACACGAATCCAAATTGTCCTCTATGCAACAAAGACAAAGAAATGAACAAAGAACATCTACAAATCTGTGAAGTATTACCTGTTGGATCCATCATAGAGAAATATTGGAGAACAAGAACGCTAATGGCTTCATTGCCAAGGCCCACCATTTGAAAACAACATTTTGATACCACTATTATCAACAAAATCGAAACGAGTTAGTTCAAAGTCACCCTCCTTCCAGTCAAACAGCTGTTCTAAGCCACATATTTTGTCTGGTGCGACACGCTCACCACTGTCATTCACACCCTGTTGATTTGGGTTTATATCATTTTCTTTACTATTTACAGGCTTAGATTGCAGTAATCTTCTCTTAGAAAAATTAGTATTATCACATTTGTCAGACGAATAATCACTTGACGAACAATTACTGTTACTTTCATCATCTGTCAAAACTGACAAAATAAACTCGCGTATTGTATTTTCTTCATCTTTGAGACACGAAACACTCTGTTTCACAGCAAGACCTACCCCTTGGCCAGGCATCTTTTCAACTAAAAATAAAATAAATGAAGAGAAAATCCTGTAACTGTAAAATTTCATGGCCAAAGAAAGACCTTGAGACATGAATGTACACCCTTCTATAGAAAACTGTTTTACCACCAACCTGTACCATTTTTCTGTAAGGGATGTGCAAAGTATTGCTAAGAAGGGATGTACAAACACAGAACAAAAAATATTTTCAGTAAGTAAAAACGTCGGGAAAAGAAAAATTAAAATAATAAGACTGAAAACCGGAGCTTGCCAGACGTGGCATACTGCTGTGTTCTCACTTTCACCGGCGCACACTGGGCATGGTGTACAAAGGGCTAAAAGTAACAGAAAATTCTTAAATTTGAAGAGAAAAATTTTCGCCTAGACCGGGACTCGAACCCGGGACCCTTGGCTTTCCGGGCCAAGGGTCCCGGGTTCGAGTCCCGGTCTAGGCGAAAATTTTTCTCTTCAAATTTAATTTATCTTTCATTGAGAAATGTTAAAAGAAAATTCTTACTTTACATGAATTCATTTACTGCAAGCTGTTCCCAATTTCCATCCAGATTCAGGTCATCGCAGCACTGAAGATTCTCATCACCATTCACAGCTTCTGCATTATAACCAATCCCAGTCACACCAACAGTGAGGTCTTCAGGTTCTTGTTCTTGAGTATTTTCTTCTTCAAAAGTTGTTGTTGTCCAATAGTGATGAGTCTTAGTTGATTTGTGCCATTCTTTCTCTCACTTCCCAATAGAGACCTATAATTTCTTGGTCAAGCTGTTTTCTCTTGTCCAGTTCCTTGCACAACAGAAGATGTTAGAGCACTTGATCTTCTTCATTGCATATGCAACACTGAGTACTGTTCACGATTCCCATCTTGTGGAGATGATGAAGTAGATATTGGTGACCCATGAACAGTCAGAATGTGGCGTCAGCAGACTTTCTTGGCAATTTTAGGATGTGGGATTGTTGGTGAATATTTGCATAGCATTTTTCCTGTAGTTTTCCATTTGTGTTCTGCGGGTCATGCAAAATGGATTACAACATCATTGAGCTTCAATGAATGAATGAGTCATATCTTATCTTACTTCATAGTTTGTTTTCTTAAACATGAGAACCGCAGTTTTCAAGAGGAACATCCCTCCCATTTTCAACCGATATTATGACTACTGGATTTTTGTTGAAATCTCCATCTATAATGTTGCCATCTGGTGTTCATTTGATGAACTTAATGGAATCCATGAATTTTGAAATTCCCGATGAACAGGACCCGATCTCAAAGTTCAACAAATCAACACCAGATGGTAACGTTATAGATGAATATTCTAACGAAAATCCGGTAGTCATAATTTCGGTTGAAAGTAGGAGGGATGTTCCTTTTGAAAACTGCAGTTCCCACGTTTAAGAAAACATAAACTATGAGATAAAATAAGAAATGACTCTTTAAGGTAGAATATTTTTATCACTCACCTCATATTGTTCTTCTTATTTGATTATAAACTAGTTTTGGAACATAGTTTCTGTTCCATCCTAAGTATCATCACGACCGTTGTTCTGTCGTCTTGAAGAGCTGTCCTTCTCTCCTTCCATTGGCTGACTGAAAAACCTCGAAACCTGGTACTCTATAATGCACTATAATAAATAACAATTATGAAATATGTACTTTTAATACAGTATATAACCTCTTTTTTTAATATCATGGTGTGATAAATTTATCTTTTATCATCGCTACATCTAGTGGATTTTATTAATTTTTAATACAATTGGTAGATCCCAAATAAGTTTTTTTAATATAATAAATTTGGGAATTTTTAACATTATGAGGTTTTATTGCTAAGAATCAAATGAATCATGAATTCTTATTACCTCGTACTTCTATGTTTTTTTTAAACACAGTACCGCAGTATTGGCGACCATCGTCACCATCATCAGCTGTTTTCACGACTGTCAATTTTTTTCTTTTGCTGGTAATTATCCAAACTGCCATCTGGTGTTCTTTTGAAGGAATCATTTTTCTAAACTGCCATCTGTTGTATTTTTTGAAGAACTTTGTAATCAAACTTGGTTTGTTTGGAATCTCGAAGTCCATGATTCTAGTATGGTTTTTTTTAATATATATCTTTTCCCAAACTGTTAAATCCAAAGGTTTGGATAGATGTTTCAAAAGTTTAGCTTCTTTTTCAATTCTATAAACTATGTGCTGTTATAGCTGATTTTTCAATTTCTCCATTCTTTATGTTACTAAAGTGTTCATTTTTACGAGTTTCCAAGTTCCTTTTTGTTTTTCCTATATATATCGTATTGCAATCTTTGCAATCAATTTGATAAATTCCAGATTTTTTGTTGTCTGGGGTGTTAATTTTATTATTAGTTAATAGAAGATTATCCAGGCTGAATTTGTTAATTGGAGCCAATATTATATTAAATTTTCTGAAATTTTTTTGAAATTTATTATGAACTTCAGGATGGTAAGTAAATTTCTTGAATTTTTCATCTTTCTTGGAATAATGTTGTAGGGTGGTGTATTCCTGTAACCTTTTCTGTTGTTTACAGGAATACACCACCCTACAACACGATTCCAAGAAAGACAAAAAATTCAAGAAATTTACTTACCATCGTGAAGTTCATAATAAATTTCAAAACATTTTCAGAAAATTTAATAGGACATTGACTCCAATTAACAAATTCAGTCTGGGTAATCTTCTGTTAACCAATAATAAAGTTCACTCCAGACAACAAAAAATCTGGAATTTGTCAAATTTATTGCAATAGGATATATATAGGGAAAACAAAAAGGAACTTGGAAACTCGTTAAAAAAAAACACTTTAGAAACATAAAGAATGGAGAAATTGAAAAAGAAGCAAAACTTTTGAAACGTCTATCTAAACCTTTGAATTTAACAGTTTGGGAAAAGATATATATTAAAAAAAAACCATACTAGAACCATGAACTTAGAGATTCCGGATGAATCAAGCTTGATTACAAAGTTCTTCAAAAAATACAACAGATGGCAGTTTAGAAAAATGATTCCTTCAAAAGAACACCAGATGGCAGTTTGGATAATTACTGGCAAAAGAAAAAATTGACAGTTGTGAAAATAGTTGATGATGGTGATGATGGTCGCCGATACTGCGGTGCAGTGTTTAAAAAAACATAGAAGTATGAGGTAAGAAGAATTCACGATTCATATGATTCTTACCCAAATAAGTGTTTAATAATCATAGCCCTTATTTTAAATTTAAAGCGATAAATACTTTTTTTTTTAAATTTCAATGTGAAATATCATGGCTAATAAAGGAAAATCAATTTAATCAAAATACCAAACATTAGACGATAACACATTCACTTTTTATGATTTTTCTATTTTTCTGGGAATTCTAATTTGATCAATCAGTTGAATGTATGGTGGCTTGAATAAAGGAAAAAGAAAAGAATGTGAAATAGATTTGGCACATATCATTGATGTGTGTTAATGTATTGATTCTGTTTGGTTTCAGGTGACCGTACTTGGCCACCATTTTGTTGCACATCAGTATTATACGGTGACGTACTGTAACCACTGTCAATTTATCATCTGGGGTATCGCACCTCAAGGTTTTCAGTGTTCAGGTCAGTATTACATGCTCCATATATTTTTTTTATAAAAAATCATGAGAATGACAGTATGAGATAAACATTAATGAAATCAAAGCATGAATAGGTAATTATTACACTTCATTAAATTAATATTGAGAAGCTAAAGCTATTACTATGATAGAAAGAAGTAAGTTATGTAGGTAGGAAATAACACTATGAGATTTATTTTAATATTGTTTAGTTGTTTCTTCGCTCACCTCATACTTCTTAACTCCCAAGCAGACTCGAGTTTCTTCACTTCATTTGTGACATTCTCAGTGCTGCATTACGTTCACAACTGATATCCAAAGGCCTCCTATCCTGCAGACTGACCTCCGTGCCATCTGATGGCTGACCGACGAACTTCCAAATCAATCACCTCTCGTTATCACTGGGTATTTCAAAATTCATAGTTGTGTTTTTATTGTTGCATATGTACATTTTTTCCCAAATTGTGAGTTCCTTCGGTTTTTCCAATTGTTTAAGTAATTTTGTTTTGGTTTCTATTCTATATTTTTCTGACCAGGCATGTGCAGCTATTGCAGATTTTTCTGTTTCTCCATTTTTAACATTTCTGAGGTGTTCCTTTAATCTTACAATTTGGGAAAAAATTACATATGCAAGAATAAAAACACAACTATGATTTTTTAAATACCCGGTGATAAGGAGAGGGGATTGATTTGGAAGTTCGTCGGTCAGTCATCAGATGGCACGGAGGTCAGTCTGCAGGATAGGAGACCGTTGGGCATCAGTTGTGAACGTAATAAAGCATTGAGAATGTCACAAATGAAGTGAAGAAACTCGAGTCTGCTTGGGAGTTAAGAAGTATGAAGTGAGCAAAGATACAACTAAACAATATTAGAAATAAGTAAATTAATGAACACAATTAAATTATTGTAAATTAATGGTAAAGAGAAAAATTTTTGCCTGAACTGGGAATCGAACAGAGCATTTGCACGGAAAGCTAAAGGTTCGGGGTCTGATTCCCGGTTCAGGCAAAAATTGTTCTCTTTACCATTGATTTACAATAATGTATTAACTTCATCTTATAAATTATATTTGAAGAGAAACATTTTCACCTAGACCGAGACTCGAACCCGGGACCTTTGGCTTGCCGGGCCAAATGCTCTACCAACTGAGCTACCGAGGCGAGTTGCGATCTAGATGCAAATTTTTCTCTTATATACGTTGTAATTCCCTCTCACCAAATGCTTATGAAACCATTGCTTCTATCTTTGCAAATGGCAGCTTCTTAGTTAAGAAGACATTTATTGGGAATTTAATATTACTTTATAAAGCTAGTAAGGCTTCTAATGATGTTTTTATTATTGATTTAACATTTCTCACTGAAAGATAAATTATATTTGAAGAGAAAAATTTTCGCCTAGACCGAGACTCGAACCCGAGATGTTAAATCAATAATAAAAACATCATTAGAAGCCTTACTAGCTTTATAAAGTAATGTTAAATTCCCAATAAATGTCTTCTTAACTAAGAAGCCACCATTTGCAAAGATAGAAGCAATGGTTTCAAAAGCATTTAGCGCGAGGGAATTACAACGTATATAAGAGAAAAATTTGCGTCTAGATCGCAACTCGCCTCGGTAGCTCTGTTGGTAGAGCATTTGGCCCGACAAGCCAAAGGTCCCGGCTTTGAGTCTCGGTCTAGGCGAAAATTTTGCTCTTAAAGTGCTCTTCACAAAGAGTTTAAAACGTTAATCGGCTATAAAAATATTAATAAAGGAAGAACATTTATTTTTATTTCACTATTTTCAATCATTATATTTAATAACTTTCTAGGATTATTCCCATATAATTTATCTTTCAGTGAGAAATGTTAAATCAATAATAAAAACTTCATCTTATGTCTGCTGCACTAAATCAGGAGGTAGCCTGCCTGGTTCCTAATATCAGGTCTAGGTTCAGTACCCAATGATTTTGGAATTTTAATTATAAAATTTTCTATTTCAAGGCTAGGAATGGTGGTGATGTAAATTTTTCCTCCCACTGTAATTTTAATTACTGCTTTATGCACCATGTGTCTGGATAAAATTCCAAACTCCTCCATAATACATATGTTGAGTAGGCATGTGGTACTGATGGTACTGTGGAGAGCAATTTGTCCATCAGATGTGAAATTTATCATGGAAGGCATGTGGTACTAGGTTGAGAGAATTCGTCCATCAGTCCTCTTAGCAATTTTTAACAGGTGTAGACTAAGTACCAGTACTGGGTTTCACCTTCTCCATTCTCTTCATCACCACTATCATCATTAATTTACTTACACTACCCACCAAATGTCAGCAAGCTTTGGGCCCAACGGTTTCCAAAAATCATCTGGCCATCATCATTTTCATTATCATTACTATCATTCACCAGTGTGGAAAGCATTGGGAAGTTACCACACCTATAATTCTCTAGTAAAGCTGCAAGAATAGCAGTGAAAGACCTGCCCTCGGGCAGAACACTATAGATTAGAACACTGCTCACTAATACTCATCCTGCACTCTTCTCTGTTCTCAATACAAAAATACACCAGCTATGTGAAGTGATTTCTCAAAAAGGTGCACAAATTGAAAGAAGACCACATTAACATCTATTATCCACCTAGAATGGAACCCAGAGCACGAAAAATACATTAGATGGCATTGGAATACACATACCTCACTAATAAAATAAGATTCTCCTACTAAATATGTTTTCAACATAGGTTCAAAGAACATTTGATGTCAGCAGTTCAATTTAAACAGTTAGAGTTCAGCTGAGACTGAGTGAAGGTCTCCAAACATGTCTATGTAATTCATAGTTAAATATGGGAAATAACATTATGAGGTTCTTAATTCGTAAATTAATGAGTAATTTTTTAACATCTTACCTCATATTTTATGTTTCTTCGAACACGGGAACTAGTTTTCGAGAGATCCTTCTCTGAGAAGTGTTAAATTAATAATAAAAATTGTCTATGAATTCTTAATTCGTAATTGTCTATGTAAGATGATCATATTTTATGATGTAAGGAGTTAAATTTCTAATTCATTTTAAAATCATTAGGAAGTAACATTATGAGGTTTAATTTAATAAATTTTATTATTTCTAATTCAAGTTTTGATTTTTTAAGTTTGATTTTATAATATGTTCAATATTTCAGTGGCAAATTTATTACTTAGCACCTGGAGATGCATATAGTTTAAACAATTTAACAAAAATTGTATCACTTCATTTCATATCCTTTTTCTTATTATACAGGTTTCGTGCCCTAATTAGGTTCCATCCTCAATACTTTAATGACCATAGTTATGTCTTCTTGAAGAGCTGGCTTGTTTGATCACCATTGTCCCGTTATGGAACATGTGTGCTTCCTTAGTCGGAAGTTTGTTAACCAGACTAATTTAGTTATATTTGAAGAGAAAAATTTTCGCCTAGACCGGGACTCGAACCCGGGACCCTTGGCTTTCCGGGCCAAGTGCTCTACCAACTGAGCTATCGAGGCGAGTTACGATCTAGACGCAAATTTTTCTCTTATGTATGTTGTAATTCCCTCGCGCCAAATGCTTGAAACCATAGCTTCTATCTTTGCAAATGGCGGCTTCTTAGTTAAGAAGACATTTATTGGGAATTTAACACTACTTTATAGCCAGTAGAGCTTCTATTGACGATTTTATTATTAATTTAACACTTCTCGTTGAAGGATAAATTATATTTGAAGATAGCTCAGTTGGTAGAGCACTTGGCCCGGAAAGCCAAGGGTCCCGGGTTCGAGTCCCGGTCTAGGCGAAAATTTTTCTCTTCAAATATAATTTATCCTTCAACGAGAAGTGTTAAATTAATAATAAAATCGTTAATTTAGTTATACTTATTTCCCTATAGATATCAGCGATATATATCTCTTCTGTAGTTCTTTATATTTAAGATTTTTACATTATTTTGCAAATTTTCAAGATTTATTTACTTTTACTCAGAAAATAGCTCTTTATTTCCTTTTGACTAACATTTAATAGCTCTTTATTTCCTTTTGACTAACATTTTATCAAAGTATTTTATTCAGATACTCTATTTATCTTCAACAGATATTACCTTTTTTATGTAATTTTATTTTTCTGAATAATTTTATATTTTTATTCAATCTCTATTTATTAAAAAAAATTGAATTTCTTATACCTAATAAATTTTGGAGTTTTTAACTCAAGAATTTTGAAGGTATCTAAGTATGGCACACATTTTTAAGTTACAGATTGTTCCCTGAACATACATCGTCACTGTGTCAAGGTGCTAGAAGAGAATTGTCCTGGACCTATAGTGAAGAAGGAAAAGGGCAATGATAGAATAAGTAAATTAATGGAGAAAATTAGACCAGAACGGGAAACTAGAAGGAAACCCAGCACATTAAATTTCACACATAGTAAGTATTGTTCATATATCATAATGGTTACTATTCTTCATTCCATATCACTGTTATCTCTGCTGACTTGCACCAAAATAGTATAATCCAATAGAAAATATATGCATTGCTAATACTATGTATCATTAGCCTGAGTTGTGTTGTAGTTATCATACTCGCTTCTGAATGCAAGATCCACAGATCTAAACCTGACCAGGGTCAATGAATTTTTTCATGTAAATGTTCCTGAGCATGGTTTCATTCAGGAGAATGAAATGTTGTAAATCACTAGCTTGTCTAATTTAATGGTCCAAATTCTGAAGATGAGCCTGGTTTGCTTCTTCAGGATCCAACTTTATAGTATTTACACTTCTGTTAAAGAGTGTATTCTTTATTTAACTTTCACAGGGAAAGAACACTATGAGGTTTAATTTAAGAATTAAATTAATGTTTTTATTACCTCACCTCATATCCTTTTTCTTCTATACTGCAGTTTCGGAGCTTATCTCCATCGTCAGTAGCCTCTGGTCAACTGGTGTTATGTCGTTTCTTGGGGGTTTTCTTCTTACTTCTGTCAGTGGACCGATGAACCTCTGGATCAGGTCATCTTAATAAACAAGATGAATCTGGAGTCATGTTACCTCATAATTGTTGTGTTCTATTTGAACATGATGCACTGAAACATATTCAAATAGAACACAACAAGTTATGAGGTAAGATGACTTTGGATTCACCTTATTCATGTGAAACATTTTTAAATTTTAAGAACCCCATTTCCAGATATTGGGAAGCAAGAAGAAGAGTGACTCTAGTTAAATTTGAAGCATTAGATACATATGAAGGGCTTAGGGCAATAACATGTTAAGTCACATATTGTTAATATTTAATTTTAGGAAGTGATATTTTGAGGTTATTTTAATTATATTATTTTTAGTCTGATCATCTTACCTCAATATTAATGTTGATTTGTTCTTGAACATGTTTGAAAACAATTCTGTTTTATCATCAACTTGTCCAGACTGGTTTTATTTATGTTGCATTCTGTTGCACAACCTGGGTGTCGATGTCAGCTCCATCCTGTGGTTGGCCAAAGAACCTCCAAACAAGGTCATGCTCCAGCGGTATATCAAAATTCATAACTCTGTTTTTGTTCTTCTGAATATACATTTTTTCCCAAATAGTCAGCTCTTTTGTATTTTCTAACTGTTTTAATAATTTTGGTCTGAAAAACATAATATAAATTCAGACTTAGGGCAATTATTATTAATTATAAATTATTAAAACAGTTAGAAAATACAAAAGAGCGACTATTTGGGAAAAAATTTATATTCAGAAGAACAAAAACAGAGTTATGAATTTTGATATACCGATGGAGCGTGACCTTGTTTGGAGGTTCTTTGGCCAACTACAGGATAGAGCTGACATCGACAGCCAGGTTGTGCAACATAATGCAACATAAATAAAACCAGTCTGGACAAGCTGACAATAAAACAGAATTGTTTTGAAACACGTTCAAGAACAAATCAACATTAATATTGAGGTAAGATGATCAGACTAAAAATAATATAATCACATATTGTTCTTTCTGAGATATGAGGATTTTAATGTTTCAAAAACTTATAAATACTAATTGGGCAGTATTGTTGTTAATACATTGTGGGTCTATATGTTTTAACTCATCACTGGCGCACTTTCAAATGATTTTATGGATATTTCAATACCTTTATTTGCTATCATTATATTAAATGACATTTCTTAACAGAATGTGGCTTACCATGTTACTGCCCTAAGCCTTTCATATATATTTTAATGTCAATCAATATATGCTTCAGATGGTTTACTATCTGAAATAACTTATATTTTTGTTGCAGTTGACCGAGTGAAACGACCTTCAGAAGATGAAACTGGAGGACTTACTGACAACGAAGGTGGTAAGTTGCTTATTTTTATCTTAACTATTTTAGGGTTAGTGAGATGAAGGTCTTCTCTTGTGATAAAAATCACTTTAATGTTTATTTATTAAATACTTACCACTAAAAAGAGATATACATTTATTTAATTGTGCAGTCACATGATACTGAAAAAAGGAGAGAGTGGAGAATGCTGAGTTTGCAATGTAATGTTGCCAGTGTAATTTGTTTGTATAAAATTTAAAACATTATTGGTGTTATGATGATCTTGAAGAAGATTTTCGGGCTGTAGGCCGTGGTCGTGAGGCTTGTAGTTCCCCGACGTTTCGCCAGAGACTGTGTCTGGCATCCTCAAGGGTTGTCTTGAGACTGGCAATTCTGTCCACTGCCTGTCCCATTTGTACATTCACCGTGATGTTTACGTAAGTTATATCTGCCTTCTGATTGGTCCGCGTTAGGGACTTCCATTGCTCCAATGAGATTGCTGTTTGATGGTCTAGTCGACTGTACATTAGATCTGCCCTCTGATTGGTCAGCGGTAGGGACTTCCATTGTTCCAATGAGAATGCTTTTTGATGACCTAGTCGACTGTACTTGTAGAGGTTTACATTCTGCGTTTTTTAGAACCGGTATCCATACTTTGTTGACTTTTAATGATTCTTCTTTTCTATTGAAACTGTTTTTATGTTTGAATATTTTGATGGCTTCTCGTTATAGGCGGGTAAAATAGTGTGTGCAGTTAGATAATATGTCTGTATTCTGGTATTGTACTCTGTGGCCATCAAGTAAAGTGTGTTCTGCTACTGCCGACTTATCCATTTGTTTAAGATGACTGTATCTTTCATGCTCCTTAAGTCTGGTTGCGATGTTACGTTTAGTGGTGCCTATATACACCTTTCCACAACTGCATGGTATCCTGTATATGCCTGCTGTCTGATGGGGATGGAGTTGATCCTTTATAGGTCTGAGAAGGTTCTTGATTTTCTTTGTAGGCCTGTATACTGTCTTTATGTCTTCTTTCTTTAGTAGTTTTCCAATGCGGTCTGTTACATTCTTAATGAATGGTAAAAATGCCCTGGTTGAAGTTTTTTCTTTTTTTTTTTGTGGTATAATCAATTGCTACAAATGTTTTTATATTATCTCCCGCAACCACGAAAAGGTTACATTCGTGCACTAGATATACAATCTGGTAACCACATGCAGTCACTGCAAAATAATGCTATTACCTATTCAGAATGTTAAAAAGGAGCAACTTCATTTTACAGTGATACAATTAAACTGATAAAATCGAGGCAAAAAACGACTGTGATTGGTTGTGAATCAAAAAATCATTGAAATGTGAATGGTCATTGACTCCCATTTGGGACATGAGTTAAATAGTCAATTAAATTAAATTAATTCTTTACACCTTACTTCATATTAGCTTTCTTTTTTTGGACTGTCTCAACCAACAACTGACTATTGAAATGTCTGTTGGAAGCTCTCTTCCCTCTGGAGTTGGGCAGATAAACCACATGATGAAATCATTTTTCCTTGAGAATTTCAGAATTCATTAGCTTGTCTCTATTATTCTGAATGTATCTTCTTCCAAACTGAGAGTCTTGTTGGTCTTTCCAATAGTTTAAGCAATTTTAACTTCACCTCAGTTCTTTGATATTTTGTCCACACATGAGCAGCTACTGCTGATTTTTCTTTTTCTCTGCATTTAATATTACCTTCATATATTACTCTCCCAAAGATGCTCCTGCCTGGAGATCTGATTGCAGGGTTATTTTACCTCCAAATTTAAATTTCTCTTTGGGATCAGTCATCCTGAACTTTTATTGTAATCCATTTAGTGTTATCCAGGGTGCTCCACGGGGAGGCAGATTACGTTATACCCCTTGCATAAAAGTAATATTTTTGAATCCCCATCCTGCATACTATGTGTAGATCCAATTCAGTGATGAACAGAGACAATCTACTCCCTGTAATGCTCTTACAACGACAACTGGAGAACTGTCATCACAATTAGGCGTTACTGGGAAGCCAGAAGGAAAATGTAATTTCTCCAATTCCAAGATCATTAGCAACCAACTATATTTAATATTACTAAGGTGCCCTTTCATTTTAGTGTTTAGAATTTTTTTAGTTTTTCTATATGTAATTTTCACATTTCTCACATTCTATCCGGTAAATTTCTGATTTTATATATTCATGCAGGATACAAAATATGTGCAAAAATGATCAACCAAAGATTAACAACTATAGTAGATGCAATAATATCAGAAGAGCAGACAGGATTTAGGAAAGGAAGAAGCTGCACAGACAACGTATTCACTTTAAAACATGTTGTTGTTGTTTTCAAATGCTGGGCCTTGGCAATGAAGCCATTAGCGTTCTTGCTCTCCAGTATTTCTCTATGGTGGATCCAACAGGTAATACTTCACAGGTTTGTAGATGTTCTTCGTTCATTTCTTCGTCTTTGTTGCATAGAGGACAATTTGGATTTGTGTAGATTCCTATTTTATATAAATGTTTGGCCAAACAAATAATAGAGAAGCAAAGAGAATTCAACTTAGAGATGCACATCCTCTTTATAGATTATAAGAAGGCCTTTGATAAAGTGTCTAGACCAACATTATGGGAACATATTAAGTGAAAAAGGAATTCCACTACACTTGAAAGCAGTAATTAAGAAAATGTATGAGAAAACAAAAATAAAAATAAATCAAAGGGAACCAATACATATAACAGGAGGAGTTAGACAAGGTTGTCTACTATCAACCACGCTTTTTAACATTTATATCGACGACATGATAAGATCATGGAAGCAAATGACGACTGGGGGAATTAACTTAGGAAATATAGTAATAAAAACAGTAGCGTTTGCAGATGACCAGGTTTTAATAGCAAAAAAAGAAGACGAACTACAAAGAATGGTATGTAAACTAAATGAAATATAAAAAAAATACAACATGGAAATATCCTCACAAAAATAAAAAACAATGGCCTTCAAGGGTGCTCATCCAGTTTGGACAAAGATAATATTAGAAAATAAACCAATAGAATAAGTAGTAACATGTAACTTCCTAGGTTGCGAAATATCATACACAGCAGAAACAGATATAAATAACAAAATAAATAAGTTAATTATATAACAGGTACACTAAAAAGAACTTTTAAAAATAAAGCCAGGAAAGACTCTATAATGAAATTATATAAGACAATGGCAGTGCCTATTATTACTTATGGATCCAAAACATGGACAGTGACAACACAACAATCTGCCAGGATACAAGCTGCTCAGACCAATAGCAGGATATCAAAGAACAGACAAAAAACATAACACAGAAATAAGACAACAACTAAAAATAGAGTAATTAAACTCAACAATAGAGAAATACAGAACAAACTGAAAAGAACACTTGGTAAGGATGACTGAGAATAGAATACCAAAAGCAGCATACAACTATTCACCACGAGGAAGAAGGAGTTTGGGAAGACCAAGGAAAAGATGGAAAGAGCAGCAATTTGGAGCTGGAACAGGCTAGTAAATAAGCCTAAACTGTGAAGAAGAAGAAGATATATTCATCTGTAAGGAAAATGGAGATCCTCTAATTCCAAGAGCATTAGCAACCAACCATACATTCATCTATTTTTTTTTCTGTTTTGTTTATTTTGATTAGTTTGCAAATACTAAAATAATTTTTTGGTGCAAGAATTGTTAAAATTGGTTGCTAAGACTAACACTGAATGATTATCTCACATTTGTTTTTGTTTTATATTTTTTGTGATTTTTAACAGTTTGGTTGAGTTCATTACAGTTATATCACTTTTTTTTTTTGAGCTTCAAAGCTAAACCATTAACAGTTGTATAATGTTTACAACATTATATAGAACTCTTTTAGTGATTACACTAGTCTGCATGATATCAGATGACTGAAAACTAATATGTTGTATTAGTTCACTTTTTTATGCTGATTCCAGAACTGTTCTTAGTTTTCTTCTATCACGTACAATTTTTCACAATGGACCTAATCTGTTTTCATATATTTATTGGTGAGAGGTGCAAATTATGAGGAGGAATTGGCGCTGGATAGGCCATACTCTTAGGAAAAATCCTGACTCATGATTCCTATGGTGTGGAGGGAGCCTAAAGACCACCTTAATGACTGTTAATCCTGTTTGCTTAATGTTCAGGGGTGTAATTAAAAAAAATAAGAACCAAATTGTATATCTAGGCATCCTTTCAGCCATTAGGCCAGTTCCACATGGAGAAGAGCTGCCTGTTCCTCTTCCTGACAGAATATAAGGTTGAAAATGAATTTGATGCAATCACTGATGATGATACTGATGATATATATTAGCCTGAAGATGGCTTTACTCCACAACAGTTCTCTCAAAGTGGCCTTAATGATCTAGTTTGTGATCTGAATTTGCCAAAGGAATCTGCAGAACTACTTGGCTCATGGCTTAAAAGTAAGAATCTTCTGGAACCAGAAACACATTACTCATGGTACAGACAGAGAGAAAAATAACTAATTCCTTTATTATCACAGAATGATTGCTTGGTTTACTGTAATAACATAAACAAGTCAATGCACTTCTATGACCTTTAGCATGATTCTACTCAGTGGACACTTTTTATAGACTCATCAAAGAGGAATCTCAAAAGTGTGTTAGTGCATAATGGGAATGTGTATGGGTCCATTCATATTGCCCATTCAATTCAGATGAAGGAGAACATGAAGTTGCTATTAACAAGAATCCAAAATACAGGTGGCTAATCTGCAGTGACTTTAATGTTATAGGAATACTCTATTAGGGCAACGAGCTGGTTTCACAAAAATGCCATACTATCTATGTGAATTGGACTGTCGGGCAAAACAAAAACATTGGGGTGTGAACGTTTGGCCAGAGTGGAGAAATGTTGTGCCTGGAACTAAAAACATCCTTTATGAACCACTTGTAGACCCTCAAAAAGTCCTGCTTCCACTACTACACATCAAATTGGGCTTGCTTCAAGTACCTTTGTAAGAAATTTCCGTCCATCACACAAGAAAAATTGAAAGCTGGAATTTTTGTTGGCCCGCAAATAAATAAACTGATGAAAGATGAATATTTTGAATAAACAATGCATAAGATAGGAAAAGAAGACTGGACCGCGTTCTGATCTGTTACTGAAAACTTTCTAGGCCATGACAAAGATTCTAATTACAAGGCAATTGTGGAAAATATGTTGGAAATTTTCAAAAAGTTGAATTGTAACACGAGTGTGAAAGTTCACTTTCTGTTTCCATATCAACTACTTCCCCGAAAATCTGGGACATCATAGTGAAGAGCAAGGTGAACATTTTACCAGGATATTAAAGAGATGGAGAGGAGGTACCAGGGAACATGAAATGGAACTATTGTTGGATGTTGATGAGGGTGACTAAAAATGGAGGAACTTCAAGGAAGTCAAAGAAGAGAAGGTTTCAAAATTAATGGAACACCATTTACTTTCTATTTTGTTACAAGGTAGTCACAGAATTATTAGGACAGTTCTCTACAGTATTTTTAACAAAAATGTATCTTGTGTGAAATGAAGTTTGAATATGTTTGTGCTTGTAGTAGTTAAAACGTGAAAATATAAATTCTTATTTTGTGCAAAAACTTGATGTGATAGACAAAGATGGAAATAATTTCTGGAATCAGTGTAAATAATTGATTTAAAAACACCTATTTTAAATAAATCATCTGAGAAAAAGTTTTAAAATGCAGACTTGTGTTATGTGAAATAGATGAAACATGTGTTAAGACTGTGTAGTTAGCTAGTATTTCATTAACAATGCTCTTTAACGGCTAAGTTCATTACTGTCACAGTTCTTCCATAGGAACACATGCTCATGAGTTATATTCCCTGAAAAATGTCCATAGAATCTGGCTAGGTTTGAACATGCAAACCTCAGAAACACAGCTGAGCATGATAATCATTAGTCCAGCATTAGCTGACATTAAGGCTCGAATCTATGAACGCATTAGACCATAAAAGTTGTTCTCTGCCTGTACTCTGCTGAGAAAGTTACATCCAAATACGTTTTTGCGCACTCAAAAATCTGTTCATGCGATAATAATTGTTGAAATTCTTAAGCTACCTGGCGAGGTGACTTAGCAGAGAAACGAATCGTGAGCAACCCGATGGTAACCGATGTAGTTTGAAAACCTTGCCGCATACCTTGCTGCTTTCTCCAAGATGTCGGACCTTGAAGACTTTGATCATGTTTTCGGTATACACGGAGAAGAGGAATTTGATAGTATCTACCAAAGAATTCAACTGGAAGAACAGGAGAATCGGCATAATATCGCGCGATGCAGACGTCGTCATATACGGTATTATTTGCGGGACGCAAGCGTAAATGCGTTCCTCTAGCAGACGAAAATTACGGAAGTGGTTTATCGCTAAGAATTCTGGGTAATTTCTTGCCAATATTATGAAAACGGCGACTTTCATGCATGACAATTAGTGGGTAGCTAATTCGATCTTTGCACTTGCTCACGGAAACTCAGCTCACCAGTGATTGGAAGTAATTTGAGTAGAGACTAATGTATTTGCATGCAGCCCTAAGACAATGTAATTTGTAGTAAATCTGTAGTCATCCTTAAAACAGGAAGGTAATTAGATCTAGAGGACTTTATAAGGAGAGAACCAAGTTTTGAGAAAAAGTATGGGATGTCATAATTATATTTGGAAAATATATCACCACAATGATAAAAAAACTTAAAGATAAGTAATCTCTGAAGTTACAAGATTATTTTAATGAATAGAAGATAATATCTCAAATGTAGCACATTACACTAACATATAGAATGTTGCGGGTAATTAAGATATCAGAATCTAAAATAAAACTGGAATTCTATGTATGGATGTTAAAGATAATGTGTTTGTTCCTATGACATAAGAAATGTTAGAGTTTAGAAAATTTTCCTGTAATTAACATTAAAAATTGTCAAAAGATTTTCTCACATAATTGAGAAGAATTGTAATACATAACTTAATGACTATGTTATCTTGTGACCTAAAATTTGAGTGGGATAAATATAGAATGTGGAAGAACTAATCCAATAAAATAAATTGCCACATTACTAAAAAACTAGCCCCAATTTTCATAAGAACAGTGATATTCTCTTCTACCCATTTCAGTAAGTTTTTGTGGTAATGTTGCCAAATCATGCATATAGTGAATGGATTTTTTAATGCCAGATACGTCACACCATTGTAAATATTTCCATTATTGCCACATTTCTACCTACCTGAATAGTTTAAACATTTAAACTAACAATACTAGTATGCATACTTACCTATTTTAATTTTATAGTAAATTTATATAGGGCTCTCTAATGTAAGTGGTTAGTCATTTGTCCTTCATCTCTGAATCCCAAATTTGCATCTCGGTCATTGCATGTGAGGTTTGTGATTGATGAAACAAAACCAGGGAAGGTTTTCTTGCGGGGTTTTTCCTCACCTGTAAGACAAATGTCAGGAAAACTTTAAGGCCAAACGGTCCTCAAAATCGTATGGTCATCATCACCATCATCATCATCCTTATCATTATCATATCATCATCATCCTTCACCGGTGTGGAAAGCAATGGCAAGCTACCACACCTACAATTCCCTAGTAAAGCTGCAAGCATAGCATATTGCAGTGAAAGACCTGCCCTCTGGCAGAATTACTATGGATGAATGGATATGTTATGTTTTGTGTCGATGAAACAAAAATTGTAGCTGCTAAAAACATTAACGGACAGACACGCACACACACATACACACACGTATATATATATAAGTTTTGGTCATGGTCATTTATGATGTCTACTAGATAGGACATGTGAAGATGTAACTTTTTTCAAAATGTTTCATGGGGACAACCTCAATAGCTTCATTCCTTTGGAATTCACTAAAAAAATCTGAACCACAACTGTGATTTTATATCCATAGAATTTTGGATTTATAGTTGTTAAAGAAACAGTAAAAATATATACAAATCAATTATTGTGGTTCATACTTTTTTTTCAATTAAATTATTAAAACTGGGGAGGAACTAGCCAGGATCATACAAGCCTGACTTATATAGCAAATACCAGGGACATTTAAGAGATTATGGCACAATGAACCGATGGCCATTGATTCCCAACACTTGGTCTAAATTATAAGTTGAAATAGATGTTCTAAAAACATTAATTATCATAAGTAATGCCAAGAGTGATTTCCAACTTACCTAGAAGATTTGGAAATCAAGAGTGGCATTTGTTAGGACTATTCAACGAATAAAATTAAGCTGTTTACTCACAAATCATTATTTAAATATAGTTATTTTAAAATATTTATATATTTAATGTAAATGGTGATGTTTGAAAATAAATGAGAAATGTTTGATTGTTTCATTTGTTCATCACTGCAACTTGATCATACTATTTATTGCCAAATAGGATTGCAATATTGTAAGAATGCACCCTAGTGGAGAAAAAATGCACATCAAACTGTATATTATAACCAACATCATAGGTTATTAATTCATTTTTTTCAGAAACAACTCAGTGAAATCGGTATTTAAAAACACAATCATTGAACATATAATTATCAAATGTGTAGGTCGAAGGAATCTTCATTATTTTCTATATTCAAATTATTTGTTAGAGAGTCAGTCACTGCAAAATAATGTTCTGACCTGTTCAGAATATTAAAAAGGAGGAGCTTGCTTTATTTTGGTAATCAAAATTTGATAAATATCGAGGTGAAACACGACTGGATTGGTTGTAAAACAAAATTCATTGAAATGTGTTTAGTCATTGGCTCCCATTTGCAGCATGAGTTAAAGAGTTAAATAGTCCATATTTATTAATCATTCCAAATACCGTGGAGTTTGAGATGGACATTTCCATCTAGTGATTTCTTAACTCTCTTCAGTTTTGTCTCCTGTTATTTAAATTTAAATTTTGGTTATTTTCACCAATTTCATATTTCATTCTACCCTTTACTTGTTCTAAAATTTATTCAGGGTGATTCAGAATTCTTGTTACATGGTTGTAGAAGAGCCCATGTCCAGAAGCGAATTGTTTTCTATTTTTCACATTAATTTACAGCATAGTCCCGAAAATAACCCCTAGGTCTACTTGTGGTCCAAATGTTAACTGCAAAAAAGGCATATATTCACTGCCA
The DNA here is from genome assembly GCA_030220185.1 of Diploptera punctata. Classification (NCBI taxonomy): domain Eukaryota; kingdom Metazoa; phylum Arthropoda; class Insecta; order Blattodea; family Blaberidae; genus Diploptera; species Diploptera punctata. Next base: position 741,399 of record JASPKZ010007815.1, on the reverse strand, counting down.
TGGTATTTTATATCCATTGTAATTAAAAATTATTATTATTTGGAACCGTACAGTTAATGACTAACCGAAACTAGGGGTATTTTATCTCATAACAATGCAAACTTACCGGTATTTTGGCATTCAGATTGTATGTGCCTATAGTTGAATAACTTGATTTTTTTTTAAATTGCTCTTAAAATTGGAAAAAAATTGCAGGAAAATCGGCAATTGTATTGTTCGTTAGCTTCTAATTGAGTTCTGTTCCTGTGAGACATTGGTAAGAAACTCTGTTTTATGCCTATATGAAATATCATTTGGAGCGAAAAGTATTAAAAGCCTAGGAATTCAGCTCAGTTTACGATGGATGCTTCAATCTTTCAATTGTGCGTTTATGCCAAAATAACAATAAAAAAAGAGACCGGCGGAAAGTGGACTGGACGAATACGACATTGATACAACAGAAAAAAAATTAAAAAGAAAAATGTCTTCGAGAAAATTGTTCAGGGGACCGATATGTGGCATATACGTATCCGGAACTTATAGTTACGGCTCTTTCTTCTTACCTGCAAGATGTATATATAAGAGGGGGAAAAAAACGCACAATTCGGGTGCGACTTATTTTCATGCGAAACTTTTTTTCTCGAATTTTAAGAGTGCGACTTATACCCGAGGATAACTTATTTTCGGGCCAGTATGGTATAAAGTGCTCGCGTTTATGAACTGCTTCGAGTTACTTGTCAATTGCCATTCAGTCTTTCATTAATATGGAACAATACATGATAGTTGATGTTAATTTACGGCGAAGAACGGCATAATTGTAGAACTGATCAACGCCTATATGAAGAGAATTTTCACTTCACATATTTTTTGGATCTGTAGTTGTGTGGGACACATACTACATTAAACGTTATCATCGCCGACTGTTTTTTTTTTTTTTGCTCGGACGTGCCGCACTCTCAACGTTGAACAGCATGTCCTTCAATGAGTTATAAGAGAACCATAGCGCGTGCCACCGATAACTCACGTATGGGTCACGACTTCATACTGACTCGATCCCGTTGTAATCGGTTCGCGAGACCCAATTTCTTATTAATTAAAATATCTCCACCAATCCAGAATCATATGATGAAAATTCTGAATCACTCTGTATATAGTCATGAAAATTGATATTATGTGTTTGCTGGGAACTCGCAGTTGTGCAGATCCCACACTCGTGTTTGTAATAACAGTCCTGCACACCTCAGCACATCTTCTATCACACCACGAGCTGCTGGCGCCCTAAACTAACACTCTCACTGTATTATGATTTAAAACTCATCATCATAAGTAATGCCACAAGTGATTTCCAATTTATCTAGAGGATTTGAAAATCAAGAATGACATTTGTTAGGACTATTTAACGATTAAAATTAAGGTGTTTACTCAAAAGTCACTTTAAATACAGAGGGGTCCAAACGTCTCGATCCATTTTTTGAAAGCATTGACTGTTCATGACTGTTACATGTTATTTGTCAGATGTCTGTGAACAATCTTCAGTACAGTTCAATCTGTACCCCTTGCATTTCGAGGCATTGCTCCCAGCATTGGACTGTTGCTTTAAACACATTACGCAGATGGCGTGATGTAATAGCTGTACTGCTTCGTAAATGCGTTCCCGTAAATGAGGAAGATCACGAACCTTAGTCTTGTACACATGGGACTTGATAAAACCCCCACGCAAAAAATCAAGTGGGGTTAAGTCTGGTGAGCGCGGTGCCCACATTCTTGGCGCAGCTCTGCCGATCCAGCGACCCGGAAATGTTGCATTGAGATAGGCACGCACACACAGAGCGAAATGCGGTGGAGCAACATCTGCTGAAAGACAACAGAGTGTAAAACACCATCCCGCGTAAGCTGTGGTTCTAGAAATTGTTCAAGCATGTCCAAGTAGGTGATTCCAATGACTGTGAGTTCTTGAAACATGAATGGACCGTACAGTTTTGTTGCTGTTACACCTAGCCATACATTAATTTTTGGTGTATCTCGTTGCCATTCGTATGTAGCATTAGGTTGCTCGTCGGCCCATATTCGACAGTTATGCCTATTTACACGACCACAAATGTGGAATGTAGCTTCGTCACTGAAAAAGATATTGTTCATTAGATTTTCATTAGCAACATGAAGCAAATCATGGCACATAGCCTGACGGGCAGCATAATCTTCCTGTTCCAAGTGATGTAGCACTTGCAGATGGCATGCACGTTTGTTGAGTTTAAACCTCAAAACCCTCCAGACTGTTGTCCTGGAAATGTCCAGTTCGTTACTGAGCCTACGAGTTGACGCGCCTGGACTGCGTTCATTTGCGTGCTGAATACGTCCAACATAATTTGCAGAGGTATGTGGTCTGCCTGAACGTTTTTCATCAAGAACACTTCCTGTTCGTCTAAATTTGTTCACCAACATCCGGATATTGGCTCTAGTAGGTGCTAGTTTGAGAAACTTTCGTTCAAATACCTTCGTTCATAGCTTACCAATCGCAATCGCGCGGAAACAACTGTTATTCTTTCTTCAATGGTCAGCATACTTCGTGATGAACCTGAAAAAAACTAAGAAAATATTAATTTAATGGAAATGGATCGATACTTTTGGACCACCGTGTATAGTTACCGATATTTTAAAATGTTTATATATTTAATGTAAACGGCGACGTTTAAAAAAACAAATCAGAAATGTGCGGTTATGTTTATTCATTGCAACTTGATCATATTATTTATGTATTTAATTAATTAAAATAAAACTTCAAGTTTTATTTTCATTTCATTAAATACATATGGATTTTCATCAAGTAAATGCCAAATCAATTGATTATATTATTTATTGCCAAATAAGATCGCAATCAGCTATAACCCACCAAAATTGCAATTTTGTAAGAATATATTCTAGTGGAGAAAAAATGAAACATATCAAACAGTATATTATGACCAACATTATAGGTTATTACTTATTTTTTCAGGAACCAACTCAGTAAAATCATTATTTAAAAACACAAGTATTGAGCACACAATTATTAAATGCGTTGTTCAAAGGAATCTCTTCATTATTTGCTATATTAAATGTATTTGTTGGAGAGTCAGTCATTACAAAATAATGCTCTGACCTGTTTAGAATATTAAAAAAAGGAGAAACTTTCTTTATTTTGGTAAACAGAATCCGATAAATAGTGAGATGAAACACGACTGACATTGGTTGTAAAATAAAATTCATTGAAACGTGATTGGTCATTTGCTCCCATTTAGGGCATGAGTTAAATAGTCATCATAACCATCACCTTCATGGATTAAACCTCATAAAGCTTGTTTCGGTCTCATTCTTTGAGTCCATCTTATCTTCGGTCTTCCACATTTCTTCTGTCCTTTGGGTTGTTCATCAGTTTTGGTATCGGTCGCCTTTCATTCTTTGTTAGGCTGATTTATTCACATATTAAATTGTTTGCTTATTTTACTTGCTTCCTTGCAGGTCTCAAAGAGTGCGAGGAGTAGGACATGGTACGAATGTGGAATGAAAGAGAGTTATGGAAACTTATGTTGGAAAACTAGAGGAAAAGAGCCCAATAGATAGGCGAAGAATGAGATGAGACAATAACATTAACCGTGGTTTCCATCCATCCATAGTAATTCTGCCCGAGGGCAGGTCTTTCACTGCAATCATAGCATTTTCATGCTATGCTTCGCAGCTTTACTAGGGAATTGTAGGTGTGGTAGCTTCCCGTTGTTTTCCACACCGGTGAAGGATGATGATAATGGTAAGGATGATGATGATGGCCATATGATTTCGGGGACCGTTTGGGCCTTAAAGTTTTCCTGACATTTGTCTTACAGGTTAGGAAAAAAAACCCGATTAAAACCTCACCCAAAAAAACTGCCCCGACCGGGAATCGAACCCGGGCCCGCTGCGTGACAAGGCAGCACGCTACCTCGAGAACACAGCGGTGGACAACCATGGTTTGAGGGAGGTATTTTGCAAAATGTTAGTTCAGGATAGGAATGTACGGAGAACTTACGTCCACGTGGCCATGAACCTCCGAGTTCGATAGTGATAGTGAGTTAGTTAATGGATTTACATACATAGATACTGCTTTACTGAAATACTGTATTGTTGTATATTTGGACAGCGTTATGCAACAACCGCTATCCGCCAATTATGTTATTTTCGAGAAAAATACGTTTTTGCGCGATAGTGCGTTTTCTCGTACTTACCAGCAATGGCGACCATTATTGAAAGTTCAACATCTTACATTTCGGTGTTGCCTACCTAAATAACTATACTGTAATATTACATTTACACCCACGTGCGGGAAGTAAAACCACTGCTCTCTACGTATACTACGTACAATGTATATATAAAAATATCTAAAAGGTAGTGTTAATATACATTATACGAAACAAAATCACTGGATATTAAATGAACTGAACTTTATTTGAAACAATATAAAACAATAAATACGAACTAGCGGTAATGTTATCAATAATTGTTCTCAAGGCCTCCTGTTGTTTCAACCAATAAACATTGCCCACACTGTTAACGTTAGTCAATTATTTATAATGAACGCAAATATTTCCAACAAATATGTTATTATTTTATTATTGTTTATTATTTTGAAAACACCATCGCGCAAAAGAATAATGTACAACGCACGTTTGTGAAGTGTTTTACAGAATCTCGGTAATTAAAAACCTCGCTATCGCTCGGTTTTTAAACATTTTCCCTCGATTCTGTAAAAAACCACTTCCCAACCTCGCATCGTAATATACTATTAAAGTTTGTCTCAAGTTCACTATTTATTGTAGCGCCAAACAAGTTATTTTCTTTGTTTGACAGTTATACATCAACAATATAAGAACGGGAACATTTGGCGCTTAACTGCATGATGCATAATTTAGATTAACATTTATCAAGAACTGGTTTCATACCCGTTTGTTGCAAAACACAGAATCTCTGATAGGACTGATGGAGTTTACATTTTCTTTAATAATGAAGCTATATTTAAAAAATTGGCGTTAAAATTGTGCATACACTTACTTCATGAGCCAGTGCAACAGACGGCATCAAATTATCAATTTTAAATGGCGCTTAGCCGGTTGATGCATATATTGTCCATCTAATTTGTTTATTTATTTAATTACAATAACTTTTTAAATTGTATTATTTGTATACGCTTCAACATCGCGTCTAGAATATTTCATTGTATCCGATTACTAACTAAAACTCACTGTATTACAGTCTCTCTATAATAGTTGTCCAGCGGTTAGCTTCTTTCCGTGCAGCTGCTATATAGAATTAAACAGATTCCGACTACTGCCACTATAATAATTCCGCATGTTAATCATTGTCAAGCATTGTCGCGAGGCGCCCCGCTTTTATATAAACTGACAACCATCATAGTGAGGCGATAATACTATCGAACCCGTAAGTTCATGACCGCACGGACATACTTTCTTATCCTGAGCCAATATTTTTCTACCACCTCCTGTATAATCTATTTTCTTTAAATCACGATTGTCATTCTCCCACTTCATGCTTGGTCTACCTACTAGATGTTTTCCTCTGGTTTTCGTACAAGGAGTTTCTATGCCCCTCTAACATTCCCCATTCGTGCCACATGTCTTGCCCATCGCAGTCTACGAGCCTTAACTATTCTTACTATATCAGGTTTCCCATGAAGATCACGTAGCCCATTGTTACGGAGTCTTCTCCACTCTCCTGACCATTTCTCTTTGGTCCAAAAATTGTCTAAGAACTTTATTCTCAAATACTCGTAACCTTTTTTTTCTCCCATAAAGTAAGAATCCATGTTTCACATCCAAATAATATAACTTGGAGAATTACAGTATGGTATATTTTCAATGTTGTCCGCCGCTGTGGTCTCGAGGTAGCGTGCTGCTTTGTCACACAGCGGATCCGGGTTCGATCCACGATCGAAACAGTTTTTCTGGGTGAGGTTTTTATCGGGGTTTTTCCTCAAAGACAAATGTCAGGAAAACTTTAAGGCCCAAACGGTCCCCGAAATCATATGGCCATCGCAATCATCATTCATATTCATCTTAGATTAAGCTTAGGATTAGGGACTCTCCTGGCGCACCACTATCATCATCGGGGCAACGTAATCCCGCCTTCCAGGCGCCCCTACCTCAGAAGTGGGTTACAAGTATGCCATGCCAGGAGAGAACACCAGGAATGTCGAAAGTCAGCCTGGGGCATTTGCAAAAAAAAATTAAATGTAATGTTTTTTAGAGAAGTTGGGGTGACAGAAGTGCCTGTAATGCATAAAAGCACGGATTTCCAGAATTGAGCCTATATTTAATTTCATCGTGGAACTCATTCCTGTTTGTAATTATTGTTCCCTAACATTTGAACTCAGCCCTTCAAAATTTCCTTCGTTTGTCATCTATTATCCATTTCCATTATAATTACAATGCATCCAGTACACTGTACGTTTCTTTTATTGAGTTTGTCATGCTTTTTTTACGTATGTTCACTGAATTGATGATTGATGTCATTGATGATGTATTATGAATTGCTGGTTACAATCAAATACGTTCTGACAAAAAAAAAAATGTCAACACACCACAAGCCTTGACGAACGAGGAAATATAAGACAAATACCAACCTGGTTGGTCGGCTTCAGTATTTGAACGCTGTACTCCCAATACGAGTTTCATATGCTATCCTCAAAGCCAAGTTGCTAATCACTGATGTGTTCATAAGCATGATTTCCTCATTTATTAAACATTCGTCTGAATTTTTAACATAGTCTATTTCCTATACATAATGCCCTTGAATGTTTAAGTGAATCTTCCCCCATTCGCGTCCTCTCTCATTCTGTCTCTCCGCCATATATTACGTGTAATTAATTCCAATTCTTTGTACTTATTTGAATTTTATTTGTTGTGAAAAATGTTCTACTTTTTTGCTAGAATTTTTTTGCATTTTATAAATGTGTGAATTATATTGGTAAATGAGTACAAGGTGTGGTCACGAGCGGCGCTACATGTCATTTTGCTGATCGCATTCTGCAGTGTGCGTCGCGCTTTGCTCACAGCTGGTGCCCAGGGTCGTACCCCGCCGGGCGTCCGTGTATGTGTAATGTGTAACATGTGATTTATTCCAAGTTTATATACAAGGCGTACTGCATTGTGTTAAAACCAGTCATGTGCTCGCTGTTGCAAACGATTCGTATATGACTCGGAAATGGATAAACATACTGGTGTTTTAAGTGCTATTTATGACTATTGCACCCCAATTTCTGTGCACGTTGGTAATAATAAGTTTTTATAAAAAACTCGTAAGGTTGCTAAAAATTCTTAATGCAGTAAGGCACAAATCACAATGGTTAGGTTTTTACATTGATGGAGTATCAATAAAGTTTCACTGTATCATTATACTCACCCCTAATATTATTTATTATTAACGTCATAGGGAATAGTACCAGTATTACAATCTGGACCATTTATCTGGCCAGAGGCTTTAGTGATGATATGTATAGTACAAAGCTCACTGTTCCTTTAGTATCGGTACGTTTGAAGTCGTCTTATTTCTGCTACGAAAATAATATCATAGGTGAGATCTTCTGCCTGAAAATGTATCATGGATGTGCCTATGGTGAAACAAGACAAAAAAAATCACCATCTTGGAATTTTCTCTCCCCCCCCCCAAAAAAAATTCTGCTTTGGCAGGGATCGAACCCGCTATCTTCGTGTCCGGACGTTGGTTAAAACTTTGAAGTAGCCTATATGACCTTGATCGTAAGTTATTGGTGGATGAAGGACGTGCAATATGTTATCTTTTATGAAGTACTGACTTTATCATCTTTAGTTATGTATTTGGCAATATAAGTTCATTGCTTCGCAATATTTAGAAGCGTTATTTTCAGATATTGATTCATTATTGGAAAATTACATATTTTCGTGGTATAAAATACGCGAGAAATATATAATTACTTATGTGTACATGCTCATATTTCTGTCATCCGAAGTAGGAATCGATTTACTTAAGAAAAATATTTGCATTAGCAAATAATTTATTAAGGTACTACATACTAACTTCATGTCACCCTATACCGGCTGATAGACCTATGCCTTTTGCACCATGGAATGCCATGTAAAACTAATCAATCTTCTTTTTTTATTAATTAATTTTTACTATTCTTGGTAAAATGCCCTGATGTATTCACTCATCCTTCTCTAAATCTTATTGGAAGGATATAAATCCTGTATTCAGTCTAACCACTCTATCTCGTGTCCTTAGGGTGAGGACATTATTACACTTCCCTCTGTATATCTCATCCATTAAAGGGTTACATTTATCACCATCTTTCTATCAGTAATGCCAAATATGAAAATTCCCCCTATAAGACATTGGGTAGAAGTATTGATAAATGTTAATACTATTTGTATTAAATAAAGGATAAAAATATTAATTGTTAAAAATACTATTTGTGAGATTTTTTCTGAAATATGGTAAAGTACGGTAGTCTCTGACTTAGGGTGGAAGAGAATTCCATGTTCTATCAAGATAAACTATAAAATATTTTGAGTGTAGAAAGTGTGATGAGGAGGGATATAAAGGACACTATGCTGACGGGATAGTGTGCCAATTATTTAATATAAAATAACTATTAAATTCACACTCATGTTAACATTAAATTGACTATTTAACTCATGCCCCAAATGGGAGTCAATGACCAATCACGTTTCAATGATTTCTGTTTTACAACCAATCAGAGTCGTGTTTCACCAAATATTTATCAGTGTTATAATTACCATATTAAAAAAAGCTCCTCCTTACAATATTGCGTTCCTTTGGCAATAAATAGTATGATCTGGTTGCAGTGATAAACAAAAGAAGCAGTAGAAGCGTACCTATCGTTTCTCATTTGTTTTCAAACATCGCCGTTTACATTAAATATATAAATATTTTAAAATAACTATAGTTAAATAATGATTTGTGAGTAAACAGCTTAATTTTATTCGTTAAATAGTCCTAACAAATGCCACTCTTGATTTCCAAATTCTCTAGATAAATTCACTCCTCACTTCGTGAGTCGTGAATTTATCGATAATTTGGAAATCACTCGTGGCATTACTTATGATAATCCATAAGCCTACACTTAAATTCGAAGTGTATCCTCTCTCCACTTACCGTATCGTAAACTACATCTTTGTTTGTATTTCTAACGAGTTTCATCTACTCTTTGTCCACCGCTGTGGTCTCGAGGTAGCGTGCTGCCTTGTCACGCAGCGGGCCCGGGTTCGATCCCCGGTCGGGGCAGTTTTTCTGGGTGAGGTTTTTATCGGGGTTTTTCCTCACCTGTAAGACAAATGTCAGGAAAACTTTTAAGGCCCAAACGGTCCCCGAAATCATATGGCCATCATCTTCATCATCATCATCCTTATCATTATCATCATCACCATCATCCTTCACCGGTGTGGAAAGCAACGGGAAGCTACCACACCTACACAATTCCCTAGTAAAGCTGCAAGCATAGCATGAACATGCTATGATTGCAGTGAAGGACCTGCCTTCGGGCAGAATTACTATGGATCATCTACTCTGATCTGTTCTTGTGATATAATGGCTGCCATACTCCTTCGTATCCGAAGTTCGCCATTTAAAACGAGGGTTGATGGATTTTTTCGGATGAGAAATAAAATAATGGGTATCGTGTGGTAGATTTCCGACACATATATAGAAACTAAATCCTATATAATATACCTATGATAAAATGTTGTTGGTCCTTTCACATCCATGCACTGCAGGAGTGTACAGGAGTGTTTATGCAATATATTAAAATGAATGAATGTTTGTTTGTTTGTTTGTACTTTATGCGGGGGCCATACCGTTGATCCCATTGTCATGGGGCTTTTTGCAAAATGTTCAGGATTCCCGGGGATGAACATAGGCTATAAGAGAGTTGTGAAACTCAATTACAACACCCTTAAAAATCGCCCTTTGTAGTGGAAAACGTGAAAAAAGTAGCTCTTTGGACGCTTAAATGGCTTACGCTGCCTAAACCATAACAAATACACAAAATTAATGTAGACCCTACACAGAATTGAATATCTCAAAAAAGCTCTACAAAAAAGTCCGCGACAGCATATGATTATCTCTTACGGATAACTCACAATAACAATTTTTATCTTTCGTTGATGCCAAGAAGATCGAGACAAGTACTTAGATTCCTGTGCAAGCATAGCAGCACATGGTGGATATTCTTTTACGGATAACTCACAATAACGAATTTTGTCTTTTAGCTCATTTATGCCAAGAAGATCGGGATAAGTAGATTTCCGGGCAACGCCAGATAATCAGCACGGGGTATCAAAAAACATAAATTATAATTAGTTTTCCTTTTACTTACATAAAAGCACATTAATTTTCATTAATTTAGGCGTAGCAGCGCACGCCGGGTATTAGCTAGTATATATATAATCAGTATTTTTGCCCGAGGACAGGTCTTTCACTGCAATCATGATTTTCAGTTTTACTAGGGAATCATACTAAATGTCAAAAATATAGTTATAACATCTAAATATACAAGCGTTACTGCTATAAAGTAAATATTCTCTTTAAATATGCTTACTTGTTATAGTGGCCACTAGATGGTAGTTGGAACTATATCTCGATACCTCTCGTGTAAATTGAGAATGCTATTTAGCCTATATAAGAAAGTCCCGCTCCGTAGCCGAGTGATTAAGGCAGGAAACCTTGGCGCAGAGCTACGGGACTTGCACTGGTTCGAGTCTCCATGGGGAAGAAATTTTCTCGTGGTATTTCGGCCAGTATGGGACCGGTGCCCACCCACCATCGTGAGGCATTTGGGCAGCTACAATAAGTAGCGGTTCCAGGTTGAAAAAATCAGCTATAACGGCTGGGGGACTTGACATGCTGACCACATGTCACCCCTATACTGGCTGGATGATCATCTACCTCTGTGTCTGCACATGTGGATGTGAGGCCGGCTGGTAGGCTAAGGCCCTTCTAGACCTGTCGCGCTTGGAGGAATATATATAAAGAAAAATAAATGTTTGTGTTAGAATTCCTGAGTAGCTCAGATGGTTAGAGCGCTAAACGTTCAGAGTTTAGAAACTCGGGTTCAAATCCCGACTCAGACATTTATTTTTTTTATATACATAGTTTTAAGAAGATCAGCTGGAAAATCTAGAATGGATAGAATACGAAATAAAGAAATAAGGGAAATTATGGGTGTACAAGAGAAGCCGGACATCATAGACATTATAGAAAAGAAAAGATTGCAGTGGTATGGTCATGTCAAAAGAATGCCAGAACAAAGATTGCTAAAAATTGTTATGGAATGGATCCCAATGGAAAGGAGGAAGAGAGGAAGACCGAAGAAAACTTGGATAGAAGAGGTACAAGCAGGTATGAATATCAGAGGAATGGAGGAAGATCAATGGATGGACAGAGAGGAATGGCGTTTGGTTTCCGGAAGACGGCGGCAGCTGCTATGATACCTGATGATGATATATATATATATATATATATACCATGCAGTCTAGAGATCCAATAATATATATATATATATATATATATATATATATATATATTGAATCTCTAGACTGCATGGTATTTCTATGAAGCCCATTAGTATAAACCTGAACAAATTTTCTCATTTGTATGGGTTTAGGAATTAGAGCTGTTCTTCTTTACGTCGCGACACTTGTTCACTCTATTATCCATATCGATCTTATTTACCATAAATTAAATAAAGGTGCGAGGTACGTATCTCAGTAACTCATTGATAGTGATAAAGTGTTGACGCAAACGTTAGAGCTCGAAATTAAATCCCATATAAGGTATTTTTTAAGTCAACTAGAATATAATCCATGTAAAGATCAGGCTGATATCTAGTGTTGCGTTATCAGTGTACAGTTTTATAACCGCTCATAAAATTGGACAATATTGAACGTGTGTGTCACCTTGACTTTTATAGCTTATTACTTTATTAGGTTCCTTTATATGTTTTCTTTACTAAGTGCGTATGATAATTTTGCAATAGCAGGTTCATACCATTAGCATAATCTCAAGAGAGGAATTGCACGTCAAACGAGATTTGAACCACAGAGTTTCAGCTTTGTGCACTGGCGCCCTAGCATTGGGATGCTGAGGCACATCAACCGTAAAATGCTCAAATTCTTCTTCCTCTATAACCTCTTGAATCCCCCCCCCCAATCAAACCGTATTAATATTTTATCAAAGCTGCACCGATTGCATGGATCAGTGTTATTGGGGTTTCGCCAACTAATTTAATAAATTAAAAAAAAAAATATTAGTGATGTGATTTTATTCCAGTGGAACCCATGTCCGCGTTTCTTGACGGTTGTATTTTGACGTTGAAAGATCGTCACTCTTTTGACCAAAGTATTTTTTTCCTCTGGCTTATCACCTTCGACCAGTCCGGCATGGGTTACCCTGTCGGCAGCAATGCTACCGCCGGCATAGCTCTAGGATCATTTAAGCACGAAAACCACTCCACCGGGACATGTGGCACGAATGGGGAATTAAAGACGTGCATGGAAGCTTCTTGTAGGAAAACCAGTGGGAAAACGCCCAGTTGGTAGACAAAAAATGAGGTGGGAAAATAACAATCAAGATTTGAGGCAAGTAGATTATACAGGGAATGATTGGAAAACATTAGCTCAGGATAGGGATGTATGGAGAGCTTATGTCCGCGCGGCAATGAACCTACGGGTTCGATAGCGTCAGTGAGTTAGTTAGTGATGTGATAAATTATTGCTTTCAGAGTTCTTATCTATGGGTTGTAGTTAACGTGTTAAGGAGATTATTTAACTCATGTCGCAAATGGTAGTCAATGACCAATCACGTTTCAATGAATTCTGTTTTACGCCAATGACAGTTGTATTTCACCTCGCTCTTTATCGATGTCTCTTTATCAGCTCCTGCTTTTGTGATAAAGAAAGCTCCTCCTTTTTTAATATTCTGAACAGGTTAGACCATTATTTTTCTCCAACAAATACATTGAATATAGCAAATAATGAATAGATTCAGTGATTTTACTGAGTCGTTTATTCAAAATATAAATGATTAACCTGTAATGTTGATTATAATAGTTTGATGTGTTTCATTATTTCTCCACTAGAGTGCATTCTTACAATATTGCGATCCTATTTGGCAATAAATAATATGATCGAGTTGCAGTGAATATACATAACCTCACATTTCTAATTTGTTTTCAAAGATCGCCGTTTACATTAACTATATACACATTTTAAAACATCGGTAACTATATTCAAATAATTATTTTTTAGTAAAGAGCTTAATTTTATTCATTAAATAGTCCTAACAAATTCCACTCTTGATTTCCAAATTCTCTAGATAAATTGGAAATCACTCGTGGCATTACTTATGAAAATTTTGCGTATTAACTGGGATTTCTCAATACAGACATTTACATATTTAAGCAACTGACACACCAGTAGGCCTATTAAGCTCTTAAGATGTCCAGCTTTATGCTCCCCACGGTTTTCATATCTTTAGAGAATGTTGTATTCACTGCTAGGTCAAAATTTGAACCACAGTCTCCATTTTTACACACTTGTACTGAGCTACAATTGTCCACCGCTATGGTCTCGAGGTAGCGTGCTGCCTTGTCACGCAGCGGGCCCGGGTTCGATCCCCGGTCAGGACAGTTTTTCTGGGTGAGGTTTTTATCGGGGTTTTTCCTCACCTGTAAGACAAATGTCAGGAAAACTTTAAGGCCCAAATGGTCCCCGAAATCATATGGCCATCATCATCATCATCCTTCACCGATGTGGAAAGCAACGGGAAGCTACCACACCTACAATTCCCTAGTAAAGCTGCAATGTATAGCATGAAAATGCTATGATTGCAGTGAAAGACCTGCCCTCGGGCAGAATTACTATGGATGGATGGAACTACAATTCCCCGAATTACCTTATAACTAAATGATTGAAATTCTATTCACAACTGTTTTCCGCAGCCGCTTTAGTTGAGGGTGCTCCAGTTGGATGGGTGCTTCGAGATCGATGGATTTTTATGTCCTTGATACCGTACTGTTCTGGTTGACTAGTGGTTATCGTGCTCGCTTCTAATGCCGAGATTTCCGGGTCAACCCCTGCTTGGGTTTATGGATTCAAGAGCATGAAATTCATGAGCATGGCTTCCTTCCGAAGGGAGGTCTGGTGGATTTCTTTTATTAATCAAACCTTTTTAATTAATAATGAAAAAATAATAATAAAAATTTTATTATTTCTTTCCCTTCTATCTTTAGGGGGCTTAGGCGTAGATTTAAGGTACGTAAAAGTCTCAAGTTGAAATAAGTGGCCTCTGTGCAAAACGTACCGGCTCTTTCACACGCAAATTTGAACTGCGACGCTAATGAATTTAGCCGTTAAGGTGCATCGTTAAATAAAATACTAACCCGCGAGTAAAAACTTTGAGTTTGATTTATTTTGGTCTTGGCCCGTGTCGTAAATATGCGGCACGTAAAAGAACCAGAGGCCTCAAGTAGGAGGCCTCTGTGCAAAATTTGTTGGCCCTTTCATATCCAGTTTTAATTGTGACACCAATGTTATTTACTTACTTACTTACTCACTGGCACTATCGAACCCGTAGGTTCATGGCCGCACGGACATAAGCTCTCCATACATCCCTATCCTGAGCTAATGCTTTCCAATCATTCCCTGTATAATCTACTTCCCTCAAATCATAGTTAATGTTATTCTCCCACCTCATTCTTGGTCTACCAACTGGGCGTTTTCCCTCTGGCTTTCCTACAAGAAGCTTCCATGCAAGTCTTTCATTCCCCATACGTGCAACATGTCCCGCCCATCGCAGTCTACGAGACTTAAAACTAACTCCATAAGAATATGAATTATTGCTTCTAGACTAGCCGTCTGTTGGTTATGTGGTAGCCAATCTTCGAGAAAATTTCGCACATAGCTTGGATTGGTCCACGCATCTTTTGATTTACGCGCTTGTGCTCTATCATTGAGCTTCTAATGACTATTTAACTCATGCCCCAAATGGGAGTTAATGACCAATCACATTTCAATGATTTCTATTTTACAACCAATCAGAGTCGTGTTTCACCAAATATTTATCAGTGTTATAATTACCATATTAAAGAAAGCTCCTCCTTACAATATTGCGTTCCTTTGGCAATAAATAGTATGATCTGGTTGCAGTGATAAACAAAAGAAGCAGTAGAAGCGTACCTATAGTTTCTCATTTGTTTTCAAACATCGCCGTTTACATTAAATATATAAATATTTTAAAATAACTATAGTTTAATAATGATTTGTGAGTAAACAGCTTAATTTTATTCGTTAAATAGTCCTAACAAATGCCACTCTTGATTTCCAAATTCTCTAGATAAATTCACTCCTCACTTCGTGAGTCGTGAATTTATCGATAATTTGGAAATCACTCGTGGCATTACTTATGATAATTTCCTCACTAGGCCCAAGTAATTCTCTGTTCCATAGATTTCATTACATGTCTAAATTACACTACGCATTTCATTTTTCTGTTCAATGTGAGTGAGATATATAGAAGTGAAGTTACATAAATGCCCCAGGCCTATTTTAAGTTTGGGTTCCTTGAAGTAAATATAATCAAAATATTTTATAGATAGAGTAAGAATTATACGAGGAAAATTGTACCAAAATATTAAATCGCAATAGCAAAATATGAAACTTTTGCCATAAATATATTAAGTTCCATTTTTAAAATTGTATTACCGGTATATACTTTCATTTATGTATTTATCTATTTATTTATTTATTTAAAGAACTTTATATGTGTACATACCAGCACATAAATGAGACATTACACCATGATTTGTAGCTCAAGAAATCATAATATTCACTGTATTTCGATTTTAATTAGCTCTTTAATTAATTGTGTCCCAATAGAAAATATCATGTTCATGATTTTAAGCAAATTTAATGAATTAATATTGGAAGATTATATATAAACATAATCTATTACATTTTTGTAATGATATTTAAGTATGCATTCCAAACAACATTTACAAGAAATAAAACATAGGAACCAAAACAAACAGCCTTTCATGATATGTATAGCACCGACAAAATCTAGACTAGGGTTGAGTTTGGCATGATTGCTATTTACATTGCATAAAGATATTGGACACCAGGACATGAACAACAGCATTAAATTGTCAAATTTGATCACAATTATAATTTTTTCTAAATTTTTTGGTAGTAGACTGCAACATCTGACAGAATTGTTTTGTACGATAGAAAGTACGCTCCACATTATTTCAATGTAGGCTACATTCGGTAGTTCGATTTTAGTGTCAGTAATGTTGGTCATACCTTCAAGAATTTTTGCTAATTTCACAAATTACGGAGTAAGATCTGTTTTTCCCAGCAGATTTAATGAAAATGAATTTTTTAAAATATTTTTAATTGATTAGTATGTTAAATAATTTTTTTTTATTTATTAAAAATAACAGCTACTTGTTCTGTATAGGATATCACTTATTTTAAAAGTTTATGTTAGGCATATGAAATCTTCATTAAAATATGAGCACTTCGTCAAAATATTATGATATTTTTACTTCCGTTCGATTCTATACATCATAAAATGTAAAAATGTTTCGTCTCGAGACTCTCTGACTGATAATTTATTACTGAAATCTACACACTTCCTCGCTCTGCTTAACATTTTAGGTAGTAAATGTTTCCTCACAAAATAATATACGTTTATATACACGTTATTCGTATATTACTTTATAATTATATTGAGCAGTAGCTTTATTTACACATAATAGACTTCTTCTCCGGCTTTCCCCCACTTATAGGTTTGCCGTCTTCAGTTTCCATTTATCTCTATCATTCCAATCTCCCTCTTCCAAATTCCTATCATCCATTATGGTTCTGACGTAGGTTTTCCATTTCCATCATGATCTGCCACGTTTATTTCTTCCAGGGGGTGACCATTGGTATATATTTTTTGGTCATCTTTCATTTTCCATTCTTTGTACATGGACATACCATTTAAGCGTTTGGTTTTCAATCGTCTTAACAACAGATGTGGTGACATTCATTTCTCTCCAAAGAAATTCATTTCTTATTTTATCCTGTCATGTTTTTGGAGGCTTCTTCTAAAACAATCAAATTCAACTGTTCTAATTTTATTCTTTTGTAATTCCGTCAAAGACAAAGTTTCACTTCCATATGACAAAATATTCTGTATTATGCTCTTATAAATTTTCATTTTAGTCTCCTTTGTAATATTTTTGTTCCAAATTATTCCATGTAATGTCTTAGTTGACATCATTAGCGTCGCATTTTTAAGTTTAGGCGTGAAATGTGCGAAACATTTTGCTCATAAGGCCTCTTATTTCAGGTTTGAGATTCTTATACGTTCTCTAAAACAGCAACACAGTACCCGTGGCTTTACTTACCTTCCGAAAAAAGAAAGAAAATAAGAAAAACGCTCAGAATTTTTATGTCCTTAAAAGTCCATCCATTCGGCTACATTTAGATCCGCAAACGACATACGAACGTGAAATGGTATTTTTCTATCCAAGGTAGGTTTTAGCACAACTTTAGTCAACTGATCCGAAATTAAATTATCATTAACTCAAAGAAAAGCAGACAATTTAATTTACGAATTTTAACAAAGTATACAGAATGAAATGTTTATTCAATTTCATATTTCGTATACGGTAACAATATGAGGCTAAAACGGATCATTATAAAGTAATTCAACGAATAACCTATGTGTAAATACATTATTCTCTGAGAAAACCATATATTCTTGCCCCAAAATCAGGAACTCGTACTTAAAATCTGCCCAATTATATTACATAATCTTGCAAGTCACAGTATACACCAGAAATGTCAAAGCAAACGCATTTGTACGACCATGAAGGCAGTCACAGACAGTAGGCGCTCAATGTTAGGAAGACGAAGTAAACAGTAGGGAGGTACGTAAACATTGGATAGCAATCAGCACTAGGAGAGGAAATCGTACAAAAGCTTAGATGGAATATAATCTAAATTACAGGTTTATAAAAACCCAACTTCTTTTCTACACATTTTTTAGAAAAATAAGAAGTAGTTGTGTAGTTTTAATTTAGGCTAATTTTTAAATCAGTAACACAATTTATTGACAAATAAATAATAATTACATTATAATCTAACTTAAGTATTTTTGACGTCCAGTTGTATATTTTCAATCTTCGCTGTCAATATGTAATGTTTATGATTGTGTACCAATTGCGATATATTTGGGAAATACTAGTAGCAGAAGCAAATCATTAGCACTGATCTCAGATACTGTACGGTCAACCTAGCTCGCGTTTCGATACTGAAAATAATTGTGCGCATTGAACATTCCAGCCACTTTTCATTACATAAAAATAATTCCCGTTCACAATTAAATGTGTCATTTTATATATCATATCGTGCGTATATCCATAGCTTGCACTTTGTACAACTCTTCTACAGTGGTTTGTCTACTGAATATTAACATCCAACTAAGCGAAGGCGACCAGCCTCGTGGGCTAGTGATCAGCGTTTCTGACTACAGTTCAAGAGGTCCCGGGTTCGATTTTTGGTCAGCCCATAGGAACTTTTTCTTAATTCCTGTGGTTGCCCATGGTCTGGAATTTAGGTTAAGGACTCTCCTGGCCCTTCCTTATCATTTATCACCGCCATGTCATCGGGGTAACGTAACTCTGCTTTCCAGGTGCCCCAACTTAATAAATTAATTACAGTTCCGCCAATACCAGGAGAGGGAGCAGAAATGTCATAATCTCATAAAAGACAACCTGGCGGCATTGCTAAAAAAACTAAGGCTATGCTTTAATAGAGCCATGGACACGCGTAGTTCTCAAATACGTGCCGGCGCCTGATGTACACCGTACTGGAGCCAGATTATCATAATACAGTAAACGTCGATAAGACACGCTCCTTTTTTTACCCTATCCCAGTACATGCAGTCGCCTTATAAAATACGACTCATATGTTACTCTTCTTCTTCTTCTTCCTTTCATGTGATAAACCTAGCGGTTTGTTATGGCCTCAATCCAACGTTTGAAGGGTCTGCCCTATTGTCCAATGCCTGGTGGCTGGTAATTTAAGATTTGACATGGTATTCTTGTTCTGCTCATCTTCTTACGTGAGATTTCCAGTTGTTTCTGCATTTTTCCACATATCCCGTGATTGATTCTGTTTGTAATTCTTTGAGAATCTCAGAATCCCTTTTATGGTCTGTTCTTGAGTAATCTGCAGTACGTCTCATAAATTTCATTTCTGCCGCAGTTAGTCTTTATTCATCTACACTGCGAATTGCCCAGGCCTCACTGCCATAACATTGTATGGGTCTGGCCAGTGTTTTATAAATTCTAGTTCGTGTGTGTTGCTGTACTGTGTTTGGTTTGAAAATATTATTTATAATTCCTGTTACGTTAAATTTTATAATTTTTTGACTAAAATCTTTTTCCTCTTCGTATGTAACTTGGTATCCGAGGTAGTTAAATGTGTTAATTTGTTCTAATATTTTATTATTGATAATAATTTTACTGCGAATTGGGTCTTTTCCTAGGAAAGCCATGACTTTAGATTTTTCTGTAGAGATTTCCATGTTGTAATTTATTGCAATTTGGTGAAACGAGTGGACTGAACGTTGTACGTCATCTTCAGAATTCGCTATAAACACATTGTCATCTGCAAATATTAGGGTGTCTAAATTATATAATCTGTTAAGTGGTATACTGCCATGTGATTGTAGTCTCCATTGTTTAATAATTGAGTTCATGTATATTATGAAAAGCATTGGTGAAAGACCACATCCTTGTCTAACTCCTTGATTAATTGGTCTGCATTCAGATATTTTATTTTCAATCTTAACTTGGATGTAATTATCCTTATAAATATATATAGCTTTTATCAGTTGGTCTGGGATTCCATCATATTTGAGGATTTCTAATAAATTGTTTCTATTTACTTTGTCAGATATCTTCTTCAAGGCATATATTCCTCATATTGCATATAATATGTTTTAACCGTGCAATATTTTCAATTCTCCATTATTGGAACGTAAACTTCAAGATGCATTATGACTTACCTATATTATTTGATGTACTCATATCATTATCAACAAGATTACAATATTTACTATGTGATTACGGTAATTCCACATTATAGATAAAGAACTGTTGGTATCAGGTGTAGGTGTTCTTTAGACCGTTTTTGGTTCTGAGCTCTCATACAGAATGATCAAAAGTTCCGGACTAGCACATCATCATGAGTACAGTTAGCAGCGTAGAGGACGCTATCAAATATTCACTGCATTCAGCATGCGACCGTCTTATTCACTGTGATAACATGCGGGAGAGCTGCCTTGAAACAAATGTCACGCAGTCTAGCTGCATAATCTTACATCGAGTCTTGGCGAACGGCTAAATCCTTGCCCGGTACGGTCGAAAAAAATTAATAAAGTTCTTAGGAAAAGTTTTGGACCAAAGAGAGATGAGTAGACAGGTGAATGTAGAAGACTACATAACAGTGAACTACGTGGTCTTTATGGGAAGCCATATATAATAAGAACAGTTAAGTCTCGTACACTGCGATGGACAGGAAATGTGGCACGAATGGGGAATCAAAGACGGCTTGTAGGAAAAACCAGAGGGAAGACGCCCAGTTAGTAGTCCAATAATGAGGTGGGAGAATAAAGTTAACTATGATTTGAAGGGAAGTAGATTATACAGGAGATGATTGGAAATTATTAGCTCAGGTTAGGGATGTATGGAGAGCTTATGTCCGCGCGGCCATGAACCTACGGGTTCAATAGTGGTCAGTGAGTGAGTTAGCGCCTTCTAAGCTGATCACAATATTTTGCGTGACAAGATTCTCTAGGATTTTTTAATTTTAAGTTTGAGAGGCGCAATGTTTAATAATATACCTGTAAGTTTATACATACAGCACTAGGAAAGTTTTGCAATACGCAATAATCCAAGACCAGACCTGGCGCTTCTAGAGGAAGAAAGAAGGGTTCAAACAAATATAAAATTGGGGATCATTCTTCCGCAGATGCAGTTTTAGTTTAACAGCAGAAGTGAAAGTTTGTAAGAATGTCAGGATGGTCCTAACTTCAGTACAGTGATTTGATACAAACTTTTATCGTGGTCTGACTGTAGATCAGTGCGTTGAGGAGACGGTTCCTGTATTGGGGAATGATTGCCCACATCTCACGTACTCTATTCTGCTGGTACAGAGAATTGAAGAAGGGAAAATTTGGCCTTGAAGATTATCCTTGTTCAGGGGCGGTCGGTCGAGTCGGTTGTCGACAAGAACATCGACGCTGTTAAGAAACTGCTGGAGAAAAGAGAAGCGAATAACCTGCCGGCAGATAGAAGAGTTCCTCCACATTCCTGCACAAGCCATTCATAAAACTTTACGCGAGCATCTTCATGTTTAAGAAGGTTTGTTCACTGTTGTGTGCCACATGCACTTACAGAGGAGCAAAATGTTCATCTCGTTGCAAATGGTACAAAATGATGTTGAAAAAGTTTAATAACGGGACTTATCCTAACGGTACAAAATGATGTTGAAAAAGTTTAATAACGGGACTTATCCTAACGGTACCAAATGATGTTGAAAAGTTTTAATAACGGGACTTATCCTAGCGTAAACAGCATCGGCCACAGGAGACGAAAGCTGGCTGTTTCACTATGGCGTCCAAACGAAAGGCCAGAACAAGGTGTGGCTATTTTAAGATAAGGGTATGTCCATTGGCAGTGAGGAAATCACGATCACATGAACAAGAGAAATGAACATCGTCCTTCTAAAATCATTCACAAAGGAGATTATTTGGAATGGGATTGTACTGCAAAAAAAAAAAAACAACCATAATCACTGGCGAAATGGTACACAGAAGAATGCCTGCCGATGATTTCAGCGCTGAAGAAACTCCACCCAAGTTTAAGGCTGGACACATGGATGCTGCATCATGCTAATAGCACCTGTCCCCATTAGGGCCAGTGATACCGTGGAGTTCTTGAAAAAATAGAAACTTCCCTTCCGCTGCTAATCAAGATCCTCCCTACAGTCCAGATCTTGGCTACTCGTATGACCTTGGACTGTACTCAAAGAAGTTAAACTAGAAGATTAATGGAACAGCGTTTCGCCTTTCGGAGAAAGTGGTTGCTTCTGGCCAGCAATTGGACAACGAAGTTGCACGTAAGCTGTCCGAAGAAAAGTGGAGAAGCAATGGTGTTTCAGTGATTGGTGTTCGACTTAATGAAGAGGTGTAATTGAGTGTGGTTAGAAGTTATTTTGAGAGGTCGTGAAAAGTATTCCCGCATTGCAAAACTTTTCTAGTGCTCTATGTAGTAACAAACTTGGGCCCCTACTCAAATAGGATTTTTCAAAAGTGACAAAGTATATTTGGACAATAAAGAAGGAAAACAATAAAATATGCATTAGATAATATAGAGATAAAAGCACTGTACAATTGGCAATAGAGAAATATAACAATTATAATTCGTCTAGGAATATTGGCTGACCATATTAGCCTAATTGAGAGTAATATTTTATCCATTAAATTTTAATACAATTATTTCGATCCGCATGATTACCTGAATTGCAATATTAATCTTAAAATCATCTGCCGCTTTTATTCAGTCAAATATGATTAATGGAGCAATTTTTTTGAATAATTATAAGAATATAACAATTATTTCATCTTAATAATTTTATAATTCTAGGGTATATGCCTACGCTTTTTAAAACGCAATACCCAACTCCAGTGGCTCTCGTAACCTAACATTTAAGACCGGGCCTGATAAGAACTCGGTAGAACTTATGTGGTGAAACAGGTTGCCGCAACATTACAGAACTAGTCTCTGCTGGTTATTAACATGACGTCTCTTTTATCTATGTCAGTCAATTGTCATGGAAACCGTGTCTTATGAACAGTCCATTGTGGGGAGGGAGGGGCCTAAGCACCATAGCACGAGATGCTATTGCGGCTAAATATAAACTCTTACATACGGGTAAATTCCTTGGTAACTGACATAATAAATGCAACATAATAAAGTAACACTTTATTTTTGTTTTATTCATTCAGCCTTCAGATAAGAGGGCACTACTTGTTCTCTCAAAATATTTATATATAAGTGTAAATCCCTTTAACAGAAAATGTAGTTCCTATATTTAATAATTGTACTTAAAATATACAGTTTTCTATCGATACTGATGTAACTGTAGAAATACATGTTTTACAGAGTGAGAGTAAAATAATAATTTCGGTGAAGGCAATTGTGAATGTAATATATATATTACAAAATACTTGAATACTTGTTTTGGGTTTTATGTTCTAATAAACTTTAGTCACTAATTATATTAAATAAAGATAACTGACGTAACAATTAACGCTTCTGCGTTGTGTAAGAGTTTTAATTAAAATAAATAATCCTTTGTTACGTATGAGTTTGTTCATATACTACAATATTTTGGGATGTAGGGACTTTTTTAATAGGCCATATACCACTTTGAGATGCAGGAAAGACATTTTATTTTCATGTATGTCAAATTTTAGTGGAATATATATATATATATATATATATATATGTCATCTTCCTTCACAGTGCAATACCCACAACGACATAAAATCTTACCGATTGTATCGTTGATAAAGGAATAGCATTACAGTCGATTTGAAAGTTTTCGCGAATTATTATAATTGTTATCCTATTTATTAATGACTTTTCGAAATTCAACTCTGCAATATATGTTAACTTAAATGACATTCTCTATTTTCCAATAATTCTCCCATTTATGTTGATCAAACGATAATTATATACCTGCTCGTGTTATATTTACAATGCTCTTTAAAAAGAAAAGCGTTTTAGTTGTCATCACATTCTGAAGCATAAACCATAAAAACTGTATATCAATCGGATTTGAAGATATATTTCGAAGTGTGTGTACATTAATTTGATACATTCTGCTGGTACATATCAATAGATATTGCATATGATATATTTAACATTTAGGATAATTCTGTAACATGAGTAGGCCTATTTATGTACATAGGTGTATATGTGTGTATACTTACATATAAGGCGTTGCGGATATTAGGGGCGAATTATCGTAAGTAATGCCACGAGTGATTTCCAAATGATCGATATATTCACGACTCACGAAGTGAGGAGTGAATTTATGTAGAGAATTTGGAAATCAAGAGTGGCATTTGTTAGGACTATTTAACGAATAAAATTAAGCTGTTTACTCACAAATCGATATTTAACTTAGTTATTTTAAAATATTTATATAAAAGGTAAAGTGATCCCACTAAAGGCCTCAGGAGGCCCTTGGGGTAGTATGAGGTTAAGGCTCCCACTTTTTCTTGACAATCGGCACCTGATGTCAGCCCTGCGTGACGGCCGCCTTTGCCCCAGAACAAGCGTCTGGTACTCATTTCAGTTAGAGGCTGAGTCGACCCCAGGGCCATATTGCCGCCAGAAGGTTTGGGTCAGTTTAAAAATCCTGACCCCACCGGGACTCGAACCCTCGACCTTGCGACTTGTAGCGCAGTGCCTTAACCACTACGCTACGGCGTGCCCCCATCTAATGTAAATAGTGATGTTTGAAAACAAATGAGAAACGATTGGTACGCTTCATTTGCTTTTGTTCATCACTGCAACCAGATAATATTATTTATTGCCAAAGAATCGCAATATTGTAAGAATGCACCCTAGTGCAGAAATTTATAACCAGCATTATAGGTATTAATTAATTTCTGATGTCCTATGATGTAAATATGACAATTGTATTTTTCTGCAACATTTCCTGGAAAATAATTAGTTTCAGAAAGTACAAACAGTGGTTTCTTTTCTCTTTTTTTGTGGTATAATCAATTGCTACAAATGTTTTATATTATCTCCCGCATGCGCTTTCTGCTGACATTCATGCACTATATATACAATCTGGTAGCCGTATTTCTTGAAGAGTCAGTCACTGCAAAATAATGCTATGACCTATTCAGAATGTTAAAAAGGAGGAGCTTTCTTTAATATGATAGACTTCAGTTGATAAATTCGAGACGAAACACGACTGTGATTGGTTGTAAATAAAAAATCATTGAAATGTGATTGGTCATTGACTCCCATTTGGGGCATGAGAACCACTATAGTTTAAATACGAGTAAATAAGTCGAGTTCACCCTTAATATTCGCAACGCCTCATACGTTCTGCAGTTACATACATAAGTGCATACACGTACGCAACACACACTCGTATATTTGGATTAAGAAACATTGGATGATAAGCCCATAAAAATGTTTAGTATTTTTAAAAAAAATCTACGATAATCAATTTAAATATATTAAAATGTAAGTCCCTCGCCGTAGCCTAGTGGTTAAGGCAAGAAGCTGAAACGATGATTATTTTCAACTAATCATAAAGATATCGGAACCCTGTATTTCATCTTCGGAGCTTGAGCGGGGATAGTAGGAACATCACTAAGTATACTAATCCGGGCGGAATTAAATCAACCAGGATCTCTCATTTGGTTTGAGTCCCCATGGGGGAAGACATTTTCTTATGGAATTTCGACCAGTATGAGACCGGTGCCCACCCAGCATCATGAGGCATTTGGGTAGCTACAGTAAGTAGCTATTCCAGGTTGAGAAAACCAGCTCTAACGGCTGGGGGGCCCGACATGCTGATCACATGTCACCCCTACACTGGCTCGATGATCGTATACCTCTGTGATTAACACATGTGGATGTGAGGCCAGCAGCTGGCTGATCGGCCAAGGGCCTTCTAGGCCTATCGCGCTTGGAGTAAAGTAAAATGTAAACATACGGTACTTACCATAATAAGCACATTTAATCAAGTGGATAGCGATTTTATAGTTTTGAAATAAAAGTTTTAATAAAATCTCAGAATCATCTCTAGTGATGTGATCAAAGTATTACAGTATTGCCAGATTTTTCCAATATTTATGTCTCCAACATAAAAATTCACCGATCTAGAGAATTTTCATAGGTAATAGAATTGCAAAATTTTCTATTGAGAGAGATCGGTGTACTTGTCCGTAAATGTTCATCCTCTGTATATTAATACATAGTCCGTTTTTATTGTAACAAAAATATATTGTTTTAACACAATCAACTAAATACTGGGCTATTCCTTATGTTTTGTATTATCTTCATCAGTTGTATAATGTTGCCACAGAAAAGGTTTCATCCACATCCTATGAATAAATCGGGAGAACGACGCTCTTTAGCCCTATAACATTTTTTCAACATTAAACTATACAGGGTGTTGCAAAGAAAACACCGACAACGGAGGTGAGGTGGTATATTAAGATATGTTGATCATTTCTTAATAAGCTACCAATGTCCGGAAATGATGCGTTTCATACTTTTTCATAAAAGTTTTAATAAAATCTCAGAATCATCTCTAGTGATGTGATCAAAGTATTACAGTGGTGCCAGATTTTTCCAATATTTATGTCTCCAACATAAAAATTCACCGATCTAGAGAATTTTCATAGGTAATAGAATTGCAAAATTTTCTATTGAGAGAGATCGGTGTACTTGTCCGTAAATGTTCATCCTCTGTATATTAATACATAGCCCGTTTTTATTGTAACAAAAATATATTGTTTTAACACAATCAACTAAATACTGGGCTATTCCTTATGTTTTGTATTATCTTCATCAGTTGTATAATGTTGCCACAGAAAAGGTTTCATCCACATCCTATGAATAAATCGGGAGAACGACGCTCTTTAGCCCTATAACATTTTTTCAACATTAAACTATACAGGGTGTTGCAAAGAAAACACCGACAACGGAGGTGAGGTGGTATATTAAGATATGTTGATCATTTCTTAATAAGCTACCAATGTCCGGAAATGATGCGTTTTCATACTACGAGTAGCTAAATTCTCTAGAATTCAGTTAGTTGGATTTCAAGACTCAATACTTGATAATAACTGTCACAGTCATATCAAGTATTCAAAATATCCACCTCCCAGCTCAATGCAGAGCTTACATCGGCGGTGTAGTGATTAGCACGCATGTCCAAATACGCCTGGCCTCGTTTGAAATATTTCTGTAGCAGCGTGGATTCTGACTATAAGACCCATACGTGATTCTACTGGAGTCTGATAAACAGACTGTTTCATGTCGCCCCACAAAAAGTAGTTGAGAGGGCTAAGATCAGGTGATCTCGGAGATCATGGGACTGGTTCCCCTCTGCCAATCCATCCACATGGATACGTGGTATTCAAATGTCTCCTCACATTGGCATCGAAGTGAGCTAGAGCTCCGTCATGTTGCAACCACATTCCGTTGCGAAGCCGCATATCGCAGGTGAAGCGTTGTCACATAATGTGTCTTCATATCCTCCGAACTAACACTGATCTTGGGACATAATTAACTAGTTATAGTGTGAAAACGCCTCATTTTCGGACATTGATATCTTATTAAAAATGATTAACATATATCAATATACTATCTCACCTCCGTTGTCGGTGTTTATTTTGTAACACCCTGTATAGTCCATTCTGGATCCTACTAAATAAGAAAAATATTAAAAGTTAATAAGTACTTAGGTTGATATTCGATGTGTTGTGAATGTAGGAAACATCCATGTGTGGGATTTAAAAGCACCATCATGTGCTACCAGACTGATAAAAATATATTGTGAAGTTTGTTAGTGCGTGTGACGTTGAGAATGAGAAATAAATGTTATGAAATAGAACTGTGTGTAACTTGCGGACGCGGTCTGCATGGATATAACCTATATGGAACAACATGAAGACACGCCTACTCGAACAGGCTCCTTGAAAAGGAGTAGCAGCTTCAAGAAATTGCTTAAACTACCTATATGGGGTTCAGGTGAGTCTTCCATCAGTTCTAGAAAACTGTTTAAGATGTTATTTATTGTTTTTAATATATGTATATTGTAGCCTACTTAACTCCAAACATCAAATAACTTCTATTTTTGAACTAAAATTGAAAATACTTTATTCAAAGCGTTGTTTATAAAGAACTGGTCTAAACATCGATTCTTTTCTATTTGGTGGACCTATTTAATTGAATAATATCAAGGTTGCGACTTTACTTTTAGATTCATTCATTCATTTTGAGAATTTTCCTCATCATTGAGGGGTTTCTCCAACCAATCTTAGTAATTAACATGAATTTTAAAAAATACGTGAATGACTACGGACTTATAAGACTATCAGTTTGCAACAAACATTCGTAAATTTCTCTTAATTAAAGTTCTCCATCGTTCTCTGTCCTCTGTGTCTTCATCTGTTTCACCAAATTTCGTCATTGAATTTTGAATGTTATTCTTCCAGGTAGTTCTTGGTCTTCCTTTTCTGCTCCTTTCAATTTTCCATGCATAGGCGGCCTTTGGCAGTCTTCCATCCTGCATTCTTCTTACGTGTCCATACCATTTTAGCCTTATATATATATATATATATATATATATATATATATTTTATGGGATAAAGATAGAGATGAGCGATAGTTTCTGTTATTTGGGATCATTATAGAGAAAGATGGAAATGGAACATAAAATAAAGAAATAGCAAAAAGGATCAGTAATGGAAGAAAACTATTACTTTCAAGGAACACCAATTATTAAAACTGGAAGTAAAAAAATGATATCTATAATAACCCAGATTTCCTGTCATGTCTTAAAAATAGGAACAAACAAAATCAGAATATGGTCCATATAGAAGCAGCCTTTTTTATTAGTAGAACTGCATTCAGGAGATTGCAATTTGCTGAATTAATCACTCCGTATGGAAGCAGTTTGCTGCGTTAATTTATTTGTATGAAAGTAGGTCTTGCTTTATTTGAACCGTACGGAAGCGCACGCTATATTAATCGGTTCATATGAAAGAATCCTGCTCCGATAATATTGTCGTATGAAAGAAGGTTCGTGCATAGTTGATCCGTATGAAAGCAGTCTACTGTTTTAGCCGATCCGTATGATAACAACCTGCTGTGTTATAATGCTAAGCTATACATAAATCGCTTTCAGTGAATAGCAGTAAAGTTCACCCTTATATGGCTGTATGATCATCTACATCTGTGATTAACACATGTGGATGTGAGGCCAACAGCTGGCTGATAGGCCAAGGGCCTTCTAGTCCTGTCGCGCCATAGAGTTAGTTAGTACGTACTTTTATGTCCTACACCACACGACCTTACAGTCGGGAGAGGATTTTTAACTCTGGATTACACACATACTTTTATAACCACACAAGTGCATGGAGGGTGTCCCTGGATCAGCGATCAGCTCAATGCCAGAACCACCACTCAGACAATACGAACATTTAAGATAAATCTCACCATTCGCTCTTTAATTGATACTCATCCAGAATCAAGTCTGAATAAAATGGGTTCTGAGCAAAATTTAGCCGAACTTCATCCATCCGAGTAATACATTAGTTTCTTATTAGGTGTCTCCTCGAGGCGACATACTGATCACTAGGATCCGGATGTTAGGCACTTAAAAAGTTCAAAGTAGGCAGGCAAAAAGGCATTAAAATCATTAATATAGGCACTACACAATCAAAATAGGCTCTTACAAAAACTGGACTACAACATAAATGTTTACAGCCTTACGTAAAGAATATAAAAATATCCTATCAATTGCATGCGAATATATCAGAAATGATTTTGGAACTTGTTTTGCCTATACTTATGTTTTGCAGTGTGTACTTGCTGCTGAAACATGGCACTTCATCGCGCAATTCACCTAAATTTGCAAAACAATATTGAATCGTCACTTGAGAATATTTCCGCACAAAATTCTTTCACGAAATTAGTCAGTTTGTCTTTTACTGTTTTATTGTTGTCCATTCTTCATGCATCGTGAAAGAACTGTTCTAAAAAAAAAAAGCCACGTAAGCTTGTCGCACCACTTTGTCTTTGAAGCACCTGTCTGTGAACGAGGACTACAAATTGAATTCAGTGTTACCAACATCAAAAATAATATTGTCAGTCAATTAAAGGTTTCTATGCAATGATATGTGTCATGAAGTTTGTCCATTTCAATTAATTTCATTGAAATACTAAGTTAATTTGGAGAAAAGAATGGCAAATAGGCATTGAAATACTAAGTTAATTTGGAGAAAAGAATGGCAAATAGGCATTGTAATCTGAAATTGGCAAAATTAACTTCATGGAAAACAACTCTAGGGTCTTCGGTATGAACTTATATGAACTCGCTTTTACAATATCTACAATAAATAACTGTAGGCATTTTCATAAGTAATACCACGAGTGATTTCCAAATTATCGATAAATTCACGACTCACGAAGTGAGAATTTGGAAATCAAGAGTGGCATTTGTTAGGACTATTTAACGAATAAAATTAAGCCTTTTACTCACAAATCATTATTTAACTATAGATATTTTAAAATATTTATATATTTAATGTAAACGGCGATGTTTGAAAACAAATGAGAAACGATTGTTACGCTTCATCTGCTTCTTTTGTTTATCACTGCAACCAGATCATACTATTTATTGCCAAAGGAACGCAATATTGTAAGAATGCTCTGTAGTGGAGAAAAAATTAAACACATCAAACTGTATATTAATTCATTTCTGATGTCGTATGATGTAAATATGACAATTATACTTTTCTGCATTATTACCTGGGAAAAAATACATTTAAGAAAGTGCAAACAGTGGTTTCTTTTTTGGTGGTGTAATCAATTGCTACAAATGTTTTTATATTAACTCCTGCAAGCGCTATGTGTTGACATCCATGCACTATATATACAATCTGGTAGCCGTATTTCTTATAAGATCAGTCACTGCAAAATAATGGTCAGACCTGTTCAGAATATTAAAAAGTAAGAGCTTTCTTTAATATGGTAAATATAACATTGATAAATATTTGGTGAAACACGACTGTGTTTGGCTGTAAAACTGAAACCATTGAAACGTTATTGGTCATTGACACCCATTTGAGGCATGAGTTAAATAGTCCCTAACATCCGGTCTCAACTGATCACATGTCCCTCGCTAACATCTATAAGGAAATAAGAAGCATAACCAAGTCTGGTTAAGAAACTTCCCACTAAGAAAGCATCCATATTCTGCTGCGGGAATAACGGGGAGCAGTCAAACTCACCCGGGAACTTATCCCAATCGGGGATCGAAACCGAGATCGCTTGGATCACCTAAAAATAAATGTAGAGAAAGGGACTCTCCATTCCTGGAAAGAACTGGCTGTGGGCCTAATTTAACGAGAAGAAGATTTATCGAGCTCTTTAAGAGTCCAGGGCATTAGCATAGCAATTCAAATCTGGGCATCACTTTGTTTTTCCTCAGAGGTTCCTTTACGTACCGTAAATCTACGACACAGGCTCATCATTTATATCCTCTAAAAGTTATTTAGTTTAAATTCTACCTTGAAATTTTTAATTAAAATTAAAATTAATAACCTTCAAAGTTATAAGTAGAGAAATTTACTTCCATTCCTTTGGAAAATCATGCCCAGTATATTTTTATGCCCTAAAAAAATAAATCGATCACGGCTGGTTTGAACTCGCGAACCTCAGCACCAGAAGCAAGCATGGTAACCACTAGTGCCGACTAACGCTGCAGCGCTGGTTTTACTTTCATCTCTGTTCCTGGGCATTGCTTAGTTTTCTAGACTCCTCATACTTACTTTTCCAAATATCCAAAATATATTTGCTCTGATTAAAGTACAGTATTTTATCAATGTATTAAAATATGAACTCCTGTAGAATGACCCAAAAACCTTTAAAACTGTGACGTCTACTGCGCATCCTTCTATTATTGAATGTACAGGTTGTCATGGCAACGCGGTATCTCCCCATAGCCCATTATCTTCCCCCATCGCAGAGAGAAATGTCAGGAAACTGTGACAGGTGAATTTGGCATTTCAGATATGAACAGCCGACTATAGATTTCCTGCTTGAGACAAACACAACCTTGAGTGACATCTATTGTAAATGTTTAATGAACAAAAATATTAGTTGTTAAATATATTTACTACTTCATGGTGCGTCAGGCCTAGAAGGCCCTTAGCCTATCAGCCGGCAGCTGGTCTCACATCCACTTGTCATTTACAGATGTGACAATCATCTAGCCAGTATAGAGATTGTGCGTGGTCAGTATATCTAGTCCCTCAACCCAGGTTTTCTGTACCTGGGTTAGATATATAGAATGATAAATATAATGTTTGAAATTTAGAGAAAAATATGGATAAAAATAAAAATAGTTTAAAACCATGGGTAGTGAAACTATGACATGATTACGTTTTCATATACCTTAAAGTAGGGGTTAATATGAAATATATTAATTTATCAAATAAGAAATCGGATATTTTTTTTAATCCATTCCTAGTAATTCTGTCCGAGGACAGGTCTTTCACTGCAATCATAGCATTTTCATGCTATGCTTTGTAGCTTTACTAAGGAATTATGTGTGGTAGCTTCCCGTTGCTTTCCACACTGGTGAAGGATGATAATGATAAGTATGATGATGATGACCGGATGATTTTCGGGGACAGTTGGGCCCTAAGCCTCCTGACATTTATCTTGCAGGTGAGAAAAAACCCGAAAAAAACTCACCCACGAGCCTGTCCCGACCGGGAGTTGAACCCGGGCCCGCCGCGTGACAAGGCATCACGCTACCTCGAATCCTCAGCGGTGGACTATTTTTTTTGTCAATGTGCATAAAAATAAACTTTGCAACATACATCTTATGGTGCAAATGTAGTAATAATAAATATTCCAAAATTTCAGAAAATATAAATTTGCATTTTTTATGTTTCCTTACTTTGTAACACACCATTTTTGTTTTCTTCTTTTTTTATTTCTCCTGTTTTATTTTGCTGTTTATTTTATCTTCTATTTTTAGTTCCTATCAGTTACACACCTGCACAATAAAATTCATACTTACCAGATTTTAATAAATATAGGTCATCAAAAATAATTAGAAATAAATTAAAATTTAAATTTCACCCAAAAATTCACCTTTTAAATCCCCAGCTCAAAAATTAACTACTAACTAAAAATATTTACTTACATTCCATGTATAACCGCGACTGCTGGCACATATTTTATCAATACTTAAAAAAAAAATTCACATCTCAAAGGCTGGGAATCGAATTCAAGGTTCCTATCGCCAGGAACGCTATCAGGAGACTGTTCAATTGTCTACAGACCAGAGTTCTGAAGTTTTATCGTGATTTTTCTCAGTCGTTCAAGGTCCCGGCTAATGAATTATTTCAGAATTAACCGTTTTATGTGAAAAATACAGGATGTCCCATTCAAACCTCCCACATTTTAATTAATAACTAATAAAGTATGCAGAATTATGAATGAGACCGGTATTAAACGAAACAGGAACTCAAAGAATTTTCATTGCCACACACTCTAAAACACCTCTATATGTGTACCATTAGTATCACGAACAATATGAAGTCTGTATTCGATTTCGTGCCACGTTCTGTTCAACATGTACATTGGTACTGTTGCAATTGTGGCAAGGATACGGGTTCGTAAATCATGAAGATCTTGTACTGGAGTCGCAAACACACGGTCTTTTACATACCCTCAGAGGAAGGAGTCTAGTGGAGTGATGTCTGGCGAACGTGATGGCCAGCAAATTTGTCCGCCGCGTCCAATCCACTTATCTGGGAAGGATTCTTTGAGTGAATTCTGAACATTCAGGCTCCAGTGTGGTGGGGCTCCATCTTGCTGAAAGATTATTTGGGGTTGCAGATCAGCTACTTGGGGGTACAAGAACTGTTCCAAAATATCTTGGTATACCGGGCCAGTTATAGACTTCTCATGGAAGAAAAAAGGACCTATACTCCTGTTCTTCATAAGGCCGCACCAAACGTTTACTTTTGGGCTATCCCGGACGTGTTCACGGTAGACGTGTGGATTTTGCGTACCCCAGATCCTTACATTGTGCCGATTAACATATCTTGATACATGGAACGTTGCCTCGTCAGAAAACAAGACGTTTCCAAGAAGTTGAGGGTCCTTGTCAATACGATCCAGCATTTCAATAGCGAATGCCTGTCAGCTGGCTTTATTTGTTGAACAATTTGCACCTTGTAGGAGTACAAACGAAGCCGCTTAAGAAGCACTCGATTCACAGTTGATCTTGGCACATTGAACTGCCGTGAAGCTTGGCGAATTGATTTTTGTGGCTTCTCTGAAATCCTACTCTAATTTGTTCAATCCTTTCTTCTGAAATACGTGTACGAGTACCTCCTGATTCTTTTTTAATGCTTCCAGTCGCCGGAAACTTCTCAAGCCATGCCTTAATGGTCTTCCCATCAGGTACATTTCCTCCATATTCTCCCCGGTAATTTCTTAGCACTGTAATTATTGATTTCGTCTCTGCATACCAGAAAATAGTTTGTGCTCATTGCCGTTTTGTTTTATGTCATTATTGTCTACATGCGACAGATGAGTTAACTGCAACAATGAAAACAAACATTCTTTGAGTTTCTCTTTCTTTTATTACCAACCTCATTTCATAATTCCACAATCTTTGAGAGTTGTGATTAATTAAAATGTGGGAGGTTTGAATGGGACACCGTGTATAATTCGCAATTGTGAATTTTATTTTGTTTCTGTGGTGGAACGGTTAACATGTTTTACTAAGCATATCAGGGTTCGATTTTCTCTTGTGCCATATTTATTTTTTGTGTATATAATCCTGAGAGGAAGTGAGTGGTTGATGTGAATAGTTAAATCCGGCTTACTTACTTATTTACTTACTTACTTACTTACTTACTTACTCACTGGCACTATCGAACCCGTAGGTTCATGGCCGCACGGACATACGCTCTCCATACATCCCTATCCTGAGCTAATGTTTTCAATCATTCCCTTATAAGTTAAATCCGGCTACGAAAACTAAAATTAATGTAAAGGGGTTGCGTCATGGTAATCGTGTGTTTCTCCACTGTCTTTCGCTCACCAATAATAACAATCAATTCAATTGGCATTGACTATTCAATTTGTTTTTATTTGGATGGTAAAGAGAGCAAGTCTTGCATGTTATTTTGGAGAAACAAAATGTTAAACCAAAATTATACTCCATGGCATGACAGGTCTAGGAGGCCCTTGGCCTATCGGCTGGCTATTGGCCTCACATGCACGTATTTTATTCATAGAGATGGCCGATCAACCAGTCAGTATAGCGGTATGTTACCACCATGAAAAAATGTATTCCCCAGGGGGACTTGAACCTACATCGAGTAGCTCAGCACCGAGGATGTTGCCTTAAACCGCTCGACTACGGCGCGGGACAAACAAGTTATTATTCCATAATAAATAATTCTACGACAGAACTGTCTTTGCAATTACATTTTAGATTTAATCTTAAAACTATGATCATGGATAAATAGTAGTTAGTTTATTTTTTTTCCCCATGAAATAGGGCCTAGCACAGTTTTTGGACTTGATCTACTTGTGCTCTGAAGATTCATTTATTGGCGCATAGAGTAAAAGGAATATACTAGTTTACACCCCAAATTTCATAGAAAGAACTTGAGATGTTTAAGCGTCTATAAATACAAATAAAATAAAAATGTTTGTTTGTCGTTTTGATTCATACACACTATCAAAATATTACATTCTCCTAAACTTTTGTTGTCTTTTAGCGAATTCCGAAGAAATGAAACTATTGAGGTTGTTCTCCTGAAATGATTTTTAAAAACATTTTGCAGATCGTATCTACTAGACGCCGAAAATGACTATGACCAAAATTTATATATACAGGATGTCCACAAAGTCCTACTACCAAAACAATGTATTTTAGCTCGTAAACTATTTGAGATAGAGACATGCGGGTTTTTGCAACGTATTCTACATCTCTCAAAGTTTTGTTTACATTTGTTGCAAATTGTGATTTAATCGACAATGACGATACCATAGGAAAAGGCCTAATTTGTATGGTCGTATGCTGAGTCTGGTAAATGTTCAGCGAAATTTTCCACCGGCAATATGGAAGAGATTCTCCATCCAAAGCATCCATAATTAGATGGGCTGAGAAATTTCTAGCTACTGGCAGTGTAATGGACCTGTCACGGAGTGGACGACCAGGTGTGAGCCAAGAAACTATCGACAATGGGCAATTTGAATTTCAACTCAGACCTCAAAAATCGGTTGGCCGTGCTTCACTGAAACTGCATTTACCAAATTCAACCGTTCATAAAGACCCCCATAAACAGCTACATCTTCATGCCTATAAAGTGCAAATTACGCAAGCAGCGCTGCGAACTGACTTTCCTCGGCGTGCAGAATTTGCTGATTCCATGCTGAACGCAATTGACGAAGACAATGAGTCCCTGCAGAGGGCGATGTTCTCTGATGAAGCAAATTTATTTGTGTCCAGACATGTT
The DNA here is from genome assembly GCA_030220185.1 of Diploptera punctata. NCBI lineage: Eukaryota > Metazoa > Arthropoda > Insecta > Blattodea > Blaberidae > Diploptera > Diploptera punctata. Next base: position 704,958 of record JASPKZ010007815.1, on the reverse strand, counting down.
AACCGCCATAACATTCGGATTTGGGGTACTGGTGATTTACCAGACTCAGTTTACCACCATACACATTGGGTATTTTCTTGTGGTGTCATCATTGTCGTTTAAATCTCATTCTGCAACAACTATAAACAAAACTTTGAGAGATGTAGAATACGTTGCAAAAAACCGCATGTCGCTTTCTCAAATAGTTTACGAGCAAAGTTACATTATTTTGGTAGCAGGACTTTGTGGACACATTGTGTATATATATATATATATATATATATATATATAAGCTTGCATTGCTCAATGTTAAACATTTAATTATAACATAGGCCTATATATATATATATATATATATATAGTCCAGTGCTGTGGTCTCAAGGTAGCGTGCTGCCTTGTCACGTAGCCGGCCCCGGGTTCGATCCCCGGTCGGGGCAGTTTTTCTGGGTTAGGTTTTTATCGGGGTTTTTCCTCACCGGTAAGACAAATGTCAGGAAAACTTTAAGGCCCAAACGATCTCCGAAATCACGTGGCCATCATCATCATCATCCTTCACCAGTGTGAAAGCAACGGGAAGCTACCACACCTACAATTCCCTAGTAAAGCTGCAAGCATAGCATTGCAGTGCAGGACCTGCCTTCGGGCAGAATTACCATGGATGGTTATATATATATGTATACACACACACACACACTATGTCCGTTAACGCCCAGCGGCTGCAATTTTTGTTTTACCAGAACCAAGCTTGTCATATAGCAATCAATTAAAAAAGTAAGGTCAAGTTCGTTAACCAGCAAAATCGGACCATTAGGTGTAGCAGTTTACCTTAAACGAAAATTTAAAAATATCTCTAGTGGTTGCAATGTTGATGCTTTGCAACGAAACTCAGTCTATCTTATTCAATTAAACGAGGAATGCATTCCCCAATGACCAGCGAATTCCAATCATTAGAAATGGGGATTAACCCGAAATTAAGAAATCGCTCTAGTATCCTATAAGATACATTAGTTTATTAAAGTAATAAAAAGTCAGCATAAATTATTTAAATTTGTGTAACATTGTACATTATTCAAAAGGTAGTAACTTAGGGTTACATTTTTGTTATCTCTGCAGTCCGACACGTTCAAATTAAGTTACCATAAGAAATTTTGAGTTTCTCCAATTAAGTAAAAGTAAAGTTATCCCACAACAGGCCCGGAGGCCCTTCGGGTAGTAGGAGATTAAGGCTCCCACTTTTTCTGGACAATCGGCACTTTATGTCAGCCGGGTTGTCAGCCCTGCGTGACGGCCGCCTTTACCCCCAGAACAAGCGTCTGGTACTCATTTCCGTTAGAGGCTGAGTCGACCCCAGGGCCATAGTGCCGCCAGAGGGTTTGGGTCAGATTAAAAATCCTGACCCCAACGGGACTTGAGCCCTCGACCATCCGGCTTGTAGCTCAGTGCCTTAACCACTACGCTACGGCGTGCCCCACTTAACAAAAGAATTATATATTCCATAAACCAGTAAAATCGGATCATAATCTCGGCTTGCTGAGGTTACACAGTTCCTGCGAATGTATATGAAACTCTGTATTCTGCCTAAAAAACCCATAGACCTATGTGTCCATTTTACATCGACTGCCTCAGTTATTACTTAAGAGTAAACTGATGCTGGGAAGCAGTAAATTAAACTTTTTTTCTGGTTAAGTTGTCATGACAACATAATAAGTAGCCTGTAGTTTAGATTGTCAACGTAAGTATATTTTTCAATCCTTGCGCAAGTATATTTTATGGCCTAAAATATTTTCTTTTTTTCAAACATTGCTTCGTTTTCTAACTGAATTTAGTGATATGTCAAGCTTTTGAATAAAGGCCTAATTCCCAACATAAATGTATTGCTATTTCTGAACATGCTAATGCAGCTATGTGCAGATACTCTTTGAAGTTAGAATTTTCATTTACATTTACTATTTTAACTCATGCCAAAAATTGAAGTCAGTGACCAATCCTGTTTAAATGAATTTTGTTTTACAACCAATGACAGTTGTGTTTCACCTCGCTCTTTATTGATTTTTTTTACCAGCTCCTGTTTTTGCGATAAAGAAAGCTTCTTTTAATATTCTGAACAGGTCAGAGCATTATTTTGCAGTCATTGACGCCCCAACAAATACATTGAATGTAGCAAATAATGAACAGATTCCTTGAACCACACATTTGATAATTGTGTATTCAATAATTGTGTTTTTAAAGAATGATTTTACTGAGTTGTTTACTAAAAAATAATTAATAACCCATAATGTTGGTTATAATATACAGTTTGATGTGTTTCATTTTTTCTTCACCAGGGTGCATTCTTACAATATTGCAATCCTATTTATCAATGAACAATATGACCAAGTTGTGGTGAATTAACAAGTGAAACATAACGAAACGTTTCTGATTTTTCAAACATCGCCGTTTACATTAAATATATAAATATTTTAAAATACCTGTAAATATATTTAAATAATTATGTTTAAGTAAACAGCTTAATTGTATTCGTTAAATAGTCCTAACAAATGCCACTCTTGATTTCCAAAATTTGGAAATCACACATGACATTACTTATGAAAATCTTATTGTGCGATTCAGTATAACTTGGTTTAATTGTAATTAATATTATAAATTGGGTTATATGTACAGAAGTCTAACATCTATTTAGCATTTGACAAAATATTTTTTTAGCAATAAGATATTTTTTTTATGTTTTCTCGACAAGTGAAGTGTTTGTGGCACAAAGTAACGGTGAAGCGGAAGTTTCCAGGTTGTAAAGTTCAATCTGAAGAGGGATTTTGTCACAGATTATTAACAAAGCACATCTCACTTAACCAGTAGCCCACCCGAAAAGACTAAATTTCTACTATTTATAAGCTTACTATAGTTACCTCTATGAAATTAAAATTATTTAGTAAGGACCATCTTTTAAATCTGAAACTTTTAATTTGTTCTTCGATATTGAACCTCAGCACTAGGGAATTATTCTGAAATCTTAGTCTATTTCTTATGTACCTACCAGGATAAATAAGTAGTTCGTGAAATTGATAGTTGCTTTTACAATATTTATAATTTACCTGAGTCGTATGCTTTTTTTATTCAATATATGTGTAAACTTGTTAAATAATATTTAGGCTAATATACTGGAATACTGATAGTTCTTCTTCTTCTTCGGCTTTCCCCACTTATAGGTTTGCCGTCTTCAGTTTCCATTTGTCTCTATCATTCAATCTCCCTCTTCCAAATTCCTATCATCCAGAATGGTTCTGACGTAGGTTTTCCATTTCCATCTTGGTCTGTCACGTTTATTTCTTCCAGGGGATGACCATTGGTATATATATTTTGGCCATCTTTCATTTTCCATTCTTTATACATGGCCATACCATTTAAGCGATTGATTTTCAGTCCCCATAACAGCAGATGTGGTGACATTCATTTCTCTCCAAAGGAATTCATTTCTTATTTTATCCTGTCTTGTTTTTTGGAGGCTTCTTCTAAAATAATTAAATTCAACTGTTCTAATTTTATTCTTTTGTAATTCCGTCAAAGACCAAGTTTCACTTACATATGACAAAATATTCTGTATTTATTCTTTTGTAATTCCGTCAAAGACCAAGTTTCACTTACATATGACAAAATATTCTGTATTATGCTCTTATAAATTTTCATTTTAGTTCCCTTTGTAATATTTGTGTTCCAATTATTCCATGTAATGTCTTAGTTGCATTTTTTGCCATTGCAGTTTTAGTCTGTACATCTCTCTCACAGGTATCTAAACTTGTAATTATTGACCCAAGATATTTTAAAAATTCACATTTTTTTATTTTCCCTGTTTCAAGTATGAGTTCATCCACATCCACATCCTTTCCCAAACACATATATTCTGTTTTCTGTAAATTTATATTCAGTCCCCATTTTTTATATTCTTCATTAATTTATTTATCATATATTTCATATCATCTTCATCCCCTGCAAAAAATATTTGATCATCTGCAAACAACAATGAATGCAGTACTTTTCCTCCTATAGGAATACCCATTTCAGAGCTTTTTTTATAACATAAGTTAAGAGCCTGGTCTAAATAAATGTTAAAAGGAATTGGTGACATACAGGATCCCTGCTTAAGGCCTTTATTCACTGTGATTTCCTCTGTTAAATTATTCTGTATTTTTACTTTAGCTATACTGAAATAATAAATGTTAACATAAAGAATTGGAAGTTTTTACCAATTTGAAATTTGCTAATTTCTCTCCTTTTTTATTATTATGGTAAAGATAAGCAGTGATTTTGACTACTGTATTCTGAATTCCTACATCTGTTATTATCCGAATTCCAGTACATTTAAGAACATTGCAATATAGATTCTCGTTTGAAGCAACTCTGTCCGTAGTAACGCAAACTCCCCCAGGTTATTTCCATTTCTGGCAGGCAGCAGGGTAACTCAGGCTGAGGGCGAAATAACGAAGGGCGAGACACCCTCCTGTGATGAGGTAAAAGATCGATAATCTCTTCTCGTGCCTCGTGTTGAAGATATTGTTTTACGTGAAATTAATGTGTCTGTGTTTTAAATTTAATTATAATACTCATTACTTAAGAATGTGAACGGATATCGAAATTGATTAACATTTAAATTACTTTAATTTATTCATTGTGCCCTAAACCCTTCAGATAAAATCAACACATACGGTAGAAGAATCCAAAATTAATGTCTTTACATAGGGAAAATACCGGTCGGAAATGCTGAAGTTCCATGAGATCGTTCACGTTCAATACGTATGAGTAATATTCATATTCTTTAATATAACTAACTCACTGCCTCTGTCGAACCCGTAGGTTCATGGCCGCGCGAACATAAGCTCTCCATGCATCCCTGTCCTGAGCTAATGGTTTCCAATCATCCCCTGTATAAACTACTTCCCTAAAATCATGGTCAGTGTCATTCTCCCACCTCTTTTTCATCATCTTCATCGTCATCATCTGCCTTTCAAGTATTAGGCCCAGTGGCCCGTTACGGTCTTCCGCCATCTCCGAAAAGGTCGACCCACAGATCTTGTGCCTCGAGGAATGTAGTGAAGAATTTGTTTTGGTATTCTGTGACGATTCATGCGCTGAATATGGGCTAGCCAATTGTTTCTATATTCTTGGAGGTATTCAGATATAGGTACGATGTTAAACTCTCTGGCTATTGTTGAATTTCTTTGGTGGTCTAGAAGGCTATAACCTGCAGTTCGTCGCAGAAATTTCATCTCCGTGCCTGTAATATAACGGTCATCCTGAGTTCTGATGGTCCAAGCTTCACTGCCATAACAGATTATGGGTCTAGCGAGAACTTTATAAATTTTCATTCTTGTGGTCCCGCTCCGTAGCCGAGTGGTTAAGGCAGGAAGCCTTGGCGCAGAGCTACGGGACTTGCGCTGGTTCGAGTCTCCATGGGGGAAGAAATTTTCTCATGGTATTTCGGCCAGTATGGGACCGGTGCCCACCCAGCATCGTGAGGCATTTGGGTAGCTACAATAAGTAGCGGCTCCAGGTTGAGAAAACCAGCTATAACGGCTGGGGGACTCGACATGCTGACCACATGTCACCCCTACACTGGCTGATTATCATCTACCTCTGTGATTGACACATGTGGATGTGAGGCCAGCAGCCGGCTGATAGGCTAAGGGCCTTGTAGATCTGTCGCGCCAGGATTTTTTTTAGTGTGTCTCTGCACTTTTGATGGTTTAAAAACTTGGTTGATAATTCTTAAAGCTTTATTATAGTTTTGTATTTTAAAGGATATATCACATTCTTCATTATAAGTTAGATTATATCCTAAGTGTTTAAATGAATTTACTTGCTCTAATATTGAATTCTGAATACAAATTGTACTTCTTACTGGGAATTTCCCTTAAAAGGTCACCTCTTTATTGGTCTAGCAATTGGTCGTTTTCCCTCTGCTTTTTCCTACAAGAAGCTTCCATGCACCTCTTTTATTCTCCATTCGTGTCATATGCCCTGCCCATTGCAGTCTACGATACTTAACTGATCTTATTATATCTGGCTTCCTATAAAGACAATGTATATCACTGTTATGTAGTTTTCTCCATTCACCCGTCTGTTCATCTCTCTTTGGTCCAACAATTTTTCTAACAACGTAAAAACTTAATTCTCAAATACTCGTAATCTTGTTTCCTCCCTTAAAGTAATAGTCAATTTTTCGCATCAATATAACTGGGTGAATGACAGTTTAATGTATTATCATGGGGATTCAATTTTCTACCGGGAATCGAACAGGTTCGCTACCTTCTCTGCATGTGACCAACTCAACTTGTCTTCAGTTCCTATATGTTTAATATGATGCAGGATTTTAGCTATAGTAAATTACATTAATTTATGTAATTAAATTGTAAGTTAAAAGCCTATAACTACTGGTTGTCAATCTAGCCTCTGGTTCATAGGTTCGCAAATCGAAACCCGTCCGAGGTCGACGGATATTTTCAGGGCGTAAAAATCCTGAGTATGATTTCTTTCGGAAGGGAAGTAAAGTCAAATCTCGCCCAGATTTGATCTGTTACCTAATTCCGAGATGTTAGAGGGCGCCATTAAATACAATGCTATTTGCCTACCTGTGATGAAAAACCAAAACGTGTTATGGACCTATATAATATCTAAGAACATATAATTAGCTTTTCATCAAACATTTATTTATATGCAAAATATTAAAATGCTATATATAACCTCAACAAAATATTACAAATTTTGATAAATGTTGATAATTTCTATTTAGGCCCTATATAATAGCCACATCAACTTAATCTTTAATAATGCTGAAATACTATCCTTGCACATAATACCTTAAACAAAGCATGAGTTAATATATAGAAAAAAGGCGTCAAATTCAACTCCAGTATTAAACCAGTTTCTGTTTTCAAAGTATTAAAAATGTAATAATGCTATTCGATTATAAAATGTAAATATTAAGTAATGATTGAATCCTTTTAGTGCTGCGTTTTAAGAATCAAATTTGGCTTATTGGAACTACTGACATTACATAATATGTGACACAGAAAATCCCCATTTCTCAAGACTATTAATTTATATGAATTCGAAGAAGTTACTTCATTGCGATAAAGCGTATCTGTATCGGAGTCAATCGATCAATTTAAAATAAAATAATATTTTTCTTGCGTTTATAGTCAGGTTATCTTCCTATTTAAAAATATTTTGACAATGTTCTTGAAAACAAATAATTTAATATTTATTATCATAGACCCTGTAGTTAACATCTCAGATATTAGTACATTTCCATCAACACTTCTTGTTAGAGAAACGTATTTTTTTTATTGAATCTCCAATAATATGACCCTTCTTTCACCATCCGGTATGTTAGAGTTTTAGTTACAATACAATTAATTATTTACAATAATTTAGAGTATGGTTAATTTCTAGCGTTACATAATAACGTAATGTGAACAAATAAATAAATAAATTAACAAACCCAAGAAAAAACTAACTCAAAGTCTCTTAAAAATATGATGGATAAAGTCACACAGCTTTCTATAGCAACACTTCTTACATAAAATATTTGACAAAGGCAGTTGAAATCTACTTTGGCAATAACTTAATTTTTTAATAAATTCATGTCTTTTGGAATCAAATGCGGGACACTCAGATAACAGGTGTGAGATAGTCTGGTTGGAGTTTTTTTTTTGCAAATACAGGTATGTGTACCTATTTTAAATCGTTCCAAATAATGTCCAAATTTACCGTGTCCAGTCATAAATTGTGTTAATACAAAATTGGTTCTACGTATTTGCACTTTATTCTGTCAAAAACAGTTCGGAAAAAGAATGTTCTTGTCAAAGCACTATTAATACTGTTTAACCACTCAGCATTCCAATTTTGTAAGAGATCATTTTTTAATACTTCGTTAATTATGATAGAGGACAGGAGTAAAAGTAATCCATATTTGAATTAGCAGCTGATTTGGCAAGAAAATCTGCACGTTCATTTCCTGTAGTTCCAGTATGTCCTATTCCAGCCTAGGCAAATATGTCCAAGATGTTCGTTTAATTTTGTTCTTATGGAGGTTGCAATTGGGTGACGGTTACATAGTTTGAAGCCCGACCATTCAAACCATTCTTCTCTAAATGCAAGGTTATATTTTAAAATGAGATGTTACTAGGTATTCGAATCAAGAAATATATTCTCCGATAATCAGTTGTTTATGATTACAAAATTAAATTTTATCAACATGATATCTTTATGTAAACCCAAGTTACATTCTACAAGAGTCATTACTTAAGTTTCGAGATTTGTAAACAATAGGCCACGATAGAGTTTCCATTCCTATTACATATTCTCAAACACATTATATAACACCGTTGCATCCTCAGAAACCATGTCTCAAAGCAGACATGTCACTCATTAACAGACATTGGACCCAACTTCAAGAAGGCAGGAATAGCATTTTCTGGGCTGGGAAATCGGTATCGGCACATGTGATTCTTCACCTTCGGGAACCAGGAAATGGGACGTGGTCAGATCTGTAGGCGGGGTGAGTAATTAATTTCACCGGCAACTTTTCCATAAAATGAATTGTTGCGTTGACTGTGTGGGAAGTGACATTGTCATGGTGGAGCAGAATTCCCAACAGTCGAGTCTTTGACCTCATTTCCTGGATTTTTTAAAAGACTTGGGAAGACAGACTTTTGTATAACATTTAGCGATTACTAACCTCTGATCTCTAGGATAATAGTTGTTGAGAAGGAAGTAGCCACCATTTTCTTCTCCACATTCCCGGCGCTTTGTTTTGGGGTAAGACTCCCAACTTTCGTTGTCTGTTATAATGTCTGACCCGGATGGAAGTCCTCGTTCTTGAATCTCTCCAGCATTTGTCTGTTCCATTTACTTTAGTACTCCTATCCTTCTGACAAGTAGTGCGATATCCATCAAGAAGAAATATTATTAGCTCTTAAATGCTTATTCAGCATGGTGGAAACACTTGAACTAATCCCTATACCTTATCCTCTCTTACAGTGATCCTAACATAAACAAATGTCAATTGTATCCTTCCGCTATTCACGCCACAGTATTACTGTCACATTTTGACAGGGAGATGGCGACACAGCAACAGAAGACTCTACACTTTCAGCCATTTTGTTTCATGAGAATCGACTGAAGCATGACTCAAATGCATCACCCATACTCATATGCAATAAACTATTTTAGCTGTAATTATTGATTAGATATATTTTAGAATATTTTCTTTGTTTTGAATATTATATTTTCATTCTCGAAGAATAACAATATATTCAGAAGACATATTTTGGGAACTACTTTTCGCGTACTTATTGCTTCTACATCGTATGTCGGTGTTCATAACCAATGAAAAGCGAGCAGGTCACATGGTATTGTTTTGATGAGGATCATTTTAATAATGGACAACTTTAGAGGCGCTTTGATTTCCTTATACGCTAATCCTGGATCTTTCATAATCAGAGTCTCCACTGCAGAGATACATCCTGTCCATTTCCCACTGTTATTGACCTCCCACTTCTCTCATCTTCAAAGGATGTTCTCCCTCTCTTAAATTCATAAAACCTGCGGAAAACGTTGCACGCGAAGGAGGAAGGTCTTTAAATGCTTTTGTGAGTCACTTAAGTGTTAATGACTCATTTAAACCGTACTTAACATCGTAAAAAAATATAGCAAGAAAATGCTCCCTCTCAAGCTCCATAGGTCACTTATACTATTACCACATGCGCACACTTTACAAGGCTATTTCTTAGGGACGAGTTAAAAAAAAAGTACCTGTTATGGTTTTGACTTTCAATGGTTGGGGATTTTAAGTGGTATATTGGCCACAAATCTCTTGTCTCAAAACTTATCTAATGACACTCGTATTCTGTTGATGCAGATCCATGCAGGAAGGTTTCAAATAATGCATGGCACAGGACGGAAGGTGCTCATCTATACATGCAGAGCGTGCACTACGGAACGCATTGATAATTTTCTTATAAATGCTTACCGTCTATATAACTTAACTGATACTTTCATATAAATATCGAATTCGGATGGGTTTTAACTTTATTAAAGTGTCCATAATTGGTTTCTTTTATCCCTAGCTGAATTCTAGGTAGGGTATTTATTTCCTTTTTAATCTGATTTCGTCTCCATGAAAACTAGACTATGTGACAGTCGCAGAATAAGATTAGTACATGGGCAAGTGACGTATAGATGACTTTTTTCTTTCTTTTATTGTTTTCCAACATTCTAGTATCTGCCCAGGAAGATCAACGACGAACTTACGTGTGTAAGATGTTAAATAGTCGTCTCTGAAGAGGAAGTTTATTTATGGAAGTCTTTAGTATTTTTTTTTTATATCTTGTAAACGTTAGAGATAGCCCATGTCATTTTTCCAGGCTTCCGTTTGGACTTCCTCGTTCCATTCTATCCTCTTATGTTTATTAACACTAATCTGCATTAAATTTATCAGCTCAGAAATTTGAATGTTTTCAGGATATTTTCAGTATGCTACACAAAGTAAAAAAAAAATTCTATCACGAACTTTTTTTAAATTTTAATTGTATTGCGATATATATATATAAAAATGACGATACATTAACATGTTTGGTTTAATTTCATATCAACATACAAAAATAAGATATTCTATGTATAAAATGCATCCGTAGTAAAATCGAAGTCATGGAACGTTTCTTACCGCCCTATCAGATAAGTGCAGCGGCTTTGTCAGTTTATTTATTGGAGCGACGAATATGCCTAACTCTTATAAACCTCTTAGCAGGTTGCTGTTACCTTAACTTCATTATCTTTATCAATCGCTTGGTTAACCCATCTTACCCTTTACTGGCCGCGTCGAGAAAAATTTGAACTTTATTCTAAGAACGTTGAGCGACAAGTTCTTGCTCGTGTGCAATTCGATTCGGAGCACGATTTTTCAGTAGTTGCGAGGTGAGAAAGCAATTAAATGAGGAGTTGAGGAGAAATGTCGACGTTATATAGCCTATATCTTCCTTTCCTTGACATCACAATGGTCGTTCTTGTTCAAAGTTCATGTTAAGTATAGTCAGTCGGGCCACCAACACTTCATGGAGTGGGGAAATATATTTTTTTAGAACAAGTGAATGCTGCAAAGTGTTTAATATGCAGTTAAGATACATTACATTTAAATGTATTATTATTATTATTATTATTATTATTATTATTATTATTATTATTATATTATTATTATTATTATTATTATTATTATTATTATATTATTATTATTAAAGAAAAATCTTTATATTTTCGTGTTATGATTTAACTATAAAAATATTAAGCCCAAAAATATTAATTTCATAAATAATATTATTTAAGATCATTTCTATCAGTAGGACCCTCTTTAATTCTTAATTCGTAAAAGTAACTTAACTAACATATGTTTAAGATAATATACAATAGAATTCTAAAGATTATTGTCTTCGTTATATATGGTCAGTTTTTATATTTATGCACAATATTGTTATTATTTTATAATAATAATAAACATTTTAATATAACAGTAATGAGTACAATGGCATATTGTGCAAAAACTTGGGAATTACAATCTAGAACAATAAGTACATTATTAAATTCTGCAGAAATTAAGTTTTGGAGGCGTTCAGCTGGAATGTCTTGAATAGATAAAAATAAGAAACAGTGTAAATAAATAAAAAATGAATGTTCAACTTCAGTTGTGGATTTCTTTTAAAAAATTAAAATTGTGTGGTCATGTTAAAAAAATTACAGAAGGCATTTCCAAGAAGAATACTAGAATGGGTGCCACCTGGTAGAAAAAGTGGACGGCAAAAAAAAAAAAAAAAAAAAAAAAAGTGAATTGAAGGTGTTTTGAACAGCATGAGGGGAAAAAAAAAGATTGGACGATGAAAATTGGAATGGCATACTATATGTGGAGGAGAATGACAGTTGATTAATTGTGCGCAGGAAATGTTTCGAAACATTGTGAAATCTGCTAAATAAAATAAAATAACTTAATAATGAGATTATATAAAGTCTAGTTATATGGATGCGATACATACCGTAGTCTCTTACTGTAAGGGAGGAGAAAATAGTCACGACTTTTTTTGGACCAAAGAGAGACAAGTACAGGTGGATGAGAAGACTATATAACAGTAAGCTATATGTTCTTTTTGGGAAACCAGATGTAATAAGAACAGTTAAATTTCATAAACTGCCATGAACAGAACATGTGACACGAATGGAGAATGAAAGAGGGGCATTAAAACTTATTATGGGAAAGCCAGGGGAAAGTACCCAGTATGTAGGCCAATAATCAGATGAGAGAATAATATTAACCATGATTTGAGGGTTGTCAATTGTACAGGGAATGGTTAAAAAAAATAGCTCAGGTTAGGAATACAGGGTTCCCACCAAATGCTCTTTCGGGTTTCGAACACGTGTAACTTGCGTTTAAATAAACTTACTAACATGAAACTGGTACTAATGGAAAGAGAAACTCAAAACGTTTGTTTACAGTACCTTACAGATGTTCAATTTGAGCTCCGTTGGTAACACGACACACATCAAGCTTGTAGTCCATTTCCGCCCAGGAACGTTGTAGCATATCATGGTCAACTGTTTCGATGGCTGCTGTGATGCGCCCACTTAGATCAAGGACAGTCTGTGGAAGAGGTGGCTTGTACACAATATCTTTGACTTAACCCCACAAAAAGAAGTCAAGGGGTGTGAGGTCTGGCGAACGTGGAGGCCATGGAAGAAGTTCTTCATCATCATTACCAACACGGCCAATCCATCGGTTCGGTAGTCTGGTGTTGAGCTCCAATCTAACTTCATTATAAAAATGAGGGGGCGCGCCGTCCTGTTGAAAGATCACGTTGGGGATTTCCTGTTCCAGCTGAGGCAGGAGCCGTTGTTGTAGCATATCCAGGTGCATCCTCCAATTGTTTTCTCTACAAAGAAGAACGGGCTTTCTGCAGGCTTAAAGCGCAGAATACGTTTACTTTATGAGAGTCGCGGACATGCTATACGTAGGTATTGTGTTTTTCCGACCCCCAGATTCTAACGTTCACTTTATCAGAAAGATGAAGGTGCACTCGTCACTTAATACTGGATTCGAAAAACCCATCAGTTTCCATGAGAGTTGCATATTCTCGCAGAAAGTACGACGCACCATTTTCATCTTCTTCCTTTAAGAACTGCAACATCTGCAATCGGTATGGACGAAATTTCAAACGTTTACGCAGAACTTTCCATACGGTTGATTTAGGGATCTGCAGCTCTCTACTAGCTGCAATGGTTGATTTTTGAGGACTACGTGTAAATGATTCACGAATCGGGTCTACAGTTGCCTCACTTACAGCCGGGTGTCAAGAAGATGTCCTCCTATAGATGCACCCTCTTGTCGTAAAATCAGAGTATCACTTACGAATTGAAGGACCACTGGGCGGATCTTCACCAAATCTTGTTTGAAAATGTCATTGAACAACAATTACAGATTGATGAACATGATAATCGATAACAGAGAACGTCGCCTATCCTCTATACCAGCCATTTTCTCACTTTCAACAATATACAGTGTTGTGTGTAATAATGGCATTGTTGCCAACTGTGTCCCGTGCCGTAGCCGAGTAGTTAAGGCAAGGTGCCTTGGCGCAGAGCTACGGAACTTGCGCTGGTTTGAGTCCCCATGGGAGAAGAAATGTTCTCATAGAATTTCGGCCAGTATGGGACCGGCGCCCACCCAGCATCATGAGGCATTTTGGGTAGCTACAATAAGTAGCGACTCCAGGTTGGGAAGACCAGCTATATCGGCTGGGGGACCCGACATGCTGACCACATGTCACCCTTACACCTGGCTTATGATCGTCTACCTCTGTGATTAACACATATAGACATCAGGCCAGCAGCCGGCTGGTAGGCCAAGGACCTTCTAGGCCTGTCGCGCTTGGAGTTGGAGTTTGTTGCCAACTGTGATACTATAACCAAAACGTTTTGAGTTTCTCTTTCCATTAGTAGGCCTAATAGTTTCATGTTTGTAAGTTATTTAAACGCATGTTACACGTGTTTGAAATCCGAAAGAGCATTTGTGGGAACTCTGTATAATGGAGAGCTTACATCCGCGCGGCTATGAACCTCTGGATCCATAGTGCCAGTGAGTTGTTATTCGACAATTTTAAACCATATTGGACCTATATGTAGTCTAATATAATTCGAAAAACATAATACTGTATTAACTTAAAAACAATATAGTTAAATCAATCCATATGACAGCATTACTTCTTCACACTGCCTTCACATCCCACGTTTGTTTTCTCCCTCTACCTCATGGCTTTAGTTCCATCATGCTCAATCTCATGCCTCACATATAGGCCTACGAGGGCAGAGCAACTCGAGTTCACTCCCTAGAGTAATGAGATAATTAGCCTACGCCCTGTTCTAAATAAAGGGAACTGTTTCAGAAACATTTGTGACTTTTTTTATTGAAGCGGAAGTTAAAAGCTAATATATATTCTGTGGTAAACTGTTGTTTGTTTCAACGTTTAAAAATAAAATGAACGAAAAAGATAAGGCTTTCACCTGAGTTCTCAGAAAATTTCTTGGTAATAAAAATATTCCTAAGTAGGAAACATTATGGCTAATATAGTTGGCGCATCGGAGGAAATTGGTAACAGACGAGCTTGAACTTTTTTTTTCTTTTTCCTCCCCTAGATTACATTACTTAAGACCTTAGGATTTTTGAGTGAAGAACATGGTAAAACGTTTCATAATTATATAAAGAAGTTTGGAAGAAGATACTAGATATGTTGAAGCATCAGCGTGTCTGACTTGCTGAATGCTCAAATGTGAAATTCGTGAAGAATATAAAAGGAGCAGAGAACTTTCACGACAAAAGATATATATGTTGTAGAAAAACTGTCCACCGCTGTGGATTCGAGGTAGCGTTAATGCCTCATACTTCATTGGGTCCGAATTCGTTCCCCGGTCGGGACAAGTTTCCTGGTGTTTTTTTTTCGGAGCTTTTCCTCTTCAACTGTAAGATAAATGTCTGAACACTTGAAGGCCTATACGGTTCCCGAACATCTTCTGGCTACCATTTAATATTTGCCATACATACATACATACATACATACATACATACATACATACATACATACATACATACATACATACATAACATACATACATACATACATACATACATACATACATACATACATACATACATACATACATACATACATACATACATACATACATACATACATACATACATACATACATACATCTACATACAATTTATATGGGCGCTATACAACCGATTCTGACATACGGAGCTCCAGTGTGGGGAGACGCCTTACAAATTAAAACTAATTTAACAAAAATTCAGAGAGTTCAGAGATTATTCAACAACATAAAAATTACGAAGGCATACAGAACAATTTCATATGAAGCTTCTTGCGTTTTGGCTGGTATTCAGCCTATTGATATAACAATACAAGGAATAATCAAACAGTATGATTCTATACATGGAGATGTAAATTATGATGCACCCTTAACACCAAGTGATTGGATGCATCCTGCACAAATACCCCAAACACAAGAGGCTAAGGAAGGTACAAATTATTTTCTAAAAATTTACACAGATGGCAGTAAAAAGGAAGAAAATGTCGGACCGCAGCAGTGATATACAAATTTGACAATATTTTCTTAAATCTCAAATATAGACTTGGTGGAAATTGTTCAAATAATCAGGCCGAACAACTAGCTGTATTGAAAGCTCTACAAGAAATACAGAATATAAGTAACACTTCGGGTGAAGAGAAGACTGCAGCTATATATTCTGATAGTAAAGTTGCCCTAGCCCTTTTTCAGAAAAATAGCAAACATAATAGCATAGTTGAGGACATTCTAAAAACGATAAAAAATTTAGAACAGAAACAATGGACAATTCATTTTAAATGGGTGAAAGCACATATAGGTGATATTGGAAATGAGTATGCCGATGAGCTTGCAAAGGAGGCAGCAAAAGACCTAAATCTGCATGTAATATATAACAAGATTCCAAAATCACTAATAAAGTGTAGAATAAGAGAAAACGGACACCAGCTGTGGCAGAATAGGTGGAATGCAACAAATAAGGGTGCTCAATGCAGACTATTCTTCCCATATATCAAAGAAAGACTTAACATTAAAATTCCTATAACACCGCAGTTTACTGCATTGATATCAGGCCACGGTAAAACAAATGACTACTTACATAGATTCCATATTATAGATAATGTGCATGTGGCTGCCCGCGACAAACTGCGAATCATATGATTTACTTGTGTAAAGAATTTCGGCAGCAGAGAACTACCTTAATAGCAGACATATATAAAAATGGAGGGAACTGGCCGGTTACTAACAACGAATTAGTAACTAAACATCTAAAACAATTTTGTAAATTTATAAACTCTATGAACTTATAGTTAATAAGGTGTTGTAAAATAATGCATGTAATACTGCTCTGCAGTGGGGCATGTTGATTGATTTTCAATAAATTAAAAAAAAAAATACATACATACATGAAAATGAATACACCGACAGCACAATTCAGATATATACAGACGGAAGCAAGAGCAATGAAGGAGTAGGATCAGGGGTGGCTATATATAAAGACAAAACTCTAATAAAAACATGTACATACAAACTAAATGAAAATGCACCAACAACCAAGCCGAACAGCTAGCAATACTAAAAGCTCTGCAATCCTTGGAACACATGGAGCGGGAAGGGAGAACAGCGACCGTGTACACAGACAGTCACATCACATTAGACTCACTAAGAAATCACAAAATTCATTCATACTTGATTGAAGAAATCAGACGACAAGTATCATCTATGCAGCGGGACAACTGGATAATAAACTTCAAATGGGTGAAGGCCCACATCGGGATCCAAGGGAATGAGTTGGCGGACCAATTAGCTAAAGAAGCCGCAGCGAGCAGAGACCTAGAGGAGAGCTACAAGAAGATTCCGAAAAGTGTAGTGATCAGTGAACTGTGCAAAACAAGTGTACAAAAGTGGCAAAATGAATGGGAAAAAACCACTAAGGGTCAAGTAACCAAGTCTTTCTTTCCCACAATACACGACAGGCTAAAATTAAAACTCAAACTGACATATAAATTAACTATAATGTTAACAGGTCATGGGAACATCAGATCCTATCTAAATAGATTTAAAATAATAGAAAACCCAACTGTCCCTGCTGTGATAAAGTGCAAGATATAAAACACATAATACAGGAATGTAAATTATTAGATAACGACAGGGATAAACTCAAATCAATAGTTTTAAGAAACCAGAATTGGCCAATTAAGAACAATGAACTCATTGACAATTACACTAAGGCATTTTCAATATTTTCAAATACAATTGAATTTGATACACTTTAGGTTAAGTAAAACATAGAACAATAGTATTATATAGTAAACCATCTAGCTTTAAGAAAGATTAATTGTAAACACTGTTTAATTTTATAGTTGTATAATAAGAACACCACAATGCATGTAGTATTACTCCACGTAATGGAGCATGCAGTTGAATAATAACATAAATAAAAAAAATACATACATACATACATACATACATACATACATACATACATACATACATACATACATACATACATACATACATACATACATACATACATACATACATACATACATACATACATACATACATACATACATACATACATACATACATACATACATACATACATACATACATACATACATACATACATACATACATACATACATACATACATACATACATACATACATACATACATACACACACACACACACCACACACACACACACACACACACACACACACACACACACACACACACACACACACACACACACACACACACACACACACACACACACACACATACATACATACATACATACATACATACATACATACATACATACATACATACATACATACATACATACATACATACATACATACATACATACTTAGTGTTCTGTCCAAGAGCAGGTCTTTCACTGCAAAATCAGCATTCTCCACTCTTTCCTTAACTCAGCCTTCTTTATTGTATCCACATACAAACCATTTATTTTAAAATTGTCTATCATCTGATGTCTTTTCTGCCTCTAATTTCCTTTCCGTTGGCCATTCCTTCTAGGGCATCCGTCAGCAGGCAGTTTCTTCATAGCCAGTGGCCAATCCAATTTATTTTCCTCTTCTTTACGAGTTCCAGCATTATTCTTCACCCATTCTATCTAGCGTATCTTTATTTTTTTTTAATTTGTCTGTCCATTTATACGCTCCATCCTTCTCCATATCCACATCTCAAAAGCTTCCAGTCGCTTTTCCTCATTCCGTCGTAATGTCCGTCTCTACATCATATAATACTATACTCCATACAAAGCACTTCACTAGCTTGTTCCGTAAATATTTTGCTGTTTAGTATGAATTTGTGTGTGAATGATGTGTTTCATCTTAATATTGTGAAGTCTCGGAGGAGGCTCTGACATGAAGCTGATCACCATTTCGGGGAGACCTCCCATGAACTTATGTTGTCAAATAAATGTGTGTGTATGTTATCCATAATTTAATACATCTCTCCCGTCAGATCGTTCCACTTCAAAGCCCGGGTGGAGTGTGGCATGTAAAAAAGTACCTATAAAGTGAGAGGTTAAACTAAGACATAGAAAAAGTAGAAAAAACTGTTTACAATCAGTCTGTGACACATTGTGTTAATAAATAGGCCTATTTGGTTTTGTGTCACTGTCATTGGAAAGTCGTATTAGTATCTTAGCAGCTACCAGAATGATCAAATTATATTTACTGATAGTTTTCAGTGTATTCTGAAATTAATGAGAACCCATATACTAATTTCAACGATCTGTGCGTCTTTATTTTATTCTAGAAATCTTATAAATAAAAATGTATTAAATCGGTAAAGTTTCAAAGTTTCTTATGTAACTGCAGTATGTTTATAGTGAGTGCAAAAAATAAAAAATAAATAAATAAAAAACCGTGATAGAAGTAAACTATTTTAATTCCTAATTCAGCACACCATAGTTTTCTATATAAAATACTCAATTTAGTTTATACAATAATCTTAAAGTGTAAACTCAAAGCTTTTCACTACAGTTCGTAGAGTCCCGGGTTCGATTGCCGGTCAGACCACAGGAAATTTTTCTTAAAGGGAATTATTCCTGGTCCTCCATGGTCTGAATTTAGGTTAATTTAAGGTTTGAGGACTCTCTCCATTATCATTCATCACTTATCATATCATCGGGGTAACGTAACTCCGCCTTCCAGCCGCCCCAACTTGAGAACTGGGTTACAATTCCGCCAATGCCAGGAGAGAATACGGGAAATGTCATAAAGACAACCTGGTGGCATTGGTAAAAAAAAAATCGCAGGCTAGTATATTACAGTCGTCTTACTTGTTTCCTTGCCGAAGTCATTTGTTTTACTTCATTGTAATACTATGTGATCTCTCAACTATTGAACGAACTTGAGTTATATAGAGAAGTATGTTTGTTCCATTCAGTTGGCCGTGAATTGCAGAATACAGATATTTGGCAAGTGTTGAATTGTTACACATTCAGCTGGCGTTCAGCCATCATGATGTCACACACACTATGCAAACAGTTAACGTCAAATGCACAGGGTGTTAGAAAGGGTCTAATAGTATTCTGAGAGGAAGTATATGTCAGAGGGACAAGCAAGTCAAATATGGATGAGCATAGTCAGAATGGAATAAATGATGATTCCCAGGAAAGTAAAGTAATGGGAAGAGAACATCGAGTAAGCTGCATGCAACTCGTAAAGACCAGATGTAAAGGAGTTTGTTACACAATATTAGAAAATTAGGCCGGGTGGGAGAAGAGCAGCTTTTTATTTACGCACTTTAAGAGTACCTAATTACAGGAAATATTAATAAAACATTATATTAAACGTATTTACTTTCGAAGAAGTAATTATCATATCTTTATTTTACTCTTAAATATGAAAATAAAATGGGAATATTTCCTGCCATGACCAGAAAGGTTACAACAGTTCTTACTTCTAACCAGCGATAAACCACCGATTATCACACTTTTAACCACAGATGACCAGCGATACACCACCGATACGCAGCGATACACCACCGATGACTAGCGATAATCCCACTGCTAGAGCGTATCTGTGGTTTGAACAAATTATGTCTGAATTTATATTTTACTTATTTAACCGCGTAAAATAAAATAAAAAAATAATAAAAAGGACGTTCCCTGGAATTCGCCAAGGTTAGAGTAATTGATTTAGGTTACAGTAATTGAATTAGGTTAGGTTAGCTTTTAGGTTCCTTGCATTTTAAATTTGATTTAATACGTAAAATAAATTACCTCTTTCTAACTGTTATTCTATGAAAAAATCAACATGTCTGACGGTTACAACTTAAAATCATATTTCCACTAGTTAATTTCATGATACGTTCACATATTTTGACGATGGTAATTTCTCGAAGGTAAATGGTATCATTAACACATTGTAATAAAAAATGGCATAAGTCGCGTAAGTAAAAAGCTGGTCTTGTACAACCCCGCCGAAAATTAAATAGATCGATAGACTCTAGTGGAAAAGTAGCCCTATTTGCACCTAGACGACTCATATGAGTTGAAACGTCTTTTGATGTTGACTTTTTTTTTCCAAGCGCGACAGGCCTAGAAGGCCCTTGGCCTACCATCCGGCTGCTGGCCTCACGTCCCCATGTGTTAATCACAGAGGTAGACGATCATAAACCAGTGTAGGATGACATGTCAGCATGTCGGGTCCCCCAGCCGTTATAGCTGGTTCCTCAACCTGGAGCCGCTACTTATTGTAGCTACGCGAATACCTCACGATGCTGGGTCGGCACCGGTCGCATTCTGGCCGAAATTCCAAGAGAAAATTACTTCCCCCATGGAGACTCGAACCAGCGCAAGTCTCGTAGCTCTGCGCCAAGACATCTTACCTTAACCACTCGGCTACAGCGCAGGACACTATGATGTTGATATACGTTAAAAAATAATATCCTTTCGCCTCCAAAATTGGAAATGAAACAGTCTGGATCGATGGATTTCTTCGGATAATAATGACTTAGATTTTTGACACGTAAATAAACGTCAAGTACATAATAATACGCCTCTGAGTTAAATTGATCGGCCCTTTCACTGGCTGTTTTTAATAACAACGCCTACGGTCTGCATGTTAAAGAGCATAGTTAAATAAACTTCCAAAATCTCCATGGCGCGACAGGCTTATAAGGTACTTTGCCAACCAGCTGACTGCTGGCCTCACATCAGCATGTGTTAATCGCTGAGATGGACCATCGCAAGTTAATGTAGGGGTAACATGTAGTCAATATGTTTGGGTCCCCCAGCCATTATAGCTGGATTTCTCAACCTCGAGCCGCAAATAATAGCTACACAAATTTATCTCTGCTGAATGACACCGGTCCCATACTGCTTGAAATTCCACGGGAATTTTTTCTTCCCACATGTGGACTCGAACCAGCGCGAGCCTCGTAATTCTGCACCAAATATAATGATATCTTAAAGCACTAGGCTACGGCGTTGAAAAGTTACTACCTTCAATAAACTTCCGATTATTGGGATTGATAGAGGTGTAACTTCGCTTTGATAAATGTAAAGCACGCTGTATAAATAACACAAACTTAAATTCGTAAGTTAAAGAGTTCAGCAAAAACTGATCATGTAAGAAAATGTTAGGAAGAGCTAAAATACGATTCACAATTCATTAAGTGATATACATACTCGTAAATGTTGTGTTTTTATTAATTTTTTTAAATTTCTTAAATCTCTTATCTATGGATGTGAAACCTGGACATTAACAAAGGCAGATAGTAAACAAATAGAGGCTGCTGAAATGAAGATGTTGAGAGCAATAGCAGGATACCAAAGGACCGATAAAAAGAAAACGAAGATATAAGAACAGAACTTTAATCTCTCTGAAAAAATAAAATATCAAAATGCTTATCGTCAACACGTATTACGAATGAATGAACAGCACATACCAAGAAGAATGTATAGGAGAAGAATGTTGGGAGGACCATTGAAGAGATGGAAGGACCAATTCGACCTATTATGAGGTAGGAACAGGCCATTGTATAATTATAAACCAAAAGGGAGAAGAATGTTGGGAAGACCATTGAAAAGATGGAAGGACCAATTCGACCTATTATGAGATCGGAACAGGCCATTGGGCTTAATCCTTTTTGATGATGATGATGAAAATTTCTTAAAATTGTCTAATTTTAGCCGGTCCTGGTGAATTACTCATTACTAAGCTCGCTTCAGGTTCCGAGATTCTCAGGTTCAGTCCTGCCAGGATCGATGGATTTTTAAGAGCGTAAAACCCTGGGCATTGCTTCCTTCAGAAGTGAAATAAATTCTGGTTCATGTGACGTAGATTTATGATGCTCCAAGAACATGTGTAAGAGGTCTCATAGCAAAATTTATATGTCCAGATTTTAATGCAACTCTAATGGCCTGAAATATACTGAGCAACAAAAAACGAACTTTTTTTTTGTCTCAAAAAGAAAAATATGTGATTCTGATAGTATTTTTCTCCTGAATTCAAATATGATACCGGGTTTTCTCCATCACGACGGTTTCCGAGAGACAGGTATTTATAATTTCAAACACTTTAATATTTTCTACATTCGTAACTGCACAGTATTCAAACATTCGGACTCACCTAGAAAGTAAGAAATGACGATTTTCTGCTATATTTCACCTGTGGAGCATCCTTCTTGATGGTCCAACAATAATCGGCCAGCATATTAGGATTCCATTTGCCTTGATATTTCTTTTCCATAGCTGAAATCTCCTGATGAAAGTGTTCCCCGCACTCATCGCTCTCTACGCCCAGATTTTCCGGGAAGAAATCTAGGTTTATTAAAAAAATAATCATTTAAATCCATTAATTGAAATTGAAATAAAAAAACTGTGGGTGATGGAGACATTCTGAATACATATTTGAAAACACGATAAAAAATTGCATTAAGTACAACTGTTGGTGGGGGCACGCCGTAGCGTAGTGGTTAAGGCACTGGGCTACAAGCCGGAGGGTCGAGGGTTCAAGTCCCGTTGGGGTCAGGATTTTTAAACTGACCCAAACCCTCTGGCGGCACTATGTCCCTGGGGTCGACTCAGCCTCTACCAGACGCTTGTTCTGGGGTAAAGGCGGCCGTCACGCAGGGCTGACAACCCGGCTGACATCAAGTGCCGATTGTCTAGAAAAAGTGGGAGCCTTAACCTCCTACTACCCCAAAGGTCTCCTGAGGCCTGTTGTGGGATCACTTTACTTTACTTTTACAACTGTTGGTACTCATGAAACAAAAACCATGGTGACCAGTGTTATTAAAGAGCGCTCTTAAATAAAACACTGACATGCCATTTTTATATTATATCTAAGTTACAATTTAAAAATTGTAATATAAACATTATGAAAATTAAATACCTTGTCCTCTCAACTGCATAAAATTATTAAAACACTGTAGTATACCTTTCGGAATCGTTTCCATCCTCAGCAGAAAGTTGGTTTTCTGGGCAACTGAGCTAAAACAAACTTTTGTTGAGGTTGGGACTGTTCCCGATAAATTGTTTTATAGGTAATATGGTATTTTAAGAATAGTAAATAATAAATTAGTGGTCTGGCAGCTCCAAAGATCCAAAGACCGACTGAAGTGCTTAGCACGGTCACTCTCTATCAGAATATGAGCACAGGGAGTCAGTGATGGGCGAACCGCACAGTCCCCCCAACTTTAATTTTAATTTTCTTATCACAATTTCGCTACTTATCATGTAGCTACCCTGTATCATGCACCCCATTCCACACCCTATACCTAAAGAAAAATGTATGTGGTATAATAGGTGGGAATCAAACCCAAGACTCTTGCATGCTAGCATTTAGTGGTTAAGGCAATATTATACAAGCAGGAAAATTACGGCATTGATTCCCGATTGCGTCAAGATTTTTAAACTGGCGTAAACCGTTTGGCCACATCATAGCCCTGTGATCGACTCAGCCTCTAATTGAAATGAATACCAGATGTATGTTCTGGAGGTAAATTCGGCCGTCATGCAAGGCTTGACAACCCGGCTGACGTCTCGACCCGATTATCTAGATAGGTGGGAACCTTAACCTCGTACTACCCCAAGGGACACTCGAAGGCTTTAGGGGAATCATTTTACTTTTTTATGCAGTGTAAATCGGTCGTAAATTGCAAAAAAAAAAAAAACTACTGATGCACTTATCTCTACTGGTTCCTAGTCTGTGCGGCACAACCCCCAAGAGCGCCCAAATTTTGAGACAAGTTACCACTTTCAGGTATAATTCCCTACTCAATTATTGGATATTTGGAAATGGCAACATCCGCGTAGACTTAATAAACGATTTCTACGGAATGTTGAACACGTCATTTATTGTCAATTACCATATATCTTTACCCGACTTATGATGACGGTATCTGGCATGAGAGAACTCCCAGTATGTAGTCAATAGGGAGAGAAGCCGCGAGTTTTAGAAGTTTAAGAGCTACTGGTTTAACTTCTCTGTTTGTTGGTTTTTTTTACATGCCTAGACCTCCCAGGCCTTAAAGGCCTGTCGTGAGATGGTTTTAAACTCGGGATCGTATAAGCTATGTTCTTGAGCACACAAGTACATGGAATGCTTCCCCCGGATGAGTTATCAGCTAGATACTGAGATAATGTGAACATTATAAAACATAAAACACACAATTCACTCATATAGTCATACTAAACAAAGGTACGATAATTATGACGTCCAGGTGTACTTCGGAGATTATTTGGGTTTTAAAGTTCCATGACATATGTCTTAAAGGTAAGAAAAAAACTCATCCATGAAATGTCCTCAACGGGGATCCTACCCTTCTTCTTCTTCTTCTTCTTCTTCTTCTTCTTCTTCTTCTTCCTCTACGCTTGAAAGCTGGCAGCTTGTTGCGTGTTCATTCACTACAGGTCCGGGGTATGGTGACATCCTTCCATCGTAGTTGTGGTCTTCTTGGAATAACATACAAATATAATGAAGAAACTAGAAACAAAAATGGTGAACGATTGTTGCAATTCTGCGCGGAAACTGGGGATCCAACCCGAGTGAGTCTTTTGCGTCGGAGGCATCGTTACCCCAAAAACATAGCGGGGAATTTACTTTGTGAAAAAAAATATGTTTTATTTGGTTCTTACGCCTTATATGAGCTTTTTTTTTGCCAACACTTATCGAACTGTCAATTTATTATATGTTTTTAAAACGTTGCGAACAATTTTGCTAATATTTTTCGCCAGTGTGGTTGCAAAACATGCTGTTAAGGACAACCACAATTTTATCATCTTTATAGGTCTGTATGTAATTCTTCTGTACGTGTGTTTGATACTCTACTCCTTTTAAACGACTGGGTCGATTTTGATTATTTTTTTGTGTGTCTGATTGGATTCCTAGATGGTTTAGATTCACAATTGGACCCTCTAAAGCCATTAGGTGTAGGAGTTCACCTGAAGTGAAAATTTAAAAATCTCTTTAGAGGTCACATTTATAGATGTTTCGCAACGAAACTCGATATATAATATTAAAATAAACCGAGGTAGATTTTATCAAAAAATGAGCGAAATCAGACAATTAGAAGTGGAGGTTTACTTGAAACGCGAAATTAAAAACTGCCTAAACGACTGATTTTGATTAAATGTTTTGTGTGTTTAAGTGGGTTAATTGAACGTTCGGGCAGGACAACGTCTGCCGGGTCCACTAGTATACTATAGATTCATCCAGTTTACTTTCGTGTAAACATCATGTACGCCATTTTGGTCTAGTATGTAATGGTAATCTTGCAGCGGGCACGAATTCAATCTCCGATCGGGGCAACATGGGTGAGTTTAATTTTCGGAAGTGTTTCCTCACCTGTAAGACAAATGTCGGAAATGTTTGAGGCCCAAACAGTTCTCCAACGCTTTCTAGCCATCGTTAACATCCATATCATATTCACCTAGTTTAATAGGCTTATGCATGTAAGAGTGAATGGTGTGTTATTTTCTTAAATGCTCTTATTGTTTCGGAGGTAGTCCCGACGTTATGCTGATCACTCGTCCGGGGAATGGAGTAAAAAAATTGAACATAAAAATGCTATTGATATTGATGTAGTCTATAAATATTATTTCCATATATCTCCAAATTATTAAATGTCAAAAACACTATAGGTGAATCCCATGGTAACTGAAGTAGGCCTAATATCTGCAACAAAGTTCCATACTAATTTTTAAAGCCTTAAAATAATTGGAAAGTGTTTTTTTTTCTCAAAACCGCCTATAGTTCTGTAATATAGGGAAAGATGAAACTTGATGTATTTAAAAAAAATTGTTTTTATTTAAGTAACTAACGTAAATTTAAAATACAGTCAGGAAAGGAGAATGAAAAGAATCTCTGTGCAATTTTCAATTATATTTGAAAATATCAAATACAGTTAGGCCTATTAGATAGTGCATGGGCATAAAAATCCGTATTTTAAGTTTTATCTCTAAAAAAATAGCTAAAATCAAGATAATAAAGGTAACTTATATAACTCCTCCGCGTGACATGATTTTTAATTACAAATAAACGTAAATTTTATTTGAACATTTAATAATTTAAAAACAACTATGCTGTATTTCTTACACTACATTATTATTTGAATGTAACTACTTGTATGTAATGTAGTAAAGGGAAATTTAACGTCGTGTCAGGCTTTTTTTAAGATGTAAATTCTTTTTTAGATATTACACATGTTCAGACAGCTTTCTGAGTTAACACTAGGTGGCAATGTGCATTTGTTTTACCCGGGAAGAAGACAATTAACTTTAATTTTCATCTGCCTTATCCTCGATTTACATGAAGTTTATTTATACTAAAATATAATTCATAATCGAAGTTTATTAAATAAATACCTATCAAAATAGATATCCTTATGTTATCAAAAAGTGTGTATGTGATTCAGAATGAAAGCATTCTCTTCCGACGGATCGTGGGTCGTCTACGTATGGGCTGGGTGGTGTCGGACACGTAAAAGTGCCTACGGGTGTGATTAAACTAAAAAAGAAAGAAAGGAAAAAAATCGTGAGGTATAATTTTATTTTAATTGTACTATACTTAGGTAAGCGGGAGAGAAAACTTTCAGAAATGTAAATAGTTAAAGATAAGGATTTAGAAAATATTCATATTCACGATATAATATGCCCTATATGATATTGTGTTTCTTTTCTCGTAAAATTTTCCCCATTTTCTTCTCATAGAAAATAATAACATGCGTGAATTAAAAAAATGAAAGGGATAAGGCGCATACCAATAATCAGGAATTTTTATCACATTTCAAGTATATTGTGCAAGTCGTGGACCACAAGTTGTACATTAACCACGTCCGTTATTCGTTATCTGCAGGAATGGCACATCCTGTCTGTATCCTGTATTAGGTTAGCGTTTATATATTCCTATTCCATGGTCTTTTGATGACTTTAGATTAGTAATGTCAAACTTTGATTTTAGAGCAGTAATGTCAAACTGTCTGTTTTTTTACATGGCAAGTCGCTATATCATAACATCAAAACACATTTCTATTAATTCAGTTTTATTTTAAGACCCTTGAACAACTTTGATTGCATTGGATGTAGGATCTTCAGCTGTATTCCAATAGATTTGTTGACTCAGTGTAAATACGGCTACTCGATCACGAGTGCCTAGTGGTTCCATATTCACCTCTTATCCCGAGGTTCGCGACCGGAGTTTATTGATTTTCAAGGGCGTAAAAATCCTGAGCACGACTTCCTTCGGAATGGTAAAGAGTCGTGGGTCTTGTGCAGTAGATTAACGGCACGTAAAAGAACCTCAGGCTTGAAATAAGAGGTCTCTGGGCAAAACTCCCAGATTTGAATTTCGACGCTAACGACATGAGTTGTTAAAGAGCGTTGTTAAATAAAATGCTTATGAATTAAATGTAGCTATTGAATTTAAAGATATAGTTAAATGATGAAATGTATTGTGGTATTCCAGTCCAGCATTTGGCTTGATGACTGAGGAAAACATTGATAACCAATCAAGATAGTTATCACAAATTTGAATTTGGTACCTAAAAATACATTACTCAAATGGTATTATCTGAGCTAACTGGTTCGGACGAAACAAACTAGTTTCTCCCCCCCCCCCAAATTATCTTTAAATAAGAAATGTGATTTGCAATTTAACTCTTTCATGTAGCTGTGGTCTCGAGGTAGCGTGCTGCCTTGTCACGCAACGGGCCCGGGTTCGATCCCCGGTCGGGGCAGTTTTTCTGGGTGAAGTTTTTATCGGGGTTTTTCCTCGCCTGTAAGACAAATGTCAGGAAAACTTAAGGCCCAAACGGTCCCCGAAATCATATGGCCATCATCATCATCCTTCACCGGTGTGGAAAACAACGGAAGCTACCACACCTATAATTCCATAGTAAAGCTGCAAACATAGCATGAAAATGCTATTATTGCAGTGAACGACCTGCCTTCTGGCAGAATTAGTATGGATGGATAGATGAATGTAGCCCTAGTCCCGCGACGCAGCGGAGTGGTTAAGGCAATATGCCTTGGCGAAGAACTACGGGACTTGCGCTGGTTCAGGTTTCCATGGGATAAGACATTTTCTCATGGAATTTCGACTAGTATGGGATCAGTGCCCTACCAGCATCTTGAGGATTTTGGGTAGCTACATTAAGTAGTGGCTCTAGGTTGAAAAAAACAGCTAGGGGGACCCGACATGCTGACCGCGTGTCACCCTAACACTAGCTTGATGATTGTCTACTTCTTTGATTAAGACATATGTATGTGAGGCCAGCAACCGGTTGGTAGGCTAAGGCCCTTCTAGACCTGTCGCGCCGTGAAGTTTTTTTTTTTTAGCATGTAGCACTATATTACAACTTTTAAAGTTATATTTAATATTAGTGGTTAATTGTTACTTTAACTGCTAATAGCTATGTTTCTTTTTAAATATTTTATAGACAAGTAGATATAATCATTTGATTTGGATTTCAGAAATTTAAAATGTGTTAATCAGATTTGAGACTGTAGCCATTGCAAGTATTTTGGTACACATCTTCATCCTTTTTTTCAACAATTTTTGAATTCGTTACTTATTAAAATATGAATCCAGTACTCCGGTAGCATGGCATGTGAATACAGACAGGATAGATAGTCTGGGTTTTGTCATGTGTAATGCCACGATTGATTTCCAAATTATCGATAAATTCACGATTCACGAAGTGAGGAGTGAATTTATCTAGATAATTTGGAAATCAAGAGTGGCATTTGTTAGGACTATTTAACGAATAAAATTAAGCTGTTTACTCACAAATCATTATTTAAATATAGTTATTTTAAAATATTTATATATTTAATGTTAACGGTGATGTTTGAAAACAATTGAGAAACATTATGTTTCACTTGTTTATCACTGCAACCAGATCATATTATTTATTGCCAGAGGATTGCACCCTAGTGGAGAAAAAATGAAACACATCAAACTGTATATTAATTAATTTCTGATGTCCTATGATATTAATATGTCAATTATATTTTTCTGGAATGTCATTACCTTGAAAAAAAATATGTTTAAGAAAGTACAAACTGTTTTTTTTTTTGTGGTATAATCAATTGCTACAAATGTTTTTATATTATCTCCCGCAACCACGATAAGGTTACATTCATGCACTATATATACAATCTGGTAGCCAAGTGCATTCACTGCAAAATAATGCTATGACCTATTCAGAATGTTAAAAAGGACGTGCTTGATTTTACAGTGATAGAATTAAACTGATAAAATCGAGGTGAAAAACGATTGTGATTGGTTGTATATAAAAAATCATTGAAATGTGATTGGTCATTGACTCCCATTTGGGGCATGAGTTTAAATAGTCCCAGAAAACAGAAGTGTGGAGATTTCACTTTCCTTGCTGTTGTCCAGATTAGTGCTGGGGCTTATTGAGTCCCCTTTAAATGAGTGCTGAGGGTTCAGTCATCCTACTTCTTCTTCGTGTTTTTGGTCTTGATTTTGTGAAGTTTTACAAAGTATTGGCAGTTCCATCTCTTATCTATGGATGTGAAACCTGGTCATTAACAAAGGCAGATAGTAAACAAATAGAGGCTGCTGAAATGAAGATGTTGAGAGCAATAGCAGGATACCAAAGGACCGATAAAAAGAAAAATGAAGATATAAGAACAGAACTTAATGTATTTAATCTCTGTGAAAGAATAAAATATTATCAAAATGCTTATCTTGAGCATGTATTACGAATGAATGAACAGCGCATACCAAGAAGAATGTATAATTATAAACCAAAAGGGAGAAGAATGTTGGGAAGACCCAATTTGACCTATAATGAGATCGGAACAGGCCATTGGGCTTAATCCTTGTTGATGATGATGATTTTGTGAATCCTTGAATTATTATCTCCCAAAAGTCAGAAACATTACTAAACAAAAAATTAAAAATTATTATGGAAAAAAAGAATTAAGGATATTGCATCTCTTCCATGGTGTATAAGCCTAGCCTTGGCCTACTATCCGGCTGCTGGCCTCATATCCAGGGACAGATGATCATACAGACAGTATTGGATGAATTGCATCTCCCAGTCATTATAGATGGTTTTCTTAAATTGGAGTCCCAATGCTAAATGGGCACTGATCCCATATACTGGGTGAAATTATATGTAAAATTTCTTGCCTCATTCGTATTGAAACCCCAGAAAAGATTCCATAGCTCTGCAGCAGGACATATCTTAAACCGCTGAGTGACAGTGCAGAACAGATAGGACCTAAAAAAATCCACTAATTTCATGCATGAATGGTTTTAAAATGTTCTGGGTAGTCAAATGTACCTATTTAATTATATTTAAACAAAAAAAGGATTAACAATACTGAGTAAGTTGACTCAAACAGCATAATTCTTATTGATGGCTGATTTATTTCGGATTTTTTTTTTATTTTTACTCTGGACCCAAGCTGATTTGCATTTTCATTATTGTGTCTGTTTTATCAACAGTATCATGATATTGCCTGTTGGTCCATTCCACTCCCATTGAAGGAATGCTTCTTTTATTTATTTATCAAATGAAATATTTAATCTATCAACCAAATTAATAATATTCTCATTTATTTTGTAAAAACCTTTTATTTGATTGAATATCACTAATATTTATACAATTTGTATTTTTTGTCTTGTGGGAGTTCGTCTTTCCAGCATTTTCTTCTTGGTCTCCCTATTTACTTTGTGGATTTTGAGTTTGTTTTAAATTTCCTACCAGCCTTGCTGCCAAGTGAGTCTCGTACAGCTGCCATTTCAAAGTCTGCAGATCCAAATAGATGGGTGCTTTTATGTTTGTTTTGCCTTTATTGAAGCATGTACTTTGTGCTGATGTAACCATTGGGGTTTCACCCATGTCCCTGTGCAATGATTTCATAATACCCTCAGGTTTGGTCCTTGACAGAACTTAGTCACTAATTCAAATTAATGTTCATCCATATAATGGGAACACATCTTTCAAGAATTATTCAAATGTATACATTTTCAGCTTTTGCCCCTGTATGTGTTGGGCCTGATTAATAGCCTTGTATGTATTTTATCAGTAATAAATTTAATCATAAATCTTTAAAAATCTAATTCACGTCAACATGTACACATTAAGCCAAAAGAATGGTAAGATTCTCGATGTGAGATTTTACCTAATTCAGTCAAATCTTTCTTCATATGTATGTTAAACATACCAGTAGTACATGTTATCGTTCACAGATATCAACAAGGAGTTCTTAACTTTAACACATGAATATGCAGCAGTATACAAGTGCTCTATGAAGTCTGCCAATCGTCACTTAACGTATGGAGTCTTCCTGCTTTCTTGTCTTATGGAGTACAGTTTAGTCACAGAATTTGAAAGTCCCTCTTTTTGCTAATTTCACAGGAGCCGTATACACATGCAGACAGATTTGGCATGTTGTGAAAGTTTTCCATATTTCTGCTTCAATCTATATTCTCTCTGTCGTACTTTTTATGTACCAGGGACTTGTCTTATCGGGCCCTCCAGGATATGTCAAATTTAATATCTAAAGTTGTACAATACACATGTCCATAGATTAACAATATGCATATACAGCCTACTAACCCCAGTAGGACCAAATAAAATTATAAAAAAGAAATATAAATAGAGCATTTATATATATGACATGAAATGAAAAATAAGTACTTGAACCTGAGACCTCTAACTTTATACTTTAGAGAACTATTTCATATATATATATATATATATATATATCAACCTCAATAAATACTAGTGATATTTTAAAAAATAGTGATAATTCTGAAATTATAACGAACATTTGGGACATTGTAAGCTAATGTTGCCATTTAAATTAGTAAAACTTGAGCAAAAGATATATTTAAAACTAAAGCTGAAATATTTTGTCAGCAATAAATTCAACTTAATAGATTGATTTTTCTAAAGAAATCAAGTAATTGTGGAAAATTTTCAGTATTATTCTTCAGGTTTCAATGTCAAACTATTATGTGTAGATACTTCTTAAATAATTGTTTTAGTGTTGTGTTGTTTTGAAGGCATCTTTTCAAATGTCCAGGTAGGAGATGTTATTACAATAGAGATGTAATATTTATGTTATAGGTGATAGGCCTGCTGGTGGTGGTCGGGTTGCAGGTGACAGAAGGCCTGACCCTGTGCGGGAGAGTGAAGAACGCCCTCTGCATGACATTGTACACCCTGAGGATGGAGATCATCGCTACGAAATGTAAGTACAGTTTTATAATGATCATAAAATCTTGGGTAGAAGTGTAAAGATATATCTCCATCATTTTATGCACCGAGAATCCCAAAAGTGCACATTATAATTATTAACATGATGAAATATATTAAGAAGCCATCAGCATTATCAATATAAGATTTCTCTCTATATAAACTTTACCAGATAAATAATTGTCTTCCATTCTAGGAAGTAACTTATTTTTCACATTTTTGGACATATATCCCTTTACACACCCACCGGAGATACATTTTATTCAGACATATTCATAGAGTTAATTAAATAATTTTGATGATATATATATTTCGTCGCTTAAGAAACAATACCGCGTAACTGACACTTTTGGTGAAATTGACATTTTTATACTGTTAGCATCACTGAAGAAGTGCGCTCAGTTCAAACATAGATTAGGATGAAATTTTGCATCATGACCTCGCTATAACTTATAGATACAATGGTTTCAATCTATAGGTACTAAGGTGAAAACTAAACAGTTTTTTGTTTCTCGTGTAAAATGTTCATTTTGTTAGTTACGTGGTAGTATTTCTTAAGCGACGATATATAGAATTTGTGATATCAGCAAAATAAAGAAATATAAAAAAGTGCACTTCTGTATATATATATATATATATATATATATATATATATATATATATATATATTAAATTCACTTTATAAACTAATATAAAATATAGTACCAACTACTGGTTCTATGAAATTACTAAATATAAATTAAACACCAGTTTCCTTCTTTTTATATATATATATATATATATATATATATATATATACACACACACACAAAAAAATATACAATGTGCACATATTTAATTTATATTTAGTAATTTCATAGAACCAATGGTTGGTACTATATGCTAGTTTATAAAGTGAACTGTTAAGTAGTTTAGTTATAATTTTAATCAAAATTCAATGATTGCAGTTAAAGGCAGTTGAACATTTGTTGGGTTGGTCCATGCCGACAAATTAGTTGGTTATCACAAGGAATGTGCACATATCTCTGACACAGTTACATTGCATTCTACAATATTTACTACAAGTTTGGCATTCATAGTGCATATTGGAACTCTTATTTTAATCTTAAGTTTGTGCACTGAATGATACTTTTTTAATCTATCCCCTAAGTAGAAAATGCATGGCTACATGCATACCTTAATCATACACCAAATACGTGGTGCAAAATGTCTGTAACAGTACTGAAAATACATGTTCACGTGCCTCTAAGTAACGAACCGATAGATTAACAACAATTGGCTTCCATGCATTTCCAAGCATCCTGAACTGGATTTTCTGTTTTTACATATACTTGTTGATTTTAAGACTTATTTTGGAGTATATTAACAGATACAACACTTGCTGATTCTGGAAGTTGAGTATTTAAAGTAACCAGTTACAATGTTTTATAAGATTTAGAATATCCCTTGACAGGGTGTTCTCTTCCTAACACTTATAACTGAAAGAAGAATGTAGATTGCCTTATAACTTATTTTATGCCCTGTATCTGATAGTCTGAGTTTAGAAAAATAAATAAATTTTGTCATACAGTTTCTGAAAAACAGGTTACAACACTTGCTGATTCAAATGGGTTAATTAGATGAGAGAAATTTTAATTATAATCAATTCTGAAAAATTGTATAATAATTATCAAAATTTCTTTGTTTTATATAAGTAACAAAGAAACGTTTACAATATTGTAAAATTCACCAAAATATTGTACCATGACAAGTAACATCTCGTTCCTTCAATTATTATATTATCTTTTTTTTAATGATGAGACTAAATTTTGTAATAAAAAATAAAAAATGTAGCACTTTACAAATAGTTGATTCCTTGTGGAATAGTACTTATCATGCTAATCTCTGGTTCCAAGGTTTGTGGTTTCAAACTTAGCTTGGGTTGATGGATTTTTCAGGATGTAAAATTCCTGAGTATGGGTTTCTTCGGAAGAGAACTAAAACCGTAGATCCTGTGTTGTAGATTAATAGCACATAAAAGAACCTCAAGCCTAAAAAAAAAAGTATCTAAGCAAAATGTGTTGATCCTTTCTTGCCCAGATTTGAATTGCAGCACTAATGATCTTAGTTTTAAGAGCATTCCTAAATGAAACAGTAACTTTAAAAAAAAAGTTTTTCATTCTTCAAAAATTTATTTTAAAATTTAAGGAATTATATATATTTTTTTTTTTTGTTCTTTCCTCATTTAAATAATCTTACCTCAAGTAATAATTACAGTTATCACATTTTTATATCTTCTTTGGCAACTTGAACTTGGCTGGTGTGTTTTGGAGAGCATATTGTATAAAGGAAAATAGAGAGAGATATATACACTCGTTTGTTTGATGAAAGGTCAGTCAGTTGTGTCTGCTCGTGTGGAGTGTATTGTGTATATGTGATTAACACATGCATTTGGATTTATTCCACCGAATAATATGCCCAGCAATTACAGTATCTCGTGTGTTCTCATTTTATTATTGCATGTTTAAAAAATTAAGATAGACTGATTCTCAATATTTTTATTATTTTCTCAATTACAGTCTCTCTTGTATATAGCATCATATAAGTCTTCCAGAAGCACAAGTTATATATTTGGTGAAACATTCATATAAGCTACACATTAGTTCTGATTTTTAAGATTAGCTTTTAAGTGTAGATAGATTATTTTACTGTGGTAACAGTTTTCGAGTTTAGCCTGACCTTTGTCATTGTAATGCAGCGTTTTTCAGTTAATTTTAATGTGTATAAATTTAAAAAAAATGAACCTATTTAACAGGTCATGAAGCCCCAAGGGGTATCTACAATTCTTAGGCAATGGCATTAGGCGGCTACCCCTACATACCGATCGATTTAATTCCAGGAAAATTCTTAGTCCTCATTTATAGAAGGCTATGACCAATCTGGACCCAAATGAGTAAAAAAAAATCTCTAATCCTTTGTTTACTGTGATCGAACTGGGATCTTCCAGTCTATAATCTGACACATAGCCACCTGAACCGCCCTTATGTAAAGAATATTTAACATTATTTACATCTGACCTCGAAATACTTGCTCATATATTCTCTGAGTGATTTCTTGGAAACAGCATTCAACTCCTGACGTAAGATTTTTACTATTTTTTGTATAATGTTGGCCATTAGTTCTATGATATGGGAATTACTTTAAATTACCATGTTAAATGTTCCTTGCTGATTCAAAAGCAACGAGGATATATATACACAGGGTGTTAATGAATAATACCGACAAACTTTCAGGTATTGTAGAGGAGTCTTAAATAAACAATTTGAGATATGCAACTTGTAGTCTAAAAGTTCAAATTTGCAAGTTATAATCTTAAATGTGTTAGGATCAGTACGCCACTGACAATATTTCGAAGATTTCGTTGAGAAGCTGTTACAAAGTGCAGCCTTCTATAGCAGATTAACTTCCTCCATTTAGCTCAATGGTAACGTACCAGGTGTGAAATATCCTGCGTTCGGAAAGTGAAATTCAAGGTTCAAACCTCAGACATGCTGACCTTTTATTTTTATTTGTTTATGTTATTTATTTATTGTTTAAGATGTTTGGAAATTTAGTACAAATACTGTAGAATTTATTTTAGTATGATGCACGAAAGTAATAAATGACAATATTCTATACTAGTGTAAAAGAAGAAATACGGTATAGCATACTAGGTAACTACAGTAAGTATATTCGCAAGTAACAATCGCATGGTTCAGATGGTCGAAATAACAAGGCTATTTATGCATTAGCGTAATTATTATTTCATGTTAAAATAATATTGTATGAATGTAGTATCATGTCTTATGACGCGGAACATAGTACAAACATGAAGGAAAGGCATAACAAAATTAATTAATTAATTAATAATTAAATTAAGACCGACTATTGTTTGACTTGATAGTGGAAGAATAGTAATGGAAATCAAATTCGTTATTCATACCTCATTTTAAATAAACATGTTAACATTCAGGAATAATAATAATAATAATTTATTTATATACAGAATTTTAATGTTTACACATCTTTCTGTGCCTAAAGTTTTATTTTTCTTCTCCACTCGTCTCTCTCCATCCAATCCATGTCCTCCAGTCCTCTTGCTCTCATTCCAGTTCTTATGTCCTGCATCCACGAGTTTCGAGGTCTTCCTCTCCTCCTTCTTCCATGTGGACACCATTCCAATGTTTTCCCGGGTAATCTTTCTTCTTCCATTCGTTGTACGTGTCCATACCAATTTAATTGCTTATACCATATATAATCTACTATTGAATAACCAATATTAATTTCTTTAATAATAATAATAAATTAAAACCAACTTGTTATATTAATTTATAGTACACTTAGTAAAGGAGGCATGATTTAAACATACAGAAAAATAAAATCTCTTTATTTATGTTTGCTTCAAAAACAGATCATAGGTACTGCTCAGAATGTTGCCCTTGATAGAGTAAGCACAAACTGCATCTGCGTAGAAATTATGCTCGCAGTCCTTCGAAGATTCATGGAGTATTTCTGATTTCGTCACAGGCAGCCAAAATGTTTGCCAGTAACTTCTCTTCTGAGTCGACTGGAGTCTGATACACGAGGCTCTTAACCCATTCAACTCCTATGACGTGACGTTCACGCGCGCTCTAGTGAGGCCCAGTCTTCGAATGACGTGACATTCACGTCAAGCGCACGAGCTAATATATTTTGCCAATAACTTCCAAACTGCCACATAGATGTCTAATGTGTTAGCTTTTCTAGGTTCCTTTTTATGTAAGAATTCGTGAAATTATAAGCTGTCTGTTTGGAAATATATAGAAGAAATTTGTAGTGCTAAGTCTTTGAAATGGCGTCTAAGAGGGTGTGTGGTGATGATCGTGACGGGATTCTGAGTTTATTAGAGAGTTTTGTCCTCCAAACATTAGACAGAGCACCGACAGGAAAACTGAGGAGGGTAAAAGGGCAAAGACCTAGGGAAGAAATAAAAAAAAACAAGACTCTGCCTGAAGTACCAGGGTGCAAGGCGTTGACTTGCAAGACCAGATCACTGCCCCTTTTCCTATAATGCGTTGCACTGTAAAAGGATACAGAAAATTATGTTTCTATTTGTTGGACACATTTATGTTTAACTCTTTTGTGGTCTACAATAATTTCATAGATCGCAAGACATCATATTCGACCTTCAGAATAGCTGTCGCCAAGCAGTTATTGGAGACAATTCATCTGCCATCCTACAATGTGAGAGGCCACCCATCATCATAGAGAACCGAATAGAGTGGCCTCTCTGTGTTAAATTTTGGACGCAATTTTCTACCGCTGCGCCGTCTTAAGATGACCTGGGTACTACATGCTACTACTTTGGCCGGTCACGGTGGCTCAATCGGGGTGTCGGTGGCTCAATCGCAAGAACAGTACCCTACCCTTTCCATTCATTTAAAAATAAAATTGTAAGTTCAACCCAAGTAATGCTACTTTGTGAACAATTTTCGCATGTTTTATTCTTACTCTCATCAGTAGAAAATTACAAGAACTTTGCCAACTTTTCAGATGTCTTTAACTATATTATTTTCATTTTTCTTTATTTCAAAATTCATCAATTAGTAAGTTGACTAAAATAATTTACACAATTTCCCAAGTGTTTATTAAAAAACAATTTCACTCTTAGATGAACACAGTGAATATGGAAAATCACTATTTATTACAAAGTAATTGAAAATGTTAGACATATAGAACTAAAATATTGGCAAAATTTTTGTAATAATTTTCTGAAGTAAAAATAAAAATGCAAAATTGTTTACAAAGTAACATTTCTTGTGTTATTTCCATTAAGAAATATCAAAAAGGATCTGGATAATGATATGCTATGGCGGCACCATTTGACGAGCCTGGTCTAATGAGTAATGATATGCTATTTGTTTTTAGGAGTTTTAAGAACCGAAACCATAAAGTAATTTAAGTTCAAGTTTTTAAATATTCTTAAAACGAAAATTTATAAATACCTTAATTTGATAAGAATGTAGCAAAAATAAATTCAAACTAAAAACCTATGCATTGTTTCACTATTCTGAACTACTCACATGTGAATGCATGCACATCAACTCTGTTTAGTAACCAGACTTGTCTTGATGAGTTTGTTTGCTTTTAAAAATGAAATAACATGATTCATTTATTGTCTTGTATTAAAATTAATAATTTCAAAAAATATATACATTTTATAGTTACTGCAGGATGTACATTATTCAAGACGAACAGAATTTTCTCAATGAAACTTAATTCACATACATAGTTAAAGATTCAATAAACATAATTATTTTATATGTAATTTTATAAGAAGACTATTTGAACATTTATTTACTAGCTTTCTATTACCCCAAGGGTCTTCCAAGCCCTATAATGAGAACAACTACCTTTACATTTTGATTAGAAAATCTGATAGTTCATTAGAAAAGAAACCATATTATGTATATTCTCCAAGGAGCAACACATTGAGAATGCCCTTGGCCTACCAGCTAGCTGCTGGCTCAACATTCACCTGCAAGAAAAATCCAAATTGACTTTTAGGCTTAAACATTTATTTAAGCCTAACAGAAATGCCTACCTTGATTATTACCAGGAAATCACTGAATAGTTGAAGGTTAGGACTAATTATTTTTGTTAAAAGACTTATCAGTTTTGTTCTCTAAGTAATTACCAACACTTCATAATAAGATATTTTTTGCACATGTTAAATAAATGTTATAAAAGACATAGAAAGTTCTTAATGAGGTAGAAGTACGGATGAATTGAAGTTTACATAAAACAATGTTAACTTAAATTTAAAATTTGTAATTTAAAATATTTCCTGTAATAGTTCAATTAAAAATTTGGGCTCAACTGCATTTCTACTAGCGCTTGATTTTTCAGTTATATTGTTGTAAACTATAGCTCTTCTTCTGTATTTACTACCATTATTTAATATTTTAAACTTCTTCAAACAATTTTTATAACATTATTAGACAATTTTCAAGTATTTATTTAAATATGCAAATCACAATATTATGACACACTTAGACGATATGGTGATGCTAACAGCTATTTTCTCCACAGAGTATATTACTTAGTCTATGATTTTCCTATCAGTTTGGGTATCGCTGGTTGGATCAGCATTAGGGAGTCATAAGTAAGTGTACACCCATTTTTAATAAACGTTTGGTAATTTTAATATTATTAATATATTTTTTTAACATAGATTTGGGGATTAATTGCAAATATTGGTCATTTAAATTTTGTAGCGACGGATCGTAATCGAGGATGATAATCAATATGTGGTTCGATTGTGAATTATCACTGGCTCTATAAACTCTGGCACATGTGCACTGTTGTTCTATAGGACTTAGAAAATATTTCACGCTAGTTTAAGTGCAGTTTTTCAAAACTTGTTTTTAATAAAAAACACAAACACACAAGCACTTTTCTGTATAGTCTATAATGTACTGGTATGTTCTTGCAATACACTTGTAGATATTCTTGAAGCACAACTTCATTACATCTACTGTAGAGTCTGAAAAAAAAATTAAATAAATATATATATGTACAGATACACAGTGGTTTCACTTGACCTGCGGCCGATAGCGGGAAAAATGACTGCAAGCATTGAGTCATCAACTCACGCTACCCACATAGTGTCTTCGCTAGTGGGCCGCAAGTCAAGTGAAAGTCAGTGTCCTTCACAATGAAGGTATCTCCAACTCTTAAGTAAATAAAATTATTGTCCCATATCTATGGACATCCGATGAATAAAACAAGAATTATATATTCCAATTTTCTAAAGGTGTTACTAATAAAAAAATATTGAATTTCTGATTTATTATCAAATAGCTATGAAAATGGAACATTCACTTAATCTCATAACAAGAACTTCAAACAATGCGATCCTAAACCATTGTAATATGTATTATGAACATGTACACACATACATTTTTTGAAGTTTCTTTGTAATATTTCACAAACAATCAAAAATTACATTGAAAATTGAAATGACAATTCTTGAAAATACTTGACTTAAAAGAATGGAATATTAATACCATAAATAAACTAATAATAATGATGATTACATGTCTTTATGATCACCATTCTGTGTTTAACTTTCCTTTTTTAAAGTTTAAGACTTCAATATTGGGATGTTCATTTTATTATGTTGTGTAAGGTGGCAGCATCGGATGATTCTAAATTATATCCATTTTTATCTCTTGGCACATGTGTATGGGTCTACATAGACTTGGAACTTTTTTGGCCCAACTTTAGATTATCTTACCATTCATTTTCCATAGTATATTCTTGTAATGCTGTTGCTCTACCCTACTTCTTCTGCCCTTACTAACATTTCATAATATTTTTAACATTTGCAACAATACTTATAACATTTTTTGCAATAAAATATTAAATATTTATCTATGTATGCAATGATTTCTTCGAAGGTATGTATATTTGTTGTGCATACACACGAACGCTTAAATGAACATCCACTAAACGGTGGAGATATCTGTGAAATTGGAATAACCAACATTCGAAAATATGTTTTAAAAAATGGATGTTCACTAAATTCATTTTGTTA
Source organism: Diploptera punctata (assembly GCA_030220185.1). NCBI lineage: Eukaryota > Metazoa > Arthropoda > Insecta > Blattodea > Blaberidae > Diploptera > Diploptera punctata. Next base: position 663,478 of record JASPKZ010007815.1, on the reverse strand, counting down.
GGTTCTGATGGGAATAGTTGGTGAATACTTCATTAAATAATATGCATGTAAATTATTTAGTTAGGTTAGGCAAGGGTAAATTGGTATACATCCATATCTAATAAATGTTGGGGATTTATTGCAAAGGTTGGTCATATCGATTTCACATCTACATGGTTTCATCTAGCAATTCAACTCTATAAACTTTTTATAAATTTTTGCACATGTTCACTATTCTGCAGGACTTAGAAAAATTATTAGGAAAGGTAAACTGAAGTTTTTCATTTTTTTGTCACATAATGGAAACTTTATCCCTAAATTTCGGTTATCTTTTAAGATTTTATTTTTAGACTTACAGGTGTTCTAGATATATGCTACCTCACTCATAACTTAACCTACACAAGAAATTTAATCTATAAAAATATGATAGGGTAATTTAGTTTAGCTAACTTTTATCAGGTTAAATCAATTTAAGGTTAAACACCCGAGTTAGTAAAATGAAGGTAGAAGCATTAGATCCACTTACCTAAAATTATATACGTATGTAGACTTCCCAATCACTGTTATAAGGAAATACGCCCATACGATTTGATCTTGACAGCCTCATTTATTCTGTGAAAGAAATATTGATGAATAAGTACACATTACAGACCAAGATATAAAAAATAATATGAAATATAAACAAGGTTTTTTGAAGGGATATTACAATTCAAATACAAACATTATAATGTCACGATGCAAACAAAATGTACGGCATGCCAATTTACATAGTTCACAGTATTATTTGAAAACACGATATTGAAAAATGGACCAAATTTTTGAGGGAAAAAAATGTCATATGTAATCATTCTCTTACCTTCCATTAGCTGTATTTTCCAGCTTCACTTTCTCCTTCAGATTGTAGAAAATTAATCAATTTAATAATTAACTTCGATGCATTAACAATATTATATTATATTGAACCTCAAATTTCTCTTCATAACGTACGTATCAATTCTACCGTTGATTTATTTAAATTTAATCCACATATAGAGAACCGTAGAGAACGAGATCATCATCATCATCATAGTACATTCACGAGATCGGACGAGATAAAATAGCGACGGTGGCGCAGTCTTAAGATGACCCGAGTACTACGTGGAAAAAAAAATAAAAAAATTCTGCGTCCAAATCTCCCTATAATGATTCACTGGCCTGCCCATCATCAAGTACAACCCCTGTTAGGTTACAGGCAAGGAACTTGGCTCTCTTTCCATTGTATATCCCCAGCACAGACAATAAAAAAAACCCTACAAACGTGTGAACAAAAGAAGTAAAACTACATTTCAGTGCAAAAAGTGTGAAGTTCCACTTCATGTCCCGGAATGTTTCGAGATTTACCACACCAAAATATCGCTTTAGACAAGCACAATTATTCAGAAGCCTTCACTAAAATGTCTAAAGAAAAATATTTATTAAATTCCATTCTATGAGCATTTTTGTGTTTGCATGTAAAGAGCATGACACCTCCTGTCTTCTGTGGCCATTTAAATCTGAGTGAAGGGGAAAGTTAGCAGGCATTTAAATAAGAGTCCATTGGGTTAAGGTGTCCCCATAGGAAGAAATTTGGAGGAGTGAGATCAGTTGAACGTGGAGGCCACGCTACAGGACCGCCACGACCAACCCAACGTCCAGGGAAGACATCCAGATTGTTCCTTACATGCCTGTCAAAGTTAGGAGGAGCTCCGTCGTGCTGGATCCACATCTGACGTCGGATATCAATATGGACTTCTTCCAGGAATACAGAAAGCACGTCTATGAAAAACTGTTTTACACATGACCATTTAACCGTGGGGGCAGAATATAGGGATCAATGATGTAATTATACCAGCCCATATATTAACGGCGAGCCTGTGTTTGATAGTCTTTCTCTACAATGGGAAATGGATGTTCATATTCCCATATATAGCTATTCCTCTGGTTAAGAACAACACCTTCCCTTGTAAAATAAGCCTCGTAGGTGAAAAGTACTTTTAAAAACAAATCAGGCTGTTCAACCATCCGCTCAGAGACCCAGTTACAAAACTACATGTGAGGTCTTAAGGCTAATGGTGTCAAGAACTGTATCTTCAAAAAGTGGAAGGGGTAGAGTCCTTCCTGCAAGACCTCCCACACTCTGACGTGGGGTTTATACCCATGGCACGTGCAGTTGCTCGTGTACTGGTAGAAGGATTCTCTCGAATCCTGTCGAGTACCTCTTCTTCGAAATCCAGGGTGCGACGAGTTCGTCGTGTGCCGGAATCCGGTTTATGCACCACCAGGGTTCCAGTTTCCCGTAGATGCCGGTGGATGGTTTGGAAAGTTGAATGATGAGGATGTTGCCTGCCAGGATATCTTTGTACATTTGTGTAGCTGCATGCGCATTTTCTCTTGCCTCACCGTAAACATAATACATATCTGCTAATATATTGAATGCATAAAACATTAGCCATAACGTTAACGTCAATGTAAACAATGTTGCTCCTACATGATTCAAAGCAATAGTAAAATAGGCTGTTATCAGTCGTTAGTATCACGGGAACGCGCAAGAGCAGTTGGTATAAACAGACTAAATGTACAATATTTTAAAAATAATTTTTACCTGTGCATTTCATGTTAAATCACGCAATTAGTTTAATTAAATACATAATTGTGCTTAAACAGAATATCAGAAAGACATTTAAGTAACCACATAAGCAATATCCTCCTCTGAATAAAAATAAATAAGGAAATAAAAATACAAAAAAAAACAAGAAGAGAGATTTGAACCCGGCATTACAACTTTCAATGTTAAGCACTCTACCGACTGAGCTATTACTGCGAATGAATTCTGAACTAGCAGACATCTAATACGTATGATTGCATGACAGGGTACGAAATACAGACTCTTGCCGAAAGACGAAATGTCCATAAATCCATGGCTCAACATTTTGAAAATGCTGCTATACTTGCAATTAAAATTAGGCTTATCCTATTATTGGAGCAGAACTTAAGTATTCCCAAGACAAACCAAATTCATAGTTTGTTTCATTGTTGATTAATGAGTACGAACGTCCAGTTCAAAAAAGTCATATAACCCCAACATTTGGCTTCACACACCCCAAGTTCCTTATGTCAAATTGTTCGTTTAACTCTCCTCTACAATACTTGAAAGTATATCGGTGTTATTCGTTAACAGCCTATATATATTCAGGGTGTAAAAATCCTTTAGACTGCTTTCCTTCGTGTGTCAATCACGTAAACAGTTTAAATCGGAAATAAGAGACCCCTGAGCAAAATTTACTTGTCCAATTTCGAATCTGGCCACTGATAGTTTGAAGTATGAAAATGAGCCTTTAAATAAATTATGATCTGTCCACTGTCTTAAAAATAATGAGGAAGTTGGGGAATTTTATACTGAATTACTGCTGGCACTTTTTTTTTACTTAGTCTTCTTAATACAAATCTATTTCTTTATTAATAAAAACTATTTTTAATACACTGTACATTCAATACATTAATGTTTCTAACAGTTTCACAGTACAATCTACAAATGTAAATTCTTATATCTGTACATAAAATACGATAAAGAAAGTGATGTATACAAATATGAGAAACGGGCTATTATCTTATTAGGTTCGGGAGCGTAAAGTAGCGGATTTTAGGTTGTACTTTTATAGTGACTAAAAGCATTAATGGTCGGTTTCACCAACAGAGGTAACTGTATTACGCCAGTTTAAGCTATGCATTATACAAGGGGAAAACTGTCGTAATATAGTTACCTCTGTTGGTGAAAATGACCCTTAATGTGCTATAGAGACCACAATAAATTGACCTTACTGTATATATAATTCAACTTGCTCCCATTTTTCTCTCATATGCCCAGTCTTCAATTTAAAATTAAAACTTGATCAAAAAGTCTAACCTTGCTAATTGAATTTTAGTTGTATTTTGTTGATTTATGAAAACAAACTTGTTTGTAGAGTTGGCATTTCACTTATGATATTTGAATATAGCTTATTCCCAAGTCTATATCTTAAATACCTGAAGATATTCTCCAAACTAGAATAAAGCTAACTTAAAATGTAAAGTTATTTTTCGTCTATTTATGGGTATTTGGTATTTATGTATCACATGAAAATATTTTTTTTTCTGGAATAATTGTATAAACTTGTTTGGAGTGTTGGAATTTCTCTGCGATCTTTTGAATATAACTTTTTCCAGTTCGATTTCTTAAAACTCTAAATGCCCGGAGAAATATTATTTTTCAAACTAGTAGCAAGCTAACTTAACATTTAAAGCTAATTTTTCATATATTGGTGAATCACATGTGGTAACGGACGTAATAATTTCAACGATATATATTGTTTATTTCTTTTATCCTTCAGATGGTAGGACACTACTTTTATCTTCAAACATTCATGTGTAGGTTTCAATCTCTTTAACAGAATATATGGAATGTCTATCTGTATAATTGTACGTAAAACGTACGGTTTTATATCAGTAACTGACATAACTGTAAAAATACATGTTTTACAGAGTGATAATAAAATAATAATCTCTGTGAAGTTTTCGGTTTTATTTCAACAAGCACTATAGTGAATATAGTATAAATATAGGACGAGTTACAGAATGCATGTTTCGAATGTTACGTTCTAATAATCTTTAGTTACTAATTACACAAAATAAATTGTAACTGACGCAACAACAATTGTTTATTACGTATGAGTTTGTTTATATTCTACAATATTTTTTTATGTAGGCACTTGAAATTTTTTTAAAGGCCATATGTCACTTTGGGAAGCAGAGAAGAAACGTTAATTCTCGTGTGTTATGTCAAATCTTATGTGGAATTCACCGAATGGATATTTCAGTATTTATTTATCACGTGAAAATGATTCAATTTATTTTCCTTGGTTTGCGGGTTGTAAAAATATAAACTTGTTTAATGGTTTGGCATTCAATGTTATCTTTGATTATAATCTATTCGTAAGTCAATTTCTTAAAACTATAAATACCTGGAGATATTTTATTCTCCAAACTAGAAGCAAGTTGATTTAAAATTTAAAGCTATTTTTCGTATGTAAAAAGTGTAAAGTGATCCCACAACAGGCCCGGAGGCCCTTGGGTAGTAGGAGGTTAAGGCTCCCACTTTTTCTAGACAATCGGCACTTTATGTCAGCCCTGCGTGACGGCCGCCTTTACCCCCAGAACAAGCGTCTGATACTCATTTCCGTTAGAGGCTGAATCGTCCCCAGGGCCATAGTGCCGCCAGAGGGTTTTGGGTCAGTTTAAAAATCCTGACCCCAACGGGACTTGAACCCTCGACCCTCCGGCTTGTAGCTCAGTGCCTTAACCACTACGCTACGGCGTGCCCTCATTTTCGCATGTATATATAAATATTTCAGCATTTATATGTTCATCACATGCAAATGCGTATTTTACCCGTATAATTACACAGATTGAAATGGTCTAATTTTATTGTGCTTGGAAAAAAATAACTAACGAAATCTGCTTGAAAGTGCTTTCTAAGCAGGAATCTTCATTATTGCCGTATTATGCAATATTAGGGTGCAAAATACTTTATGCTAATACGTCTACTCGGTTCTTGTAGAGTCCGGTACTTAGTTAAATTTTCATATCAAGGTAAATTTGCGTTTAGTGGGTGCGTTTGCTTTCATTCTGTAACAGACTTGTATAAAAATGAAATTAGCTATTTTTTCCCCAAGCAGGAAACAAACAGGAAGAATGCAAGGCAGGAAGCGAGAAAATTATATTATACTACAGAAAATGCTGTGCCCTTTTTTGCTTTTAGCCAACGAAGTTATTTTTATAGTGAAATTTCTCTACTCATGTTAACATCCTGATTATTACAGTCGCCTTTAAAATATTTTACATCCCAGTACATTATTTATATTAAAAATACATACTAAATATTTAAAACTATTGAAGTCTTAATTTTTTCTTTACTATTATTATTATTATTATTATTATTATTATTATTATTATTATTATTATTATTATTATTATTATTTTAATTTCAATTTCACATATTCATGGACGCTTTAATGTGTAAGGTCATATCACGGTATTTATTTATTTATTTATTTATACTATGAAATGATGAATACATTAAATGGGTCTTTGTAATAACTAATTAGATTCCAACCCAGCATTTGTCGATCAGCAGAAAAAAAAACTCACGTTGGTTTAACCGAGATTTGAATCCGAAACCTCCCGAGTACGAATTTAAAACGCTATCGCTTGATCCAACTCATTTGGTTATTTATTATTATTATTATTATTATTATTATTATTATTATATGCCAGATATAAGAACAGTTAAGTCTAGCAGACTGCGATGGGCAGGGCATATGGCACGAATGGGGAATAAAATAAATAGGCCTACATGGAAGCTTATTGCAGGAAAACCAGAAGGAGAACGCCGAGTTGGTAGACCAAGAATGAGGTGGAGAATAACATTATTCATGATTTCAAGGGGTGGATTATACAGGGGATGATTGGAAAACATTCGCTCAGGATAGGGATATATGGAGAGATTATGTCCGCGCGGCCATGAACATATGTATTCGATAGACCCAGTGAGGTAGTTATTATCATTATTCCACCGCTGTGGTCTCGGGGTAAAGTCGCTGCCTCGTACGCAGAGGCCCGGGATCGATCCCGATCGGAACAACTTTCCTGGGGAAAGTTTTTTTTTTCGGAGTTTTTCCTCGCCTGTAAAACAAATATCGGAAACTTCAAGGCCCTTGATCCCCGAAAATTATCTGGCCTACGCAATCATCCATATTATATTCCCCTTTTCGTATGAACGAATGAGTGAATGGGTGTATGATCTTAATCTTCTTGTTGTCTCGGAGATGGCCCTCTCTCAAATATTCCCTCTATGTACTCTTTAATAACCGAATGGTTTCCCGTCAGATGTTACCCATTTGTCTTAAATTAACTTAATTTGGCTCGTGTAACCAATTCATTTTTGTTATCTTTTTTCTTTACAATGTCGGCAGATTCCATATCAAACCATTTCTTGTTTTGCCTATTTTTTAAATAACCTATGTTTTCTCATTCTGGCAATTTAATAGTGTATTGTATAGTCTCTCATTCTTTATTTATACGTTTCTTTTCCTGTTGCCACATTTTCATCTGAAGATTCCAATATTTCAAATCTATTAGCCAATTTGATCTGGTATTTTTCCCGCAGTTCATCATTTCTCAAGGTTTTTTTGTCAAATTTTTCAGAATCGTCTTTATCGTTTGCTCCTCTCATAAGCTATAATCATTCTCTGATTTTCACCTTAACCAAATGGTTATCCGAATTGCAGTCTGCCCTTTAACTGATCTAACATCGATGATGTTACTGTGCCAGCGTTTATCCACTGGTTTCGAGTTTCACCACCTGGTGTGTATATGAATATCCTTATGCTGGAATGTTGTTCTCTTAACAATAAGATTATTTTATGTGGCAAAGGTGACTAATCTAATCGCATTGTCGTTATTGTCTTCATGAATTTTACTATTGTTGGCTGAATATATTTTCCCGTCCTTCTTTTGCATTAAAATCTCCTAAGACAATTTTCATATGATACCGTGAAAGACTAATTCTTCATAGAACTCATCCTTGATCTTGTCATTGGACCATGTACATTTACGATTACAAACCATGCCATTTACCCTTTAGAATTATGAATGATATTCTATTTTTGACAAACTTAACATCTCGGATAGCGGAGAGGATTTTCATTCGGACTAAAAAATCCGTTCCGAATTTAGATCTCGCTACACCCCCATAGTATAATGCAAAGCTTCTTGATTGGATCCTGAGAATAGGAAAAACAGCGCCATCTCGTTTTGCTTATGAACTCATGAGAGAGACCTACTTCATAGAGGACATACGAACCCAATTCTATCTACAATCCACAGAACCATACCAGAAATTCATAAGCATCAGAAATAGGAAGAAGAAGGAAATATACATAGATTTCTACACAACTGCCATGCTGGACGACAGATGGACCAGAGGGTGCAACCCCCAGAGACACGTCACAACACGACTCGCAGTACACGGATTTCACAACAAAATATGTACAAACAAGAAATTCCACGAGCCGACCGAAGAATGCAAGTGTGTGTTATGTGGACAAAGATGTAGCAAGTACCACATCATAACATGTGCGAAAAGAAGAAAAACCATTACAGACTACAGTAAAGACTAAACCACCACTAATGCTCAACCTGAGTGCACATTTCTTATTATTATTATTATTATTATAAAGCTTCCTGATTCCTGACCACCTTTCCCTGGCCATCTAACTTCCTATAGAGAGAATATATCCAAGGGTGATTTTAGTAATTCCCGCGTCAGTATTTCTAGTGTCCTATTATTATACAATGTCCTAACATTCCATGTTCCTAGGAACATGTTAATGTATTTGGGCCTTTGCAATGATTTCCTGAAGTTGTCCCCGCTCGGAGGACCGAATGAGGGACTATTTTATCTCCGGAAATTTTTACCCCAGTGTAACCCATGTCCGCATTTCTTGACGGTTGTATTTTACGGCGAAGAAGTTTACTGTCGCTTAAACTAAATGCTTTTATAACGATAACAGGCGTGTTGCATTAGATATTAGATCGTGTTCCTTGAAGTTAAGTAACGAGGCAAACGTGTTTGAATTATTTAATGCTATTTGTAAACATTTAAATTTAGTGATATAATGGAATTACGCTAAATTATATGGGCCGTGCACCAAGATTTCAACTTAGCATTACGCGTCTCCAATGCTATCCTTAAGCCATGTGGCTCAGAATATATAAAAATGTGCCTGTTCGCTACCAGAATAAGGAATAAACCGGTTTTTGATCAGGATGCGGTAACCCTCTAGGATTAAATAAAAATATTGATAAAATTCCATTTCTTTCTATTAAAGATACCTTTGGATTTATCACAAGTAATGCCGCGAGTAATTTCCAAATTATATAGAGGATTTGGAAATTAAGAGTGGCATTTGTTAGGACTATTTAACGAATAAAATTAAGCTGTTTACTCACAAATCATTATTTAAATATATTTATTATAAAATATTTATGTATTTAATGTTAACGACGATGTTTGAAAACAAATTAGAAATGTTTGGTTATGTTTAATTTGTTCATCCACCGCAACTCGATAATATTATTTATTGCCAAATAGGATCGCAATATTATAAGAATGCACCCTAGTGGAGAAAAAATTAAACACATCAAACTGTTTATAACCAACATTATAGGTTATTAATTCATTTTTTCGGAAGCAACTCAGTAAAATCAGTATTTAAAAACACAACTATTGAACACACGATTATCAAATGTGTGGTTCGAAGGAATCTGTTCATTATGTTATATTCAACTTACTTTTTTTTTTTTTTTTTTTTTGAGAGTCAGTCACTGCAACATAATGTTCTGACCTGTTCAGAATATTAAAAAAGGAAGACTCCTTCTTTCATTTTGTAAACTGAATTTCGAGTAAAGATCGAGATGATTGAAAAAACGACTGGTCAATGGTCTTTTGTAACACAAAAATTCGTTGAACACGTGATTTGGTCATTGACTCCCCATATTTGGGGGGGAATGAGTTAAATAGTCATCTTATAATATAATCTTAATAATATTGACATTAAAGGATAACTACATCTGGCGAAATCCAGATAACTTTACACCAGATAATCCACTTGAGATAAAGAGCTGAATGGTTGAGCCAGGAAGAGAATTCCCTCCCAATGAATTTCGTAATTTGTTAATTCTGTGTTTTTATCATTTGGTACATAAAGGTACGTACACACCTGCGCGCCGCAAACACGAACGGCGCGCGCGACCGCACCATGTTCGTCCAGATTGGGACGGGGGGGTTTTAAGTTGTTGCGCGCGAAAGGCGCGAGCGCGTATCTAACCACGATCCAACTCATTGTCGGTTTTTTTCCACGAACACTTTGATGGTTCGCTGTTTAGATTTGGACGGGTACCTGAGAGGTTCGTTGCTTTCGGTGCGCACCTATTATTTGAGTATGGAGTGGTCAGAGGAAAACGTGTTAAAACTTGTTGACATTTATAGAAGCAAGCAATTATTGTGGGATCCACAACATAAGGATCATTTTAAAAAATCATTGAAAGGAGATGCCTGTTTTTTTTGCAATGATATGTGTTTTTTTTTTCGTGTGTACTGTAATTGTATAAATAAATTAGAATTATTTAGAAAACATTAATTATTTAAGACGTTCATTTCATAATATTATGTATGAAGTATCACAAAACAATACAATGTATAAACACATTTATTGCTAATTATTTATTTATCTCTTCAAAGACTCCAAAGAGCAAGACTGCTCATGTTAAGGGGCAATATACAAAAAATAATGGCCATAAAACAATTAACAATAAAAACAAGAAAACAAATTCAGGCATAAGTTTAAGTAATACAAACTACTATAGATGCACAATATATATACACATATAAATACAATATTTAAACAGGATAATATTAATAATAATAAAATTAACAAAATTAACTAAGAAAGCAATGAGAAAAAATATTTTTTAATGCAATTAGAAAAATGTTTAACATTCGTGAAATGTTGATATTCAATAGGTAAGTAGTTATTTTAATGGTTGATTAATGCATACCTTTTTTTTTTAGAAACTAGTATCTTTGTGCAATAAAGTACAACCTCTAGTATAATAATCATGTACATTTTTATTAAAAATTAAGGCCATGTTATGGTGAGATAGATTCTTAATAATTTTAAACATATATATACAAATCATGTCCACCGCTGTAGTCTTGAGGTAGCGTGCTGCCTTGTCACGCAGCGGGGCCCGGGTTCAATCCCCGGTCGGGGCAGTTTTTCTGGGTGAGGTTTTTATCGGGGTTTTTCCTCACCTGTAAGACAAATGTCAGGAAAACTTTAAGGCCCAAACGGTCCCCGAAATCATATGGCCACCATCATCATCCTTATCATTATCATATCATCATCATCTCATCATCCTTCACCGGTGTGGAAAGCAACGGGAAGCTACCACACCTACACAATTCCCTAGTAAAGCTGCAAGCATAGCATGAAAATGCTATGATTTCAGTGAAGGACCTGCCTTCGGGCAGAATTACTATGGATGGATATACAAATCATATATTTTTAAATTCCTTTAATGCTATAATATTGAAAAAGTATAAATAAAGTTATAAGATGTAATAAGTAATAAGCGTGACCAGACGTCCCGATTTTGGCGGGACAGTCCCGATTTTTAACAATTTGTCCCGCGTCCCGCGGCATTTAAAAAAAATGTCCCTATTTTTGGGAAAGAATGCAGGACAAGCGGGAGAACGGAAAGGGAATAGACATCGTTGGTTACACCTGCTCTGCAAAATGTCTACTGAAGGTTTGTGGGTTTCCTATGGATCGCAGGAGGTTCGTTGAAATTAATAATTTCGACGAACATAACCCGCGCAGCGCGCGCGCCGTTCGTATACGCATATGTGTACGTACCTTTAGATAATATTAAACTATTAAACATATTTTTTTTTGTTAATTTTCTTCAGATTAAATGTCGCTCAGGGCATATAAACAATTCGGATTTAATCCTATATCAGTTATTTCCCTTATATTCTTATTACCATATTTAACTAATACGACCAGCCTCATGGGCTAGTGGTTAGCGTTCCTGACTACTGTTCAAGAGGTCCCGGGTTCGATTCCCGATCAAACCATAGGAATTTTTCCTTAAAGGGAATTATTCCTGTGGTTGCCCATGGGCGGGAATTTAGGGCAAGTTTAAGGAAGTGAAACGCGCCGGCGGGGTCAGTGCCATGTAGCACCCATCATATCATCGGCTTCCACGTACCCCAACCTAAGAAATGGATTACAATTCTGCCAATGTTAGGGGAGAAAGCCAGAAATGTCATAAAGTCAACCTGGTGGCATTAGACAAATAAAATATTTAACCAACAATGTAGTAATAAGATTACAAAAAAGTGATAATAAAAACTTGAATAAATTCATTAAGAAACTGAGAAATGTTATACAAGACTGAACTAACTGCTGTCTTTATAGTTGAAACTGGAATTATTGCTTTAACTATTTAAGTAGCATACATTTAATGTTGCGATTTGTTAGCCCTTAAATAGGCCTAGACGGTCGATCATTTCAACAAAAAATAGCTTCAAATCGATAAGTCAACCATGACTGACCGTCTAGGAACCGTTTGACGCTTGAGCTAAGCATTGACAGTGATTGATGGAAAGTTTAATTTACGAAAGTGATAGAAGCACAATTTCACTATTAATTCACAAAAGTCTCACAAAAAAGAAATATTACTTGCAGAACTTCCAATACGAATGAGCTTTGATCGAAAGATTAAGGGGTGATTGGCACGCGCGTCAATCGATGACGCAATCTTTTGATCAGAATGATTGACCATCTAAGGCCTCCTTTAGCCTGCGGTACAATCTGAAATTATTCGCTTTTATATGAGTGCGCAGGACCAATGGGACATTCAGAATAGGTAATGAGCTAATGGCAAAACTGTCAGGCAGTTGGATGTGGGCGTGGTTAATATGACCGACAGGTAAATCTTTTGAGCAGTCTGTAGTTTAATTTTATAACTAATATTTAGAAAAATAATATTTTACATAATTTCTTGAAATAAAAAAAATCTTGAAATTTTCTAATATTAATTCGTCAGTGTGTTTTTTAATAATGCTATAAATTTATTGCAATCCACTTTTTTGTCACAAAATATTGAATTGAAAGCTTCCTATCATTGTAGGCTTTTTTATTTCATTTTTATTTATAGACTTTCTAACATCTATCGCGTTTATTTTAATGCTAATATGAAATGGTAAATATGAGTAATGGGGCCTGGTAACAACCCAGCATTTGTTTTGACGAGGGAGGAAAACCAGGAAAAAAAACCCCGAGACTCTAACTCGGAACATCCCGAATATGAGTCTCAAGTCAAGTAGCTCGGTTAGAGTAAGTTGTTATTAAATACACTATCTACCAAAAAGTAATTGGACACTTTGTTTTGTCCTCTAGAAGTCTAGAACCTCGTTGTGCCACCTCTGGCTGCTATAACAGCAGCTACCCTGTTAGGCGTTCTCTCCACTAGTTTGTGTAGAATATCCACTGGAATGTGTCGCCATTCCTCTTGCAACATGCCACACAGTTTGACAATGGAAGTTGGCCACATTTGCTGAGACCTCACTCGCCGGTCCCATTTGGTCCCAAAGGTGCTGAATGGGATTGAGATCAGAACTCTGAACGGGCCAGTCCAACCGGTGAACGTTATTTTCTGCATACTACCGTGTAGTATCCGCCGAAACATGGCACGAAGCATTGTTATCCTGGAAGTTAAAACCGGATATATATCCCCATATAATAATAATAATAATAAGGGCTTTTGTTTTGTTTATTTAATATTTAAATATAATTATATTTATTTCTATTAAGAATGGACATAAGATTGATTTAGAGAATTCAAATTTTTATAAGTATATAAAAAATTCAAACTGGTCAATATAAACTGTTAATACAGTTAGATGTTTTTCTAACTGATTTAATATATGTAAAAATACTTTAAATATTTGAATTAATATTTTTTATAAATAAATAAATGGGATTGAACGAATTGGATGGGAGTCAGCCAGTAGTACTCCTTCCTTTTCAGTTGGACCAATCAGAACTTCCAGGTTATAACAGAATAACAAGATGGCTACAATACTTGAAAGAAGTCAGACATGTTAAACAACGGTTCATCAAGAAATAGGAGAATTATAGTTCATTTCTTGATATTAGTTGACAAAATGGAAAATCATATTGAAGTATAAATTCCATTCATCTTGAATATAAATAATCCATAAAGTGGAAATGAAGTGTTAGTGAAAAGTTGACCGTTGGAAATCGTCATCCATTACATATATGAAGTAATAATCTTCTATAAGTGAAATTTATTAACCTAAGCCGGATTTTTTAAAAAATTATTGATCTACAAGATTCATCTAAACAGAAGTGAAAACTTTAATAAAATAACATTTAGTTTAATTGTTAACAAAGTGTCGTTATTTGTGTATGTAAGAAACTTTTCCTCATTCCTGACGGGAGTCATCAGTGCCGTGGCAAAATTACAGTGATCCAAATTATTACAATCACATATCTACAACGTGGGACATCACACCCAGCAACCCACTTTCAAACTAACAAGGGTCCATTCCATAAAACCGCCACATATTGGGAGCATTTCATTATCCAGAATTGTACGGTGTGCCTCAGAGTTCATTTTACCACGAATAACCACCAGTAGTCCTGCACCATAGTACGAGAAACACCATCACTCCACTACCACCAAATTTCCGGTAGACACCACATCCAAACACGTCCATCAGATCGAAATAATGTGAATCTCGACTCGTTAATCCAAGAACCGATTTCCATTGCTCCAGGGTCCAGTTACGATGACTATTTAACTCATGCCCCAAATGGGAGTCAATAGCCAATCACGTTTCAATGATTTCTGTTTTACAACCAATCACAGTCGCGTTTCACCAAATATTTATCAATATTAAATTTACCACATTAAAGAAAGCTCCTCCTTTTTAATATTCTGAACAGGTCTGACCATTATTTTGCAGTGACTAACTCTGTAAGAAATACTGCTACCAGATTGTATATATAGTGCATGAATGTCAACACATAGCGCTTGTAGGAGTTAATATAAAAACATTTGTAGCAATTGATTATACCACCAAAAAAAGAAACCACTGTTTGCACTTTATTAAATTTACTTTTTCCGAAGTAATAATCCAGAAAAATATAATTGTCATATTTACATCATACATCAGAAATGAATTAATATACAGTTTGATGTGTTTGGAAATATAATTAATTAGTTTATTGGTTGTTTTAGCTGCGATAACGAAGAGAACAAATTTATAATTATTTTCCTTTTACTTATTCAACTAAGCATAAACACACAATTTTCGTCTTTCAGCTAGTTTATGCCAAGAAGATCGGGGTAAGTAGGTTCTTGGGCAACGCCGGGTAATCAGCACATGGAATCTAAAAATAATGATATAAATTTATAATTATTTTTCCTCGTACTTATTCAACTAAACGTAAAATTACATCATGTATTTAGACGTAGCAGCGCACGCCGGGTATTAGCTAGTATGTAATAATTTGTTAAAATATTGTATATATAGGATCTATATGTAAATACTGTATATATAAAGAATTTCCAAACACTATGATCAGAACCCCTTGTTTAAAACTAATATTTGTAACTTTGTCTCTCTCCAGCATCCAGTCTACTCCATATCTCTATACATTTCCGCTTCCTTTTAACTTCTAAAATTAACTTCCATTGAAATATGTGCAATCACTGTAGTTTGTATCTTTGTTTCAGTTCTTAAATAGTTTTATTTTCAACACTAGTGAACAAGCGAAATGCAATATTGATATTCGTTTTATATGAATGTGACCTCTCATTTAGTGAATGTTAACTTATAGGCCTATTACGTTTGTTAGATTGGTGAACGATATAATTGTGATGATTGAACTCTTGTGATTTTTATACTATGATTTTCCTTGGTAAAAGGGAAAGGAGGGGCATTTTAATTTGTATTAAAATTTCATAAATAATCATTAGGCGCAATGTTAAAAGAATTTTATCATGAACTATGTGCTGTGTGCGAATGGACATCTAAAACCAGTTGATCCGTAAAAGTATCAGTTTCTTTTTTTGTACTAAGCAGTACACACTGCTACAAGAATTTTGATTTTTTTTTTTCCTGCCACATAAGTATATATTTTGTGATTGTCTTGAAATGGTTCAATTTTTGTGTTTGCCGTACTTTTTCTTTCGCAAGTTGTTCCCCAAAATAAAATTTAGTTGTCAAACATATTTTCATCTTTCCATTCATTATAGGCTATGGGCTACTCATACGTGCACGCATTATATAAGCGAATTCTGCCGACAGGGCTGCTCATAGTAATTTGCCTAAGTCGTTAATTATTTTACTGAACAACTTTACCACCTATATTCATGATCATTAATATTCTAAAATATAACGCATAATGTTAAAAATAATTTTTTCATACTATTTCTCATTTCAGTAGTTTATACATTTACAAAAATGCGGTAAATAGAACATTAGAGTAAGTGCGATGTAATGTGCAACTTTCGGCAACATATGAACTATAGAAAATATAATATTTTTACAAGTAAACAAATAAGAGAATTAATAAAATAAAATTAATAATATCAGCACTTACTTCCCTATACGGCTAATAAAAATGTTTTCACGTCCATAAATATATTTGTAATATTTGTGATATAATTTCCATTTATTTGTCAGTTGGTAGTACTGTTTGAAACGACTTCCATTTGTTTCATTAATACAAGTAATAATGCAAAATTGCTGACTTTACATTTATAATTGTAAGTTTATGCCGTTATTTATTTTTGTTGGCATATGTTTTGGATATATTTATTTCTTTCGTAGGCTCATTTCATATTAAATTTGTCCTAATAACACCAACATGTGTTTTGATAATATTTAAAGGTGTCATTGTATCAGTTGCTGAATACGTTTTGTACTCATCAAGTATATCTATGTGTAAATATAGTTATTAGAAATAATAAAATTCGATCTAATATGAAATAAAATAATATACATTGCAAGAATTGAAAACATCTCAACTTATCTGTGAAACCTCGTTTCAATCTTTGTTGGCATAAATGTTATTTTAGTTTAAGCTAAATATAAATATTTTGCCGCTTTAAACTACTACTAGTTCGAAAACTATGTGACAGTTAATATTTATGAATTAAGAGGTAGGAATAGCGAACTATTGATTCTATGAAAATTATGTATACCTATACACTCCAGTTTTTTGTATCGTGCAACGTAATACGAACGAAACTCATCGGCCAAGGTGAATTCACCTCTGGTACTTAAGATCACCGGTTGAAATCCGGCCTCAGTCTGTGGAGTTTTGAGCGTAAATATCATGACTATGGTTTCTTCCTGAAGAAAAATAAAGCAGTTGGTCCCTATCCTACGGGAAACACACAGAAAACAACCTCAAGTCTAAGAACCATTTGAGCCAAATTTATTGACCCTTTTCACGCCCAAATTTGAATTGCCCGTAGTTGCTAACTCTTTAAATAAAATACTTCCTTACTTACAGGAAACCAAACGGTACGCATGGGTTAGGTGAATTTGAACCGTGCATATCCAGACAAGTTTTAATTATTTATACCAGTTCAATGTTTAAAAAAGTTAAAAATTAATAAAGAGCATAAAATCATAAGTGGTTACCACGGAATTAGCAGAAGATTTTTTTTATCGAAGGAGGTTTAGGCCTACACCTTGACTCTTTGTTATCTCCAAATATTGGAGGGGTATTTGCTTCTTTGCTCTCTTTAAAAAAAGTTGCTCTTATGAAATGGGTAATGTGTGCTTTCTAGGGAAAATATAAATATGAAAGCAATAAATTGCGCATGTGAAGTGTACATTTGTGACAAGTGATAGTGGAACATTATGCAAGTGGTGTATGTGCAGTTGTTACCTGTGACTGACACAATGTTTCAACGCAAAAGAAGTCTTCCTAACAATCTGGCAGTGTCCTCACGATCTTGACGAGTGAGTATTCATACATAACACTTCAATCTCATCTTTTTCAGCTATTCGTCAAATATGAACCAGGATAACACATTGTTGTGTGAATGCTCGGTCGCTTACCGCGAAATTAGACGTGGTCCTAAGCTAAAGAAATATTGTATAATCCAATTAGATAACTTAGGTCCCAATATTGACATTTTATCACTAATAAAGGTTTGTTAAATACACAAGTGATTCAATAACCTCTTAAGTTTCATTCGGTTGATATACCGTATTTAATGTTGCAAGTTGAAAACCCCAGCCATAACGTTCTGCACTGACTGGATGTTAGTCCATATTTATGATTCACAAGTATGGATGCGATGCCAGGAGTCTTTAGGGGGACGCCGTAGCGTAGTTAGTGAAGACATCACGTTGCAAGCCGGAAGGTCACGGATTCGAGTCACGATTGAGTCAGGATATTTTAACTGATCTAAACTTTTAGCGGCATCATGGCCCTAGTGTGGACTCGACCTCTAGTGGAAATGAGAACCAGGCGTTTGTTGTGGGGATAAATGCGGCCGTCACACAAGGGTGACAACCCGGCTGATATCTCGTGCCGATTGTCTAAAAAAAGGCGGAAGTCTTAAGCACCTATTACCTCAAAGACCTCCTATGGCCTGTAGTGGCAACACATTATCTTTACCTTTGATTTTCTAGCCATATTGAAATCCTTGAATGTCTTGCGCTTCTTTATAAAATACTAAATATTATAGTAACTTGCCAGATGTAAGATGTAAAGTAAATCAAATAGGCCTATATTTAATGGCGTGTCCAATGTATATACTTATATAAATCCGCATGTTAGTTTGATATAGCATTATTAATTCCTAGAGACCAAAGTTGGGCATGGGGACTATAATGAGGAATTATAAATTACAGTGTTATTTTTAATCACTAGAGTGATTATTAACTAACATAGGGGCTATTTATAAGATCGATATCTATTTAACGTTAAATTTGGAACTTTAAATGTTAAAATTTGAAATGTTAATTTTGTTTTGTCCCTTGACTTAATTGCGGAAGAAATTTATGGTTTAGCGTCAAAATACACACACTAGTTTTCTCGAATTTTTTATTAAAATTAGTTTTTAGGTAGTTTTGACGTTAAAAAATCCACTAAAAGCCATCGTTATCACCACCATCCTTCATCGGTGTGGAAAGCAACGGGAAGGTACCACACCTATAAGTCCCTAGTAAAGCTGCAAAGCGTAGCATGAAAATGCTATGATTGCAGTGAAAGACCTGCCTTCGGGTAGAATTACTATGGATGGATATATATATATATATTAATCCGCATGTTAGTTTGATATAGCATTATTAATCTCTAGAGACTAAAGTTAGGCGTGGGGACTATAATGAGGAGTTATAAATTACAGTGTTATTTTTAATCACTAGAGTGATTATATTAGCTAACATAGGGGCCTATTTGTAAGATCGATATCTATTTAACATTAAATTTGGAACTTTAAATGTTAAAAATTGAAATGTTTATTTTTTTTATCTCTTGGCTTAATTGCGGAAGAAATTTTATTAAAATTAGTTTTTAGGTAGTTCTGACGTTAAGAAATTCACTAAAGCCTCGAGAACATTCATTACCTTGCACCACTGTCAGTCCCTTCACAGTAATTTGAAAGTGTTATATTCTGAAGCAGATTAATTAGACATGCAAATCAAGCGTGCAGTTGTTCATAATGCGTCTAATTAAGTCAATCGCTCTGCATTAGATCATTGGATGGTTTTCGATCCTATTCAACTCTTAGTTCTTATTATAGGTAGAGGCTAAGTTAGTTTAGCTTCATTCATGGAGAGTTGAAACTGACGTAAGTTTAGTCCCGGATACTCATAAATTGTCAACTGACCTCACAACATGTATAAAATTGTTACGTAAAACTCACATGTGTGGAAATTCTAAACTATGTAACCATCTTTAAAATAAAATGAAGTGCTGTTAAAACTATGGTTCATTGAACTGAACTCAAGGGTCGAACTATAACAACTGAACGATTCCGTTCCTTTCTTGTCGAACTATAAAAACTGAACGATTCCGTTCCTTTCTTAATAATAGCTGTCGAACGACTTAAAATGCATACATAAAAAGAAATAAAAAATTAGAAGGATGCATTAACTAATGTGTGAGATTGAGACTTTGTGAAAGGAAATCAATGGTTCTGCAGTATAAAATGCTGCAGAATAACGCTGAGAATGCAAAGTATCGTTGGGATAACTTTGTTTTATGTATTGCAGAGTTCATATTAATATATATTTTTGAAGGTTTTGAAAATCCTGAATATAGCTTTCTTTGACAGGAAGTACAGATGTGGGTTCAATCTCTGTGATTCGTCTGATAGCTGCGAATGTTAAAGGTTGTCTTGAAGTATGATATTAAATAATGAAATATTAAAATAATTGAGTTCTAATTTAAAAGATGTCTTGAAATCTTAATGTGAGAAATAAATACTAAAGTGCCGTAAAAAAATTGTATTTTTTTTATAATGTCAACGTCATATGGATTTATAAATGAAAGATGACAAATCCAGATGAATTCTGTACATACCCAGATATAATACTTGTGTTAATGTCATCCAAGCTTTATCTTCTTCATTATAGTGAAAGTACTATTTTAATTTACCAAGCGGCCGCACCGTTTTAATGAAAAACCTGTAATTACATCGATGTCTACTAATTGATGTCTAGACTATATGCTCAACACGGATGCTGAATAAGTTGCCGAGCTATCAGGCGTTTTAAAACCTGTTTGCTAGGGAAGGAGACAAGTTCTAAGATCCTGATGTTTTTTTTTTCGAGAAATTCATCGACCCCCGCCAAATGTTAGCGAAGCTGCGTTAGATTGTAACTATAATATTTAAAACTTAACTCATTCACATTCCTTGACAATTTGCATAATCCTACAAGATTATTCTGGTCATTTTGCAAGAGAAGTATATAAGTATACACTAACTTTCAAATCGAGAAACAAATACGACCTACTTAAAATGAATATTTTTAATAAAAGTAAATTATATACATTCAATGTACGACCAGAACCTGAGTATTCGGAGGATTTAAGAGAAAAATTGTGAAATTTAAAAAAATACCATTTCATTTTCCAAATTTAAAGTAGTAGACCAGCAACAAAAAATTAGAGGTAAATGCATTATTTTATGTAACGACGCTCTTTAACACCTCAGATAATTTACCTCGCGATTCAAACGGGTCATAAAATGATAATTAAATTTTGCTCAAGGATCTCTTATTTCAAACTTAAGATTGTTTTATGTAGCCTTACTGTAAACGTACAACACAGGACTCATAACTTTACTTGCCTTTTGAAATACGCTACTCGTAAAATTTTTGCACGTGGTAAATGTATGTTCTCCAGCCTGAATCCTCTACCCTTGGTTCCAGAGGCCCAAATCAATACTTCTTTTTCTTGACCTAATAGTAATAAAATCGCATTAAAAAATGAAATTAGCGTTTTATGTTTCGATCTGTATCTGCAAGTATTTGGGGACTAGTATTTTATGTTATTTATTTAGTTGAGTAGTATTGGTTTATGGCCTAAGTTGAGTAATTCCACCGTTCGCTAACTGTTTAATAGTTCGCATATATACATGAAAATATAGAAATGATTAACCAATACTGTCAAAATTCTAAAAAGACATTTTGTAAATACATTTTGAAAGTAGGATTCATATTTTTGTAGGGAAACAAATAAGGTTACCAAGGAAGTTGATTCCTCTCTGCATTTGTAGAATTAAATAATTATTTATTTAAACAGGAAAAGTTAAATTCATAAGGCTCTCTCTTCCACTCAATCAATGAATTACAATGTTTTTGTGTTCCAGCGCACATTCTGTAAATAAGAGAACGTCCTCCGCGTCTATAAACCGTTCTGAAAGCTACAAAGAACGAGTTCACAACAAAAAG
The DNA here is from genome assembly GCA_030220185.1 of Diploptera punctata. Taxonomy (NCBI): domain Eukaryota; kingdom Metazoa; phylum Arthropoda; class Insecta; order Blattodea; family Blaberidae; genus Diploptera; species Diploptera punctata. Next base: position 641,865 of record JASPKZ010007815.1, on the reverse strand, counting down.
GTAAGAATAATATTTACATAATGAGTTACTATAACGCTGGATGTAAAAATAAACTGATATTATCAACAGTATAAATTCGATACATTTTCCTTAGTCTTACTTTTATTTATTTATTTTTTTTTTCCAGAGGGAAATTCGAGAACGACGGAAAACTAGTGACCCAAATCTCTCAAAATCCAGGTGAGTGTGAAGGTCTAAATTGTCTATTAAAAAAATAGCATGCTTATTTTAAAGAAATCAATATTCATGTCTATTTTAACGAAAATGAATGCCGTTTCTGTTTTTCTGTGTCTATTTCAAGAAAAATTGCATTTGCGAAAGGTACGTTTTTTTTTAAATTTTATTTTGCTAGCTGAATACCTTTTCCTGCATTTCACTAATATATATATATATATATATATATATATATATATACCTTTTTGCATATCATGTCTTAAGAAAATGGTCTATTTGTAACCCAATTTTAGGACAAAGTTTTTATTTCCTACCTATTGTGAGAAAAATGAAGTGTATTTACATCCTAAAAGTGGCTTTTTACATAGTTTACTTGAAAACTGAATGTATTTACTACAGTATTGGATAAAGAGCTATGAATCACTTCTTACGGGCTCTATAAAGAAGAAAATGGTGGTGCAAAATGATATGCATATTCCAGAAACTGAGTTCGTGTAACTGGTTTAAACCCTAATACATTTTTTTGCACCTTTTGTATGTGTTTTCAGAACCCCCCCCCCCTTTACAGCAAAAATCACCGTCATCATCATAGTACATTCACGAATTTAGGTCATTTATTGACCTGTTTCGGCTTCAAGAGAAACACCATCCAAAAGTCTTTTGAGTGGACGTCCTGGTCTTCTTCTTCCTGCAGGTTGATTTCTTCGTGTTGAGACTTGCAAGTAAAGTTGAGATTCCTTATGACAGGTTACTGGCCCGACGCTAAGTAGTCCAGTCCCAGTGGTAGGGCTGCTACCTTCTAGTCTCTGGACAGACATTAGGATATCGCATTTACTCAGTACGCGATGGAACGGTTATATCGCCGTGACTCGGTCCTCAGAGCCTCGTTTGTGAAAACGGCAGGGATTATTATTATAAATTCTGCTACAACGACCAAAGGCGCCACCGGGATTGAGCCACGGACGCCACATAACGTAGTTACGTTACCAATTGTAGATGACTCTGTACCAGCCGTGGCATCCCATCATAATCCCTGAAAACGGGTTGTACCACGAGAAGGTGAGGATGAGAGTTGGGTAGGAGAGGTTATATACACGTCACTACCCCTCACAACGCACGACCAAAATTTGCACCTCAAAATCGTCTCCCAGGTAATCACTTTAGATACTCACTGGTTAGGTCAAACTATATTTTAATATTTTATAACACTATTCAAGTATTGGAGGGATATGCTTTGAGTCGGCACTGGCTTACAGCCTAACCTTGAAGTCGAAGAAAAAGAAGAAGAAGACTATTCAATTATGTTAATAAAATTTCACTTTTGAAAGAACGTTAAATATGTTCGTAATAATATACAGTAATAATTTATAATTTCGATTAAAAATAAAAATGACCTACTTGTAGAACATAATTCATATTGCGGTGCATTAGTTTTAGTGCTGTTAGCAGTGGTAGTATTGAAATTTGATATTTTTCTTTTAAAAAGTAGATATATATTGACATCTACCTACTATCTACCATATATCATATTATTATAGTTCTGACTGCGTCTTTTGTACAATTACTGTAGCCCACAAAACAAAACTTAAAAATGAACACATGCAGTAAATAATTAAATACCGAAAACAGTGCCATGTTAATGTTTTCTCTTGCAACAGAAATTGCTCACGTGGTCTGGCTGGTGAATTATAATAGCATCGCCCTTGAAGCATATTATTTTATTTTGACTGGCATTAGGCCTATAGTTGCTTGCTTGTTCCATGCACCTGCGCGGTGTGTACTGCCCCGGTATGACGTCACTAGCGGTATCGATGTGGTGTCCATTCATAACAGTGTAAGTGTAAGATGGCAGCATGGATGTGAAGGTTACTAGGAACCCTGCAATAGACGCCAGGAGATGTTACTCCGAAAGGTACCTAAGCAGACTTATTTTGTTCTCTATGAAGTACCTCGGTTTCTGAAACCTGAATTTGTATGTTCGATATTAGCAAATGTTGAGAGAACTTTTTTGGTGGGGGAAATCTTCCTTGGGAGGGGTAGTTAAACCTGTCGATTCTTTTGACAGATGTGCGTGGTATGCGAAAGCATCTTCGTCTAAAGAAGCTACCTTCAGCTACTCTTTTCTGTTTATATAATGTTTATAAATGTTAGATATCGGTTGATTAATGTCTTTGACATCGTCTGATTCCCAATAGCCAATTTTGTCGGTCCATCCAATCTCCTGGTTGTAGATGTTTCTCCTTCATATATAAATATATTCCCTGACTCCAGGAGGTTTTAGGTCTTCCTCTACCTCGTCTTCTCTCAGGTTTCCATTCCGAAACAGATTTTGGTAGCCGATCCCCTTCCATTCGCTGGACATCCATCTTAATTGCTGAGTTTTAATATAATCTAAAATAGTGTCTTCAATCTTCATTTTCTCCCTTAAAACTGAGTTCCTATTTTTTTCCTCTTTTTGAAATTCTTGCTGCCCTTCGTATAAAATGCATTTCCGTTGCCAAAATATACTTATTTGTTTTTGTTGATAATGGCCAAAGTTCTGCTCCATAAGTAATTATGCTTTTAACAATTGTATGATATAATTAATTTTATTTTTATTACTTATATTTTTATCCCACAATATTCCAATGGGGCAAGCAATTGCAAATTTTCCTTTATTATTTCTATTTCTTATTTCCTCTTCATAACTTCCATTTTTATTCATTTTTATTCCTAAATATGTGATCTCACTACAAGATTTTATTGTTTCTCCAGTCTCCAAAAGTAAATTTTGTTCTGGTTCACCAATTGATAAATGTTTTATTTTCTTCTTATTCAAAATTAATCCCCATTTTTCATATCCTTCTATTAATTTTCTAGTCATATATTCTAAATCTTCATAGTATTGTGCAATTAACAATTGATCATCTGCAAAAGGTAAGTTGTATAAAGTTTTGTTGTTTGAAATAGGAATTCCTGTTTATGAATGTTGACATCTTAATATTTCCATCGCTTCTTCTCAATTCTTATGCCGAGATTTTCCTCTATATTTTTCCCTAAATGTTGTATTTAAAAGTTGTTTAAGGACATTTTCTATGGCCCAAAAAAAGTATATTTCTTTACCATTAATTTTACAAATTAATAATCATATTTTATTTCATTAAATCCTTACTTTTTTTTTTGCGTTTCTTTTCCAGAGCTACATTCTCTGTCGCTCCTTTTCTCTTCTCTCTCTCTCTCTCTCTCTCTTTCTCCTCTCTCTCTCTCCTTCTCTCTCTCCTTCTCTCTCTCTCTCTCTCTCTCTCTCTTTTTTTTTATTTTTTTAACCATGGTAAAATCAGATTGTGTGAAATGTAGCTGTCCTGATTAACTTCTTAATATGTGTACGTGACTTTTAAACTTCAACTTTTTTGTTGGCCCTTGTATAATGCATTCTTAAACTTATGACACCAATATTTAATTAAATATCACTTTATTTCTGTTTAAGCACAATTTATGTTAGGAAAGGTAAACTGAGTTTCACGGGATGCAAGGTTAATCCCCAATAACTATACATTGTTAGATGAAAAATATAATAAAGAAATTAGAACAGAACTAAACATCTACAGTGTTATAAATAAAAGTCAACATTTAAGATCTAACTGACTCCAACATATAGAAAGAATGTCACCCAATAGACTCCCACAGATTTTGCTTCACTACCAACCCAAAGGAAGAAGAAATGTTTGGCGCCCCATAACTAGATGGGGGAATACAGTCTCTTGATATGGAAACAGGTCTATAGCTTAACTCCATGGCGTAGAAGAAGTAGTAGTGATAATTAAGCAACATATCTATTTACCAATAAATAGAACATTGAATAATAAAGCCCATAAACAAACAAAATTAAAATTTTATAAAACAATGGCTGTCCCTGACCTTTTGTATGGGAGTGAATCTTGAATTACCACTACCAAACAAGAAAGTAAAATCCAAGCAGCCGAGATGAAATTTTTTCGATTGAGGGTCTTTCCACTTTTCAGCGGTTGCCCTTTTACCAGCCGGCTGCTGGCCCTTCACATCCACATGTGTCAATCACAGAGGTAGGTGATCAACAGCCAGTGTAGGGGTGACATGTGGTTAGCATGTCGAGTCCCCCAGCCGTTATAGCTGGTTCCTCAACCTGGAGCCGTTACTTATTGTAGCTACCCAATTGCCTCACGATGCTGGGTGGGCACCGGTCCCATACTGGCCGAAATACCACGAGAAAATTTCTTCCCCCATGGAGACTCGAACCAGCGCAAGTCCCGTAGCTCTGCGCCAAGGCTTCCTACCTTAACCGCTCGGCTACGGCGCGGGACGATGAAATTTTTAAGAAGAGTAAAAGACTGCACTAGAATGGACCAGATAAGAAACGAAGATATCCGTGAAGAACTGCAGATCTACTCCATAAAAGAAAAGATATTTAACAACAAGATACAGTGGAAATAACATGTAGAAAGAATGGAAGAAAGTAGTTTACCAAATAAAATCTTCCATTATTTTCCAAGAGGAAGAAGAGATGTCGGACGTCCTCGGAAGAGATGGTCTTAGATCTATTAGTGAAGACGGAACAGGCAACTCTTCTCTAAACAGGAAGTGAAGAGGAAGAAGATCTATTTATCATAGTCTATATTTAATATATAACATCCCATAACTAATAAAATTAAAATTATATAAGGTAAAGTTTGGTACATTTGTTTATTTCGTGACAAAATATTTTAATTTTTCTAAAGATATAACTATTGATTCTGTAAGTTCAGTTTTAGCGCACATAAAATATGCTACTTCTTCCTGAACACATTAAATAAATGACAATTGAAAAAAAAATAGAATTTGTAGTTTTAAATGTGTATCACGAAATTCATGTCACCAAGGAATGATAGCCTATATGTCCCAAAGTTATCTATCTTTATCCTACATTTTAATACTTACAATTTATGACTTTAATAATTGATGAAAAACTGCAAACGTAGAGATCCGCATGCAACCAGTGATTTAACCGAAATGTGAACATAATGTACGTATATATTAGAAAATTGTAATGGTACTACTGTGGTCCGGTCGTTACGTCGTTGCTTTAGATATAACGGAATTCGATCCCGATCGACAAGTTTCTGGGTAAGATTTATTTAACTGAGGTAGACGTCACAAACTTTAAGGTCCAAATAGTCCCCGAACTCCGTTTGGTCATCATAAATCATCCATATCATATTCACCTGTTATTGTTAATGTCTTCTTTTAAATATTTGTGTAATAATAATAATAATAATAATAATGTTTTATTTATTCTGGCAGAGTTAAGGCCATAAGGCCTTCTCTTCCACTCAACCAGCAGTCTCTTGAGTTCGCTTTTACATTAAGGTGATCACTCATTTCGGAAAAGTTCTCCATGTACCCTTGTGTGGTCAAAGTATTGAGTGATCCATAGTTAAAAATCATCTCGCGATAGGTTTTGTCCCTGGGTAGCGTAGGGCACGTAAAAGTACGTATAAAGTGAGATGTTAAACGAAGGAAGAATAATGATAATATGAGATAATTTAACACTAAGAGATTGAATTTTGGGTTAAAAATTATAATCGTTATTAATACCTATTTAATGTAATTTATATTGATAGGACTGGCTATATATAAACTTGCAGTGACTGACTATTTCATCATTTGTTTAAAATATCGCATAATGAAATAAGTTTTTTAATTTTTTATTGCGCCTATAGTTGCATATTATTAGATGTGTGTGTATTTTCCGTATTTTAACGCCTTGCTATGACTTAAGTGTCATATCTTTGTTTTATTGTTACTAAAATCGTCTTATCGCCTTAGTGCCTTTTCCCTTAACTTTATTGCACCTAAAAACCTTTATTATTACACCACATATTTTCTCTAGTTTATTGTGCCTGAAATTGATCATTTCAACTTTAATGTATAATTTCGCTTACTTTTATTCTTCTTTAAATTCCATCTTGAGACACTTAGATATCTTAGTTCATATTGTTAAGTTTTTTTGTGTATTCTAGGTTTTCTGTATTTGTGTATTCTCCAAATGACACTAATATTGAATTGTACTGAATTAGGGTTAATGATGATAGTGAAATGGATAGTGCTATGAAGTAACAACCTGACATGTCAGGTTGGGTGGTACCGGGAATTGAACTCGGGATCTCTCGAATATCAGTATCAATTGCTACCATCTTAGCCAACAAGTTTGGTTTGCTTTTATTTTTGTAGAGCATAACTGAAAGATTTTCCGGATTAATGCCATACACTTTAAACTCACTTTATTGAATAAGACTAGAAAATAAACTATTTTGAAGTTTTACAAAGTATTGGCTTTTCCTTTTATCAGGCTTGAAAGCAATTGAATGTCCCACCAACTAGTTGCTAGCAAGGAGGTGATAAGTCCAGCGATGGGGTTGCCATCTTTATGCATCTGGACCTGCTTCAATCCTGCATTTACTCAGTATTAGTTGGAATGGTTATACCGCCATGACTCGGTCCCCAGAGCCTCGTTTGTTAAAACAGGTTGCACCACGAGAAGGTGAGGTTGAGAATTGAGTAGGAGAGGTTATATGAGACACTTCACTACTCCTTGCAACCTTGCAATGTAGAAATACTTCAAGAACTTAATGTGTCACCAATACTGGACTACATCTCCAGATATCAGCTAAACTGGCAGGAACATGTTTCAAGAATGGCTAGATCCAGGATCCCCAAGGCAATAATGAACTACTGTCCAAATGGGAAACGGTCACTTGGTCGACCTATGAAAAGATGGCACGAAAATCGCTTTCTCAGGCCGTAACAGTTCTTCGGACTAATACCTGGCAGGATGATGATGATGATGATGACAAAGTATTGGCAGTTCCATCTCTTATCTATGGATGTGAAACCTGGACATTAACAAAGGCAGATAGTAAACAAATAGAGGCTGGTGAAATGAAGATGTTGATAGCAATAGCAGGATACCAAAGGACTGATAAAAAGAAAAACGAAGATATAAGAACAGAACTTAATATATTTAATCTCTGTGAAAGAATAAAATATTATCAAAATGCTTATCTTCAGCATGTATTACGAATGAATGAAAAGCGCATACAAGAAGAATGTATAATTATAAACAAGAAGAATGTATAATTATAAACTAAAAGGGAGAAGAATGTGTGGAAGACCATTGAAGAGCTGGAAGGACCAATTCGACCTATAATGAGATCGGAACACGCCATTGGGCTTAATCCTTGTTGTTGTTGATGATGTCATGCACAAGTCTAGAGAATATCAAATGGTATATGAAGTCTGTCCGTGAATGCGTAGAGAAATTCGCAAGCTTTCCGATTAGATATATTTCTCCCTTGAAGCTCAAGAGCGAAATGGGTAATGTCACGTGATCTGTTCTCCCTCCTGAACTTCCTTCCGCGTTCTCATTGGCCGTGCATGTTTGTCTGCCTGATGTGTAGATGATGGCTTATTTCGAACAGTTTCTCTACAGATTCTATGGACAGACTATAGAACGTGTAAGGGATATCGAAACTTTTTTTTGTTAACGTTATAATTTCTGCCTAGAAGCTAATCCCAAAGATAATTTGATATCTTGATTTCATATATTTAAAATTTTGAGTTTTTTAGCATGCAATACATCTTTCTTTGATGGGACCTCTGTAGAAAACCGCAAATTTAATATTATCCTCGCCAAAAATTTCATTAACGATGATTGAACCCATGATCTTAGAATTCCGAAACCGTCAAAACGGTGATTTTTTTAAAACTTAGTGTTTATGTATTTCTCGAGAGGCTTTCTTGATTTCTCCTATCAAGTAAGAATAATTTATTGAGGAAACAGAACTGGAAAAATATATTCTCTAAATGCATTCATGAGTATCGGTGTCTGCTGGATATACTTTGGATTCCAGCTCCCGGATTCACATCCTACCGGCGTTGCGTCGATCAAAGGGTAAACATTTTATTTGTGACTTCCTTTGGAAGAGAAATAAAGCCTTGTTCCTAATTTACGATAGATAAAGGAACCTCGTCGTAGAATTAAAATGCGTCGTAGAATTAAAATGAATCTGAAAACAAAACATCGTAGCCTTTTCACGCCCAGTTTCTCGCGACGCTATTGCCTAAAATGTTTTACGCATCGTAAAAATAAAAAGTGCAATTATATCAATCCGTTTGTGTATTTCATTTATTTATTGTTTAAATTGTTATTTAATTGTCCCATATTGTTCTTATATCAGCATTCGTTTACGCCACCAAAATTTGATATGAAAATATAAATATGCGAAACGGATTTTTTAATTATTTGACGTTTGATTCACTATTCTACAAAATATCACGATTCTCTAATTCCTGGAAATCTTTTTTTTTAATCGGAAGTGAAACAGTTATTGTTCATTCATGGATTAAAATATTTGCCCATATTTCCCCTAATATTCGTCTTAATTTCGTAACAAATTTCATTTGGCACCTGTGTAAAAAACTGACCTCTTGCGATAGAGATGACGATATTACTTCCGATCATCGATATAGATATGGTGATCCTAGATGCAAGCATGCTAACGCATTATATTGTCAATAAACACGCTTTGATTACGCTATGCAATAAACAGCTGTTTGTAGGCGGCTAAATTAATCGTAAAACTTTCCTCATAACGATCTGAGCCCATCTTTTATACTATGCTGGCAGCATTTCTTTGCGCCATAAACTGATAAAAACACTAAACAAGACAAAGCACCCCTCTAATGCATAGGTCCTGTGTTCGATTTTAGGGATTCTGACCTGATTCTACAAGACACTAGTGTGCTGGCTGACATTCTTTATTGACGCAATTTAAGTTCCTGGTGCTATTCCCAATTATAGACTTTTTTCGTTGTTCAATATAGGCTATTTTTTTTTTAATTTTTAGTTTTCACTCCATGAGGAGAAAGAAGTAATTTCTGGACCGTACGTTTCTTCAGAAGCGAATCCGTGGCGCAAGTAGTTAGACGTGTCTCGCCTTTCGTCTATATCCTTTGCTTCTTGATCGCTCCAAGTTGGGTACGTGGTGGACAAATCAGAGCCAAAGCAGGGTTTTTCTCGCGTTTTCTCCATTAAAGAAAAAAAACTTCGTTCCACCACTTCTCTATACTCACGCTATCCATTTCATTTCAATCTGCTCCTGTGATGGTGCGACAGCCTGGTACCCTTTTTTCTTTTCTTTTTTTCATATATCTTTCGTATTAGAGGCCTCATTTCAACTCTGAAATTAGCTTTCTTCCGGTCACGAATAGTAGATTTAGTTCACCTTATACTATATATAAGGGGCACACAGCGTAGTTGGTTAATCCAATACACTTCAAGATGAAAGTCGCAGATTCAAGTCCCGATGGTGTCAGAATTTTAAAGTATCCTAAATCTTCTGGCGGTATCATGGCCTGGGATTGACTCAGCCTCTAACAGAAATAAGTACCATACTTAATTTATGGGGTAAATTCGGCCGTCACACAGGGCTGACGACACAACGTGACATCTCATGTCAATTGTCTAGAAAGGTGGGAGCCTAAACCTCTTGGTACCCCAAGGACCTCTTAAGGCCTGTAGTGGAATAACTTTACCCTTTCATACTATACATAAGTCACCTCCTAAAGACAGCCAATAGTTAAAATAACTTGCAGAAATGTTAGAGGCAGTTGGATTATAAATTTTAATTTGGTATCCTCCTCAATATCTACAGAAAACTTCACTTCAGGATTTGAACCATGTACCTTCTAAATATAAATGTCTTCAGGTTAATTCTTTTATGTGCTGTAATTTCGAGTTATACTTCAGCTGCCTTGGTGCAGTACTATGGGAGCTGTGCAGGTTCGAGTCCCCATGGGGGAAGAAATTTTCTCGTGGAATTTCAGCCAGTATGGGCCCAGTGCCCACCAGCAACATGAGGCATTTGGGTAGCTTCAATATGTAGTGGCTCCAGGTTGAGAAAACCAGATATAATGGCATTGGGGGGCCTGATATGCTGACCACATCACCCCTATACTGGCTGGATGATCATCTACCTCAATTATTAACACGTTTAGGTGTGAGGTCAGCAGCTGGCCGGTAGACCAAGGGCCTTCTAGGTCTGTCGCGCCATGGGCTCTTTTTTTTTTTTTTGAGGTGGAGAAAACCTGCTATAAGGGTTGATTTCCAACATTTTAACCACGTATCACTGCTATACTGGCAGGATGATCATCCAAACTCTATGATTGACACATATGGATATGAGGCCACCAGTTATCTGGTTGGCCAAGTACCTTCTAAGCTTGTCATGCCATAGAGTGATTTAGTTACTACACCTGAAGAGCCAATAGTGTTGTTTTTTTTTACCATGAATTCACATAATTCAGTATAAAAATAACTAAAATTCAAGTAATGAAAAAGTACTAATTTTTAAAAATATATTCTAATATGTTTAACATCATTATTTTTTATTATAAAAGCATAAATTGTAATTCAAAAGTTTAAACTAATTATCTTTTGCAAAAAGAAGTGTGTGTAAAGCAGAAACAACTGAGTTTAATGACTTATAATTTTATTTTATTAAAATTATTTATAATTACTTTACATTTTGTTATTTTTTAACGATTGGGAAAATTAATGTAACGGATTTTAAAATGTTAAAATCCACTGATTTGGACCACTTTTAGCTTACAATGTGTTAACAATGGGCCACTCAAACTTGCAGTATTATAATCAGAGGTATTCAAGTTTAAAAGATATTTTTAATGTCTTCCTCCTTAAAGAAGACTAGCTCAAGGGCAGAGAATACTAGTACAATAAATATTCTCTTTTAAACTTGGAAATGGAAAGTTTGTATTAAGAGAAAAGTACTTTAATTAAATATTTAAAAAATACATGTACTTGTAGAATATATCTGAACCATAGTATCCTTATGTTTTGTACATAAAATTAATAATTTTCAATTTTATTACATAAGGCAAAAGAAAAATATTGTAATGGCAAAAAATCAATTTCAAGATTTTCATAGATTTAAAATTGTCCTTGTTCTTCCATAATAAAAAAAAAATTATATCTATTGGTTCTTATAAATACATGGAATTGAAAGAATTTCAGAAACAAGACTATGAGTATTGTTGACTGAGGAAGATAGCTCTTAGCTTAATTTAGTGGCGGATACGGAACATTAAGTGGAAAAAAACCGCTCCCTTTATGTCAACTGTCGGATAATGGAATTAACTGGAACAAGCTTAACCTGGCCACTGTAGTGATAATTATTAGCTATTTATACCAACCTACTATGTACTATTGTAAATGACCTCTCATCTCTCTTGTGATTATTTATAAAATAAATATCACTCCTTTATGCATATATAGGTTGCATATTTTTACTCAGAATTTACATTATAAGGTATGGTCAACTTATATTCAAGATTATAAACTAATTCTGGTAAAATTTCTGGTACATATCTTATATAATTGCATATCCAGCTTCTGCATCCATTTTCTTCAGCATACTGCACTTTTTTATTTAAATTTTGATATGTTGGCTGTTCTCACTAGGTTCATGTTTTCACACACTTAAATTCTATTGTAATTATTAAAGACATGAGAAGTGCCAATCTTTAATTCTCTTTATTGAAATAAGTACTTCTATTTGGATACTGCAAATTCTGGAGTTTTCAACATTTAACATAAAATTGATAGGAATTCATGTTGAGGTTTTTTTTTTATATAATAAATTAGATCGGTTTCTTACACCCTACCTCATATTAGCTCTCTTTCTTATTCGACCAGATTTGAAGGCAATATTCCTTCAAAAGAGACCTGATTCAATTTATTCATTTTTCAGCATTGTCATACATTCAGAACATATACAGTAATCTTCACTTTGTTTTTTGTCCCCCCCCCCACAACTTACTCTCCAAATTAAAGTGTGACTTTATTCATTTACACAGCGTGTATGCATGTAAAATGTGATTTATAATTTAATGAACATCAATTGTTACTTCATATATATGGACCTAAAATTATATCACTAAATAATTTATACTGTAAAATCAATCAATACCACAATCTCCAACTTCAACCCATTGATGGGCCACTTCATAGATTTGTGGAATCCGGTTGAGGGGGTGGGGGGATGACACATGAATAACTAATTGAATCAGAAAAAAAAATTACAATTTTTACATGAGGTAAAATCTTTATTCACCATACATTGCTTGTTGTTGACACTGAAATAATTTCCAGCAAGAATCAGAGAGGGTATTCCTTTGATTATAATTATGTTACAATGTTGAAAAATGTTTTATATTAAGTTGTCTAGTATCTCTCAGTATTTTTACAAATTACATCATCTTTAAAATATGAATGAGAACAAAAAGTGAAATTGAAGCATAAGGCTTGCTGCATATATACTACTCGTAATCCAATACCTTTACTGTACGTAATGTATTGTTAAGGAAAACTATTATTATAAAGGATCCAATATTATATAAACTAATTTAATTATTAAATCATAATTTTTTTTTCAAATGTTTTCCTTCCATTTCACATAATAAACCGAATCAATGCTATCTGATTAAAGGATCCTTATATTTTCAATCGTCCACCGCTATGGTCTCGAGGTAGCGTGCTGCCTTGTCACGCAGCAGGCCCGGGTTCGATCCCCGGTCAGGGCAGTTTTTCTGGGTGAGGTTTTTATCTGGGTTTTTCCTCACCTGTAAGACAAATGTCAGGAAAACTTTAAGACCCAAATGGCCCCCAAAATCATATGACCATCATCATCATCCCTATCATTATCATAAGTAATGCCACGAGCGATTTCCAAATTATCGATAAATTCACGACTCACGAAGTGAGGAGTGAATTTATCTAGAGAATTTGGAAATCAAGAGTGGCATTTGTTAGGACTATTTAACGAATAAAATTAAGCTGTTTACTCACAAATCATTATTTAACTATAGTTATTTTAAAATATTTATATATTTAATGTAAACGGCGATGTTTGAAAACAAATGAGAAACGATAGGTACGCTTCTACTGCTTCTTTTGTTTATCACTGCAACCAGATCATACTATTTATTGCCAAAGGAACGCAATATTGTAAGGAGGAGCTTTCTTTAATATGGTAATTATAACACTGATAAAATATTTGGTGAAACACGACTCTGATTGGTTGTAAAATAGAAATCATTGAAATGTGATTGGTCATTGACTCCCATTTGGGGCATGAGTTAAATAGTCATCATAATCCTTCACCTGTGTGGAAAGCAACGGGAAGCTACCACACCTACAAATTCCCTAGTAAAGCTGCAAGCATAGCATGAAAGTGCTATGATTGCAGTGAAGGACCTGCCCTCGGGCAGAATTACTATGGATGGATATTTTCAATCAGTGGCTTCAGGTAAGAAATAAAGTGAACGAATCTATGCTCAAAATTATTCATGAAGTATTAATTTTAAAGGAACCAGAGATATTTTTAGAACTGTTACCTGTTCTAGGTATGAGATATGAATGGGAGTTTTTCCATTCTTATGTATTCTCAGATTTTTCTCTGGCTGTTGTATTGCCAAGGATTAAAAAATAATCAAAAGATTATATTACCATACTTTACAGACTATAAGACGCACTTTTTTCTTCGAAAAATTATCTCCAAGATTCAGGTGTGTCATACTCAAAATTAATATGAAAATGTTTGATTTAGAATTCCTGCCAGTCTTAAAAATGGCCATATATTCAATGCTGTGGTAAATCTATTTCTATCTGGCAACATTGGATTCAACTAGCAGGTGCAGTGCACCGATGTGACGAACATGAGTTGCAGGGATTCACAATCTGGCTAACACCGTCTCCCTCCCACCCAATCATCACAAACCCAGAACACAGTCATTGCAGTCTATGATACCAGTGAACTTGAACAAATGGATGATGGATGAAACCCAACATGAATTCACACCGAAGGGAGCTTTAAAACGACATACAATCAAACAAGTGTGTCAGTGGATAAAACAATCGTGGTCTAGAGTGAAAGAAGACATTATTATTAAATCTTTCAAGAAGTGCGGCACAAGTAACGCTCTTGATGGCAGTGAAGATCATCTTATATATAAAGAGAACGTTGACGAAGAAGAAGAAGAAAGTTCAGATGATGATTTTCAGGGATTTTAAAGATCAGAACGGTTTTATAGACTAAGAATTTTTTTTTAGTCTGGATTTGCAATCTAATAAAAATTGTAGCTTAAAAATTAAGATGTGTCTTATAGTCCATAAAATATGGTAACTATTATAAAAACACACATAAATAATATGTATACATTATACTTAAAAACATTTATTTACAGTGATGTGGATTTGGATGGCCAGGGACTTGCTTACAACACAAATTCAGGGAGTTCATCAAATTCCAGTTTGTCAACAAGGTAAGAATTAATGATTTCTGTTTTTTTTTTTCTATTATTTATAACACTGATTTTAAAATTGCTAGAATTTCAATTTTCTCTTTCTGAAATATTGAAAGCCATATTAAGTATATCAAAAAAGTTTCATATTTGAGTAGTTATTTTAGGTGTAAAAATATAATTTATTTATTTTTGTGTTTATTTAAATATATTTAAAGACGATTTTATTATTCATTTAACACTTCTCATTGAAGGATAAATTATATTTGAAGAGAAAAATTTTCGCCTAGACCGAGACTCGAACCTGGGACCCTTGGCTTTCTGGGCCAAGTGCTCTACCAACTGAGCTACCGAGGCGAGTTGCGATCTAGATGCAAATTTTTCTCTTATATGTACATTGTAATTCCCTTGTGCCAAATGCTTGAAACCGTAGCTTCTATCATTGCAAATGGCGGCTTCTTAGTTAAGAAGTTATAAAGTAGTGTTAAATTCCCAATAAATGTCTTCTTAACTAAGAAGCCGCCATTTGCAATGATAGAAGCTACGGTTTCAAGCATTTGGCGCGAGGGAATTACAATGTACATATAAGAGAAAAATTTGCGTCTAGATCGCAACTCGCCTCGGTAGCTCAGTTGGTAGAGCACTTGGCCCGGAAAGCCAAGGGTCCCGGGTTCGAGTCTCGGTCTAGGCGAAAATTTTTCTCTTCAAATATAATATTTAAAGAATATTTTCATTACAATATTAATGAAAATAAAATATTGATTGGACTTTTTACCACTGCTAATTTTTATGTAGGGAAAAAGCTGGCCTACTGCTATAACCCCTGACCTGGAGGACTGAGATTTTTTCATGGTCTCTTTACTTTAGCTTATGGCAGATCAATACCTTGCTTGCAGGGTGATATGTTCACATTAGGTATATTATCCCTTTCTACCACCCATGTTTGGGAGGCATTCCCCGATCTGCTACCAATGTTGTGCCTTCTAGAAATGTTTGGCTCCCCGAGGGATGAATAAAAAATTTTAAAATTTCTAATTTTCATTTGGAAATTGATTAAGTATGATGTAAATAATAAATATTAAATTTGAGCCAAATTTTGCTATTGTATTAAATTATGAAACATATTTTGAGATGAGAATAGGTTAAGAATGGAAGTAAATAATAATTTAAACATTAGGAATTTAATAAGGTTGATTCAAATTTAATTCATGTTGTACAGTAGTTTACATTATTGTAAATATGTTTAAATATTTTAATTTTTTCTCTAATATTAATTTAAAGTATGTGTACTTGTTATTGGACATGTGTCACTGAAGCAGGTCGTGGTTTAATGAATATTGCAGGAGTCTGGACAGCCCTAGCACATCGCTGGAGATGGTGACAGCTGCACGGACACACGAAGCCATTACTGTAACTCTCACTCCTAACAGCAGCACAACAGAATGGGACAGTGACTTGGAGGTAGAACCAGACCCAGGGGACTGGACCAAAGGAGTGGATGAGGAGGTCCTCAAACAACTCTCTGCAAGAGAAAAAAAGAGACAAGAAGTTGTAAATGGTAATTGTTTAATGCAGTTCTATGACAAATTTTTAGAATAAATATTTACTGGGACCAGTTTTTGAATCAATAAGAAAATTTGGGGATTTTGTAAACTTGTGTATGCTAACTTTTTAATCAAAATACTAAGTTTTTGAAGAGGTATTTTTTAAAGCATTGAAACCTTCTTATAGAATTAATTCTTGAAAGGACATGAATAAAAATAAATAGAAAAAAAGAAAATAATGAGTAAAATTGTTTTTATTGTTTATTTAGCTTGGTGGAGTTAAGCCAATATTAAAAATAATGTTCTTGTTCTTTTCATTTTTCTTCTTCTTGGGCATATAATCCATTATAGTTCAGCTAGTGGCTCTCCCAAAACCTTATTCCCAATTCCTTTAGATCATTTTCCTTTTCACACAGTTAGCCATCTCAATCTAGGCCGATCTCTATCCTTTCTCCCTTCTATCTCACCCATAAAGATAATCATGACAGTCCTTGTCTTTGAGTCTCATTAAATGGCATACCCATTGAAGTCTTTTAACTTTAATACAGGTCTTGATATTAGGTTTCCAAGAGTTTTAGATTTCTAGCTTAGTGCAAATTCTACATAAATTTTCATCTTGATTGGACTATAAATGCTTCCTAATAATTCTCTCCTATCACTTAAGTTGTTCTTGTATTTGCTCAATCGTGGTCCAGGCCTCACAAATTTACAGTACTATGTGCTTTAACCAGCCAGAATCAATGGATTTTTCAGAATGCAAATATTCTGAATAAGGCTTCTTTCAGAAGGAAAATAAAGTAGTGGGTCCTATATTACAGAATTAGAACATGTAAAAAACCTGAAGACTGAAACAAGAAGCCTCTGAATGTCAGTTCTTTCATGTCCAGCTATGAATTACGATGCTAATACTTTGTGTTGTTAAATAGCTTTATAAATACTATCTGTCTCTATCACCTAACTTTAGGTGTATATCCAATAATAACTTTTAAAAGAAATCATTGTTTTAATTTGTACACAAAGATTTGTTAAATATTCCCTGAATATTTTTTAACAAATCTCTAATAGATTCTGTGAAAACATGTATATACAATTTCAATGTATTAATTAAAATTTTAACTTTTGTAATGATGGACAATTTTTCTTTTCAAAATAATAAATGTATCTATAAGTTAGTATTTAACATTAATGAAGAAGAGCATTCTTTTTTTTTTTTTTTTTTTTTTTTTGGGAAATAAGTGCATTTACTCTCTTGACATATATTGGAAATGTACTACAAAATTTCAGCCCATATATAAATTACTTCTTTTATATTCACAGTCTGGAATTTGTTATTAAGGTAAATATTTATTTAAGTAAAATTTTATTACCTCACCTCGTAATCATCATCTTCTTAGACTAGTTTTGGGATCCTCTTCAGTTCCATTATCAGTATTTTCATGACTGTTGTTTTGTTGTCCTGAAGAGCCACATCTTGCTCCCTCTGTTGATAGACTGAAGAACCTTGAAATCAAATCTTTTCCCTGGGAGTTTCTCCTCTCCATTTTTTTAATATAGATTTTTTTCCCAAACCATGAGTTCTTTGGGTTTTTCTATTTGTTTTAATAATTTGCTTTGGCCCTTTTTTTTTTCTGTTAGATGTTTTTCTGACCATGCATGGGTTGCCACTGCAGATTTTTCTACTCCCCCATTTTTGACATTCCTGAGATGTTCTTTCGCTCTGGTTTTTAAATTTCTCTTTGTTTTCCCTATGTAAGGTAAATATTGTTTAAGCATTTAATGTTCATGAATGCATTATATGTATATGTTAATGTTGTAGAATTATTCCACACGGAAAGATCACATGTTCGGAATCTGAAAGTGATGGACCAAGTGTTTTATCGACCAATGGTTGAAAACCAACTTCTGCCTCAAGATCACATACAGCTGCTGTTTTCCAACCTGGATGAGATGCTGGACATCCACAGTCAGTTTAACAACAGCATGAAGTCAAAACGACGCGAGAATCCCCTGGTGGGAGACATTGCAGACCTGCTATTAGCCATGGTAAGTTTAAATTTGTAGTAAATATTGAAAATACTAGAAGGCAAACCTATAAAATATATACACTCCAAGTGCTGCCTGATGAATATGTCAAGGAAAGCAGACATTGCTGTATTCAAAATGTCTCACTGACCATTTGTACAAATTCAACAGTAATACTTCAAATAAATGTATGATACATAAAGACACAATACCACCGTTAGACTGGAGACTTCTTCCAGCATTTAAAGCACTATGCAGTGACACATTAGCAGGTCTTTGGACGGAAATATGGTAAGAAAACATTGCAAATTGGAAAATTACTGAAGCATTGGATAACAACAGTATATTACAAAAATGTGATAAATCTATTCAGCTTAACAATAGTATATAAGAGAGAAAAAAATTGTGTTTGAACAAGGAAGCCTGAGTAGCACAACAGTAAGTGTACTGGTGCATAAAAAGTCTTGGATTCAATCCCCAATGCAGGCAAAAGAAAATGTTTCTTCAAAAAATTATTTATTTTCATTAATATTTGAATGAAGCAACACCATGAGGCTTGTTTTAATTAATGATTTAGTTAGAATTTAACACCTCACCTCATAATTGTAAATTTCTCCAAAAAGACATGTTTCAATGCTTCTGCATATTATCATTTCCATATAACTGTAGAATTGGTGGTTGGCGATCCTATAGATTGCTTCCTACTTCCTCTGGTGGCTGACCAATGAACTTCCAAATTCTTTTATTTTTCTGAATGTGAATTTTCTCCCAAACTGTGACTTATTGAAACAGATAAATCTAAGGAACTCACAGTTTGTGAGAATATTCACATCCAGAAAAATAAAAGAAGAATCCTGAATTTTGAAATTCCCAGGGAAAGGGATTTAATTTAGAAGTTCAACCTACAGGATTGCCAACCACCAATTCAACAGTTAGATGGAACTGAAGATATGTAGACATATTGAAACATTTATGAATAAATGGGTAATTTTTTACATCTTACCTCATAGTTTAGGTTTTCTTAAACAATTATATAAAGTCTTCAGGTTTCAATCATATTGCACATAAACATGCAATTTTCAACAGTTTGATATATAGATTATCAAATGTTCCACAAAATAAAGAAGATTTTAAGAAAGAATACACCCATCACATTTTGAACATAGCTAATTTAAATAATTTTGGAAAGGAAATAATTATAAATAAATAAAAAAAAAATTCAAACAACAAAAAGGTTAAAAGAATACACCACCCTGCAACCTGATTCAAAGAAAGGAAAACAATTTAAGAAAATTACTTATCCTGAAATATTTAACAAATTTTAAGAAGTTCAATATTACATTTGGCACCAATAAATGAATTTAGCCTTGATAATCTATTAATGACCAATGAGAAATTGAACACTACAGTTAGTAAAAAAATCTGGAATTTATCAAATTAGTTGTAGAGACTACAAAAAAGTATACATAGGAAAAACAAAAAGGAATTTGGATACTCGCACAAAAGAACATTTAGAAATATTAAAAAATGGTGAAATTGAAAAATCAGCTATTGCAGCACATAGTTTGTTGGAGAGTCATAAAATTGAAAAAGAGGCCAAATTTCTAAAACATGTGAAAAAACCTTTAGAATTGACAGTTTGAGAGAAGATATATATTCAGAAGAACAAATTTAGATCCATGAATTTCAAAATTCCTGATCTCGAAGTTCATCAGATCAATGCCAGATGGCAACGTTATAGATGGAAATTCCAACGAAAATCCGGTAGTCATAATGTCGGTTGAAAAATGGGAGGGATGTTTCCTCTTAAAAACTGCAGTTCCTGTGTTTAAGAAAACATAAACTATGAGGTAAGATATAAAAAATGACTCATTTGTCCATGAATTAAGAACCTCATAATATCATTTCCTGTATTTAACTATGAATATTGAAACATGTCTTCGAGAAATCTATAATTATGAGGTGAGGTGTTAAATTCTAACTCAGTTATTAATTAAATAATTTATTCTTCAATCTGAGTGTCTAAATTTACATGTAACATCATAATAGCTTTACAGCTATAAGTTTCAATAATCCCATCACAAAATTCTTATAGAATTAGAAGCAACCAAATTGCATAGAATGAAAGTTCATGCTAAGGCGAGGAAACAGGGTTATATAAGGGATACAACTAAATAAAAAAAATGTTTCCCTGAACAAGGATTTGACATCAACATCTCCAGCTTTATGCACTGGTGCACTATCATTGTACTACTTACCCAAAACATGAAAATATTTGAAATCCCCATGTTTTTTTTATATAAGAGAGAAAAAATTTGTTTGAACAGGGAAGCCTGAGTAGCACAATGGTCTGTGTGCTGGAATATAAAACCAGAGGTCTTGGCTTCAATTCCTGGTTGAGGCAAAAATAAAATTCTTAAAAATTGACGATAAAAGTCATATACCCTAAAGTGATTACACTAGCCAACAGAGAAAATGTAACTGGAATGAAATAAATGTTTTGTAAGTATATTGATCACACTGATAACAAAAAAGACAATGAAAACTTGGAATTAGCTCTCATTTACAAGTAAAAGGGAGGTAAATGTGACTGTGTTCCATAACTGCCATATGCCATTCCTTCCAATTTTTCGAAAGTGAAAAGAACTTGATGTTCTGTAGTGATGTAGAGGGGCTGATGACATCTATGGGCATTAACTGTAAAAATAAGAATCAAGTGTGTCCTACTGCATAATGGCAACGTGTTACCATCAATTCCGATTGGGTATGCACCTTACATGAAAGGAACATATTGTTAACATGAAACAATTGTTTTTGCAATTAAACTATGACAAGTTTAAATGGTAGATTTCTGAGGACTGAAATTCATAGGCATACTACCTGGGCTACAACAGGGTTACACCAAGTTCTGTTGCTTCCTGTGCCTCTGGGATAGCGCGCCAAAGTACTTCGTTATAAAAATAAAGATTGGCCTAAGCGTCAATCATTTGAACCAGTACCTCACAATGTTATGCACAAGCACTTGTCAATCTAAGAACATAATTCTCCCTATTCTTCATGTAAAATTGGGTCTAAAGAAAACTTTGTTAAGGCCATGGACGAAATTGGGGAAGCAGTTCTCTATTTGCAAGAGAAATTGCTACTTCTTAGTGAGGTGAAAATAAAAGAGGGGATTTTTGTTTGTCCCCAGATACACAAAATGTACAAAATGAGCATTTCAACACCATCCTGACAGGTAATGAAAAGTTAGCTTGGGATGCCTTTGTTCAAGTGTCAACAAACTTTCTAGGAAATGAGAGGGCAGGAAACTATAAGGATCTTGTGGCAAATCTTCTGCACTACTACGATAGACTGGGGTGCAACATATCCTTAAAGTTACATATCTTAGATTCCCACTTGGATTTTTTCCTGACAACTGTGGTACTGTAAGTGACGAGCACGGGGAATGCTTCCACCAGCAGATTTCACATATGAAAATGAGATAGCGGGGAAAGTAGAGTGCATCAATGTTAGCAGATTATTGCTGGACACTAATCAGGAATCACCAGCAGAAAATTACAAATGCCAGGAAAAGTGGTTGTGCCTTCAGTGACCTTCCTCCGAGGGATAATCTTATATAGGCAATAACGTACAGTTAGCTAACTTCAAAATGAGAGATAATCTTGCATTTTCATTAATATTTTCATTATCAGTACATCTGAAAACATAAAGATTAGCTGTTTCCATGTCAGTTACAGAAAAAAAATAAAATTATGTTGGTTAGTGTTATTGTTATGTAATATATTGTTAACAGATACAGGTATACAAATTGTCCTTATTTGAAAATATATTTAAGTAGAATACCATCAGGAGTGGAGATGAAATGAAATGTATTAGGAAAAACTAGGAAAGACCAAATTCAGAACATAGAAATAAGAAAAACCTAGAATCGAGTAGAGTATAGAAGTAAGTAGAATAAGATTGTATGGCCATGTAAAAAGAATGGATACTGGAAGTTACCAGGACAGGCCCTAGAATATAAAATACATAGGAAGAGACTAAGTGGTCGGCTGAAATATAGGTGGATGGAGCAAGTTTTGAAGGATGATGAGAGAAGAATAGACTGAAGAGGGAGATGTGGAATGATAGAGATTGTCCAAGTCTTGGCTCCACAAGAGGGAATATGAGAAAAGATGAAGGAATTGCTATGTTGAATATATATATATCGGCTTTTAAGTTAACAAATCTGCAAATTTTAAATATGAATTTCTTAAGGCAAATAAATCAAAATGTCTTAAAGATCTATAATTGAGTTGGATAAAATGATTTTACATCTCACTCATTAAGTTCCATGTTTTCATGGTACCGGTTTCAAAGGTCTTTGCCTTCATCTTCAGTCAAACTCCAACTCTTCAAAGTATTTTTTGCCATTCTCAGTCACTGAGGATGAAGAATAATCTGCAACTGGTCTAATAAAAAAATAGATGAGGTGAGGTGACATTTGATTAATATTAAATTAATAATAGCTCATAGTGTTACTTCTTATGAATTTTTTTATCATAATGAAGAAGGAATTGGATGATGTCAAAGGCATTAATCAACCTATGATCTATCTATCTAAGTAGGGATACAGTCTCTTGATGTGGAAACAGGTCTTTGACCTAACTCCATGACATAGAAGATGAAGAAGAAGAATGAAGTAGTGTTTTGAACTGTTATAAATATTTATTTTTTGTTTATATTCTAGTTCGATGGTCCTGCAGGTGAAAACTTTCAGCAGGCAGCTGCTACTTTTTGTGCTAAACAACAAATAGCCCTGGAACTGCTGAAAGAGAGGCGGAGAAAGGACACTAAACTCAACAACTTTCTTACCGATGCTGAGGGTAACTCAATGTGTAGGCGACTTCAGCTTAAAGATATTATTCCTACTGCCATGCAGAGGTTTGTATGTATAAAAGCATAAATGCTCCTTTCCTAGCCACTACTTAATCTCATATTTCTTTTGATCCTGGGCATTCAATACAGAACTTAGAGGGATAGGCAAAGACTTTGTCAAAAGTCAGAGATGCAGCGTAAGCACAAAATGAAATAATTTCTCCATAGGAAAATCAGGATTTTTACCTTATAGCTAATTTTCTATCTATATCAGGGATTCTTCAGCTAATGCCATTTTTCTGTGCCAATCCTCCATAGTCTTCTCTCTTGTCTTCATGTCTCAAATGTCTCCTCATTGCTTATACTATCTCAGTTTTCTAAGTTTTCTTGCTTTCTTTAACTCTTTGTCATTGGTGAATTCATTTAGGCCATCTGTCCTCTCCCATTCTCATCAGATGAACATACCAGTTGAGGATCTTACTTTTAGTTAATTTTAATATCATAATTATGTGATGACATATTGATGTATGTATGGATCAGAATGTTGGACGATCTGGAAGCAATTGAGATGAGATTTTTAAGAAATATAGCACGATATACTCTGCTGAATAAGAAAAGAAATGAAGATATAAGAAAGGAACTAAATATTTTCAAACTTACAGATCGAATAATTAAATGTAGGAATACCTGGAAAGATGTTGATAGAATGCCAGAAGAAAGATTTCCAAAATTATTGCTGAATTATAAACCACATGGAAGGATAAATGTTGGATGCCCACACAAAGATGGTCTGAACAATTTTATCATTCTAGCTTTCATGAATCCGGAATGAGCCAACAGGCTTAATCCTTGGGTGATGAAGAAGAAGAAATATTACTTACTGCCAAATGGTCTGTCTTCAACAACATAGCTTTAAAGGTTGAAGAAGAGGAGGACATAGTTTAATGATTAATTTTATAGATCAGGGTGTGATTATTTCCTCAGAATTTGCTGGATAGAGAAAATTACATATTTACTGTGACCCTCTGATGAGTCAACATTACTTTCATTGAATAAAATATTAGACAATAGAGAATATTCACTAAGTTCTAAAATACAATTAGACTACTTATATATTTTTATTGACCATTATGGAGCTAGAAATTTAGTTGTCGATTTAATTGTATGAATATTAAGAGAGATCATCAATACAGTCTCCTCAGCACATGTTGATTCATTGTTTACTATTTTAATATAATAACTAACCTCACTGGCTCTATCAGTCCCATAAGTTCATAGCCACACAGAGATAAGCTCTTCATACATCCATATCCCGAGCTGATGTTTTCCAATCATCCCCTTTATAATGTACTTCCCTCAAATCATGATTTATGTTATTCTCTCACCTCTTTCTTGATCTACCAACTGGGCATTTTCTCTCTGGTTTTCCTACATGAAATGTCAATGCCATCTTTCATTCCCTATTCGTGCCACATGTTCTGCCATCTCAGTCTACGAGACTTGACTGTTCTTATTATACCTGGTTTCCTATAAAGATCATATAGCTGTTATGAAGTCTTCTCCATTTACCTGTGTGTTCATCTCTTTTTGGTCCCAAGATTTTCCCAATAACTTTATTCTCAAATACTCGTAATATTCTCTCCTCTCTTAAAGTAAAAGTTCATGTTTTGCTTCCATGTAATAGAACTGGGAGAATAACAGTTTTATATATGAAAATCAAATGAATAGTGAATTCTTCTTACCTCATACTTTTATGTTATTTAACACAGAACCACGGTATCGGGTATCAACGTTCCCATCATCAGCTGTTGTCACGAATGTCGATTCTTCATTATGCCGATCATTTTCTAAACTGCATCTAGTGTTGATTTGATTACAAAGTTCTTCAAATCAACAGTAGATGGCAGTTTAGAAAATGACCAGCTTAATGAAGAATCGGCAGTCGTGACAACAGCAGATGATGGGAATGATGATTCCCAATATTGCAGTTCTGTGTTAAATAACATAGATGTATGAGGTAAGAATAATTCATGATTCATTTGATTTCTATTAAGAAAACCTCATAATGTAAAAATTCCCAGCATTATTAAATGAGTTTTATATATCTTCAGTTTAACGTTTTTTGAGAGAAGTTGGATGATAAAATTCTCTGCATTGCATAATGTCTCATTTACTAATTCTGATATATTGATCTCAAAACTGCAATCTGTTTTTTTCCTATCATATGCCAATTTTTTTACATTTACCAATTTTAAGATAATATTTTGATGTTATATTTTAGTTTAACATGTTCCATTCCTAGACAAATTTACTTTTTTGAAAATAAAAATTATCTGAACTGGGAATTGAATCCTGGACCTCCGATTCTGTACACCGGCACCAGATCTGGATTAAATTTCAAAACCACTTCATATTACATATGTTGAGAAGGCATAAGGTACGGAGATAGCAATTTGTCTAATTTAAGGGGACATTAAGCTGGCAGCCCCATGGTGCTTTTCAACAGTAGTAGCAAAGCAAACTATGTCCAGGTACCAGGTTTCACCTTCTCCCTTCTCATCATCATCATCTCCTATCTTACAACACACATTATACATACGCTCATCCTACTCTCATCTCAGTAAACAATAGAAATACTTATCTGTATAAAATGATCTGCCAAAGTGGTGCGTGAATTGAATATAAAAGAAGAAAATGTAAAATTCAGAAAATTCACATATCATCCATTAAAACACCACAAGTTTCAAAAAAATTTTTAAGATTTCAACATAAGGTTAGCACCCAAAAATGACTACAGCATCAGTAGACTGATTAGACCTAATAAGAATGAGAAAATAAAAGAAGAAAACAAATCAGGGATTTATAAAATTAAATGTGAAGAATGTGAGAAATTCTACATAGGAAAAACTAAGGCAATTTTGAAAACTAGAGTGAAAGAACATATCAGGAATGTCAAGAAAGGGGAAGTAGAAAAATCTGCAGTGGCTGCTCATGCATGGTCTGAAAAACATCTTATCGAGAAAGAAGCTAAATTATTAAAACAAATAGAAAAACCAAAAGAACTTACTCTTTGGGTAAAGATCTACATTCAAAAGAGCAAAAAGAAGAAATTGATGAACTTTGAAATTCCCAGTGAGAATGACCTGGATTCGAGGTTTTTCAGTCAGCCAATGGAAGGAGCGAAGGACAGCTCTTTAAGACAACAGAACAATGGTCGTGATGATACTGAGGATGGAACAGAAACTATGTTCCAAAACTAGTTTATAGTCAAATAAGAACAATAATATGAGGTGAGTGATAAAAATTCTACCTTAATAGACCACATCTATCTGCTCACTGCAGGAATCTGAAGCAGAAAAAAATACATTGAAACAAACACACACATAATAGAATACAAATATTAATGGAAACTGTACCCCTCACCTCATAAAATATTGTCCTTTTACTTGTACATGTTTGGGATATCATCATCCCCATTATAGTCTAAATTTTGACTGTTTGAAATTAACTTTTAACACACACACATAAGAATTTTTTATTTTAAAGTGTATCATAAAATTATTTTTTTTTTAGATATCACAGTTACTGTGTTCTTTTTTTTAGTGATTGTGCAAATGGAATTATGCTGAATTTGATAATTGTATTTTTTCAGGCTCACCAAGTACCCTCTATTATTTGAGAATTTAGCGAAATATACAGAAGAAGATACAGAAGAACTATTAAGTTTACAGAAGGCTGTGGAACGTAGTAAAGAAATCTTGAACTTTGTTAACCAGGCTGTGAAAGAGGCTGAAGACTTACAAAGGTTGACTGAAATTCAGAAAAGACTAGACAAGTCAGGCTTTGAAAAAGTAGAACATCCTATGGCAAGTGAATTCAAGGTTAGTAGTCTCATATTTTAAAATCACAAGATCAAGGTACTTTCAAAAAAATACAGCAAAAATATTTCTACTGTTCAGCTTATATATAAAATGCCTGAAATTTCTTGGGTCAAGATAGTATAAATGTAATATTGTAATTTATGGTTTGTACTGCCAATTTGGAGTTAAGTGAGATTTTTAAACTAGAGATTGGTAAATAAATAAGTTTTTTCTGCCTTCATCTTACTTCATAATTCATCTTACCTCATAAAGAACGAATTATGAGATAAGATGAAAGCAGACCAAACTGTTCATTAAGTAGAACCTCATAATGTTACTTCCTGTTGTATTTTCATTATAGATATTGGTACTTGTAAAATAATGTTATAACAAGGTAGGCCTATGTTACATAAAGAAGTCTTTAAAAAATTCTTATTTTGTTTAGTGCAGCCAATAAATTCTTAATTTGTCTAGCATATCCAATAAATAGTAGCTCCAATGCAGAACTAAAATATGTTTTATTTTCTTTCAAATTGTGTCCATGTGGGAGAGAAAAATGTATAAAATATATGAAGGGGATGTAAAATAAGATTCAATTTCCTATAAAAGTTCAAAATAAGGAAAACAATTTAAGAAAATCACTTATCATCCTGGAATACATAATAAATTTCAAAAAATTTTCAAGAAATTCAATATTACATTGGCACCGATAAATAAATTTAGCCTTGGTAACTTATTAATAACCAATAAGAAAATGAACACCCCAGATAGTAAAAAATCTGGAATTTATCAAATTGATTGTCGAGATTGCAATAAAGTATACATAGGAAAAACAAAAAGAAATTTGGACACTCGCACAAAGGAACACTTTAGAAATATTAAAAATGGTGAAATTGAAAAATCAGCTATTGCAGCACATAGTTTGTTGGAAGGTCATAGAATTGAAAAAGAAGCTAAACTTCTAAAACATTTGGAAAAACCTTTGGATTTGACAGTTTGGGAGAAAATATTTATACAGAAGAACAAATTTAAATCTATGAATTTCGACATTCCGGATGAACGTGACCTCATCTCGAAGTTCATCGAATCAACACCAGATGGCAACGATATCTCGAAGTTCGTCAAATCAACACCAGATGGCAACGTTATAGAGGGAGATTCCAACGAATATCCGGTAGTCATAATGGCAGTTGAAAATGAATGACAAGATCATTTGAAAACTATAGTTAATGACTCATTAATTTATTAATTAAGATTCAATTATATTTAAATTAATATTGGGAAGTAAACATTATGAGGTTATATCATTAATAGTGAGTGGAGAACATATTTTTATCGACTCATCTCATAAAATTTCAAATTTCTTTGATACCGACGGTTTCAGAGTGGAAGCCATGACTGAAGAGGGACATGATATTGTCTGAAACCGTCGGTATCAAAGAAATTTGAAATTTTATGAGGTGAGTCAATAAAAATATGTTCTCCATTCACTATTAAGATTCAATTGTTTGGATAAAATACACCATAATGTAACTTACTATCAGTTTTGTGATTAAAATGAAATAATATTCATTTCAGTAACTAAATTACTTTATGCAAGTTATAAAATTACAAAAGGAAGTAACATTATGTGGTTCTTCATTACTTTATGCAAGGTTAAAGTTCAAGGTATTGTGAAGAAATTATATAAATGGAAATATGCTAATCAAGCTTAGATTATGCTGCTTATATGAATTCTCCCAGCTATATGGTTCCTTACTTTGAGAGAAGATAAAATATTTAAGTTATTTATAAATTTTTTTAGAATAAAAGTGCTTAGGAAAATTTTGGGCTAATGAGGAATGAATAAATACATAAATTAATGAGTCATATTTTTACATCTTACCTCATATTTTATGTTTCTTTAAACACGGTAACTAGTTTTCAAGAGCAGAATTTCTTTCATTTTGAACCGACATTATGACTCATATAATGTCATAATGTCGGTTGAAAATGAGAGAGATTCTGCTCTTGAAAACTAGTTACCGTGTTTAAAGAAACATAAAATATGAGGTAAGTTGTAAAAATATGACTCATTATTGTTTATTTTTTATTATTTCACTCACCTCATACTTCATAATTCCTAGCAGACCCAGGGTTTCTTCACATCATTTGTGACATTCTCAATACTGTGTCACGGATGAAGGATGTACACCTCATAGTATTATTTCCTATCTACATAACTTAATATGACTCATTAATTTACGAATTAAGAACCTCGTAATGTTATTTCCCATATTTAACTATGAATGAATAAATAGTTGAGTGATCAAAATTACATGATCTTTATGAAAAACCAGATGCAATAAAAACAATTAAATCTCCTATACTCCGTTGAGCAGGTCATTTGGCATGTATGTGGAATGGAAGAGAAAACATGAAAAACTTCTTGTAGAAAAAACCATAGTGGAAGCACCTAGTATGTAGACAAAAAATGAAGTAGGAGAATAACATTATTCATGAAATGAAGGAGGCGAATTATATAGGGAAACATTATATCAGAAAACATTACCTCAGGATAGTGATGTATGAACTTATGTCTGAATGGCCATGAATGTCCAGGTTTAATAGTGTCAGTGAAGTATATTGTTTGTCACATCCATTCTTAAATAAAATTCAACTCATTTGGTAGCAAATTCTGGCAATAAAATGTTTCCTGTTCAAATGTAAAAATTGTATTTTCGTATTAATGATCATGCACAACTTAAATAACAATTTATGGCTGACAAAATCTCGACATTTTTAAAGCCAATCCGATGTACATGAGGATACAAATAATTTAAAGTAGTTAAGGAGTTTGATGACTAATTCCATGCTCAAATGAATTTTATGATTAATGTGTTAGATTCAAAACTTTTTTCTTAGAATTATAAACCATTTAATAACATACAAGAGAAAGATCTGCATTTAGATTGGAACTCGCACAGATAGCTCGGTCGGTAGAGCATTGGTATAGAAAGTCAAAGGTCCTGGATTCAAGTGCAGTCTGAGCATATAATTTATCTCTTCAAATATAATTTATCCATCATTGAGATGTATGAAATGAATAATAAAAACATAAATTAATATTGAGAAGTCCACCGCTGTGGTCTCGAGGTAGTGTGCTGCCTTGTCACACAGTGGGCCCGGGTTCGATCCCCGGTTGGGACAGTTTTTCTGGGTGAGGTTTTTATCGGGGTTTTTCATCACCTGTAAGACAAACGTCAGGAAAATTTTAAGGCCCAAACAGTCCCCGAAATCATATGGCCATCATCCTTATCATTATCATCATCATCCTTCACTGGTGTGGAAAGCAATGGGAAGCTACCACACCTACAATTCCCTAGTAAAGCTGCAAACATAGCATGAAAATGCTATGATTGCAGTGAAGGACCTGCTCTCAGGCAGAATAACTATGGCTGGAATATTGAGAAGCTAAATCTATTACTATGTTAGAAATAAGTAAATTGATGAACACAATTAAATTATTGTAATCAATGGTAAAAAGAAAAATTTCTGCCTGAACCGGGAATCGAACCCCGAACTTTTAGCTTTCCATGCTAACACTCTGACCCACTGAGCTTCATTCCCATCCTAGCATAAATCCTTCCCTTACCTTACTCTCTAGGTCCCACATTCAAATGCAATGATTCATCATTAAAAAATTCACAATGAATGGCTTCTACATTAAGAAGACATGAAGGGACTCTACACAGCTATATCATTATTTATTAAATTAATATTGAGAAGCTAAAGCTATTACTATAATAGAAATAAGTAAATTACTGAACACAATTGAAAATGGATATAATTCATTAATTTAATTATTTCTATCATAGTAATAGCTTTAGCTTCTCAATATTAATTTAATAAATAATGCTACAGCCGTGTGGAGTCCCTTCATGTCTTCTTAATGTAAAAGCCATTCATTGTGTATTTGTGAATGATGATTCATTGCATTTGAACGTGGGACCTAGAGAGTAAGGTAAGGGAAGGATTTGTGCTTGGATGGGAATGAAGCCTGAATTAGCTCAGTGGTCACAGCGTTAGCACAGAAAGCTAAAGGTTCAGGGTTCAATTCCTGGTTCAGGCAGAAAAAATTTTTCTCCTTACCATTGATTACAATAATTTAATATGTTTTCACTATAATCTCTTCAAATGTTTTTAGCCTGCAGTGGCAGGATTGAATCATTACAAAGACAAATAATAGATACTAACTAACTCACTGGCTCCATCAAACCTGTAGATTCATGGTCGCATGGACATAAGCTCTCCATACATTCCTATCCTGAGCTAATATTTTCAAATCATCCCTGTATAACCTAGTTCCCTCAAATCATGGATAATGTTATTCTTCCACCTCATTCTTGATCTATCAACTGGATGTTTTCCCTCTGGTTTTTCCACAAGAAGCTTCCATGCACCTCTTTCATCCCCCATATGTGCCACTTGTCCTGCCCAACACAGTCTATGAGACTTAACTGTTCTTATACACTTATAGTATTGTCTTACAAGTATCAACATTGCTTCCAAAACTTTAGATAATTCTGAAATGACTGTAGAATGCAAGTTACCTATGTCATAATATTGTTTCAATCATTTATTGAGTGGTAAACTAAGAAACAGTACATAGCAAACATGCCCAGTCCCTCAAAACATGGAAGATCCATGAGAGACCAAGGCATAGGACTGTGCTCTGTATTCATTTTATCGAAGAGGTTTCAAATACCTTGTATAAATAAATCTCTAATGGAAATTGTTTCCTTTTCTCTAAAAGGGTTACTAAATATTTTATCCTTAAGGTACAATCATTTTTAACTGTCAGGATGACCATAGATTCTGTATAACACATTATTATGTTTAATATGCTAGCTCCCAAACTTTTAAGTGTCATTCACCCCCCCCCCCCCAAAGATTTAGCTACTTATATTTTTTTGGACTGCCTATAAATATATATTTTGTATAATTTTGGTTATTACATTTTGTCTGACATAATATATTTTAAATGAGAGGGAGTATTTTCTTTTATTACTAAAAAAGAGAGTGGAGATGAGAGAGGATTGAAAGTAATGCAAGTTCATTTTTACAGTCTTTTTGGAGTATAGTCTTTTGATAAAATTTTTAAAATAGTACAGAAGCTTCTCTATTTATAACTTTGAAGGTTATTAATTTAATTTAACTTAAAATGTTTTGGGATTGACTTAAGTTAAATTAACTTTTAATAGATGTTGATAATGAGCATTCTTAGGACCAGCCCTAGTCTGCTATAAAATTTGTGGTATTTTAGAAAAACTGAATATGAAGCAATTGGATTGATAATAATATGCACCTCACCTCATTCTTTTTCTCATCTGAAACATATTTCAGCAAATATTTTCATAAGTAATGCTACGAGTGATTTCCAAATTATCGATAAATTCACGACTCACGAAGTGAGGAGTGAATTTATTTAGATAATTTGGAAATCAAGAGTGGCATTTATTAGGACTATTTAACGAATAAAATTAAGCTGTTTACTCACAAATCATTATTTAAATATAGTTATTTTAAAATATTTATATATTTAATGTAAACGGCGATGTTTGAAAACAAATGAGAAGCGATAGGTACGCTTCATCTGCTTCTTTTGTTTATCACTGCAACCAGATCATACTATTTATTGCCAAAGGAACGCAATATTGTAAGAATGCACTCTAGTGGAGTAAAAATGAAACACATCAAACTGTATATTAATTCATTTCTGATGTCCTATAATGTAAATATGACAATTATATTTTTCTGGGAAAAAATACATTTAAGAAAGTGCAAACAGTGGTTTCTTTTTTTGGTGGTATAATCAATTGCTACGAATGTTTTTATATTAACTCCCGCATGCGATATGTGTTAACATTCATGCACTATATATACAATCTGGTAGCCGTATTTCTTAGTGAGTCAGTCACTGCAAAATAATGCTATGACCTATTCAGAACGTTAAAAAGGAGGTGCTTTCTTTATTATGATAAACTTTAGTTGGTAAATTCTAGGTGAAACACGACTGTGATTGGTTGTAAATAAAAAATCATTGTAACGTGATTGGTCATTGACTCCCATTAATGCTGTAGATATCTGCCAAAACATGTTCCAGATGAAAAAAACACATACGAGTTAAGATGCATATTAGCCAATTCATTCTCTTGACTATTTGACATGCCCCAAATGGGAGTCAATGACCAATCACTAGAGATCCGTGAATGTGTTTTTATTTTTAGGGAAAATTTGTTTTAAAACTTCAAGATTTTGATGTTATTGGTAATTCTATAAAAATGTAAATTTGAATCTTTTTTAATCCTAGTTTAGTATATTAAACCCAATAAGAATGATACATCCAGTAGTTTAAGGTCAATGTTTAGTTTGTACAATTGATATAATTACTCAATATGATATAATTACTCATGGTCCATTGTTAGCTTATTCAATTTTGGCAGTGCTTTCATTATTGTCAGGTTACTGCTTATACTTAAAGAAATGTTTTCTTCAGTTTTGAACATACCATTACGTAATAATGATTGATATAAAATTGATAATTATGTCTGCAAAAATTTTGGGGGGGAAAACTTATCTTACACGTTAATATAATTTGTATTTCTTGCAATTCATGTTGGCCATAGAACTTAAAATCTATGGAGAGGCCATATTTGACCATGAGAAGGACCGAAAATATTACCTCTATGTTTGTGAACTGTGTTGCAAACCATTTCCCTTTGTAAGAGTGCATATGGCGCTATCAGATACGGCAATTAAAAAGAAGATGGAATCCGAAAACAATGTTTAAAAATGCATTACGAAAATTTCGCGAATAGAACAAAAAAATCTCCAGAATTCGTTGAAAATGTTAAATTTCGGTATTATTTTGCATTATCGTAGGATTTTGCGATTCATAAATGCTTTTTTTGATGTTATGGGAAGTGGAGTTAAGAAATGGTACAAGAAAATGACAAAATTAGAGCATTTTGCATTATTGCAACTTGCAAATATCACGGATCTCTACCAATCACATTTCAATGAATTTTGATTTACAACCAATCACATTCATGTTTCACCTCAATTTTATCATATTAAAGAAAGCTACTCCTCTTTAACATTCTGAATAGGTCAGAGCATTATTTTGCAGTGACTGACTCTAAGAAATATGTTAAATATAACAATTTATATATTAAGATGTAAAAATCCTAGAATGCAAGTGGCTCCCAGATTGTATATACAGATATACAGTGCACAAATGTAACCAGATACTGCTTCCAGGATATAATAGAAAAACATTTGCAGCAATTGATTATACCACAAAAAAAACACTGTATGCACTTTCTTAAATGTATTATTTCCCAGGTTTTTATGTTCCAGAAAAATATAATTGACATTTACATCATATGACATCAGAAATTAATTATTAACCTATAATGTTGGTTATAAACAGTTTGATGTATTTAATTTCTTCTCCACTAGGTGTATTCTTACAATATTGCAATCCTTTGGCAATAAATAATATGATCTGGTTGCAGTGATGAACAAATGAAACATAAACATTTCTCATTTGTTTTCAAACATCGCCGTTTACATTAAATATATAAATATTTTAAAATAACTATATTTAAATAATGATTTGTGAGTAAAGAGCTTAATTTTATTCGTTAAATAGTCCTAACAAATGCCACTCTTGATTTCCAAATTATCTAGATAATTTCACTTGTCACTTCGTGACATCGTGAATTTACCGATAATTGGAAACCACCTGTGGCATTATTTATGATAAATTACCTTATAGTAATACTTTCTATAAATTTTGAGAATATAACATGATTTAAAATTGGCATACTTCATGGATTCCCTTACTTAGTTTCACAGATTCTTGGAGGTCTACAGAGTACAGATTGGAAAATGCTGTGTTATTAACCCTTATATTGAGTCAAAAGTACTATTCAACTAATAAATAAAGAATACTGTTTTTTTTTTTTCAGTACCTGGACCTAACAAAACACAGGTTAATTTATGAAGGTTCATTAAACTGGAGGATCGGAAATCGACAGAAACTGATAGATCTGCATGTGTTGTTACTGGACGATGTTATCATACTGCTACAGAAACAGGATGAGAAGTATGTTTTAAAGTTCTACAATATGAATACGACGACCGGTGGCAGCAGTAGTGGTGGGAACGTGCTCCCACACTCAGTCCCATTATCAAAGTGTCTACAGTTTTGGTGAGACCTAATGCTGTAGGTAAGTCCTGTGCTATTGCATTATCAGAATAAGACCTAGTGACAACTAACTCTATGGATTAATAAATAAGTTGAGTCTATTGTCATCTTACCTCATCGTAATTGAGTTCTTTTAGGACATGTTTCAAAATAAATCTTTTGTTTTATCGTTAGCCTGTCCAGCCTGTTGATTTCCAAGTTGTTGGCCCTGGTTGTCAACTCCTACTCCATCTTTATGTGGCCCAGTTTTATAATCTATAGATTAAGTTATAATTTGTACAAATACAAAAGTTGAATAGTTCCCTGAAAATTATTGCTTTTAGGTTTAATAATTTAAAATATTTGACTTTTTCCATATAATTTCTATTATAATGATTTCTGAATAAATCAAGTGTTTTTATAGTTCCATGCTCATTTATTCTCTTATTCTTCTTCTTAATCATAATTTGTAGGATTTTCATCCTGTTTATTTCCAGAATCACTCCTCAGAGGAAGACGTATTGGATGTGCATTCACTGTCTATCCATCTCTTGGCTGGTCTTCCTCTTGTTCTTCTCCCGTCAATTGGTCTATCTTCTTTAGCTCTTTTTGCAAGTCGGTTGTCTTCCATTCTTTCTATATGACCCTTCCAATATTTTCGTCTATCTATAATAAATCTTTGATCCGAGGCTTGATCCTTGGGACTGTGAGCAATGTATAAGATACACCTTG
Source organism: Diploptera punctata (assembly GCA_030220185.1). Classification (NCBI taxonomy): domain Eukaryota; kingdom Metazoa; phylum Arthropoda; class Insecta; order Blattodea; family Blaberidae; genus Diploptera; species Diploptera punctata. Next base: position 606,073 of record JASPKZ010007815.1, on the reverse strand, counting down.
AAGTAGGTTGCCAGCCTGTTTTCATGGCGGGTTATTATTCGGGGTTTCCTCCCTAGGCCAATTGCCTTCACCCAGCTCCAGATGTCAGCCTGCCCCATTTTATTTTGGAGTTGTCTCTCCTAGATGGGTTGTCCTGCAGGACTAACGAACCCCATCTGCCTGTTTGTCAATCTACAAGGCAGTAGATGTAGAGTTGCCTCTTCCTCCAGGTACACTGTACCGAAGGACTCCTTCGCTGTATATGCCATTGAGGTCCTCACAAGGTACTATCAGCTGGGCAAGCTGAACCAAGGTTTTTTATGAGGATTCTCTTAATTGATGTTTAAAACAAAAAAAAATCAAAGAGTTTAGAACCTTTTTTTAAAGTTAATTAAAAAGTTAAGATATATCTTTTCACTTGATTGTAACTTATTAATTTTTAAAATTTCTAATATTCATGAATGTTTACTTATTTTGCAAAAAGAAATAATCATGTAAGATGTAAAAATTATTCCTTAATGTAACTGAAATATTAATTTTCTTAAAAATTACCTATGATTTTGATCAAATTTATCTGTTATTATGATTAGAGCACTGAACAAGTCGCCTCCAAAAAACTCCAAACTCGACAGGCCTAGAAGGCCCTTGGGTCTACCGTTCGGCTGCTGGCCTCACATCCATGTGTGATAATCACATCTAGCCAGTGTAGGGGTGACATGTGGTCAGCATGTTGGGTCCCCAGCCTTTATATCTGGTCTTCTCAACCTGGAGTTGCTACTTACTATAGCTACCCAAATGCTCACGATGCTGGGTGGGCACCAGTCCCATACTGGCCAAAATTCCATGAGAAAATTTCTTCCCCCATGGAGACTCAAACCAGAGCAAGTCTCATAGCTCTGCGCCAAGGCTTCTAGCCTTGACCACTCGGCTACAGCGCCGGACAAACAAGTCACCTTAATGTTTTTATTATTAATTTAACACATCTCATTGAAGGATAAATTAAATTTGAAGAGAAATTTAAGTCACCTTTATGTATGCAAAATGACAGTAAGTGTTTTTATTTACTATTTAACCTTTTAAATATGACTTTAATCCCCATTTTAAGTGCCACTGGATGGAATTATGCAGGTGTATTTAATTTTTTCTGCACCATTTTATGAAACTTATTGTTTCTCTTGAAAATCTCAAAGAAATTTAAAGTGGTATAAATTGTATGTTAAACACTCTACTAATTTTTAAGATTTTCAATCAATAAAAATGTTTGAAATGTAAACAATGAAGAATAATGAAAATTTAAAAAATAATTCAGTTATGTGTTTTACTCACCATTTACATATCACTATCTCATCACTAGGGGCTCCTGCTGCAAATTAAATATTTATTTTTAAAAACATGGCACTACATACAATCTTACTTTCCACTTATTAGGCCTACAGTGGTTAACAGTTTGCATGAGCTCAACACATGCAGCAATGCTCTTTACTTCTCTTTCCTGGCCAGTGTTAATTTCCCAACAAATCTAGTTGAGCAATACTGCATACAGTTGTACAGGGTGGCACATAAGTCTCCATACAGATGATGGTGCCTTTTCATTTACATTTATTTATATTCTATTGTATATATTTATATTAACCTATGCATGTCGTGTGACGGGTAACACATGGAATATATCCTTTAAAAGTAGACCTTATTCAAGTCTGGTCCACCGCTGTGGTCTTGAGGTAGCGTGCTGCCTTGTCACACAGCGGGCCCAGGTTTGATTCCCGGTCGGGGCAGTTTTTCTGGGTGAGGTTTTTATCGGGGGTTTTCCTCACCTGTAAGACAAATGTTGGGAAAACTTTAAGGCCCAAATGGTCCCCCTGAAATCATTGCCATCATCATCATCATCATCACCCTTCACCAGTGTGGAAAGCAACAGGAAGCTACCACACCTACAATTCCCTAGTAAAGCTGCAAAGCATAGCATGAAAATGCTATGATTGCAGTGAAAGACCTGCCCTCGGCAGAATTACTATCGATGGATGGATTCATGTCTGTTACATGTACGGAGACGTATGCACCACCCTGTACTGTTACATTTGTAATCCTCTATTGGGGGTGAGGTTTTTCCATCTCGCCTCTTCTACTAAATTTCTTACAGAGAAAATCTGAACTGTTGATGAGAACATTTTACCCCACAAGATAGCAAAAGCATTCAGCTGTTCTAAACTGTCAGGTTAAAAAAAAATTCATGGCACAACAGACCTAGAAGACCCTTGGTTACCATCAGGTTCCTGGCCTTACACCCACTTGCGTTAATCACAGAGGTGGATGATCATCAATCCTGTATAGGGGTTACATGGGATCAGCATGTCCTGTTCCCCACCCCGTTATATCTACATTTCACAACCTGCAGCCATTATTCATTTTAATTATCCAAATGCTTTATGATGCTGAGTGGGCACTGATTCATTACTGATTGATAAAAGAATTGTTTGTCAATTTGAGTGTTTGGTGATAGCTATTTACAATTCTGTCGCTCTTATCTAAATACACATGTGTCTGTTATTGCATTCTATAAATTATATGTTGTAAGTTTCATGTCATAAGTAGGACTATAACAAAGTTTGATTTTCTTGTATGTATTGTATAATTACACTGGTCAACATGATTTTTGTCTCACGAGTACCAATAGTTGTACTAAATGCAGTTTGTTATCGTGTTTTCAAATATGTATTCGAAATTTCTCCATCACCCACAGTTTTTTTAATTTGAATTTCAATTAATGGATTTAAATAATTATTTTTTTAATAAACATTTTTCGTCCACTTGTCCATTGTAAAATAAAACCAAATGAGCTAACTCAGGAGATTTCAGCTATGAAAAAGAGATATCAAAGCAATTGGAATCCTAATATGCTGGCTGATTATTGTTGGACTATCAAGAGGGATGCTCCACAGGCGAAATATAGCAGAAAATCATCATTTCTTACTTTCTAAGTGAGTCCGAATGTTCGAATATTGTGTAGTTACGAATATAGAAAATATTGAAGTGTTTGAAATTATAAATTCCTGTCTCTCGGAAACCTTACATGATGGAGAAAAAACTATATCATATTTGAATTCAGAAAAAAAAATACTATCAGAATCACATATTTTTCTTTCTGAGGCAAAAAAGGTTTATTTTTTGTTGCTCAGTGTTATCTCATCCACAGCCGAAGAACTCTGTGGTTCTGTGGTTTTTTAATATTTTGCATAATTGTCAATAGTTCTCATTTTCCAAAGTTGGCCATAGTCAGGGGTTATTTACTTATTTTTTTGAACTTTTGTCATCTTCATATAACCATGGAAAAATTGAATGCATGTGTCTCTCTGCTTATCTGTATGTTAATGCCCTAATAGCTGTAATTTTTATTTTTCCAAAATCAAACTTGGCTAATTACAATCAGTTAAGAATAGTATGATTGACTTTATTAACCAGCAAAATTGGACCATTTGGAGAGGTGTTTATTCCAAAGCAAAAATTTTAAAAAAATCGCTCTTTTGCCAGGATTTTCATTTTTTTTAGTGAAACTCATGTTATTCAAATAAATCTAGAAAGGTATTATCTGAAAATCAGCCAAATCAGATCATTAAGAGTGGAGGTTTATCTGAAAGTAAAAATTAAAATTCACTACCTGCCATTTTTATTTTATTTTCTTGCAACAATACTTGGCATGTAAAATTTTAATAAGACTAAGTTTATGATTAAAAGTTCAAGATTAAGTTTGTTAATCACAAAAATCAAACCATTAAGAATTTTAGTTGAAGCATTTTAATGTTCGACTGAATGAAATTTTTATTTTCTCACAATGAAACTTTGTAAATACATTCTGTACATGAGCAAAAATTTGACCATTGGGTTGAGAATGGGAATGATGATCTCCGAAACATATCCAGGTGAAAAAATTTAATTTGTGAGCTGTGTATATGTCTATTTTAATTTTAGTAAAATAATATAAATTGATAATTTCTTAGTTTTCAAGTGTAAGGAAGTTGATATGTGGACCGCATAATTTATTACTTATATGTAATATCTTTTTGCTTTTATATAAATTAGTCAACAGAAGTAAAATGCATGTTAAATATGATGTATGTTTTGTTTCAGACAAAAAGGCTTTGTACCTGGTAAACACTTCACACAATGGTGCACAAATATACGATTTAGTTGCAACATCTTCTGCAGAAAGAAAAACGTATGTTAATCTTTTCACTTTTTTAATATTTCATATTACTTTACAGCCAAATAACAAATTTTAATTTTTCTATTGTCATCCAACTATGTATACCAATTTGATTCTAAAAATTTGAAACACTTATTATTTGGTTAAATTTTAGATTATTTTAAAGCTTCTTACAGTATAATAACTTTACCAGTCTGCTTAGTTTTTCAGTATTGACTCCTATTTTTTTAATTAATTTTGTTTATGATAAATCCTTAGTAAATTATTTTCCTAATTTTCACCATTTAAAGATCAAATTTCTAAAGATCACTTTTGTTATTAGTCAACCGAATCAGTTTTTGACCTCATTCATAAAAATCCTCCATTGGGGTGCAGTAGTAGGATGAGATTATTGTTAATTTTCTCAGTCCATTGGAGTTGGATTTCCCAACTTACTCCAGGTAAGACCTGTTTGATCTTGTCTTAATGTATGTCCTAGCCATCTTATTCTTCTACTTTTTGTCACAGCTACTATATCAGATTTTTGTAAAAAAAAGTTCTCAATTCTTTTTTTTTAAATTCTCACAAGTGCCACTTTTCAAAATCTTCAATATCTTATTTTCAAATGTGACCAATATATTAGTAGATTTTTCATCACTCATTATCATCATCATCATCATCAACAATCATGGATTAAGCCCATGTGGCTTGTTCCGGTCTCATAGATTCTCATTCAAAAGTTGGATCCATCTCTTCTTCGGTCTACCAACATTCCTGCGTCCTTTTGGTTTGTATTTAAGTATAATTTTGGAAATGTGATCATCTTCCATTCTTTGAACATGTTCTTTCCATTTTTTTCTAGATTCTTTTATTCTATCTAAGAGTTTAAAGATATTTAGCTCATTTCTAATATCTTCACTTCTTCTCGTATCTAGAAGTTTGCAACCAGCCACACTTCTCAGAAATCTCATTTCAGCTGCTTCTATGATCTTCTCTTCTCTTTTAGTTAAAACCCAAAATTCACTACCATACAATAGTAAGGGGACTGCCACTACTTTATAAAATTTAAGTTTTGTTTCTTTTCTTGTGCTTTTACTCTATTATTATTATTATTATTATTATTATTATTATTATTATTATTATTATTATTATTATTATTATTATTATTATTATTATTATTATTATTATTATTATTATTATTATTATTATTATTGTTGTTGTTGTTGTTGTTGTTGATAATGTAATAATAATAATATAATAGTAATGTAGATATAAATGTTCATAGTTATGAAATTATAATTTTTATATTTAATATTTGTGTTGTGGTTTACCATTAGTGTAAGACATATCTAAAAACACATACAGGTATGGTGAAGGCCATGACAGGAACCAAGTTTAGTTACAGATGGCGTTGGGATAAAATTAACCAAGGCTCTATAAATAGAATGTGAGAGATTGACTTCTCTTCCTGCAGCACATGTGGTATGGACATTTATATGCTGTGTTGTGAGCACATACTGTAGTTAATGTAAACAAGCAAGTACTTGTGTGTTTGTCATTATGTAGGGGAGTAGAATACAAAATGGTGACACGTGAAAATGTCTCCTTGTTCACAATAATGTCTATTGCTTGATCAAACAAAAGTGTAAAATTTTTACATACCATTTTTTTAGACACATTTTAATTTAAATAAATGTAATTTCTGCTTTAATGTACATCTTAAAGATATTGCTTCCATTTTGCCACATTGTTTATTTACAATCCATTTTCAGTTGTCATCATTATTAAACATATTAATTACCTGCAAAATGTTTGTTTGGTTATGTTTAATAAAATAAAATATTTTTCTAATAGTGTCAAAAGCAATTTTACATGCTAACTTTCTAATTTATTTATTAATGTAGGAATGACTTTCTTCATTCACTCTTAGTGCACATATTATTTGAGAATTATTAAAATAAAATCATGAACCTTTATTTATTATTTAAAGGAAGATACACTATGAGGTGTATTTTAATTAAATTGAGTTAGAATTTTAATGACTCACCTCATATGTGTACATTTCTTTGCAGACCATGGTTTTGACACTCTATGTGTCATTCTCAATTCTTTCCAACTCTTATTAGTTCTGCCATGAAATATCTTATGTTATATTGAATTATTCTTTAGCTATATGTGTGGTCACAGAATCCTGTTGAAAGCAATTTTTTCCTTCAGTCAACATCCAAAGAAAAACATTGAAATTACTTATTTTAGGAATCCACACTATGAGGTATATTCATTTGGGTAAAATTTTATCACTCAGCTCATATTATTCTTCTTATTTTACTATAATCTAGTTTCGGAACATAGTTTCCATTCCATCCTCAGTATCATCACGACCTTTGTTCTGTCTTGAAGAGTGAAAGACGGACGGCTCTTCAAGAAGACTGAACAACAGTCGTGATGATACTGAAGATGGAACGGAGTCTAAGTTCCCAAACTAGTTTATAGTAAAATAAGAAGAATAATATGAGGTGAGTGATTTACCTAAATAAACATTGATATTATATTATTTTTAGTCTTATCATCATACCACAATATTAATGTTGATTTGTTCTTGAACATGTTTCAAAACAATTCTGTTTTATTGTCAGCTTGTCCAGACTGGTTTTATTTATGTTGAATTATGTTGCACAACCTGGATGTCGATGTCAGCTCCATCCTGTGGTTGGCCAAAGAACCTCCAAACAAGGTCATGCTCCATCGGTATATCAAAATTCATAACTCTGTTTTTGTTCTTCTGAATATAAAAAAAATATATATTCAGAAGAACAAAAACAGAGTTATGAATTTTGATATACCGATGGAGCATGACCTTGTTTGGAGGTTCTTTGGCCAACCACAGGATGGAGCTGACATCGACATCCAGGTTGTGCAACATAATTCAACATAAATAAAACCAGTCTGGACAAGCTGACAATAAAACAGAATTGTTTTGAAACATGTTCAAGAACAAATCAACATTAATATTGAGGTAAGATGATCAGACTAAAAATAATATAATTAAAATAACATCAAAATATAACTTCCTGAAATAAAATATTAAACATTGATATTGTTTGATATTGACATCAAATTGCATTTATTGCCTTGTTATTCATCTTGCACAACAAATTCTGGTAATAATGTAAAAGTGCAGGTTCATATAATACAGTTGGGAATTTTACATTATGAGGTTTTCTTAATAAAATTACATGAATCGTGAATTCTTCTTACCTCAACATCTATGTTTTTTAACACAACTGCAGTATCAGGAAACATTCCCATCATCCGCTGTTGTCACAACTGATGACAGTAATGACTGATGATGGTAATGATGATTCCCAATAATCGCAGTTCTGTGTTAAATAACATAGATGTATGAGGTAAGAAGAATTCATGATTGATTTGATTTTTATTAAAGAACCTCATAATGTAAACATTTCCAACTTTATTGTATGAAGATTTTAATTGCTTCATAATTTTAAAATAATGTAATATAAGTACTGTTTTTCCTAGGAATATCCTAGTTTGACAACATCACATCATTATTTGCTGCTTTTCATACCTCAGTGTGTTTGGTGTGTAGTATATATATTTATCACTTGCATTTGGGTTTTTAGAAGTTTATTATGAAACAATTTATCGTGTTTCTTAGAGGAAATAATTTCTTAATGTAGTGAAAACCAAGAAACATATAATTGTAATCAGTTTTGATACAAAATAATGTTACAGGTGGTTCCGGCATATATCAGAGGCAGCAGATGCATATAAGACGCGGGATGGGAAGAAGAGAGATCCTTCAGGGTCCTCTGTACCTCTCCCAACTCCTGACAGCGAACCATCGGAAGTTACACAAGAAAAAACCAAAGAGTAAGTTCTAATTTATCATTTTGTATAAGACCCAAGTCTTACTTCATAATTAAATAATTTTTATTATCTTGCAGGACAAATCATTATTAAAATGGCTATTTAACTCATGGCCCAAATGGGAGTCAATGATCAATCGTGTTTCAATGAATTTTGATTTACAACCAATCACAGTCGTGTTTCACCTGGAATTTATCAATTAAGTTTATCATATTAAAGAAAGCTCCTCCTGTTTTAACGTTCTGAATAGCCAGAGCATTATTTTGCAGTGACTCTCTAAGAAGTACATTGAATATAGCAATTTATATATTAAGATGTAAGAATCCTAAAATGCAAATGGCTCCCAGATTATATATATATATATATATATATATAGTGCATAAATTGTAGCAGGGCGGTACAGCTGTGTATATGAGACTTCAGGGTTCCATTTTCTAGAATAAAATATGTTACTAAATTATAGAGTGAATTGGAAAAAAGGTTTATTTATACAGTACTAGCGTACCTGGCAAATGTTGTCCTGCCCGAAAGTTCAATTCTCATGTCATGGGTGGACAATAAAAATATGTTACTTTTTTACCATAAAATTCAGCAATTAGGACATAGTTAGATATTATTAAATAAGTTCGCAAGAAAACCTCTTACAGCCTTCTGTTGTGGCTCAAGAAGTGTGAATGATGACATCACATAGTTATATCGAAACATAACGATAATGCAGATCACTACACATCTGACATAAAAAATCCTATAACCTGATCGCCGCGCCACCTACCAAGTCCAATTGTGAATCTAAACCATCCAGGGACCCACTCAAACACACAGAAAAAAGAAATCATCCAAATCGGTCCAGTCGATATACAGGAGTTTTTAATTTCGGATTTCAAGTAAACCTCCACTTCTAAATTGTACCCTTCTTTGCAGATAAGTTAAGAACCATCATATAACAATTATATTAGAGTGAAAAAAAAAACATAAATTTATGAGAGTGAGACAAAAGAGTTTTTTTTTTTTCCCCAGCTAGATTTCATTTGTGACCCACTGTGCACCGGTCCCATACTGGCTGAAATTCCATGAGAAAAATTTCTTCTCCCGTAGAGACTCGAACCAGCGTAAGTCCTGTAGTTCTGCACCAAGACTTCTTGCCTTAACCACTCGGCTATGGCGCAAGACTCTTGGTATCAATGAAAGACAAAAATGGTTATTGTGAGTTATCCGTAAGGGACTCTTTGTATCAATGAAAGACATTAATGGTTTTTGTGCGTTATCCGTAAGAGATAAACATATGCTGTCGTGAACTTTTTTGTAGAGCTTTTTGAGATATTCAATTCTGTGTACATTAATTTTGTGTATTTGTTATGGTTTAGGCAGCGTAAGCCATTTAAGCGTCCAAAGAGCTACTTTTTTTCACGTTTTCCACTACAAAGGGCAATTTTTAAGGGTGTAGGAGTTGAGTATCACAACTCTCTTATAGCCTATGTTCATCCCGGGAATCTCCTGAACATTTTGCAAAAAACCCCATCACAATCGGATCAACGGTATGGCCGCGCATAAAGTACGAACAAACAAACATTAATTTATATATATAAGATAAAAGACTTTGATTACAAAATTTAATAATGAGTCGAGGTCGACAATAATACTGTTCACTGTAATGCCACATGCTCGCTAATGTGATAATATAATTTTCTTTACTAATCGCGTGCTTAAAGTTTATTCAATTGCATGTTCAATTAATATCTCTTTAATTTAGAGTTCACTGTTTTCGTACTTGAGCAGTATTTACTTTAGTTATTATTTTCTAAGTTCAATATTATTTATGTGAGTAACAATGGTATTAATTTTTGTTACCTATAAACCACGGACATCTATCTCTGTACTCTTACCACATAGAAGATGAAGAATGCTCGAAGAACACTACACGTTTTAAACGGTCGACGAGCACTTGATGATTTAAAACAGCCAACGAGTACTTGGCAACTGAGAGTTGACGATGAGCATTAGATAATTGATTTAATTTCACTATAAATTGAGAGTGAGTTGAGGTGTGCTATCATTTATAAAGGTGTTAGTCACACCGTCCCGTGCCATAGCCGAGCGGTTAAGGTAGGAAGCTTTGGCGCAGAGCTACAGGACTTGCGCTGGTTCGAGTCTCCATGGGGGAAGAAATTTTCTCATGGTATTTCGGCCAGTATGGGACCGGTGCCCACCCAGCATCATGAGGCAATTGGGTAGCTACAATAAGTAGCGGCTCCAGGTTGAGGAACCAGCTATAACGGCTGGGGGACTCGACATGCTAACCACATGTCACCCCTACACTGGCTGTTGATCATCTGTGATTGACACATGTGGATGTGAAGGGCCAGCAGCCGGCTGGTAAAAAGGGCAACTGCTGAAAAATGGAAAGACCCTCAATCGGTTAGCCACACCTCTAATTTATGTCGACCCCACTTTACATTTTTGGAAATACATATTTGTGAAATGCTATTTGCTGATAATTTGTTCTTATAGGGTTATATGGTATGCGAAACATGGACTCTTACTTTAAGGGAGGAAAGGAGATTACAAGTATTTGAGAATAAAGTACTTAGAAAAATTTTTGGACCAAATAGAGATGAACAAACAGGTGAATGGAGAAGACTTACATAACAATGAACTACATGGTCTTTATAGGAAACCAGATATAATAAGAACAGTTAAGTCTCGTAGACTGCAATGGGCAGGACATGTTGCACATATGGGAAATGAAAGACTTGCATGGAAGCTTCTTGTAGGAAAGCCAGAGGGAACACACCCAGTTGGTAGACCAAGAATGAGGTGGGAAAATAACATTAACTATGATTTGAGGGAAGTAGATTATACAGGGAATGATTGGAAAGCATTAGCTCAGAATAGGGATGTATGGAGAGCTTATGTCCGTGTGGACATGAATCTATGGGTTCGATAGTGCCAGTGAGTAAGAGTAAGGGTTATGTGGTATTCGTATATGTACCATATGTTTATTGTTACAATTAAAACAAAAACATAGTTATCGTTTTTAGGGGACTTGTTTTTTTGATGAGTATTTGACATGTTAGTTCTTAGAAATTTGCAAGTCAAATGGTACAGTGAATACTGTCTGCATATTTTAGGTCAGGTACTTTTAATACCTTTTCAGGATGACCTTCCTCAATTTCTATCATATGCTAGTGTGGCTATAATATTTTGATAATTTTGTTAGAGTTTTATTTTATTCGCTGGGATCTTAAATTTAATTTTATGTCAGGATAGTATCCAGTTTTCATATACATGATATATTTGCCACAAAATATAAGCAGATACTGCTTGCGGGATATAATAGAAAAACATTTCTAGCAATTGATTATACCACAATAAAAAGATACCACTGTTTGCACTTTCTTAAACATATTATTACCCAGGTAATAATGTTCCAGAAAAATATAATTGACATATTTACATCATATGACATCAGAAATTTAATTAATAACCTATAATGTTGGTTATAAACAGTTTGATGTGTTTCATTTTTTTCTCCATTAGGGTGCATTCTTACAATATTGCGATCCTTTGGCAATAAATAATATGATCTGGTTGCAGTGATGAACAAATGAAGCATAACAAATGTTTCTCACTTGTTTTCAAACATCGTCGTTTACATTAAATATATAAATATTTTAAAATAACTAAATTTAAATAATGATTTGTGAGTAAGCAGCTTAATTTTATTTGTTAAATGGTCCTAACAAATGCCACTCCTGATTTCCAATTTCTCTAGATAAATTTACTCGTCACTTCATGGCATTGTGAATTTATCGATAATTTGGAAATCACTTGTGGCATTACTTATGACAAATTAGTGAATGTGTGGATGTATGTATGTTTCAGCTCTGAAGAGACAAACAAGGAATCAAGCGATTTATTCACACTGTCTAGCAGAAGTTCGAATGATGCAGATACAAATCCAACAGCTTTATTACCTTCAAGTGAATCAACCCCTCAGGTTTCACCCTCTTCTGCATCCACAGACACTGGAGAAACACTCACCAGAAAGATGGGTGAGTTGAATATTCACATTCAGTACATCAACTTCTAACTTTAATTAAAATTATGCATGTAGGATGGGAAATTGATGCAAGTAAATAATTTACTAAAAGTTCCAGTCAATTGTATTAAAGGCACTAACTATGATTATTTTTAACTGGATGTTAGCAACTCAGTTAATTTGTATGTGTATAAAGTTTATAAATTAGTCAATTAAATCTAACGCTAATGTTTATGGCAATATTGCAGAGCATGTATAAAATTGATCTGATGAGATTTACTCCTTACCATATAACTTTCTTTAATATATCCAGGTAAAATACAATGCTATTATTAAAAGAAATAAATTTAAAGTTCAAAAAACAAAAACTATTTATGGTACCTGAAAACTCTTTGAATTATTTTGGTATGGAAGTCTTGAATTTCAGTTTCTGAACTCTCAAATGATCTCTGCATCACACAACACATATCGGGAGGATAGCCAAGTTCATTTCAAACCCAATGTAACATATCTGCACCAATACTTGCCACAGCTCTTCTGATGAGTTTAATCATTCCATTTAAATCATGAGGAAGTGGAGAGACGAAAACATTATCTTTCACACATCCGCAGAAGAGCTGTGGCAAGAGTAGAAAACCTCATAATGTTAAAATTCCCAAATTTATTATATTAAATTTAAAAAAAAGTGTAGATATGTTACATCAAATTTAGGATGAATTTCATCATCATCTTGATGTGTGTCATATGATGCAGTGGGGTTCAAGAGATCATGCATTAAACATTTGTAAGTTCAGAATCTTAACTTCATGACTTCCTTTATAAAAACAATGCAAAGTGCTACCATGTACCATAAATAGTTTTGTTTTGTAGAATGTTAAAAGCAGTTTACTACTTTTGTAGCAGCCCTGTATTATATATTAGGACAAAGTATAACTGCCTATAAAATTGTTTAATTTTTTTTTCAATTTAATGCTATATTAAAATATATATGCATACTCTACACATTTGACTTATTTAAGTATTATTTATGAGGTATTATATTTAAGTAAAATTTTATCACCTCACCTCATATTCTTCATCTTAGGCCAGTTTCAGGACCTTATTCAGTTCCATCCTCAGAGTTTTCACGGCCATTAACTGCCTCCTGCTTCCTCGTTGGTAGAGTGAAATATCTCAAAATCAAATCATTTTTCCCAAGAATATCAAAGTTCATTAATTTCTCTCTTTTTTTTTTAATGTAGATTTTTCCCAAACTGTGAGCTCTTTAGTTCCTTCTATTTGTTTTATTAATCTGGCCTTTCTTTCAATTTGATGTTTTCCTGACCATGCATGGGCTGCTACTGCAGATTCTTCTACTTCCCCATTCTTGACATTCCCGAGATGTTCTTTCACTCTGGTTTTTAAATTCCTCTTTGTTTTTCCCTTTGTAGACTTCATCATATTTCCCGCATTTAATCTGATAAATCCCTGATTTGTTTTCTTCTATTTTCTCATTTTTGTTGGATCCAATTAATCTAATGATGCTGAAGTTGTTTTTCTTTAAAAATTATTTTTGAAAAAATGTATGTACCATTGGTCTCAATTTTTTTTTTTTAATTTTCGACATACAATTGGCACTGAAAAAGACTTCAGTCAGCATCATTAGATTAATTGAATCCAACAAAAATGAGAAAATAAAAGAAGAAAACAAATCAGGGATTATCAGACTAAATGCAGGGAATGTGATAAAGCCTACATAGGGAAAAAGAAAGATAAATTTAAAAACCAGAATAAAAGAACAAATCTTAGGATTGTCAAGAATGGAGAGTAGAAAAATCTACAGTTGCAGCCCATACACGGTCAGGAAAAATAAAATCAAAAGAAATAAATTAATAAAACAAATAGAAAAGCTAAAATGCCCACAGTTTGGGAAAAAATCTACATTTTAAAAAAAATAAAAAACTAAAAGGAGAAATTAATGAACTTTGAAATTACTGGGGAAAATTATTTTATATCTCAGTTCATCAGTCTACTAACAGAGGGAGCAAAAGGCAGCTCTACAAAATGACATAACGTCATGAAAATACTGAGAATGGAACTGAATAAGTCAAGAAAAAGAAGAAGAATATAAGGTGAGGTATATATTTTACTTAAATACTCTACACAGTTTAATGTGTTAATTAAATTAAATTAAATCTCACATAAACTGAGTCATATACTTATGACTTACCCTATAGCAAGGTTAAAAATTCGAATTAAATTCTTCAATCAAATTTTTATACTCAAAAAAATTTGATTAAAAGAACCTCAAAATATTACTTCCTAAAATAAACCATTAAATTCTTAAACTTGTGAATTTCTTTTATAATTTGTTAGTGTCAGTCCCTTTAGTGATTCTTGTACGTTTCATTCTCACCTTAGTGTAAAGTTGACTGTAAAAAGTAATGTTATTTTGTGCTTATTTTCATTTATCAATACTGTACAATGAGAAATACCCAGTAGACATAATTGTCCATTTATAATTAGTTGCATATTATAAATATAATTTTTTATAGTGTGAAAAGTTTAAATATGGTTAACAAATGCTTTTAGAAAAGTTGTTAAAATTTAATCAATTTACACATCAAGAATAGCGTATAAAGATTTTTCTTTTGCATGAATGAGAATATTAAAAACAAGTCATTATTTAGATTCTAAAATATATTCCATCCATCCATAGTAATTCTGCCCGAAGGCAGGTCCTTCACTGCAATCATAGCATTTTCATGCTATGCATGCAGCTTTACTAGGGAATTGTAGGTGTGGTAGCTTCCCGTTGCTTTCCACACCGGTGAAGGATGATGATGACGATGATAATGTTGATGGCCATATGATTTCGGGGACCGTTTGGGCCTGAAAGTTTTTCTGACATTTGTCTTACAGGTGAGGAAAAACCCCAATAAAAACCTCACCCAGAAAAACTGCCCTGGCCGGGGATCGAACCCAGGCCCGCTGCATGACAGGACAGCATGCTATCTCGAGACCACAGCGGTGGACCTAAAATATATTATAGATGTAAAAATGTTTCATCTATATTGAAACAAGTGTCACAAAGACATACTTTACTGCACCCATTGCTATAAAGTAAAACAATATCACAATTAGATAAAAGTTCAAAATCTATCAGATGAAAATCGCCAAGAACGACATAACACCGATTGACGAGAGTCTACTGATGATGGAGATATAGCTCCCAAACTGCAGTCTAGAAGAAAAAGGATATGAGGTGAGGTAATAAAAATATTAATTTAATTCTTCTATCAGCTGAAATTTATTTATACACATTTATGATAAAATTTTCAAAATTTATCTAGAATTGTTCAAAAGTTTAATATCTGCTTCAATGGCTTTATTGTGATTTTGAAGGAATTAATACATCAATAGCAGCATTCACTGCTAATTCAATGTAATCACTCACTTTTTAATGTTACATTGAATAGTTAAGGTAATTATACCAACACCATTTCCTAGTTCAAATATTTCTCATACATGGCTCTAGATGCATTGATCAGTTAGAGAAGCAATATATATATATATATTGGCAGCCATAGAAATTTTATATTAAATAATATATAAATATATGTCCTGTGCCATAGCCGAGTGGTTAAGGCAAGAAGCCTTGCGCAGAGCACGGGATTTGTACTGGTTTGGGTCCCCATGGGGGAAGAAATTTTCTCATGGAATTTCATTCAGTATGGGGCCAGTGCCCACCCAGCATTGTGAGGCATTTGGATAGCTACATTAAGTAGCGGCTCCAGGCTGGAGACCAGCTATAATGGCTGGGGGACCTGACTTGCTGACCACATGTCACTCCTATACTGGCTAGATGATCGTCTACCTCTGTGACTAACATATGAAGGGTCCAGGGGGAAAACGATGAATGTCACAAAATCACAAAAAACTGAGGTTTCATATTCTTAGTGTTTGTACTGTTCCCTAGTAACATTTAAAAGGCAAAAACAGTTTAAAGAAGCTATGGGTTACGTTTTATAAGGCTTTGAAAATAATGTGTACAGGGAAATGATATAGCGTTTCAAAACTTAAAATTCATTTATCTCAGTTTGGGTTTAATGTGACATACATCGTTTTTCCCCTGGACCCTTCATATGTGGATGTGAGGCCAGCAGCCGGATGGTAGGCCAAGGTCCTTCTAGGCCTATCGTGCTTGGAAAAAAAAATATATATATATATTCTGAACTCATGTCCAACTCAGGGTTGGGTCAAGGGATGAGATGAGATGAACCCCTATATATAGAAGTCTATGAATGACAAGAGTTCTGGCCAACCATGCCTGATGCACCATCACAGGGGCAGATGAACAAAATGAAATGAAATTGATGAGATGAGTACGGAGAAAGTGATGGATTGAAATTGTGGCAGGAGAAACCCTGAGAAAACCTGCCCACGAAACCCACATAGGTGACCAAGACTCGATCTTGGACCCCAGCTGTGAGAGGTGAGCATCTAACTGCTTGCACCATAGCCTCACAGCGTTAATTAATATTAAATTTAAATAAATCTTTTTTAATCAAAGTTGATAAATCATTGTACGATATGTACATCATAATTTCATATTAATATTTTATTGGTTTAATTTAATGTTGATAAAAACCTCATGTTTTTTTTCTTCTTCTTTTAGACTGGTTTCAGAGTAATTAATTCTCCATCTTCACTATTTACTCGAACCAACTTGATTGGTTATCGAGTCCTCCTTGTTTGATAATTTTCCAATCTCATATTGTAATATGATACATTATGTTACTTATAACAAAAATAACCCTTACATACTTATTGTTTTGTGTACATGATATATTCTACTTCCTGATATTTTAAATTAGAAATAGCAGAAATGAACAATTTTCATTAATATTATGCAAGAAACTATATGCCAGGTAGCTCAAATATAACAAAGAATGTAAGTGTAAATTGTATTTCCTTGGTTCAGCTTCATGCAGCCGGTTGACAGAGATTTTTTTTCCCCCACTTTAATAACTAGACTAATCATGTGGTCAGCTCAGACTTCTTTTAAATTAGGTATCAGGAATTTTAATATTATTCGTTTTTAAACATCTTAATGATGGACAAATTATATTTGAAAAGAAAAATATATGCCTAGACTGGGGTTTGAACCCAGGATCTTTGACTTTCTATGTCAATGCTCTTCCATCTGAGCTCAGGCATATATTTTTCTTTTCAAATATAACCAGGAATTTTCTTGAAGACGAAGTGTGGTGCGCCTAAGTTCTTAAGGTTATCCACTCACCTAATTCTAATGTCTAGATTCTTGCAAAAACTTTACCTATAGACATTTTTGTCCTATATTTAATAAATTATATCAGAGACAACCTAGAAAATGGTATGTATACTTCTACCATTATTATGTGATATAGGGTGTTTCTAAAGTTACTATCCATTTCAATGATTGAAAAATCAATATTATTGTGAAGTTTTACACATATTCTACTGCATTTCTACATGACCGCGTCCAGGTGAAAACACATACTCCATCTTTCAGCTGTGAAATGAAATGTAGACCTTAACATTTAGACTATAAAAAAGCCTGTTACTTCTGTGATACAGTTTCATAAATCAAGCAGACATAATAACAATGTTTTTGTAGAATGAAACATAGAATTTTTCCCAATGTGTTGCGAGTAGCATTCAATCCCTACTAAGGTGTCGAGTTTTTTTGCGTTTGGACTGTCACTGGCAATTTGAACCTACTGCACTGTTTCTGCTGATATGCATAGTCGTCCATGACATACTTCATCACACACACTGCCTGTATGCTTAAATTAGTTTACAAGCAGATGAATGTGTGCCCTTGTTGGGGCTGGTTTATGTAATTTAGGGGTAAATTCAGTTCTGGTGTCTTCATATGACAATCTGCATACCTGTGCACAAACAATGGCAGCCGTTCTTCCATGCTAAACATGTTGCACTAAGCTAAACGTGTATGCAAATAAAAGGAAAAAATAGTGTTTTTTTATGGAAATGAATAGTGACTTTAGAGACACCCTGTATATATATATATATATATATATATATATGTGTGTGTGTGTGTGTGTGTGTTATAATTAAATTTTTGACATTGAGCAATGCAAGCTTAATATGACATGATAAAAATAAATGCCTGAACGGGATTCGAACCCAGATCTCTGGGTTGGTACCCCAGCGTGTAATCCATTACACCACCAGGCGATTCCAATTCAAACACTTATTTTTCTTATATATACATTATATTCTCAATTCTGGGTACCAACCCAGAGATCCGGGTTTGAATCCCGTTCAGGCATTTATTTTTCTTATGTCATATATATATATATACACACAGTGCGATCAGTATAGCACTGGACAGCAGACGTTCACTATACACTGCTGACGCACTCACAGTGGGGAACGGACAGCGTAGGATCGTGGTGATACAACCACACATATTTTCGTAATTATTTTACAAATTGTCGTACTTACCAACTTTTAACTTTATTGAAGCAGGTGCTGGAACTGTTCACCTTCATTGTCCATACATTTTTGACACCTCTTTATAAAATTTGTTGTACAGATTATGGACTGTTGAACGTGGGGAGATTTTTACACCCGGGAATCATGTTTCAAAAAGTCTCCATACCTTGGCTGGCAGACTGAGTCAACAAATATTGATCATAAATAAATACACATTGTTCAGTAGAAAAATTATTAGCCATTATACATTTTACACTTATACACACCTGTTTTATAAGACACAAATTTTAAAATTGGTGTAACTTATACACATGCCATTCCGTACACAAGGAAAAGCAAGCAAGCACCTTATTCACTTGAAGCAAACAATCTGACTGCAACTGTGAACGCATGGGATGTGCTTGTATACTGCAGAGTCTGTGCACATTTCACGTCTCATGTCTGCATGTGTAATCTTTCGTCACCGAACAGCACAAACCCTGCATCTGCTGTCCAATGCTATAATGATCGCACTGTGTATATATACAGCTATTGATCAAAGAACGCTTATGTCTAAAACATTAAATCTATATTACAAATATATTATTAATTAAATATATTGAATAAACATGAATTTTTTTAAGTCCCCTTAATAGTAGAATCTTTTATTTACACCTTAAGTAACATACAGTTATTTGATTTCAGTACCTGTTTTCAAATGAAATAAGCACATAATAATATTTCTTGTGGATTTGTAATTAAATATCTGTTGTGGCGTTACTGTTAATGCAGAGGGCATAATGTAATAGTTGTGTGTGAAGTAACAATTGTCGATATGGTGCCCCTTGTTCCCACCTCCAGGTGATGGGATGTTGTCCCCCTCCCCTGGGGCACAGCGGCGTAGAGTGGAGCCCTTGCGCATTGCAACAGAGGAGAGCCTTCTGATCCAGCCCTCGGAGGTGGTGGTATCCCAGCGACCTGTCCTCACTGCTGAGCCTGTTCTTACACCCATAGGTAACTCATGCATGTGTATGCTTACTACCTCTGCATAGTGCACGTTCATAATGTTGGATGTTTTATCCGTTTATTTTAAATTTTCACATACTGGCCTCAAAAATGTACATGGAATATGAAGTAAAGTACAACTGTATCCCAAATCATTTTCTTCTTCCTTAAGTCACTTGGTTTGACTATTGCAAAGAGATGTCCAGCCATATTTAATATTTTTGTTAAATATTATTCACTGAGAGTAGTTAATAATAATAATTACAACAAGAACTATTCGTTATTCAAGTCAAAAAGTAATGAAAATTATCTCGCACAAGGAGATTGAAATGTTGACTTAATAAATTACTTTTTTGACTGAGATAATGATTAGTTCTTGTTGTAAATATTATTATATCCAGCCATCTCTGTCCTCCTATGGATTAGTTCTGGAATTACTTGTGGTAACTATAAAGGCCTGTCAGCCGCATTGGACTAGTGGTTATGTTCCTTGCTTTTGGTCCCGAGTTCAAACCCGGCCGGGATGATAGACTTTTTTAGACTGGAAAAATCCAAGGAGAAAGTCCTCAGGAAAGGATAAACTGTGGGTTCCAAATCTGAAGATTTTCAGGCTCGTAAAAGATGCTTAAGTCAGAATAAAGAGGCCTCTATGCAAAATTTAATAACCCCATCATCCTAATAATACCTTAGTCGCCTGCTGGATGTCTCATTGGGTCAGTATATTGACTGCATACCATTCATGACATCTGTGGGCAAATAAGCATAACTCATAAATAAAACATTTTGTCTGTTCATTCTTACCTCTTAGAGTTGTTTTTGTCGAACATATGTTTCAGAGCTTCTTAGCCCCATCGTCAGCGATTACAGATGAGGCTAAGAAGCTCTGAAATATTTGTTTGACAAAAACGACTCTAAGAGGTAAGAATGAACAGACAAAATGTTTTAATTATTAAACAAACCTCTTAATTTTACTTGCTATTGTATTTTAAAATAAAGCATAACTCAATTAACCCACTCACTTCAGGTTTAAATGCTCAATGCATTTCCCCAGAAACCGCATTTAAGTCACCATAAATTATATTTTCTATTTTCAGACATTCAAAACAAGCAAAAGATAATGGTACTTGAGATCACATTAAGGGTGAAGGCCAAAACACATTGCTCTACTATTCATTAATGTTAACAAAAGATTACCCCACCAAGGGATGTACAAAATATTGCAAAATATATAACAGCAGAGTTAAGTGAGTACACCTCATCTTCTGAGTTGAAGGCCATTTAACTGCCGGCGAGTCTACCTCGTCTTTTATGCGAATGGGTTAACTTGGTGTAGTAACTCCTAACAGAGAAGACGCTAAAGCTCAACATTAGGCTGTTATGCCATTGTAGAAAAAACTATAAAGGCCCATTATGAACAAGACAGTGATACTATGTCAGGACCAACAAGTCTATAATGATTTTCAAGATGCTTTCAAGGAAATACAATATCCCAATGTAGAAGAATATTAAAAATTTTGAGAGAAACAACTAACAATGAGTTATACAAGCATAGGAAGTAGACTGACATTATCAGCCAATTGCAGAAACAAAACCTGAGCCATGGCCATAATCATTTATAGTTTCCATAACAGTAATGTAAAGCTGAGGTCATCCATAGACATAAAGAGATAGACTAGTGACAATATGGCTTCATTTGGAAGGGAAGTAAAGCTAAGGGTCCTTTGTAGTATATTTATGCCATATAAAAAATATCTGAAGACAGAAATATTTTCAGGTTAAAAATCCTGAGTATGGTTTTATTTTGAATTAAAGTGAAGTTAAAATTTTATAAAACAATGGCTGTCCCTGTCCTTTTGTATGGGAGTGAATCTTGGATTACCACTACCAAACAAGAAAGTAAAATCCAAGCAGCCGAGATGAAATTTTTAAGAAGAGTAAAAGGCTGCACTAGAATGGACCAGATAAGAAACGAGGATATCTGTGAAGAACTGCAGATCTACTCCATAAAAGAAAAGATATTTCACAACAAGATACAGTGGAAAGAACATGTAGAAAGAATGGAAGAAAGTAGATTACCAAATAAAATCTTCCATTATTTTCCAAGAGGAAGAAGAGATGTCGGACGTCCTCGGAAGAGATGGTCTTAGATCTATTAGTGAAGACGGAACAGGCAACTCTTGCCTAAACCAGGAAGTGAAGAAGAAGATTAAAGTGAAGCCATGGGACCTATTTCTTATTTCATACTACACAAAAGAATATCGAGACTGAAATATTTTTGGGTCATAAAAATCCTGACCATGGGGCTTCATTGGAAAAATGACTCCTATGTCTTATATTTATGGCACATAAAAGAATCTTAAAACAAGTACTTTCAGGATAGAAATCCTAAGTATAACTTTATTTAGAATGGAAGTAAAGCCAGAGTTTTGGGGTCTCTCTCTCTCTCTCTCTCTCTCTCTCTCTCTCTCTCTCTCTCTCTCTCTCTCTCTCTCTCTCTCTCTCTCTCTCTCTCTCTTCTCCTCTCTTTTTTCATATATAAAAGAATCTCATACTGATATACTTCCAGTTTGTCAATATTGAGTATGGTTTTCTTTGAAAGGGAAGTAAAGCCATGAATCCTTAGCTTTGATTTATGGCATATAAATAAAAGTCAAGAGTGAAATAAGAGACCTTTAAACAAAATTTGTTGCATCTTTCACACTCAGATTTGAATTGTGTTGCTAAAGACCTAGGTTGTTAAGTAAAACACATTCTGAATTAATAAAAAATATCAGAATTACATAATATTTAAGTAAGTGTATTATTAATAGTGAATGGAGAACATATTTTTAACGACTCACCTCATACAATTTCAAATTTCTCCTTGATGCCGATGGTTTCAGACAATATCTTGTCCCTCTTCAGTCATGACTTCCACTGATGAAATTCTCTGGTTGTTGATATCTCTATGGACATCACCTCTTGTGCTGCCACCTTTGGTTGGGATTATAAATTTGAAATTAAATTTTTATCCACAGGAATACCAAAGTTCATAGATCAATATTCCAGTGGATAAAAATTTAATTTCAAAATTTATAATCCCAACCAAAGATGGCAGCACAAGAGGTGATGTCCATAGAGAAATCAACAACCAGAGAATTTCATCAGTGGAAGTCATGACTGAAGAGGGACAAGATTTTGTCTGAAACCGTCAGTATCAAAGAAATTTGAAATTGTATGAGGTGAGTTGTTAAAAATATGTTCTCCACTCACCATTAATGATATAAACTCATGTTTACTTCCCAACATTAATTTAAATATAAGTGTATTATTATTTAATAAATAGAGTTGGTTTAACACTTCTCACTGAAGGATAAATTATATTTGAAGAGAAAAATTTTCGCCTAGACCGAGACTCGAACCCGGGACCTTTGGCTTTCCGGACCAAATGCTGTACCAACTGAGCTACCGAGGCGAGTTGTTATATTAGAAGAGAAAAATTTTTGCCTAGACGGAGACTCGAACCTGGGACCTTTGGCTTTCTGGGCCAAATGCTCTACCAACTGACCTAACGAGGCGAGTTGCGGGTTCGAGTCTCGGTCTAGGCAAAAAATTTTCTCTTCAAATATAACCTCACCTCATATTTGTAGATTTCTTGAAGACTTGTTTTGATACATCTTCATATCATATTCAGTTCTGTCTTTTCTATCAGTTAGATAGAACTGAAAATGATATGAAGATATATCAGAACTATCTACAATTATGGGGTGTGGTGTTAAATCTAACTCTATTTATTAATTCAAATAAACTTCATAGTGTCTCTTCCTTTAAATATTAAATAAAGGTGTATTATTATGAGACTAAATAAAGTTTAAAGCTAAGTTAGTTAGTATTTTATCATAGACATGCCTACCCAGTTACATCTGCACACCACTAATTATTTTTTTATTGTTGTACTTGGCATAAATGCTTTTATTTAACAAAATTTGAAAATATAGTGTGCATTGAAGAGAGGTAAACAGTATGAGAAAGTATAAAATATTTAAACTAGATGTAACATCAATGCATGTTAAAGCAGCCTGGTTAGTATGTGACTCATGCATGTGCTAACTCTCTGCATAATGCGTTCTTATGGTGCATTTATTAAGGTAAATTTTTAAGTATTTGTAATGTACGAAACACTTCTATCATTTGTAGTATGTCTATTTTCGAACTTGCTGATAAAGTATATTTTTATGTTTGTTCATATTTAACATATTTTTACTTTTATTATACTTATTTATTTTTATTATCTCTGATCCAAACTACTGAATATCTACTTGATTTGAGAAGTAGAATAATTCAGTTAAGATAACTGAAACTAAGGTTAAGACTGCTTCATGTTAACCATCCGATTCCCTGAACTATCATCTACTAGTCAATGAAAGAAACTACTCTTATCAACCTTGGCATTGTAGAACCAAATTCACAGCATGAATTTATTTATTTTATTATTCTGTTCCAAATTTAGTCCTTTCTCCTTTGATTTACTTACAAGTAATTTTCGTTTTTCTATCTAAATACTGAATTGTTTGGAATGTAATGAAATAGATTTTCAAAATGGTCATAATAAACATTTGTGTGTGTTTTTAAAAAAAAAATGGATAGAAGTAATGAAATAATTGAAATCATCCTATCATTTGTTGTTTTGCAAAACTTTACTGTTTTGTTTACTTTTTTCCACACATGTGTACATTATTCACAGATACAATCACACTCTATGACCCAGATAGAATGTGCCTTTAGATAGTGATGTTTGTGCCCAAAATAAGAGATCAGATTTAAAACTTCTTCCCCATAACAAGTAACACCGTACTTTGACTAAGAAGGTAGGAAAGAGAAAAGAATAGGTCTCTTTTCATCTATAACACGCACTGAAAAAACAACATATTTATTGTCCTTAAGAGAATAAGACTCCTGCACCATAGTTCTGCAGTTTCAGGCTATCATGCTTAGGTTCAGACCTACAAAACTAATGCTGGTTAGAGTCCAATGCTTAGGTTTAGACCTACAAAACTAGCTGGTTAGAGTCCCAATGCTTAGGTTTAGACCTACAAAACTAATGCTGGTTAGAGTCCCAATGCTTAGGTTTAGACCTACAAAACTAATGCTGGTTAGAGTCCCAATGCTTAGGTTCAGACCTACAAAACTAATGCTGGTTAGAGTCCCAATGCTTAGGTTCAGACCTACAAAACTAATGCTGGTTAGAATCCCAATAGGAGAATAAATTTATTCATAGAATTTTCCAGGTATGGGACTGGTGGCCAGCCAGCATCATGACGAATTTAGGTAGATACAACAAGTAGTTGAAGAAAACTAGCTTTAATATCTGAGGGACATGACACAGTGACCATATGTTACTCTTATACTGGCTGCACGATCATCCACATGTGGACATGAGAGCAATAGCTGGCTGGTAGGCCAAGGGCCTGCTAGGCATGTTGCACCATAAAATAAGTAGAATAGAGAAAGAAAAAAGAATGATTATATTTGTATGCATGTGTTTGTAATGTAAAACTAACAATTATCATTTAGAATCTTATTGCTTTTTTTTTATGTTATTCCTCATTCTGCCAATTTTAGAAAATGAAATTCAAAGAGAGAGGAATTAGCAAATCGTAATACAGTTCATTTTAAATGTATGAAAAAAATCACTTCTTAATAATTAAATCCAATGAAGATTGTTATTCATTTTTAGAAGTTACCTTATGTTTGAGGTCCCCCAAGAGTATCATTAAGCTTTACCTAGCAAGTAAGATAAAACCATGTTATCATTCTGCTTTTTATCCACCTTATCACAGCAACAATAACAATAATCCATTAGCTGTCGCAGGTTGGATTGATGACACTGTCGGGTTGGATTTGACACACAGGCCGTAGTTTGGAGACCCCTGCTCTAGTACAAACTTGAATAATAGAGAAGATAATGCATCTCCTTGTTTTAACCAGTTGTGAGTTTCAAATTATCTGAAAAATGTTTGCCTACCCTTTCATGAGAATTAGTACTTCTTTTCTTTAAGCTAGCTAACAGATTTCCAAAACTTCTTGGTGATTTGGTATTTCAAATTATTACTCCGGATTAAAAAGTGCACACAGGAGATTTCCAATTGTTGGTACAGTTTTTTCATGGTGTAGAATTCATTAATCATCCTCGAATTTCCCCCTCGTTAATGCCATGCACAATAACTTTCTTTTGTTTTTCTTTCCTCCTCCTTAGGTGAAGAGAACTGACCTGTCCACTTTTAAAAACACCTGGCCCCTTTCATTGCTTCTGCAATATTGTATTTCAATTTGTATTGAGCATTCTTCTCGTGCAAGTGCTTTGCAACATATAGATATTTCTAACCATTACTTGAAGATGGTTTGTCTGGAAACATTAATTTCCATATATTATAAACAACGTAATAAGCTTGACTTCTAAAGGCCGATCAGATATACACTTATTCATATTATTGTTACAATTTCACAACTATATAATTGATTTCTTAAAAAGATTGGATGGACCGACAAAATTGGCTATTAGGAATCGGATGATGTCAAAGACATTAATCAACCGATGATCTATCTATCTATAAAGATGTGGAAACCACAACGGTTAACATAGACTTGTCAGAACTTGCTAAGAACTGATCTGTCAGAGGGAGCAAAAACAGCTAGATTAATCACCTGTACAACTGCCATGCACGGGACTAGAAAGTTAATTCTGTGCACGCTTCTGTCTGCATGTACAGTTATACTACTTCTACTACTCCTGTTACTAGTACTGGGGGCACTCCGTAGCGTAGATGGTTAAGACAATATACTACAAACAGGAAGGTCGAGGATTCAAGTCCCGGTAGGGTCAGAATTTTTAAACTGGCTAAAACCTTATGATGTCACCATGGCCCTGGAGTCGACTCAGCCTCTAATTAAATGAATACCAGACGTTTATTCTGGTGACCGTAATGCAGGACTTACAACCTGTCTGACATCAAGTGCCAATTCTCTAGAAAAAGTGGGAGTCTTAACCACCTTACTACCACAAGGGTCTTTTATGGCCGGTAGTGGGATCACATTACCTTTACTACTACTACTACTACTACTACTATTTCATCATAATCATCATAGTACATTCACGAATTTAGGCCATTTGTTGACCTGTTTTGGCCTCAAAAGAAACACCATCCAGAAGTCTTTTGAGTGGATGTCCTGGTCTTCTTCTTCCTGCAGGTTGATATCTTAACATTTGTTAGGGTATTCTGTGATCTTCCATTCGATGAACATGTTGCATCTATCTTGACTTATAATCAGAAATTTTGTTTTCTAAAAGTTCCATGTGTAATTCTTCTAAGATGTCTTCATTTTTTTTGTGATCTAGTAGTGTGTATCCTGCAGTCCTCCGAAGGTATCTCATTTCAGCAGATCTAAGTCTCTATATGGTATCAACCTGAACGATTACAGGCGGGAATTTATCTTTTATTTTATACTTTATTAGCTTCTTTACCATTATTGGTAGGTATTATGTATCTTTATGAAAGTAACAACTTAACTTTTTTTTTGATAGAGGGGATATATCCTTCTGTTTCAACGTCCATACTTCGCTACCATACAAAAGATTTGGAAGAGCCAGTGTTTTATACACTTTTAGTCTTGAATGTTTTTGGACTAACTGTGGCTTTGAAGATAGAATTTATCAACCCTAAAATTCTTAAAAATTTAGATATTTTTGCATTTACATCCTTTTCTTCTTCATATGATATATTGCATCCTAGATATGTAAAATTATTCACCTGCTCCAAAATTTTATTGTCAAGTACAATTTTACTTCTGACAGGATCTACACCTTGAAATGCCATAATTTTTGTTTTCTCTGTAGATATCTTCAATCCATATTCTTCTGTAATTTTGTTAAGTTCATACAGACCTTTCTGCAGATTATCTTCTGAATTTGCTATTATTATTTGGTCATCTGCAAACAATAGGGTGTTTAATTTTGTATTTTCTGATATTCTTATTCCAAATTTATATTTCTTGTTCCAGCAACATATTACTTCATTGTAAGAATGTTGGGGATAGGGGGCAGCCTTGTCTCACACCACGATTTATAATTCCTTCTTCAGAAAATCTGTTGTTTAATTTAATCTTTATGGTGTTGTCTTTGTAAATATTTTGTATATTCTGCAGAAGTAAATTTGGTATATTTCTGTCTTCCAATATATTCTATATATACTATTATTTCTGTTCTTTATACTGCATCCCATTCAGTCCACATTACTTTTTTACTCTAGTTATGTACTGACTTTAGCGGTCTTTCTGGCAATAGATGTAGACATCATTTTCAGGTAAGCACATAGGAAAAATACAATCATATGTAGGTATACAGTTTTTTATTGTAGGCAAAACAAATTTCAGTTTTAACTTGAGTGGTGAAGCAATATACTGTTCTAAACAAAGCTATGAAAATGCTTCATTGTCACTTGTCTATAGTTTAAAGATAAGAGAATTTAAAGCATCAATTATTTAATATATATATATAATAAATATAAAAATCAAATAAAACTATGTTTTATTTTTATTTAATTAATCAATTATTTTGTATACTAGTTCCAAACCTCATTTGAAGAATATAGGGGAAAAAAAACCAGGTAGGTAACTTTTTCCTTGAAACCTAGAAAACATAATTTAATGATGTTATATTTAAATATTAATAATTTCCCATACTGGACAATATTATTTGTTTAAGCATTACTTCTTCTTTTCAAAATAGTTTTAGTTGTACAACATTTAGGGCCGCATGCAAATACATTAGTCTCTTCTCAAATTACTTCCAATCACTGGTGAGCTGACTCACCGTTAGCAATTGCTGAGATCAAATTAACGGCCAACTTACCGGTCATGCATGAAAGTCAACGTTTTCATAATATTGGCAAGAAATTACCCAGAATTCTCAGCGATAAAACCACTTCTGTTATTTTTGTCTGCTATAGAGGAACGCGTTTACGCTTGCATCCCACAAATAATACTGTATACAACGACGTCTGCATCACGCAATATTATGCCGATTCTCCTGTTCTTCCAGTTGAATTCTTTGGTAGACTATCAAATTCCTCTTCTCCGCATATACCGAAAACATGATCGAAGTCTTCAAGGTCCGACATCTTGGATGAAGCGGCAAGGTTTCAAACTACATCGGTTCCCTTCGGGATTCTCACGATAAGTTTCTATCTTGAGCTATGATCTTAAGTTACCTCATCAGGTAGCTTACAATTATTATCACATGAATAGATTTCTGAGTAAGCAAAAATGTATTAGGATAAAACTTTCTCAGCAGAGAACGCCTTTTACGGTCTAATGCGTTTATAAATTCGACCCTTATACTTCCTTACCTTTATGCCAAACTGGGAGATAAATAAATCCATGACAAAAACTATATATCTTGATGTTTCATGTTTCTAAATGATAGTGCTTTCCATGAAGAATCTAATGACACCTCAACTCCATTTCAACAAAAAGTGATGTATCAGCTTCTTTCCCTGTACCCTTCATTTGTTGTTATTTATAAACCCAGGTTCTTCTAAACCATATCCATGAGGTAATTGTTTTGAAGTAGGTTTATTAATCTGCAGGTTGATTCCAGAGAACTTATCAAACTGTTGATGTGTTGGAGTCTTTGTTGTAGTGATACTTTTTTTGTTTTACACTTTGGGAGCATTGGGAATGTCTTCTTGCAGTCTATTTTATGAGTTTTAAGTCTTGCTATGGCTATCTTTCTCTACATTGTAGTTCTGATGGGAATCTCCATAGTTCTTTACATTATACCAATTGTATTGTGGTAGTACTTATAATTGCCTTTTTTTTAATTTTAATTTTGAATATGTTTCTATGAAAGTTAATCATTCTGTTTCTGATGTTGTATTTGCTCCTTTTCTGGTTAACTATTTCATTATACTGAACTCTCACATGTTTTTAACAATTCTTTGAGCTGTTTCAATATGTTTATTCCTCTTGCATTATGACCATTCTTGTAACTCTGAAGATGGAGCTTCTGCTGTCTATGAGAACCTCAAAACCCCATAAAACAATTAATGTGCAAAAGATTTCATATAGTTAGTGATGACATGAAAATGTGTATTATTTTTTTAAACAAATAATTCTTCCTTAACACCTAGATTGAGATTGAGGCATTTTTCCTGCTTTATTTTCCACTAATTTCCAAAAGAAATTGCTATCAAGGGCAATACCACAGATATTTGCATCTTGTCAATGATTCATGGCTGAAGAATAGTATTCATTCTTCATTATGTGTATCCAGCATAGTTGAGGACATGAATCAAATTGCATACTTATGCTATAAGTTGCAATGGGACTGCATTTGAATATGCTGCTTATGTGGGCATTCAAACAGGAGTGAATTTTCCAGACATAAAAATTCATGTGGTATTTTTAAAGGCTATTTAATGAATTAAATTAAGATTCATTAGACCATCCACCCATAGTAATTCTGCCCGAAGGCAGGTCCTTCACTGCAATCATAGCTTTTCATGCTATGCTTGCAGCTTTACTAGGGAATTGTAGGTGTGGTAGCTTCCCGTTGCTTTCCATACCGGTGAAGGATCATGATCATGATAATGATAGGGAAGATGATGATGACGATTGCCATATGATTTCGGGGACCGTTTGGGCATTAAAGTTTTCCTGACATTTGTCTTACATGTGAGGAAAAACCCCGATAAAACAAAAAACCTCACCCAAAAAAACTGCCCCGACCGGGGATCAAACCTGGGCCCGCTGCGTGACAAGGCAGCACGCTACCTCAAGACCACAGCGGTGGACATTCATTAGTCAATGAAATTTTTAATAAAGAATGTTAATACTAACTAACTAACTCACTGGCACTATCGAACCTGTAGGTTCATGGCCGTGCGGACATAATCTCTCCATACATCCCTATCCTGAGCCAATGTTTTCCATTCATCCCCTGTATACTCTACTGCTCTCAAATCATAGTTAATGTTATTCTCCTGCCTCGTTCTTGGTCTACCAACTGGGTGTTTTCTCTGGTTTTCCTACAAGAAGCTTCCATGCATGCCTTTCATTCCCCATTTGTGCCACATGTCCTGCCCATCACAGTCTATGAGACTTAACTGTTCTCATTATATCTGGCTTCCTATAAAGACCATGTAATTCATTGTTATGCAGTCTTCTCCATTCACCTGTCTGTTCATCTCTCTTTGGTCCAAAAATGTTTCTAAGAACTTTATTCTCAAATACTCACAATCTCCTTTCCTCCCTTAAAGTAATAGTCCATGTTTCGCATCCATATAATATAACTGGTAGAATAATAATTTTATATATTTTCAGTTTAATGTTTTTTGAAAGGAATTGGGAAGTCAAGAGTTTCAAAGAATGTTAATACATGGAAATATATTATGTATTTATATAATATTATTTAATTAAATTCACTGTAAAACTTTGTTTTGATAGAATGATCTTTTGTGTCCTGTAGCATACAAATCAGAAACATTAATATGTCAAGTCCTACAATTTATGAACAATTGTGCATCAGATCTGGCTATTTTATTTCAACAATATTTTAGTGATAATCAACCGTGATTGATTCATATTGGCACTTGCTGTAAATTGAATTGGTCAATATTCAATGCCTAGCATATGAACAAGATAGTCTGACAAATATGTGGTACCTATTTATCCTAACTATCTTAGTAATTCCTTTTGAAAATTACTCAAGTTTTTCTCCTGATATCTTCTGATAAAATATTTATGTTTGTGAATATTTCAACATGTCAACAGAATAACTGCAGTTGAAATGGATTTTTGGAGAAGAACTGCCAGAAAATCTCAATTTGAAAAAATTATAAATACAGAAATTAGAAAATGGATGAATGCAGAAAGAAGTATAATGGATGAGATTGAACACAGAAGGCTAAAATGGTATGGACATGTGAGAAGAATGCAGGATGGAAGACTACCAAAGGCTATGCATGGAAAAATTGAAAGGAGGAGCAGAAAAGGAAGACCAAGAACAACCTGAAAGAATAACATTCAAAATTTAATGAGGAAATTTAGTGTAACAGATGAAGACACAGAGGACAGAGAACGATGGAGAATTTATTTTAAAATGATGGAGAACTTTAATTAAGGGAAATTTGTGAATGTTTGTTAGGAACTGTTAGTCCATTGTCATTTATCTATTTTTTTTAAATTTATGTTAATTACTAAGATAGGCTGGAGAAAATCCTCATTGGTGAGGAAAATTCTCAAAATGAAATGAATATTTTTCCCTCTTGGTAAATGTAAAATTGTGTTTTTGTTAACAGAACAACTGCGGCGTAAAGATGAAGTGATCAAAGTGGCTCTGGCAGAAAAACAACAGCTGATAGCAGATATACTTCATGTGCCGAGGGAAGAGTTTGAAAACATAGCAGAACTGGCAGGAGAACCCTCACTAGACAAAGAAGCTACAGAACTGGTGTTGGCAGCTGTCAACCAAGGTATTATTACTAATTTCACAAGTTCATAGTTTTGTTTATTTAACTTTTATCGGAATTAATCACTAGAGGTTTAATTTATGGTGAAATTAAATGTTTTTTACCTCTCCTCATAAATATTTTCTAAGTTGATCGCGATTTCGAGACTATAACTGTCTCATCATCAGAACTTTGTTGGCGACTGGTGTTATGTCGATCGGAAGAAACTCTTCTTCTTCTCTCTGTTGGTGGACCAATGAACCTCTGGATCAGGTCAAAATTTGCGGGAATTTCGAAGTTCATAAGTTTTCTTTTGTTTTTCTGAATGTATATCTTTTCCCAAACCGTGAGTTCCTAGGAACTTCGAAATTCCCGCAAATTTTGACCTGATCCAGAGGTTCATCGGTCCACCAACAGAGGGAAGAAGAAGAGTTTCTTCTGATCGACATAACACCAGTCGCCAACAAAGTTCTGATGATGTAGATCTACATTCAGAAAAACAAAAGAAAACTTATGAACTTCGAAATTCCTGCAAATTTTGACCTGATCCAGAGGTTCATCGGTCCACCAACAGAGGGAAGAAGAAGAGTTTCTTCTGATCGACATAACACCAGTCGCCAACAAAGTTCTGATGATGTAGATCTACATTCAGAAAAACAAAAGAAAACTTATGAACTTCGAAATTCCTGCAAATTTTGACCTGATCCAGAGGTTCATCGGTCCACCAACAGAGGGAAGAAGAAGCGTTTCTTCCGATCAACATAACACCAGTCGCCAACAAAGTTCTGATGATGAGACAGTTATAGTCTCGAAATCGCGATCAACTTAGAAAATATTTATGAGGAGAGGTAAGAAACATTTTATTTCATCATAGTTTTGCATTAGGAATGTGAATAAATTCCTTGCTAAAACTTTGTTTTCATTTTGCATGATTCATTGCCCTAGTTAATACTTTTCCACATCTGAATTGTTATTCTTGAGTCATCTAATTATAATCTTTAATATCATATGATTTTAATAATTTTTTGCATGATAGTGCATTTTGTCATACAGCAATGGCAACCATGATTGAAAGTTCAACTTCCTACATTTCGGGATTGCCAACCTAAACAACTATACTGTAATATTATAAACCACGTGTGGGAAGTAAAACCACTGCCCTCTATGTATAATATGTACAATGTATATACAAAAGATATCCTAAAGATAGTGTTAATATACATTATACGAAACAAATCACTGCATTTTAATTGAACTAAACTTTATTTGAAACAATATAAAACTATAAATACATATTTTCTGCCATTTTATCACTGATTGGTGTCATGACCTCCTATAGTTTGAACTAATAAACATTGCTCACACTGTTAACATTAATCAGTTGTTTATAATGAACACAAATATTTCCATCAAAGATGTTATTATTTTACTATTATTTATTATTTTGAAAACACTATCGCGCAAAAAATAATGTGCAACACATGTTTGTTAAGTGTTTTTCAGAATCTCAGAAATTAAAAACCTTGCTATCGCTTGGTTTTTAAATATTTTCCTCACTTCTGTAAAAACCCCTTCCCAACCTAGCATTGTAATATACTATTGCATTTGTCACAGCAAACCAGCTAACATCAATTCTGAATGAATGTCTACGTGTGAGGGAGGAAGAGGAAGTGCTTGCTGGAAGTTCTCCAAGGGTGACCAGAAAAATAGACAGACTTCCTGCAGTTCCAGCTCACAAACTTCAGGGCATTTCAACAGCTCTTAACACACAGCTGACACAGCTACTGGTAAGTATGATCTTGGCTATGACATCACAAAATATATAACTTCCAGTTTCACAATTGAGACATGCCATAGCAGGTTGGTTAAGGCAATATGCTACAAGCTAGTAGGTCAGGAGCTTGAGTCCTGATGTAATTCATGATATTTCATCATCATCATCAACAAGG
Source organism: Diploptera punctata (assembly GCA_030220185.1). Lineage (NCBI taxonomy): Eukaryota > Metazoa > Arthropoda > Insecta > Blattodea > Blaberidae > Diploptera > Diploptera punctata. Next base: position 572,086 of record JASPKZ010007815.1, on the reverse strand, counting down.
ATTAAGCCCAATGGCCTGTTCCGATCTCATTATAGGTCGAATTGGTCCTTCCATTTCTTCAATCGTCTTCACAACATTCTTCTCCCTTTTGGTTTATAATTATACATTCTTCTTGGTATGCACTGTTCATTCATTTGTAATACGTGCTGAAGATAAGCATTTTGATAATATTTTATTCTTTCACAGAGATTAAATATATTAAGTTCTGTTCTTATATCTTCGTTTTTCTTTTTATCGGTCCTTTGATATCCTGCTATTGCTCTCAACATCTTCATTTCAGCAGCCTCTATTTGTTTACTATCTGCCTTTGTTAATGTCCAGGTTTCACATCCATAGATAAGAGATGGGATTCATGATATTTGAATTCCTAAATCTTTGAGGGTACAATAGTCCTAAGATTGACTCGGACTCTAATGGAAACAAGTACCAGATTCATGTTCTGGGGATAAAAGCAAGCTGTCACTGAGAGCTGGCATTCCAAGTCATGAAGGTAGGAGCATTTACCTCCTCCTACCCCAAGGCCCTCTTAAGGTCTGTAGGATCATTTTACCTTCTTTATCTTTTTAGTTTCACAATTAGAGTAGCAGTCACAAAATATATATGAAACACAACTTATAAACTGTCCTACAATTCTTAAAAGAAATAAATTAAAAATCTTTTGTTTTCTGTTACATCCGAAAAAGCACTAAACTTACAGCTAGCACTTGCCTTTAGATCCTGGCAGCTGGAACATACAAGACAATTCTAAATGATTGGTGCAGGAAACATTTCTGTGATTGCTAAATTATAATAGGAAGTAACATTATAAGGTTCTTCGTAATAAATAAGGTGAGTCTGGTACATCTTACCTTATAAATATTTGTGATTCATTTGACATGTCTCCATATCATCATCATCAGCTTGTCCAGGCTGTTGAATTTTATGTTGTTGGCCCTGGATGTCAACTTGCACACCATCTTTTGGTTGATCGAAGAACTTGTAAGTAAAATCTTTTTCCCCTGGAATTTCAAAATTCATAATGCTATTTTTGTTCTTCTGGATGTAGATCTTCTCCTTAACAGTGAGTTCTTTAGTGTTTTCTAACTGTTTTAATAATTTAGTGTTTACATCAATTTTATGTTTTTCTGACCAGACTTGAGCAGCTACTGCAGATTTTTCTATTTCTCCATTTATTTATTTTTTTTACATTTCTAATATGTTCTTTCATGGTCATGTTCCTCTTTGTTTTGCGTATGTAAATCTTATTATAATTAGCACATTTTATCTGGTATATTCCTGATTTTTTTTCCTTCATCAATCCTTTTATTTTTGTTAGTTTGGCTATTTAACTCATTCCCCAAATGGGAGTCAATGACCAATCTCATATCAATTAATTTTGATTTACAACCAATCACAGTTGTGTTTCACCTGTAATTTATCAAATAAGTTTATCATATTAAAGAAAGCTCCTCCTTTTTAACATTCTGAATAGGCCAGAGCATTATTTTGAAGTGACTAAGAAATACAAAATTTCGACAATCCATAAAAAAGGAAAAAAGACCAATGTGAAAACTATAGAAGTATAACAGTAATAAGTACTATGAGTAGACTCTATGGACGTATACTAAAATATTATTTGGAAAAAAAACTATAGTAATATGGAATTAGAGGAACAGTCAGGATTTAGAACAGGTTGTTCCACAACCGATAATTTATTTAGCATTACTCATGTAATAGAAAAAAAAAATGGAATATGGACAACCTTTGCACCTACTATTTGTAGATCTTGAGAAAGCATATGACAATGTCCCTATAGAGAAACTGTGGATTGCTTTAAGACTTATGGGAATTAAGACTATAATAATTAAAGCTATACAAAATTTATATGACAATTGCATATCTAAAATTAAAATTGGCAGTAAATTGTCACATGGTTTTATGATAATTAAAAGTCTTCGTCAAGGTTGTTGTCTATCACCGACTCTGTTTAAAATATATGTACATGAAATATTAAAGAATTGGAGGAGAAAATGTTCAAGCATGAGAATCCCTATTTCAAACAACAAAACTTTATACAACTTACATTTTGCAGATCAATTGTTAATTGCACAAGATTATGAAGATTTAGAATATATGACTCCAGTGTTGACCTATGGTAGTGAAGCATGGACACTAAAAAGACAACATGAAAGCAGAATAACGGCTTGTGAAATGAGATTCATGCGCAGAATAGCAGGTTACACCAGATGGGATTGGAAAAGGAACACCGATATCTTAAAAGAATTGAAGACTACGCCAATTTTGGAATATATTAAACAGTACCAACTAAATTGGAAAACACCATCTAGAAAGAATGAGTTCAAATCGGATCCCCAAAGCTGTTTATAATTATATACCAAGAGGACGAAGATCACTGGGCCGTCCTATGAAACGCTGGAGGGAAAATTTTCTATAGGATCGTAACAGGCCTTGGCCTAATACTTGGAAGGAAGAAGAAGAAGAAGAAGAAGAATATATGACTAGAAAATTAATAGAAGAATGTGAAAAATGGGGATTAATTTTGAACTTGAAAAAAAAACAAAATATTTATCAATTGATGAACCAGAACAAAATTTAATTTTGGAGACTGATAAAAACAATAAAATCTTGTAGTGAGATCACATATTTAGGAATTAAAATAAATAATAATGGGAGTAGAGGAAATAAGAAAGGAATATTTGCAGTTGCTTGCCTCAAAGGAATATTGTGGGATAAAAATATAAGTAATAAAAATAAAATGAATATATATCATACAATTGTTAAAAGCATCATTACTTATGGCGGAGCAGAACTTTGGCCATTAACAACAAAAACAAATAAGTATCTTTTGGCAACGGAAATGGATTTTATACGAAGGGCAGCAAGAATTTCAAGAAGAGAAAAAATTAGGAACTCCGTTATCAGGGAGAAAATGAAGATTGAAGACACTATTTTAGATTATATTAAAACTCAGCAATTAAGATGGTATGGACATGTCCAGCGAATGGAAGAGGATCGGCTACTAAAATGTGTTTTGGAATGGAAACCTGAGGGAAGATGAGGCAGAGGAAGACCTAAAACCTCCTGGAATATATTTATACATGAAGGAGAAACATCTACGACCGGGAGATTGGATGGACCGACAAAATTGGCTATTGGGAATCGGATGATGTCAAAGACATTAATCAACCGATCTATCTATCTACTAAGATATATGTTGAATATAGCAATATATTAAGATGTAAGAATCCTAGAATGCAAATGGCTCCCAGATTGTGTAAATAGTGCATGAATGTTAGCAGATACTGTATGAGGAATATAATAGAAAAACATTTAGAGTAATTGATTAAACCACAATAAAAAGAAACCACTCTTTGCACTTTCTTAAACATATTATTTGCCAGGTATTAATGTTCCAGAAAAATATAATTGACATATTTACATCATAGGACATCTGAAATTAATTAATGACCTATACTGTTGGTTATAAACAGTTTGATGTATTTCATTTTTTCTCCACTAGGGTGCATTCTTACAATATTGCGATCCTTTGGCAATAAATAATATGATCTGGTTGCAGTGATGAACAAATGAACTATTTATTTAACTTTCACAGGGAAAGAACACTATGAGGTTTAATTTAAGAATTAAATTAATGTTTTTATTACCTCACCTCATATCCTTTTTCTTCTATACTGCAGTTTCGGAGCTTATCTCCATCGTCAGTAGCCTCTGGTCGACCGGTGTTATGTCGTTTGTTGGCGGTTTCCAATCACCGCCAAGAAACGACATAACACCGGTCGACCAGAGGCTACTGACGATGGAGATAAGCTCCGAAACTGCAGTATAGAAGAAAAAGGATATGAGGTGAGGTAATAAAAACATTAATTTAATTCTTAAATGAACTATATCAACATTTATTTTGATTTTTTTGGTCACCCAGAAGTTTATATTTAATTCTTCCTGGGTCATAACAAAAGTTTCTCATTTGTTTTCAAACTTCGATGTTTACATTAAATATATAAATATTTTAAAATAACTATATTTAAATAATGATTTGTGAGTATACAGCTTAATTTCATTTGTTAATTAGTCCTAACAAATGCCACTCTTGATTTCCAAATTCTCTAGATAAATTGGAAATCACCCATGGCATTACTTATGATAAATTTATTTAGGCTGAAATTGTTTTTGGTGTTAATTTTAATATAACACGTTCAGTACCAGGCACTGAGCCGGGCATTTAAACCCACAGGCCACCCATTTAAATACCCCAGCTACCCTTTTCATGGCACTTCAGAAAATGGACCATTATTCACAAACTGTTAGTCCTAGAAAATTCAAATTTTGTACATACCTAAAGGAGATATCCTAGTAGGATTTGATGGTGAGATATCTTGGGTGATTGACATCACATAGTATCAACGTATCAATTTCGGAAGTGGAAGTTCATCTTCACTTTCACTTCGTGAATATTCTAATTCACGAATCAGTTCGTCACCTGAATCATAGTTATACAAAATATTCACTAATTCTTCTTCAGTGAGACATTTTTCTTTCGCCATGGTTTCACTCACGCACAAAGAACAGCGCGATAACGAGAAACAAATACGTCTGCATTGGAGACTTGAGACAAGTTTGGGTGAACGAGTTCCATGTGTTGTTTGTTTAAAAAATAAAAGGGGATTCATCAAGGTTAAACGTGTCAAACGGGAATGGAAAATGTACATTTACATGCCATCTATGATCTCCAAGACATTTTAAGCCAACACAATATTTAGGCACCGAATATAAACGCGGTTTGTTCGCGCCCGCTCTAAAGCGAGTTAACTGACCGACGGCCACATACATGATAGTCTCCTTAAACGCCTTAACTGGTTTACGGTACTGAATGTGTTAAATTTCTCAAACATATTTTGGAATGTATTGTATGCCCATGGATGATGTGAATTTCCTGCTCACGTCTGGTCAGAAAAACATTAAATCGATGTAAACACTAATTATTAAATCAATTAGAAAACACTAAAGAGCTCACCGTTTGGGAGAATATCGCAAATTTGCATTTAGATTGGAGTTTCTCAGTTTGTTCAGTTGGTAGAAAATTTGCATAGAAAGTAAAAGGTCCTGGGTTCAAACCCCAGTCTGCATGTATATTTTTCTCTTCAAATATAATTTATCCATCATTGAAATGTATGAAATGATAATAAAAATATCAAAAGATGTCAAATGAAACATCAAGTATTTATGAGGTAAGATGTCCAGATTCACCTTATTTATTCTAGATACATATTTAGAATAATAAATTTCTCTACTACTAATTATAACCTGAACATTTTTTGATAAGGCCAGTCCTGGTGAGTTATCATGTTTGTCTCCGGTTCCAAGGCTTGTAAGTTCAAACCCAGTTGTGGTTGATGGATTTTTTTAAGGGATACAAATCCTGAGTATGGTTTCCTTTGAAAAGGAAATAAAGCCATAGGTCCTCTATTGTAGATTTACAGTAAATAAAATAACCTAAAGCCTGAAGAAAATAGGCATCTGATCAAAATTTGTTTGCCCTTTCATGCCCACATTTATAATGAGTGTAATGATCTTAGCTATTAATAAAATAATAGTATAGCATTTTGTAATATTAGTTGTTGTAAAGTCTAGGACATATTTTCATTGTATAACTGGGGAAATTGCTTTGACCACTTTACACCACTGCTTAGTAGGGATTAATGATTGAAAGAAGCATGGAGGGGAAAGATGAAAGATGAATAATTTGTTATTTGTGGTTTACTGCAAATTATCAGTTTATGCACTATGTGCTTATTGTAGCATGTAATTGTATCATTTCAGAAAATAATAAAGGAGCGTGATGAGGAGCGGGAAAGATTACGTCGTGAACTTCAAAGATCTAGGGAACAACTACACATGATGCATGAAAGTCATCGACGCAGTCCAATGCATTCGCGACCAAATAGCGTTGTGTCTCAAGAAGGATCTTGTGAACCTCACCACGACAGTGAAGATGATACAGGTGCATAATGTCTTCACTAATACATGCAGATTTAGATTTTATCAATCTAGAAGTCTAAGAACCCATAAGAGAAATATTTATGTAAGAGTAGGAGATCTCCTCATTTCTTCAGTTTATAGAAAAGGCTTACAGTTTAAAAAAAATATATATATATATGTTCCATCTTAAATCTTATAAAAAAAGATATCTAACTCTCTATCATTCACCAGTTTTCTTCCATATATTTTTTCCACTCAAATCTTGATTTTCAATTTTTACTCATTCTGTTGCTGTTGTCCATATTTCATTATTATAATCATCATCAATGCAACTAAGACATTACATGGAATAATTTGGAATAAAAATATTACAAAAGAAACTAAAATGAAAATTTATAAGAGCATAATACAGAATATTTTGTCATATGGAAGTGAAACTTGGTCTTCGACGAAATTACAAAAGAGTAAAATTAGAACAGTTGAATTTGATTATCTTAGAAGAAACCTTCAAAAAACAAGACAGGATAAAATAAGAAATGAATTCCTTTGGAGAGACATGAATGTCACCACATCTGTTGTTTGAAAATCAAACTCTTAAATGGTATGGCCATGTACATAGAATGAAAAATGAAGGATGGCTAAAAATATATATACCAATGGTCACCCCCTGGAAGAAATAAACGTGGTAGACCAAGATGGAATTGAAAACCTATATCAGAACTGTAATGGGTGATAGGAATTTGGAAGAAGGAGATTGGAATGTTAGAAATAAATGGAAACTGAAGACAGCAAACCTATAAGTGGGGGAAAGCCGAAGAAGAAGATAATCTCATCATCATATTTCCTCCCAGTTTGGTTCTTTTGTACAATGTGGTCAAAATATTATTATTATTGTTATTATTATTATCATTATTATTATTATTATCATCATTATTATTATTATCATCATCATCATAATATTCTGCTCCTCCTCCTCCTCCCAATTGAGTTGTTCTGTAAATTGTGATCTGGTGTGGAGTTAAAACTTTCTCAAGTGTTCCATCTCTAACCTGACACGATGCCAGCTTAGTGATGACAGAGAGGTGAGGAATGAACATGGCAAAGCAACTTTAAGTTATCTACACAGATCTAATGTCATGGAATTGTTTAGCAGCCAGACCACATCGTGACTGAAGAAGCCAAGTTTAAAATTTCTGTCAGCAGCTGTGAAAGGCTTCAAAATTACATTTATTACTTTTTTTTCATTGTTGACCACTATTATTATATTATTATTATTATTATTATTATTATTATTTATTATTATTATATTATTATTATTATTAAACTTCGTGTTTACCTGCTGTTGCCATAACCATAATAATTATTTTAAATAGTAATGTGAAATGAGAATGAAATGAATCATGAATTCTTCTTACCTCATACATCTATGTTTTTTAACACAGAACTGCAGTATCAGGAAAAATATCATTCCCATTTTCAGCTGTTTTCACGACTCAATTTTTCATTATGCCAATAATATTATAAATGAAAAATTGACAGTCATGAAAACAGATGGAGATGGGAAAGATATTTTTCCTGATACTGCAGTTCTGTGTTTAAAAAAGTAGTTGTATAAGGTAAGAAGAATTCGCGATTCATTTAATTCTTATTCAGAAAACCTCATAATGTAAAAATTCACAAATCTATTATATTAAAGTAATATTAAAATCTTAAAACTAACTTGTTTGTTCGTATATTAATTTCCTTTACTTAAAGTTGGAGATCTTTGACTTGATATCTGGCTCAGATATAAATTTTTCTCTTAAAATATTAAAGGTTTGACTTATTGTAGATAATGCATGTTGTGTTTGTTGTAGTGTGAATTAGTAGTTTGTAGTTTTGCCAACAGGTGTGCACAGGTTGGCAGTACCAGATGAACACAGTGAGAAGATAATTCAAACATCCGCATCAGATCAACATGAGGACACAGGAGCAGACGTAAGTTAAAAATCAAATTTAAAAACCATGGTAGTCATACAGTACTTTCTCATACAGATCGTCTGACACAACATGAGGTAGACAAATTAATATTAATGCCTGCTTAATAGAATAGAAATTGTTGAGTACAAATTCCTTGTAGTGGTTAGAATTTTTTTCAGGTGATGGAATTTTCCTGGTATGTAACATGTCAAATATTGAGCATCTTTAACAATTATCCAAGGAATAAAATTAAATTCTTCACATACATCAGTCTTTAATTCCTATGAAAGTATTACTTCTTCCGCCTTAAGTACATAATATCAGTTTTATGGTAAATAGAACTGTGAAATATTTACAACATTCAAAACTTAAAAGTATAAGTGTTTGTTCAGTTTGATTAATTATATAAGTTGTAAAAATTATAGAAATCATAATTAAGGGGTACACCATCTAAAGTATCATATTTACTGAAATCTAGAGAAGGAGAAAACTTGTCATGAATAATATAAGCATAAAAATGAACAACAAAAAAGAAACTTTTTTTTTTTGTCTCAGAAAGAAAAATATGTGATTCTGATAGTATTTTTCTTCCTAAATTCAAATATATCGGTTTTTCTCCAACATGCAAGGTTTCCAAGAGACAGGAATTTATAATTTCAAACACTTTAATATTTTCTACATTCATAACTACACAATATTTGAACATTCAGACTACCTAGAAAGTAAGAAATTACGATTTTCTACTATATTTTGCCTGTGGAGCATCCCTCTTGATGGTCCAACAATAATTGGCCAGCATATTAGGATTCCATTTGCCCTGATATCTCTTTTCCATAGCTGAAATCTCCTCATGATAATGTTCCCTGTTTTATTTTACAATGGACAAATGGACGGAAAAAATGTTTATTAAAAATATAATTATTGAAATCCATTAATTGAAATTGAAATAAAAAAAAGTGTGGGTGATGGAGAAATTCTGAATACATACTTGAAAACACGAAAAAAAAAACTGCATTAAGTACAACTATTGGTACTCATGAGACAAAAATCATGTTGACCAGTGTAATTATTAACAATTATAACAGACACTCACTAATTAAATGAATACTAATATGTACAATATAAATGAAAACCATACATCATCATCACTCCAGGGATTAGGCAATTGCCCGTTCCGACTTCATAATGCATCAGCCCAACATCTTCTAGGTCTTCCAACATCACGTCTTCCTCTTGCTTGATAATTTCTTGCTAACAATTGATATCTCTCCTTACTCATTCTATCCATATGATCAATCCATTTCTGTCTGTAATTCGTGACCTTATCCAATAAAGGTTGTACTTTCAATTCTTCTCTTATATCCTCATTTCTTATTCTATCAAGTCTTGTACATCCTTTAACTTGTCTTAGGAACCTCATCTCTGCCGTCTGTATTCTATCCTTCTGTTTTTTCATAGGAGCCCAAGTTTCACATCCATACAATATTGTGGGAACTGCCATAACATTATACATTTTTATCTTGGTTTTCTTTTCTAATTTTATTTTTGAATGTTCTCTGTATTGTTCCACACATGGTCTGAAATGTATTTATTTTGGAGTCAATATCTCTTTCCACATTGTAGCCAACATCACAGCCCAAATATTTTAAACTAGACACCTGGTTTTTTTTTTCTGAAAACCATACATAAAGAACAAATTATTATTTGAAGTGAAAAATTATGCCTGAACTGGGATTTGAACCTGTGTAATGCTAGAGGTCTCTGGTTCAAATCCCAGTTCAGCATTAATTTTTCATAAATAAGTTTGATCTGTCTTCCATTTCTTACTTCATAAATAGTTGTCTTTTGTAGGAGGATGTGTTTCAAAGCTTATTTTGCTTCATCTTCAGTTGGTACAAACTGATCTTCTATAAGTTGTCGGCCCTGGATCTCGACTCCTGCTCCCTCTTTTTGTGGTCCAAATAACTTGACTACCAAGTTCCTCTCCCCAGGAATTCCATAATTCTCTCCTTGTTCTTCTGTATGTAGATTTATTCCCATATTGTGAGTTTGTTTGTGTTTTCTGTTTTAATAATTTTGTGTTTACATCTATTTTATGTTTTTCTGACCAGATGTGAGCACTGCAGATTTTTCTACCTCTCCTTTCTTTTACATTTCTTATGTGTTCTTGTTCTAATCATTAAGTTTCTCTGTTTTCCCTATATATATATCTTATCACAATCTGCACATTCTTCATAATTTGTAGGATTTTCATCCTGTTTATTTCCAAAATCACTCCTTGGAGGAAGACGTATTGGATGTGCATTCACTGTCTGTCCATCTCTTGGCAGGTCTTCCTCTTGTTCTTCTCCCGTCCAAAAAATCTGCACATTTCATATGGTATATTCCTGAATTTTTTGCTGTCATCAATTTTTTGATTTTCGTTGATTTTTATTAGTTTATTTAGGCTATAATCATTCTTTGGTGCTAAACTGATAATAAATTTTTCAAAATTCATTTGAAATTTATTGTGTTACCATGGGTGATATGATATGTGAATTTCCTGTATTTCTTTTCTTTTGGTTTTTCCATTTGAAGAGTACTTTCATTCCTCCATTTTGTTTTTTGTACTATCAATTTTTTTTTTTTGGGTATCTTTTCTCCTCAAAACCATTTTCTTTTGCCACTTCAGTTATGTGTTTTTTCTCTAATTTTCTCTGTGTATAGGGTATATTTACCAATCTATGTGCTAGGCTGTTGAAGACTGCCATTTTGTGTGAAATAAGGTTGAATCCTGTTAATTTAATATTTTAAAAATTATTTTCAAATACCAATACTCCAATACATTACGTAAAACACATAGGAAACAACTAAAACATTCTTATGACAAAATTAATTAATCGGTAATTTTATCCAAAGTTAGTTGATAACTTGGACTCTAGAAGATTGACATGAGCGGATCATGTATTTCATGTGGGGAACAGTAGATTGTTGGTAAACCTTTGGATAAATACCATAAAAAGGCCTGAGCATACTTGGAAGGATAATATTCAAATTGATCTTAGGAACCCGATATTGGAAATATAAATTAGTTTAAGTTGATTAATGATAAGGACCAGTCATAGTGGCATTGAACTTGGAGATTCCATAAGCCGAAAACTAACTCACTCAAATTAGTTGATGACTTGGAAATATTTTAACAATGTAGATCCCTTTCAGGAGTAACAAGATGGGGTTGTATTAAAAATGACATCATCCCTCAACAAGGGAATAAAAATATCATCATTAGAAACATAGAATCATGCAGAATAAGAATGAGAAGACCCTGTCAATAGAATTATAGAAGATGCTTTACCTAAAGTAATGCTTCACCACATTCTTCTTCTTCTTCCTTCCAAGTATTAGGCTAAGGCCTGTTACGATCCTATAGAAAATTTTCCCTCCAGCGTTTCATAGGATGGCCCAGTGATCTTCGTCCTCATGGTATATAATTATAAACACCACATTATCAAAGGGAACCAAAACGTTTGAAGACCAAGGACATAAAATCTAAGTTATTGCTTCTGAACTGGCAATTTATACCCATAGCTTGTTAGGAGAGATAATGATGATAGTTATTATAAAATGAAATTGTGTGATTTCAGGTGTTTGTTGATGCGTTATCAGGCGAAACAGAAGGTCATCTAGAGGCTGAATCAAACGAAGGCACGGAAGCAATAACCAACCAAACAGTGGAATGTGACAAATATTAACCGTCGCCAACACAACTGAGAACATCGTTCAAACTGCATTTATTTTGTGCTTTTGTTACTCCCCTATCCCCAAGATAAAGTGCTAGTCTGCAACCAATCAGAATTTTTTCTCAACAATAACATGTTTGTATTATTGAATATTTCCATTTTGAATCACGTACATGGAAGAGTGAGTTTTGAAATTCTTGTAGCAAAATTCAAGAACTGTAGAAAGAAGTGAAGTCATCTGCATAATGAGTGTTTAAGCAATATAAATCTTATAGATTTTGTTTTTATTGCTAAGTCATATATTTGCCTTCTTGTTTAATAACAACATTTTTAAATTTGCATTCAGACATTATCTTCATTATGATAAAAATGTCTGATAAGTATTTTATTTTGATCTAATCTTTTTCTTACACTTTGAGATAGTCATATGAATGTTCAAGATCTAAATAAATTAAATTATTCTAAATTAAAAATATAATTGAATATTTCTTACAGTTGCCAATAATCATATTTGCCTAAGTCAGGTAAAATTTAAACTTGATTTATGATTTTTCCATAATTAGTTATATAAAGAGTTTAAGTTAAAAAACACAATTGTTCTAAGCATATGATACGGATCTGCAAAATCTGCTCTTTTTTGATGGTATAAGAGTCTCAAGTCTTATTAGTATGATTATTAATAAATTAATGAGTCATTTTAACATCTTACCTCATATTTCATGTTTTTCAAACACGGTAACTATAGTTTTCAAATGATCTTGTCATTCATTTTCAACCGCCATTATGACTAAGTATGAATAAGTATGATATTTATTTCCTTAAAAAAATTAGTATTTATACCATCTCAGAGCAAATTTTTCTAAATCATATGGTATAATCATATTTGAAGAGAAAAATTATACGCTCAGACTGGGACTTGAACCCGGGACCCTTGGTTTTCTAGTCCAGGTGCTCTACCATCATTATAATTTTTCTCTTCAAATATGATTTATCCATCATTGAGATGTATGAAATTAATAATAAAAACATCATATGGTATAATGTTCGGACAATTGCTTTTTTTGACTTAATGCATTTATACTGTACACTGCTGGTTTATTATATCAATACCCTTTTAAAGTCAAGTGTAAAGATGTTATTTAATCAATATTGTTTAGAGATATTGCTTATCCTTGGAGCATTCTTTTACATTCAATAATATAAGAAGGAGTATACTCTTGGTATGGGTTCCTATTTGAAACATGATGTATTCATTCAACATTACGAGCACAAGAAATTTCAAAACAGTATCTTATTTGTATTATTGAATATTCATTTTGAATCATGTACATTCAAGACCGATATATATATTGGCTTTTAATTGCTCCAGAAAGTTACAAATGGAGACAGTTTTCCGGTTTGTCTATATGCCTTTAATTAGTGCCTAGCGAGACAAAAACAAGACTTGAAATCAATGTTTGTACTGCTTCGTGATGTCGTATGGCTTCCAAAATATCAAGTCATTGTTGAATATTTTTATTTTTTGTTGTGCGGTGTCTACGTTAGCATATATATTAGTCGTTTCTTCAGTGAACAGAAATTTGCTTAAACACATTCTTTTTTATTTAAAAATGTCAATTCAAGAGCAAAAAAACAAAATAAATAGTTGCAACACTTAAAAGTGTAGCTTGTAATTGTGTAAATCCTGTGTTATTTTTTAGGCAATTTTCCACCAAACATATCTAATTATCTTTCAGTAATAAAAGATACATATTCAGTGCTCAGATTTTAGAGACATTGAGCTCAATAGTGGCTGAACACATAAAAATATACAAATAGGTATAATACTACAAAAAGAATGTCACATTTTTATTATTGCATTAAAATCACAACCCAAATTTAATTTGCCATCAGGCTTGAAGAGATTGTTCTCATTGAAGGGAATCACTCTCTCGAAGTGTGTTTCCTTGATTAATATTGACATATTGAATGATTGAAACTTCAAATATTATTTTGTCGCTAACATATGTGGAAGAAAATTTTCTAGAGTAATTATTGACTCATTTATTCATTAATTATGCTTCATTTCCAACAGTTCAAGTAGAACATATCTTTCATGTACTTGCAGACATCCTTAGTTTGTAGTCAACAATTTACCATATCTCCAGTGAATTAACTTTTACTAAGTTCATCAAAAAGCCACCCGAGGAAAAAAAAAATGATAGTTGACTGGTAACAAAGTATAAACAAAATTACTGCATTTAATTTTATTTCCTTGCTTCCCCAAAATTTGAAACTGTCGAAGGAGAGAGTACAGTATTACAAGGAATTTTCAAATATATTCTGTAAGCAAACAGTAATAATAAAAATATTTATTTTAAACTAAAGGCTTTTAAATATTGTGAGAACATTTAAGGCCTAACAATTTTTTATAACAATGGGTGAAATACCTAGTTTTTCTTGCACACATCTACAAAGAATAGAATACAAATATGAATCATAAACTTTACACCACACCTTATAAAATATCGTCCTCTCACTGACATGTTCCAGACATAATCTTCTCTATTCTCAAATCAATTCAGAATTGAGAATGATAATCTCTGAAATATGTCCAGGTGAAAGGACATATTTTATGAGTTGAAGAAGGTGCAATGTTTCTGATTTATATTTGTATTCTTTGATATTTTCCTAAGAGTGTCGCTTCCCTTGAGTTTTTATAAATTTAGAGATTGTTGATTGGCATCAGTGAAAAGGCCAATAATTTCACGTAGATGTGGTACTTTTACTTGTAATAATCAAACAGTGAGTTAGTAGATGGTTCTCTTCTTTACTTTAACCTCTTCAGGATGATGTGCATTCATCTCAGATATTCATATGTTAATTATGGGAAATAACATTATAAGGTTCCTCAATTATTAAAATGAGTTGTATCTTATCTTACCTCATACTTCATGTTTTTCTAACATAGGAACTGAGTCGTAATGTTGGCTGAGGATCAGAGGGATACCTCTTGAAAACTGCAGTTTTCATGTTAGAAAAACATTAAGTATGAGGTAAAATATGATTTGACTCATTTTATTAATTCATCTCAGGTCTTATAGTTGGATCCAGTATTTAGGCCTTCTCACTAACTTCTTTGTAGGTTATCCAAACTGTATAAGTGGAGCACAATAACATATATAATTTGAATCAATAAATACTCTATAAATTTTTGTTACAGTAAATATCATTTAGTGTAATCATGGATAATGTATGTATGTGTTTTCTAATGCCATCCACTGCAATTTTCATGCTGAGTGGATAGATGTCATTAATGTGGTCTATTTTCTAAATCAGGTTATTATCACTTCTATAGTATCCTATAATGACTGATACGAAAATGTTTAGAAAATTCATTTTTATTCTTGGACTTCTGTTTCTAACAATTGCTAAAACTTGACAAGCATTAGATGTCCTGATATTGTGTTAAATAAGGCAAACAGATTTCCAGAAACATTTAAATAATAAGGGAAAATCACGAGAAAAAAAGTAATTAATCTGTTTCATGTGTTTAAAGACAGAAAATTAACATGATTATAATATGTTAGCAGTTTATTATTTGACTGTTGTGTGTAGGCTATGAATAAATTCAATTTGACTTTTTGGCTACTGTTATCAGTCTGTTAATATTATCAATGCTATATATTTCCCAGACCATGATCATAATAAGTGGAATTCACAATATTTTCTTCCACTGTGAAAGTTTCATTGAAATTTACTTCTATCAGATGTACAAGAATTGGGCCACTGTTCTGCTCATCATCTCAGTTTTTAAAAAACTTTGTCAAAATTATTTGAACCTAATATATATTCACTATTTTTTAAATCAACATTAATAAGAACTTTGTGAGTGTAATACTATTAATAAAGAAACTTCAGGTACCGTATCAATTTTGAAGCAAGTTCATTTAGTGTTACAGTGTGACATTGATATAGAGAGCAAGCAGAAAAATATATTTTCTTATTAAAAGGCACATGAAAAGTACTTAGATATCTCATGAATAGATTTTTATAATCAATACTTTCCCATATAGTATACATAATATGAGAAAGTAAAAATCAAACATACATTGTTTAACCAACATTAACAAAATTAATCTGGCCTGTATTACTAGTTATTAAAAGAACCTTTGCATAATCATGGAGCCAAAATAGTGCAAACTTGAATATTCATACTAACAAAAAAAAAGTTTAGTAATTTTATTTAATATAAAGAAAAAGCTGAGACATTTGACTTCCTGATTATAGACTCTTCAGAGAGACTAGGATAAAAACTGAAAAAACCATAATTATCCTAGGAAACCAGAATATCTGAAAACCTCAGTTTGGTGGAAAAGCTATCCCTGTACACAGTGTTAAAAAAGTGTTTCAGGAATTACAAAGAATATAAAAACATGTATTTTCCATGTGATAAAAAATCTTACAATTGTTGTTTCAGCACAAAAGCATATTGAACTGTTGAACAAAGATGATGTTCTCATTGTCTTCCATTACTCTAAAGCAAAGTGATATGATAGTCATTTAGATTTGCTTCAAACTGCCTTCCATTTAATTTAATATAAGTTTATTTCTGGGTGCTAATGACAGTCTTTGTGCTCAAATAATTGCTCTAACTTTGACAACCAACTATTGTGCAATATTCATGGGGGTCTTATAACACCAAGTGTTTGATATCCCTACAAAAATGAGGAAATTAAAGTGGCAATTATACTAGCCTCCCTTGCTGTCCATCATCATCAAAAGACATTTCCGCTGTTGTGGATATCATCTAGGTTCAAAGTATCTTCCGTTGGTCTCCATCTGTCTATAATTATCCTTTTAACACAATGTTTCAATCCCAGCATTATGTCTCTCTTCACTTAGTGTCTCCATATTTTATATGATCTACCTGTTTTCTTCCTTAGGATTTTACTTAGTCCCGCACCGTAGCCGAGTGCTTAAGGTAGGAAGCCTTGGCGCAGAGCTACGGGACTTGTGCTGGTTCGAGTCTCCATGGGGGAAGAAATTTTCTCATGGTATTTCGGCCAGTATGGGACCGGAGCCCACCCAGCATCGTGAGGCAAATGGGTGGCTACAATAAGTAGCGGCTCCAGGTTGAGGAACCAGCTATAATGGCTGGGGGACTCGACATGCTAACCACATGTCACCCCTACATTGGCTGTTGATCATCTACCTCTGTGATTGACGCATGTGGATGTGAAGGGCCTGCAGCCGGCTGGTAAAAGGGCAACTGCTGAAAAGTGGAAAGACCCTTAATCGGATCGGATTTTACTTTCCAGGACTTTCCTTGGATTCATTATTTGATCCATCATGTACATCTGAACCATTTATCAATTATATTCTGGAATGAAATCACTCATCTTTTTCATAGTACTTTTTCAATATACTATATAAAAATTTAATTTTACTTCTTAAGTTTTTTTTTTTTTTTACTTTTATAGGAATTAATCACTATGAGGTTTAATTTATGGTGAAATTAAATGTTTCTTACCTCTCCTCATATAAATCTTCTAAGTAGATCGCGATTTTGAGACCATAATGGTCTCATCTTCAGTACAATCTTGGCAACTGATGTTATGTTGATCGGAAGAAACTCTTCTTCTTCCCTCTGTTGGTGGACCGGAACCTCTAGATCAGGTCAAAATTTGTGGGAATTTCGAAGTTTGTAAGTTTTCCTTTGTTTTTCTGAATGTGCATCTTTCCCCAACCGTGAGTTTCTTTTGTTTGTCTATTTGTTTAATTAGACTGGCTTTTGATTCAATTAAATGTCTTTCGGACCAAGCATGAGCAGCTGCTGATCCAGAGGTTCATTTGTCCACCAACAGAGGGAAGAAGAAGAGTTTCTTCCGATCGACATAACATCAGTCACCAAGATTGTACTGAAGATGAGACCATTATGGTCTCAAAATCGCGATCTACTTAGAAGATTTATATGAGGAGAGGTAAGAAACATTTAATTTCACCATTCTTGAGTCTGCTGATCCAATGATCAGATATTGCTATAAGGAAAGTTGAGCGACCAACTCATTTGAAGATAATACATTAATAAGTGAAGGATGTTGAGGATCGCTAGCAGGAAAGTGCTGTCATAAAACTTGTTTGTTTTTACTCTCTCTACAATTCCTGAAATACTGACAACTAACTTTTTTAATGTTGTGTATAAAGTTAAATTGTTACACTAAAAGCCAAAACTACAATCATATAGTTTGAAGACTACTACAAATAAAATGAAATAGAAAAATAACACAGCACAATTTAATATCCGTCTGTCATCGGCCTAGTAAATAAATACAAATATATTTTTATTTTACTTTTACAGATGAAATGATCTAACAAACTGGACATTCAATTTGTAGTTTTTGAGTTTCTGCAGGAAAGAGGACTTGTATAAATTAATTATTATTAACTTATGTGAAGAATAACATTGTATTAGGCAGCGAACTGAAAGCCTGTTGATTGTTACCAAGGCAACAAAATAACATTGTAAATGGTATTTTTAACATTAGTGGATTAACGGTTGCACAAAGTCATAATCAAACAAAACTACAGGGTGTTTAGAGCAAAACTATCAATAACAAAGAGGAAATTAATTCTTGTGACTTGGTGCTCAAGTCCAATTTACATAAAGACAGTGTGTTTTGCAACTAATTTAATGAAAATGATTGTATTGGAAGTTCTTATAGGTAAAGTTACATGTTTTCATGACATTAGATTTTGCAACTGATTCCATAAAAGTAGCAAGTTGATGTAGAAATAATGTATGTACTGTAGTTTCATGACATTTCATTTCAGTGTTCTGATTTAAGTGAATCCACATATTGTAGCAGCACTGATAAAAGCTGCAGTTATATATTATAAATAATCTATGACATGTGATTTAAAAAAATCACATTTTAAAGTGCTCTGGAACTACTAAAAGAGAATATCCTAGTGTTAACGTAATCATGTAAGAATGAATTTCAAACAATTGATTTTATGCTTTATATTTAAAATTTGTATATACAGTTGAGAATTTAAACAACTTTGTACTGCATATAAATTAAATTTGTATATTCAAATAAACATTTGCAATATTTAATTACAGAATAAAATGTCATGAAAAGTGTAATACTAAAACCTTTATTAAAATGCAGTTTGTAATAAATTATAGAGAAACTCCTTAAATTTTTATTTTGGCACTACTGTAATCCTCCATAGATGGCAATGTTGTGTTTTTTTTAGTCAACTGACATTGAAAATGATATTTGTATCAGTTTGTTACTCTCATATTTTCTTCCGTATATATGTTTTTTTCACAGGAGAATGACTTCCATTGCAACTGATAATTTTATATATGATAAGTGTTGATAATTTTAATAGTCCCTCTATCTAAATAACATTTTTTTAAGGATATAATTTTTAAGTCACTTTGGCATGAAGATAATAGAAAATTTAAAAAATCCCTTTTATTTTCGTATGCTATTAAAACTTCCCCTGTCTTCTATAGGCTTAAATACAAATTTTTCCAAAGTGTGTATTTTCTTCTCCTTAATGTGAGATTGTAAATAAGTGATTAATTAGATTTTATCCATGAGTATTCTATGAGTGAATAAATCTAATTAATCATGAATGTTATATAACATTTTATTCACTCTCTATTAATATATTGTGTTTAAATATAATAATTAGCACAGACATGAAGAGACAGACTGGCAACAGGTCTTCAAGCAAATGAAATATGAAATTGCTGTTAGTGACATCTGAAGAGCCTTAATTTTCCAATCTATTTCCTTCATTTCAGTTCTCGTTACTGTCCTAGTCTAAATCAATTAATTTGATTCATTTAGTGAAAAGTGGTGTATAATTAAATTAATTTATTCACATTTTGTTTAAAAGAATTATAAGCAGTGAGTTAAGTTTTATATTATTCAGGTAACTTATGTATAATTTATAGTAGTAAATAATGTCTTCCTGTTCTTGAAAGCTTTAGCAATAATTGTCATTTAAAAGTACTCACACTCTTAAGCACATCTATGACATCTTTAATTTTACTATTTAACTCATGCCCCAAATGGGAGTCATGACCAATCACGTTTCAATGATTTCTGTTTTACAACCAATCAGAGTCGTGTTTCACGTAATATTTATCAGTGTTATATTTACTATATTAAAGAAAGCTCCGATTCCGATTGAGGGTCTTTCCACTTTTCAGCGGTTGCCCTTTTACCAGCCGGCTGCTGGCCCTTCACATCCACATGTGTCATTCACAGAGGTAAATGATCAACAGCCAGTGTAGGGGTGACATGTGGTTAGCATGTCAAGTCCCCCAGCCGTTATAGCGGGTTCCTCAACCTGGAGCCGCTACTTATTGTAGCTACCCAATTGCCTCACGATGCTGGGTGGGCACCGGTCCCATACTGGCCGAAATACCATGAGAAAATTTCTTCCCCCATGGAGACTCGAACCAGCGTAAGTCCCATAGCTCTGCGCCAAGGCTTCCTACCTTAACCGCTCGGCTACGGCACGGGACAAAGAAAGCTCCTCCTTTTTAATATTCTGAACAGGTCTGACCATTATTTTGCAGTGACTGAGCCTATAAGAAATACGGCTACCAGATTGTATATATAGTGCATAGATGTCAACACATAGCGCTTGCAAGAGTTAATATAAAAACATTTGTAGCAATTTATTATACCACCTACAAAAGAAACCACTGTTTGCACTTTCTTAAATGTATTTTTCCCAGATAATAATCCAGAAAAATATAATTGTCATATTTACATCATACGACATCAGAAATGAATTAATATACAGTTTGATGTGTTTCATTTTTTCTCCACTAGAGAGCATTCTTACAATATTGCGTTCCTTTGGCAATAAATAGTATGATCTGGTTGCAGTGATAAACAAAAGAAGCAGATGAAGCGTACCTATCGTTTCTCATTTGTTTTCAAACATCGCCGTTTACATTAAATATATAAATATTTTAAATAACTATAGTTAAATAATGATTTGTGAGTAAACAGCTTATTTTATTCGTTAAATAGTCCTAACAAATGCCACTCTTGATTTCCAAATTCTCTGGATAAATTCACTCCTCACTTCGTGAGTCGTGAATTTATCGATAATTTGGAAATCACTCGTGGCATTACTTATGATTATATTTAATAAGCAAGTAATGAATATCTGAACATGATTGTTGCATTTGTGTTTTTCATTCTTCAAGCAGAATATGAAAAATCGCACCCTAACTCAAGAATTCACTTTTGTATAGAATGTAATTATGATAAATTTGGTATTAGTATGAATTAACTCGACCCCTGAAATGAGGCTAGATTAAGAAATAATATGGAATTAATAAAATTATAACTCCAACTAAACATGTGATCAAATGGTAACCATACACTCAATAGGAGCAAGCTTCCGACTCTGATTTCTACTTCACTAGGTCCAATCCTTGAGATAAAACATTACCAGTATATTGCTCTTCATGACTGTGTATTTACATAATGTGTAGGAAAATTTTCTTTACTAATAGAGAGCCAGTTACTATGTTATTAAACATACAAACTTACATGTTATACTACTGTTTGTTTTTCTAAAGCTATGAGTAAATATAATTTTTTTCTCACTCATCACTGAAGCATTTTACATCCAATTATTAACAGATATGGAGCATTTTTATAGAATATAGCAACCATGTTAAAAGTATTTACATTATATTTGAATTCAAAACTTTGAAACCAGTTTTTTCTCTAAACAAGACTTCTAGTTATCACACTCTCCTTCCCAAGCTGCAATAAACATAAAATATACCTAAAATTTTAAAATAGAGGATTAAAATAAAATAATTTTTCATATTTACAGCCGTTTATCTTTTTTTTTTTAATTGATGTGACATATTAATTTTTTCATGATGTCTTCAGGTAACTTGAATTGATTCAATCTCCTTAATTAATTTTCATTTGCAGTGTTATATATATATATATATATATATATATATATATAATGAAAAGTAAATCCAAATGAATCTTACCCTTTTAATTTTAAAATAATATAAATATCAAAAGTTTATTATGCATAGTTTTACTAGATGGAATCTGAAAATTTTCATTTTTATTCATATTCATATAATTATTACCTCATTATTTAAATGTAAGTAGGGTTTATCAATTTCATTGTTCTGAAAAAGCACATTAACTCAAATAAATTAAAACTTGAAATTTTCATTTCTGCTAGACTTTATTTTATGTTCATCAAGACCAATCTCTATACTGTATCAGTAAAATTATCATTTAAAAGAGGTAATTAAAGAAATAGGAGATCTGTCCCATAGATAAGCATTTTTCATGCAGCATGTTAATTAAATATCGAGTACAGAATTAAAATATTATTGATGTAGGAAAAATTAACATTTTTATTTGTTGAGTTGAAATCCAAGCAGGTATGCCACATAATTTGAATTATTTATAAGACTTAAAGATTATTTATTTTAAAACAAATATCATTACAATCTTTATTAATGTATTAATTTGATATAAGTCTTGCATTTTGTAAAGAAATTCATAATTACATAAGATGTATTGCATAAGTATTGAGAGATGTAGTCTGGCTTGGATTTGTGCCATGTTTAATGAGATTTTTAATGTTTACAGTTAACGATATATATTCTCTACATTCCTGCAAAAAGTAATGAAATGTATAGTGATACAAATCAACATTAATAATAAAGTTAAAGTTTGTTACTTAATGAATCACATGTTACTGATGCACAATATTTTTGTAAAAAGTGTACTAGAATATCCTCTTGTGCCCCTGCACAGCAGTAGAACTGACTTACATTTAGTGCAATCCATTAACAAAATGCAGATGTACATCAAAGCTTTTATGTATGACACCTTATAACTTCATTTCATTCAATATGCATTTTGACTGTCATTTGTGTTTCAACAATAATGCCATCTACCATAGATTATAATTATGCCAATATTGTAACGTGACGAGTTCCTCCATTATATGTTACATATGCTATTTTTAATTATTGCATTTTGTAGAGACTTTCTTATTGGTAGATTTTGTCCTGCATTCTGTATAATTTCATTATAAAAATATACAGACATTCATAATTATTATTGTATAGAGAAAATAAAAACTGTATATAGAATTTAAGTAAATAAATATAATTGATAAACATCATGGCTTTTATGTGAAGGATGGGAAATGGAAATGCCTAATATATTTTATTAAGTGACAAATACTGTGACTGAGAAATGATGTTACTAATAAATAAATAGCGAGTCATGAAAATCTCACCTCATAAACTCCTATTCTTCAAGCACAGGACCACGGTTTCAGAAGGCATCCCTCCTATCTTCAGCCATCTTCATGACTGTTGAATTTTCATCTACACCTTCATCTTCAAAGCTACCATCTGGTGTTGATTTGATGAACTTTGAGATCAAATCTTGCTTGCCAAGAATTTCAAAATTCATGGATCTAGATTTGTTCTGATTGTATATCTTTTCCCAAACTGTCAAATCAAAGGGTTTTGCCAAATGTTTCAAAAGTTTAGTTTCTAGAATCATAAAACTGAAAAAGGTAAACTTTTGAAACTTGGATTTGACAGTTTAGGAAAAGATATACATTCAGAAGAATACATTTAGATCCATGATCTCAAAGTTCATCAAATCAACTCCAGACGGTAGCTTTGAAGATGAAGGTGTGTAGACAAGAATTCAACAATCATAAAGATTAATTAAATAAAAATAAAACATAGTTTTATTTGATTTTCATATTTATTATATAATTCAGTGACAGCTGTACCTTCTTCAGACATGTTAACAAATTATGAAAACTTAGTTTTATTTGATTTTCATATTTATTAAGACAATTCAGTGACAGCTGTTTCGGTACACTGTATCTTCTTCATACATGTTAACAAATTATGAATTGAAACAGCTGTCACTGAATTATGTCTTAATAAATATGAAAATCAAGTAAAACTAAGTTCTATTTTTATTTAATTAATGAATATTGATTTTCATCAAGTAAACACCAACTCAATTGATTAATCATAAAGATGGCTGAAGATAGGAGGGATGCCTTCTGAAACCGCAGTCTTGTGCTTGAAGAACATGGAGCTTATGAGGTGAGATTTTCACAACTCACTATTCATTTATTATTAACTTGAAAGCTCTCATAATGTTATTTCGCATAATTAATGTATGAAATAATGTTGCTTTTGTTCACTGGTCCTGGTTCAATTCCCATACCAATGACAATTCTGATATCATTTATATGATCTTCAAGGAACCAAGTGGTTTACTTCCACTCTCATTAAGCTACTTTTAGTCTCATATCTTACAACGGATCTGTCAACCATTGCATGCTGAAACTTACCTTGAAATTTCTTCCAGAGAAGCGTTGTGATGTACCAAGGCCATGTCCAAAAACTTACCTGTGATTTTTAACTGCAAGTCATTAAAATCCAGCACCAAATCTCTCATTTAAAATGTAGGGAATTAATTAATACAACTAATGAATTGGTAGATTGAAGAGCCCTCACTAGCTGCTCCATACAGTGGGTTGCCATTGCTGAATTCTAGCTTTGATTTCTGTGCCTTGCAGTTAAAAAGGTAATTTTTTTGGAAGTGGCCTTGGTACATCACAATGTTTTTCTGGAATAAATTACAAGGTAGGTTTTGGCATGCAATGGTTGACAGTTCCCTTGTTAGTATCACAATCTCCTCAAAACCATTTTATTGTTATCTACCCCTTCCTGGAAATATTGTCCCTTGATACTTCCAATAAAAATTGTATATAAATTTATGGATTCTTAATGCATTATATATCCTGGCAATTATCTCCAGTTCAATAATTTTAAGCAAACAGTTCAGTGAGTGAAGCTCAGATTTGAGTATCTTTCATTGACTATTTAACTCATGCACCAAATGGGAGTCAGTGACCAATCACCTTTCAACGAATTTTGTTTTACAACCAATCACAGTCATGTTTCACCTCGATAATTATTGAATTTTGATTACCAAAATAAAGAAAGCTCCTCCTTTTTAATATTCTGAACAGGTCAGAGCATTATTTTGCAGTGACTGACTCTCTAACAAATACGTTGAATATAGCAAATAATGAGCAGATTCCTTCAACCTACTATATAAGAGAAAAATTTGCATCTAGATCACAACTTGCCTTGGTAGCTCAGTTGATATAGCATTTGGCACGGATAGCCAAAGGTCCCAGGTTCATGGCCGCGCGGACATAAGCTCTCCATACATCCCTATCCTGAGCCAATGTTTTCCAATCCCCTGGATAATCTATTTCCCTCAAATCATAGTTAATGTTATTCTCCCACCTCATTCTTGGTCTTCCAACTGGGCATTTTCCCTCTGGCTTTCTTACAAAAAGCTTCCATGCACCTCTTTCATTCCCCATTCGTGCCACATGTCCTGCCCATCGCAGTCTATGAGATTTAACTGTTCTCAATATATCTGGCTTCCTATAAAGACCATGTAATTCATTGTTATGCAGTCTTCTCCATTCACCTGTGTGTTGATCTCTCTTTGGTCCAAAAATTATCCTAAGAACTTTATTCTGAAATACTCAATCTCCTTTCCTCTCTTAAAGTAAGAGTCCATGTTTCGCATCCATATAATATAACTGGTAGAATAATAGTTTTATATATTTTCAGTTTAACGTTTTTTGAAAGGAGTTGGGAAGTCAAGAAAATGCATAATAACACACATTTCCAGAATTCACCTTATGTTTAATTTCCTTGTGCATCTTATTCCTGTTTGTGATTATTGTTCCTAGGTATTTGAATTCAGTCACTTCCTCAAAATTTCCCTCATTTGTCATTAGCTGTCCATTTCCATTATATTATGTATTTTTATGTGTGACCATATATTTAGTTTTATTGATATTTACTTCCAGTCCCAATTTCTTAGTGTTACTCAGTAGTGTGTGCGTGTTGGCCTTTAGTATCTCCTCACTATCGGGCAATAGTACTACATCATCAGCATAAACCAACAGCTTATTAATACCAATGAATTGTAGGTCTTCTTCATCCTCTAAAGATTTGATGGCATGCTCTAGTACAAAATTAAATAGTAGAGGAGATAGTGCATGTCCTTGCTTCAACCCATTGTGAATTTCAAAAGTATCCAAAAACTGTTTGCCTACACGCACCCTACGCTATGTGCCATTTAGACATGGCTATTATACAATATTTTAAATATAAGTAGTTGCTTAACATGAATTAACTGAAGCTTTCAAGACTAACATTCTAATGAGACTTGAAACATTCCAAACCTATGATCTTATAATATTGTTTTCCTTAATGGTTTGTACTAGCCATTGACAGCAACAATTTAAGTTAACCTTGGTTCCATTTTGTTATCTCAATTACTAAGCTAATAATATTATTGTGGGGTTCCCACTAATGTAGCATTTCCTCTACATTAAGGTGATGTGGTTATATTGCCAGCACTCGGTCCTCAGAGCCTCATTTGTAATAGCAGGTTGCACCATGAGCAAGACCAGTATTAAGATAGGTTAGTGAAGCATGGACAATACGAAGCCTAATAACACCTAATAAGATGTGATTTATGCACCATACAGCAGACTATACAAAGTGGGACCATAAAAGAAATGAAATTATGGAAGAGTTGGATCAGAGATAACCCACTAAACAGATGACCAACGACAATGTTATTCAGTGATGCCTAGATGCCAGAGACCTCAAGCATTGGCCGAAATAACTATCCGATTACAGCTTACTGTATTATTGATAAATCAATTGCACCATCTATCGACAGAAGTATAATTAAACAATGTTGATTCTGGTGGCTCAATCATCATTTTCAATGTTTACAATACTACATCATCATCATCCATGCAAATATTAGGCCAAGTGGCCTGTTATGGTCTCAAAGAGGAATTTTCCATCCAGCGCTTTTTTCGACGTCCCAGCGATCTTTTGCCCTGGGGGCAGTAGTGAAATATGGCTTTTGGAATTTTATGAGATGGCATTCGTTGAAGATGGGCTTTCCAGTTGTTCTGGTAGTTTTGTATATGGTGAAGAATGGGTTCTACATCCAACTCTTCCATAATTTCATTTCTTTTATGGTCCCACTTTGTGTAGCCTGCTGTATGGCATATAAATCGTATCTCATTTTCTGTTATTTGGCTTTCATCTCTTCTTCAATTATCCATGCTTCACTACCATATCTTAATACTGGTCTTGCGAGAACCTTATAAAGTCTTAATCTTGTGTTCTTCTGTACTAAAGATGGTTTCATTATACTGTTAATTATCCCCGTTGTTTTTGTAAAATTTGTGATTTTCTTTGATATATCAGCTTCATCTTGGAATGTTAAATTATAACCCAAATAATTAAATTAGTTTACTCATTCTAAAATTTCATCATCCAAAACAATTTTGCTAGGTATAGGGTATTTCCTACAAAAGGCCATCACTTTAGTTTTCTTTGTATTTATTTCCATATTGTACCTTTTTGAAATTATATTAAAATTGTGAATAGAATACTGTAAATCTGTTTCCGTTGGAGCTATTAATACCAAATCATCTGCAAAAAGTCTATTTTATGGTTTCTATTAATTTGGACAGAACCGTGTCTCATCTGTCGCCAATCTTGGAGTATTCTATCCATGTATATGATAAAGAGCAAAGGTGAGAGGCCACATCCTTGTCTTATGCCCCTATTAATTTCAGTCCATTCTGTTTGTGTGTTATTGATTCGAACTGAAATCAAATTTGTTTTATAGATATTGTATAAATTTAAAATATGCTGTTGTGGTTGATTATTGTCAGCTAAAATTTCCAACAGTTTATTCCTATTGATTTTGTCGAAGGCTTTTTTGAAGTCCACAGAAGCTAAATATGTTTCTACATTGAACTCCCCGTGTTTTTCTATTAATAATTTCATAGAGAAATAACCATCACAGCAGGATCGACCTTTACAAAAGCCATTCTGTTCTTCGCTGAGGAGGCTAAGATGTGTATAATTTGTTCTTATTTATATTGGCGTAAATTTTGTATCCAGTATTTAGTAAGCTGATGCCTCTATCATTTTCACAGTATTTCTTGTCTTTTTTTTTTAAATATTGGTATTATAATAGATTTTGTCCAACTTAAGGAATGTCTCTCCCTTCCCATAGTTTATTTAAGAATGTTAGAAATCTGTCTAAAAACAGAGGATTTGCATTTTTAAATAGTTCAATATTGATTCCATCCTCGCCAGGAGCTTTATTTTTAGAATACTACATTTCAAATAATTCCTAGACTAATCATAATCAATCAGATTTTACACCTCACCTCATATTATTGAAAAACTCAGGGCAGTTTCAAAAGGAAAATATCTTTCGAAACCGGTCCTGAGTTATACATAAATGTAGGGCAAACTGTAAAATTTGATTAATTCAATTATTATTAAATAAAACCTCATGATGTTATAAACATAACAATCCATAGAATTTCATCTTCCCAATTTCCAAGACCCTCAACTTTTTATCCAATGCAAGGAATATAGTCCTAACATCAGAAAAACAGTTGATTAGTCTAAGAAAACTGGAGGAATATTTCATAATTCAATTAATTGTTTTAAAGTATTCATGTTAATTGATTTTTTCAATATATTCTTAGGAATAAGACTATTATCTACATAATATATTCTTAGAATTAAAGAAAGGATAATCCTGATTCTCAAGTAAAGGTTGAAATGAAAATAGAGATATAATTTAATAACTTTTTATTTATTTTAGACATATGAACAAAAATAATAAACAATAGATAATTCGAGTAATTATGAAGAATTAATGCATTGAAATGATATGCAAAAAAAATTATTACTAATAATAATAAAACAAGCAAGTAAAGGGCAAAAAAATGGGGAAATGTACATAATTAAACATTCAAGGATTTAGGCTTTCAATAGTTTATTTTGCTCTCAGAATTTCTATGCCAGTCTCTTCAATCTATTGTACCATTTGGAATTTAATGTATATTTAATTTATTTTATTAAATATTTAACATACATATTATGCCATCAAAATCTGGTCCCTAACAAAAAAAAAAAAAGGTAGTTCATAATTACTGGTAATTTACTACCTTACCATTAGATAATTTAAATCAAATAATGCATTAAATTATAATAAACCATTCATTTCACTATAATGGTGGTGAATTCAGTTATCAATGACCCCTTTCTAGAGGAAAGACAAATGCAGCATTACTGGACATATTTGCACATCTGAAAAAAAAAAAGTTATAAAAAGTATATACCTGTAATGGACAGTACATAGCTTTTTGAAACTTTATAAATATACTCCAGTTATATGGACATAAAAAAAATACAAAAATCTTACATATTATTCCAATAGAATAACCATAATACAGCTATAAAAGTACTGGTAAAAAACAAACATTCTCCTATCTAAAACTATTAGTTCTTTTGCTGGAAAAAAAAATTATAGAATTACTGCTTTTTTTAAAAGTTTTAATTAATGTAATGTGTTCAGTCTGAAGTACCCATTCTGGGGTTCAAGTTATAATATATATATATATATATATATATATATATATATATATATATATATTCAATATATGGTTATTCTTCGAAAACAGACAGTTTTCTATTACAGACTTGCTATGCCTGACATATCTTCACTGGCTCTATTAGCTATGTATTTTATGAAATTCACCAAGATATAGACTAAGTCTGTAGAACAAGAACTAACTATATTAAAGGAATATTTATAAATTGTGCCCTCCTTATAGTTACCAACCTTTAATGCAATAAATTAAGATTGCAACGCAGATTTATTCCAATTCAAATTTGACCCCCTTAAATAAAATTTATAAATACAATAAAAGTCTACGGATCCGTAATATATTTTATAAACTTACTAACCATATCAAAGGAAATCAAAACTAGAAATGGGTAATTCAATGGATGGAAAGTATGGAAGAGTAGACATGGAATGACCAAGATAAATGGAGGCTCTTATCCAAAACTTGGCCCCTGGAACAATTACAGGAGGCTAGATGTAGAACATTAATTCAATATAGTTATGTCAAAAGATATAAAATATATGTACTTGTCACTAAAAAAAAGTTACATAAAATCCTATTGTTTTTAACACTGTACAAACTGGCCCAAACCATCTGGCGGCACTATGGCCCTGGGGTCGACTCAGCCTCTAACGGAAATGAGTACCAGACGCATGTTCTGGGGTTAAAGGCGGCCGTCACGCAGGGCTGACAACCCGGCTGACGTAAAGTGCCGATTGTCTAGAAAAAGTGGGAGCCTTAACGCCCTTAACCTCCTACTACCCCAAGGGCCTGTTGTGGGACCACTTTACTTTACAAAGGCATGCTTGCTCCCTAAAATTTCTGTACACAATATATTGCATACAAAATACCTACATAGGAAGATTTACCATTAGATTACGTAAGTAGTGGAACAGTGGCATAAGAATGTTGTATTATGCCCAGGAAAAATATTAAGAATTGCAAACAACGTTTTAACAATCATTAAAAAAGTTTACAAAAGTAGGTAATGCTAGTAAAAAACAAAACCATAACCTAACAATTCCATAGGATAAGGTCCAAAAATGAGTGCACACGAATGCATAAACTTACTAGAAAATATTCTTTTAACATACAATTAATTCTAATTATAGAACAAAAATAGTTGCATGATCTATGTGATGCACCTACATTTTAAAATACGCAGCCAACATAATAGAATAAACCATACAGTTTATTATGATATAAATAAAAAAACTATGAAAATTATTTCAAAACTAATATATCAAGGAATACTTTAAACAAAAGTTTATAGCATGATTACTTTTCAACTAAAATTAAGAGCGAGTCAGCTTATTTCAAATAATAAAAAATATTTAATTCAGGATGTCAGTTGGCAGCACTCTCTACAGACGAATTTGCTCCCAGGATATAGCGACTGCAGCGCTCCCAGGGATATCTTTTGATCTATGCTATGCAGCGCTCCAAGCGTTGGCAGGAAAAACTAGGCCTGGAATCACCATCCCCCGTAAGCGTCGGCTCGGGGTGAGTTGTATATTTGATTAGTTATTTACCCATTATATTTTATCTATATTATTTACCTGCAGGTCGCGAACACTTCGTAATACCTTGATCCTCAAAATGCATACGTCTGCCATCTATCGATAAACTATGTAGTTAATGGATTATTGATATTTTTTCAAAGGGCGAGATATGCACCATCTGCAGGAGGAATTGTCATGTATTGCCCAGTATTAATGAAAATGTTTTAATATTAATTAATATTCTCAAACTGCATAGATAGTTGTAGAACAAGTCTTCACTAATAGAAATAATCAATAACGATATAATTAGTTAGTTAATGGATCATGTGATAAGTTGGCAGAAGTGTGGAGCATAAATGCAGCCCGAGCAAATTAATATTTACAATTATTTTGTTTAGGCACCAATTTAATAGTTTCCCACATTAACTAAATACAGTACCAGCATAGTTTCTAGAATTCATATATTAAATTTGATAATTATTAGCTAGGTAACGCAAAAATTTCATCTATGTCCTAAAACAAATTGTATATATACAAATACAATAAAAATGAAAA
The DNA here is from genome assembly GCA_030220185.1 of Diploptera punctata. Classification (NCBI taxonomy): domain Eukaryota; kingdom Metazoa; phylum Arthropoda; class Insecta; order Blattodea; family Blaberidae; genus Diploptera; species Diploptera punctata. The sequence goes on along the minus strand of JASPKZ010007815.1, from coordinate 540,753 downwards.
CTGTAATTTTAAATAATTACATAATATTAGTTATTATCAAAGTTAAATTACATTCTAAGAAAGAAAATAAAACTTAGAAGCAGCTAGATTCGAACCTTTCGCCATCCATCTCATGATCACTAATCTAAAGTCTAACTGACTGAGCTAGCGATAAAAAAATTGAACGGCTGCATTAAAACTAGGTCATATGTTGTAAACCGGAAGAAGGTTTCTTCGTCATTTTTTTTCACCGGAAGAAGGTTGTAATTCTAATACTTTGAAAACTGCATTCCTCTGCCATCTATCGACAAATTATAAATTTAAAAATTTGTAAAACCTAGATTCTCATAAAGGCATACGTCTGCTATCAATCAATTAACTTTGTAGTTAATATATAAACGAAAATGTGCATGGAAGCTTCTTGTAGGAAAGCCAGAGGGAAAACGTCCAGTTGGTAGACCAAGAATGAGGTGGGAGAATAACATTAACTATGATTTGAGGGAAGTAGATTATACAGGGAATGATTGGAAAACATTAGCTCAGGATAGGGATGTATGGAGAGCTTATGTCCGCGCGGCCATGAACCTACGGGTTTGATAGTGCCAGTGAGTAAGTAAGTATATAAACGAAAATGCGCACAAGTTGTGCATTAGAGTTTTATTAGTTCACTTTGCTTTTGCAATCATTATGAGTCTGTGCAGGTTTTTTACTTTGTAGTTAATGTGTTATTGATTTTTTTTTCAAAGGTCGAAATATGCACCATCTGCAGGAGGAATTATTTATCATGTACCGCCCAGTATTAATGAAAATTTCGTAATACTAATTAATATTCTCAAACTGAAATAGATTGTTGTAGAACCGGTCTTTACTAGATATTAAATATATATAAATGGAACTTCTTGTGGGAAAACCAGAGGGAAAACGCCCAATTAGTAGACCAAGAATGAGGGTGGGAGAATAATATTAACTATGATTTAACGGAAGTAGATTATACAGGGAATGATTGAAAAACATTAGCTCAAGATAGGGATGTATGGAGAGCTTATATCCGCGCGACCGTGAACCTATGGGTTCGATAGTGCCATTGAGTTAGTTAGTTATTACACAATCTTAATGGTGCTTTAATATAAATTTTAAAAGTGTTGATTGTTTACTAATAGAAATAATCGATAAAGATGTATGTAGTTACTTAATGGTTTATTGCGATAGTTGGCAGAAGTGTGGAGCATAAATACAGGCCCAGCAAACAAATAATTTACAATTATTATGTTTAGGCACCATTTTATAATTAATTAATATAGTTTCCCGCATTACTTAAATGCAGTGCAGCATAGTTTCTAGAATTCATGTTTAAAATTTGAAATTATTAGTTAGGTAACGCAAAAATGTTGTCTATATCCTAAAACAAATTGTTTATATAGAAATACAATAAAAATAAAAACTTCTTCTTCTTAAACATAATTTATAGGATTTTCATCCTGTTTATTTCCAAAATCTTTCATCGGAGGAAGACGTATTGGATGTTAAAAAAAAATAAAAGCTTTAAACAATGATATTATCTTATTTATTATTAAAGTTAATAAAATATATTAAAGAAAAAAATTATAAGCAGGTAGACTTGAACCCTTCTCCATGCATCTGTTGATCACTAATCTAAAGTCTAACTGACTGAGCTAGCGATAAAAAAATATTGAGTAGATTAAAACAGGGTTATGTTACAAACCGGAAGAAGGTTTCTTCGGCATCTTTTTTACCGGAAGAAGGTTGTAATTCTAATACTTTCAAAACTGCATTCGTCTGCCATCTATCGACAAAATTATATATTTAAAAATCTGCAAAACCTAGATCCTCATAAATGCATACGTCTGCCATCTATCAATAAACTTTGTAGTTAATGTGTTATTGATTTTTTTTAAAGGTCGAAATATGTGTCATCTGCAGGAGGAATTATTTATCATATACGCCCAGTATTAATGAAAATTTCGTAATACTAATTCATATTCTCAAACTGAATAGATTGTTGTAGAACCGGTCTTTATTAGATATTTAATATAAATATTAAATATATTTAAATGGAAACTTCTTGTGGGAAAACCAGAGGGAAAACGCCATGTTGGTAGACCAAGAATGAGGTGGAAGAATAATATTAACTATGATTTGACGGAAGTGAATTATGCAGGGATTGATTGGAAAACATTATCTCAGGATAGGGATGTATGGAGAGCTTATGTCCGTGAACCTACGGGTTCGATAGTGCCAGTTAGTTATTACACAACCTCAATTGTGCTTTAATATGAATTTTAAGTGTTGATTGTTTACTAATAGAAATCATCGATAACGATATATGTAGTAATTTAATGGTTTATTGCGATAGTTGGCAGAGTGTGTAGCATAAATGCAGTCCCAGTAAACAATAATTTACAATTATTATGTTTAGGCACCATTTTATAATTAATTAAGATAGTTTCCCGCATTAATTAAATGCAGTGCAGCATAGTTTCTAGAATTCATGTTTAAAATTTGAAAATTATTAGTTAGGTAACGCAAAAATGTTGTCTATATCCTAAAACAAATTGTTTATATAGAAATACAATAAAAATAAAAACTTCTTCTTCTTAAACATAATTTATAGGATTTTCATCCTGTTTATTTTCAAAATCTTTCATCGGAGGAAGACGTATTGGATGTTAAAAAAATAAAAGCTTTAAACAATGATATTATCTTATTTATTATTAAAGTAATAAAATATATTAAAGAAAAAAATTATAAGCAGGTGACTTGAACCCTTCTCCATCCATCTGTTGATCACTAATCTAAAGTCTAACTGACTGAGCTAGCGATAAAAAAATTATTGGGTAGATTAAAACAGGGTTATATGTTACAAACCGGAAGAAGGTTTCTTCGGCATCTTTTTTACCGGAAGAAGGTTGTAATTCTAATACTTTCAAAACTGCATTCGTCTGCCATCTATCGACAAATTATATATTTAAAAATCTGCAAAATGCATACGTCTGCCATTTATCAATAAACTTTGTAGTTAATGTGTTATTGATTTTTTTCAAAGGTCGAAATATGCGTCCATCTGCAGGAGGAATTATTTATCATATACGCCCAGTATTAATGAAAATTTAAATTTCGTAATACTAATTATATTCTCAGACTGAATAGATTGTTGTAGAACCGGTCTTTACTAGATATTTAATATAAATATTAAATATATTTAAATGGAAACTCTTGTGGGAAACCAGAGGGAAAACGCCATGTTGGTAGACCAAGAATGAGGTGGAAGAATAATATTAACTATGATTTGACGGAAGTAATTACGCAAGGATTGATTGGAAAACATTATCTCAGGATAGGGATGTATGGAGAGCTTATGTCCGTGAACCTACGGGTTTCGATAGTGCCAGTTAGTTATTTACACAACCTCAATTGTGCTTTAATATGAATTTTAAGTGTTGATTGTTTACTAATAGAAATCATCAATAACGATATATGTAGTTATTTAATGGTTTATGCAATAGTTGCAGAGTGTGTAGCATAAATGCAGCCCCAGTAAACAAATAATTTACAATTATTTATGTTTAGGCACCATTTTATAATAATTAATATAGTTTCCCGCATTACTTAAATGCAGTTGCAGCATAGTTTCTAGAATTCATGTTTAAAATTTGAAAATTATTAGTTAAGTAACGCAAAATGTTGTCTATATCCTAAAACAAATTGTTTATATAGAAATACAATAAAAATAAAAACTTCTTCTTCTAACATAATTTATAGTATTCATCCTGTTTATTTCCAAAATCTTTCATCGGAGAAGACGTTATTGGATGTTAAAAAAAAATAAAAGCTTTAAACAATGATATTATCTTATTTATTATTAAAGTTAATAAAATATTTAAAGAAAAAAATTATAAGCAGGTAGACTTGAACCCTTCTCCATGCATCTGTTGATCACTAATCTAAAGTCTAACTGACTGAGCTAGCGATAAAAAAATATTGAGTAGATTAAAACAGGTGTTAGGTTACAAACCAGAAGAAGGTTTCTTCGGCATCTTTTTTACCGGAAGAAGGTTGTAATTCTAATACTTTCAAAACTGCATTCGTCTGCCATCTATCGACAAATTATATATTTAAAAATCTGCAAAACCTAGATCCTCATAAATGCATACGTCTGCCATCTATCAATAAATTTGTAGTTAATGTGTTATTGATTTTTTTTTAAAGGTCGAAATATGTGTCATCTGCAGGAGGAATTATTTATCATATACGCCCAGTATTAATGAAAATTTCGTAATACTAATTCATATTCTCAAACTGAATAGATTGTTGTAGAACCGGTCTTTATTAGATATTTAATATAAAATATAAAATATATTTAAATGGAAACTTCTTGTGGGAAAACCAGAGGGAAAACGCCATGTTGGTAGACCAAGAATGGGTGGAAGAATAATATTAACTATGATTTGACGGAAGTGAATTATGCAGGGATTGATTGGAAAACATTATCTCAGGATAGGGATGTATGGAGAGCTTATGTCCGTGAACCTACGGGTTCGATAGTGCCAGTTAGTTATTCACAACCTCAATTGTGCTTAATATGAATTTTAAGTGTTGATTGTTTACTAATAGAAATCATCGATAACGATATATGTAGTAATTTAATGGTTTATGCGATAGTTGGCAGAGTGTGTTAGCATAAATGCAGTCCCAGTAAACAAATAATTTACAATTATTATGTTTAGGCACCATTTTATAATTAATTAAGATAGTTTCCCGCATTAATTAAATGCAGTGGCAGCATAGTTTCTAGAATTCATGTTTAAAATTTGAAAATTATTAGTTAGGTAACGCAAAAATTTTGTCTATATCCTAAAACAAATTGTTTATATAGAAATACAATAAAATAAAAACTTCTTCTTCTTAAAACATAATTTATAGGATTTTCATCCTGTTTTATTTTCAAAATCTTTCATAGGAGGAAGACGTATTGGATGTTAAAAAAATAAAAGCTTTTAAACAATGATATTATCTTATTTATTATTAAAGTTAATAAAATATATTAAAGAAAAAAATTATAAGCAGGTAGACTTGAACCCTTCTCCATCCATCTGTTGATCACTAATCTAAAGTCTAACTGACTGAGCTGCGATAAAAAATTATTGGGTAGATTAAAACAGGGTTATATGTTACAAACCGGAAGAAGGTTTCTTCGGCATCTTTTTTACCGGAAGAAGGTTGTAATTCTAATACTTTCAAAACTGCATTCGTCTGCCATCTATCGACAAAATTATATATTTTAAAAATCTGCAAAATGCATAACGTCTGCCATTTATCAATAAACTTGTAGTAATGTGTTATTGATTTTTTTTCAAAGGTCGAAATATGCGTCATCTGCAGGAGGAATTATTTATCATATACGCCCAGTATTAATGAAATTTAAAATTTCGTAATACTAATTAATATTCTCAGACTGAATAGATTGTTGTAGAACCGGTCTTTACTAGATATTTAATATAAATATTAAATATATTTAAATGGAAACTTCTTGTGGGAAAACCAGAGGGAAACACGCCATGTTGGTATAGACCAAGAATGAGGTGGAAGAATAATATTAACTATGATTTGACGGAAGTAAATTACGCAAGGATTGATTGGAAAACATTATCTCAGGATAGGGATGTATGGAGAGCTTATGTCCGTGAACCTACGGTCGATAGTGCCAGTTAGTTATTACACAACCTCAATTGTGCTTTAATATGAATTTTAAGTGTTGATTGTTACTAATAGAAATCATCAATAACGATATATGTAGTTATTTAATGGTTTATGCAATAGTTGGCAGAGTGTGTAGCATAAATGCAGCCCCAGTAAACAAATAATTTACAATTATTATGTTCAGGCACCATTTCATAATTAATTAAGATAGTTTCCCGCATTAATTAAATGCAGTACCAGCATAGTTTCTAGAATTCATGTTTAAAATTTGAAAATTATTAGTTAGATAACGCAAAAATGTTGTCTATATCCTAAAACAAATTGTTTATATAGAAATACAATAAACATAAAAACGTCCTTCTTCATCTTTTTAAACAACCTGTTTATTTCCAAAATCACTCCTCGGAGGAAGACGTATTGAATGTTTAAAAAAATAAACAATAAAATAAAAAACAATATTATCTTAATTATTATAAAAGTTAATAATTTATTAAAGAAAAAAAATATAAGCAGGTAGACTTGAACCCTTCTCCATGCATCTGTTGATCAGTAATGTAAAGTCTAACTGACTGAGCTAGCGATAAAAAAAAATTATTGAATACATTAAAACAGGGTTATATGTTACAAACCGGAAGAAGGCTTCTTCGGCATCTTTTTACCGAGAAGGTTATAATTCTTATACTTCGAAAACTGCATTCGTTCTGCCATCTATCGACAAATTATACATTTAAAAATGTTCTAAACCTAGATCCTCATAAATGCATGGCTCTGGCATCTACCGATAAACTTTGTAGTTAAAGTGTGTTATTGATTTTTTTTTATTTTCGAAATATGCGCCATCTACAGGAGGTATTATTTATGATGTACCGCCCAGTATTAATGAAAATTTCGTAATACTAATTAATATTCTTAAACTGCATTAATTGTTGTAGAACAGGTATTTACTAGATATTAATTATTAAATTCCATTCCATGCCGCGACAAGCCTAGATGGTCTTTAGCCTACCAGCCGACTGCTGGCCTCACATCCACAGTGTCAATCACAGAGGTAGATGATAAATTGTTATATTTATATCTTAATCATCTAATTATAAAATTGTGCCTAAACATAATATTGTAAATTATTTGTTTACTGGGGCTGCATTTATGCTACACACTCTGCCAACTATTGCATAAACCATTAACTACTTATATCGTTATCAATTATTTCTATTAGTAAACAATCAACACTTTTAAAATTCATATTAAAGCACCGTTGAGGTTGTGTAATAAGATATTAAATATACCAATTTTTATATTTATATTTATATTCAATATCTGCAAAGAATATAAAAAACTGTTCCAGCATCTAGCAGTTTGAGGATATTAATTAGTATTACGAAATTTTCATTAATACTGGGCGGTACATGATACATAATTAATTCCTCCTGCAGATGGCACATACTCTCGACCTTTGAAAAAATCATCATCATCATCATTTTAATAATCAGGGATTAAGCCTGTTGGCTCGTTCCGGTTTCATGAAAGCTAGAATTATTAAAATTGAAAAAATTAATAAATCATTAACTACAAAGATTATTGATAGATGACAGACGTATGTATTTATGAGGATCTAGGTCTTACTAATTAACTGGCACTATCGAACCCCTAGGTTCGATACATACATCCCTATCCTGAGCTAATGCTTTTCAATCATTCCCTGTATAATCTACTTCCGTTAAATCATAGTTAATATTATTCTCCCACCTCATTCTTGGTCTACTAATTGGGCGTTTTCCCTCTGGTTTTCCCACAAGAAGTTTCCATTTATTCATATTTAATATCTAGTAAAGACCGACTCTACAACAATCTATTCAGTTTGAGAATATTAATTAGTATTACGAAATTTTCATTAATACTGGGCGGTGCATGATAAATAATTCCTCCTGCAGATGGTGCATATTTCGACCTTTGAAAAAAAAAAATCAATAATACATTAACTACAAAGTTTAGTGATAGATGGCAGACGTATGCATTTATGAGAATCTAGGTTTTACAAATTTTTAAATTTATAATTTGTCGATAGATGGCAGAGGAATGCAGTTTTCAAAGTATTAGAATTTCAACCTTCTTCCGGTGAAAAAAATGACGAAGAAACCTTCTTCCGGTTTATAACATATGACCTAGTTAATGCAGTTGTTCAATTTTTTTATCGCTAGCTCAGTCAGTTAGACTTTAGATTAGTGATCATGAAATGGATGGCGAAAGGTTCGAGTCTAGCTGCTTCTAAGTTTTATTTTCTTTCGTAGAATGTAATTTAACTTTAATAGTAACTAATATTATGTAATTATTTAAAATTACAGTTTTCATTTTTATTGTATTTGTATATAAACAATTTGTTTTAGGACATAGACGAAATTTTTGCGTTACCTAGCTAATAATTATCAAATTTAATCCACGATTCTAGAAACTATGCTGGTACGTATTTAGTTAATGCGGGAAACTATTAAATTGGTGCCTAAACATTATAATTGTAAATATTAATTTGCTCGGGCTGCATTTATGCTCCACAATTCTGCCAACTATCACAGGAACTATTAACTAACTACTTATATTATTATTGATTATTTCTATCAGTAAATTCCAAACCATATTTAGTGTTAGTGTACGTAAAATTAGTTTATAGTTTATTAAATAATATCTATGTAATTGTTTTGTTAGGTTAGGAAATGGGAAGTTAGTTTATGTCAATTTTTTTTAGCATTTGGGAATTTATTGCCAAAGTTGGTAGTGCCGACTTCAGAGCCTTCTACCGGAAGCTACATTAACCATTACAGCAACTCCTGTAACTCGCGTATGCGCACTGCGATTCTGTAGAACTCTGGAAGAATTCATGTGTGACAGTTTCTACACCTTATCCGACCTGGGTACACGTCAGCCCAGGTCGGATAAAGTGTAGAAACCGTCACACATGAATTCTTCTAAGTTCTACAGAATCGCAGTGCGCATGTGCGATTTGCAGGAGTTGCTGTAATGGTTAATGTAGCTTCTGGTAGATGGCTCTGAAGTCGGCATTACCAACTTTGGGAATAAATTCCCATATTCTAAAAAAAATGGACATAAACTAACTTCCCATTTCCTAACCTAAGAAAACAATTTACATGCATATTATTTATTGCCTAATGCAAAAAAAAAAAAAAGTTGGATGTAATCTAACTTCCCATTTCCTAACCTAACAAAACCATTTATGTGCATATTATTTAATAAACTATCTACAGAATCACAGTGCATATGCACAAGTTTTGTTAGGTTAGAAAATGGGAAGTTAGTTTACGTCAATTTTTTCCAAAGTTGGTAATGCTGACTTCATAGCCATCTACTGGAAGCTACATTAACCATTACAGCAACTCGTGCATGCGCACTGTGATTCTGTAGAACTTAGAAGAATTCATGTGTGACAGTTTCTACAGCTTATCCAAGACGTGTTCTACAACAATCTATGCAGTTTGAGAATATTAATTAGTATTAAGAAATTTTCATTAATACTGGGCGGTACATGATAAATAATTCCTCCTGCAGATGGTGCATTTCTCGCCCTTTGAAAAAATAATATCAATAATCCATTAACTACATAGTTTATCAATAGATTGCAGACGTATGCATTTTGAGGATCTAGGTATTACAAAGTTTTCGCGTCCTGCAGGTAATGCAAATTAATACATAACTAATCAAATATGCCGAATAGATTATCGGAGTAACACAATTTCGTCCTAACTTAAAAAGTGTGTTACAATTCTACCAATAACAGGAGAGAAACATCATCATCCATGCAAGTAATGGGCCACGTGGCCTGTTACGGTCTCAAATAGGAATTTTCCAACCAGCATTTTCTTGGGCATCCCAGCGATCTTTTGCTTTGGGGACAGTAACAAAGCATGGCTTTTGGGATTCTACGAGACTGTATTTGTTAAAGATGGGCTTTCCAGTTGTTCTGGTAGTTTTGTATATGGTGGATATTGGTTCTACATCCACCTCTTCCCTAATTTCCTCACTTCTTTTATGGTCCCACTTTGTATAGCCTGCTGTACGGCGCATAAATCGCATCTCATTTGCTGTTATTCGGCTTTCATCTCTTCTTCATATTGTCCATGCTTCACTACCATATCTTAATACTGGTCTTGCTCGTGTTGCAACCTGCTATTACAAATGAGGCTCTGAGGACCGAGTACTGGTGGTATAACCACACCACCTTAATGTAGAAGAAATGCTGCATTAGTGGGAACCCCACAATAATACCCCTCTGGGCCAGCAACCCATTGGGTGAAAAATTTACGTTTGCTTTCAAGTCTCAAGCTAAGCCTTGGATGAATCAGACAGATCAACAGGAGAGAATATCATACAATAAATAAATACAAAATGGTAGCATTGTTCGCCCTATAGATTCTACCTTACTCCGATGTTATGATTGGTGATGAAGGATCTGTATGGTATATTCGATTGATTGATTGTTTTTATTAATGCCGATTTGTGTCATCTGTAGGGTGAACTATGCATTATGCATGTATAAATTTTGGACACAACTCTCTAAACTGCATTTTTGCAGTTTTCAAATATTCGAAAATTAAAAAATTTTTGCATGATAAATTCTGGACACATCCTATAGATTGTATTTTGGGATTCTCAAGATTTAAAAAAAAATTTGACATTTTGGTGAACACACCAACAAAAAATGCCTTGGATAATGGAGTCAGGAAATTTTTTAGTGTCGATCTAAGCAGATTTATTTTGTATTGGATATCCTAATCAGTGAGCACTCGCTATGTCACAGTTTTGCTGTTCTCAAGATTTTAAAGATTTTACTTTTTTTTTATCAAAACATAACGCCTTTAAAAATCGTGTACGGAAATTTGGAATGTAGGCAGTATTTTTTTGCAAGTAGAAAACCCTGACACACCATGTAGACTGCATTTTTCTGGTCTTGAAGATTTAAAAAAAATAACATTTTTGGGAAATGTAGTTTGGAAATTTTGGATATTAGCCCAATTTGGGAATCTATGCTAGGAGTCCACCTACATTAGTCACTGTTCAAACAGAATGGCTAAATATATTGACTTAGGCTTTCACGGCCGGAGTTACTATGATGATCTTGTAGAAGATTTCCGGGCTTTTGGCCGTGGTCTTGAGGCTTGTAGTTCCCTGACGTTTTGCCAGAGACTGTCCAGCATCCTCAAGGGTTGTTGACAACTCAAGACCACGGCCAACAGCCCAGAAATCTTCTACAAGATCATCAGAGAATGGCTAAACTTTCCTTATGGTGTGCCAATTATCCAATAAACTGTAAAATAATTTGGTGAACATTATCATGCCCAAATTTTTCAACTAATGAAATATGACGAGTATAGGAATACTCCTGGCAAAGAATAACCAATTTTTCTATTAGCTATCCGGGACATACCCTGTAGAATACATCTCTGCAATATTAAAATATTTTAAATTTTTTTATGTTCTTCGAAAAGGGGCAGGGAAATTTGGGATGTACAACTTTTCTGTATTAGATATTCCAGACATACTGTATATATTGCAAATTTTGGTTTTACAAGATTTCTAAAATTTTGCCTTCTTGGCCAACACCTATAGGTGAGGAAATTTAGAATGCAAGACAGGTATTTTTGTACAGAATATATACACAAGTGCAGATTGTAATTTTGCAGTTTTCATTTTTTTTTTGTGATCAGTAGTTGGTTTCTGGTATGAATGACGATACTTCTCCAAAATATCTCTAGATGAAAAAATAAAATAATATAACAGCATTTTTTTGGTTTGTATTTTTATCTTATTGTTGGTCTGATTTTATTTGTTGTACAGAATTAATATTGTATTTATGTGTTCTCTGTATCCTAAGACAAATTCCATTTGGAGTCAATTGTAGTGTAAAGGATATGAAATAGTTGTTCACACTGTAGTCCGACACATTAAAATAAAATGGCAAAATAAATTAAATTTCAACTTTACTAGGGATATTTTTATTTATTTCCTTTCAGTTTCCTGTGCAAAATCTTTCCTGAAGCATTTTTTTGGCATGGAGTCAATAAATTCAATTTCACCTCTCAATTGTTTTCGCGATGAAATTTTCTATGACACAAAGTTTTGAACATCATCAGGAGACACTTTGGAAAGTGTAAGGATTATAAAAGCTATACGAATATTTCCTGATCTCTCATCTGGGACCCCTATCCAATACATCAGGGTGGTTCCTAAGTAGTTCTTCCAGTTCAACAGGAGCAACCTGCATCAACATAATAAGTCACTGATTATGTGAACTTTATTATAAATTTGTTTTAATTATACAAGTAATAGCCCAATATTATTAATAATAATAGTCTAATAATATAAATATTAGTAATAATAATATTAATAACAATACCAATAACAGTAATAATAAAATAATAATACCAATAATTTTTTTTTTCATTAAGGATTTTCTCTACATAACAGCAGTTATCCTTCAGCCAAAATGTATTTTGCTCTGCCACAGATTTCTATCCTCAGCATCTTCTTCTTTGAGGTCTCTGCTGATCATGTTTCTTCTCACTTCATCCATCCACTGTTCTCTGGTTTTCCCCCTCCTCCTTCTCCTGCCTTCAGTTTTCCAATCCAGCATCATTCTTGGGATTCTATTATTCTCCACCCTCTTCAGATATCTATACCATTTCAATCTTCATTCTTCTATTACTTCTATAATATTATGTTTATCATTCATCATTTCTCTAATTTTCTGGCACCAAATTTTCTCCTTTCTTGATTTTCTTGCTGCCCTTCACCAAAAATCCATCTCTGTTGTCAATAATTTTATTGCTTCTCATCTACCTGAAGTCCAGGTCTCTGCACCATACAACATAACACTTTATACTTCTTCTTCTTCCTTTCATGTGATAGACCTAGTGGTCTGTTACGGTCTCAATCCAACGTTTGAAGGGTCTGCCCAAAAATCTCTTGCCTGGTGGTTGGTAATTAAGATTTGACATTTGTACATATTACATGATTGATTCTGTTTGTAATTCTTTGAGAATCTCACTTTGTATTAATGATTTAAATATCAATATGTTGGTTTTATTTATAATATTTTTACTGCATATCACTGAGTTTAACATTCCAATTGATTTTCTTCCTTCACTAATTATTTTTTCAATTTCACAATAAATTTTTCCATCTGATTCTAAAATTGATTATAAATATTTGAATTTTCAACTTTCTTAATTTCCACATTGTATTATCAATAATGATATCAATACCGATATTAACAGTAATAATATTAATAATAATAATAATATTTTTATTTCAAATTTATCCACAATTCGTGGTTTTCCGTCACCTCAAGAAATTCACCTTCTCCTCGTCTGTAAGTCCCAGTTCACTCATACTTCTTCTCACTTTAAAGTAAAGTAAAGTGATCCCACAACAGACCCGGAGGCCCTTGGGGTAGTAGGAGGTTAAGGCTCCCACTTTTTCTAGACAATCGGCACTTTTTATGTCAGCCGGTTGTCAGCCCTGCGTGACGGCCGCCTTTACCCCAGAACAAGCGTCTGGTACTCATTTCCGTTAGAGGCTGAGTCGACCCCAGGGCCATAGTGCCGCCAGAGGGTTTGGGTCAGTTTAAAATCCTGACCCCAATGGGACTTGAACCCTCGACCCTCCGGCTTGTAGCTCAGTGCCTTAACCACTACGCTACGACGTGCCCCCTCTTCTCACTTTAATATAACAATATATCCACGCCTGTGGGCCGACAGTTGTAATTATGTTATCGATTGGCTACAGAAGAGGACCATCAGCGTGTGTTTTGTCTTAATGTTGTGTTGTCTCGGTGGAGGCCTTGACATTTAGCTGATCACTCCATGTTTTTTTGTGGTCAAAAAAGTGTATATGTGATCCTTCTCCTGGCAGCTCGTGTTACCTACCAATATTTCCTGAAGATGTCCATCAATTTAGTTTTAATAATCTTATGGAATTCTGAATGTGTTTAAAATCGGTCCTGGTATTGAAGTAACAACCCAACACTTGATCTATCCCTGGAAGTTCCAATTTAAAAACCTATTTTATTTTTATAAATTGAACATGAGTTCAACTTTGGAAACTTATCCTATTACGCATTACAGGGACCCTTGTTGTCCCGACTTCTCTAAAAAAAAAGGCTTTCTTTAATTGAGGAGAAAATATTACTAATAATTGAGAACAAAGATCTTAGGAGACTTTGCAGACCAAAGACAGATGAGTATAAAACACTCACCTACATGATGTTTAGATATACGAGTAATAAGAACTGTTAAGTCTCGTGGACTGTGATGGACAGAACATGTGGCATTGGGAGAATAGCAGTTATATATATTTTTATCTTTTAACTTTTCTGAGAGAAGTTGCAAGTTCAACTGTCCCTTAATGCATAATAGCACGCGTTTCCAGAGCTAAGACTATGTTTAATAACTTCCTGCACCTCAACCCTGTATGTAACTATTGTTCCTATTATTTGTATTCTGATAGTTTCTGTCATTTGTTGTTAATTATCCATTACCATTTAATAATGCATTTCTAGGTGTGAATTACATGATATTTATGGAAAACCAGATGTAATAAGAACAGTTAAGTTTTTTTAATTAGGTTGGGCAGGACGTGTGACCCGAATGAGGAATGAAAGAGGGGCATGAAAACTTGTTAGATTAACTGCAAATTCTTGATATGACAGGCCTAGAAGGCCCTTGACTACCAGCAATTGCTGACCTCACATCCACATGTGATAATTACAGAGGTGGATGATCATCTAACCAGTATAGGATGACATGTGGTTAGCATGTCGGGTCCTCTAGTATTCTTATATATATGACTAATTAGTATATAAAATATGTGATATCAATTACTAGGACATTCTATGAGTAATGGCAACACTGCTATAGCATGACAAAAATTTTATTTAGGTTATTTTTAACGTTAAGAACTTAATTTATAGTCTCCTGCCAAATCAACTATACATTGCCAAGACCTTGGAATATGGACAGAACTTTCTGTCTGCAGCACCACTTCTGGATATCTGTTTCATCTGATCAATCTAGGCTTTCTGAAAATAAACTCTTGATTGAAATTGAATGCCTCATACAGATTCTTTGACCTTTGATAATAAGTTATAGTCCCAAAGGTTCATGTCTGGTGAATTTGGTGGATGTTCAAATACTTCCCAATTCCACCTTCTAAACAAATTCTACTGAACATCTTTTTAGGGCGGTATTACTTATTAAGTGTGAGAAACAGTGCATGTATTCACAAAATATTACTATTTCAAGACTTTTAATATTAGAAATTTATACAACAAAGACTGCTCGACATCATACCACAAGATTACAATGTTGCCATTATCGAATGCCCTTGTATAATAAGGTAAAAACTGTATGTAGTAATTATGTATATAAATGCTTATTGCTCGGGATAAATTGAAGCTTAAGTTTATTTTTGTTCCTACAGGTAGTATAGAGCTTCTTCATCGTTCGATTCCACATTCTGTACACTGATTACTTCTTGCCTCATTCACTACAGAATATTCTTGCTTCTGTTGACTTTGCAATGTTTGTTATGTCTTTAGATAGTCTTAATATTTCTGAGTAGTTTATAAAGTCATTTGCATTATATATTTGATTGCTATCTTGCCTGTCAGATGAAATTAAACTGTAAAATGTCTTCAAATTGTCCCTGGTTGCAGATAGCAAGCAGAGTGAGAATGGCTCTCGAATTCCAACTTGAATAGCTGATATTTCAAATTTTCTGAAATGTAATCAATGAAAAATGTCCTTCCTCTTCAAAAATATAAATGTATATGTTAGATGCTATAGAAATTTAATATCTCTCCAGCCTGATTCATCTAGTATTTCTACATTTCTGTTTTCAAACTTTTCTTTCATTTCCTAATACTTATTCTCCAGTTGAGACACAATATTGGATAATTCAATGTTTGGAGAATTTGTTTTTTCACCAAGTTCTTTATCCATCACCAAAGGAGTATCATGTGCTACAGCTGATAAATTGTTGTATACTCCTGTCTGAAAACATTTTTTTGCACTTTGATAACTCTTTTTTATTTTACCAGTGTTAATGCTGGTTGCATCAGCAGCAATCATTTTAACTACATTCCACAAATTCTATTTATCAAGAATTCCAGGAATAGTTTGGGCCTTGCCATTTTTAAAGTCAGTGCAATAAATTTTATTTCAGTTCTTTCGTTTCTAAGTACCACTATCTGATATTCATTTTTCTGGAATTGTTTGCCATCAAAATTAGAAAGATCATTGTACAGCTGGCAAATTGAAAGTGGCCACTAACTAACTCACTAGCACTATCAAACCCATAGACTCATGGCAACACGTACATAAGCTCTCCCTACATCCCTATCCTGAGCTAATGTTTTCCAATCATCCCCTGTATAATCCATTTCCTTCAAATCATGGATAATGTTATTCTCCCACCTCATTCTTGGTCTACCAACTGCATTTTCTCTATAGTTTTCCTACCAGAAGCTCCCATGCACCTCTTTCATCCCCCGTATGTGCCACATGTCCTGCCCATCTCAGCCTATGAGACTTAACTGTTCTTACTATATCTGGCTTCCTAAACATATGTAGTTCACTATTATGTAGTTTTCTCCATTCACATGTTTGTTCCACTGCGCTACAAGCCGGAAGGTCGAGGGTTCGAGTCCCGGTGGGGTCAGGATTTTTAAAACTGACCCAAACCTTCTGGCGGCACTATGGCCCTGGGGTCGACTCAGCCTCTAACTGAAATGAGTACCAGACGCTTGTTCTGGGGTAAAGGCGGCCGTCACGCAGGGCTGACAACCCGGCTGACATCAAGTGCCGATTGTCAAGAAAAAGTGGGAGCCTTAACCTCCTACTGCCCCAAAGGCCTCCTGAGGCCTGTAGTGGGATCACTTTACCTTACATGTTTGTTCATCTTTCTTTGGCCAAAAATCTTCCTAAGAACTTTATTCTCAAATATATGCAATCTTCTCTCCTCCCTTAAAGTAAGCGTCCATGTTTCACATTCATATAATATAACTGGGAGAATAACTGTGTTTTATATTTTTAGTTTAATGTTTTTTGAAAGGAGTTCAAGTGTTTTCGCTACTATTCGGAGAAGATAATGCTACACATCATTGGACCCCATATCTGATATCTACAGTTATAATGGAAGGGTTCTGCATGTTGTTGTAGTTTAATGGTAACATTGTGGACTAATATTTATGAGGTTATGCATTCAGACACAATCTAGTGTTTTTTTTTTTAAAGAGAGCTGAAATATAATTTTTTCTACCTATCTTCAGGGTTTTACAGCTGCTGCCAAAATATACTTTTTTCTTAATATTTTAATAGGAAGTAACACTATGAAGTTTATTTTAATAAATTTTAGAATCAGTATAAACATCTCACTTCATAACTAGTTTTACTAACTATGAGGCGAGTTGTTTATACTGACTCAGAAATTTATTATATAATGTTTCTTGTCTCCTTTATGGTTCTTAATAATCAGCACCAAGTTCATGAAAATATTATGACAATATCTTTATTTATGTTTACATTAAGACTGTGAATAGAAAGAAAGAGAGAGAAATTTATTGTTGTCCAAAACTGGTATAAACAAAGAAACTCTGCCTTAGAAAATTAAAATGTCATTCATTTCATCGAATAGCATTATTCTCTACATAGGTCTTGATATAATGGGAAAGCATTCACAATGATTAAAATACACATTTTAGAATTATATTTGGTAATGTAGATTAATTTTAGAGCTTTCCTAATGAATTATATATTATATACAGACATTCATTTCATGTAGGTATTCTAATATGAGGTGGGTGATAAAAATTTTACCTCATGAAATGAATGTCTGTTTATAATATATAATTATATATATTATTCTAATATGAGGTGGGTGATACAAAGTTTTACCTACATGAAATGAATGTCTGTATATAATATATAATTCATTAGGAAAGCTCTAAAATTAATCTATATTACTAAATATAATTCTAAAATAGGTATAATAAATATGTATGATACAAAAAATTACCTAAATGAATATACCTAATAGTGTGAATTCCTAAATCAAATATTCATTTCATGGTTTATTTAAAATACAGTTTATAATCTCGACCTCAGAGCCATAATTTGTTTTCTAAAGACTTGCATTGAGAGCAATTGTATCCATAAAATAATTCCTTAATCATTGATTTGGTTATGTTATGAGTTAAAAAAATACTACTGCTACTATAGCAATCAACATTAATGTTCTATTGTCATAAAACATTTTGTACTATTATTAAATAATTATAATTTAAATTAATGTTGAGTTGTAAAGCTTCTGGATCTCTGGCTATACACACTAGCATGATAACCGTTGCACCATTGGGACTCCGATACGAATGTCAACAATTTTTCCTCTTATACAATTCTCTATCGCCCGATGGCCGGTAGCCAGCGGTACCATCAACGTCTTCTGACAACTTTTATTCAGAAATATTTTATAACATCAAAGCTTTACCGCTTAAAAGTAATGTATAAATTCTCAATTAAAATATATGTACAAAGTGACGGGGGGCATTACACTATCAAAAGGTCGTACTGCGAACTGTCATAATACTTGACCGGAGGAGAGAATGCGACCTTCTTTTAATCTCCGGAGGAATCGCCAGAAGCCAAACTTAAGATCGAGGGCGGAGAATCATTGAGATTCCATCGATATGTTTTGTGTGTCGTCAATCCATTGAAGTGGGAATCAGTCTTTCTTGGTGACGTCTTTCAGCCTCCTATAGTTGGCACAGAAGCGCATCTCTGTTCTATTCTTTATTATCACCAAAGGCTGTCAGATTCTTCGGTGATGCCTCGAGCCCTAATTTCTTTCAGTTGCTTATCTCTGCCTGCTTTGCCAGTAGGGCTCGTTGGAATGGGTGTCGAATTGGGCGGTGCCGATGCGATGCCTCACTCTGCCGTTTCTGTCATGGTCGTCTTCGGAAAGGCTGAAGATGTTCTGGAACTCGACCACCAGGTTGGATCATCGATCACCTATGACTCATCGAAATTATTGGCAGCCCTCTGCAGTAAATCGTGTAATGGCACATGCTCTTCCGGTTTGTCTTATCCATGGACATCACGATGGTACCAGGACTGTCCACTAGGTACCACATTATCTCGGCTTGTCACGTTCAGGATTAATCTGGAACAACTTCACGGGCTGGTAGCAAGGCTCTCTGATCACAAACAGTACATCCTAGGGATTTATTCCAGCGTGCACCGTCATGCCTCATCGGAGCCGTCCTACCACCCGCGCCGTCACCTATTGTCCTCCGACGAGTTTAGCGCTCAAAGGAATGTTGTGTGGGGATGGATACTGGATGACAACCAGTCAGGAAGGAAGTACAATCATATTGAAAACATTCGCCCTATTTATGAAAGACACAGTCACAGTAAACCGCAAACTGAAAACTGCATATTTGTGAATGAATAATACTTCCCTTCGACTCGGCTGTAGGAACAAAAGAAAATACCTGCAAAAGTAGTATACCGAATGGCAAGAATACCCTACCTCCCAGCGCTAAACTCGTCGGAGGAGGATAGTACATCTCACACCCAGCTGAAATTATCTCCTCCTTCAAGATGAACCTACAGGCGGTCAGACTCTTCCGCTTCACTGAGTAGCACCTTACTTTTCCCAAAGTGGAGAACCATTGTCGAATGTTCACGGTAGCATCACGCATCCAAAGGGCGTCCAGGCCCAGAATGATCTCGGAAACTCCGACGAATCCTTCTTCTACTCCGGGTCGCACCGATGGGATGGTCAGCCTCGCTTCTGTATCGACATCGTGCTTGGGAGGCAGTCCATGGATCCATCATTGGCATTAAGTACCTTGTTCCAGTTGTTCACAACATTCGCTAAAGTAAGAGGATGGTGTCAAATACGATGGCGCCTGTGGCCCCTTCTTTGCACCTACCCATTTTAGTTTTCCTGTTCCCTAGGGGCCAACGGTCGCAGTCCCGCTTCAGATGTCCAATCTACCTGCAGTTCCAGCAGGCCAGAGTTCGGTATTTGCGACACTCGATTGGTAGTGAGCGTCACCAACGTCTGATTTTCTTGGCCGCCTCTAGTCGCACTCAGGACACTGTTGATGCTGCTTTGTTCTACCACCAACAGTTGTTGTTTCACATCCCGGTCCCTTATCCCGCATACAAAAGTTGATGCCTCTCTCCGTCGAAGAAAGATGCTGGGAGTCCAATTAGTGCTTTGCACGACATCTGTTCTATTTCCATGGTGTATTCTTGTAGGGTTTCTCCGGCGCGCTGGAGTTCAGTCCTATAAGCGGCATTGAGATTATGATGGCCATAATGATTTTCCAGACCCTTATGATGTCCTCTGTCCCACCCTCTGATGGAGTGCTGCGTACAATCGTGGCGGCTGGTTCAGAGAAGCAATCAGCTGTGACGTCTTTTCTTCCGATCTCCACTTAGCTTCAGAATGTTTTAAATAAGACCATGGAAAATTTAAAGAAGGAGCAGAAAAGGAAGGCCAAGAATAACATTCAAAATTAAACGAGAAAAATTTGGTGTTACAGATGAAGACACAGAGGACAGAGAACGATGGAGAACTTTAATTAAGGGAAAATTGTGAATGTTTGTTGCAAACTGATAGTCTATAAGTCCGTAGTCATTTGTGTATTTGTTTAAATTCATGTTATAATTATTGAGATTCGTTGAAGAACCCTCTCAATGATGAGGAAAATTCTCAAAATCAATTAATTATTAGGCTTATAGCGCCTATATGGACCAACATGTGAAGATGAGGATATGGAGAATTAGAAATAAATAGTGTTTTAAAAGGAGACGATTTAGTAAGAAGTCAAGTCATTAAGACTGGATAATTTTAAAAAATGGAAAAGGAACTAATGCTAAGATATCTCTTGTATGGAGTAATAATAGAAACTGGAAGAGGATTCAGATCAAAGAAAATATGACTGACAGCAATATGTACAAGAATATTTAAAGCAGATGAAGATACGAAATTCGCTGTGGTCTCGGGATAGCGTTTCTTTCTCGTACACAACGAGCCCGGATTCGATCCACGGTCATGATGTTTCCTGGATGATCTTTCTTCGGGTTTTTTCCTCACTTGTAAAGACAAAACTTTAAGGCACGAACACCATCTGACAATCATAATCATCACCATATTCGCTCGCCATCTTTATAGTATGTGTAAGCGAATGGTGTGTTTCGTCTTGAATATTCGCGTTATCTCGGAGGAGGTCTGGATTAAGCTGATCATCCATTCGGGGAGGCCCTCCAGGTTCTTGTGTGGTCAAGACATGTGTGTGTGATAAGAGACCAAAGTTTAAAATCCCTCTCCCCTAGGTCTAACCACTGTAAGATCCTTGTGGTGTCGGGCACAATGAAGTACCTGTAAGGTGAGAGGTTAAACAACGATGGAAAAGAACAGTAGAATTGGCATATATGGGATAAGTAAAGGTATATCCATCCTAGTAATTCTGCCCGAGGGCAGGTCTTTCACTACAAATATAGCATTTTCATACTATGCTTTGCAGCTTTACTAGGGAATTATAGGTGTGGTAGCTTCCCGTTCCTTTCCATACCGGTGAAGGATGATGATGATTTTCGGGGACCGTTGGGTCCTAAGCTTCCTGATATTTGTCTTACCGGCGAGGAAAAACCCCGAAAAAACCTCACCCAGGAGCCTGTCCCGACCGGGAATCGAACCCGGGCCCGCTGCGTGACAAGGCAGCACGTTATCTCGAGACCACGACGGTGGACGTAAATACTCGTATAACGAAGTTAATTGTGAAAGAAATAAAGGTCTCCATGGGAGGAACATTTTACAACCAATCACTTATTCTTAAATCCCCATGAAAGAGAATTCATTGTAATCTTGTATTTGTCCTTTTTGTCTAGCTATATTTATGCTTAAGTCATATTTAAGTTAAGTTTTAATATTGCTTAATCTTTAAGCTGCTTGTAGATAATTTATTTACTGCTTCAGTAACAGTTAATTTTCTCTTTGGATAGCTGTGAATAGTTATAAGCTTATAACTGTTATAAGTTCGACATACATACATCGTTCCTTCGTAATTCTCAAATATCTGTAGTAAGTACTGATTATAAACTGTCTTTTCTGAAAGTATTAATTTCGAAAAAGAACGTTGGTTTTGGGAAAGTATTTTCACTTCACTCAACAAAATGTATATACATAACTACAACACATTTAAATATTTTTACATAGCCTATTTGCACTTATACTGACAAGTGGTGAACGATTATAATTATTGATAATGATGATTATTTTAATGTAGGCCTAAGTATAATTTGTTTAGGCAGGTGCTTTCACACTAACGGTAGAGGTTAATTAGCTTCATTAAGTTGTTTACATTTACATAGTTTAGTTACAAACTTAAAAAAAAAACTAATGAAAACAATTCATCCTAAACTTGAACTATTATTATTTCCTGTTCCCACAAAATCTTTAAACTTTCATTGTTCAAAAATATTCCACAATTCAAGCTGTCCAAATTTCAAATTTATCAATCTTGAAAATATAAATGTAGCATTTAGCCATCAGAAAATGTTGAATCAGTCGTTACTGTTATTGATGTTAGCACAGTAATACATCTAAAATAAAAGAAGCGATAACTAGCAGAAAAATCGTAAGAATTCATTGCATATGTATTGGGAAAAAATCGGTGCGGGGCAATTAGTGCAAAAAAAAATCAAAAGATGAAACTTTTTTCAGCTATGCAGAAAATTTAATTTCGAAAAACAAAAGTAGTCTGTTATAGCGCTCAGAAAGATGAAAAAAAGAATCCTGAACAGATAAAATCGGTTCACAAATCTTGGCCAAAAATAAATTAATTAAAACAATGGTAATATTCACTATTGTATTATAAGGCCCGTAACAATTGTAGAGTTTTTTCGGAACTTAAATTGCTCCCTTTTATGACGCCTATCTATAATGAAAATTTGGTGTAAAAATATCTGTAACTTTCTGCACAATTGGCTAAAATATAGAAACAGGGGTCTCAATAATATGCCATCCACATGACCAATAATGGTCCCGCAGCAAATATTCAAAATTATTTTGGTCCTCAAGAGTTGGCCTGCAACAGCCCTGTAATTAAATGGCTGTTAAATTCAATAAATCCCTTTAAAAATGTATCTTAATGTCGTGCTATTTCGGTCTGACTCGCCACCGGAAGGGATAGGTTGCTATGGTGGGGGAGCTCTCTCGAATTTCCGGCTGTCTGAGCGCTGAAAAGTAATTTAGCGTATTATCTCACAATGTCGATCCTTCGCCTCCGGTGGCACAATCAGGCTTAAATTGCCCGATTTTTAGGAGTTTTTTTTAGGTGTTCAGTTGTTCTTTATGTGCTTTTTGATTACGTAGGAATTGTAGATCAATCGTTCAAGAAACAAAAGTACTTTAAACATTTGCTGTGAGACTATTATTAGCCACACGAATGTCTTATTACTGAGAAACATGTTTCTTTAGTACATTGTGCGGAGAATTACAGATATTTTTATTCAATATTTTCATGAAAGATAGGCGTCATAAAACGTTGAAATTTAAGCCCGGAAAAAAAGTTTTACAACGGTGACGATCCTAATAATGCATTGGTGAAAATTACACTTTTCGTCTTTTTTATTTTTTTGACAAAAGTAGGGGACTAATTTTATCTATTTGGAATTTTTTTATATATTTTTGAGTGCGTGCTATTTTTTTCAAATTAATTTTTATCCATTGCAGAAATGTATAAAACTATGTTTTGGCACTTTCATGAAAGTTTTGCACTTAATTGCCCCGCACTAACATTTTTTTTTTTAAAAATGTGCATTAAATTTCTACTATATTTCTGCTAATTATCGTGCTGAAAAAGTGTCAGGGAACTTTTTTTTAATACCGTAATTACCCTGGCTTATATAAGATACCATTATCGATTCATTAGTTGACCTACGTATTCCTTTTCTGACTTCGGAGAAAAGATATGAAAACATTGAGTCATTTAGCTAATCTTACACTATAACGATAAATAGCGGTATGACCACTAGTCAATTTTATTTGTCCTCGCTAGTAAACAATGGTTTGACAGCTTATTACGTTTATGCTTTAAGTGCTTTGGCCATATCGCACATACAGTCGAATTGCTTCTCTGAAAAATGGAATTATTTTATAAACTTAAAATTCATCCACCTCGACAATGTCTAAATTCGTGACTTTTGAACAGATTGGTAGACCTTAATTAAATATAAAATTATTATTTATTTTGACATTATCCCCGGTCGGGACAAGTTTCCATGGTGAGGTTTTTTTCGCGACTTTTCCTCGCATGTAAGACAAATGTCAGTAAATTTGAATGGCCAAATGGTCCCCGAACACCATCTGGCCGTCATTATCAACATTATCATATTCCTTTTATTAGATTGAGCTTAGTTTGTGGCCTCTCCTAGCGCATAATTACCATTATCACTTTTCATATCATCGAGGCAGCGTAACCCCACATTAATTACATCATCACCTTTCATTTCATCTAGGCAGCGTAACTTTCAATCGCCCCAACCTCAGAAGTGGGTTACAAGTACGGCATGCCAGGAGAGAATACTAAAAATGCATTGATTAAAAAAATGACATAAATTGTGAAACGAAAATAAATTAAGCCAACATTAACCTGTTTAATGACTGAAGAAATCATGATAAACAGTCGACCCGTGGATTCAAATTCGAGCTTTTCCGAATATATACACATATACATTTGTTAATTTATTTTATTTATTTATTTATTTATTTATTTATTAAAGAGTAATGTGTCAGATGTATAGCATGTCCTTTGGACCGTAAAAGAAATGGGTTCTGACATTTTACAAAAAAAAAAAACATAAATTAATCAAACAATTTTCACCTCAAGTAGATACTATAAACTGTCATACAAGTAGGACAAGTAGGACAGTTTGGTGGCGGTCGACATTTCGAACAGCTGTTTTAAACTAAAAAGCAGTGCATAAAAATGAAGAGTACAGAGTGTACTATATGGTATAATATTTATCAAATAAGTATGCGTTTTGTGCATGATTTGTTTCATTACTCGTGTCCCTTAAAAATAAACTCATGAATGACAATTCAAAGCAATGGATCCAATATAAATTTTATAAACTAGTGCACTATACTAACTGAATATACATAATTTGTATTGTTTGTATTTCTAAAATTTTAAACATATTATTTATTAGACATATCAGAAATATCATAGGAAAGTTTCAGATCTTACAATCATATCACTGCAGATAAATTAATGCTGGTGTCACAAAACTAAACATTCAGATGCCTTATTTGCTTATTATAAGTAGGGTTGTTCACCATATTATTCAAGAAAATAAACATTAGCTTTGGATTATAACAGTCTTAGCGAGTTTCGAGGTGACTTACTCATTCTTTTCATGTACACTCTTATTATAAATGCAAATACATACAGTACAAGACTAACTTTATTTTCTAATCAATTGATTTGGTGTTTACTTGATGAATATCCATGATGTAATTACTAAATAAAACTATCAAAGTTGATTTTCATAAATATCTATTTTATTCAGACGTATATATGATACGAAAAGAAAAATGAATGCTTGAGTCGGGACTTGAACCCGGGTCTCTAAACTCTATACGTTTAGCGCTCTAACGATCTGAGTTACTCAAGTATTTCAACACAAACATACATTTTTCTTATATGTGTAGTATTCTCAATTCACACGAGAGGTAGCGGAAAATCGTTCCGACTGACATCTTGTGGCCAACACACTGTTAAGCAAATTATTAAAGAGAATATTTACTTTATAGCAGTAACGCTTGTATATTTAGATATTATAACTATATAGTTTAAATAAATAAATAAATAAATATATATATATAGTTATAACATCTAAATAAATAAATAAATAAATATATATATATATATATATATATATATATATTGTGACATTCGTCTGAAGAAGATACAGCGTATTGAAACAGCTGTTACGAATGTTAAATAAAATATTTATGAAAATCGTGCAAAACTTTGATGGTTTTATTTAGTAAAAAGTTTATTTTCCACAATTAACTGTCATGGAAAATTAAATTAGGACTTCCAGAACATGATTAATCCAGTATTAACTTTTCGCAGAAAAGGTTACTTAACTCGTTCCTCGAGATATTTAAATGTTAACATTTCTCTACTGCTTATTTCTGCGATATTTTCTATCGAATTCTACGTAACTTAATATATTTTGAACTATAGGATCTATCTGTTATGAATTTAATACGATTTTAAAGTTATATTTATCGCTCCTCTGGCGACAAATCGCTTTGGTTGCGGAAAAAACATATTGTGGAATATTCTTAATAAAAACATATTTATCGCTATTTTCTGTTATTTGTTTTGGGACCTTTTTCACTTTCCAGAACACTGGTATAGGACCTATTTCCCTAGTTTTATTTTGATATATGGCGCAAGGATTTTGATTACGAAATGAATGGACAACGCAGGGATGACACTCGTTCTTCGCTCAATCGTATCTTAGACTGCTCTTAGAGTCCACTTAGCCTCCTATAAATGAGTACAGTAGCTGGAATTTTCGACCAGAGCTCAGGGCTAGCCAATCTATCTCCTATTTGTGGCTGATTAATAATCATATACCCTTGCGTACATACTCCCATGGGGTAGTTTGTGTTTTTATTTAATGGCACATTTTAATATTTCTCTTTGCAAGAAATCCAGCCAGACTATCTCACACCTGTGATTTGAGTGTCCCGCATTTGATTCCAAAAGACAAATTTATTTAAAAATTAGTTTATTGCCAAAATAGTTTTCAACGACCTTTGTCAAATATTTTATGTAAGAAGTGCTGCTATAGGAAGCTGTGTGACTTTATCTATCATGTTTTTAAAAGACTTTGAGTTAGTTTTGGGTTGTTAATTAATTGATTATTTTTTTCATGTTACATTACATTATTATTGATATGTAACGCTATAAATTAAGCATAATCTAAATTAATATAAATAATTAATTGTATTTTAACTAAAATCCTAACATACCGGATGGTGAAATAGGGTTAACATTATTGGAGATTCATTAAAAATATATAATAGTATTTCAATTCATGGCGTCGCAATTCAACGTTGGACGTGAAAGGGTTGGGATTTTTTTCTCAGAGGCCCCTTATTTCAGGCTTGAGGTTCTTTTGAAACTCCATGGCGCGACAGGCCTAGAATATGTCTGGCCTACCAGCCGGCTGCTAACCTCACATCCATCTGTGTTAATCACAGAGGTGTACAATCATACTGTCAGTATATGGATCAATCTGTCGGGTTCCCTAGTCGTTATAGCTGATTTTCTCAACCTGGAGTCTCTACTTATTTTACTTACTTACTTACTCACTGGCACTATCGAACCCGTAGGTTCATGGCCGCACGGACATAAGCTCTCCATACATCCCTATCCTGAGCTAATGATTTCCAATCATTCCCTGTATAATCTACTTCCCTCAAATCATAGTTAATGTTGTTCTCCCACCTCATTTTTGGTCTACCAACTGGGCGTTTTCCTTCTGGCTTTCCTACAAGAAGTTTCCATGCACGTCTTTCATTCCCCATACGCGCAACATGTCCTGCCCATCGCAGTCTACGGGACTTAACTGTTCTTATTATATCTGGCTTCCTATAAAGACCATGTAGTTCATTGTTATGTAGTCTTCTCCATTCACCTGTCTGTTCATCTCTCTTTGGTCCAAAAATTTTCCTAAGAACTTTATTCTCAAATACTCGTAATCTCCTTTCCTCCCTTAAAGTAAGAGTCCATGTTTAGCTATCCAAATTCCTCACTATGCTGGGTGGACACCAGTCCCATACTCTCTGAAATTCGGTAACACAATTTCTTCCCCATAAGGTCTCGAACCGGCGCAGCTCTGTACCATGGCATCATACCTTAAACCATTCGACTATGGTGCGAGACTTGAGGTTATTTTATTTGCCGTAAATATACGGAATGTGATCTGTGGTTTTACTTCCGAAAAAAAAATACTCAGAATTTATATGCCCTCAAATCGACTCCGATCGAGTTTGATCCTATGAATCTCGAACTGTACTAGTCTAACAGGACCGATATTCTATCCTGTTGACGGAGTGTCTTTAAATGAATTATTATTTATAATTTATCAAACTTTTATGGAAATCTATCTCATTTCCTTGTAGATGTGTCATTATTTAATTGTTCTGACGATCATGCTAAGTACATAACTAAATACTGTATATTACAAATGACAAACTCTTATTGGCTTATGGTACCTATCGTTTTGCTGTTTCAATGCCACATTTACTAAGAGTCTCCTTTAATCCCTATCCTCAGCAACTGAATCCGTTCATATAAACGATATACAGTTCCTTTAAGATCCATCCTAATATTATCCTCCCACCTACGATTAGGATTCTTAGTGATATTTTCCCCCAAGGGGTTATCAAATTTTGAAAGCATATTCTACACCATACCCATTCGAGAGCTACATGACCCCCATCTCAAATTTTAAGGCATATGAATCATACAGTACAATATTATAATTCTTCCTTTTAAACATTCCTCAATTCTCATCACTTATGGGACCGAATATATACTTTAGGGCCCTATTTTCGGATACTTTTAGCATGTTTTCTTCTCTGACTGTAATTGGCCTCGTTTCATAACCATTGGAGAGATTATCCTTTCATAATGCAACGTACATTTTCATCTTTAGATTCTTACGCAGAAGATGTTAATACAGGATATCTTGAACTGAATAGTAACATAAATATCTCAAGTGAGTCTCTTGAAATATTAGACATTTTGTTAAAATTTGATCTATAACACTATTATACGATTATATGAAAATACTTGTATACAATACTTGTATACAGATTGCTTTTACGCCCCAATTTCATAATTTAAGATTTCATTATTCAGATAAAATACACAACACAGAAATTAGGGACAAATGTAATATTCAAGACATAACCAAATTTATTAACCTAAAGATAGAAGAAAATATTGGAAGGGTCATATAGAAAGAATGGAAGACTACCGACTTGCAAAAAGAGCTAAAGAAGATAGACCAATGGACGGGAGAAGAACAAGAGGACGACCAGCCAAGAGATTGATAGATAGTGAATGCACATCCAATACGTCTTCCTCCGAGGAGTGATTTTGGAAATAAACAGGATGAAAATCGTACAAATTATGATTAAGAAGAAGAAGATTATACAAATATCAATAAAACAACATAATAGTAAATGTAGTCAGTGCTAACTAACAAACTAACTCTGTAGCAAATGGAAACCGTGGTTTAATGGAAAGGTTTTTCACCGATCCCTAACCTCACCCAACTTAATCCAGTTCACTATGATCCTCCCGCATAGTATACTCCCAAATATGCCTACACCTATTGGTCTTTCCCTGAGGATATGCCAATACAAATTTTTGAAAGTATTTCTGTCTTCAATTTGAGCCACATAATCTATCCATCTCAATTTTCTAAACTTAATACTTCTGATAATTTTAGAATAATGTAAATTATGGTGTCCATCGCTGTGGTCTCAAGGTAGCGTTGTTGTCTTTTATGCAACAGGTCCGGATTCGATCGTCGGCCATGACAGATTTCCTGGATGATGGTTTTTCGGGGTATTTCCTCGCCTGTAAGACAAATGTCAGGGAACTCCCCGAACAGCATCACTATTATATTCGTCATATTTAGTATGAATTGTGAGTGAATGGTGTTATGATTAAATGCTCGTATTGTCTCGGAAGAGGTCCTGGATTGAGCTGATCACTCATTAGGAGAAATAGTCCATGTCCTTGGGAAAGGATATGTGTGATCCAAAATCCCTCTCCTGACAAGTCGTGCCATCATACCGGTAAGCCCGGGTGTCTTGGGGCAAGTAAAGTGCCTATAAGTTGGGAAGTTAACTGCGATGGAGAAGAAAAAGAAGTAAATTATGGAGTTTCTCATTGTGAAGCTTCCTCCATTCTCATCCCTTATAGGACCTAACATTCGTCTTAGGATCCTATTTTGGAAATCTTTCGCTTTTTTTCTTCCCTCATGTAAGAAACTATGACAAGACTATCGTTTTATAAATTTTATTTCATTTATTTATTTATTTATTTTTGCTCTGTTATACAAAAGCCGAGAAGACAAGTCAGAAGAACCGATTTCCTGCTTAAAAATTGGTATTTGTTTTATCTGCATGATTTTAATCTGTTAACTTTTTTTCTGTTTACATTTTTTCATAATAATGATTGCCTATAGCCTTGTTACCGTGACATGATCTCCACAAGTACTTATTTGTTTACAGGTGATTAAAAAGACTTCTACATTTATTTTGCTTATTAACTTTATTTCTTACTAGATTCACGTCATTGGCTTAAGCCAAAGCCTGTGGATTGTCATTCATATCTAAACTCAAATTGTTCTCGATATTTTCTCTAAGAGGTAAGTCTAATCGTTATTACAAATTAAAAACCAGCACATTACAACAGTATCTACAATCGAATTGATAAATAATTACAATTTATCTGTAGATGAAAGTCATAATATGAATGTATAGGTAATTTTATTTTAAATTTATAAAAAGTGAATAATATTCTTCCACACAGACAGTTTTTTTTTTTCAATAAGCCTAGTTCTATTTAAATTTCACATGTTAAAAAAAATACGATTTTTAACGCAACAGATGCGATGACCAATCGGAACTGGACTGGACCAAACAAGACATGCAGTGCAATAACAAGACTGGCACTGCATATCATAAACTCTGCAAAAATTCAAACTATTAAGATCCATCAATGGGCTGCGTGTGTAAGCAGATACCATTTCAATGTCTGTTTAAAGATAACAAAATCATTGCTGGCATACAGCAGAGACCAAATTTAATACACATTAATGCTTTCTGTTTATTAAAAATAACATACATTAAAATATATGACTCCCAAATGTTTTAGTGATTCACTATGTGTGAATAGTGAATTAACTCTGATATTTGGTTCAGTGGAAAGTAAAAATTCCTAAAAATAAACGCAGATTTATACCATGGGGACTGAACAGGCGACATTGCGAATGTGGCTGTCATGTGTTTCTTCGGAACCACCTTATTTGGTAAACATTATTACAAGAAATTTAAATATAAATAACATATTGTCGTGAATTTGTTCTATTGGTAAATTTTCCAAGAATTTTAAAGTGTAAAAAAATAAAACAAGTATTTAGCGGTGACTTAGATAAACGGTTACCGTAATTTAAAATTTCACGGTTATCATAATTATGCATATGGAGTAGAGAGAGCTATTAACCTTGTCCAGTATTGTTTAAAACATTATCTTCTTTTGATAAAGAGTTGAAATACTAGGTTTTATATATTCACCCTTCAAATGTCATAGGAATTTGTAAAACGAAAATTACGATTACTTATTTTCTTACGTAATGATTGCGTTCTTAGTCATAGTCATGTGAGCAAAAAACAAAAGATAAACATATACATCCATTACAAGTACCGTTACATTTTTTATCATTTAATGATATATAATTACTTGTACACATTCCCTAACTAGAAATATCTCATTAGACTTATAAGGAAAGGTAGATGTGTTTCAAAATTCGTCTGTTTGTTGCCCATTACATCACATCCCATTTAGTAGTCTTCCACCATTAATCATGTTCACACGTCAGTACCTGAATAATCTTCTTCTATAAAGTTTCTCTAGACTATAGGCCTATACACATTATTCCAATATCATCATTAATAATTATCGGGAATTAGCTCTCTTGCCTGTTCCATCTCAAGTTAGACTAAAGAATTGGTCTCTCCAGATATTTTTTTTTCGGAATTTATCCACAATACAATTGTTTTAACGTCGCACTCAAGAAATTTGCCTTCTCCGTCCGATTGTAGCTGTCTTGAATATCCTCATCTGTAAGTCCCAGGACACTCATTTATCTTACTTCTTCTCACCATCCATCCAATCTTCTTTAGAGCTCCCCTTTCTTCTTGTTCTATCTATTTTCCACTCCAAGATATTCTTCAGGATTCTTATGAGATGTCAACCTCATGATATGTTCATTACCATCTTAATTGTCTCTCTTCAATTGTCTATAATACATTTCTTTCAACTTTCATAATTTTCCTAATTTCAATGTTCTAATTTCTTTCATCTGGACTTTCGCGATGATCTTCTCCGGTAATCCATCTCTGTTGCTAATAACTTGTTAGCTTGCCATCTTTTAATTGTCCATGTCTCTGATCCATATAACATAATACTTTCTACACTAGCCTTATAAATAGATTTCTTTGCTCTGTAAAAGGGTATTTTTACTCCATAATACGAGTTCAGCATGTCAATTATTATTATTATTATTATTATTATTATTATTATTATTATTATTATTATTATTATTATTATTATTATTATTATTATTATTATTATTATTATTAGCTGAATATTCGGCGTTGCCGGTCTTTATTTATTCAATTTTCTTGTCACCAATCAGCACAGCGACCCCGAAAGCTTTAGATTCGAACTAATTTTGAAATGTTTTTTCCCTTTCTCATTTCACCCCCCATGCCCATGGAGTAACTTGGACCTGAACGGCATCTAGAGTGTTACTCTGTGCAACTCAGTGATTCTCAAAACTATGGATTTGACAATAATATCAATTATTTTCGATTATGTTTACATCTCACCTCATTTAGGGGTGCTAGGGGTAAAACTTGGGCTAAAATGTCATCCGGACTGTCACTAATCAACTTAGACACCATAAAAACTACGAATTCATCACTAATATATTAAGTTGTTTTCGATTATTTTTTCATATCACGCCCTCTCGTAGCCCAGGATTAATCGGGGCCAAATATGAGCTTAAATGTCAATGGAACTATTACCAATCAGCTTAGCGACTCAGAAAACTATCAATTCGACACTAATATCGTAATTTTGTATATTTTATTTCTAAACCCCTTGTCGGTCTCTTTAGGTATTGCTTGGCGACAAAATGGAGCTTTCATGAAATCAGAACTCTCATCAATCAGCCGAGCATTCAGAAATAAATCTCGGTCACTTTTGGCATTTTATTTTTCACTCCTTCTAATATATTTGTTTTCTAACTTGGGATCAAACCTGGGCTTAAACGTCTCAAGATGTTACCAATCAGATTAATGCTCCCAAAAACTATTAATTCAACACTAATATTGATCGTTTATTATTTTTACATGTCAGCACTTGTCGATGCTAGAATATTTTATCTCCACAGTATCTTTTACATTTTGTAAGTTATATGTGTATTAAGTTTGATTGAAATTGCTCCAGGTGTTCCAGAGGTATGCTGGAATGTGTATCAGGCTACCAATTTCTTCTCTGGATCCAAGATTCACACTTTCAAACCAGATTGTAGTTAATTAATTTTTACGGATAAAAATGTTGAGTGCAATACTTTAAAAACATAATACTACGGGCGATGTGTTGTAGATTTACAAAATCTAACAAACAAAATAGCTTGAAAGATGAAATAAGAGATCTATTATTAATATTTGTCAATCCTTTTAAATCCAGATTTTAATCTTGATTCTAGTGACCTGAGGTATTACAGAGTCCCCCCTTCTCATTAGGTTTCTTAGTTGATCTCATCCTCTCTTGGCTAGAAGTTTGATTTCCTGTTATGGTTGCAATCCATATTTTCGCCCATTTAGTCACTCCATGATTATAAAAATAACTTACTGGCACTATCGAACTCTTAGATTTATGGCCGCGCGAACATAAGCTCTCCATACATCCCTATCCTGAGCAAGTGTTTTCCGATTATCCCTGAATAATTTAATTCCCTCAAAACACGATTAATATTATTCTTCCACCTCAAACTTGGTCTACATACTACGCGATTTCCCTCTTATTTACCTACAAGGAGCATCCATGTCCCCTTTTCATTCTCCATTCATGCCATATGTCCTGCCCATCGCAGTCTACAAGATGTAACTGTTCTTATTAGATCTGGTTATCCATAAAGATCAAGTAACTCAACTGTTATGTAGTCTTCTCCATTCGTCTGTCTGTTCATCTCACTTTGATCCAAAAATGTTCCCAAGAACTTTATTCTCGAACACTCGTAATATTTTCTCCTTCCTTAAAATCCATATTTCGCAACCATATAACTGGGAGGATTCATTCATAGTGTTCTGCTCAAGAGCAGGTCTTTCACTGCAAACTCAGTATTCTTCACTCTTTCTTTAACTGAGCTTTCCTTTTTGTATCTGCATACAAACCATGAGGATAACAGTTTTATATATTTTTAGTTGAGACGGCAAGAGTCTCTGTAATGCTTAATAGCGTGATTTTCAAGAATTGGCCTATGTTTAATTTCTTTGTAATCGCATTCCTGTTTGTAGGCCTTATTGATCCCAAGTATTTTAATTCAGACACTTCTTCAAAATTTCGCTCATGTACCATTAACTGTCCATTTCCATTGTAGGAAATATAGGGACAGAGGGAATCTTGTTAATCCACTCTTATATGTGTGGCCATACATTTAGTTTTATTGATGTACACTTCCAGTTCACTCAGCTATTTCTCAGTCTTAATAAAATGTATACGTGTTGGCTCTTAGTATCTCTTCGCTATCCCCAAATAATATTACATC
This sequence comes from Diploptera punctata, assembly GCA_030220185.1. Classification (NCBI taxonomy): domain Eukaryota; kingdom Metazoa; phylum Arthropoda; class Insecta; order Blattodea; family Blaberidae; genus Diploptera; species Diploptera punctata. The sequence continues at coordinate 506,317 of JASPKZ010007815.1, read as the reverse complement.
AGAATAAACTAAGTCTATTAATAGCCATTGAGTTGTAGATCTTCATCCTCTAAAGATTTGATTACATGCCCTAGTACAAAATTGAATAGTGAAGGAGATAGTGCATCTCCTTACTTTAACCCATTGTGGATTTAATAATAATAACAGGACATGTGGCACCAATGGGGAATGAAAGATGTGCATGGAAACTTCTTGTAGGAAAACCAGAGAGAAAACGCCCAGTTGGTAGACCAAGAATGAGGTGGGAGAATAACATTAATTATGATTTGATCTATCGACCATGGCATATTGTGGATTTAAAACAATGTATGAAAACTTTTTGCCTACACGCACCCTATTCTTTGTGCCAATTAGATATATTCGAATAAGTCTAACTACTTTTTAGGAATTCCGAAGTCCAGCAGGATACTTTATAACTTTTCTCTCTTAATTGAATCGTACGCCTTTTTTAAGTCTACATATAGTAGATTATATTCCCACTTCTTTTATAAAATCTGTCTCATACTAAACATCTTATCTATTGTACACCTATTTATTCTAAATCCACATAAATAATCACCTATTATGTCGTCAATATAGGGTGTAAGTCTGCTCACTAGTATACTTATTAGAATTTGCTGCTAATTTGAAAGGAATGAAATGCCCCCCTAGTTGATGCAATCATTTGTATCTCTTTTCTTATTTATTGGTACCATTCATTTGGAAGAATCTCTTTTTCCCAAATCATACTAAGCAACAGATATATCTTGTACATCAATTTTTCTCCCCCTGATTTTATTAGTTCTGCTAGGAGCCATTTGAACTTGGCGGTTCATACATCTTTATTTTTCTATCGTCATTTCAATCTCTAACACTCTAGTTCTGTGACTAATATTTATATTGTCTGTAAATCATACTCATCAATATCCTATTCTGTGCGTACATTTAATAGCTGATTTAAGTAATTTTTCTATCTATTCAATATACTCATAGGATCTGCAATCATTTCCCCATTTTCATTCCTAATTATATTTTTTCTAGCCTGAAGCCTTTTCTTCTCTATCCTAATTCTCTGGTATAATTCTCTGATGTTGATTTTTTAAATTCATTTCAAGACCATTAATTTTCTCTCTTAAATGTTCTCTCTTTTTACTCTTTAATAACCTAGTGGTTTCCCAATTGTTCTAAATTTACTTAATTTTGTTCGTGTAACAAATTCATTTTTGCTAGCTTTCTTTCTTTACAATGTCGGCACATTCCTCATCAAATCATTTCTTGTTTTGCCTTTTTAAAAAAAATACCTACGCTTTCTGATGCTAACAATTTAATAGTATCCCATTCTTTATTTATATCAGTTTATTCTTCGGTTGTCACATTTTCATCTTAACATTCAAGTATTTCGCATCTATTGGCAATTTTGATTTGGTATTCTTGCCACAGTTCATCATTTCGCAAGTTTAATTTCAAAATTTTCAAGATAATCTTTAACGTTTGCTCCTCATGTAAGCGATAATCATTCTCTGATTTTCACCCTTACCAGTTGAAGATACGAAATTGCAGTCTGTCCCTCTTACTGATCTAACGTCGAGGTTGCTACTGTGCCACCGTGTATTTACTAATACATGATCTATCAGGTTTTGCGTTTACCATCTGGAGAAGTCCAGGTGTATTTATGAATACACTTCAAGCTGGATTGTTGTGCTCTTAACAATAAGATTCTTTGTTTTGACAAAGTAACTAATCTAGCCTCATTGTCTTTACTATCTTCATGAAGACTGAATTTGCCGGTTGTTGACCTGAATTTATCTTCCCTCTTTTGCGTTAAAATCTCCTAAGACAATTTTCATATGGTATCATGAAAGACTATCAAGTACGCATTCTGATTCTTCATAGAACTCTTCCTTGATCTTATGGGACCAAGTACATTTACGATTACAAAATCACGTTGTTTATTGTTTAGAATTATGCATGTTATTCTATCGCTAAAAAAATAACATCTCGAATAGCGGAGAGGATCCTCCTACGGACTAAAAACCCATTCCGATTTTAAATCTCGCTGCACTCCAAAGAAAAATGCAAAGCTTCCTGATTCCTGACTACCTTCTCCTGGCCATCTAACTTCCTGTAAAGCGACTATATCCAAGGGTGATTTATCTAATTCCCGCGTTAATATTTCTAGTACCCCCACTATTATATAATGTCCTAACATTCCATGTTACTAAGAACATTTTTCTATGTAGAACTCTGCCGGGATTCTCTGTAGTAGTCCCCGTCCGGAGAACCGAATGGAGGATTCTTTTACTCCGGAAAATTTTACCCAATGGAACCCATGTCTGCGTTTCTCGACGGTTGTATTTTACGATGAAAGATCATCACTCTTTCGATAAAGGTACTTTTTTTCGTCTGGCTTACCGCCTTCGACCTGTCCGGCGTGGATTAACAGTTTTGGAAGCAATGCTACCGCCGGCATAGCTCTCGGGGTCATTTAAACAACAAGCCACTCCACCACGACAAGATAAAGTTACCACGGAGGGGTCTGTGGTAAAATTTAAATCACAAATTCCACGAGATTTAATGCATGAAGTATGTTCATTAATTACAATGAATATTGTTATTATAGTTACAAAAGCTTAAAGGTGCAAGTAGACACCACCAAATAATCAAAAATAAAAAAGAGTTCATGTAGACTAAGCCTAATATAATCCTTGACTCTACAATCCTGAGAAGACCTTGACCTCTCCTAGAAATATTCTCCTTATTTCTCATTTTACTGTCGATCCTTCCTCCCAGAATCTGTAAATCATCTTCTATTTCATTCTATTATATAATGTAGAACTTCCTCCCCTATCTAATACCCTCAATTTCATCATAAGCATCCCTCTTCTTAATGGATGCTCTTTCATCGTTATCATAAAAGACTTCATGGATGAAATATGATGACTTGCTTACCTTGTTCTTATAATTTTACATATATCAGCTGCTTTAATGCTTAAATATCAACATATGGACATGTGACTTATGCTCTTATGAAATAGATCCTATAAATTTATTTAGGAAATGCTATCCTATAATACTAGAAATATGTGTACTGGGCTGGAATCCTCAGGGTTGAAGGAGGAGAGGAAGACCAAAAAAATACTATTGGAGGAGAAGTACATGAAATGGGAAAAACTTGGTTGGAGGTGAAAAAGTTGGCACATGATAGATTTAAATGGAGAAATTTCATTATGGCCCAATGCTCCAGCTAGGAGTGAAAGGAAAGGAAGTGATGATGATGATGATCCTATAATACGTAGATCTAGATACCATATGTGATTCTGGTATGGTCTTATGGCAGTTCTAGATTTTAAGAAAGGAACCAAAACGAGTCTTATTAACTCCTGATTTAAGAATTTAATAATAGACACTTATATTATGATACAATGATGGAATGTGATGTTTTACATATGAATTGAAATTTTTATCCCCGAGTTGATAGATGAAGCCATAATTTTTCAACAAATATATAAAAATGTTCCTTCCTTGTATTGTGCTATATTTTATTTTATACTAGGCTGAATGTCTTATATTTAAATTCTGCAAATTATTCTAAATAAGTAAAAAGAAGTGGGGGTAGATTAATATGTTTGAACTAAAATACTGTATTGAACATATTTTAATAAATATCTGAAATTAATTCAACAATAATTCTCATGATGTCAGGTTAATTATTGACTGTGGGTGAGATTCAATTTTCTTTCTCAGGATATAATGTTGCCAATATGAGGTGTGTATAACTGTATATTGGTTTATTGAAAGGTTACTTTTTATAGTAATGCATTATAAATGGATTTTAAGAGTAAGAAATACCTATCTAAAGATGACAAGTCTAAAATTACTGCTTAGGGATGATACCAGAATATATTATAAAGCTTTCTTAATATTGGTTATGTTAAAATGGCTGATCACACACTATATTTTAGTTTTTATGTTGGCAAAATTTACATGTGGTAAAGAGATTTAGAACTGCAGTAATATGTTTTCCGCAATCATCTTAATAACGTAAACATATCAAATTTGACATAAAATGAGATACAATAATGTTTTACTCCTTATGTCTTGTTAGATTTTTAAACAATTAAGTTAGAATTTTAGTAACTGGCACTCTTTCTTTGGTTCTTTATATCAAGGCATAGAAATTTGACCAGAAAAACAAAAAAAGGGATTATACAGACAATAATAGAAAGTATATTTACATATGGATCAGAAAGCTGGACAATAAATGAAAGGATGCAGAAAAGAATCTTGGCGACAGAAATGGATGGTTACGGAAAATTATGAGAATATCCAGGCTACAACATATTCGAAATACATATATCAGACAAGAAATGGATGCACAAGAAACTGTTATCGATAGGATAACAAAAAGAGCTCTACAATGGTATGGACATGTACAACGGATGCCGGAAGACCAGTGGCCTAAACAGGTGTTGGATTGGATGGTACCAGGCAGAAGGAGGAGGGGGAGAAGGTGAAGAGCATGGTATGAGGGAATATATGATGCCATGATGAAGAGGGGTATGGAAGATGGACAATGGGAAGATAAGAATCTCTGGAAAGCAGGAATCAAAGGTAAACTGCTGTAAAGTGGAAAGCCTGTATTAAGTAAGTATTAAGTAATATCAAGGCAATGTTTGTTTCCAATCTGTATACATTCATAACTCCTAATGCAGGAATTCAATAAGCATTATAGTTCAATACATATGTACCTATTGATGTTTTTATTACTAATTTAACACTTCTCACTGAAGGTTAAATTATATTTGAAGAGAACATTTTCGCCTAGACTGAGACTCGAACCTTCGGCTTTCTGGGCCAAATGCTCTATCAACTGAGCTACCGAGGTGAGTGGTGATCTAGACCCAAATTGGTAGAGGATTTGGCCCAGAAAGCCAAAGTCCCGGGTTCAAGTCTCAGTCTAGGCAAAAATTTTTCTCTTCAAATATAACATATGTACCCATTGTTGCATAACCTTGTTACGAGATTATGTAATAACAATTTTCTCAAATTCTTTTTCCACATTTAATTGCTTCTTAAATTGTAAGTCTAGTAGTCACTGAAAATTAACATTCTCAACTAGGCTACTAAATACATAATAATAACTTGATTTTTTATTACTTTGGTTCCCTTTAGTTTGACAACCTAGAGCCTGGCCCTTCCCTGAGGTGGTTCTGATAGGAACATAGATTTATGAACGGATCACAACAAGTTTCATCGGTAATTTATTTTATTAGGTTACATCATATATATATAATATGCATTTTTTTATTGTACATATACAGATATGAAGATCATACTGCTATCATAAATGCTTTAGATTTATTTTACACTTATATAGATGTGCTTCTTGATAAAATTAAGTTTGTGTACAAACCATGCTAAAATTGTTTGTGCTTATCAAAAAACTAATTCAACATTATGAAATAAATTATTTTAAAAGAGTCTAGTATTTTGTGAGGAGAAAGAATATAGGCTCTCGCATAAGATTTGTAAGAAAGAGGAAATAGAATTAAAATTTCAATTAAATCTTTCATGACATGAATATGTTTTCTTCAGGACTTATAAATAGACCAATATTATTTGTAAACTATCATTCCACTGTTTTAAAGGTTTCAAATATTCAAAGAGAAGAAGGAGGTAAACATAAATATCACCCTAAATACCACAAGGCATGATATTACAATACAAATTATAGTTATCATAAACAATTATTTTTTATTTAATGATGCTCTTCAACAACTTAGATCAATAGGTTCAGAATTCAAATCTGGGTATAAAAGGTCCAACAAATTTTGCATAGATGCCTCTTATTTCGGACTTGAGGTTCTTTTACATACTGTAAATCTATGACGCATGAATCCATAGATAAGATTTGTTTTATGATCTTAAAAATCCAATAACCTGAGCCGGGTGTGAACTAACAAACCTTGGAATCAGACTCAAGTATGGTAACCACCAGTCCACTGAGATCAAGATAATTTGTTATACAATATTGCTAATAAAGAATTTATCAGTCATTTAGAAGTTTAGAATCACTAAAATCAACATAAATAATACTCTTTCAAATTTAAAACCTTCATTATTTCTGAAACGGCTCTGGTTTCTTCACATAAAATATTGTGAAAGTTGAGTAAATGTAATCAAATTAATATTCATTTATCATTTCTTCATCAAGAGTTTATTAACATTATTTGCTAAAAACTATTTTGATAATCTTAATTGAATTGTCAGTTTAAGAAGGGAAAGAAGATCAATAATCTCAAAGTTAAAATTTAAAATAAAATTCTTTCCATCTCACTTCATATCTTGTCCTCTAATGATAATTCCCTATAATAGTTCAATATCAAAATTACTTTTTTTGGGTCTTCTTTTCTTTCTTAAACCTTCCAATTTTGCAATTCATATTTATTAAACCTTGGTTTCTTATTTGAAAATCCATGCAACTTACTCTAAATTTAATCATTTAACATAGTATGATACATTTAAGAGATGGATCTCAATTAATTAACTTCTAAAGAAAACATTTTCATACATTGTCTTAGAGTAGCACATATAATAATGTTTATCAAAATAATAGTTCATCGCCTATAGTTTTCCAATTACTCTCTTAATAGAATTAAGATATTAATTGATATTTCAATGGAAGTAACATTATGAGGTTTATTTAAAAAAATTTAATCAAGTCAGTAACATATTACATCATGTTTTTATAGAATCCTTAAAAATATCTTTTAGTATTTTGGTGTTATATTTAGTTAAACATGTTCCAGTCTTGAGAAAATTTATTTTTTGTAAAGAAAAATTAACACCTGAACCGGGAATCAAACCCAGACCTCTGACTCTGTACATGGCATGAAGTCTATTACACCATTCAAGACACGGTACAAATGCTAACATTTGTTTCCACTTATACAATTCTCGTATGTTTAGCTATCTGCTTTTAGATGTAAGAGTTTGTACTGTGTCTTGAATGGTGTAATGGACTGTATATCAACATACAGAGTCGGAGGCCTGGAGTTTGATTTCAGGTTCAGGTGTTAATTTTTCTTTTAAAAAAGTTTCAGTATACTTGGATACTATCGTCAGCTCTTTCTGACTCAGAAGTCAGGAGTCAGAAAGAGCTGCAAAATGAAACATTATTGTGAGTTAGGTATTTTGACTCACCTCATATTTTTTAAAAATTTTCTTGCAGACTATAGTTTCGTCGCATTTATGTGACATTGTCAATGCATCCTAACTGTAGTATTTGCGGTTAATGCATCGACAATGTTGCTTAAATGCGACGAAACTATAGTCTGCAAGAAAATTAAAAAAATATGAGGTGAGTCAAAATACCTAACTCATAATAATTAAAATAAACCTCATAGTGTTACTTCCTGCAAATATTAAGTAATGAAACATGTTCTCAATAATTCTGAAAAATATGACGTCAGATTTAACTTTTACAGGAATTAACACTATGAGGTTTCATTTTACCATGAGGTAAGATGTTACTGACTCAATTAAATTTATTAGAGTTAGGATATGTTAACTTTATAAAATAAAATTATATGACAGAATGTTTTTTAAAGATTTGGTTCTTATTTGGTGCATATACCTCCTTATAAAATATTAGAATCTATATTATAATATAAAGTTAGCAACTAAAAATCATACAGAAAAAACCATCTGCCATTTTAATAACAGGAGTTGTGAAAAATCTGAATGAGTTGTCACTTAATGATCCAATATATTGACAAATGTCATGTACGATATCAAACATCCATGTCAATATGTCAGTTACGAAACCCTGGTGACAAGAAAAAAACAAAATCATTAATTTTTAATAAGAGGAAAAGCAGTAGGGATGTGTGTGTATTCCAATATCATCTACTCCACGTTTTTACTTCAGATTCCAGCTTGGTGATAAATGGCTTTAATGTTGTGTATTTATATACAGAGAGGTGAGTAGAATAAGTATATGATTTGGTGCGCAGGAATTAACAGCGTATATAAGAGAAGAATTTGTGTTTGGATTGGAACTTGCTCAGATAGCTCAGTTGGTAGAGTATTGGTCTAGAAAGCCAAAGGTCCTGGGTTCAAGCCCCAGTCTGAGCGTATAATTTTTCTCTTCAAATATGATATATCCATCATTGAGATGTGTGAAATGAATAATAAAAACATTGAAAGAAGCCGTACTGGCTTTATAATGTAATGTAAAATTCCCAAATAAATGTCTTCTTAATAAAGAAGCCACCATTTGCAAGATAGAAGCAAAGGTTTCATAGCATTTGGTGCATGAGAATTAACAGCGTATATAAGAGAAGAATTTGCATTTAGATTGGCACTTGCTCAGATAGCTCAATGGGTAGAGTATTGGCCTAGAAAGCCAAATGTCCTGGATACAAGCCCCAGTCTGAGCATATCACTTTTCTCTTCAAATATATGTTTCACTATTTGTGTGCAGAATCTAGAAGAGAAGGGAGAAGTGAAACATGGTGTCAGTATGTACCTTAATCCTGTTCAAAACCGTCAAGGTAACCATATGCCTTCTTAACATAATATATGTTCCAGGCATCTTCTGCACAATCTAGCAATTAAAAATTGTACACATAATCCCTGAAATCTCTACACAAGAAGCAGGCATGCTACCATTTGAGGTAGTATGGCTAACTTTGAGGAAAAACAATATAAACACCAATAAAATAAATATTAATCTTACTCCTGAAATTCATTCCAATGCTCATGGCAATAAAAAGGATGTGAATTGTTTTTATTTGTTGTCATTCATACTCGATTTAACTACAGTGGTTATACTGTGACTTTTCTGCAAGTTACAGTTATTGTTCTTTCTGATCTGTTCAGTTTGGCATTCTCTCGCTTTCTTTAAAAATACTTGGTATACAATTCATTTTGCTCTCTCAAAGCCACAAAATCAACATGGATAAACAAATCATGTATCTTTTCTATACATACTCTACAATATATCATGGCACCTGGGCTCTTACACTTATGGTAAAGATAAATATTCCTATACTCTGGTTGACATTTCAACTCTCTAACTGTGATCATCTGGTTCTATTGTTAAGAATTGGTAACTTTCTGTCTTCACTCTAATTATGAATATGATTGATGATAATTATGAGATCTGTTATTTTCCAGGGACATTGTAGTTTGAATATTCTGGAATTTTACTTATATTTTAGGAAACCCCTGAGAAACCTCAACCAGAAAATTCAACTGATTGGTAATTGAACCCAGACCCATTGCAAGAGAGGTAATCATGTTAATCCTACAGACCCCAATAATGACATCCTTAATTTTATTTAGACACTGAACAAAAGCATGTGAACAGCACAACATGTGCTGGTAGACCTCTTTCCCCAAAACAATAGTAGTACAATACAAACATGGGAATGTTTGGAATATGTTGAAACTTAATTTTTAACCAGACAAGACAATTTTATTAGGTTTACTGTACCACCTCTCTTTATTAATAATGATACATTTGGTATTGCCGATTGTTCAGAAAAAGTGGGAGCCTTAACCTCCTACTGTTCCAAGGGTATCCTATGGCCTGTAGTGGGATCACTTAAAAAAAATTTTTTTCACTGCCCCAGGTTGTCATTTCGACATTTCTGGTTTTCTCAAATGACATTGGCGTAATTGTAATTCACTTCTGAAGTTGGTGCATCTGGAAGGCAGAGTTACGTTACGTTACCCCGATGATATGATGGGTGATATATAATAATGAAGCACCAGGAGAGTTCATGACCTAAACTTAACCTAAATTCCAGACCATGGGCAACCACAGGATTAATTCCCTTTAAGGAAAAATCCCTATGGTTTGACAGGGAATCGAACCCGGGATCTCATGAACAATAGTGAGAAACGCTGACCATGAGGCTGGTTATTATTATTATTATTGTTATTATTTTTATTGTTATTGTTTATTCCAGGTGTTTCTAAACCATGTCCACGAGATTATTGTTTTGAATAATTTATTGTTGTGCTATTGTTACATACTGTTTCTATATATTATAATCAGATATAATTAAAAAAACCAATGGATGAAAATCAAATTTCAATTGATCTATATAATATTATCATAGCCATGTGTAAATTTTCAAATTATATTATGTGTGTTAATGACTACATCTGTTGTGTAATATTTGGAAACATTACAATGTCTCAAGTATTAACACTATTTGTTTTTTATACATGATTGCTTAATATCATAGTATGTATGCTATTGTGTAAACTATTTATTATGTCATATTGGTAGTAGTAATAGTAACTGCAGTAGAAGTAATAGCACACATGCAAATGGGTACAATATAGTAAAGAACAAGAATCCAAATATTCATACTTACAGAATCTCCTGGTCTTTCTGTTTGTGATTCTTTCTCTATTGTTCCTGAAAATAAAATATTTATTTCTTACATTAGTTTTAAATAAAACTGTAGATTTTTTACTGCTAATATAACACAGTATATACAGAATAATAATTACATATACATCATGTTAAAGAGCCTCACCAACAAGCTTATTGGAGTGGTAGCTAAAACTATCAAACTCACTGGTGCTATAGAACCCATAGATTCATGGCACAAGCTCTCCATACATCCCTATCCTGAACTAATACTTTCCTATCATACTTTATATAATTTACTTCCTTTAAATCACAATTAGTGTTATTCTCCCACCTCATTTTTGACCTATCTACTGAGTGTTTTCCCTCTGATTTACCTATAAGGAACTGCCATGTCCCTCTGTAATTATCCATTTGTACCACATATCCTCGCCATTGCAGTCTATGAGACTTTACTGTTCTCATTCCATCTGATAATCTATAAAGATTGTTATGTAGTTTTCTATATTCATCTGTATGTTTGTCTCTCTTTAGTCCAAAATGTTCCTAAGAACTTTATTTTCAAATACTTGTAATCTTTTCTCCTCATCTGAAGTAACAGACCATGTTTTGCATGCTAATAACTGTAAGAATAACCTTTTATATATATCCGGTTTAACAATTTTTGATCAAAGCTTGGATAATGAGAGTTCTTATAACACACACATATATATATATAAGAACATAGTGTTCTGTCCAAAATCAGGCTTTTCACTGCAACCTCAGCATTCTCCACTCTTTCCTTAATTCAGCCTACCTTTTTTTTATCTGCATACAAACAATTTATTTTAATATTGTCTATCATCTGTGGTGTCTTTTTCTCCCTCTAACCTTCTTTCCATTGACCATTCTTTCTAGGGCATCTGCCAGCAGGCAGTTTCTTCTTAGCCAGTGGCCAATCCAATTTCTTTTCCTCTTCTTTATGAGTTTTAGCATTTTTCTTCCTTCACGCACTCTGTCTAGCACATGTTTATTTTTTATTTTGTTTGTCCATTTTATATGCTCCATCCTTCACCATATCCACATCTCAAAAACTTCCAGCTGCTTTTCCTCATTCTATCATAATGTCCAAGTCTCTGCACCATACAATGCTACACTCCACACAAAGCACTTCACTAACCTCTTCCGTAATTTTTTTGCCAAAGGTCCGCAGAAAATGCTTCTCTTTTTGTTAAAAACTTCTTTTGCAGTTGCTATCCTCTGCTTTACTTCTCGACAGCAGTTCATGTTACTACTGATAGTACAACCCAAGTATTTGAAGCTCTCCACTTGCTCAATGGCCTCATCTTTAATCTTCATGTCTATCTTCCTTGGCTTCCTTCCTATAATCATGTCCTCCATCTTATTTATATTTATCTTCATCCCATAATCTTTGCATCTGTCATTTAGCTCCATCAGCATGTTCCTCAGTGTAATTACATGTCCTGCTAGCTAAGCCATATCAACAGCAAATCTTATGCACTTAATTCTTCTTCCTCCCATGTTTAGGCCTCCCGTATTCCTGAAGCAGTTCTTCATTAGGACTTCCAGATAGCTGAAAATAGTCGGTGATAGAGGACATTCTTGCCGTATCCCCCTTCCAATTTCTCTTCCGTCTGACATTTCTTCTCCTGTCTTCACGTTTATTCACTGTTTCATATAAAGATAACTTATGAGCCTCCTCTCCTTCCAGTTCACACCAATTTTCTTCAAGATTCTCATGAGTTTATTTCAATCCACTCTGTCAAAAGGCATTTTCCAGGTCAACAAATACTGCATAAACTTCTTGATCTTTTTCTATATATGGTATCTTTCTTCTATTGTTCATATCAATCCAATTGCATCTCTTGTACCCTTTCCCTTCCTGAAGCAAATTCACTTTCCATCGTAGAATGTGAACGTCGATTCAACATTCGCAGGAGAATCTTTGCAGAGTGTGATATCAAGCTGATAGTCCTGAACTCCTTACATTCCTTCACATTATTTTTCTTCAGTGTTAGTATTAACACTGTCTCAGTCAATTCTTTGGGCCATTCACCTTCTTTATATATCTTGTTGCATAAAAACAGAATTTCCTTCTTTCCTTCACTCAAGCATTTAATCAATTCAATGGGGATTCCATCTACCCCTGTTGCTTTCCCATTTTTCATTCCTTAATTGCTAGGTCACCTTCTTCCTTCAGGATTGAAAATCTTTTTTTTTTTTTTTTTTTTTTTCATATTCTGGTATGTCTTCTTCATTTTCCATATCCAAGTTAGCCTGACAATTAAATGTCTCATATAGCTCTTCTACATATTTCTTCCATGCATTAAAAATTCCGTGTTTGTATGTTATTTCTTCATTATTTTTGTCCTCAATCAGCCACATAGTTTTCCTGCTCTTCTTTCCGATGTCCAAGCATTTAATTTCCTGGTACATTAAATCATATTTTCCTTTCCTCTCCAGATTCTCTAGTTCTTCACATTTCTGCTTCATCCATTCTTCCCTTGCCTTAATTTTTCTTCTAAGTTTATTGTTTAGTTTCATGTAGTTTCTTTTGGCTTCTTCTGTATTGCTATTTTTCCATTTTCTTCTTTCTTCCATCTTCTCTAACATTTTCCTGTGATCCAAGGTTTCTTAATATTCTTGCTCTCTTTGTATTCTATTGTTTCCTGTACAGCTGTCTGTGTTGAACTTTTCTAATGACTCCAGTGTTTGTTGTTATTGCTGTATGGGGTTTCCAAGATAGAGACTTTCTCTTGAAAATTATTGTCTTGGAATTTTTTCTCCTTTCCTCTTCATTTTTAAGTTTCTCCAAGTCAAACTTTTTTGTTGCCTGTCTTCCTCTTATCTTCTTCAGACAAATATCTTCTTCGCCTATTATTAGGATATGGTCTGAATTGATATCCGCTCCTGGTAGAGTCTTCACATATTTCAAAATATTTTTTTATCTGTATGTAGGCAATCTGGTATTGTTGTTCTCCATAGGGCTTATCCACATGTATCTTCTTCTTTTCTGCTGTTGTATTTCCAATTATAATTGAATTCCTTTTACAGAAATTCACCATTGATTCACCTCTCTAATTCCTTTTCTCATACATTTCCAGAGTTGAACTTATGTTTATTACCTCCTGCATCTCATTTCTGTTTGTAATTACTGTTCCCAGGTATTTTAATTTAGCACTTAAAAATTATCTCATTTGTTATTAAATTTTCATTTCAATTATATAATATATTTCTACATTTGAACATATATTTAGTTTCAATGATATTCACTTTCACCCTCAGTTTCTTAGTATTATTTCAACAAAACATAATCAGAACAATTATTCATAATTTCCTTATTTATCACCTCCCTTTAGGTATTATAAGAACCTATTCTAATAATTTGAATGTCGGTCCCTGAACATCATCTGGCCAACATTATCGTCATTAACATATTCATTAAGTTTAGGATTAAGGCCTCTCCTGGTGCATCATTACCATCATCATCACCTATCATATATCATCGGGGCAGCATAAACTCCGCCTTCCAGGTGTAACCTCGGGTTACAATTTCACCAAGCCAGGAGGGAATACCAGAATGTCGAAATGACAAGTGGGTGTATTGATTAAGAAAAATAATTTGAATGGGTCTATATTTGAAAACCTAATAATATTTCAATATCAAGCAATGCTATGTTTAATACTTACCAACTTCATTTATTTCTTGCGAAGTCACAAAGAGGTGCCCTGTAAAAGCCAGTAAACTCCTGTTAAACTATGTAATAAGTATAACTTTTGCTCAATATAACAGTTTTAAAGAAAATTCAATAATCATTATGATATTTGACTTCATTATTCGAGATTTGTATATTTTGCCACAAACATTTATTCATTTACTTGTAACTGTAATTTTATTATTTTAACATCATTTTTCAAATTCAAAACTTTTTCATTTGCTTGTTGGATTTCATATCGTAATTATGATGTAGGACTTATCACTATGCCAGACCATGATCTCCTACGTCTGGCAATTATTATTTTTCGCCAGAAAATTCTTTGAAGTGTCGAATCTCTGTAAAGGAAGACACCTCGAATTTTCTTAACGAAAAATTTAATTAATCTTGGCCGGAATCGAATCAGATACTCTTTGGTTTAACCGTGGAATCACAGCCTTAGCATGTTCGACTATTAGCGCCGCGATTCAAAGCTGTGCATAAAATGGACAACCAATTTTGCATGAGATTTCTTATTTCAAACAAGAGTTTCTTTTCGTACGTGTTTTAAATGTATGCCATTGGATCCAAGGCTTACTTCCTTTTCAAACGAAGCCATTCAGGATTTTTACGCCCTGAAAGAAAATATTGGTTGACCCCTAGCGAACTTCGGACCTTCAGTAATCCATAAAATAAACTAAAACGACCTCATATTGTTTTATATTTGTTTATATATTAATTATAATTCGCGACATTTCTAACATCAATAAAAATCTTACGGCGTCGGTATTCTGGACTATAATTTAACTTCACTTTATCGATACATTTATATACACTATATATATATATATATATATATATATATATATATATATATATATAACCCAGGATGCAGAAGATGCAAATTATACGTGTATCAGCTGTCAATAGCATATCAGAAATGGGGTATGAAAATCAATAAAAACAAAACAGAGTATTTAACAAATGACCCAGATGAATTATATATTGATGGGGTAAAGATAAAGAAGAGCAATAGTTATGTTATTTGGGATCAATTATAGAGAAAAATGGAACATCAAACAAAGAAATAACAAAAGGGATTAGTAATGGAAGAAAAATCATAGGAATGTTAAACTCTATACTAACATAAAAACGTCATTAACAGAACAAAACAACTAATTTATAAATCCATCCTACAAAGTATAATGTTATATGGATCGGAAGTTTGAACAATGATACAACAACATGTCAACAGAATAACTTCAGTTGAAATGGATTTTTGGAGAAGAGCTGCCAGAAAATCTCGACTGGAAAAAATTAGAAATACAGAAATTAGAAAATGGATGAATGCAGAAAGAAATATAATGGATGAGATTGAACACAGAAGGCTAAAATGGTATGGACACGTAAGAAGAATGCAGGATGGAAGACTACCAAAGGCCGTCTATGCATGGAAAATTGAAAGAAGGAACAGAACAGGAAGACCAAGAACAACCTGGAAGAACAACATTCAAAATTCAATGGAAATTTGGTGTAACAGATGAAGACACAGAGGACAGAGAACGACGGAGAACTTTAATTAAGGGGAATTTGTGAATGTTTGTTGTAAACTGATAATCTATAAGTCCGTAGTCATTTATATTTATTTATTTTTTAAATTCATGTTAATTACTAAGATTGGTTGGAGAAAACCCTCAACGATGAGGAAAATACTCAAAATGAACGAATATATATATATAGCCTACAAAGAAATTGTAAAAATGTTGACGGATCCTAAGATTTCAGTCAGGTTGGTCGACATCGGGATTTAAACCCGTGACCTACCGAATATGACTCAAACGCTACCGCTTGAGACATCGCCTTACCCATAGTTCCATCGAATGCTTATTGAATTTAATGAAGATGTACTTAATTATTAAATAATTATTTTCCTCGTCTGGACTAGTGTTGCCGTTTTGAAATGTCTTGTTTTCAAGATTTTAATTTAAATTAAATAAGTAATAGGCTTAATTCATGGTGGTAGATTCTATTTTATTGTTGTTGTTCCATGGTGTGTTCGATTGAAAACAAAAAGTAGAAATGTACGGAGCACTCGAACGATCTCTGGAATTCTACTTTCAACAGGAATTAAAAAAATGCACGTCTGATGAATAAAGGATATTCGGGTAGAAAGAGTAGCCCAGGCAAAGATAAACGATATAGCATACACGACTACATGGTCACAGTGATCACTAGCGAGCGACGTCTATTGTGCTTCCGGGGAATGCAAATGCTCATTTATGAATTACGCGGCGTGCGCTGCTACGCCTAAATAAATAAAATGTGTTTTATGTTTAGTTAAATAAGTAAAATGAAAAATAATTATACATTTATATCGTAATTATTTTTAGATACCCTGTGATGATTACCGACGTTGCCCGGGAATCTACTTATCCCGATCTTCTTGGCATCAATGAGCTAAATGACAAATTTGGTTATTGTAAGTTATCCATAAAAGATAGACATATGCTGTCGCGGATATTTTTGTAGATTTTTTAGCTATTAAATTCTGTGTATATATAATTTGGTGTAGGCCTATTTGTTATGGTTTAGACAGCATAAGCCATTTAAGATTTCAAAAAGCTATTTTTTTAGTGAACCGTTGCCCCTTTTCTCAGCTCCGGCCCTATAGTACATCGGGTAATATGTTATATACGTTAATTGTCCCAGAAAAATTCTCTAAAGATGAAAAAAAAATCGGTCAAGTAATTCTTGAGAGATGAACAGAAAAACAGACTCGCACTCATTTTTGTATACAAATATTTGTTTTCTATGTTAAAAGGCAATTTGGATTTTCCACAGTTTTGTTAAAATATTCCAATGGAATTATATATAATTTTAACGCAGAGTATTGTATTATCTTTTAAAAATGTTTTTGTTTCACATTAAACTTTATATGTATTTTATGTATTCCTTTACTATGAAAATGGAATGCAAGTGCCCTTCATTTCGAGGTTCGTACCATTTCATCTGTAATCGCCATGCACCGAGCAAAGCGAACAGGGCAAACTGACGAGAAAGTTGAATAGTGATATCAGCTTAGCTTGATTAAAATCGTCCCTGTTCCTTTTGTATAATAAAATATATGTTTTAATACTATAATTGTATCAGATGGTGTATAATTATAAAATACAAACAATCAGGTAAACTGGAGTAAAAATATTGATGGAGCTATACAAGAAACTACAGTAGGATCTATAAACGCTGGAGCTTCAAAGTATAATATATGCAATTTTATACAGGCACATGAGAAAGGAATCTGCTGAAAAGAAATTAGAGAAATTCGTTACTGTATTATTACGCACGAGGAACAACTCGTGAAATACCGTACCTACATTCCATGGACATTCTTTTCTATGATCTGACAAGGATCGAATTTAATAAACTTGCATTTGATTTCGCAAATAAAAATGGAAACCTTCATCCATTTAAAAATGGAACAGATTGAGATGAATAAGCATAAAGGTGTAGTTTCCTACCTATAACTAGGGGAGAGTTAACCGCCCGCTAGTGATTATTTTTTTTACACTTCTACAGAAAATCGTAAAAAAAAAAACTTCGAATTGAACTATCGCGTCTGTACAACATAGACGAGACTGGTGTTCAAACATCATCCAAGAAGCCGCCCAAAATTATTTCTGCGATAGGAAAGAAACAAGTGGGCACGGTCGCAAGCCTAGAACGTGGCCCATTAACAACTGTAGTTTGCTGCTGTAATGCTTCTGGTTCTTTCATTTCTTATTTTTGCACGAAATCGCACCCAACAATGTCTTCTCCTCGGATTTCCCCCAGGATGTCAGATTCGTGAACAAATAATGACTAGATCAATACAGAGACTTTTTGTGCTGGTTACAATTCTTTGTGGGACAAGTTCGTCCAACTCAAAAAAAAAAAAAAACTTGTATTGGAAATTATGACTCTCACAGATATATAAATGCTTTGGATTATACAAAGAAGAATAATGTTCTGTTTCTATCCTCTGCCCCTCTCACAACGCATAAAATTCAACCATTGGACATTGCTGTATATGGACCTTTGAAAACTTTTTTAAACAAGAAATGTACACTTTCCAAAGAAATTATACTGGAAGAATTGCAAATCAGTACGACATTGGGAAATTGTTTGGGTCTGCTCAGTTGAAAGAGGCAATTGCTCAAAATACAACCACTGAATTTAGTTATTCAGGAATTTTGCCTTACAATCCCAATGTGTCCACCGCTGTAGTCTCGAGGTAGCGTGCTGCCTTCTCACGCAGCGGGCCCGGGTTCGATCCCCGGTCGGGGCAGTTTTTCTGGGTGAGGTTTTATCGGGGTTTTCCTGACCTGTAAGAAAACTTTAAGGCCCAAACGGTCCCCGAAATCATATGGTCAACATCATCATCATCATCCTTATCATTATCACCATCATCATCATCTTTCACCGGTGTGGAAAGCAACGGGAAGCTACACCTACAATTCTGTAGCAAAGCTGCAAGCATAGCAGAATTACTATGGATGGATGGATGGATCCCAATAGTTTTTTCTGATGCTGATTATGTTACAGCTTCACTCGCCGATCGACCTGTTAATGTTCTAGCTTCCCTTGACAATCCAAATCAGAATAATCAACGAATACCTATGCATCCACCAGTTCCTACAGTCTATATGATAGTCAAACTTCTCCAACTATTCAAAGTGCCTGCTCAGACAGATGGAAAAGGAGAAGTCAGTGGGCTGAAATATTAATTCTCCAATCAGAAAAAAGAAGAAAAAATTGTCAGAAAAGGCAAACAACGATTAAAAGTAGATGCTAGAAACCAAAATATTCTCGAAAAAACCAAAATCGAACAAGCAAAACATCACCTAAAACATATTTTTGCTTGGTGTGCAAAGAACCCTACAGTGATGCGCCGAAAGATTGGATTTAATGCTATGTTCACAATGCACATTTCATGAATCGTGCACAAACTGTAATAGACACGGATCCTTCTGTGATATCAATTTCACTAAAATTATTATTATTCATTTTACCCGCATCAGATACTCACTTTTCCCGGGTTTCTCCGAATAAAGCGACTGAAGTGCACATACGAATATTCAGTTTTGTATTTTTATGTCATTAGGATTATATGTATTTGAAAAGTAATCTTTCATTCAAACAATTGATTATTGCTGTAATAAATGCAATAAGAAACCCCTACCCATCAACGTCTTCTGGTATTTGTGTCTTAAAATTAAGTTAATTGCTTTGCCTAGGCTTCTCCTAAACCCTAAGCTATAACTATCATGCTGAGCAACAAACAAAAATTAAATTAATATTTATTGCAAAATCTGAACGACCGAAAAAATATATAAATTTCTATACCGAAAAAAAAACTTCTGACAATTTTAAATTCAAATATATATTATATTATATTTATTATATTATTTCATTCAACATTGATAGGTCTTACCCCTTTAAGGACCGCGAGGCTTGGGGTCCATTAAAGTATATTCAAAGAGTGAGGTTAAACTAATGGAACTATTCGGGTGTATTGGTACGGGGTTTATTATTTTTTAAATACTTTACCTAATTATTTAAGTTTTGTCTTTTTTCATAATAAAAGTTCGTTTATGTGCGCAAAAACAGCTAAGTCCCACCGTAATACTTACCAGCTAATGCAAGAATGATGATGCAGGCTAGCATGTTTGCTGTGTTAGTCATTTTGAAACAAAACGTCTTGGTTTTAAGCAGGCTTGACCACAATACATGGCCTATTCCTATATAGGTTGTATATATAGTCTCATTATCGAAAAAGGTCGTACCTATTTTTTACAGCAATGTACTTGACCAATGTTTTGTATGTTCATAGGATAACATGCAATGGCTTATCGAAACTTTTAACTCAAGGAACCAACAATTACCTCCCAACAGAGACCTAATTCATACATATACACATATCTAAGGCAAAAATTAGCATAAATGTAAGGTTAAAAAGATATATTAATTTCTGGAAGAAGGTTTTCACTGTCTCCAAGCTTATGATACAAGAACAGAGCTTTATTATTATTATTATTATTATTATTATTATTATTATTATTATTATTATTATTATTATTATTATTATTATTATTATTATCTTCTTCTTCTTCCTTCCAAGTATTAGGCCAAGGCCTGTTACGATCCTATAGAAAATTTTCCCTCCAGCGTTTTATAGGACCGCCCAGTGATCTTCGTCCTCTTGGTATATAATTATAAACACCTTTGGGGATCCGATTTGAACTCATTCTTTCAAGATGGTGTTTCCAATTTAGTTGGTACTGTTTAATATATTCCAAAATTGGCGTAGTCTTCAATTCTTTTAAGATATCGGTGTTCCTTTCCGAACCCATCTGGTGTAACCCGCTGTTCTGCGCATGAATCTCATTCATTTCACAAGCCGTTATTCTGCTTTCATATTGTCTTTTTAGTGTCCATGTTTCACTACCATAGGTCAACGGTGGTCTAGCCAAGGTGTTATATAAACGTAATCTGGTGTTTTTTTTGTACAAGGGATGGTTTCATAACTTGATTAATAATTCCTAAACTTTTATTATAACTAGTAATTTTTTCAGGGATATCCTTTTCATCCCAGATAGAGATATAATATCCAAGATATTTAAATTGATTATATCTCTCTAAAATGTTATTCTGGAGACAGATTTTACTTTGTATGGGGTCTTTCCCATGAAATGCCATAATTTTAGTTTTGTTAATTGACATTTCCATATTAAATTTGGCACCTATTTTTTGTAAATTATAAATTGATC
The DNA here is from genome assembly GCA_030220185.1 of Diploptera punctata. Taxonomy (NCBI): domain Eukaryota; kingdom Metazoa; phylum Arthropoda; class Insecta; order Blattodea; family Blaberidae; genus Diploptera; species Diploptera punctata. Next base: position 485,447 of record JASPKZ010007815.1, on the reverse strand, counting down.
GTTGCAAATATTTTTCGGAAAGTGCCAGAAGAGCTAAATCGTCTGCAAAAAGAATAGCATCGAGTTTGAGGTTCCTATTGATGGGTATATATCCTCGTTGTGTTTTCCTCCATTCGTTTATTAATTTATTCTTATATATATATATATATATATATATATATATATATATAATGAAAAGCACCGGTGAAAGTCCACATCCTGTCTTACTCCAGTGTTGATCTTTTCCCAAGAAGATAATTTGCCATCTTGTTTAACAGAGATTTCGTTATCTTTATAGATGTTGAAGATATTAGTAATATATTGTTGTGGAACGTTATCATCAGCTAAAATTTGTAGTAATATATTTCTGTCTACTTTGTCAAAAGCTTTTATGAAGTCAACAAAGGCGATATGAGTTTCTATATTGAATTCCTTGTGCTTTTCTAATAGTAGTTTTAGAGTGAAGAATCCATCTGTACAAGATCTACCCTTTCTGAATCCATTCTGCTTATTATTATTATTATTATTATTATTATTATTATTATTATTATTATTATTATTATTATTATTATTATTATTATTATTATTTATTATTATTATTATTATGTCCACCGCTGTGGTCTCGGGGTAGCGTGCTGCCTTGTCACGCAGCGGGCCCGGGTTCGATCCCCGGTCGGGACAGTTTTTCTGGGTGAGGTTTTTATCGGGGTTTTTTCCTCACCTGTAAGACAAATGTCAGGAAAACTTGAAGGCCCAAACGGTCCCCGAAATCATATGGCCATCGCAATCATCATCATTTATATTCATCTTAGGTTAAGCTTAGGATTAGGGACTCTCCTGGCGCACCATTATCATCATCATCATCACCCATCATATCATCGGGACAACTTAACCCCGCCTTCCAGGCGTCCCAATCTCAAAAGTGGGTTACAAGTATGCCATGCCAGGAGAGAAACCAGGAATGTCGAAAAGACAAACCTGGGGCATTTGAAAAAAAAAAAAAATTATTATCTACTTTTGCTATAACTTTATCTTTACCACTCCAAAAATGTAGGTAGTTTCCTAATGGTTCTCTATCGTATCTTTTTCTTTTATTTTTTTCGTTTCCGATAATACTATTATATCCATTCCACATTTTTATAATTGTATATTAAATAAATTTTGGTCGATAACCCCTTTATATTCTAGCAACCGATATTCAGAGTCCTTTTCCGTTGTAAAATTTCCAGCCAAGTTATGATAGAAAATATAAGATTCATATATTCAAATTAAAATTGGAAATCACTAATCAAAAGAAGTTAGTACAACACAAGGGCTGCTACACAGATGTTGTTTATCCCTGATACGTTTTAAAATATATGTATTAATATGCATGGGCGCCGGCAGGAGGGTACACCCACCTGTCGGGAAAGAAAATGCATAGAAAAATATTAAGAAATATTGAAAATATCGAGAAATGTATTTTCAGTAAGTCGCGCGAATTTGATATTAACCTAATTGACATAACATAAATATATAATATTATAAATTATATTTTATTAGTTATAGTAGGCCTATAGTGTTAGTCCCGCGCAGTAGCCGAGTTGTTAAGGCAAGATGACTTGGCGCAGAGCTACGGGACTTGCGCTGGTTCGGCCAAGTTTCACTATGGGTTCGGCCAGTATGAGACCGGTACCCACCAGCATCGTGAGGCGTTTAGGTAGCTACAATAAGTAGAGACTCCAGGTTGAGAAGATCAGCTATAACGGCTGGGGGACCCGACATGCTGACTACTTGCCACCCCTACATTGGCTTATGATCGTCTACTTGTGTGATTATCACATGTGGACGTGAGGCCAGCAGCCGGATGATAGGCCAAGGGCCGTCTATGCCTGTCGCGCTTGGAGTTAGTATAGTATGAACGTGCAGATGCACCTCCCGAAAAGTAATCCTGGCGGCGTCCATGTAGAGAATGCTTTATATATGACAAAACAATTGATTGAAAAATAAAAAAAAATGGAGGTTGAATATTAATTTTAAGAAAACAGAATATTTAACATTGGAGATGGAAGACGATGAACAGCTGGAGATTGAACAAGAAGACATTTACAAAGTCAATCTATTTAAATATTGTGTATCCTTTTTAGAAGTTGATGGAAGAAGCTCAGTCAAAATCGAAAAAAAAAGTGTAGGTAGAAAAATAATTTGTATGCCGAATTCAGTTCTTTGAAGCAAGAATGCTGTAAATAACATAACAATAATAATTCATAATTAATTAGTTCAATTGCACAAGATAATGAAGATTTAGAATATATGACTAGAAAATTAATAGAAGAATATGAAAAATAGGGATTAATTTTGAACACGAAGAAAACAAAATATTTATAAATTGGTGAACCAGAACAAAATTTAATTTTGGAAACAATAAGATCTTGTAGTGAGATCACATACGACTATTTAGGAATTAAAATAAATAAAAATGGAAGTTATGAAGAGAAAATAAGAAATATAAATAATAAAGGAAAATTTGCAATTGCTTGCCTCAATGGAATATTGTAGGATAAAAATAAAGTAATAAAAATAAAATTAATATATATCATACAATTGTTAAAAGCATTATTACTTATGGAGCAGAACTTTTGCCATTAACAACAAAAACAAATAAGTATATTTTGGCAACGGAAGTGGATTTTATACGAAGGGCAGTAAGAATTTCAAGAAGAGAAAAAAATAGGCATTCAGTTATAAGGGAAAAAATGAAGATTGAAGACACTATTTTAGATTATATTAAAACTCGGCAATTAAGATGGTATGGACATGTCCAGCGAATGGAAGAGTATCGGCTACCAAAATCTGTTTTGGAATGGAAACCTGTGCACCAAGATTTAAATCCCCAGCCGTAATAATTTGAATTTTATAAATTTAAACTATAATTGATATAATATAAATTCTTATGAATGTATATCAATGTATGATATTTAAGGGAATCTAATATTAAATAGTAACTTGTTTTTATTTCTCAATCTTCAGTCAGAAACAGGCAGATGTTTTGCAAAGCAATTAAACATGTCGCCACTTTACTATATTTATGGCAGTAAATCCCATTTGCCGCAAGTAACTTTTATAAAGGACCTTAAGATAAATATATTTTTCTCATATTTTCATAGTTCTCCTAAGTAGACTGTCCGTCAACGGGATATATTTATGAGCGAGCAGGTATGCTCGTTTCTGTACTTTTATGAAGGACAATAGAGTATGACTTCCGTTGGGTAACTTGTTTTTGTAGTACAGTCTACTGCTTAACGAAAACACCCCAAGACGGGAAGACCCTTATAAAAGTGAAGTAAGGAAAAAAACAAGTGTTATTTTCTCTTCGCAATAAACCAATTAGGACTGGGACATCTTTTTATTGCCGATATCCGGCCTTTTGAAATTTTGCTAATGTAAAGGAAACAAAATATATTTTACCCAAAATCAAGCTGCGTGGGAAGCCCAGAAGACAAAGGAAGGAGGAAGTAGGCCATCTATTGCAGCCCAGAAAAGACCTCCAGCCAATGGGCAAATAGAGTTAAAAAATCCCTTTAGGCATGAGCCAGTAAAATTTGGCAAAGCCTCTGCAATTAAAATCCTATTTATTGATAAGTTGTTACAGTAACGAAGATACGCCCTACCAGGGTACTGCCCAATCAGAGGGCATATTAAAATAAATTGTAAGCCGGACAGGGAACTTTGCTGTATGTAGGCCAACAATTTTGAGAAAAGATTATTGTGTTAGAATCCGCGGGGGAGTCAAGGAGGCATGTGGTCTCCGAGTGCTGTTAAGTGTAAAGATTAGTATTACCGGACAACCGCGGTACATATCTCGGTAGAAACATAAATCTACCCCATATAAATTGGCGTACTCAGCAAATATCTCCGCCGGCGCATCAAATAAAAATAGTACGGAAAGTGTTATTGAATAATAAAGACGTGTGCCTACTCTTCTGTGTAAAAGTGTGCATTAATGTAGAACTGTTCACATTTTCCTGGTGTCGCTCTCCTGTCAAATAATCCTCCGTTACACCTGAGATAAGAACCTTTTGCTCTCCGATAATAAGAACCCCGGAGAGCCTTAGTCCGGTGCACCATTAATCCAAACTGTCCAGCAGTAAGGATCCCTCATCCTTAAGTTATAGGAGTGGACCCTGTAGCAGAGTAGCCGAGCAGACTATCACGCATCATAGTGGCGCTCCAACTGAGTGGCCCGAAGAGTTGCGAAAACAGTGCAGTGTCAAGCAACAAAACTCCCACGAGACGGAGGAACGCCAGCATCCAGTCGGCAGAGAGCAGCCTGGAATGAATCAGCAACCGGAGGAGCCGAAACAGCTATATTCTGAGAAGATGATGGCAACACTAGAACGCAGAGGGGAGGAAGACGAGAGGAAGACCCAGAACTGGTAAAGGTGAAGACTCCAAAAGGTAGAAGGAACATTTAAAATACGCAATTTGTATCTTTTTTTGGTAATTTAAACACTTTTGGCAATTAAGGTATTAAATAATTAAATACTAAAATGGCAGACAAAGCAGGCGACCAAAGCCAGAACATTTTAAAACTCCTGGAAGCGTTTAGGGCAGATATGAATAGAAACCAGGAATCGCTAGCAGCGAAGGTAGAGTCTAACAATAATAAAATTATGAGTTCAATAGAAACGAAGTTCGACGAGATGCAAGCTAGCATGGAAGCTAAGATTGATAAGATGGTATCGAAAAAAGAAAAATCTTGTTATGTTAAACATAAGGAAATAGGATTGAGGGCAGAAAATAATCTAGAGTCAGAATTAATTAAAAAAGAATCTGATATAAAATATGAAAATAATGTATTAATTAATCAGGAAACTAACATTGAACATTTTGAAACAAATGAAGTAATAAGTATAGACTATACCCCAGAAATAAGTCAATCTAAAGAAATCTCAAGTCAGGGTGGAGATTTTCTTAACGATAAGATAAAATCAGGGCCTAGTATTGCCAAGAAAAGTGAAGATTGTGGAAATGTGCATGTATTTACTTGTAATGTGCAGAAACAAGGAATACCTGACAATGAATCGAAAACTAAAACTAAGGCCGCGGGCAAGATAATGAAACATTTGAAGAGAGATAACCGACGCCAAAAGGGCTTAACTAAGGCAGTCTATAAAGTCAAATGTAATAGAATAAAATCGAAGCCGAGGGAAAAATATTTGCTATACCTCGAAGACCCCAAATCAGATATTCCTTGGTTCAGAGTGGCAAGCGGAAGGGAAAAGTCGACCGAACTGGTTGCAAAAACCTTTGTTGCAAGCAGGTCAGTCCCAAACGTCTCAGGATTTGAGTGGTGTGCAGAATATGGATGTCAATTGAATCGGGTAATTAGAAATGTTCCGCTGTCGGATATTGTTCGAGGACTTTCAGAAAATTCCTCTAAATTGTCGCTACATTATCGCCTAGCTATGCGTGACAGAAGCAAAACCCACATTAATCTCTTTGATCAGAGCCTTGCTCTTATTTTTGAATCCGAAAGTAGGATGAAATCTGTACAAACTCAATGATTGGAAAAAATGATGGTACACGAACCGGTTGTCGAACTCAGTTCTAAGTGGAAATCGAGGATTATTATTTAGTTATTAAGTGAAATGATTAAACATCTCGAATAGCGAGAAATGCTAAGGATTAACATGAATTATTGTTAAATCAATTTTAAATAAGAATTATTGGTTAATCCATGATGATTAATTGAGATATCGCAATGAATGATTTATTTGATTAAATACGAGAGAAATAAGTATCCGTATTATATATGTTCGAACAAGAGGGGAGCACGGTGCTTCTATCATGTGAATATCGTGACTCCTAATTAAATGCAATTTTAACAAATAAAATATCATTCTAGGAAATGATCATTGTCTTGTACAGACGAATTATATAATTGAGAAAAATATTAATATAATTTAAGTAGTAAAGTTATGTGTAAGACATAATAATGCCTCAATAACAATTAGAACTGAGAAAATAATTTTAAATAAATTTCGGACCATATAAACATGATGGATCTGTGAATAGTCAATATTAGATAACGATTAATTAGCTGTGAATAGCTTACAAATTAAAGAGAGAGAGAATATCGTTAAATGTGTTTTAATGTAATCGCTTGAGCAGAAAGCTGCATTATCAACTTAGTTTATCAAAGTAAAAGGACTTGATTGATTTTAATATTCTATTATTTTATTTTCCATGAAAGAACGCGCCTAAGTTAAAGGTTAAAGGTCAGTAAATGTAATAATGAGCTCAGACAGGCCATTGTCATTGTTTGATAGGTAATTGAAGAATCCCAATCTTAATGCGAGTAAGATTATGATTATTATGATTTTTATAAAGAACAGCCGACATTATAGGCATAGAAGCTAACGAGAGATGTTGAAGCGTAATGCACCTTGATTGAAAGGCCAAGTGACCGAATTAATCCTTAAAGCGTGAGGAATTTATTTACTGATTTATATACAGAATTTAATTTGTAGACGTGGGCCGTAGCGGCACGTCACTGTGTTTGTATAACACATTAATTTTGTTGAGATAATATTTGAGGGCAAGGGACCCCGTATTATCTATTTAGTCGAGGATAATGATTCCTAATTATATTAATGAGATGAGATGAAGTCATGGTCGCCGATGGAAGCGAATGTGACACGTGCTATGAGATTCTGTACTCGAATGAAAAGATTTTGCACGCGTAAGAAAATAACGTCGTTTGACTGATTAATGATACAGCCAGTTATGCTTTGGCAGATTAAATGGGCTGATATGCCGAAATATGTTGAAAATAAAAATGTTAAGAAGTATCATTGTATGTATTAATAATCATTATTATTCGTATATATGAAATACCTATGAAAAAATCTTTTGCGCAAGTAGGGAAACGCCTATGAATATTTATAATGTTAACAAATCTTGGAGCGCGTAAGTTATGCAAATATAAAAGTGAATATTATAGCACTCAACAATTATTTTATTTTATGTACGAAGAAGGCGGTAATTAAGCCTACCTATTACTTTAAAGAAACTCTCTCTAGGTAGAGGAAATAACGGAAATAAATATATTCTCCGAATTAATAAATAAACGGAATTTAATATTCTAGATGATCAATATAAATATCCTACATGATATATTTAACTGATTATAATAATCATAAAGATGAATTATGATAATGTTTTATTATGAAATTGATAGGGACACAGATCCACATGAATAATTTTTATTTAATGATCTTTTTTAATTGAAATTTTAAGATTATCGGAAACATGGAATTTACATTAAGTTAAAGATAATTGGTTCGTGGCACCAAAGATTCCCATCTACCATATAAATGTAAAAAGCTAGGTTAAGCATTTAATTTTAATTAACTTCAAGAAAACACGTGTGGAAGTGTAGTGATCAGTTTTATTAAAAGAATTATCAGTGTTAAGGCATAAATATTGGCCAAAGTGTTCATCAGTGGTTCGGTGATAATACGCATTATCAGAGCGTGATTAGTGGCTCATACACGAGCAGTGAAGTTACACGAAGTTGTAAAGACGAAGAAAATTTGAAATGAATGACGGTGTTATGTAGGTCATAAGGACAAAATATTTATGTGTCACACAATTTTTGTTGTTCTGTTATTTGTGTATGTTTTTTTGTTGCAATCTTTACTTGCAGATGGTCAAAGAGGGTCTACTTATAAGCAGGTATATCCCTTACAATGTTGGTCAACAAAGAGGGTAATGAACTCCAGCCAAAATATTTACTTAAACCCACCAGGAAATGGTACATACATTTCGAACAAGAGTTTTTAGTGTAGAGAAAATTACGCTGAATCCCAATTGTTCTCTAGCACTAAAGGAGCATTTGCACCAAGATTTAAATCCCCAGCCGTAATAATTTGAATTTTATAAATTTAAACTATAATTGATATAATATAAATTCTTATGAATGTATATCAATGTATGATATTTAAGGGAATCTAATATTAAATAGTAACTTGTTTTTATTTCTCAATCTTCAGTCAGAAACAGGCAGATGTTTTGCAAAGCAATTAAACATGTCGCCACTTTACTATATTTATGGCAGTAAATCCCATTTGCCGCAAGTAACTTTTATAAAGGACCTTAAGATAAATATATTTTTCTCATATTTTCATAGTTCTCCTAAGTAGACTGTCCGTCAACGGGATATATTTATGAGCGAGCAGGTATGCTCGTTTCTGTACTTTTATGAAGGACAATAGAGTATGACTTCCGTTGGGTAACTTGTTTTTGTAGTACAGTCTACTGCTTAACGAAAACACCCCAAGACGGGAAGACCCTTATAAAAGTGAAGTAAGGAAAAAAACAAGTGTTATTTTCTCTTCGCAATAAACCAATTAGGACTGGGACATCTTTTTATTGCCGATATCCGGCCTTTTGAAATTTTGCTAATGTAAAGGAAACAAAATATATTTTACCCAAAATCAAGCTGCGTGGGAAGCCCAGAAGACAAAGGAAGGAGGAAGTAGGCCATCTATTGCAGCCCAGAAAAGACCTCCAGCCAATGGGCAAATAGAGTTAAAAAATCCCTTTAGGCATGAGCCAGTAAAATTTGGCAAAGCCTCTGCAATTAAAATCCTATTTATTGATAAGTTTGTTACAGTAACGAAGATACGCCCTACCAGGGTACTGCCCAATCAGAGGGCATATTAAAATAAATTGTAAGCCGGACAGGGAACTTTGCTGTATGTAGGCCAACAATTTTGAGAAAAGATTATTGTGTTAGAATCCGCGGGGAGTCAAGGAGGCATGTGGTCTCCGAGTGCTGTTAAGTGTAAAGATTAGTATTACCGGACAACCGCGGTACATATCTCGGTAGAAACATAAATCTACCCCATATAAATTGGCGTACTCAGCAAATATCTCCGCCGGCGCATCAAATAAAAATAGTACGGAAAGTGTTATTGAATAATAAAGACGTGTGCCTACTCTTCTGTGTAAAAGTGTGCATTAATGTAGAACTGTTCACATTTTCCTGGTGTCGCTCTCCTGTCAAATAATCCTCCGTTACACCTGAGATAAGAACCTTTTGCTCTCCGATAATAAGAACCCCGGAGAGCCTTAGTCCGGTGCACCATTAATCCAAACTGTCCAGCAGTAAGGATCCCTCATCCTTAAGTTATAGGAGTGGACCCTGTAGCAGAGTAGCCGAGCAGACTATCACGCATCACCTGAGAGAAGACGAGGCAGAGAAAGACTTAAAACCTCCTGGTGTCAGGGTATATATTTATAGCCTACATGAAGGAGAAACATCTACAATCAGGAGATTGGATGGACCGACAAAATTGGCTATTGGGAATCGGACAATGTCAAAGACATTAATCAACCGATGATCTATCTATTAATTTGTTGAAAATGTATTGTTATACGGAGCTGAAACTAGGACATTAGACAGGCCACAGAAATGGACTATTGGCTTAGAGCGTCAAGAATATAAAAAATATCTAAAATTAGAAACCAAAGAATTAGAAAGATGATGAAAGTGATAAGTACATTCTTCAAGTAATTGAAGAAGAAAATTGAGATGGTTTGGACCGACACACCTAGATGTAGCTACCATAGTTATTTTAACCGACCTCCGACCTGGTGTTAGGTGCTCAATGATTTCCCACTAGACATAGTTACAATAGATAGTGTCTTGAAAGATAATCTAAAAACCGGTACGGTGTTTAAAGGTATTTAAAAAACTATTCAAAATGATCTCTTAGTAGGCCTATCTATATTATCAGTATGCCAGAAACACATAAAAGAGGAAGTTAGTAAGGTAGATTGTGTTATCGCTGCAGGCTGTCGAAACGACGGACAACTCATATAAACATTAATTTAGCAGGTATGTTCATTATTTATCAAAACAATGAACAGCCATGAACAACAATGCTTATCAAAACAATGAACAACTAAATCAAATATACATATATTTGATTTGGTTCTTCATTGTTTTGATCGATTCTTAGACTTCAATAACTGCGCCCCACTCACTTCTAACCTCATGAACCGCCACTGCCACCATCTACGTATTACACTCTAAAACTAATAGGTGTAAGAGTTCACCTGAAGCAAACATTTAAAAAATCGCTCTAGCGGTAGCAATTTTCAATGTTTCACAACGAAACTCAGAGTTTGCTATTAAAATAAACCGAGGTAGTTGTTAACAAAAAATCAACGAAATCCGATCATTAGAAATGGGAATTTATCTGAAATCCGAAGTTAAAAATTGACTCTAGAGACCGTATTGTTTGGTTTGTCGAATCATTATCTTTCTACATACAGATTTTCAGGGACGGCGAGTATTTAGCAGCTATCTATTACTGGTATACTATAAAACCATTAGGTGTAGGAATTCACCGAAACGAAAAAATGCACGCTCAACGCCGGGTAATAATCAGTTAGTAAAAAATAAAATTCATCATCATCATCTGCATTCATGGATTAGGTCTGTTGACCCGTTCCGACTTCAGCCCATTTCTTTCTAGGTCTGCCCACATCTTGGGTGCCTTTAGGTTTGTATTTTGTTATTTGTTTTGGATATCTATCTTCATTCATTCTGTCTGTGTTGCTTCCATTTTTGTCTATATGTATCTATTTTATCAGTTTTGCAAATATTTCAAGTTCCTGTCTTATTTCTGTGTTCTTGATTCTGTCTTCCTTAGTGCACCCTTTAACAGATCTCAAAAATTTCATTTCTGCCGCCGTTATCCTACTTAGATCTTGTTTTTATGTATCCAGGCTTCTGATCCATAGAGCAGTACCGGTACTGCCAACATTTTATAAAATTTCAATGGGTCTCTCTTTTGTTGTTTTGTTATTTGTGATCGTTTTATCGTACCACATATCCCTGGAATTTTGCTATTTTATTATTTATATCATTATCATAATTAAATGAAATGTCACATCCTAGATATTGAGATGGTTCACCTGTTCTATGATTTTGTTTCCTATTACTATTTTCGATCTGATTTGATTTTTCCCTTGGAATGCCATTACCTTGGTTTTTTCTATGGATATTTTGAGATTATATTGTTCACATATATTATGTAGTTAATAAAATTAAAAAAGAAGATATATAAGAGCAAAGAAAAAGCATTTGAAGTCAAACGAAATTTTGTTTGCTACGTGGAAATACTTCAAATCCACATCCGTATAAAAATTATAAAGGTGAAAAAAATCTATTATTTATTATTTGAAATATAAATGTATTTAAAAATACGTAAAATAATTTATAATAATGTGTTAAATTGCATTTGAATTTTAGTCGCTTTATTGTGAAGATAACACTATGTTGCTCCTTGACGTACAATATTACCACTTGATGAAAGTTGAAAATTAAATTGTACCTGTTGGTAGATGCCGTCGTCCTCAACTTTGTTAATATATTGTATATTAAATTAACTGGAGCGCTTTCGGAAGTTACCTTCCATCTTCTGCAGGTTGAGTTTCCGTTACTTGTTATTGTTGTGTACGGTGATGTATACTTTAACTGTTTGTAGCAGCAACTGACTTGTTTTTGACGATCTCGTATGTTGCTGCTACAAACAGTTGGAGTATACATCACCGTACACAACAACAACAAGTAACGGAAACTCAACCTGCAGAAGATGGAAGGTAACTTCCGAAAACGCTCCAGTTAATTTTATATACAATATATTAATAAAGTTGAAGACGACGGCACCTACCAACAGGTACAATTTAATTTTTAACTTTCATCATATGATTTCACCTCAACGGAATTTGATATGAATTTTACTAGTATTGAATATTACCACTGCAAATAGGCCTAATTTGTGAGAAATTGAGCGCACGATCATTTCATTTAGCATTCTCAACTAATCAGTACTACACTGAGAGTAATAACTACAGGAAGACAAATATTTTAAAACTATTAATAAATTATAGATATATTATAGGCCTACATATTAATTTTTCTCGTTAAGCGTCCGCTACCACTGCCCTTAATAAAAATCTGGCAAAATAAAATTTTACATAATAGTTTTGTGAACAATTTTTTAAAATACGGTTGGAGTAAAAATGAGTCAATATTTTATAAATTATGCAAAACTTTACAAACAATTGCAATTACAATTTATTTTTAGAATATTAATATATGTCAGATGCAGGCCTAATAGGCAATTTACGTTGCAATTTCAATATTAAACTATTCACATTTTACGTATGCATAAAATGAGTTATTAATTAGTCAGTTTTTAACTTTATTCTTAAAAGGATTTATGTTAAAATCATTTTAATAAACTCAGGCAATCTGTTATAAATAATTAAAATATCTAATCTTATCAAATATTCTTTGCATGTGAGAAATATGCCTGCAATCAGTATTAAATTATTGACACATTTTTATCTCGTTGATACTTGTCTACCCCTCAGATTTTCAGGTGTAGCTATGTCAGTATAAATCCTTGAACTATAAATTTAAAATTTATATAGGCCTATACATGCCTTCTAATGTGAAATAATTTAAAGCATTTCATTATGCCTAGATTGGATTTTTTTTTCAATTTTCCTCCTACAGCTGACTTAGAATTAATGTTTTCATTGTTTCATACATCCCCCAAAAGACATTTATTCTTCTTCTTCTTTTCCCCCATTTTTACCTCCACAATTACTAATCTAAACAGTTTTCTATAAATATTCAGAATGCAGACTATCACTATGAAATACATTTGTAAAAGGTACAAAACAGTTATCAAATCAATTAAAGGAACTTCTAAAAAAAGATAAGGTATAAAAAAATAAAGACATCATATTCAACTGATGTCACCAAGAAGTATATTTCGGGAAAATACTATAGCTTCGACATGAGTCTTCAGCAATGCTAATTAAACAGAAATTGGTATTGCATCTAAAAACCCTATAGGCATAATAATTCTTAATATTAATTAATAAGTGTAAAGCACAAATATGCATGATTAGTAAATCGTTTATCTTGCTCACTTGTCACTCAGTTGGGTCAGGGATGATTGTCTGTTCTCGCACCATATGGCGTGGTATCTGTCACACTTTTTCCCGCACCACTCGCACTTACACTCGTTCGTCGGTTGGTGATATGTCTTGGTCTTACACACTTTGAAGTGGAAACCGTGCGTCGCTAGTCTTGTCACTGCGTGTCGGAAGGTCATACAGGGGTTCCATCCAGTCTTTGTGTACCATCGCGTCCGTGCAAAAGAAGTCATCCCATATCTCTCTGCGCTTCCTTTGCATGTCTTTCAGTAGTTTCTCATAGTTGGGGGTGGATTGCAGTAGAAGCTGTTGTCTCAAGTCCTCCACCAATGGTAACTCTCCTGTCAGTACATACGCTAGGCGTGAGGGTGTGAACTTCGATAGGCCCAGAGCTCGTTTCAGGTACGTGCTCTTAATTTTTTCTAGGTCTGCTAGATTCTGGTAACTTAGGTGCGTCCATATATTTTCTAGTCCATAAGTTAAATTCTTAAATATAACAATTCTACTGTCGCTGCCAAGTTATTTTAAAATTATTTAAAGTTGTCCAATAAAGTAATGATTAATTATCATTTTAACAGTAAATTCAAATGATTTTAATAAATTAATTTGGACTTATTCGTTTTTATATTAGAAAGTGGTTTAAAACGAGGCCTCAAAAATAGAAAGAAATAGAAAAACTATCCAAGTAATATGACATGAAAGCAAACGCAAACGAAGAAAAGCTTCCACAACAGGCCTCGTACTAACACGTCTGTCTTTCTGCCTGTAGATGTAGACACACACACACACACACACACACACATATATATATATATATATATATATATTCATTGTTTTTATGACCTTTTTATGTATGAGTGAGGATGTGTGACCATGTATGTATATATTTGTTTATATATTCGTACGTTTTTATATTCAAGGAACAGAATATGCACGTACAGACAAACAGCATGTATCAATGAAAATGAAAACATTCTTCCTTTCTTTCGAAGAAAATGGCAATAAATTTTATTACTACATCCGAAGACAGGGATATTTAGCCGCCAATGAATGTGTAGGGCCTAATCTGTCGATATAAAATAAAATATACTGGTCACCCAATACCATTTTTTATTTCAATTTTTGAATGCAGGCTTTCACGGCCGGTAATCACAATGTGAATTTATTCCGGGCTATGCGTATTCCTACCAGACGATTCTCCCTCAACTGCGGAGGGCATCTTCAGTGGCGAATACTTCTAGGTGTTGTTTCCTGGTCGGAGGCTCAACTGTAATGAACGACCAGGAAACAACACCTAGTACTCGCCATTGAAGATGTCCTCCGCAGTTGAGGGAGAAACGTCTGATAGGAACACCAGTAATGCACCATGGCCACATAGCCACCGGAATCACTTGACATTATTTTTTAATTTAACCTCTTCCGTATACCATATGTTTTATATAAGGACGTTGGTGTAATCTCAGTACTCCAGACTCGATCATGGATGTGAACCATCTGACCATCTACATTCCAGAGATTCTTTGATTCAATGGCGACTATTTTAATTACTGACTTGTCTTATTTCATATATTTTTTTTACCTTGCGCATTCACATTCTCGTGCACTGCCTGATATTTGGCTTGAATTACTGTACTCGTCCTCGTGGAGTGGGAGTATGAGGAAAGAGGAGGGTGAAAAAAAGAAGCTATAATTTTCTGCCTCCAATGCAGTTAAAATACATCCATCCACCCAATGGCTGATTAACGTCTGACTCCAATCAATTCTATTTTGCGCGGCAAGTCTCCAGGTGTGAGTGGTGACACACTTAGGTGGGTTTGCAGCATCTTCCTTAATGCCATCCTCCCATTTTTTTTTTTTCGGTCTTCCAATTTGTCTGTTCCCCATAAAACTTGCTGCAAGCAACTTCTTTTGTGCTCGGTCTGTTGAGAGCCTTTGTACTCGTACATTTTCAGTTGAGATGTGTACATCGATTGCCATGGCATTGAAGAGGAAGGCAGCATAAATCAAGGTTCTTCTGCGAGGCTAGTTAAGAAGCTGCCTAGATCACAGCGTTCTGTAGCATCAAGGTGGTATCCACTCTCTTATTAGCCTATTGAGCTTGTTATAAAATCTTTTTTGAAAGAAAGTACTCCACCGTAATCTATAGGTCACAGGGGTTGTAACGTCTCTCAGCTCTTAGAAAATTATTTCTCATTCTTTACTTGAGTATGTGAAATAAATTGTTAGTGGAGTGGTTGTAGTATCAGATTAAGGTTGCTATTTGTTTATACGTTAAGTCCGTTAGCACGTTGATAATTAATTTGATGTGTGAACCCGCCTGCCTTTCAGCCGATTGAACTGATGATGGAATTCGTTAAAATCGGTTCGGGTCACCCAATGTCCGGAACGAAACTTCCCAGATAATGTCTGCCTTCCTGATGTCCTTCCTCTCTCTCTCTTGCCTCCTTGCCACTTCACTTCTTGGATCGTTTCAGCTGTTGTCTTTCTTTCTGGTATTCTTAGTCCCTCTTACTTCCTAATCTCTTTATGTTTTGTGTCTTCCCAAATGTTATCTCCCTTCCTGGTGTTCCTTCATACCTTTTGCCTCCTGCCACTTCTTGCATCTTTCAAACTAGTGTCTTCCTTCCAGGTGTCCTCCAAGCCTCTTATCACCTGGTCTTTTCACTTCTTATGTCTTCCATACTATTGTCTTCCTTCTTGACGTATTTCCAGCCTATTACCTTCTGGCCTCTTTGTTTCTTTTGTCTCCCCAGCTGGTGCCTTTCTTCCTTGTTCCTCCCGCTCCTGCCCTCTTCATTTCTCGGTCTTACTTCATGATGTCATTGTTATTTTCCATCTTCCTATTAGTGACTTCACTTCATTTGTTGCAGTTGTTCATTTGTTGAGATATCTCCTCTCCTGCTGGATGTCACAATTTATAATTCCAAATTTTTTTATTAGGAATATGATGGAGCCTAGAAAAACAAAAATAATCAGTACCCAAACAAAAGCCAACAGATAGACAGTTTGGTAGCACTGTCTCTTCTGGTTGATATGGCATAACTTCATACCTGAAACAGAAAAAATTCACATTAATAGTTGAATGCAATTTGAGGACAATGAAAAATGCATCATCCTCTTTTTAAACAAGACACAGCTATGAACCATGACTTGCAAAACTACAGATGACCTTGCACATAAGCACAGCTAGGAGTGATAGAGCCAGCATCATCGTCGACTTTTAGAACTAAACCCTACCTACACCTAAACACTGGCCGACCAATGATGCTTTCAATATCCTATCTACAGAGATCCTAGCAGCAGACAAGCAGAGATGTAACTCAGGTGGGGACTTGCCTGAAAGACTACATCTGTGCTGATTTGTGCACAGATCATGATGTTTGCAACATTATTTCAATGAAGATCACAGCAGCAGGTACACAGAGATGTAGTTCAGGTTTGGACTTGCCTGGACTTCATCACTGCTAGTTAGTGCACAGATCTCGATGCTTGCAACATCATATCTATGAAGATCCTAGCACCAGACTCGCAGAGACATAGTGACAGGGGGGACTTACCTTTACTATGTCAGTACCTATTTGGTGCACAGATCTTTTCCCCAAGTGTCAGTGAGGTCTCCAAATTTTAGACCAGCCAAACTGTCAGATCCAGATACAGACCAAGTTTATTCTGCATTCTGAAATCTGATGAGAATTAGCTCTGTTTAACCTGGGCATTAGCAGCATTAACCAGAAGCACTGACACTTGTACGCGCTATGTACTACAGTGCATGGTCGTCTGTGGTTTAATTGGTTTTGTCTTCTCCTACCTTTCGATGAGGAACTCCCACGATATTTGTAGTTTTCCAACGATGGAAGACTGCTACGTGGCCCCGGTCAGAACCAAGACCGTTTTCACCCCTTAAAAGGGGCCCTAACTATATTTAAAAAAAAGCTATCTAATAACACAACACTAACTATAACAGCATACCTGCAAAGAAAGAAAATTTATACATTACAACACTAGGAATTAATAACATAAGAAGCTATTAATGCTATAAGTATATAATAAAGACTAGATGGTAATTGTTATACAGGGCTATCATTTTAAAATTTGCCAGTCTAAATAACTATTCATTTAAATTTAATTAAATTAAAACAAAAAAATCATTAATTTATATACTGTGGGGGAATTAATTTTTGAAAAAAGTCTGTCTGAAGTAGAATTTGAATACAAGGTCTGAACACTTGTGCTATCCAGGCGTCTATATTCAGACACAAAATTTTCACTCTTATATAATTCCAGATACCCTTACCAATGAATCATCGTTCACAACACTACTGAGTTGTTTCTTATTCAAGAAGACATAGATGGGATTTTTAACACTATATTGTAGGTTGTAAATATATTATTATGCTATTAATATGTAAACTTGTACACTCAGGCTAATCATCTAAAAAAAAAAAATTCAGACAGAAACTATTTTTTTATTTAAGTTAGAAAGAATTGACGATGACAGGTGTTGAAACCCTGGGTTTTCAAGAAATCTAAAATATAAGGTGAGTCGTGCATTTTCTAACTTACATTATTTCAAAATTAATCTCTTTAAGAAATAATTTAAATGAACAACCTGAATGTATACATTTACACATTAATAGCATATTTGAGAAGGAAGATCAAAAGCTGTGTTAACTGAATTTAAAGTTTGGGGTCAAAACTCCAGACTATAAATTTTGAAATTTTAAATAGAATCTGTATATTTTTATACTTATATTTGAAAGTGTTCCGGTATTTATATCTCATAAATTTGTTTCATATCTTTAGTTTTCTATTCCTTATATTTGAAAGGTTTCAATATTAACAAATACAGATAGTATATTTAATTAATGTTGGGAAGTAAACATTATGAGGTATAATCATTAAAAATCATCGGAGAACATATGTTTAAATAACTCACCTCATAGGATTCATGCTTCCATGATATCGCGATTTCAAACATAATCATGTTCATCGTCAGCCATAACTCTGAAGAATTTCAACAGTCGGAGTTATGGCTGACGATGAACATGATTATGTTTGAAATCGCGATATCATGGAAGCATGAATCCTATGAGGTGAGTTATTTAAACAATATGTTCTCCGATGATTTTTAAATACAGATAGGCCTATACTAAAAAAAAAAACTTTGTAGTTTTATTCTCTTGAGATCTAAACAACAATAAAGTCGGAATCCCATTTCTGTTGTGTAATTGAATTTCAATCTCTTTGTTGTTGAGTCAATCTCCCTATGAAGAACAGAATAATGACTCAGATTCCAATGTTTACAATTTTAAAATCATTAGGAAGTAACATTATGAGGTTTAATTAAATTAATAATTGAGTTTGTATTTTTTAACATTCTTACCTCATATGATTGTTTAGTTGGACATATGTTTCAAGGTTATTTTGTGTTTTTCTGTTCAAATGTAAGCTGCTACTGCACATTTTTCTACTTCTTTTTTTACATTTCTTATGTGTTCTTTAGTTCTAATGTTTAAATTTCTCTTTATTTTCCCTATATATACTTTAATCACAATCTGCACATTTTATTTGATATATTCCTGATTTATTATTATCTTCAATTTTTTTTTCATTTTTGTTGGTTTTCGTAAGTTTTTTAGGCTATATAAAACTATTATTCTACCAGTTATATTATATGGGTGCGAAACATGGACTTTTACTTTAAGGGAGAGAATAAGATTACAAGTTTTTGAGAATAAAGTTCTTAGGAAAATTTTTGGACCAAAGAGAGATGAACAAACAGGTGAATGGAGAAGACTTACATAACAATGAACTACATGGACTCTATAGGAAGCCAGATATAATAAGAATAGTTAAGTCTCATAGACTGCAATGGGCAGGACATGTTGCAAGTATGGGGAATGAAAGACGTGCATGTAAGCTTCTTGTAGGAAAGCCAGAGGGAAAACACCCAGTTGGTAGACCAAGAATGAGGTGGGAGAACAACATTAACTATGATTTGAGGGAAGTAGATTATACACAGGAATGAATGGAAGGCATTAGCTCAGGATAGGGATGTATGGAGAGCTTATGTCTGCACGGCCATGAACCTATGGGTTCGATAGTGCCAGTGAGTAAGTAAGTAAGTATGATCATTCGTTGATGCTACAGCCTTGAAACATATGTCCAACTAAACAATCATATGAGGTAAGAATGTTAAAAAAATACAAGCTCAATTATGTTTGCAATTGTTTGATTTTTCAGGGTAACAGAGATGATGATATACTTCATGTTCATTATGCTGTTCAAAGATGAATCTGAACGTTTGAACCGATGTACATTAGTCCACAATTACAAGGAATTCTTATATCTAAATCAATCTTAACATGTTTTTGAAACAACCTTCTAATTTTGTAGGAGATATTACCAAGAAAAGTAGATTTACAGTAGTTTGAAGTCTTCATAGTTTTCTTCATGTACAATACTCCCACCATGAAACTGTTGTTTCACTTTGAGTAATATATATTTTACTGTAATGATTTCATAGTAGAATAGTATAATGTGTTATGTTTCTATTGGTAGAAATTCCCTGTCGGAATAGCAAAGACCCAATAGAATGTGCTGATTTCTTTCAGGTAGGATAGAGAAAGCCAGTGGAATGCAGAGGTCTGAGCAATTATCCCAGCTATATGACGAGGAAATGTGACATATAGTTTATAAAAACTTTAATTCTGAATTATTCAGTTTACAAATGGTATGATACTAAAATGCATTGTAATTTTTTTTCTTTAGATCTGGTAAATCTGGAGTTGGCCTACTTTGTTGTACGAGGTCATTTTTTCTTGTAGAAAGGTCTGCTGCACAAAAATTGGTCTCATTTGTAAATTATACAGTCACTTACATTAATTTTTACTAAATTGACAAATCACATTTATCAGTAACTTGTAAAAATATAATAATAATGCGTTTGAGCTTTATTTATATGTATAACTGAACAACAACAATTGGATTATTACAAACATGTATATATTATTTGTGGAAAGCAACAGTTGAATTTAATATCAACACTGAGTTCATATTAAATTCAACTGTTGCTTTCCACAAATAATATATACATGTTTGTAATAATCCAATTGTTGTTATTCAGTTATACAATATAAATAAAGCTTCTTAAATCAACAGGTTGCTATAGCTGACAAAAACATACTGCATAATTTTATTTATTTATTGAGTACCAGACACCTGTTCTGAGGGTAAAGGCGGCCGTCACATAGGGCTGACAACCCGGCTGACATCAAGTGCCGATTGTCCAGAAAAAGTGGGAGCCTTAACCTCCTACTACCCCAAGGGCCTCCCGAGGCCTGTAGTGGGACTTCTTTTTTTTTCTATTTAGTAAAAATGTAACTAGCATGAATTAAATATTATAAATTAAGAAATGTTGTTTCAAAAATTCTATTATTGAAGAATTGGTGCTTCACAAATCAGCCAATCATGTCTTTTTCATCAAATGTATTCTTATTTGAGTTGTGACGTTAACTGGGTAGAGCTAGCTAGTGTTAAAAAAAGTCAATGGAACAATGGAATAAGACACAAGCTTTGTCTAGTGGATTATTACTGGACGTAGCAGGCAGTGATGCAATTTGCTTGCACCAGGCTAGCACGGATTTATCTGTAGCGCAATAGCTGGTGTTGGTGGGGATAACATAGAGGAAACACTCTATGTGTTTCTCTATGGAGACAATGTGAATACGTAGATGGCTCAATTCTCTACGAGTCAAACCGAATGCGATAGATGTCTGCTAGCACGGCGGGAATTTTGAATTTTTATGTTCACACGTAATTGATTTGAATGGAATTTGGCAAATATATTATTTTTTAATTCAAAATTATTAATATACTAATTACCCCAGTAGTGCTGGAGTAGCTGGGGTTGAATGCATGCCACTGGAGAAAGCTGTTTAAATATAAGTTTTTCTAAAATGAACTGGAAACAGATGTGAGAGTATGACACTGGAAAGCTGTTTAAATATAAGTTTTTCTAAAATGAACTGGAAACAGATGTGAGAGTATGACACTGGATGCTGGAATGTACACAGGATATAATAATAAAAATAATAGTTTTATTTTAGCTGTCAGAGTTAAGGTGTTAAGGACTTGCTCAACCACTCTACAAGGTTAGAATAAAACTACAATAATTGGACTTATAAGTAAGTTACAATAAGAATATATTATTATATGATATGCCTGCAACATAATTAGTGTATAAAATATGTGTTGATTTAGTCTGTATTTAAAGAATAAAAGATACAAAATGTGTGTATGTGCTTTAATGCCACCCACTCCAATTTACATGCTCCAGGTTCCATGCTGGGCTGATAGATGGTGTTATATGGTCTATTTTCAATTGATGCACCACTTTGGCAGACCACTTTACATAGATTATGTATTTTTGTATTGTGTATAAAGAGGAGTGTAGGATGAGTGTATGATTTACATATGTATAGTGTAAAGTATGTTGTATGAGGAATGATGATGAAGAGAAGGGAGAAGGTGAAACCCAGTACCAGCACATAGCTTACTCCTATTGAAAAGCACCAAGGGGGCCGCCACGCTTAACATTCCCATTTGACAGATGAATTGCTATCAAAAGTACCACATGACTTCTCAACATATGTACTGTGGATAGGTTTGCAATTTAATGCACAAATCTGGTGCACAATCTAGCTAATAAGAATTGTACACCACTAACTCTCCAGGCTCTGAGATTGAAAATTTTACAATTAAACAAAATAAATTTATGTATTCACGTAGACTTTCACGGCCAGAGTTGCTATGATGATCTTGCTGAAGATTTTCGGGCTGTAGGCCGTGGTCGTGAGGCTTGTGGTTCCCCGACGTTTCGCCAAAGACTGCGTCTGTCATCCTCAAGGGTTGTCTTGAGACTGGCAATTCTGTCCGCTGTCTGTCCTATTTATACGTTCACCGTGATGTGTTCGTAAGTTATATCTGCCTTCTGATTGGTCAGCGGTAGGGACTTCCATTGTTCCAAAGAGGTTGCTGTTTGATAGTCTGGCAATTGCTCAATTATAACCCACTTCTGAAGTTGGGGCATCAAGAAGGCGGAGTTATGTTATCCCGATAATATGATGGGTTATAAATGATAATGATGTACCAGAAGAGTTCTTAACCTAAACCTAATCTAAATTCCAGACCATGGGCAACCACAGGAATGATTCCCTTAAGGAAAAATTCCTATGGTTTAACCAGGAATCAAACCTGTGACCTCATGATCAGTAGTCAGAAATGCTGACCACTAGCCCATGAGGCTGGTCGAATTTAATTAATTTAACAATTAAATTTTCAACCATGCTGGGTACTGAATCCGGGCCCACTAGTCAGCAAGCAGGCATGCTACCACCCCAAGCCAGCATAGCAGACTCCAGTAAAATGGAAGTTTGATTAAAAAATATTACATCCAAGACTATTTTCTCCCACCTGTGAAGATAATACATCAATTACAACTTGTTAAGAATCATTTAGGTCTATAAGTTTCCTGTGAATGTGGACTAGTGTTCATTAGTTAGACAGATCCATCTATCAGCAGCATAAAGAAAATTAAACATGACATGTCTTCATCTCCGCCATCATGAAAAATATAAAATTGCAATCAATCCATTCTGAATCATCATTATGATCTTTTATATTCTTCATAACTAACTCACTGGCTCTATCAAACCATAAGATCATGGTCTTGCAGACATAAGCTTTTCATACATCCTTATCTGAGCCAACATTTTCCAGTCATCCCCTATATAAATTACTTCCCTCAAATCATAATTAATGTTATTCTCCCACCTCATTCTTGGCCTACCTACCAGGCACTACCTATCTGATTTTATGAGATTTTTGGATCTTAACATAGTTAAAAACACAAAAACAAAAAAAAAATTGAAATAGATATATACAGAAAACCAACAACTAATATGCTTGCAATTAACAATAAATCAAGACATCTGTACCAACTGAAAATCAGCGTATTCAAGAGCCTAATTAATAGAATGCTAAAACTGCCATTAAACAAAATTAATTACAATAAGGAATTGCGGTACATTAAAAAAATGGCTAAAAACAATGGATACAACAGCAAAATTATAGAGAAACTTGTAAGAAAACAAAAGCGGAGAATCGATATAAATAAAATAACAAAACTGGAAAGAGAAACGGATATTAATAATACATGGATTACACTAACTTACACAGGCCACGAAACCATAAAATTGGCAAAAACATTAAGAAAAATAAATAAAAACTTCAACATAGCCTACAAAACTAATAATAAAGTAAATAATGTAATAAGTAACAAAATAGAAAAACATAATAAATTTAATGGCAAGGGTGTATATAAATTAACATGCAAAGACTGTGACAAGTTCTATATAGGTAGAACGAAAAGAAGCTTCAACATAAGATTTAAAGAACATCGTAACAATTTCGTATACGCATACGGAAAGTCTAATTACGCTAAGCACATAATAAACGCCAGCCATAGAATGAACTCAATAGAAGACACCCTTACAATAGTACACAAAGAGGGAAATCCAACTAGAATCAACATATTGGAAGACCTGGAAATTATCAAGGAAATAGACAACAAGCTTTTAATAAATGAAAGCACTCCCAGACTAAACAACCCACTATACGATATCGTCAGGAAGAAGATTTAGTCACGACAAAGCCACATTAGGACCAGCAGCATCAAACATCAACCTGGATGCTGTAGCGAAGAATGAACTGCTGAAGATGGGGCGGATGTCATGAAAGGCCTACAGGCATAAAGATTACATATTTTAAAAGTTGAGGACGACGGATTTTACCTAAGAAGGTATTTTAACTTATTTTATTTTATAAATATATTAATAAAATGATAGGATCTTCTTGGTGATAAATTTGTAGTATACAAGTCAATAAAAACCCAAATCACTAGATTAAAATTTAAAAGAGCCAACTAGTTTCAATAGCAAGGCTATCATTTTCAAGACTAATTATAGACTTGAAAATGATAGCGTCACTATTGAAATTAGTTGGTTCTTTTAAATTTTAATTTGGTGATTTGGGGTTTTTATTGACTATGTATACTACAAACATAAATATAATTTAAAACTAAACGCGTATAAGGAGTTTGGAAATGGCAGCGTATTTTAGAAGAAAGTTTTATAAAATGTGTTCTCTGATTGGCTACTGTAGACTTCTGACGTTTTTACCGCAGTCTATTTTCTCATTGGCTGCTGTTCATGTATGACGTAAAATAGCGGTAATGTTAAACTAAGTCGCTTATGGAGGCTCTTAAGGTTGTGAAAATGGCGTCACTAATGCTTTGATAAATGTAAAAATATGTTTTCAAAGCAAATACAATAATATCTCTATGTAATAATTACAACATTGCAAAATATTTAAAATAATAATATTTTATATTATAATTCTTAATCTAAAATCAGGATATTATATTTGATGGTTACAATAAGTATCATTATTGATATTAAGTTATGTAAAAGAGCGGAATATACAGACCATGAATCAGCCATATTAGGCCAAATTTGATGCGTACTATTGGGACCTACGGTAAGTTATCGATGATCATGAACTTTATTTGTTTACGTGAAAGTTATACATTAAATCAGTTTATTTTACCTTGGATTTACTTAATCATAAGAATAACGGATGGCAAATTTTATTTTTAATATTATGCTGTGTAAAATGATAGAATGAATATGCCACCCAGTGCAAAATTTATTACGTGATATTAGGATGTATATCAATTTACGTTATATTTAGATTACTCACATTAAATAAATTTGCTGGATCTTACATTTACTTCACTATATAAAATAAACGCGACACGATTAATTTTTTATTCGTAAAGGCCGCACACAACCTGTTGCTTTTGACGTCCAGGGGTTGAAAGGGGTTGAACAAAGGTGTTTCATTTCCATATCCGGTTTCACAACAATACTCAAGGGGAATTTTGGGTAATGAAATAAATTAAATAGTCGATTATCTATAAGATCGATGAAAATAGTTTTGACCATCCCTTATTTGTCGCCAATGTTTCTTTTTTATTATTATAATTTATTTTGTGAAACTTCTGGTAAACGCGTCTTTCCAGTGTCTGATTTTCAAATAAACCGCGGTACTTATAATGGTTTAAAATGTCTATGCAAGATGGCAGCACATTTTGAGCAATTGGTGGAATTAGTGAGTGACATCTGGTGTCTATTTGGTGAAACGCAAGCTGCAAATGTATGCAGCAAATAACTATAAAAAAAGAGCAAACAATGATCAAATATTTACCAATATAGCTGAATAAATTAACAGTCCCCATTCCCTTTTCCATCAGTTGTTATTTTATAACCAACAATTTTTTATATGAATAATGCATTTGGTCATCAGTCATAGAGAACCCGTCATCAGTGAGGGCAGAAAATAATTTCTTTTGGTCACATGGTGCGACAATTGACATGCGTAGAAACATTCAATATCTTCGATATTTTTAATATTCTATCAAATGTATTTACATATGTTGAATAGTTTGATTGTTATGTGATTATGTGCTTTTATTTGCGTGTGAGGAGTTGAGGTTAGGATGGGAAATCCAACCCTGGAACATGGTTACATGTCCCTTGCTTGATTTATCAACAGTGTAATATGAAACTTAAAGAGATTTTATATTCCAAAATATGTTTAAGAATCGTTGCAAAATAGTACGAAATGTTATTATAAATGGCATATTATATAGCGCAACAGTGTCATAAGAATGCTGTATGGAAAATCATAGAGAGTCACTTTCTAAAGTTCGGCCCATTTTGTTTAACAAATAACACATGGTTTTCAACTTCATATTAACTGAAGATTCATCCCATCTTGCGACAGACATTACAGGTAAAATGTGTTTCTTTTAGTCAAAAATGTTTAATAAAAATTATCAAACAACTTATATGACAATCCTAACACAGTCCCTTAATATCTGTAAGGCTATTTTCTGGCATGGGGATATTCTATAGTAATTCTGCCCGAGGGCAGGTCTTTCACTACAATAATAGCATGTTCATGCCGTGCTTTGCAGTTTTACTAAGGAATTACAGGTGTGGTAGCTTCACGTTGCTTTCCACACCGGTAATGGGTTGATAATGATGATGGCCAGATGATTTTCGGGGACCGTTGGGCACTAAGCTTCCTGACATTTGTCTTACAGGTGAGGAAAAACCCCGATAAAAATCTCACCCAGGAGCCAGTTCCGATCGGGAATTGAACCCGGGGCCTGCTGCGTGACCACAGCGGTGGGCATGGGGATATTAAGGTGTAAATTTTCCTACCCACTTAAACACTTTTTTAATGCAACAAATGTTCATAAAACAGAGTATTAAATGTATTTAGCCCCAGAATTTAATGTTCTTTAACTGATTTTACTTGTAGATATTAAAAAAAAACAATCCATACATTAAAATGACGGAATAAGTTTAATTTAACTTCCACAATAAATTTTCTATGTCCTACAGAATAACGGTTTGCATGTGCAAAAGTTTATAGAGTTGTCACTGGATGGTGCTACATATCTGTGAAGTCTTACAGAATATTGTCTTCAATTGCATAAGTGAATTTACACTATTATATATTCCTACCCACTTTCTCACCATTAGCTTGGTCTGTTTGTTGTATCTAGTGATCCTTTAACAGTTAAGTTGTATTCCATTAGCATATTATTCTTTTCCTCATTTCATCTGCTTCTGCAATGACCCTTGTGTATCACATACCTGTATCTCTCGACCTGGCATTACACTGGACATGAATACAGAAATTATGTTTTTATTTTGTAGATCCTGACCAGAAGTCAGATACTCTGTGGTGCTACAACCTATCAAAATCTTGTTCTCCTTTACAATATTGGCACAGATTTAGAATACCTTGTTCTATGGTTTTCCATACTACATTCTTGTAATACTGTTGCTCTACTTTCTTTTTTCATCTTTACCAACATTTTGTTCTGTTTTAAATGTTTTGTAACGATATATATAACAGTCTACGAGACTCAAAGATTCAATACCTGTTGTTCAATGAAATTAATGGATATTTGGACTTGTTACATTTCATTTCATAACTGTATGCCTGCATTGTCATAGCAATGCATGCAACCTTGACAAAAGTCAATCACTCTTTTTCCATCTGGCTATAAACTCAAATTCTCTTGCAAATATTTTCAACTTTGCAAATTCCCCAAAAACAGATTACAAAGCAATGTAGCCACTGAAGATGTGCACATGAAAATATATTTGAAACCTTTTTCCAGGTCTTCATTTATTCCCCAAACTGTTAATTCCAAAGGCTTCTCTAAATGTTTCAAAAGTTTAGTTTCTCTTCCATTTCATATGTGATTCTCTAGCAAACTATGAACTGCAAATACTGATTTTTCAATTCCAACGTTTTTAATATTTCTAAAGTATTATTTTGTATAAGTCTCTAAATTCCTTTTTGTTTTTTGCTATATATTCTTTCTTGCATCAGTGCAACTAATTTGATAAATTCCAGATTTCTTACTATCTGTGCATTAACCTTTTTATTAGCTATTAGATGATTAAAAGATATACATTCAGAAAAACAAATATAGAGCCATCAATTTTAAAGTCCCTGGTGAGCAAATTTAAATTTCAAGTTCATAAAATTGGCACCTGATGGCAGTTCATAAGATGGTGGTAATGGCATAATAACAGTCAGAGTTTGACTGATGATGGAGGCAAAGGCCTTTGAAACCACTATCATGTAAATACAGAACTTTATGAGATCAGATGAAAAAAACATTTAACAGACTGAATTTGTAAATTACCTCATAGCTTTATTTCCCACTGTAAGGTAGTTTTGATTAAAAATAATTTATGATTTATTGGATATTTTAATTTCATTTTAGATGGATTCCTGGCGTATAATCCTCAAAGATAGTTAGCTTAGTTAATTATATAACAATGTTTGGTTTAGTCTTGAACTTAAAGAGCTAACAAAAAGATACACATTAACTTTAAACTATTCTTCTTTTCTCTTCTTGCATAAAATTCCAAATATTTAAAAAATTGTTATCACTGTTATTAGAGAGGAAAAATATATATAAAATACTGGCCATTTTGTACCTGTACTCAATAACCCACTTTTGAAAACTTTAACTAGCTCTCTTGTAAAATTAATAAAACTGACCTAGCAACTTCTGTTTCTCAGTGCTTCAAATGTGCTGCCTGCTTTGGTGGCAAAATGTTTATAAATGGAGTAAAATCTAACTATAAAGCATAGGCTAATTGAGTGATTCCATTAAAAAAATATTGAAATTGGTGAAGGTATATATATCCATCCATAGTAATTCTGCCCAAGAGCAGGTCTTTCACTGCAATCATAGCATTTCCATGCTATGCTTTGCAGCTTTACTAGGGAATTATAGGTGTGATAGCTTCCCGTTGCTTTCCATACTGGTGAAGGATGATGATGGCCAGATGATTTTTGGGGACCATTGGGCCCTAAGCTTCCTGACATTTGTCTTACAGGTGAGGAAAAATCCTGAAAAAAACCTTACCCAGGAGCCTGTCCTGACTGGGAATCGAACTGAGGCCCACTGCATAACAAGGCAGTGTGCTATATATATATATACATATCTTTAAAGATTAAATTTTCTGATTATACAAGATAATGTTTTAAATGCATATTATTTTAATCTAAAATTAATGGAAGAACTTGTCATATACCAACATGAAAAAAATCCAAAATTATACAAAATTGTTGTTTAACAACATTCATTGCCTTTTGGCCATATAATTTTGTTTTATTTCACAAACTCCTTGTAACTTACACCATATTTCACACCCTCTTAATCCTAATAATATAATTGTATTCTTATGGCAACTGGGCCCAGTGTCTGCATTTGCCGTTTCTGGTGAAGTCCACTACAATTGCTTGAAATAGTCAGTCTTCTTCTTTCTCTCACTTTCTCTGCCTTCAAGATTAGTAAATTATATTTTTTTTTTTTGTTAATGCTACCAGATTGTCTTTTATGATATTTCTGGCTTTTCTCCCCTGGCATTGGCTGAATTGTAATCCATTTCTTAGATTGGGATACCTGGAAGGCGGAGATACATTACTCCAATGATGTAATGGGTGATAAATTATAATGAAGCACCAGAGGAGTCCTTAACCTAAATTCCAGGCCTTGGGCAACCACAGGAATAATTTCCTTTTAGGAAAAATTCCTATGGTCTGGGTGGGAATCGAACTCGGGACCTCATGATTTGTAGTCAGAAATACCACTAGCCCATGAAGCTGGTCTTAGTAAATGATATGAATACTATAATTTTAATAGCTGATTCTAGTGACTCCATTCACTAGGAATGACAAGTACTGGCATCAGGCTCACCTGCTGTTCAGTGCTATAGGGAATGTCATCAACTGCCCTGTATTACATCATATCCTTGACTTGTGTGTTTGTTAGCATAATCTCATGGGGTTAATAATAATAATAATAATAATAATAGCTTTATTTTACCTGGCAGAGTTAAGGCCTTGTCTGCCACTCAACCAGGTTTTTAAAAAATACAAAATACAAAAAAAAAAGTCTTACAACTACATAAACAATTATATGTTATAAAACAATACAGTACAATCAATATTTATAATCTATTTTGATTTACTCTAAATTTAATGAGTTAAATATATAATATGTACAAGATATAAAAAAAAGAGAAAAAAAATTATTAATGACATAGTATAAATTTAAATAAATAAAGAGAAATTAATTATAAGGCAACAGGTAACTGTATAAGTGTGACTTAAAGGTGTCAAGTGTGCGGAAACCCCTGATATCTTGAGGAAGGAAATTCCAGTAGCAGGCAGAGGCAGAGGCTACTGTGAAGGAAGTAGAATAAGAGGAAGTGCTATGAAGAGGAATTGTTAGCAGACTGTTATCTTGTGACCTAGTGTCATGTTAATGGATCCATAACTTTGTATTTCCATTATATTAGAAATTTTTTAATGGATGTATACCTGTAGCTAGTCTAATATTTTTAAATATTATATTTTTAGATTGTAAAATAAAGAAGTTGGAATGGTTGGGTTTGATCCGTCAAAGGAGAAGTTAAGTAAAGCTGAACATGGTGCTGCTGGTGCAGTTAGTGGTGCAGCTACTAGATTCCTTTGCCAGCCACTCGATGTCATCAAAATAAGATTTCAGGTAATATCTTTATTTTATATGAGCTATTCTTGAATTATTAGAATGAGAAGATGTGTGATAATGCTTTTGAAGAACACTGAAATAATCTTCATGAAGATAGTAATGACAATGGGGTTAGAATAATCACTAGAGTCTGGATGTTAGGCACTTAAAAAATTCAAAATAGGCAGGCAAAAAGGCATTAAATCATTAATATAGGCACTATAAAGTTCAAAATAGGCTCTTACAAAAAATGAATCACAACATAATTTTTTACAGCCTTATGTAAAGAATATAAACATATGTTATAAATATCATACGAAGATATCTGAGATGATTTTGAAACTTGTTTTTCTTTTTCACAAAGAGCATACTTATGTTTTTTGCAGTGTCTACGTGCTGCAAAACAAGGCACTTCTACGTGCTGCAAAACAAGGCACTTCTTCGTGCAGTTCACTGAAATTTTACACACTTTTCAAAATAACATTGAACTGTCACTTGAGAATATTTCCGCCACAAATTATTTCACAAAATTGGTCAGTTTGTCTTTTACTCTTGTCTGTTCTTTGGGCATTGTAAAACAACTGTTCTAATGGTAAAAAAAAGTAAGCCACATACGCTTGTCCTACCTGTTTGTCTTTGAAGCGCCTGTCTGTGAATGAGAACTACTGACTGAATTCAGTGTTACCAACATCAAGCCTTAGAACCAGAGTGAATTGAGGGAGGAACCATCTCCCTGCTACGTTTTTGGCTTACTGCCACCCTTATCCTAAAATATTTTAACAGAATTTATGAAAAGAACACTTTAAAATTTTTATGCAATAATATGTGTCATTAAATTTGTCCATTTCAATTAATTTCATTGATATACTAAGTTAATTTCGAGAAAAAATGACAAATAGGCATTGTAAACTGAAATAGGCATTTATAGGCAAAGTGAACCTCATGGAAAACAACTCTAGGGTCGTCAGTATGAACTTATATGAAGTCACTTTTACAATATTTATAATACATAATTGTAGGCATTTTCCCTAACATCTGGTCTCCAATAATAACTTTTCCCACATCAAAGAATAATATATTAAGGGCATAACATTTCATTCTAATGAAAAATAACATGCTTAATGTAATAACATGCTAGAACCTACAATAAGCAATGAGCAGTTATTTTATGTTGATTCTATAAAATTTAATGTAAGTTATTTTCAGTTGATTAAAGATATATGTTTTTACTATTAATTATGTTGCAATCTTAATTTCTAGCACGTAAAAATTCATTCCCTAGTTAATAATAATTAATGTCTCATAAAATAAAATAAGTTAAAATATACCTTCTTAGGTAAAATCCATCGTCCTCAACTTATAAAATGTGTAATCTTTATGCCTGTAGGCCTTTCAGAACATTCGTTCCATCTTCAGCAGGTCACTCTTCGCTACAACATCCAGTATGATGGTTGATGCTGCTGAAGATGGAACGGATGTTCTGAAAGGCCTACAGGCATAAAGATTACATATTTTATAAGTTGAGGACAATGGATTTTACCTAAGAAGGTATATTTTAACTTATTTTATTTTATGACTCTCCACCTCAACGATTTTAACAATGAATTTTATTAGTATTAATGTCTCATAGTAATGAAATTCCAAACACCAGTGCACATGTTCTATGGAAACATGTTGAAGCTTATTAGCACACGTGTATTCAAGAATAGATTTATTTGACATGACTACTCCTAGCATTAAACATACATAGTATACTGTTATCAATATGCTACAAGTGAGACAGTTGGGAGTTCAAATCATGGTCGGTTAGGATTTTTAAACTGTCCCAAACCTTATAGCAGCACCTTGGGTTGACTCTTCTCTAATAGAAATGAGTACCAGAAGCTTGTTCCATCATGCAGGTCTGACAACCTTGCTGACATTTGTGCCAATTGTCTAAAAAGATGGGAGCCTTAACTTTAATTGCCCCAAGAGTTACTTGAGGCCTGTTGTGGGATCACTTTACCTTTTTTACTTATACTATTATATGCCCAAAGATCTTAGTTACCAAAGAACTTACGATGTTGTAGTGTCTTTAAATAAGATTGAAATGAAAGCAATTGAAATCTATAAATAAATTAAAATCTTGAGTTTGATTTTATTTTTGTCAACAAAAATATTGTATCTTCTTTTAAAAGTTAAAATATTTTTATTTATATATTTGATAATATTCCTTTACAGCTTCAAGTGGAACCGATAAATCCCAAGTTCACAAATTCAAAATACCAGGGTCTTGTTCAGGCTACCCAAAGAATCATTAGAGATGAAGGCATTACAGCACTTTGGAAAGGCCATGTTCCTGCACAGATACTGTCCATTGTGTATGGCTTTTCACAGGTAATATGCTTGAATAAATTAAGGAAAATATCAGATACCCTCATGCATTATTATATAGAGTAATGGTTGTTATCGATTTTTAGTGTTTAACATACTTTGATAAACTGTCCTACTTATTAAAATTATATAAAATTATGAAATCTATATCAGTGAAATGGAAACAAGTCTACGTATAATTCCATGAAGCTCAAGAAGATATCTATATTGTATAGCCATTCTCAGTTTGTTTAAAACTTTAAGAAACTTACAGGCCTTCAGGAACTGGTTCCATCATCAGCTCAGGTTGTTAGGCTACTGTCTGTTGCTTGTGATGATTCTCTAGAGAGGGTTGTACATACTGGCTATGCTCTTGTTTAAAATCATATTGTTGTTAATTTCATTAGTCAAAAACAATGTTTCCTGCACTTCATGAGTCAAATCTCACTAACTTTGGATTGAGAAAAAAGTATATGACAACTAAACATTTTTCTTAGCTCTAGTTTCTGTGATATACAATAAATGGAAGTATTTTATTTCAACAGATTAAGAGAAAATTTTACATTTTAATTACATATGCCAACCATATTGAAAGTCCATTTGATTTTCTTTTTTTAAGAGTTCTAAATTGATGGAAGAATATCTAGCAGATGGATAGGTGTGAAGAGAATCATGTGGTGACTTCATGAGATTGCTGTCTTTTGGCTTGCCTCTTGTAAGTGAGTTCCAGAGCATTCCTACATGTACACCAGAAGTAATCTACAAACATTGCTTTAATTCCAATGGTCCTGATATCTTTGTTCCATTGTGGAAATATCCTGATATAATCTTTCTCCGTGTTCATCACTGACAGTTCCACAACTAGGATGGAAAAAGTCTAGGCAGGAGTGGAGGAAATGGATTTTAAGGGACATGTTGCATCGGAGTTGATGGTATTTTTGCAGAAATTGTGTCATCAACTGAGTGTGTTTATTATCTCTTTTCTTACCCAAAAATTCATGAAAAACAACCTTCAAGGCTTCCCAAGTTTCATTTTCTTTCCTGTCCAAAACTTATTCAAACACAGGATCTTTTAATAAATTCTTCTTCTTCTTCCTTCCAAGTATTAGGCCAAGGCCTGTTACGATCCTATAGAAAATTTTCCCTCCAGCGTAAATAGTTTGATCCTTCCGGAAAATTCTCATATAAGATTTGAAAGCATAATAATAGTCCCTTTGATTGGTTGCTGGCCAAAAGAAGGCTTAATGAGTCATTTTAACATCTTACCTCATATTTCATGTTTTATCAAACACGGTAACTATAGTTTTCAAATGATCTTGTCATTCATTTTCAACCGCCATTATGACTACCGGATATTCGTTGGAATCTCCCTCTATAACGTTGCCATCTGGTGTTGATTTGACGAACTTCGAGATATCGTTGCCATCTGGTATTGATTCGATGAACTTCGAGATGAGGTCACGTTCATCCGGAATGTCGAAATTCATAGATTTAAATTTGTTCTTCTGTATAAATATTTTCTCCCAAACTGTCAAATCCAAAGGTTTTTCCAAATGTTTTAGAAGTTTAGCTTCTTTTTCAATTCTATGACCTTCCAACAAACTATGTGCTGCAATAGCTGATTTTTCAATTTCACCATTTTTAATATTTCTAAAGTGTTCCTTTGTGCGAGTGTCCAAATTTCTTTTTGTTTTTCCTATGTATACTTTATTGCAATCTCGACAATCAATTTGATAAATTCCAGATTTTTTACTATCTGGGGTGTTCATATTCTTATTGGTTATTAATAAGTTACCAAGGCTAAATTTATTTATCGGTGCCAATGTAATATTGAATTTCTTGAAAATTTTTTGAAATTTGTTATGTATTCCAGGATGATAAGTGATTTTCTTAAATTGTTTTCCTTTCTTTGAATCAGATTGCAGGGTAGTGTATTCTTTTAATCTTTTTTGTTGTCTGAATTTCTTCAATTTAGTTATAATTATTTCCTTTCCAAAACCATTTAAATTAGCTATGTCCAAAATGTGATTGTATTCTTTCTTAAAATCCTCTTCATTTAGTGGAACATTCAATAATCTATATATCAAACTGTTGAAAATTGCATGCTTATGCACAATATGATTGAAACCTGAAGACTTTATGTAATTATTTTACAAGTTCTCGAATTTCCTTAACTTTTGTATCATGTAATTTTAGAAATTTTTCTCTTATGTACTTAAGGTCAGTCGTTCTTGGTTTATACCTGTGACAAATTGTTCATCAAACTCAGCTTTATATGTAGGAGTGAAAGAATAACATCTTTTGGGTCCACAAGAGGCTTGTCAATGACATTTTTCTCCCTTTCTACATAAAAAGCAGCAGTATCTATTATACCCCAGTAACATTCCTAAGAGTACAGCGATGACTGTTAATTCACAGATTTTCCACTTTGTTCATTGTATTTGATTGAGTAGAGAGGAGGTATGTCATGTTTGTATAAGTCTCCTTCACATGAACTATATGACCAACATAAATAAAAGGAAGACAGTTGCCATTGTGAAATAATATAGACTTTTAACTAAGCTTGGAGAAGTCTATGAATAGCCTTCATTCAATTGGATCATGATTCATATTAAAATATTTCATCAAGCCATTAACGTCGTAGCAAACAGCAAGATGTTTTTTTTTTCCAAAAAAAAGGAGCAGATCCCTATCTATACTATTGAGATCCTAACATTACATTGGAGAAGATTCCATTGCTGTAGCCTTGACCTTAGAAGTTCTGCCTTCTCCTTTGATAGATCAAAGTCTTGAATGAGATCATGTGAGTAGTGTGTGCAGTTTATCTCTCTCTCTCTCTCCCCCCCATAAAATCACGGTCATTGTATGTATCAGATTTGTTGGGTTCTTCTTCTTGTTCATCACTGTCTTC
The DNA here is from genome assembly GCA_030220185.1 of Diploptera punctata. Taxonomy (NCBI): domain Eukaryota; kingdom Metazoa; phylum Arthropoda; class Insecta; order Blattodea; family Blaberidae; genus Diploptera; species Diploptera punctata. The sequence goes on along the minus strand of JASPKZ010007815.1, from coordinate 449,982 downwards.
ATTTTCTACTTCAAACACATGCTTTTGGGTGGAGTAGGAACTTGAAACTATCTGAATATCTAGTAGGTCATATAGACTCTAAAAAAAATGACATGTCACTGTTTCTAATTATATATTTAGCATTGAACTATTATAGGAAATATCACTATCAGGTTCAACTTAAAATTTAATATAATTCTTTCCACCTCATCTCATATTGTGTTTTCTAATTAGACCAGTTTTGTAAGCTTAATGATTGCATCTTCAGTATTTACACAACCGATGTTCTGCCTTCCAGGAGCACTGCTCTTACTCAATTTGTTGGTGGACCGATGAACCTCCCAATCAAATCAACTTCCTCAGGAATTTCAAAATTCAGCTTACTGTTTGGGAAAAAAATCCACATTAAAAAAACTAAGAAAAAAAACGAATATTGAAATTCCTGGGGATGTTGATTTGATGGGAGATTCATCGGTCCACCAACACATGGAGTAAGAGCAGTTTTTCTGGACGACAGAAGATGTAACCACAGATTAAATTTATTTTCAGTCTGATCATCTTACCTCAATATTAATGTTGACTTGTTCTTGGACATGTTTCAAAATAATTCTGTTTTATCGTCAGCTTGTCAACATTAATATTGAGGTAAGATGATCAGACTGAAAATAATTTAATTAAAATAACCTCAAAATATCACTTCCTAAAATTAAATATTAGCCACTGATGTTTTACCGAAGATGTAACTGGTCTAATTAGAAGACAGAATATGAGATGAGGTGGAAAAGAATTTTATTTTAAATTTTAAAGAAGACCAGGACGTCCACTCAAAAGACTTCTGGATGGTGTTTCTCTTGAGGCCGAAACAGGTCAACAAATGGCCTAAATTCGTGAATGTACTATGATGATGATGATGAAATATTTGACATAATTGGATTTTTCTTCTACATATTTAAAAATTTAAAGTAAAAATAAATCAAGGTTTGGTGAAATGGTTGTTGTCACTATTAATGAAAGACATTACTGAAAATTATGTAGTTAACTTGATCCAATTGATCTAACCTTATTTCAGTTTCCTTAACTGAATTTGCTACGTTTATATCATACAGGCACTCAGTTCTTATGTGGCTGAGAGGGGTTGTTCTAGACCCTATATTCAAAGAAAATTTCTGTGGCACAGCTAGGAATTAAACCTTATGACTGATGGGATGTTAGTCAAACAAAATCATTGTACCATAGAGGCAGTTACGTATTAAATTTTTTTTTGTAATACTGTGTGGGTTACTTACTTACTCACTGGCACTATCGAACCCGTAGGTTCATGGCCACGCAGACATAAGCTCTCTATACATCCCTATCCTGAGCTAATGCTTTCTAATCATTCCCTGTATAATCTACTTCCTTCAAATCATAGTTAATGTAATTCTCCCACCTCATTCTTGGTCTACCAACTGGATGTTTTCCCTCTGGTTTTTCTACAAGAAGCTTCCATGCACGTCTTTCATTCCCCATATGTGCCACATGTCCTGCCCATCGGTCTACAAGACTTAATTGTTCATATTATATCTGGCTTCATAATACTGTGTGGATTAGGGATAAAAATTCCATTTCTAGATTCAAGATTTGCAGATTCATTCACAGGCAAGTTAGTAAAATGTTTTGGTCCGATGCAAACTCCTTCAGGGGATAAGTTAAAAAAAACATTCAAAATGATATTTAAAAATATTGAAGACATTCTTGTATAAAATTTATTAAAAAACTTAATTGTAAATTTTCATCTCCTTAACTGCCCATAAGTATCATTAGTTAATCAAATAATTGTCAAACGACAAAAGTAAACTTGTATAAGAGATTATTGTTAGGTAGCATGTGATTTTGTTTTTGAAGAGAAAAATGCATCAATGAATGAATGAATGAATTACTTCTTATCTTATCTCATACTTTGTTTTTTTTTAAACAGTGGAACTGCAGTTTTCAAGAGGAGTCCCTCTTATCTTTAGCCGACATTATGACTACCGGATTTTGTTGGAATCTTCATCTATAGCATTGCCATCTGGTGTTGATCTGATGAACCTTGAGGTCAGGTCCTGTTCATCGGGAATTTCAGAATTCATGGATCTATGATGAACTTTGAGATCAACACCAGATGGCAACGTTATAGATGAAGATTCAAATGAAAATCCAGTAGTCATGCTCCGGCTGAAGATAAGAGGGACTCCTCTTGAAAACTGCAATTCCCGTGTTTAAAATAACAAAGTATGAGATAAGATAAGAAGTGACTCATTTATTCATTGAATTAAGAACCTCATAATTTTATTTCTCATATTTAACTATGAAGAAAAATATATACCTAGATCAGGGTTTAAACCCAGGACCTTTAGCTTTGTGTGCTAATGCTCTGCCAATCAACTATCCAAGGCCTCCAATCTAAATGCAAAATTTTCTCCTATACATTTCAATTCTTGACAGTGCCAAAGGCTTGCAAACCTTTGTTCCACTTCCAAATAGTGGCTTCTTATTTAAGAATATTTTTATTGGGAATTTAACATTAATTTATATAAACTTCATCATCATCATCAACAACCAGGATTAAGCCCAATGGCCTGTTCCGATCTCATTATAGGTCTAATTGGTCCTTCCATATCTTCAATGGTCTTCCCAACATTCTTCTCTCTTTTTGGGTTTATAATTATACATTCTTCGTGGTATGCGCTGTTCATTCATTTGTAATACGTGCTGAAGTTAAGCATTTTGATAGTATTTTTATTCTTTCACAGAGATTAAATATATTAAGTTCTGTTCTTGTATCTTCGTTTTTCTTTTTATCGGCCCTTTGGTATCCTGCTATTGCTCTCAACATCTTCATTTCTGCAGCCTCTATTTGTTTCTATGTGCCTTTGTTAATGTCCAGGTTTCACATCCATAGATAAGAGATGGAACTGCCAATACTGTAAAATTTTAAAATAGTTTCTTTTCTAATTTTATTCAATAAGGTATGTTTAATTGTGCCACATAGATAATTGAATCATTGTATTTTAGTGTGTTTAACTAAATTTCTGTCATTAACCTAAATGACATCCCAAATAATTAAAATTCTGAACTTGGTCTATAATTACATTGTTTATCACTATTTTTGTTCTTATTGCACATTTTCCTTTCAGAGCTAATATTTTTGTTTTAGATGTAGATATTCTTAAATTTTATTTTAGAGAGATATTATTTAAAATATAAAGGAATTGTTATAAAGCATTTTTCTGATGCTGTCATTATTACTTAATCATCTGCAAAAAGCAGTTGTCAATACACTATTTATATTAATTTGTTCTTGCCATTCATTTATGACAGGTCCAAGTATAAATTAAATAATACTGGTGACAACGGACACCCTTGTCTTACTCCCTGGTTTATTTCTATTTTTTTGTTTACTATATATATATATATATATATATATATATGTGTGTGTATTACTTGTAAAGCGTGTTATTTTTCAGTGTAGTTTATCAAATGTTATATTAATATGGTAATGAAGAATTTTATATTTAAATTTCAGTTCTTGTCCTTTGAGATATTAACACAGCAAGCATGGCATACTTTACCATTTCTTCGGGATGATTCGTACCGGCCCTTTGTGCATTTTATATGTGGTGGACTTGCTGGAACAATAGCAACAGTTGCATCGTTTCCATCAGATGTTGTAAGGACTAGACTTATAGCTCAGGGTGAACCCAAGGTAAGAAATTTATTAAGTGTTGTTCTTGAATCAGACAAATATATACTACATTTACTATTGTAATCAATGGTAAAGAGAAAAATGTTTGCCTGAACCAGGACTCAAACCCCAACTTTCAGCTTTCTTAGCTGATGCTCTGACCACTGAAATAATTCAGGCTACATTCCCATACAAGCATAAATCCTTCCTTTACCTTACTCTCTTGGTTCCACATTCAGTGCAATTCAATTCACAAATACACAATGAAGGACTTTTACATTAAGAAGACATGAAGGGACTCCACACAGCTATAGCAGTATTTAATAAATTAATATTAAGAAGCTAAAGCTATTACTATGATTGAAATCTTCTTCTTCATCCAATCAAATCTTAGGCCTGTTATGAGTTATCCTTTTTCTTGCCTTTTTCGTCAGCAGAATTATCCCTTCTGTCCATCCGAGGCTTGTGAGAATTGAAAGCAACTCTAAAGTACTACCCAACGGGTTGCTAGCCCGAAGGAGTAAAGTGATGGGGTTTTCATTCATGCAGCATTTACTCTGCAAGTGATGTTATGGTTATACCGCCAATACTCTGTCCATAGAGCCTCATCTGTTATAAGCAGGTTACACCATATGCAGGTTGAAGTTAGGTTTTTGGTAGTTGAGGTTTTAGAATGCACTTCACTGTTCCATGCAACCCCTATGATAGAAATAAGTAAATTAATGTACACAACTAAACTATATTTACTAATTTACACCAGAATTAAAGATCTTAAAACCTTTGTTAACTTTTTTAATTCAGTGATACTATATAACTACAGCAAACTCCCGATCATCCATGCGCATATTATCCGGTTTGCAGATTATCCATGCATGACTCTTTTTACTGTATTTTTTTTAAATACTGTATTTTATATTGTTGTGAAAAAATTCTTTATTTTTAAACGTGCTAATGTGAACTGCACTTAGAAACTAGCACAATAGAGTAACCTTCACTCACAACCCCCTCCACTGATGCATTTAACAGTACCAACCAACATTCTGAGAATATAATACAATTTTGGAAATTTCCGTTGTGTGAGTCACTGAAAGTTTGTTGTTGCAGTTTGAAACCACGGATATGTTGTGGCAGTGGCATTATCACTGGATACTAGTGTGGTCATTGGTGGTTACTAGTGTGGTCATCGCTGGTTATAAGTGTGGACATCGGTGGTTACTAGTGTAGTTGTCGTTGGTTACGACAGCCATTTTGAATAACTGTTGTAACCATAGTCATCATGAGAGGACTTTTTTTTCTTTTTTCATATTTACGAGTAAAATAAAATAATGATAATTACGACTCACGCCTAAATACATTTAATATAACATTTTATGAATATTTTGTTGCATTTAATTAGTGTTAAAGTGGGTAAATAATACATTTGTGATCAATTTCCACGGCGCCGAATAACTTAATTGGATTATCCATGTTTTTCGATGTTCCATGCATATCTCAGTCCCAATTAACATGGCGGGAGTTTGCTGTAGTAAAATTCTTAAATTATTAATGATTAAAAATAATATTGTTAAATTTTTTTAGACCAAAAAGAGATGAACAAATAGGTGAATGGAGAAAACTATGTAACAGAAGCTCCATGATGTTTATTAAAAACCAGGTATAATAAAAAAATATTAGGTCTCATATTTTGCAATGAGTTGGACATGTGTTATGGATGGGGAATGAAAACTTCTTGTAGGAAAATCAGAGGGATATTAGGTAGGTAAAAGAATGAGAAGGGAAAGTAAATTAAATTTGAAGAGAAAAATTTTCGCCCAGACAGGGACCCGAACCCAGGATCTTTGGTTTACTGTACCAATGCTCTTCCAACTGAGCTACCGGGACAAGTTCCAATCTAGATGCAAATCTTTCTCTTATATACATTGTAATTCCCATGCACCAATGCTCAAAGCTGTGGCTTCATCTTTGCAAATGGCAGCTTCTTGATTAAGAAGACTTTTTATTGGGAATTTAAACATTACTTTTAAAAGTCAGTAGGGCTTCTATTGATGTTTTTATTATTAGTTTAACACATCTCACTGAAGGATAAATTAAATTTGAAGAGAAAAATTTTCACCCAGACTGGGACCTGAACCCAGGACCTTTGGTTTACCATATCATCGCTCTTCCAACTGAGCTACCAGGGCGAGTTCCAATCTAGATGCAAATCTTTCTCTTATATATGTTGTAATTCCCGCGCACCAAATGCTCAAAGCTGTGGCTTCATCTTTGCAAATGGTGGCTTCTTGATTAAGAAGACTTTTTATTGGGAATTTTAACATTAATATCAACCATGATTTGAGGGAGGTGAATATACAGGGAATGATTAGAAAACAGCTCAAAATAGGGATGTATGGAAAGCTTAAATCCACACTGTCATAAACCTCAATCTCCAACAGTATCAGTGAGTTAGTTAATTAGTTACATCAACTTGCAGGAACAGTTGAATGTTTTAAGTGAACTAACAACAAATTACAAGATGCCACTTTAGACTTGCAATTTCCTTGTACAGTTGGTTTATTTGCACAGGTGTATAAGGGTCTCGCACAAGCAGTTACCATGATCTACAAGTTAGAAGGACCTAGTGCATTCTTCAAAGGCTTGAGTCCAACAATATTACAAGTTGCACCTCATGCTGGGGCTCAGTTTGCTACTTACACCATTTTTACAAGAATCTGGAAAAATATTGGTAAGTGTCTCAATGTTTTTATTATTAATTTAACACTTCTCATTGAAGGATAAATTATATTTGAAGAGGAAAATTATATGCTCAGACTGGGGTTTGAACCCAGGACCCTTGGCTTTCTAGGCCAATGCTCTACCACAGAGCTACCTGAGAAACTCCAATCTAAACGCAAATTTTTCTCTTATACATTGTTAATTCCCGAGTGCCGAGTGCTACGAGCATTTGCTCATTGACACAAATGGCGGCTTCTTATTTAAGAAGACATTTATTGGGAATATAAACACTACTTTATGAAGCCAGTAGGGCTTCTTCTGATGTTATTATTATTAATTTAACACTTCTCACTGAAGGATAAATTATATTTGAAGAGAAAAAAATTATACGCTCAGACTGGGGTTTGAACCCAGGATCTTTGGCTTTCTATGCCAATGCTCTACCACTGAGCTATCTGAGAAACTCCAGTCTAAATGCAAATTTTTCTCTTATACATTGTTAATTCCCAAGTGCCAAATGCTACGAGCATTTGCTCGATCATGCAAATGGTGGCTTCTTATTTAAGAAGACATTTATTGGGAATATAACATTACTTTATAAAGCCAGTAGAGCATTTGTGTATGCAGTATATTTTCATTTGATGTACATTATTTATTTCATTTAAATGTAGTCAAAGTTAGAATGATGGGAGTAATAATTAATAATTGAGTTAGAATTTAATAATTAATAATTGAGTTAGAATTTAACATCTCACCTCATAATTATAGATTTCTCAAAGACATGTTTTAATGTCGATAAAACAGAATTGTTTTGAAACATGTCCAAGAACAAATCAACATTAATATTGAGGTAAGATGGTCAGACTAAAAATAATTTAACATGTTTTAATACTTCTGCGTATTATCTTCAGTTTGTTAAATAAAGTACAGCTTACTGTTGAGAAGAAAGCAATCACCAGGAATGTCTTATACAGCATATTACATCATGAGGGATTATACTAACTAAACCTTTCAGTCTTTCAGTGCACGTGCTAGTTTCAAGTCTGATGGAAGTCCTCAACAGAATATGCCAGAAATAAACCACATTGATGCTTGACATATGGCTGTTCCTGTAGTTGTGGATGTACTTGGTACTGTGACAGTTACATTCCCCTAGCTTGCATTCTCTTCATATGTTGACTATATTAAGTATAGAGTGATTCAGAAATATGGTTATACGTTTGATCGCATTTTGTGACGAAAATATTATTAAAGGAAATATGATGTTATCATTGGAAAGGAAATCCTTCAAATTACAACAGTAGAACAAAACAAATCACTACTCACGTGCAGCTTGGCAGATTGATTTTTGTGGGCTAGCGTCGAACGCCTGCACAATTTGCTTCAAATCACTGCTCACGTGCAGCTTGGCAGATTGATTTTTGTGGGCTAGCGTCGAACGCCTCCACAATTTGCTTTGTTGTTTCTGCATCTGTGCTAATGCGAGGCCTTCCAGGAGGTTTGATTTTCTGCATCCTTCCCGTTTCCAGTAGTCGTTTTCTCCACTTCCCCACAGTCGATGGCTGCAATGCTACGTTAAACTCACGTCTTGCCGCCGCTTGATCATTAGCATACGTTATTGCCCATGTAGCAAATGTAATTTGCTGTTGCATATTCAACGCCATTTTTACTAATGATGTAAGTTCTACACTGTTTTGTTTTATTCCATTGTTGTAATTTGAATAATTGTCTTTCCAATGGTAATTTCATATTTCCTGTAATATTTTCATCACACAACGCGATCAAACGTATAGCCATATTTATGATTCACCTCGTACTTAGTTAGGAACAGTACAAATCTCATGATATAATAAACAGAATGAAAAAAATCTGTGGACAAGCACATCACCATGAGATTCCCTATAAATTAATATGTAATTATTTTATCTATAAGGCAGTTGTGATGATCTAGTGGTTATTTGCAGGCTCAAACCCAGCCAGGTTCAATGGATTTTTAGGATGGAAAAATTCAAGGGTCAAGTCCTGTGGGAGGGATTTTAAACCATGGGTCCCGAGTCTGAAGATTTTCAGGCTTGTAAAAGAACCTTAAACCTGAAAAAAAAGAGGCCACTAAACAAAATTTAACTTTTTCATAAATTATGGGAAATAGCAGTATGAGGTTTTCAAACAATAACTAATAAATAGTGAGTTGTCAAATCTTCTCTCAACTCATATTTCATGAGTATGAGGTGAGATTTGATGACTCACTATTTATTAGTTATTAAAATTTAACTGATCTTTCTCTTCCATCCAGGTAATACATTACGTAATACATGCAAATACATACAAAAGAAAAGTCCTGGGTTCAAACACCAGTCTGAGCATTTAATTTTTCTCTTCAAATATAATTTATCCATCATTGAGATGTTCATTCATAGTGTTCTGCTTAAGAGCAGGTCTTTCACTGCAAACTCAGCATTCTCCACTCTTTCCTTGACTCAGCTTTCCTTTTTGTATCTCCATACAAACCATTTATTTTAATATTGTCTATCATCTGATGTCTTTTTCTGCCTCTAACTTTCTTTCCGTTGACCATTCCTTCTAGAGCATCCTTCAGCAGGCAGTTTCTTCTTAGCCAGTGGCTAATCCAATTTCTTTTCCTCTTCTTTATGAGTTCCAGCATTGTTCTTCTTTCACCCACTCTGTCTAGCACATCTTCATTTCTTAATTTGTCTATCCATTTTATATGTTCCATTCTTCTCCATATCCACATCTCAAAAGCTTCCAGTCGCTTTTCCTCATTCCGTCGTAATGTCCACGTCTCTGCACCATATAATGCTACACTCCACACAAAGCACTTCACTAGCCTCTTTCTTATTTCTCTTGCCATAGGCCCGCAGAAAATGCTTCTCTTCTTGTAGAAAGCTTCTTTTCCCATTGCTATCCTCTGCTTTACCTCTTGACCGCAGTTCATGTTACTACTGATAGTACAACCCAAGTATTTGAAGTTCTCCACTTGCTCAATGGCCTCATCTTTAATCTTCATGTTTATCTTCCTTTGTTTCTTTCCTATAATCATGGCCTTCGTCTTATTTATATTTATCTTCATCCCATAATCCTCGCACTTGTCATTCAGCTCCATCAGCATGTTCCTCAATGTCATTGCATCTTCTGCTAGCAAAGCCATATCATCAGCAAATATTATGCGCTTTATTCTTCTTCCTCCCATGTTTATGCCTCCCGTATTACTGAAGCAGTTCTTCATTAGATCTTCCAGGTAGATGTTGAAAAGGGTAGGTGATAGAGGATGTATGAAATGAATAATAAAAACATTTAAAGAAGCCACCATTTGCAAGATAGAAGCAATGGCTTCATAGCATTTGGTGTGCGGGAATTAACATAGTATATAAGAGAAAAATTTGCATTTAGATTGGAGTTTCTCAGATAGCTCGTTGGTAGAGCATTTGCCTAGAATATGAAAGGTCCTGGGTTCAAATCTCAGTCTGAGCATATAATTTTTTCTCTTCGAATATAATTTATCCATCATTGAGATGAAATGAATAATCAAAGCATTGAATACATTAGTTGTCTACTAGATGTCTCATTTGAAGTGGTATATTGACTACATGTTACTTCCTGCCATCTGTAGGGAAATATTCTTTTTTTTTTTCATTGAGAATTTTCCTCATCATTGAGGATTTTCTCAAACCAATCTTAATATTTAACATGAGTTTTTTAAAAAATACATAAATGATTACAGACTTATAAATTATCAGTATGTAATACACATTCACAAATTTTCCTTAATTAAAATTCTCCATCATTCTCTGTCCTCTGTGTCTTTATTCCTCATTGAATGTTGAATGTTATTCTTCCAGGTTGTTCTTGCTCTCCTTTTCTATCCCTTCTTTCAATTTTCCATGTATGGACGGCCTTTGGTAGGGAAATATGTGTAACTAAATTAGCTTGGTTGAGAAACTTCGCAATAGAGGGGCACCCATGTGACCCATGTAATGACATGTCATTCCCTCTGATGAAAGAAAATAAGAAGCAAATAGTCCTTATTAGTAAAGTAAAGTGATCCCACTACAGGCCTCGGGAGGCCCTTGGGATAGTAGGAGGTTAAGGCTCCCACTTTTTCTGGACAATCGGCACTTGATGTCAGCTGGGTTGTCAGCCCTGCATAATGGCCGCCTTTACTCCCAGAACAAGCATCTGGTACTCATTTTCATTAGAGGCTGAGTCGACCCCAGGACAGTAGTGCTGCCAGAGGGTTTGGGTCAGTTTAAAAATCCTGACCCCAACAGGACTCGAACCATCGACCTTCTGGCTTGTAGCGCTGTGCCTTACCACTACACTACGGCGTGCCCCCATTATTAAAGCCGCAAAATTCACATAACAATATTTTAATAACTGGAATGAACTTCACTAACATCTCACCATGGAGATTCACAAGTGAATGGCGAAAACTTATTAACAATGAGCTACACTTTATGGTAAAACCATATATAATAAGAAAAGTTAAGGGCCACATGCAAATACATTAGTCTCTATTCAAATTACTTCCAATCACCGGTGAGCTGACTTTCCGTGAGCAAGTGCAAAGATTGAATTAGCGACCCACTAACTGCTCATTCATGAAAGTCGTCGTTTTCGTAATATTGGCAAGAAATTACCCAGAATTCTCAGCGATAAAACCACTTCTGTTATTTTCGTCTGCTAGAGGAATGCATTTACGCTTGCATCCTGCAAATAATACCGTATACAATGACATCTGCATCGTGCAATATTACGCCGATTGTCCTGTTCTTCCAGTTGAATTCTTTGGTAGACTCTATCAAATTCCTCTTCTCCACATATACCGAAAACATTATCGAAGTCTTCAAGGTCCGACATCTTGGATAAAGCAGCAAGGTATGTGGCAAGGTTTCAAACTACATTGGTTACCATCAGTTCCCATCGGGTTGCTCACGATTCGTTTCTCTGCTAAGTCACCTTGCCAGGTAGCGTAGGAATTTCAACAATTATTATCGCATGAACAGATTTTTGAGTATGCAAAAACGTATTTGGATGCAACTTTCTCAGCAGAGTACAGGCAGAGAACGACTTTTACGGTCTAATGCGTTCATAGATTTGAGCCTAAGACTCTGTCTGTAAAGGGGAGGAGAAAAGGTATGAATATGGAATGAAAGAGGATCATGGATTTCTTTAATCAGAAGGAATGCACCTAGTAGGTAATTCAAGAATGAGGTGAGCGATTAATATTATCTGTGATTTGAGGAAGGTGAATTATACTGGAAATGATTGGAAAATTGACTTTGGATAGAGATGTATGGAGAGCTTATATCTCCTCAGCTAGGAGACTCTGAGTTTGATAGTGCTAATGAGTTAGTTTTATTTACAAGTCTTTTTCAATTAGCACAGCTTATTTATTTGTGTTTTTTTTTTTTGTTACAGTGCAAAATGCAAATGGCAGTGTTGGTTATGTACCTATATCAAGTACTGGTTCCCTGGTCTGTGGTTCAATAGCTGGTATATGTGCCAAGGCATTTGTATATCCATTTGATCTTGCAAGAAAACGACTCCAGATACAAGGATTTCAGCATGCGAGGGAAGGGTTTGGCAAGGTATGTGGAATAAAAACAACATTTTATTTATATTTAATTAATGTTGGGAAGTAAACATTATGAGGTATGAACATGATTATGTTTGAAATCGCGATATCATGGAAGCATGAATCCTATGAGGTGAGTTGTTTAAACAATATGTTCTCCGATGAATTTTAACATTTTATTTAATGGATTTTTTTGAGTGCACAACCAATATTAATTTTGAAATCAAAAATTGTTCTTGTGCTCTAAATTTGGAGATCTTTATGTGAGCTTAAAACTGTTTAGGAGGATTATGATTTTTTTTATGAATTATCATGTAGCAAACTAATTTACCCCTCTAAAAGGAAATGGAGGGGAAATTTATTGGAGTCTGAATGTTTATCACTGTTGAATGCAGCAGATTTTTATTAAATTTCTATGACTTATGCTATGCTGCCACCTATTCTTAATAGTTTCAAATAAAATGAAAATATGAGCATGAAATACAGTTATACAACATCATAATAAAACAAATCCAGTGATCTTAATTTATTTATAAAACAAGAAAAAATTTAACTGCTCATGTATCACATAAGTAACAAAGGAACCCAAGATATTATATGAAATATAAAGCTGTTGGCTATATTTATACTGCCATGAAATCGCAGCAGTTGCAGTGTTCCAAGTGTTGGCAGGAGTAACTAACCTCCTTCCACAAGCAAAGGTTACATACCGGGTGCGGCAGCATAACTTCCTTTTTTAAAATGTGCGCCATTTAGTCGGTTGATGTCGTAGCGGAGCGCTAGTGGTCTCGTTCGAGAGGGGGGACTATAAAGTTTTGTCCTGACACAGTTCAGTCGCCATCATGCGTTGGAACAGTGAGGAGCGTGCGTTTGCCATTGAGGCCTACTTTTCGAGCGGATGTTCTGTGATCGCAACCCGGCGCGCCTTTCGGAATCACTTTAATTAGCCCCGTTGGCCCCTGTCCCGGACCGGAAATCAATTGTTACGTGGGTCACTACGTTCAGACAAACTGCAAGTGCGACAAGACGAAGAACTGGAGTCCCTCGGCCGATTAGATCACCTGAGAACATTGAGGTAGTGAGAGCTTCAATGTTGCGATCACCACGGCGTTCTGCGCGCAAACATGCGTCTGCCCTTGGACTTTCCGATCGTTCTGTAAGGAGAATACTTCATGATGATCTTCATTTCCATCCATACAAGATGGCAATTGTGCAGGAACTTTCTGAACGTGACTTCAATTCTCGGAGGAACGCGTGTGAGGTTCTTCTGGAAGTCATTCCTGAGGACGCTATTGTTTTTTTTAGTGATGAAGCCCATTTTCATTTGTGTGGATCCGTCAACAAACAAAACATGCGCTACTGGGCTGACACCAATCCTCGACAATTGCATCAAAGGCCTTTGCATTCACCTAAAGTCACAGTGTGGTGTGAATTTCCTCAAGTGGAATTATTGGTCCCTGGTTCTTTGAGGAAAATGAAGTCACAGTGACAGTGAATTCGGACCGGTATGTAAACATGTTACAGGATTTTTTTTTCCCACGGCTAGATGAGTTGGACTTAGGGGACACTTGGTTCCAACAAGACGGTGCAACGGCACACACTTCAAGAGCATCGATGACTGTTTTGAGGGAACACTTCCCAGAGCGCCTTATCTCAATTAGGGGCGATTTGAAGTGGCCGGCCCGCTCTCCCGATTTGACCCCTTGTGATTTTTTTCTATGGGGTTATTTGAATCCCGTGTTTATGTGAACCGTCCAAGGACCCTACAAGATTTGAAGACCAACATCCAGGAAGAAATTGCCAACATAACGCCTGCTATGCTGGCAGGAGTCATGACAAACGCCAGAAATCGGTTTACTCAGTGTATGGAGAATGGGGGACGTCACCTACCTGATTTGATCTTCAAAACTGAGTAAAACAAAACTTTATGTATGTGCCTATATTATAAAAAACGAATAAAAATTTTCTGATTCATACAATGCATTTTATTAAGTTTTAAAAAAAGGAAGTTATGCTGCCGCACCCTATAGATGACACTAATGCACTTTCGATGTTTTTATTATTCATTTATATCCCTCCTCTTCATACTACTTACTATTCAAAATCTTTTACAATTTCTCTTGCTAGAACATGGAATTCCCTTCCACCCTACGTCATAGACTGCCAAACTTTACCATCTTTCAGAAACAAATTGAAAATAAAATTACTAACGGAAACAAAATTAATATAAAATTATAGAATATTCACCTGAAAGGTCCGTCTCCTCAACTTAATTATCATTTAACTGTAGCGCTTTCGGGACTTGTCCCATCATCGGCAGGATTCAAAACTGGTGTTTCACTGAAGATCTTGTAGAGGGGGTTGCATGTATTGGGTTCGTTTTCGTTTATCAGGCTGTCGTTGTGAGCTGCTTTCATGATTTCCATCTCTTCGAGTATGTTTATCTTAGCTGGATTATTTTCTCAGTGCATCACTGTTAGGGTGTTTTCAATATTTAACATGCGATGTCCTTCATGGATAACGTGTTTTGCATAGCTTGATTTACCTTCTGCGTGAACGAAGTCTCGAAAATGTTCTTTGAATCTGATGTTAAAACTCCTGTTTGTCCTTCCTATATAAAATTTGTTGCAGTCCTTACATGTCAGTTTATAAACTCCTTTGCTGTTGAAAATGTTATTTTCTTCAATGTTATTGTTTATTATGTTGTTTAATTTGTTATTGGTTCTGTATGCTATTTTTACGTTTTTATCGGCTTTCTTTAGTGCATTGGCTAATTTTGTCGTTTCTTTTCCTGTGTATGTAAGTGTTATCCATGTTTTCTTGTTGTTGTCAGATTCTTTTTCTAGTTTAGTTATGTTGGTTATGTTGTTCTTCCTTTTTTGTTTTTTTACGAGCTTATCTATGAATTCTTCATTATAGCCATTGGGTTTTGCCATATACTTAATGTAGTTGAGTTCTTGGATATAATTGTCTTTGCTTAATGGGAGTTTCAACATTCTACTGACTAAGCTATTAAATGTACTAATTTTCTGTTGAAAAGGGTGTGTAGAATTTTTGTTTATGGCCAGAGCATTGTTTGTGGGTTTCCGGTAGATACCGATTTCTAGTTTATTGTTGTGTAGATTTTTGGTTATAGACAAATCTAAGTATTTAATACACAAGTGATCTTCTTGGTGATATAATATTAAAATATATATGTAGTCAATATGCCCATTTCACCAATTAATGTTTTAAAATGGTCAACAAGTTTCTACAGCCAAGCTGTCATTCTCAAGACCAGATATTGACTCTGTAGAAACTTGTTGACCATTTTAAAACATTAATTGGTGAAATGGGCATATTGACTACATATATATTTTAAATCTAAGTAGTTTATGAATCTTATAAAAGTTGATAACAGAAACAACTCACTAATATTACTTTTCAAAATTAATAATTTGTTTTTTCATTATTTAATAAAAATATTTTAAGATTTGTTAATATATTTACCTAATGCCTTGTATAATAAGTGATAGATTAATTCATTATAGTTTATTACTTCCTTTGTATTTTTTTCTTTCTTTTCTTTTTTATATGAGCTGTTATTCCTTTCTGTATTCATTCTATCATTAATTTAATTTTAATTGTATTTAATTTTACTGTATTATTAGTCATTATTTTCATTATTACTCAATTTGACAGATAATTAATTGTTTAGTATGACTATTATTGTAATTTTTTGTATTTATATGTAACATATGTTTGTTCTGGTGAGTGGAAGAGAAGGCCACATGGCCTTAACTCCACCAGGCTAAATAATTTTTTTTCCGATTGAGGGTCTTTCCACTTTTCAGCGGTTGCCCTTTTACCAGCCGGCTGCTGGCCCTTCACATCCACATGTGTCAATCACAGAGGTAGATGATCAACAGCCAGTGTAGGGGTGACATGTGGTTAGCATGTCGAGTCCCTCAGCCGCTATAGCTGGTTCCTCAACCTGGAGCCGCTACTTATTGTAGCTACCCAATTGCCTCACGATGCTGGGTGGGCACCGGTCCCATACTGGCCGAAATACCATGAGAAAATTTCTTCCCCCATGGAGACTCGAACCAGCGTAAGTCCCGTAGCTCTGCGCCAAGGCTTCCTACCTTAACCGCTCGGCTACGGCGCGGGACCAGGCTAAATAATTCTATTCTAAATCTCAATGATGTACTTTACAATGATGATTAATGTACTTTACTCACTTTGAGTTTCAATTTCTATACATCCATCCATAGTAATTCTGCCCGAAGGCAGGTCCTTCACTGCAAACATGCTATGCTTGCAGCTTTACTAGGGAATTGTGTAGGTGTGGTAGCTTCCCGTTGCTTTCCACACCGGTGAAGGATGATGATGATGATGATAAAGATGATGGCCATATGATTTCGGGGACCGTTTGGGCCTTAAAGTTTTCCTGACATTTGTCTTACAGGTGAGGAAAAGCCCCAATAAAAACCTCACCCAGAAAAACTGCCCCGACCGGGGATCGAACCCGGGCCCGCTGCTTGACAAGGCAGCACGCTACCTCGAGACCACAGCGGTGGGCCTTTCTATACATAGATGACATTAATGTCATCTATTCTTGTATAGTATATTATACAAGCATTTTATTTCATAAATTAATT
The DNA here is from genome assembly GCA_030220185.1 of Diploptera punctata. Classification (NCBI taxonomy): domain Eukaryota; kingdom Metazoa; phylum Arthropoda; class Insecta; order Blattodea; family Blaberidae; genus Diploptera; species Diploptera punctata. The sequence continues at coordinate 433,349 of JASPKZ010007815.1, read as the reverse complement.
ATGGGGAACAACATTTTAAAGCTTTCAATTAATATATAATTAGTGAATCATTAAGATCTCACTTCATAAACTCTTCAAGCACAGAACTGCAGTCTCAGGAGTGAGGTGAGTGATAAAAAAATTACCTAAATCTTTATGACTGTTGAATTTTCGTCTACACTTTCATCTTCAAAGCTGCCATCTGGTTATGAAAAATACAATAGGGAGTAACATTATGAGGTTCTACTTAGTAAATAAGTTTGGTTTGCCTTCTTCTTACCTCATAAGAAGTATGAGGTGAGTGAAATATTAAAAATAAACAATATCATAAGAAGTTGTTTCTTATAAGATGCATTTCAAAGCTTCTTAGCTTCTTCTTCAGTTGATACATACTTATTTACTGCCATCTGGTGCGGCTTTGTGAACTTTGAGATTTAGCTTGCCGGGAATTTCAAAATTCATGGTTCTAAATGTGTTCTTCTGAATGTATATCTTTTCCCTCCCATATTCAAACATCTTTACGACTTACTTTTTATTTTAGGAATCTACACTATGAGGTATATTGAAGTGTAAAGTTCAAAAACTAGTTTAAAAAAAGAAGAAGAATATGAGGTGAGTGATAAAAAATGTTACCTAAATCTTTACGATTGTTGAATTTTTGTCTACACTTTCATCTTCAAAGCTGCCATCTGGTTATATAAATACAATAGGAAGTAACATTATGAGGTTTAACTTAGTAAATAAGTTTGGTTTGCCCTCATCTCACCTCATAAGAAGTTGTTTCTTGTAAGATGCATTTCAAAGCTTCTTAGCTTCATCTTCAGTTTGTACAAACTTATTTACTGCCATCTGGTGTTGATTTGATGAACTTTGAGATCTTGCTCGCCAGGAATTTCAAAATTCATGTTTCTAAATGAGTTCTTCTGAATGTATATATTTTCCTAAACTCTCAAATCCAAAGGTTCCGCCAAATGTTTAAAAAAGTTTTGCTTTTTTTTAAATTTTATGATTCTTTAGCAAACTATGAGCTGCAATTGCTAATTTCTCAATTTCACCATTTTTAATATTTATAAAGTTTCCTTTTGTGCAAGTGACTAATTTTCTTTTTACTTTTGCTATTATATACTTCATTGCAGTCATTGCAACTAATTTGATAAATTCCAGATTTTTTACTGTCTGGGGTATTAACTTTCTTATTAGCTATTAGAAGATTACCCAAGCTAAATTCATTTATTGATCATATCATCATTGAGATGTATGAAATGATTAATAAAAACATCAATATTTTATTGATGCTAATGTGTTATTGAATTTCTCTAAAAAATTCTGTAATGTGCTATGTGTTTCAGGAAGGTAAGTAATTTTCTTGAATTGTTTTTCTTTTTTTTTTGAATCAGTTCTCTGCTTGAAGAACGCAGATTTTATGAGGTGAGATTTTCACAACTCACTAATTATTTATTAATCATTTTATTGTTTTACAGCCTTTTACTTGCAATGGTCTTCTGCAGTGTTTGTATGTGACAATTCGGGATGAGACATTGTTAGGCCTGTATAAAGGTCTGTGGCCAAGTTTACTGAAAGCTGCAGCTACAAGTGCTTTACACTTCTGTATCTATGAACAGACTTGCCATGCAATAGCACTCGCACATAGATAACATTGAACAATACATACTGTACTGTAACATTGTACTCTAGTCATTTATGTTGGTAGTTGTAGTTAGATGATATAAATGTGGAGACTGTGTGTATGTAACACTTATATATACAGAGCTGTTCAGAAAGAAGGAACAGACTTCAAACATTTATTTCTTCCAAACTACAAAAAATAGAAACACAATTCCAATGTTCCTGGAAAGATAAAAGTTCAAATTTCACTATTCTTTACTTTCAATATGAGCACCATATGTTAAATGACAAGTATCAAAACAGTGCCTCATTTCTTGCAACACACGAATTAGCTGGTCTCTAGTTATCAAATTTACTGCTTCAACAATTCAATGTTGAAGATATTCAAGACTGTCAGGCTTAGTGGGGAAAAAAACATGGTCTTTTATATATTCCCACAGATAAAAATCACACTGGATTAGGTCTGGTGACCTGGGAGGCCATCGGCGATGAAGTTGATTTCTTGCTCCTCCTCTTCCAATCCAATGTCCTCTTGTGTCACCATTTTGATACAAACAATCAACATGACAAGCAACAGTGTCAATGTGGCCGTGATCAGAACTTCAAACTTTTCTCTTTCCAGGAACGTTGGAATTGTGTTTCTATTTCTTGTAGTTTGGAAGAAATAAATGTTTGAAATCTGTTTCTTATTTCCTATTTCTGAATAGCCCTGATTTTGGAATCAAAGATGATCATATTTTTATACTAGAATGTAATCAGTCACAGTGTTGTGAGTTTTGTAGTAATATTTTGGTAGTATTTATTTTAATATTTCAAGGAAGTAGCACTGTGAGGTTTATTTTAGATAATATGAGTTAGATGTGCACTACTCACCTCATATTTGTAGCTCTTTTGAAGGCTCTGAGTTTCGATGCCTTATACATCATTGTCACTTCTTTCTAACTTTAATTATTTATTCATCCTGGTAAAATGAAGTCAAGTATCTTTTTTTTTTACCTATTGTTATTTTTGTTATTATTTTATTTAATGATGCTCTTTAGTAGCTAAGGTCATTACATTAGTGCCATAATTCAAATCTGAGCATGAAAGAGCTGACAAATTTTAGTTGGAAGCCTCTTTTTTTCAGGTTTGTTGTTCTTTTATATCCCATCAATCTAAGATATTGGAACTGTGCATTTAGTTCCCTTCTGAAGGAACATTTAGTTGCTCCTGGTTGACTAGTGGTTATTGTGCTTGCCTCTGATTCCAAAGTTTGTGCATTCAAACCTGGTCAGGGTTGATTTTATGCCCTGAAAAATCCATCAACCCTGGCCAGATTTGAACCCACAAACATTGGAATCAGAAGCAAGCATGGGAACTACTATCCACCAGGATTTACCAAATGTTGTTTTAAATTAAAACCATCACAATACAGTATAGCAAACAGACAGACACACATACAGTACATACATATATGGAAATTGGTGGAGGGGGGGGGGTATCAAAACAGGAACATCCAATATTTGTCCATTTTGAGAAAAGCTCGTGGGAAAATTTTCTATAGGATCGTAACAGGCCTTGGCCTAATACTTGGAAGGAAGAAGAAGAAGAAGAGAAAAGCTCAATTTGAAGTTTTTGGAAAAATAAACAATAGAGCTGTTATGCAATCGCTGCATCATTGATATCAATTTTCAAGTTATAAGATTATAATTTTCAAAATTATGAGAATACAAGTCAGGGGTGGTTCATGGTCCAGTTAAGACGCTGGCTACTTGCCTTCATCCTCTCCCATCTGCTTACAATAACATGATTGCATTGTCCAGAATCATGACATGAACGTTGGAGTGTATTTGTTGGTGCAGGCTATATCTGAGATGGGCTTCTCAGAATTGATGGATTTTTTTTATTAACATCATAAACTCCGCTGAGACTGTATTGAGGACATTTTTTTTTTGTATTTTTGAAATGTATATTATTATGAGGATTGATCATCATCATTATTGTTTGTATTCTCGTTGTATGATTAAATTCTAGACATTAGTCTCACTGATCTGGTCTCTCACATTTCCACAAAATATTGAATTGAATTATAATATAATATAGGCTCCATTAAGCGTACTCACTTGAGCCACCAAGTGGCAATTTTACGAGTCTCCGGAACCACTTTTCAGAGTCATTGCACCTACGTTCAAGCAGTCTTCAATTTCTTGTAACTTGATAACATGATGTCCATTCACAGGTCTCTTCAAAGTCCTGAATAGGTGGTATCCAGAAAGGCCAAGTCAGACATTATGGTAAGTGTGGTAGTGCCTGGAACCCCTCTTAGCAATAAAAGCCGTGAGTTTGTAACTCATATGGAGAAGAGCATTGTCATGTTAGAAGAGCACAGCTTTTGACCATTTTTCTGACCGTTTCTTTTATTCAATGTAAGATTTAAAGGATTGTCACTTATGTCATGTTATTGATGGTGATCCCTGCCTTTAGCCAGTAATAAGAATGTTTCCATCCCTGTCCCTAAAGACTTTGGTCATGAGTTGGACTGCTTAGAACAGAACTTGTTCAGTGAGGGCTGTCTTTATGTCTCCACTGCATTGATTGGACTTAGGTCTGCAGCTCATGATAATGGAACCAAGCCTCATCACCAGTCACAAGTTTGGATATGAAGCATTTTGGATCTTGGCTATGGAGTTGAAGATCACTGCTTCTGTCCCTGTGCTGTTTGTCTTTGTGCTGTAGTCAGTGGGTTGGGAACCCTTCTTGCTTACCCACCTTAATGGGGTACAAGTACATTTGAGGGTCAAAAAGTTATTTAATTTATTTTTTCTTATATAAAAAGGGCTTTCCTCTTTGTTGCTGTGAAAACTAAATTTAATTATCTTGATTAGTTATTCAGATTTTAATAAACAAAATAAGGTGAGTCTGTTGCATCTTATCTCTAAAAGAACTCAATTTAGAACATGTTTCAAAACACTTCTGTTTCATTGTCAGCTTGTCCAGACTCTTCCTATTGTAATTTTATAATGTTCAGTTATTACTTGGAATGTGGCATCTTGTCATTTCAGTTTGTCCTTTAAAAGTCCGCTATCCATTTAACCTTGAGTAAGTTTGTTGCTTGTTATTTGTAACTTTAGTATTTTTCAATTCTGTTTCCCTCATAATTTAAAAAAATATTTGAGATAATGTAATGGAATTTTGCTTGCAAGTATATTACATACAGATAAACAAAATGTAGCATAATCTCTCATGTAACATGAATACTTCATCTAAAAAAAATAATAATAATTGTACCAAAAAGTTAAAAAGTCCAGTATTCGGATAAAAATTAAAAAAAAAATATCCTATAGTCACTTCAGAAATTCTGCTACATTTTGTAGATATATGATTTAAGAACAGAACAGAAAAGGAATCATTGAAAAATATTTAGAATTGTGAAAATTATCTGTGAAATATAAGTGAACTGCATTTTTCACAGGTGTCATTTTGAATGTGTATTAACAGTAGTGGTAAATATTTTGTAATATCAGAATATTGTATCTTAAAGAGAAAGTTGTGATAATTATGATGATTTATCTTTTATGTTTTATCTTCAGATTGTCCTGACTATATGAATTTGATAGCAATCTTGATCATTTTCATTGATTTTTTAATTTTTACATTTACCATTACCACCTCTTGTCCACCCTAAGGAGAAATGCTTTAAAAATACCTTATCTGGATAAATTTAAAAAAAATGCTACTTTTTAGGAATTTACACTATGAGGTATTATTGATTTAAGTACAATTTTATCACCTCACCTCATATTTCTTCTTAGGTTTCAGAATTTCCTTCTTCAGTTCCATCCTCAGTATTTTCATTACTGTTGTTTTGTTGTGAAATTACTGAGGATGGAACTAAAGATGAAAGTTAGATGTAAGTTCCGAAACTGGTCGGTCTAAGGAGAAGAAGAATAATATGAGGTGAGGTGATAAAATTTTATATAAATAAATTTTAAAATGTTATCCTATAAGAAGCTAATGATCTAATAACTAGGAATTATACTATATCATTTCATGTATGAGTGTATGGATGTACAGTATGATTTATGCACAATTTTACTTAATGTTAATGTAAACTACAATTTTCATAAATACTCTTTAACAATTCTGTGAAAAAATATGGTTCTGTCATTTCATATATCATTTTGACAATTTAAAAATAAATATATAAATTTTTATTTATTTTTTTCTGTAGTAATGTTTGTATATTCCATTTCAAATTTTATATTATGGTATTACATTAATATAATTACAATAAGAACATTTTTGTAATTGATAAAAATATATTTATAAACTTGTATTTTCTTTAAATCACGTACTAAATTTATTCCCAAGAAATGAGAATACTTATGAAAAAGAGATTGTGCAGAATAATGCATAGCTATTTATATCCCACTACCATAAGAGATTAAGTATTGACATTGTTGGTCATTAAAATTGTTACTGTGTTCTAAACTTCAGGAGGCTGTGAAATTGTTAACTATTGAGTAGAAGACAGAGTTAATTTCAATGAATCTAATCTGAAGCCTAGGTGCTTCAGTTACATTTAAAATGTATATTTCATTATTTATGGTTATGCAATAATAGAGAAAACTGATGCTACATTGGCTTTGCTTACAAACAATTAATACAATAAATTATATTGCAGCTTAACCTTCCGTCGGGCGAACTATTCTGACCTTCGAGTTCGGGCGCAATGTGCCTGATCAGCACACACTTAAAAAAAATTATTTAACAAACTGTTTGCCAATCTAAACAATGAGAAGTCGAAGAAATGTTATTGTTAGGGTTGTCCAATGAATTAAATATTCAAAATTTGCTGCTGGAAAACTTTTCTTGGACATAATATTGATTAAACAAATTTTAAGAAAATTTATGACAAACCTCCAAACAACATGATACAAAAGTAAGAACAAGTTCAAAGATACTTGAAAATAGTTCACATTATCAACATTTAGCCTATGTTTTTAGCAAAATTATTCAAGAATATAACATTGTTTAGTCTAAATAAGTTAAATAAATAATTTTCTTTTGGCAAATATTTTTAAAATACACATCTTCAATAATATAACAACTTCGGGTGCAATGAGCTTCTCTGAAAAAAATATTTACAAACCCGCCAGGGTAACGGTCGAGAGCAAACTGAGTGGAATGGTGTTTAGAATAGGTAAAAAGAAACAGCTACTCGGATGCCCAGTTGTCAACACTATCTGATGGCAGTAGAATGGGAAAAAATTCAGAACCTGTGCCTCTCAGATCAGGCCGATGGAAGGTTAATTTTATTGCCAGTATTCATATTTGGAGTAATTTAAAAATGTTCAGTTCACAGTGACATACTTCATCAAATCTACTTTATTAACATTATATAATACTGCAATATTTTATATAAATTTATACACTCACACTGAAGGACAAATTAATATTTGGGCATGCAGGATTGTATAAGAGAGATAAAAAATATCTGTCTAAAATGTGATCCCAAGTAGCATGGTGGTCAGTGCACTAGAATATGGAACTAGAGACCTTGGGTTCAAATCCAAATTTGGGCGAACATTTTTCTCTTCAAATATTAAATTAAATTAATATTGAGAAACTATGATAGAAACAAGTAAATTAAAAACACAACTAAATTATTGTAATCAATGGTAAAGAGAAGAATTCAGCACGGAAAGCTGAAGGTTGGGGGTTCGATTCCCGGTTCAGGCAATTTTTTTTTTCTTTACCATTGATTACAATAATTTAGTTATGTTTATTAATTTACTTATTTCTATCATAGTAATAGCTTTAGCTTCTCAATATTAATTTAATAAATAATGCTACAGCTGTGTGGAGTCCCTTCATGTCTTCTTAATGTAACAGCTATTCATCGTGTATTTGTGAGCGGTGTTTCATTGCATTGAATGTGGGACCTAGAGAGTAAGGTAAAGGAAGAATTTATGCTTGGATGGGAATGTAGCCTGAATTAGCTCAGTGGTCAGGGCATCAGCATGGAAAGCTGAAGTTTCGGGGTTTGATTCCCAGTTCAGGTAAACCTTTTTCTCTTTACAATTGATTATATAATATGCTAATGTTGTCCAATGGTGATGTGCAAGGCTCAGAAGTTCAGGAAAAATCTTTTTTTTTTATTTTATGTCTGAAGATGAGGCCTAACATAAAATATACATATATATATATATATATATATATATATATATATATATATACACACACACATTTTGGGCCAGAAAATGTTTTTTTTTTCACTTTTTTTTTGGCTTATTGGTCCTTTTTTAGCCTTTTTTTTAAGGTCTTAACATTTTTTTTCAACTACCTTCTTTTGACTACTTTTATATAATTTGTATAATTCAAGAATGCACAGAGTTTAGTCTCAATTCCAACTTCTTTTAAAAAACCACTATCTATTTTCACATTCCAAACACTTTTGTTCCACGAGAAACTATTGAACCTTCACAAAAGATCCCATTATTTTTAACCACCAGCCTACTGACAGCCTGAACTATTTTATATCGACTTCAAATTTTCTAAGAAGTTGCATTTTGTGAAAATTACATCGAGCGAAGGCAGCGACGTTGTCTTTATCTACTCATGAGCAACTGTAACACTCTTTATGTCCATTTTCCAGTTTTTAGGTCATTTTTAGGATATATTTAGGTCTTTTTAAATGTCTTTTACAGGCATTTTATAGGTCCTCAACTTCCAAGCCCTAGTGATGAGGTTTTAAGTGGGTTTGCAATTTCTTTCCCATGCTTCCCAGTAGAACCACTGAATTTCCTTTTGACTGTTTCTTGTGCAACTATTTACTTGTCAGGAGATGTTCCTTATATATAATATTTTATATAACACTAAGTTAAATAATAAAAAAAAATCATGGTGCAATAGGCTTAAAAGGCACTTGGCCTACCAGCTGGCTGCTGGCCTCATATTCACATGTTCCAATTACAGAGGTGGACAATTATCCAACCAGAATATGGGTGAGGTATGGTTATCATGTCGAGTACCCCTGATGTTAGTGCTGGTTTTTTTCCATCTGGAGACGCTACTTATTGCAGCTATCTAACTTTCTCATGATGGTGAGTGGGCACTGGCCCCATACTGACTGAAATTACGTGAGAATATATCTTCCCCTATGGAGATTCGAACCAATCCATATTCCAAAGCTCTGGATCAAGGCATAATGCCATAGACCAATCTGCTAGATGCAGGACAAATAAATAATAATAATAATAATTTAGGTAAAATTTTATCAAACTCATATTATCATCTTCTTTTAATTTAAACTAGTTTTTGGAACTTTACACTTCAGTTCTATCATCAGTATCCCTGCAACAGTTGTTCTGTCATCTTGAAGAGCCATCTTTCGCTCCCTCTCTTGGCAGACTGAAAAACCTCAAAATCACGTTGTTCTCCCCGGGAATTTCAAAGTTCATCAATTTCTCCTTTTTGCTTTTTTGAATGTAGATCTTTTCCCAAACAGTGAGTTCTTTTGGTTTTTCTATTTGTTTTAATAATTTAGCCTTCTTTTCGATAAGATGTTTTTTGGACCATGCATGGACAGCCTCTGCAGATTTTTCTACTTCCCCTTACTTGACGTTTCTGAGATGTTCATAGTGTGAATTCCTTTGATACAGTTTTCATAAGTGGTACCTATACATAAGTAATGAGCATCTCATGTTTAATATTAATATTCTGAATTTCTTCTTTCACACAAAACTCTGCAACCTCGAGTTCTGCTTCCTCCGAAGATGTATGTGTCTTCTGTTTTATATCATCAAACTTAGTTTGAACTTCTCCTTCAGATTTTATTTCCTCTTTCACCTCCTCAAGTTCTGCTTCCTCTGAAGATGTATGTGTCTCCTCTTTCATATCATCATAAATCAATTTGTACTTCTCCTTCAGATTTTATTTTCTCTTTCACCTCCTCAAGTTGATGACCAAATCGGGAAAGTTTAGCTTTGCTAACTTGCCGATTGGTTAGAGGTGAGAGGAAACTAAGAATAGCCCACAATGTGGGAGACGTCGGCCAGAAGGTTGACATTGAAGTCAACAATGAAGTCTGCAACGGTCTACGAGGTGACGTGATACCAGGTGATCATCACAACGGCTCAAGGGTTGGAAGCAGCAACCCTCTCTAAAGGGGTTAATACTTAGAGGAGCATGGATAGGTGCTCTGAGACAGCAGCCCTGCCATTATCCTTACCCTGCACAGCGCTCGTAATGCGGTCAGGGGACATTTATTACTAATGATTCATCTCAAAGCAAAGGCCGGATTGGATCTTAATATATTTAATCTCTGTGAAAGAATAAAATACTATCAAAATGCTTACCTTCAGCACGTATTATGAATGAATGAGCAGCGCATACCAAGAAGAATGTATAATTATAAACCAAAAAGGAGAAGATTGTTGGGAAGACCATTGAAGAGATGGAAGGACCAATTTAACCTATAATGAGATCAGAACAGACCATTGGGCTTAATCCTTGTTGTTGTTGATGATGATGACCTCCTCAAGTTCTGCTTCCTCCGAAGATGTATGTGTCTCCTGTTTCGTATCATCATAAATCAGTTTGTACTTCTCCTTCAGATTTAATTTCCTCTTTCACATCCTCAAGTTCTGCTTCCTCTGAAGGTGTAAATGTCTCCTGTTTCATGCCTACATACTCAGTTTGTTCTTCTTCTTCTGATTCAATTTCTCCTTTCACATCCTCAAGTTCTGCTTCCTCTGAAGGTGTAAATGTCTCCTGTTTCATGCCTACATACTCAGTTTGTTCTTCTTCTTCTGATTCAATTTCTCCTTTCACATCCTCAAGTTCTGCTTCCTCTGAAGGTGTAAATGTCTCCTGTTTCATGCCTACATACTCAGTTTGTTCTTCTTCTTCTGATTCAATTTCTCCTTTCACATCCTCGAGTTCTGCTTCCTCTGAAGGTGTAAATGTCTCCTGCTTCATGCCTACATACCCAGTTTGTTCCTCTTCTGATTTAATTTCCTATTTCACATCCAGTGGTCCAGTTTCCATGTTTGTTGGATGTTTCTTGTATACAACAGCAAACTGGCAATTCATTATAATGACTATAATGAGATTATTTTCAAGATGACTTCAGAGCTACAGAAAAACCAAAAGAACTCACTGTTTGGGAAAAGATCTACATTCAAAGGAGCGAAAAGGAGAAATTGATGAACTTTGAAATTTCTGGGGAGAATGACCTGATTTTGAGGTTTTTCAGTCTGCCAACAGAGGGAGCGAAAGATGGTTCTTCAAGACAACAGAACTGCGGTCGCATGGATACTGATGATGGAACTGAAGTGTAAAGTTCCGAAATTAATTTAAATTAAAAAAAGAATAAAATATGAGGTGAGTGATAACATTTTACCTAAATGAATAAACATCATAGTGTGAATTCCTAAAATAAGTAATAATAATAATAATTATTATTATTATTATTATTTTCATTTTCATTATTTTATCAATGACATGAACAAAACCTAATATTTCAAAATTGCTAAATAAGGTGGTCAGAACTTTTGGTTATTCAGTAAATTTCATAGAATTACCAATTTAAGCTAAACCAACTAACTATACTTTGCGGTATTTATAGTTGAAGAAAATGACTATATAACTTCCCATGCCAAATTCAACTTATAAGATTAAAAATAATTAGACATAATCAGAGCAATTACCCCAGCTGTATGACGAAAATGTGACTTACAGTTTATAAAAAATTGTATTCCAAATTATTTAATTAATAAATAGTATGAACATTTATTACTGTAAATGTGTTTGTATAATTCTTCCATAATAGTACAACATATAAAAATTAACATTTTAAAATCCATACTCATGCACAATCAATATGTTTAATATAAGCAACACATGTAGTGATACTAAAATGCCTTGTAATTTTTTTTTTAAGCTCCAGTAAATCTGGAGTTGGCCTACCTTATTGCATGAAGTAATTTTTCTTGTTGAAACTTATACACGAAAATGGTCTCGTATGTAAATTCATTCAATTTTATTAAATGTTGTTGTTGTTTTCAAATGCTGGGCCTTAGCAATGAAGCCATTAGCGTTCTTGCTCTCCAATATTTCTCTGTGGTGGATCCAACAGGTAATACTTCACAGGTTTGTAGGTGTTCATCATTCATTTCTTCGTCTTTGTTGCATAGAGGACAATTTGGATTCGTGTAGATTCCTATTTTGTATAAATGTTTGGCCAAATAGTCAATTTTATTAAATTGACAAATCACATTTATCAGTAACACTTTAAACTCATAAAAACATATCACTTGAACGAACACAGTGCCAATATTAAATTCAACTGTTGCTTTCCACAAATGATATATACATGTTTGTAATAATTCAATTGTTATTATTCAGTTATGTAATATAAATAAAGCTTCTTAAATTAACAGGTTGCTATAGCTGACAAAACGTACTGCATAATTTTATTTATTTAATTTTTTTTTGTATTTTGTAAAAATATAACTAGCATAAATTAATTAAATATTATAAATTAAAAAAGATATTTCGAAAAATTCTATTATTGAGGATTTAGTACTTCCCAAATCAGCCAATCATGTTCCTTTGTCATATAAACATTTCATGAATCAATAAGTCGAAATGTCATAAGTATAAACTACTTATTTGAGTTGTGACGTTAATTGGATCCAGCTAGCTGGTATTCAATAAAGAAATCTGTGGAATAAGACACAAGTTTGTCTAGTATGGGTTATCGCTGGACTTAGCAGGCACACATCGAAATATATTATATGGCACTTGTGTGGATTCATCTGTAGTGCAATATCTGGTGTTAGTGGGGGTATCATAGAATAAATACTCTGTGTGTTCCTCTATGGAGATAATGTGAATATGCAGAAGGCTCCGTCAAACCAAATGTGATAGATATCTGCTGGCAGACGGGAATTTTGATGTTCACACATAATTGATTTGAATGAAATTTGTCAAATATATTATTTTATTTTAATCCAAAACTATTAATGTGCTGGGGTAGCTGGTGTTGAATGCATGCCACTGGACATAATTACAACAAAAAACCAAGTAATGGCAGAAAAAGTCAATGTTTGCTGCTTATGAGCCAATTCTTAGTAATTACACCATAAATTATAACACTACATGAACAGAAATAAATTCTTATTAGACTGTATAAAAAAGCTCTGATTTTTTTTGTATCTTACATCACACAGGACAAACTAATATACACATGCAAGATTGGCTTTGAATTGAATTGGTTCAAGTGTCAGAGTAAAGGATAAGGGAATAGTGGATATATCTTATTACCATGGGGAAAACTTTTCATGTGCGGTGATAGCCATAACATTTGGAGCTGAGAAAGAGAAAATTAACAAAAAATATAAAAATGATGATACATGAATATATTTTTGCCCTGATCATTATTGTTGCTGACAGATAAATTTTGTTTCTATTTAGGTAACATGTCCATGTTTGGTAGCCAATTCACCTTCCTAGTTGATGGTATTTCTTTTTTCATAATTATCAAGTAATTTAAACTCATATGTATTCCAGATAACATTTGACTATCACATAACCACCGGAACTGTTTTTCTTTTCTGTAGTGATTTATGTTGTACTTATTTGTAACATTTATTTAGTGTTTATACTTATTTTTTCTTTGTATTGTAAGCAGAGAATAATGTTATATATATATAGAGAGAGAGTTATATTGTGCTTTTAATAAAATTTAGATTGAATGAATGAGTCACTTCTTATCTTTCCTCATAGTTTTTTTTTAAAGAAGCTCATAATGTTATCTTCCATATTTAACTATGAAAAAATTTAGAATATTTATGTTTTAAAGTGTGATATTTTACTCATTTTATACTAATTCCGAGCTAAGTTTCAATTGTACTGTAAACAAACTTGCATAAAATGCTGTATTACTCTGATTATTGGGAAAACCATGGTACTAATTTTAACCGCCATATGACTGAATTGTATATGATAGAAACATTGTTTTTAGGCAACGTCATATTTTACGAGAAATAAGACTGAATACAACATAAGATGGTACCAATAATTAGGAACTTCCTCCATTTCTTATTTATTTATGACAAAAGATTATATATGGGCCTCCTAATTAGATGTTTGCATTTTATCCATGATGTCATTATATAACCTTTATTTATCGGTACAATTTCATTATGAGCACAATTTATGTTCTATGTTGACTCACCTGTAAATCCTGTTGTTTTCATCACATCCTCAATGGTTAATGTGGTATACTTTTCAGTAAAGTTATTGAAAATATTAATAACTTATTGAAAATATTTATCTGTTTTTCAATTGCTTTCCAGTGTTTAAGAAATTCTACAGAAATGTTGTAATTTTGAAACGGTTGAAATTCCAATGTATTCTGCATTGCACATGCATAAGAATAAAACAATGCTTATTTAATCTATTTAAATTGTAATTATATACTGGGTATACATAAAAGAACATAGCGATTTTAAAGGTGATGAATTATACTTTAACTAAGTATGACAAAAACAAAACTTATGTTAACTGAAAGAGTAACATCTCCAGTTTACATTATAAGTTTATACGTGTTCAATGTGAGCACCGTTTGTTACATGACACACATCCAACCTGTAGGCTAATTCATCCCGTACGTTAATAAGTATTATTAAATATATGTAGGAAATAATATTTAATTATAATTAATGAGCATGTCTGGATTGATGGCAGCAACAGCTTCTCGAATCCTGTCTCTCAACTCGGGCAGGTTAGCAGGCAATGGAGGCATGTAGACTCTGCCCTTTACAAAACCCCAAAGGAAAAAAATTGCATGGGATGAGATCAGGTGATCTAGGAGGCCACTGGAGATAAGCTCTGTCATCTGGACCATGACGACCAATCCAGTAATGACAGTGTGGAAGGTCTTACGAAAACACTTACATATGCATCCCTATCATTTACAATTGTTACAGGCCATGAAGCATACTGATTACGCTAACTTTGCACTTGAAATATTGCTGCTCCTCAGATACTCTTGGTCGTTCCACACTTTTGCCTTTACACAGACAACCAGTCGTTGTGAACTGATTATGCCATCAATGGATGTTGTTAACAATGGGGGGATCACGATTAAACTGCCTATGAAATACACGTTGAACTGTCACAACTGATTTACAGCTGTCAAACTGCAAAACACAAAACAATTTCTGTTGAGGAGTTACCATCTTTTTTATTATTGTTGCCATAGAAACAAAACAAAAGAAATCTATTCGCCCACTCACACAACTAAAACTATCTTCTTTCCTCTTTCATTTCAGTATACAAACAACTTTCTATGCCTCATCTGAGTGATAATATTATTACTTCAAACTATTATATTATTTTATGTACACACTGTATGTTAAGATTCTCGTAGATTTAGAAGAAACAGGTCTACAACAGATCAGATTTTAGAAAAGAAATGGGAATATAATGGTACTGTACATCAACTATATGTAAACTTCAAAAAGGCATACAATTCAGTTAAGAGGGAGAAGTTATATAGTATCCTGCTGGAGTTCAGAATTCCTAAAAAGTTAGACTTATATGAATGTGTCTAAATGGTACAAAGAGTAAGGTATGTGTAGAAAACAGTTTTCAGATACTTTTGAAATCCACAATGGGTTGAAGCAAGAAGATGCACTATCTCCTCTATTATTTAATTTTGTACTAGAGCATGCCATCAAATCTTTAGAGGATGAAGAAGGCCTACAACTCAATGGTATTAATAAGCTGTTAGTTTATCCTGGAGATGTAGTACTATTGGGTGATAGCGAGGAGATACTAAAGGCCAACATGCACACACTATTGAGTAATACTAAGAAATTGGGACTGGAAGTAAATGTCAATAAAACTAAATATATGGTCACACACAGAAATACATTATATAATGGAAATGGACAACTAATGACAAATAAGGGAAATTTTGAGGAAGTCGCTGAATTCAAATACCTAGGAACAATAATCACAAATAGGAATGAGATGCACAAAGAAATTAAACATAGGCTCAATTCTGGAAATGTGTGCTTTTATGCATTACAGAGACTCTTGACTTCCCGACTCCTTTCAAAGAACGTAAAAATGAAAATATATAAAACTATTATTCTACCAGTTATATGGATGTGAAACATGGACTCTTACTTTAAGGGAAGAAAGAAGATTATGAGTATTTGAGAATAAAGTTCATAGGAAAATGTTTGGACCAAAGAGAGTTGAACAGCGAACTACATGGTCTTTATAGGAAGCCAGATATAATAAGAACAGTTAAGTCTCATAGACTGTGATGGGCAGGACATCTGGCACAAATGGGTAATGAAAGACGTGCATGGAAGCTTCTTGTAGGAAAACCATAGGGAAAACACCCAGGTGGTAGACCAAGAATGAGGTAGAAGAAGAATAGCAGAATAACATTAACTATGATTTGAGGGAAGTAGATTATATAGGGAATGTTTGGAAAATATTAGCTCAGGATAGGGATGTATGGAGAGCTTATATCTGTGCAATCATGAACCTATAGGTTCAATAGTGCCAGTTGGTTGGTTTGGTTAGATTATGTGCTAAATAATATATATTTTTATATCCTTTATTTTGAGAGGAGAGAACTACATTTTCTTACATGCTTAAAGGTAAAACCACTGTTTGACCAATGAAAATGCAGTCATACATTTGTTTTGTTTGCATTACAATTGGAATTTAACTCTGAAGAGGTATAGTAAAACCTTAATCCTTATTTTTAATGTGAATAAGAAAAAATTAAGTTAAAATTGATTCAGTCCATACAGTCCTATTTCATCAAATTTCACTGGTTTTATCCAATCATTGGCACTTTGGTCCGTTTTTGGACCATGCCTCCACAACTACTTTCCTCCACTCTTCTCTGTTCCTTGCTGCTGTTTTCCAATTCTGAATGTGAAGTAGGTTGACAGCATCCTTTCCAACTATGTCTTCCCAAGTTTGTAGGTCTTCCAAGCAGTCCCTTCCCTCCAAAGTATCCATCCAGTACTTTCTTTGGTATTCTTCCATCTTCCACTCTAACCAGGTAATGGCCCACTGTATTCTCTGATGCATGAGTAGTTTGATAGTGCCACATCATCATACAAGATATAAATAATTATTCATTATTATACCTGATTCTCCACATTTCATTAGACCATACTTACCAAACAGTTTTCTTAAATTTTTTCTCTCAAAATAATCAGTCATCAATGTTTCCCTCTGTAAATGGTCCTTGTTTAACTTCCATATGAAATAATGCTATGTAGAGTGTTATTCAGGTCCTCCAACTGACATGTTAATCTCTATGCTGCATACTTCATAATATACAATATTAGATGTCTGAGGGTCGCATGTTTGGACGCATTAGACAGTAAAATGCCTTCTCTGCTGAGCAAGTTGTATGCTAATACGATTTTGCTTACTCAGAAATCTGTCCATGCGATAATAATTGGTTAAATTTGTAAGCTACCTACGGAGGTAGCTTAAATGAGCAACTCAAATTAAAATCCCGAAGGGAACCGATGGTAATTGATGTACTTTGCTGCTTTATCCAACATTTATCCAAGATGTCGGACCTTGAAGACTTCGATCATGTTTGATAGAGTCTACCAAAGAATTCAACTGGAAGAACAGGAGAATCGGCGTAATATTGCGTGTCGCAGACGTGTTTGTATACGGTATTATTTGCAGGATGCAAGCATAAATGCATTCCTCTATAGCAGACGAAAATAACGGAAGTGGTTTTATCGCTGAGAATTCTGGGTAATTCATTGCCAATATTACGAAAACGTCGACTCTCGTGCATGACCGATAAGTCGGCCGTTAATTCGTTCTCAGCAATTGCTCACGGTGAATCAGCTCACTAGTGATTGGAAGTAATTTGAGTAGAGAGTAATGTTCTAACATACGACCCTGAATCCTATTTTTGATTTGCTATTCCTATCTGTGAAGATTACACCTAAGTATTTAAATTTGTGGACTATTTCTATATAGTGATTGTCTGCTTG
The DNA here is from genome assembly GCA_030220185.1 of Diploptera punctata. Classification (NCBI taxonomy): domain Eukaryota; kingdom Metazoa; phylum Arthropoda; class Insecta; order Blattodea; family Blaberidae; genus Diploptera; species Diploptera punctata. The sequence continues at coordinate 415,698 of JASPKZ010007815.1, read as the reverse complement.
AATTTTATCTAATAAATTATTTTTTTTCTTTATGTTTGAACTAAACCTGTAGTTTTGTTTGAAGCCAATTTCCTTTCCGGCTTCTAAAGCTTCATTCACAGAGTTTAGCAATTTCACTGGTTTATTGAAGAAAATGTTTACATTAAAATTGATAGTTCCTCTGCCTGATAAGTCTGTTATGCAGATTGGAGAGTCTATGTGCTCCAATAAGACTAGTGTAACAAATATATCTTACCATTCTTTCTTAATTTGGAATTCATTCTTCATTATGTGTATCCTACTGTAGTTGATGACACGAATCCATTGCATACTTTTGCCTGTATGAGTTGCAATGAGGCTGCATTGATGTACATGCAGCTTATGTGGACATTTCTTAGTTCCTTGTTTACATAATATGTCAATAACAAGGTTATCCCTTCTCACACATCAAGGTGAATGTCCACGAGGTTGTAAGAATTAGATAGATCGATAGAGAGGAATGAAATTAAGAAAAGATCTCCTAGGCCTTGAGAAAGGAGGAGAATGGAAAATGAAAGACTCCCAAGCACTCAGATATCATAATAGCATCAGGGTCGGAAAAAACAAGAGATGACCAAGGAAGGTCAAATAGAAAAAAGATAAAAGTGAGGAGCAAAACATCAGTAAGTGGAAGCAATGTTTTGCTCAGCTTGGGCACCTTGTGGTCGCCATCCACATATCTCCTAGATGGAGACCCCTGAGATAGGAATTAATTTTATGGAATATACTCTTCTAAGATGGATTTTGTAAGAAATTATTTGGTAGAAAAAAAAAGTTAATGGATTAAAACATCTAGTTATGAAAATATACTTTATTTTTAATAAATCATAGCTTTACATACTATATAAACAGTCTTATTATAAAATCACAATTTTAATGGACAAATGATGATATTATGTTACAGTTTACAGCATTTTGTTATGTACTTTATTATCATAATACATTTGTATTTTAATACAATAATTTTTTAATTATGCTTAACTTCACCGATGTTAATAAATACTGTGTTCCAATAGGTTGATTAAACATTCTAATGTAATGCAAATATAACATGGAAATGGAAAAAAAAAAACCTAATAGACCTAATCAAAAAGCCACTTATTAGAGGACACTTGTCTGAAAATAATACATTGTATATTGTACATTTTTAATTTAGTTTGGATGATTATAAAAGTTACATACCCGTTAATAATGTTTAAATGGATCAGATTTTACACTTCACTTCACATTTTTGTGTAAACTTAGGGATTTCAAAATTCATAATTTTGTCCTAATGTTTCTGTATTATACATACAGGAACAGAAGGATAAAATTATGAATTTTGAAATTCCAAGGAAGGAAGATGGATTTGATTTGGAAGTCCATCGGTCAACCAACAGAGGGCCTACAGGACTGCCAGCCATCAAATCAACATTCAGATGCCAATTGACAATGAAAGGAATTTCCCTTAAAAACTGGTCCTGAGTTTATGCAAAAATATGAGGAGAGGTATAAAATCTGATTCATTTAATTGTCATTAAATAAAACCTCATAGTATTATTTCCTAAATATATTAATTATATACAGTTGTTTAGTTTTATAAATCATAAAAGACGTATTTACATGTGTAGTTTCCAATCCTGTAATATAGTCCACTGAGCTTAACTTTGGTTCCTAGAATGGTGTCACTTATGTAATGATGCTCTTTAACATCTTGGGTCATTAGTGGTCACAATTTAAATATAGGCATGAAATGACACAACAGTACTAAATTCGAGCTAAGTTCCAGTTGTACTATAAATAAACTTGTGTAAGGTATTACTTTGTCATCTCCATCTATTGGGGGAACTGTGGTGCTACCATATTGAATTGTGTACAGAACTTTTATCATATTTTACAGGAAATAAGAATGAATACAAGGTAAGATGGTACCAATAATTATTTATTTCCCTTTCTTATTTAGCGATGACAAAAAATTATATATGAGCCTACCTAATCAGATGTTTATGCTTTTTCCATGATGTCAATAGATATCCTTTATTTACAATTTCAATATGAGCAGAATCTATGCTCCATTCTGACTCAGTTGTATATTTTGCTGTAATTTTCACCAAATCCTAAATGGCTAATGTGAGATTACTGTTTGAAAATATACAAAATAATTTGTTTCTTGCCGCTTTTCAGAGGTTTCCTTTCCAATGTATATTGAAATTCTACATAAACGGCCATTTTAAAACAACTGAAATCCCAGCATACATAAGAATAAAACAATGCTTATTTAATCTATTAAAATTTTAATATAAGAAATGAATTTGTTTGGAGAGAAATGAATGTCACCACATCGGTTGTTAAGAGGATTGAAAATCAAATGGTATGGCCATGTACAAAGAATGGAAAATGAAAGATGGCCAAAAAATATATACCAATGGTCACCCCCTGGAAGAAATAAATGTGGCAGACCAAGATGGAAATGGAAAACCTACGTCAGAACTATAATGAATGATAGGAATTTGGAAGAGGGAGATTGGAATGATAGAGATAAATGGAAACTGAAGACGGCAAACCTATAAATGGGGGAAAGACAAAGAAGAAGAAGAAAATTTTAATATTGTATATCTTAGGTGCCTCCTATACAACTCTATAAACATGTGCTAGATAATACATATATTTATTATTTTATTTTCTTTATTTTAAGTGTTAGAGAGTGAACTTATTTACTTACTTACTTACTTACTCACTGGCACTATCGAACCCGTAGGTTCATGGCCGCGCGGACATAAGCTCTCCATTCATCCCTATCCTGAGCTAATGCTTTCCAATCATTCCCTGTATAATCTACTTCCCTCAAATCATAGTTAATGTTGTTCTCCCACCTCATTCTTGGTCTACCAACTGGGCGTTGTCCTTCTGGCTTTCCTAGAAGAAGTTTCCATGCACGTCTTTCATTCCCCATACGCGCAACATGTCCTGCCCATCGCAGTCTACGAGACTTAACTGTTCTTATTATATCTGGCTTCCCATAAAGACTACTATGTAGTTCATTGTTATGTAGTCTTCTCCATTCACCTGTCTGTTCATCTCTCTTTGGTCCAAAAATTTTCCTAAGAACTTTATTCTCAAATACTCGTAATCTCCTTTCCTCCCTTAAAGTAAGAGTCCATGTTTCGCACCCATATAATATAACTGGTAGAATAATAGATCTTTACCTTGTCGTGGTGGAGTGGCTTGCGTGCTTAAATGATCCTGAGAGCTATGCCGGCAGTAGCATTGCTGCCGATAGGGTTATCCATGCCGGACTGGTCGAAGGTGATAAGCCAGACGAAAAAAGTACGTTGGGCGAAAGAGTGACGATCTTTCACCGTAAAAATACAACCGTCAAGAAATGCGGACATGGGTTCATCTGGGGTACAATTTTCCGGAGGTCTAATAGTCCCCCATTCGGTTCTCCGGGCGGGGACTACTTCAGGGAACCCATGCCAAAGGCTCAAACACAGGGACATGTTCCTAGGAAACATGGAATGTTAGAGAGTGAACTACATTTTCTTAACGCTCAAAGGTAAAATTGTCATTTGACCAATGAAAATATAGTCGTACATCTGCTTTGTTTACATTACAACTGCAACTTAGCTCGGAATTAGTATAATTTTGCTCAGAAGCCTTGTATTTCAGTCTTTTATATGACATAAATCTATAACAGAGGACATGCAGCTTTACTTCCTTTCCGATGGGAGCCACACTCAGGATCTTATCACCCTGAAAAAATCCATAAACCTTAGTCAGGTTTGAACCTTCAAACTTTGGAGCTAGAAGTGAGCTTGGTAACCACTAGTTCATAAGTATTGAACAAGAACTCAAACAGTAATAAAAAGAACAAGAGGGTTCCTGAACGACATTACATCAGTCGAGACATTATTGAAGATGAAACCACCCAAGTTTTAAAACCGGTTTAATTATAAGACTGAATATGAGGTGAAGTATAAAGAATTTTAATTTAAATCTTCAATTAAACCTCATAGTGATTTTTCCTATAAAAGTTCAATGTGGAAATTTATTTAATTTGGAAGACTTTCTAGTCTGCTTTTATATTGCTTTGAACAAATTTTACTGCAATACATTTTATTATTAAAAAAGCTAAGGTTAAATAATGTTATTCATGACATTAATAAAAAATAAACCCTTATAACTACACATATTGTACATCTAGTCATGTTTAATGGGGCTTTGAAACTTGTAAGCAAATGGATACATGATTATTTTATGTTTAAATTACAAATATGTGACATGAAGCTCTACTCCCCACTCTTTCTTAAATCAATTGAGGGAAAGGTAGTAAGTCAAAAACATTAAATTTTACAGGAAAAGCAAAAGACAATTTTGACACTTTTGAATTTAAATGTATATTGTAAAGCTAATATGGATATTTTGTAACTATTTACAAATAAAATTTCTTATATAGTAGTGTCAAAATTATAGGGTCGAATGTTTGAACGCATTAGACAGTAAAAGGCGTTCTCTGCTGAGAAAGTTTTATCCAAATACATTTTGCTTACTCGGAAATCTATTCATGCGATAATAATTGTAAGCTACCTGACGAGGTACCTTAAGCTCATAGCTCAAGATAGAAACTTAGCGTGAAAATTCCGAAGGGAACAGATGGTAACCGATGTAGTTTGAAAACCTTTGCAGCTTTATCCAAGATGTCGGACCTTGAAGACTTCGATCATGTTTTCGGTATACGCGGAGAAGAGGAATTTGATAGAGTCTACCAAAGAATTCAACTGGAAGAACAGGAGAATCGGCGTAATATTGCGCGACGCAGACGTCGTTGTATACGGTATTATTTGCGGGACGCAAGCGTAAATGCGTTCCTCTATAGCAGACGAAAATAACGGAAGTGGTTTTATCGCTGAGAATTCTGGGTAATTCGTTGCCAATATTACGAAAACGTCAACTTTCATGCATGACCGGTAAGTCGGCCGTTAATTCGATCTCAGCAATTGGTCACGGTGAGTCAGCTCACCAGTGATTGGAAGTAATTTGAGTAGAGACTAATGTATTTGCATGCGGCCCTAAAATTAATGTTGGAAACATTTTGTTTGCTTCCCCTGTAAAATTTGCTTTTTATGACTTACTACATTTCCCATGTCAATGCCAGAATTATTAGTCCTGACTGCAAAGAAATAACTCAAGGTATTTAATTAGCTGCGATTAAATTTAGAATGTATCTTCAAGCAGCCATCTAAGATGATTTTCCTAAAAAAAAAGGCACACACCCTTGTTTATGAAGATGTGTCTATTGATATTATTAGCCATAAGATACTGTATATCCCATATTTGCCATCATTGTATCTTTCAAAGCAGGCTGCAGTTGTTTTTCCATATATCGTGTCAAAAGTGACTGTATCCCTCTCACGAATACATCCTCCATCTCCTGTGTAAAGTCACTAACTTGTCTCCTTTCAGGCTTCTGAATGTCCCTATGCTCTCTACTTGGTGGTGAACATCCATAAGCATAAACACTTACAAAATCTGGTTTGATGAACTCTGCAGATGTCTTCATTTCCACTGAACCTCTAGTAACTTGCAGAGGATGTGCAGTGATACCTAGACCAGCTTGACGCAATCTCAACGTCATGTTGCAGGTCTCAATGGGTAGAGGAAGTAATGGATCTTGTAATACTGCCTTCTCATCATAGAGTTTAACAATGCCACTCACTTTGAGATCTCTGAAAGTTATTTTAGTTTCAACGCTAGCATTGTAAGGGTCATAGTAACAACGTTCAATGCGGAACCAGTTGGATCTGGCTGGAACATGGACTTTCATATTTGTGACATACATGTCATAAGGGGCTGTTTTCAGTTGTTGATGCAATGCATACCCTGCTAAATCAACTAGGGCTGCATTTGAGTTGACAGGATCACGTTTGTCTGAAGATTGAAATTTCTTCATTGATTCCATTCTGTTTTCTATCCTAGTTGCACAGCGGTTAGAACCAGGAGCTGGAAAACCAAGTAATTTTCCTTATGTGGAACAGATAATAATAAAAAATTAATTTCTAAATGTTAGTTGTGATTGGGTTTTAGATACAGCATAATTCCAATTATCTAGTTAACGGAAATTACAATATTTTCAGATAAGTGGGAAACAAATTTTCAAATAAAAAAAACATGAAATTATAATGTAATTCTGCTTTTATATTCCAATATCTAATGTATTCTTGCCTTTTATAACATGTTAGATAAGATTAGATTGAATAATAAGAGATTTAACACCTCACCTCATAATTGCAGATTTCTTGAAGACTAGTTTCAATACATCTTTGTATCATTTTTAGTTCTATCTAACTCTTGAAATTGATACAAAGAAGTATCGAAACTAGTCTTCAAGAAATATACAATTATGAGGTGAGGTGAGGTAATTCTATTTATTGATTAAAATAAGCATCACAGTGTCACTTCCTTTAAATATTAATGAAGGTTAGATTAATTTATTTACCTGTAGGGATATGATCATCAGGCCTTCTCTTCACCTCTATAGCATTAATATAATACAAGAAATATAAGATAAAATTAATGCTAAAAATAGGATTAAATAAAAATTGTTAAAAATAAAATTGTGTATCTTAAGATTACTAATCCTATACTGTTATTAACTTAAATATTATAACAAATAAAAACTTTATTAAGTTATGTAGATAGGAAATAACACTATGAGGTTCTTTAATATTGTTTATTTTTTATCATTTCACTCACCTCATACTTCATAATTTATAGCAGACCCAGGGTTTCTTCACGTAATTCGTGACATTGTCAATGCTGCGTCATGTTCACAACTGACGTCCAACGGCCTTCTATCCTGCAGACTGACCTCCGCGCCATCTGGTGGCCGACCGAAGAATTTCCAAATCAGGCCTCTTTCTTTATAACCGGGTATTTCAAAATTCATAGTTGTATTTTCATTCTTGCATATGTAAATTTTTTCCCAAATTGTGAGTTCCGAAAAATCTGCAATAGCTGCACATGCCTGGTCAGAAAAACATAGAATAGAAACCAAAACAAAATTACTTAAACAATTGGAAAAACCGAAGGAACTCACAATTTGGGAAAAAATTTACATATGCAAGAATGAAAATACAACTATGAATTTTGAAATACCCGGTTATAAAGAAAGAGGCCTGATTTGGAAATTCTTCGGTCGGCCACCAGATGGCGCGGAGGTCAGTCTGCAGGATAGAAGGCCGTTGGACGTCAGTTGTGAACATGACGCAGCATTGACAATGTCACGAATTACGTGAAGAAACCCTGGGTCTGCTATAAATTATGAAGTATGAGGTGAGTGAAATGATAAAAAATAAACAAAATAAAAACTTGTAAATGAAAGGAAAGATAACAAAAATAAACTAATAATAAAAATATTAGTTAAGTTAGAATTTTATTTAATGACATTCTTTAATGTATCAGTCAATAGCAATTCAATTTTGAGCATAAAATGACTGACAAATTTTTCATATACTTCTTATTTTAGGCTTGAAGTGCTTTTACATGTTATAAATCTATGAAATGGATTCAATTTCCTTCTGGAAAAAATAGAAAACCATACTCAGGATTTTTGTGCTCTTAAAAATCCAACCAATATGAGGGTCTTCACACTAAATACGTAAATTGGTTATACAAGCATTAGTCTGCTCTAGAATCTAGTTCTCATTTTCACGTCACTATCGCTAGTAGAATCATTTTTCATTATATTACTTGTATTATAGTGTTTTAAGCATTTGAAGTTGTACTGTTTGTCAGTTTCAGTGGACTAACAGTTAACAGGTTCAAAAAAGGTGTGTCTTAGATTTTCGTAATGTAAAATGACCTATAATCTGGAATAAGAAGCCTTTTAAGCAAAATTTGACAGCTTTTCACACTCAGTTTTGAATTGTGACACTAATGAGCTGTCTTAAGTTGATTAAAAACCATCATTAAGTAAAATACTGCAATGCTGTACATAATGCAATATGCTACAAGGCAAAAGTCAGGGAGGGTTCAAGTCCCGATGGAGTAATGATTTTTTTAATTGATCTTCAACTTCTGGCAGCACTGGACCCTGTGTTTGACTCAGCCTCTAACATAAATGAATACCTGACTTGTTCTGGGGGGTAAAGATAGCTGTCATTCTGGGCTGACAACCCAGATGACATCTCGTGCAGATTTTCTAGGAAGATGGGAGCCTTAACCTCCTACTATGTTAAAGGCCTGTAATGGAATCATTGTTTACTGCACACAATGCAAGTAAACAGCACATGGTCTATAAAAGTGATGGTATAAATTGAAATTAGAATACATTAACACTAATTGCCAAATGCGGAACCCGAAAATGAAAATTGCAGTGAATGACATTTGAAAACATACATTCATTTACAAAGTTTTATGTCTTCCATAATTTATACCATATCAGATAACCGTGGCTTCTTCCTTGGCATATCATCTTCTATCTCCAACTCTTAAATACAGCTTCCCTATGCTGAAAAGATCTTAATATCATATTTTGGAAATAATGTTTTTATTTAAGTTTACTGAGCAAAAACAGTATGTTTACTTAGTTTATTTATTTCAATTGTTGTATTTAATAATAATAATGGAAAGCGCACAATGTGCATAATGTTAAGTTTTGGCATTGATGTCACTGAGTCTTTCACTTGTTCAGTCTTTTTTGCAGTAAGCCTTTAGGAATATGTCTCACTTCAGACACAACATAATGTGGTAGTGGTTGCAGTGTTTTGTACACGGCTCACAAATGCACTGGGAATCTGGTTCATGTTTCTTGTTCTTGCCAATTTTATGATGGAACCCATGTGTTGCCATTCTTGTCACTAGATGTGTGAGGTCATATTCTGCCTGTCTCCATTCCAATTGTCTCCACTTCAATTGTTGTATTTAATAATAATATTAAAATGAAAAAAATAGTTTAAATTTAACAATAATTTAAATTTTAGGTAAAGTTGATTCAGTTTGCAGGATATCTCGTATTGGGTTTAAATAAGGGCTTCATGTTCTTTGACAGTAAGAAAATTACAAAAAAAACTTTTAAAGAAAATAAAACAGTATTATACTAGGTGCTCCATTACTCTTACCTAAGCAACCTCACTTCATTTCCATTGGATAACAACCTTTAAGCAATTTCATCTAAGTCTGCCTTATATTGTCTTAAAATACAGATTTGTTATAGCGAAACGTACCTCGATCATTTGATGGTGTGTTTGAAATGCAAACAATGTGTCCAGACAATGCCATGGTGAGGACGAACACAAACCAGGCTTTCCCTGGCATGCTGGGTAACACAACTGTAAACAAACGCAAAATTAATTAAATAAAAAATAAAACGTAGTTTTATTTGATTTTCATATGTATTATATAATTCAGTGACAACTGTTTCGGTACACTGTACCTTCTTCAGACATGTTAACAAATTATGAATTGTGTTCCAACGCAAAATTAATAATACTAATACTAGAAAGACAATGTAGGTCTTGGTAAACTTGTGTTTACCATGCTCGCCTCTGGTTCGCGGCTAAAAACTCACCAGGGCTGATTTTTTATACGGGTATAAAAATCTGACTATGGCTTCTTGGGAAGGAAAGGAAAACTGCGGGTCTCGTATCGTAGATTTACGGCATGTAAAAGGACCTCATGCCTGAAATACGAGGCCTCTGTTCAAAATTATCGGTTTTTCACGACCAAATTTTAATTGCGTTTAATAATGACTTTAACTGTTAAAAAGCGTCATTAAATAAAATAATAGTTCAACCCCAACCTATTCTAACCAATCGTTATTTGCATAATAATTGCTATACACCTATACCGAGGGTAAGCGCAATTCTTACGCAAAATAATACCAACCTAGTAAAAATTATTCCGTTCGTCTGGTTAGCTTAATGATAACACGGTCGCGTGTTTAACTCGATCTTGATTGGGAACCTTTAAATTCTTTTAGAAAACTTTTGTTTATGCCTGGGCCCAAAACGTTCACCACTGCTGCGACCCAATTTGCCCCTGCGCATTGCTCTTGACATGCTAATGTGCATGCTAGCGAGTAAAAGTGAAACAAGTAGAGCGAAGCAGTGTCTAAAAGCTTTCTATATAAACATCCTCAATTGTGATAATTCATTTTGCAGAAGCATATACTTTAAGGTACATGATATAAACATATTTAATTACATTCCATGATTTTTTCGGGCAAAAATTACGATACATGATTCTGGTAATCATCGGTATTGGAATTAATTAAATGCATCGGTTCCAGTGGACTTGTGCTCGCCTCTGTTCCCAGAGTTACAGGTTTAAAGCCGCCGCTATAGTTTGATTTTTTTTTTCAGAGCGTGAAAATCCTGAGCATGGCTTCTTACAGAATGGAAAGTAAAGTCGTGGGTCACATATCGGACCTAATATAAGGTATTTCAGTAAAATTTATCGACTCATTCACGTCCTGATTTGAATTGCAATGCTTATGTTCTGATTTATTAACGCCGTGAAGTAAAATACCGCTACTGTCTGTACCGTTAATACTCGTATATAATTTTTTATCATATTTTATTTTATTTTAGTATTAGACATTTGTAACTTTTCCTTGTGATTTTTCTTGGGGATTCTATGCTAGGAGTCCACTTACGAGTATTTAGTCACTATTCAAACAGAAGTCATTTTTTTATGGTGCGCCGGATATCCAATTAAACTGTAAACTAATCTTGTGTACACTAACTTGCCCATTTTGCTCACGTAATGAAATAAAATGATTGTAGATGGATTCATGGCATAGTATAGCCGTATCATGGGACAAATTATTTTGAACTTGAAAATAATTTATTGAACCTCGCCACATATTTCGAAAAGTGAAGATGCGTCTTTTTCAGGAGATTTATTCTTGACCTTTATTTGAACTTGATCACTCTCCCACGTCTGACAATCCAATTTCAAACGGATTGGAAGTTGAAAAAAAAGTATATTTGTTTAATTGTAAATATGTTTACTTGTAGTATAGACTCTATACTGTCACATTTTTAAGTCCTTTTGTCGAAGTTCTTGCGCCTCCTCTGAAAAAAGCCGTATAGTTTAAAAATCCTTGGGTTATATAACAATTTTTTGCTTTATTGACATTTTTTCAATTCAAGATTTCGCCATCACGAGAATTTGCAAAAAAATGTAGTATATATATATATATATATATATATATATATATATATATATATATATCCGCACGTCTCATCGTGGGGCAAAGATACTTTATTACAGAAGTCACGTAACCAAATTAATTTAGTTATGCTTGGTTGTCTTCAGATGTCAGCCGGTGACAAGTGGTTACCTCTTCGCCTCAAAGAGACACCTAGTAAGCAACTAATGTATTACACAGATGGGAAAGGCCGAGTAAATTTAGCTAAGAGGATTTAATTTAGGCTCGTGGTTCTTTTACGAGACCGAAAACTCCAGATTAGGGACCCACAGCTTAAAGTCTCTCCCGCGCGCAACAGGTCCCATAAGATTTATCCATCCTAAAAAATCTATTGGCTCCGACCAGTTTTGAATCCGTGACTCTCAAGACCGGAGCAGGAACTTACCTATTTTACCATTAAGAACAATATAAATGTAATCCTACCACTGATAATAAAGAATATCAGATGATCAACTGTAGAATAATCGAGACGACTATAATTATTATTTTGAGTGGAGAACCTTGTTCTGCGCCACGGTAATACTGAGTACCTCACAATTGTTCTGACGGCATAACTAATGAATTGTCTTTATTCTGGAACTTTCATCTTTCTTCCGGTGTCTTCGTAACTCCCACAATACATAAACTTTCTAACATTTATACGATTCCGCTTCCTGTAGTAGGTCTATTCTTTAAGTTCTAATTATCTTACGGTATCTTCCTGCATTTCTGACAACATTTCTAACAATAAGAGGGTATACGATCCAAGAATTCCTCTTCCTTGACATTTTATGAAAAATTTCACTGAGACGGAAGATTTAAACCAGAAGTTTAAAAAAAAAAACAAAGCTGCATGCAAAACCTCTAACACTGCTTGATCAGACCATTTTTTCTAAATACATTACCACCCAAATTGTTTTTTTTTAATATCATGGTTTTTATGTTTGACCTGATTATGTAGAATATTGATGATATAGAGGAACTTCGAGTAATTTGGACCCTTGTTTTGAATTTGTTTTTTTCCTTCTTTTAATTAAGGGGTTTGAATTTTGTTTAATTACAGTGATTTTCATTAGTGTTGTAATTATGAAGTAGCATTGTTCTTTTATTCGAATACGGAAATATCTTCATAATTTATAAACTTTTTTGCATTACAAAAAAGGTCCACTTTAACCTCCATATTCGGATAAAGTGGACCCCAGAACCCACCTTAGCTTTTAGTCTGTTTTTAAGTTTATTTACTCTGTTAATTTATACAGACAGACACATATTAATCTGAAAATATTTATGACTGATCATAATTAAAAAGCGTTGGTATTTATTTAATGTTTTGATTAATTATTGTTGATTATAATATTCACACGTCATTCAACTTTGGGTTTAGTAAAATTACAAGGATATTAAATAAAATTAATTAAGTGAATGGCTTTTACAGATAGCATCCTCATTGATAAAATATACGTTTTGGTGTAAAGTGGGCCCTCGCATTAATTGAATTCCTTTGTTATGTTTAATTACTATACGGCCACCATGTCACATAATATCAAACCAAACCCGTCAGTATATTAAAACAGCATCTACATAATATAATATATTTAGGAGTTTTTCCACATTTGTAATATTCAATAGCAGAAATTAAGAATTGATTCTTAGCTTGAAAAACTTTTAAAGTGGTCATTTTCATAAATATCACAAATAAACCCTTCTTCGCACAAAGAATAAAAGAAACTGGCCTTGAATCCGTCAAAGTTGATGAGGGGAAGAAGTTAAAATATTTTCTATTCGAGGGCAGCACCAATTAAAGAAGATATTAACAGGGTATACTTGAACAGAAGGGTCTATATTACCCGAACCTCCCTATATATAGGCTATATATACTCGTATATATATATATATATATATATATATATATATATATATATATAACGTATAAAGTTAGAGGTCTCAGGTTCAAATCCCGGCTCAGGTGTATATGAAATGCACCAACGCTAATCTGAATACTGGGTCCAATTTACTAGAACGAGAATAAGATACACTCCAATGCTAACAAATTTTACAGGAAATTGTTGAGCGCCTGGATGGCAATAGGATTGGCTCGTAAGTTGTTTTCAACAAGTTGATAGAACTTATAACACGTGAGATGAATGACCCATTCCCTTTTATATGAATGAAACTGAATATTTTAATGCTTCATATCCCATATATTCTGATGAATTCTTAAAATGAAGCTATCAATCTTTGCATGGCGAAACCTATCTTGACATTTCTCTCAGAGAAGTATTGTGATGTATCAAGACCATGTTCAAGAATTATCTGCCTTTTTAACTGCAAGTCACAGAAATCTGTACCAAAATACAGCAATGCAACACACTGTGCAAAGATGATGGACTTATTTAACTAACTAACTCACTGGCACTATCGAACCCGTAGGTTCATGGCCGCGCGGACATAATCTCTCCATACATCCCTGTCCTGAGCTAATGTTTTCCAATCATCCCCTGTATAATCTACTTCCCTCAAATCATAGTTAATGTTTTCTCTCATCTCATTCTTGGTCTACCAACTGGACGTTTTCCCTCTGGTTTTCCTACAAGAAGCTTCCATGCACGTCTTTCATTCCCCATTCGTGCCACATGTCCTGCCCATCGCAGTCTACGAGACTTAACTGTTTTCATTATATCTGGCTTCCTGTAAAGACCATGTAATCCACTGTTATGCAGTCTTCTCCATTCACCTGTCTGTTCATCTCTCTCTTGGGTCCAAAAATTTTCCTAAAAACTTTATTCTCAAATACTCGTAATCTCATTTCCTCCCTTAAAGTAAGAGTCCATGTTTCGCATCCATATAATATAACAGGTAGAATAATTTATAATTATAGATAATTTTTTGGACACGCCCTTGATAAATCATAACGTTTCTCTGGGAGAAATTCCGAGATAGGTTTACTGTTTCCTTGTTAGAGGTCCGTAATATAATGTATTAGTATCCAGTGAATCGAAATATTTGTGTCTAGTTTATTTTCGAAAGTCTTAAAAACATGTATAAATTGTGTGCCAGATACTTTTTCCAATTAAATGCTAAACCTCCCAAGTTTAGTATTGTATTTCTGCTTTATGAGTGTGATTGTTGCTGATTGTTTGGAATGTGGTTTAAGAATAAGTGAACCCACATTTCGAATATTAGACGTAATTATTTCGACCAAGATTAACTTGCGCAGAAAAACGTAGCAGCGAAAGTGGAGTTTATCTTTTACAGAATCGCCGGCAAATGATGAGCAATTGTTTAAATATAAATTTTTAAAATACTGTTGTTGACTGGATCTTGGATTTCATCGAATCCCTAATTAAAGGTCTAAAGTCACCCTTACTCCAACCTAAACCCCTAATTTATTTTTATTGCTGAATTATGAGAATCGATTTTAAATAACTGTCAACTCGATTTTTTTTCTGATACCCTGCGTTCTCTATTTTAAATTTCTTATTTGCAATTCTATAACGAGGTAAATTTATTTGATTTAAATTATTTATTCTGTATGAGGCTTTTAAATAATCCAAAATCATTTTAATGTCCTCGATCCTGTGACAAATTTTGATGTAACATAAAAAAATATATTTAAGTGTACGTAAAGTGATCATGGTGAAATTAAGATGTGATGCTTATGAGGCCTTTGGAGTAGTAGGAGATTGAGACTCCCACCATTTGAGACAATCCACACAATTTGCCAGCCGGGTTGTTAGCCCTGAATGACAACAGTCTTTATTCCCAGAACATGCTTATTTCAGTTAAAGGCTGAGTCGATCCCAGGGACGTGGTGTCTCCAGGAGAATAAGCCAATTTGAAAATTCGGACCTCACCGGGGATCAAATAAGCGACCTACCGGCTTATAGTTTAATTTCTCCTTAATCAACATGTCTCCTGTTGCAGTCATGAAGAAAATTTAGAATAGGCTACGTTCATAAATCCATACACACACTTTGTGTGTGTGTGTGTGTGTTTATTTTATTTCTTGGAATATGAGCAAATACTCCCGATACAAAAAACCTTCTTAAATTTTACTCAGTATTACAAACAGGTAAGTTAGCTGGACGAATAGTTGCAAACTTTATTTATGTAAATATCTTATAAAGCACTCTTAGATTGCACTTTCTCATGGGTAAGCCCTTATATTTATTTTTATTTGAAAAAAAAATCCATGTAAGTTTAATTTTCGTAATCTAGTGCGAAGATAGCTGACAATATTACGACCATAAAACAGGAGATATTTAATTTCATCGAAGTAAAATCGTGATTCGAGCATCTTCTGGAAATCCTTCAGCAGCTTTAGATTCCTATGGGGACTATTTAACTCATGCCCCAAATGGGAGTCAATGACCAATCACGTTTCAATCAATTTTGTTTTACAACCAATCACAGTAGTATTTCACCTCGATAATTATCGAATTTTGATTACAAAAATAAAGAAAGCTCCTTTTAATATTCTGAACAAGTCAGATCATTATTTTGCAATGACTGACTCTCTAACAAATACGTTGAATGTAGCAAATAATGAACAGATTCCTTCGACCTGCACATTTGATAATTCTGTGTTCAATAATTGTGTTTTTAAATACTGATTTTATTGAGTTGTTTCCGAAAAAAATGAATTAATAAGTTTGATGTGTTACTTTTTTTTTCTCCACTATGGTGCATTCTTACAATATTGCGACCCTATTTGGCAATAAATAGTATGATAAAGTTGCAGTGATGAACAAATGAAACATAACCAAAGATTTCTCATTTGTTTTCAAACATCGCCGTTTATATTAAATACATAAATATGTTTAAATAGCTATATTTAAATAATGATTTGTGAGTAAACAGCTTAAATTTATTCGTTAAATAGTCCTAACAAATTCCACTCTTGATTTCCAAATCCTCTAGATAATTTGGAAATCACTCGTGGCATTACCTATGATAATTAATTGCAATGTTTGTCATACATCCTGAATTGTGAAACAAGTTTGCAGCAATGAAGCGTGTTTCCTCTCATCAAGTGAAATTGCCACATTTGGTAGCAATGAAAGCCCATCTTCAATATATACAATAAATAGAACCTTATTAGTGAGAGGTATGCGGATATATGTGTCTCTAAACTTTTATTAAGAACTGAACACAATCCCCTTACTTTTTCTTCTATGGATAAAATCATTCTTCCTCGTTGATCATTACTTTCTGTAATGAAAGAGCCATGTTACGATCTTAATAAAAATCACCAAATAGATACTCTTGATATAAAATTCAACAATCCCTTATTAATTAATGATATCTTCTTCTTAATGGTATCTTATTTCTCTAGGTCTATATACTTAACATCAGAGCATTTTTTCAAGCTAATAGGAATAATTTACACCCGATACAATAACACAAAAAATAAAATAAACTGCTTCGTAGAAATGTGCAGGTTTATACGTTCATGCAGGTTACTCCCATATCACTATATGTAATAAATATACTTACGGAATTCTGGCGATGAAAGTGTTTTCCTGGAATAAATATATATTAACTAAATCACTGGCTCTATCGAACTCATAGGTTCGTGGCCGCGCGGAAATAAGCTCTCCATACATCCCTATCCTGAGGTAATGTCTTCCAATCATTCCCTGTATAATCTACTTCCCTCAAATCATGAATACTGTTATTCTCCCACCTCAGTCTTGGTCTACCAACTGGGCGTTTTCCCTCTGGTTTTTCTACAAGAAGCTTCCATGCACCTCTTTCATCCCGCATACGTGCCACATGTCCTGCCCATCGCAGTGTTCGAGACTTAATTGTTCTTATTATATCTGTTTTCCTATATATATATATATATATATATATATATCATGTTGCTCACTATTATGTAGTTTTCTCCATTTATCTGTCTGTTTATCTCTTTTTGGTCCAAAATGTTTTATAAAAACTTTATTCTCAAATACTCGTAATCTTCTTTCCTCCCTTAAATTAAGAGTCCATGTTTCGCATCCATATAATATAACTGGGAGAATGACTTTTATATATTTTCAGTTTGTTTTTTTAAAGGAGTTGCGACGAGAAGAGTCCCTGTAATGCATAATAGCATACATTTCCAGAATTGAGCATGTGTCTATTTTTTTGTCTATTACATATCATTATTCTACTTTGTCCCCGAGTAACTTAGCATTTACTAATTTCAAAACTACTTTTACTATTGGGGTAGCTTCAAGATACATTATTTAAGTAATGGGACCTATATGATGATGATGGTGATAAAAATAATGTTTTTGTTAGGAATATTCCACAATACAGTGTTTCTCCTTCAACCCAAAGTGATTTGACGCCAGAGGTTCCTGTCTAATGCACCTTCTTTCCTCAAATCTCTAGCTTCCATACTTCTCCTCACTCCGTCTATTCAACGTCCTCTAGATCTGCCTCTTCCACTTCTTCCATTAGCTTTCCAACTAGGCTTTTTAACTAGGCACGTTAGCGTCGAAATTCAAACCTGGACTTGAAAGTGTCGACCAATTATTTTTCTGAGATCATTTATATCAGGCTTGAGGTCCTTTTACGTGTCACAGCTTTATCTTCTTTCTCAAGGATTAGGTGCATGTAGTTGTCTTGGTGCAGAGCTATGGAACTTGCTCTGGTTCGAATCCCCTTGAGGAAGGAAATTTTCTGATGGAATTTCGGCTAGTAAGGGATCGGTGCCAACCCAGTATCCTAAGGAATGAGTGGCGGCGCCAGGTTGAAAAAACCAACTAGGCCCTATAATAGCTGGAGGACCCGTCATGCTGACCACATGTCACTCCTATACTGGTTGGATGATAGTCTACCTCCGTGATTAACACATGTGGATGTGAAACCAGCAGCCGGCTGGTAGGCCACGGGCCTGTCGCGCATTGGAGTTTTTATAATCCAATGCCACTTGTGTTTCAGACACCGAACTAGGCGTGTAGATGGCGTAAATATGGTCTGTTTCCAATTTACGGCACCACTTATATATCAACACTTTTGAAATTCATGTTAAAGCACCGTTGAGGTTATGTAATAAGATGTTAATTATATATTTTTTTACCTGGTAAGTCAGTCTTCCTGAACTAAGTTATTAAACTTCTTCAAGTTATTCTAATATGGAGGCCTTTCGAAAACAGTGTTTCACCTTCTGCGTTTTAACTGGAACTGATGGCTGATGGTGAGATTCTGAAAGAAGCAAGGAATGAAGACCTGCTCAACGAGAACATAACCGCAGATATAAATCCATTATATAACCTAGACAACACCATCAGCCATCAGTTCCAGTTAAAATGCAGAAGATGAAACATTATTTTCGAAAGGTTTCCATATTAGAATAACTTGAAGAAATTTAATAACTTAGTTGAGGAAGACTGACTTACAAGGTAAAAAAATTAAAAAGTTATATAATTAACATCTTACCATTTATATAGATAGGCCTATGTACTTATATTGTGTACAGAAAGGACAGTACGATGAGTGTTTGTATGCATTATATAAGGAATTTTGATAAATAGAAGGGAGAAGGTGAAACTCGATGTCGGCTCGTAGCTTATTCTTGTCGGAAAACGCAAAAGGACTGACCAATCTTAACGACTTAGTAAATCATCTGTTATCTCAATATACCTACATATATACTGCGTTGGAGTATGGAATTTAATCGATGCATCTCTCGCAAAATCTAACGATTAAATATTAGGCTTCATGACAATACTTCTCTTAGTCTCGAGATTGAATATTTTACTATTAAAATTTCGACTCGGATCCGCTAGTCAGGAAGCAGGTATACTACCACCTGGGTTAGAGAGACGGACTTATTCAGGATTATTTGCATTACAAAGTCATTTATTCTCACCATGACCAGTTTGAGACCTGAATCACGGAACCAGAGACGAGCATGGCAACCACAAATAATAACAATGCATGGTATGCAAGAAATATGTACGAAAGTGTATGAAAATATGATTTATTGTAATTTATTGGATCATAACAAAGACATTTAGACATGATGTTACAGTTATTATTATCGCTAAAATATAAAACATACGTAAGCAATTTAAAAGAAAAAAAAATTGGCAATTGACATATGCGCAACAATAAAAATCTCACATAGCTATAGTGAACTCAGTATTTTAGTTTACAGACACTTTTCTTTGTGGTTAGGTAGGTCTATTTTGCACGCATAAGTGTTTAGCATATCAAGCGACATTGTCACGTTTTATTCACTGGCACTAACATACTGTAGGCTATTGTAATAATATTGCAAAAGACAAAAGTTGCAACGCTGTTAAGATACTTATATCCACGTGGAGTAGACATGGAAATGTCATTTAAAAGTGCGAAGACATTATTGGCAGATAACGTTTTCAGTTTTTGGTGATTGGAGCGGCGTCTTAGAAGCCTCTAACAACTCCCCGGCTCTACTCGGCAGTAACAATGTTATCTTTTAAACCAGAGGGAAACACTTGCCTTTGGTGCCACCTGTAAACTAAAATACTGAGTCTACTATAGTTGGCTCAGACTGCAGAGCATGAATCCATGTGCGGACGAACATATCTCAAGTTTTTTTTCGCGGTTTTCATCAGTCATCAAAGCTTTTATTGAGTTGAAGATATAATTACTTCCATTCATTTTATTACTGATCATTTCATAACTGATTAAAATTAATATAATTACATTTCCTTGATACATATGAGAACAGTGACAGCAATATATAAAACTACTGTATACCCCCAAATATATTATTCGATATAACCAAAGATATTTAGTTATCTCAAAATAAAATAAAATAAAAAAATAATATAAGCTAAACATAAAAAAAAAACTGAAGGCTCAAATGTCTAGCTCGTGAGGTACAAGTGTGCAAATGTGACTTACCTCAAGACACAGTGTTATGTGTGAACGTTGTGGAGAAACTGACAATTTTATGAGGATGAAAGAGAAACAATAAAGAGTAACCAGGTCAGCGTATCTACTCTTCTGGAAGAGAGGTCGCGCCATCTGCCAGGGAGTTGTTTAGTTCCACTAATTGTCATATGTGCGTATTTTCAAAATGACGAAGTACATAGGCTAATGTCGCAGATACATGTTTCATCGTTAAAACGCGAGAAAATGTTGAAATGACGAACTAGTTGGTTCAGATGGTAGCAGTATTTGAAAGATTGCTAATTAAAATCACAGTGCTGACAAAAATCTTGTAGGTCTACATATGGTCTTAAAACAGGCTAATATCTTCTGAGATATGAGCAAATGTTTATCATCAGTGTAAATTAATTTGAGAAGCCCTTTAGAGATTTTTTTTATAATGGGGGCATTTAAAATAAGGATCGTGGCGTAAAACAGTTCATTTATCTTTCAGCAGATCCAGCAAGAACTAGGATTTTTTTTAAATACGTAGGACAGTATTTTCTTAAGAAAATAGTGCCGTGTATTTCGGAATTTGGTTACATATTTAGTTATATTCTTTAGAAGTTTTACTTTTATTTTATTTTATTTATTTATTTATTTATTTTTCGTCCGTAGACCTATCCTGGAGGAACTTTCTGCAAAAATTATACTTTTAATTGATATACAATTTTTGAGTAAATATAGGCCTATAACTGCTGTGGTCTCGATGTAGCGTGCTGTCTTGTCATGCAGCGGGCCCGGGTTCGATCCCCGGTCGGGGCAGTTTTTCTGAGTGAGGTTTTTATCGGGGTTTTTCCTCACCTGTAAGACAAATGTTAGGAAAACTTTAAGGCCCAAACGGTCCCCGAAATAATATGACCATCATCATCCTTATCATCATCATCCTTCACCGGTGTGGAAAGCAACGGGAAGCAATCACACCTACAATTCCCTAGTAAAGCTGCAAGCACAGCATGAAAATGCTATGATTGCAGTGAAGGACCTGCCCTCGGGCAGAATTAATATGGATGGATACAGTATACCATTGAGAGTCAAATTCAAAACATTAAAAATATTGTTGAAGGTTTGATGGTTCTTCTTAATATACTGTAGGCTCCACATTGCACAAAAAGTTTTTCAAAATATTAAAATATAGGCCGTTATCAAATATTGACACTTTTATGTAATATGAATTTCAGTCATATTGTATTGAATAAAACTATCCACTTTTTGACATTTTCAAAATTTTGCTTGATTTTTATCAAGAAAAAGTTTGAGCAAATATATGGAGAGTCAAGTGAGAAATATTTTTAAAAAATGTTGCTAAATGATTCACGAACTTAAATCTTCACTTTATGCAAGTATTTTTATAAACAGTATGTAACATTTTTATTTGTAAGGTCGACATTTTTATGAATAGTAATTCTTATTCTCTTAAATACAGATTATGAAGAAGCCGATATCATTAAATTTGATCCGCGTACTTATGTAATTTCTATTAAAGGGAAAAATACACATATTGGTGCAATAATTTACCTCGTAGGCCTATTACAATTTTAATTGAAAACACTTTTTATATTACTGCAACAGTTTTATATGTACACTATAGCTAACGTCCTTGATAAACATTATATTTAAGGAGTTGTTGGACATCAGAGGAGGTTAATTCCATTTCATTTCTTTACTCCTTCAGTCAGTAGAGTTCAATATGAATAAAGGAAAGTATCTTGAGAATCAATCGATAGCAACAAAAATTAATCTTGCGTTGAGAGATTATTCTTTTAGATAAATAGGCTCAAAGATTAATACACTCCATCCCACTGTGAATTATATTGTTAAGTTCGGAAACAAAAAGTTCAACTGCAAAAATTCCAAGGAGTCCAAAGACAAAGTTGCTGAAACAGAGAGAAGAAATCTTCATTATCAAGCATGTAAAAATTATCCTAGAATAAGTGTGCCCAAAATCAAGCAATTATTGGAACAAGTATCAGAAAATATAGTATTCCACCAAATAATCGTCGAATTTTGTGGCAGTATGGTTATCGAAGCAGAATCCCTAAAAAGAAGCCATACGTAAACAAGAGGAACCGTAAAACAAGATTGAACTTTACCAAGGAGCACAAGAGCTAATGGAAAAAACGTGATCTGGTCGAACGAATCGAAAATAAATATTTTCGGATCGGATGGGATAAACTGGGTATGGAGAAAGAACGACACGGCCTCGAAAATGCTAATATTCTTCCTACAGTTAAGCACGGAGTAAGGTCGATTCTTCTTTGGGGCTGTATGTCCTCAAAGGGAGTGGGTACTATAGACCAGTTGGTCTACAATGACTTCTGGAAAAGAATATCATGTAAAGTGCTGAGGAAATGGATATGTCCGCAAGACAACGGCCCGAAATATACTACCGTCATTTATAAACTGTGGTTGATCTGGAACGTCCGCATGAGCTAAAAACGCCTGTCCAATCTCCGGACCTAAATCCCATAGAGCATTTGTGGGGAATTATAAAAAGAAAGATTCGCCAACGGAATGTTTCATCTAAAAATGAACTGAAGATTGTTTTGGAGGAATGGGAAAGAATTAATATAGAAATTTGTTTCAAATTAGTACAATCATTGGTAAAAAGTGTAAAACTATTATTATTTATTAAGGCCAAGGAACATCCCGTTCAGACAAGTTTCCTGGATGATGATTTTTTTTTTTTTCGGTTTTATCCCTCGCCTGAAATACAAATGTCAGGAAACTTTAAGATCCAAACGGTCCCTGAACATCATCTGGCTACAATAACCATCATCATCATCATCATCATCATCATCATCCATATCATATAAGCCATATGAATGTGTGAGAAAATTATGTGTCTTGTCTTAAATATTCGTGTTGTCTCGGAGGTGCCATGGCTGAACTGATAAATCATCCATGTCCTTCTGTGGTCGAAAAATTGTGTGATCCAGAGCTTCTATCGACAGGTCGAGTCCCTGTAACGTCCGTGTGACGTGGGGAACGTAAAGATAGGCCATAGGCCTACTTATAAAGGCGGAGGCTAACCCAAGGCAAAGAGAGAAGTGGAATTTGTATAGTTTCTTGCTGGAGTTCGAATTTTATTTAAAAAGTTTTTTTTTTATTTAACGACTCTCTTTAACATCTAAGATTTTTAGCACCAGAATTAAAATATGAGCGTGAATGGGCCGACACATTTTGTCCAGAGGCCTCTTTCTTTCATACTTGTTCTTTTATGTATAGTAAATCAACGAAAATTGCGACCGCTAAAGCGATTAAAAACTTCGATTCAGATTAATCCCCACTCCTAATTGTCCGATTTTTCTAGTTAACCATATCGATCTTATTTTTCTTGATTTCTATACGCCGAGTTTGGTTGCGAAAAAAAATGCGCCCACTAGAGGGTTAAAAAACACACACACACACACACACACACACACACACACACACACACACACACACACACACACACACAACACACACACACACACACACACACACACACACACACTCACACACACACACACACACACACACACACACACATATATACATATACATATACATATACATATACACACATATATATATAGGCCTATATATATATATATATATATATATATATATATAGGCCTATATATATATATATATATATATATATAATGTTTTTTTTATTTATTTCGATACCTAGTATTAAGTATGATCGGTGAAGAATTGTAGTTCTTTTTTCAAAAATATTTCCATGGATACAAGCTAACGTCGCTAAAACAAGTGTTGGTGAGAACTGCATACACCGAAGAGAAAACTAGGATTGTCAAATAGTGCAATTTTGGTCAAGAAAATGTGCTGATTTGTAGGTTATATCGCAGATGATTTGAAAGCGTAATTTAAAAAAAAAAAACAGAAAATTGTCTGTTGCAGAATATAGTAATTTATTGGCGACTTGAGGAATGCGTGTGTGTGTGTGTGTGTGTGTGTGTGTGTGTGAGAGAGAGAGATAAGAGAGAGAGAGAGAGGGAGGGAGGGAGAGGGACAGACAGAGACAGAGACAGAGAGAGAGAGAGAGAGAGAGAGAGAGAGAGAGATCAAATAAATGGGAATGTTTCTCTCAGTATTTAACCTGCAATGTAGGGTTCTTATTACTCAATGTTTCATCCACAGGAAAAAATTATAGTTATTTCCCTATGACACAGAGGATCGGAGGTGTCATTCAGCAATTTGTTTGCACATTGTTTTTTTTATAAAAAGACAATATTAGAATATGTATAAAATTCCAGGCAAAAATAAAATATTAATCTTAATAAATAATATAAATTTAGCAAAATAAAATTTCAATCCAACTTAAAAATACTGGAATTTTAATTTTTAATTTATTACATTTCGTTAGAGAATTCCGAAAGAATAAAGCTATTGTTGTTGTAACCATGAAAATATATTTGAGATATTTTTATAAATCTTCACTAATCCTAAAAAAAGTATATATATATATATATATATATATATATCGCACCCCGGCGAGAATAACGTCACAACACACAAAAAGAAAAAGCTCATTTTCCAGTACAGCAAAAAGGAAGTTCACTTACATTACAGTTGAAATAGTATTGGAATAGCTACAGTATATGTGCAACTTGTATCTTTATTAGTTAGGAATTGAGTTACTGACATATGTTATACAGTTTAAACAAACTGTGTTGCTTTGAATTGGGGATTAACTCAAATTCGTCCATTTTTGAGTTATGACGTTATTCGTACCGGGGTGCGATATGTGTGTGTGTGTGTCTGTCAACATTCTAGCGGTAACAGTTTTTGTCTTTTTTTCTGAACCAAACTCGGCATGTAGCATCAATTAAGAAAAGTAAGGTCGAGTTCATTAGCCAACAAAATCGAATTATTAGGAGTGGAGGTTAACCTGAAGAAAAAAATAAACATATGTCCAGTGGCCACAAGTTTCAATTTTTAGCAATGAAATCAATACAACAGGGCCTATATGCCATTGAAATAAAATGAGAAAGATGTTCTCCAAAATTTAGCAAAATGCGACCATTATAGGTGAGGGCTTATCCGAAAAACGAATTTTTAAAAAATCGCTCTTAATTTCAGCCATGTTTGTTTTCTCGCAACGAAACTAGCATGTAAAATTTGAACAAGAATAGTAATATCAAATTCTTTAATCAGCAAAATATCTGACTGTGAAGAGTGGGGATTAACCTGAAAGCCGATATTTTAGTGGGAACATTTTCGACGTTCTATTGAGTGAATTTTATATATATATTCCGTAAACTAGCAAAAAAATCACCAAAATAAATAAATTAAATATAAAATAATAATTAAATATATATATATATATCATATATCATACATAATTCTAAAGGGTAAACGACATGATTTTATAATTGTAAATGTACATGCCCCCACAGAAGATAAAGATGACAAGATCAAGGATGAGTTCTATGAAGAATTAGAATGCTTATTTGATAGCCTTTCACGATATCATATGAAAATTGTCTTAGGAGATTTTAATGCAAAAGTGGGGCAGGAAGATATATTCAAACCAACAATAGGCAAATTCAGTCTTCATGAAGATAGTAACGACAACGGGGTTAGATTAGTCACATTTGCCACATCAAAGAATCTCATTGTTAAGAGCACAACATTTCAGCATAAGGATATTCATAAATACACCTGGACGTCTCCAGATGGAGAAACTCAGAACCAGATAGATCATGTATTAGTGGACAAACGCTGGCACAGTAGCATCATCGATGTTAGATCAGTTAGAGGGACAGACTGCAATTCGGATCATCATCTGGTCAGAGTGAAAATCAGACAACGGCTATCGCTAATGAGAGGAACAAACGCTAAAGATGACTCTGTAAAATTTGATTTAAAAAACTTGAAAAATGATTAAATGCAGCAAGAATATCAAATCAAAATTGCTAATAGATTTGAAGTACTGGAAACTTCAGATGACAATGTGGCAAACGAAGAAGAAACTGATATAAATAAAGAATGGGAGGCTATAAGAGATACTATTAAATTGTCAGCATCAGAAAGCATTGGTTGTTTAAAAAAGAGGCAAAACAAGAAATGGTTTGATGAGGAATGTGCTAACATTGTAATGAAAAGAAAGCTCGCAAAAATGAAATGGTTACACGAGCCAAATGAGGTAAATTTAGAGCAATTGGGTAGTATTAGACAGGAAACCACCAAGTTACTAAAGAGTAAAAAGAGGGAATATTTGAGAGAGAAGATTAATGATCTTGAAATGAATGCAAAAAATAGGAACATTCGAGAATTATATCAGGTAATTAGTATAGAGAAGAAAGGGTTTCAGGCTAGAACAAACATAATTCGGAATGAAAAATGGGGATATGATTGCAGATTCCAGGACTATATTAAATAGATGGAAAAGTTACTTATAATCAGCAATTAAATGTACATACAGAACAGGACATTGAGGAGGATAATTTACAGACAGCAGAAATGCTAGTCGCAGAACCAAGTGCATTAGAGGTTGAAATGGCGATTGAAAAATTGAAGATGTATAAAGCATCAGGTTCAGATGAGATCCCAACAGAACTGATAAAATCAGGGGGAGAAAAAATTGATGGACAAGATATGCTGGTTGCTTAGTATGATTTGGGAAAAAGAAGCTCTTCCAGATGAATGGAAAGAATCAATTATCGTACCAATCTACAAAAAAGGAGATAAAACTGATTGTAACAACTACAGGGGCATCTCATTACTTTCAACTTCGTACAAAATTCTAACAAATATATTAGACAGCAGACTTACTACTCCCTATATTGATGAGATACTAGGAGGATCATCAATGTGGATTTAGACGAAACAGGTCTACAACAGATCAGATTTTTAGTATAAGACAAATTTTAGAAAAGAAATGGGAATATAATGGTACTGTACATCAACTATACATAGACTTCAAAAAAGCATATGATTCAATTAAGAGGGAAAGGTTATATAGTATCCTGTTTGAGTTTGGAATTCTTAAAAAGTTAGTTAGACTTATACGAAAGTGTCTAAATGGCACAAAGAGTAGGGTGCGTGTAGGCAAACAGTTTTCGGACACTTTTGAAATCCAGAATGGGTTGAAGCAAGGAGATGCACTATCTCCTCTACTATTTAATTTTGTACTAGAGCATGCCATTAAATCTTTAGAGAATGAGGAAGGTTTACAACTCAATGGTATTAATAAGCTGTTAGTTTATGCTGATGATGTAGTACTGTTGACCGATAGCGAGGAGATACTAAAGGACAACATGCACACACTATTGAGTAACACTAAGAAATTAGGACTGGAAGTAAATATCAATACAACTAAATATATGGTCACACGTAGAAATACATTATATAATGGAAATGGACAGCTAATGACAAATGAGGGAAATTTTGAGGAAGTGGCTGAATTCAAATACCTAGGAACAATAATCACAAATAGGAATGAGATGCACAAAGAAATTAAACATAGGCTAAATTCTGTAAATGCGTGCTATTATGCATTGCAGAGACTCTTGATGTCCCAACTCCTTTCAAAAAACGTTAAACTGAAAATATATAAAAATATTATTCTACCAGTTATATTATATGGGTGCGAAACATGGACTCTTACTTTAAGGGAGGAAAGGAGATTACAAGTATTTGAGAATAAAGTACTTAGGAACATTTTTGGACCAAAGAGAGATGAACAGACAGGTGAATGGAGAAGACTGCATAACAATGAACTACATGGTCTTTATAAGAAGCCAGATATAATAAGAACAGTTAAGTCTCGTAGACTGCGATGGGCAGGACATGTGGCATGAATGGGGAATGAAAGAGGTGCATGGAAACTTCTTGTAGGAAAGCCAGAAGGAAAACGCCCAGTTCGTAGACCAAGAATGAGGTGGGAGAACAACATTAACTATGATTTGAGGGAAGTAGATTATACAGGAAATGATTGGAAAGCATTTGCTCAGGATAGGGATGTATGGAGAGCTTATGTCTGCGCGGCCATGAACCTACGGGTTCGACAGTGCCATTGAGTAAGTATATATATATATATATATATATATATATATATATTATTTAATCAATTGAGTTGTTTACTTGATGAAAATCCATATCTATTAATTAAATAAAAATAAAACTTAGTTTTATTTGATTTTCATATTTATTAAGGTATAAGATATAATTCAGTGACAGCTGTTTCGGCACACTGTCTGAAGAAGGTACAGTGTGCCGAAACTGAATTAGATCTTAATAAATATGAAAATAAATAAAACTAAGTTTTATTTTTATTTAATTAATATATATTATTTAACTAACAAAAAGTATAAATATATATATATATATATATATATATATATATATATATATATACTCCGTAAACTAACAATGTCGGACCTAAAATTCAACTTGCTGAGGAATTGGCTTAGTTTACGCAGTTCCTGCGTGACGAATTTTTTTAAAAATAAACTTACAAAATTATTATCGAAAAATCAATTTTATTTAATTCAAGAATAAAATATATATAGGTCTATTTCAAGCAAGTATCCACGTGGAATTAAAATTTGTCTCAAGTCTACAGTGCTCAAAGACAATGAAATAATCTTCCCAGTGTATTTCTAGGGTGCGTTTTGAAAATCGTATTAATTGCGACGCATTTTGCAACTAAAAAATCTGAATAGTGATTATTACACATTTGAAATTGTATCTGGCCATCTTGTTCTTATAATCATTCTTAAATATAATTGAAGTTCACAGTTTTTAGAAAAAAAATTCTTATAATTAAAAAACTGGAATCAAATACTAGAAATGGTTGAAAAATCTGCTTAGAATTTAAGTAAAGCACTAGTACCTAGTTACAAATAATAATATCAGAGTGCATGTAATGTGATGCTATTTAGCGTGCTAAAAATTGGCTCCCTAGGACCCACAGAGTATTAGGACCATTCTAAATTTCGTTGTTAGCGTTTTAATTCAGTTAGAAGTTGGTAACATGGGAAGTCCATTGCGCACTTGCAAGTTGTACATGCGTTCTGATAGTTTAGTCGAAACCAGAATCCCTGCGTGTTGAGATGTCTTCAGAACTGTGCTGGTACGTAGCTATGTACATTAATAATTTTTATTCTCCTGTTATACAAATTGTACGTGCGTCCCATTAGTTAAGTGGGAATCAGAATCTCAATGCTTTAATATAGGCCTATATTTAGAATTATTTAGAATTAAACTTGGATAAGTTTTCTTTCTGTAGTTTATTTAATAAGTACTTTTATTTAAACGGTAGAAATAAGATCGTAATGCGTAATATTCTGTTCAAATAGCGTAGTTCGCAGAGCAGGGGCGTGAATATGCCTTGAAATTCCACTTAGTACTTTATTTAATATTGTTTGGCCGCACAGAAAACATCCATAGTGTTAATATTGCGTACGGTCTATTATTCTGCACATTTTAAGCATTTTGAACAGTTTCGTTTTTTGATACAAATATTAAAATAAATTAAATAGACGTATTTTATAGGATATATTCCCTTTCGATATTCCCATAAACTTACAGGTTTCATAAAAATAACTTCAATTTTTGAATTGAAAATTCTACATCGTGGACCTATTCCGTTAAGAAATTGAAGATCGTTGTGTATTTTTACATCCATCTTGATTTGTACTCCATTGCTTTCCTAGTTGTCTATCTGGCGTATGAAGGGGAAAAAAATATTATCGAAATGGACTTTATCTTAAAAAAAGCAAAGAAAGTTAATTAAAATATTTTCTGAAATTTCGAAAGCAGATTTTTTGTAAATTTGTAAAATTTAGAGTAATTTCTTCTTAATTCGAAAAAGAGAGACTTGAAACAAAATTATGGTAATTTCGATAATAGTTATTAAAGAAATAACGGTCAAAATTAAAATTTTCTACTTTTAAATAGGCCTATTAAAATTAATGAAATCGTCGATAAATTGTTAATTCCTTGATTTTCCTTCTTAGCAATTCCTTCATTAATTGTTCTTTCACGTGTTTCTTGGTCTTCCTTTCTCTTCCTATATTACTTGGGGATTCCAATCTAAAGTCATTCATTCCATTGCTTTGTCTTCTCTTGATGTACGTCCTTTTCAATTCCACTTTTTTTTATTTCAATTGTAAATTATTTATTTGTTCTCTACCATTATTATAAATTTAAAATTATATCATGCCATCCTCATTAAGTATAATTGAAGGACACAGTTTTTAGAAAAAAAATTAAAAATGACATCAGAGGCTAAACCTATTGACTGTTTCGTCATAACATTTATTGCGCCATCTCTTTCAAGATCGACCTGTTATTTCTTGCTTCCATCTTGGTTTGTAGGGGCTACTCCATCTTTGTCTTTCTATTAGCCTATTTGGTACAATAAAATCTCTGAAAAATATATTTTTTTTGAAAATACGAATTAGGGTCAACGTTCATAAAAAATCGAAACCACTAACTCGCGAAAGACAACCTATGCATAGAAAAGATAAGAATTTAACAGAATACAAAATCGTCATGATTTCAGAAATCCATGGCTTCGTTTTATATTGTCCGAATTTTTTTTAATAATAAGTCCTAATTGCAGTAATTTTGAAAACTTTGTAATTTAAAATAAACTGATTTTCTGTGAATATTAAAACAAATTAAATGGGCGTACCTGACAGAATACAATATGAATTGAAGTGTAGGCCTACAGTTTCTGGAAAAATGTTTTGATATTTCTTAATAAAAAATCTACGCGAGTTATTGGTTAAGAAATGTATCACGCCTTCTCTTTGAAGATCGGCCTATATATTTTGCTTCCACCTTTGTTCGAATTCAGTCTTTGCCTTTCTAGTAGTCCTATCGGTAGCCTTTGAAAAATAACTTTGAAATATGAAAATCGAAAAAAAAAATAGTTTTCTGTAATTTCAAAAGGAAAAAAAAAAGCTTTTCAATTTTCGAGTGAAATGCTTTTAAATTAGAATTAAAAAAATATACTTATTTTATCACTTGTGACTCGAAAATTGATTTTATATTTGGTTTTCTTACCAAATGGTACGTGCCGTGACAAGACATGTGTTCTATACTGTTTTAATGTACCTAATTCGTATTTTATATCTTAATTTTAGCTAATAATTCGTAACCTCCTACTGACAAGAATTTAATATCATTTTGAAAAATAAAAACTTTTTATTGTAAACCTCTAATCTATAGCATATACTAGATAGAGAACTGTCATATTTCTATATAATTTTTAATATCCCTCGTTTTATTATGCAGGATCTTATTCCACAGATACGTTAAAATGCAATCTTGACATGTAGCTTGATCAGTACAGACCAAACGACAATCGCTAGCAACGTAGCTACAAGCTGTTTCCCCGATATGAAACTATTTTCATGCTAACCTTTCATGAGAGTAATGGCATAAAACAAGATAGCCTAACATCGGATTTATCGGACCTTTCGAAGAAAATGAAACAAAAGGAAATTTGCTTGATTAGCTTACGAGAAATATTCATGGTTAACTGGCAATAAGCAATTAAATGCGTAAATTTGTTAGAACTCTTTTATTTGGCCAAGACAGAAGTATTACTTGGACTAGCGCCGACCACGTTAATCTGGTAAATTTAACGGAATCGGCAGTTTCCACGGGAAGACAGTGGGCCATATTAGAGAAACTTATACACCGGCTTCATTCGGTAGTTATATAATTATACATATATACCCGTCTCTTCAAAATTGGGGGGGGGGTCCTCTTATATTCATGTAAATATGTTATACTATTATAATTATGGAAGAGTTGGGTGTAGAACCCACTCTCCATCATAATTATACGAAACTACCTGAACAACTAGAAAGCCCATCTTCAACATATGCCATCTCACAGAATTCCAAAAGCTATGCTTCGTTAAACCCCCAAGGTAAAAGATAGCAGGGATGTCCAAAAAAGCGCTGAATGGAAAATTTCTCTTTGAGACCGTAACAGGTCATATGACCTAATATTGCATGGATGATGAGTTGATGACGTTATATAATATATGAATGTCGGCCGCGGTGGATTAGTGGTTATGCTCCTTGCCTCTGGTCCAGAGGTTCGCAGGTTCAAACCCGGCCGGGCCGATGGATTATTTTGGATGGAAAAATCCAAGGAGTAATTTCTCCGGGAGGGACTTTAACCGTGGCGTGGTTCCGAGTCTGAAGACTTTTAGGCTCATAGAAGATCCTTAAGCCTGAATAAAAAGCCTCTAAAGAAAATAACCGACTTCAACGTCCTAGTGGTACCTTAGTTACCTGCTGCTGGATGTCTCATTGAGTCGATGTGTTGACCGCATGCCATTCATGAGATTTATGGGCAAATAAGGTAACTATTAGTCGTTCAAAATATCTCTGCAGGCGGAAGAATTGCGAAGCTATCTTTGTTGCTACACGTGACGTCATCTAAGGCAGTGTTCACTGTCAGCGTCCCACGTCCCGTTCCCCTTTGCACTCAAAGATAGCAGTGTCACGTGTTCTATTCCTGCATAAACACGACTGCAGTGCCCTCCGTCAACAACTGCGCTTACTCCTTGAACGGGTAATAATTTTACTTGATCTAATAGCTCCTAAAAAAAAAATTGGCTCAACAATGGGCTACCACATTGTGGATATGAATATACAATTTCTTAAAATGCTATTTTTTTTATATACCATATGGTATATTTCTAGAAACATATTTAGAATAATAAAGCCGTTACTATTTATAAGCTGAACATTTTGCAAGCGGTCGGTCCTGGTAGACTAGTGGTTATTATCCTCATCTCTTGTTCCAAGGTTCGCGGGTTCAAACCCAGCCGCATTCGATGGATTTTTTCAAGGCATAAAAATCCTGAGTGTGGGTTCCTTCGGAAAGGAATAAAGCGTGGTCCTATATCGTATATTTACGGTACGTAAAAGAACCTCAATACCGAAAAGAGATATATGGCAAAATACGTTCCTCCTTTCACACCCACATTTGTACTGCGATACTATTCTGTAGTGTTCTTCCCAAGGGCAGGTCTTTTACTGCAATTATAACATTTCCATGCATGCTTGCAGTTTTATTAGGGATTTATAGGTGTGGTACTTTCCCCTTGCTTTCCACACCTGTGAAGATGATAATGATGATGATGACCAGAATGATGTTCGGGGACTGTTTGGGTCTTAAAGCTTCCTGATATTTGTCTTACATGTGAGGAGAAGCCCCTAAAAAACTCACGCTAGTTTAAATGCAGTTTTTCCAAAACCTCATCCAGGAAGCTTGTCCCGACCGCGGATCGAACCCGGGCCCGCTGCGTGATAAGGCAGCATGCTACCTCGACACCACAGCTGTGATTAGAGAAGAGACACTTCCTCTATAAATGGGGTATGAACCCATTAGCTTGATTTAGCTTACTTTCCTCTTAATTACATTTTAGTGTATGATGCACGAGAATTTTTTTATGTTCTTGGGGGATAGTTTAACTCTATTAAATGTAATTTGGATGCTGCAATGCTAATGAGTGTAATTAATTACCTTGCTGTTAAAGAGTGTCATTAAATAAAACAATAGCATAGAATTTAGCATTATGAGTTCTCACGCCGTAGCGTAGATGGTTAGGGCAATACGTTAGGGAAGGTCGAGAGTTCGAGTCCCATGGGGATAAGGATTTTTAGACTAACCCAAACCTTATGGTGGCACAATGACCCTGAGGTTGACTCAATCTTTAACTAAAATGAGTACCAGACTCTTGTTCTGGGGGTAAAGGCGGCCGCCACGCATGGCTAATAACCCGGTTGACATCAAGTGCTGATTGTCTAGAAAAGTGGGAGTCTTAACCTTCTACTACCCCAAGGGTCTCCTAAGGCCTGTAGTGGGATCACTTTACCTTTTACCTAGCTTTTACAACGTTTAAGAACCATTTTTGTCATACAACTGGGACCACTGGTAATAGGCTAATATGGCTAAAACGTGGTAATGTTAATAATAGGCTATATATGTATGAAATAAACTACATCTACAATTTTGGATGTTTTTATTTAAATTTTCATTTTCCAATCCTGGATAGAATCTAATTTAAGAAAGAAAAATTAATGTTTGAACAGAGAATTGAATCCTGGACTTCTCGTTCTCCATATGAGTGAGCTGTTCAATTACATCATTCAAACAATGATAAAAACATTAACATTTCTTTCAACTTGTTCAATTTTCGTTCGTCCGAAGGCTAATAGCTGTCGCTACCATCACGCCAACTGACGGCTTCTATTCAGAAGTATTTTTATTGAGAATTTATACATTACTTTTTAGCGGCAAAGCTTCATATTTTCGATGTTTTTATTTGAATTAACATTTTCCAATCCTGGATAGAATCTAATTTATAATATTTGTATCATCGTTTGAATGGTAATTGGACAGCACACTCGTTCGGAGAACGAGAGGTCCAGGGTTCAAAACCCGGTTCAAACATTACTTTATCTATCTTCAACTACATCTACTATACTTGTATTTGTCTTTACAGGTGCATATTGCTTGACACTTGGATATTCATTCTTGGATGACCAAACATCAGGTGCAGGAGGGATGTGAGGTTGCTCATAAACCGAAGACCGCATTACTGCCCGTCACCATCACCAATGTTTCCATGACTGCAGCTTGATGTCATCCTCTACGGTTCAACTCAATTGATGTCAAAGAAGGAAAATAGAAATTTGAAGACATTCTAGTGAGTATTAGGAAAATTGCATTATTATATTTATGCTATAAATGGATTCACTTTTGTTTTAGGGTTAAAAAAGTCATTGTAGATGCTAGATTTCACAATATTTAAAGATTTTATAAAGAATCTAGATATCAGATTCAAATCTCAATTCAGGTGTACATTTTTCTTTTCAAATAAAACTAGCTGAATTCCTGGCACTGCCTGAGTAT
Organism: Diploptera punctata; assembly: GCA_030220185.1. Lineage (NCBI taxonomy): Eukaryota > Metazoa > Arthropoda > Insecta > Blattodea > Blaberidae > Diploptera > Diploptera punctata. The sequence continues at coordinate 380,699 of JASPKZ010007815.1, read as the reverse complement.
TTATATCCCAATTGTCACCGACAGCTTATTTACCCTGAACATTTTTAAATCAACAGTAATGTTGGTAAAATTTTATTTTTTGCCCAATTTCACCTCTAATCATAGCGAGAGGTGAATTTGGCATCAGAAAGGTCATCTCACACACACACTTTGAGTAACACTAAGAAATTGGGACTGGAAGTAAATACCAATAAAACTAAATATATGGTCACACATATAAATATATTATATAATGGAAATGGACAGCTAATGACAAATGAGGGAACTTTTGAGGAAGTAGCTGAATTCAAACATCTAGGAACAATAATCACAAATAGGAATGAGATGCACAAAGAAATTAAACATAGGCTTAATTCTGGAAATGCGTGCTATTATGCATTGCAGTGACTCTTGATGTCCCAACTCCTTTCAAAAAATGTTAAACTCAAAATATATAAAATTATTATTCTACAAGTTATATTATGTGGTTGCAAAACATGGACTCTTACTTTAAGGGAGGAAAGGAGATTGAGTATTTGAGCATAAAGTTCATAGGAAAATTTTTGGACCAAAGAGAGATGAACAGACAGGTGAATGGAGAAGACTACTTATCAGTGAACTACATGGTCTTTATAGGAAGCCAGATATAATAACAGTTAAGTCTCGTAGACTGCGATGGGCAGAACATGTGGCATGAATGGGGAATGAAAGACATGCATAAAAGCTTCTTGTAGGAAAAACAGAGGGAAAACTCCCAATTGGTAGACCAAGAATGAGGTGGAAGAATAACAAGAAGTATGATTTGAAGGAAGTAGATTAAACGGGGAATGATTGGAAAACATTATCTCAGGATAGGAAAGTATGGAGAGCTTATGTCAACACGGCCATAAACCTACAGGTTCAATAGTACCAGTGAGTTAGTTAATGCTAGTATTGACATCAGCAACCTCAAAAACTATTATAGTTATAATTATAGTTGCTCACCCCATGTGGGTTTCGTGGTGGACGGAATGGAACTTGGGCAGGTTTTTCTCGGGGTTCCTCCCATTTTCCCTGTCACAATTTCATTCCACTTTTTCTCCATACTCATCTCATCCATTTAGTTTCATTTCATTCATCTGCCCCTGTGATAGTGTGTCAGGTGTGGTCGGCCGGCACCCTTGTCATTCATAGATCTCATCCCGACCCTGAGATGAACATGAGTAGAGGATATTTTTTTATGAGTCATTTTCGATCATTTTTACAGGTGATCCCCAGGGAGTGCTGGGAATTGAACTTGGGCTTAAATATCAGGAATGTTGCCAATCAGATTAGCGACCCCAAAACTACTGATTATACACTAATCTCAGTTAACTTGGATATTTTATTTTACACCCTTGTTCATCCCTGGAGGTACTAGGGATCAAACTGACTGTCATCAAAACTGTCACCAATCAGCTTATCAACTCAGAAAACTATTTTCTAGACACTAACATTGGCCAATTTGCACATTTTATTTTCCACCCTTCTCACCACTATACTGATGAAGGCTAATGTTGGACTCAAATGGCATCAGAAGTGTCAGTATTTATTTCAAATTCAGTACACTATAAATTCACACACATCTTGGTCCCCCTTTGGGATGCTGTAGCCAATCTTTGGTTTAACTGTTATTGGGATTATCACAATTCGGATTAGTACTCTGAAAACTTTAGATTCAACACTAATTGGCTATTTTCAATTATATATTTTTCTATTCAATCTTGTCTCCTCCTAGGGATGCTAGGATCTCTTACCTCCTGCAGTATCTTTTTGACATTGTTAGTTATAAATACTGAGTTTGCTTGAGTTGCTCAAAACATTCCAGAATTATACTGTAACATTCGTAGGTCTTTCCATATGATTTACTTAAGCACATATATATATTGTCCACCGCTGTGGTCTCGAGGTAGCGTGCTGCCTTATCACGCAGTGGGCCCGGGTTCGATCCCCGGTCGGGGCAGTTTTTCTGGGTGAGGTTTTTATCGGGGTTTTTCCTCACCTATAAGACAAATGTCAGGAAAACTTTAAGGCCCAAACGGTCCCCGAAATCATATGGCCATTATCATCATCACCATCATCCTTCACCAGTGTGGAAAGCAACGGGAAGCTACCACACCTACACAATTCCCTAGTAAAGCTGCAGGCATAGCATTAAAATGCTATGATTGCAGTGAAGGACCTGCCTTCAGGCAGAATTACTATGGGTGGATATATATATTGTAGATTTTTGCAGATATAAATATAATTAAGAAAGTTTTCTTATGTTTTCCACAAACACACACACACACACACATACCCACATTAATTTATTCATTCAATGAAGGATAAGAAAGCACACAACACTAACAAATAATGCTTCAAGATTTACAAGTAATTGAAACATTTGCTGGAAAATGAGTAGGTCAGATATGTTTAAATTTATATACAGGGTAAGAACGTTTGTGTGTATGTATGTATATATATATATATATATATATATATATATATATATATATATATATTTATATTTATTTATTTATTCATTCTTCATTACGTGTATCCAGCTGTAGCTGATGACACGAATCCATTGCATACTTATGCTTATTTCTCTTTAGAAGAATCCACACACACACACAACACACACACACACACACACACACACACACACACACACACACACACACACACACACACACACATATATATATAAGTTGCAAAGGGGCTGTATTGATGCACATGCAGCTTATGTGGGCATTTTTTAGTTCTTTGTTTACCTAATATATCAATAACAAGATTAACCCTCCTCCCCCATCAAGGTTATAAGAATTAAATAAATCAATAGAGAGAAATGAAAGTAGGAGAAGATCTCCTAGGCCTCGAATGCTCTAATACCATCAAAGTAAAAAAAAAACAATAATTAGCCAAGAGAGGCTATATGGGAAAGATAAAAGTAAGGAGCAAAACACAAGTAAGTGGAAGCAATGTTTTGCTCAGCTTGGGCACCTTGTGGTCGCCATCCACATATCCTTTAGTTGGGGACCCCTGAGGACATTATATATATATATATATATGTATTGGGAGACAAATTTTACCAACTTTTCTCAGGAGAAGAGTCAAATTCTGCTACATGTTGCATAGCTTTACCAGATTTGAGTAATGGGGAATAAATAGAGGAGAAATCTTATATATAAAAATTGTTTGTTTGTTTGTACTTTATGCGTGGCCATGCTGTTGATCTGATTGTTATGGGGTTTTTTACAAAATGTTCAGGAGATTCCCGGGATGAACATAGGCTATAAGAGAGTTGTGATACTCAACTCCTACACCCTTAAAAATCGCCCTTTGTAGTGGAAAATGTGAAAAAAGTAGCTCTTTGGATGCTTAATTGGCTTATGCTACCTAAACCATAAGAAATACACAAAATTAATGTACACAGAATTGAATATCTCAAAAAGCTCTACAAAAAGTCCATGACAGCATATGTTTATCTCTTACAGATAACTCATAAAAACCATTTTTGTCTTTCATTGATACAAAGTCCCTTATCTCTTATGGATAACTCACTATAACCATTTTTGTCTTTCATTGATACCAAGAGTCTCGTGCCATAGCCGAGTGGTTAAGGCAAGAAGTCTTGGCGCAGAATTATGGGACTTACGCTGGTTGGAGTCTCTATGGGAAAAGAAATTTTCCTCATGGAATTTCGGCCAGTATGGGACCGGTGCACAGTGGGTCAGAAATGAAATCTAGCTGGGGAAAAAAAAAAAAAAAACTGTTTTGACTCACTCTCATCAATTTATCTTTTTCTTTCACTCTAATATAATTGTTATATGACGGTTCTTAACTTATCTGCAAAGGAGGGTACAATTTAGAAGTGGAGGTTTACTTAAAATCCGAAATTAAAAACTCCTGTATATCGACTGGACCGATTTGGATGATTTTTTTTTCTGTGTGATTGAGTGGGTCCCTGGATGGTTTAGATTCACAATTGGACTTGGTAGGTGGCACGGCGATCGGGTTATAGGATTTTTTATGTCAGATGTGTAGTCATCTGCATTATTGTTATGTTCCGACATAACTATGTGATGTCATCATTCACACTTCTTGAGCCACAACAGAAGGCTGTAAGAGGTTTTCTTGCGAACTTGTTTAATAATATCTAATTATCTCCTAATTGCTGAATTTTATGGTAAAAATGTAACATTTTTATCGTCTGTCCATGACATGAGAATTGAACGTTCGGGCAGGACGTCTGCCGGGTATGCTAGTACAGTATAAAATAGACAATATCTCCTGTGGAGGCAAAAATCTTAGGTGAAAAATCCAACAAAAATATTCTGATAAATTTTGTAGATACTAATTTGTATATGACAATCCAGCTGATTTCCATGAAGCTTCTCAGCAAGATAAATGTCTCCTGGAAGCGTTACGAGCGCTTTGCAGGACAAGGATGGTGGAAGGGCTGCTTCCTCTGAGCCTCCAAACATACTCCTCTGGGTATCCACCCCCCAAGAGAGGGCTGCTTCTTCCGCTCTTCAAGCCCTACAAGTTTAGCTGTGCTATTCTTTGTCGCCCTGTTGACCGTTGAAGACTTATATATAAAAAACAGAAGGATAGAATACAGACGGCGGAGATGAGGTTCCTAAGACAAGTAAAAGGATGTAAAGACTTGATAGAATAAGAAATGAGGATATAAGAGAAGAATTGAAAGTACAGCCTTTATTGGATAAAGTCACGAATTACAGACAGAAATGGATTGATCACATGGATGGAATGAGTAAGGAGAGATATCCATTGTTAGCAAGAAATTATCAAGCAAGAGGAAGACATGATGTTGGAAGACCTAGAAGACGTTGGGCTGATGCATTATGAAGTCGGAATGGGCAATTGCCTAATCCCTGGAGTGATGATGATGACTAATTTGTATAGCTGTCAGATCAATCTGTGAATAAAGTGCTTAGAAAGTTATGGAACTAGGATAGATGGATTGACAGGTAAATGGATGAAACTGATAGTGAACTACATGATCTTTATGGAAAACCAGATGTAATGAGAACAGTTAAGTCTCTTAGATTGCAATAGATAGGGCATGCAAAGTGAAAATGTTGATGTAAGAAATGGAGGTATTTTGGTAAAACAGAAAGATGACAGGTCTGGAAATATTAATTGTAGATCAGTTTTAAGGGATAATAGTTATTGTGTTTGTATTAAACATGAAAATCACAAGAAACAGTGAAGTAGTCCAAATTCTGGTAGCACTGTTAGTTGTACTTAATACATAAGTTTGTTTTGATATATATTAATAAAATGATCCCACAACAGACCATGAGATATCATTGAGGTAATAGGAGTTTGACTTCTTTCTTTGTAGACAATTGGCATGAAATCCCAGCTGGATTGTCAGTGATGGCTGCCTTTAGTCCCAGAACAAAAGTTTGATAATTTAATTTTGTTAGGGCTGAATCAATCCCAGGGCTGTGGGACTGCCGTCAGTGTTTCAATCAGTTTAAAATCCTGACCTTACTGGGACCCGGACCCGAACCCCTAAACCTTCTAGCTTGTAGTGTATTGATAGGTAATAATGGAAGAAGATGAAACAGAAAATTATATAGAGTAGGTAAAATTGACTAAATTAGCATGGGGTATGATTCAAATATATCCGGTTTTGTATTATTAATGTTGCTTAGGTTGACATTAAATTATTGTAAACATTTTACTAAGAACACGTCACTGAATATTTTGGGCCTGGTACATGATGGACCTACCTGTATAAGATTTTAAAGTTTTTTTTTCTACTCTACCAAATGTCCCTTTCTCATTAAAATTTAATAGGTCCTACCATAGTGGTTATCATTGTTTATATAAATATTGAACATAACTGTGATAGGATATCATACATAATTCTAAAGGGTAAATGACATGATTTTGTAATCGTAAATGTAAAAGGGCCCACAGAAGATAAGGATCACAAGATCAAGGATGAGTTCTATGAAGAATTAGAATGTGTATTTGATGATCTTTCATAATATCACATGAAAATTGTCTTAGGGGATTTTAATGCAAAAGCAGGATGGGAAGATAGATATTAAGAGCAATTCTTGGGGCTGTGAAAGGAGAAATTTTGAATTGTATGAATTATACAGTAAAACTTGCTCAAAGTGGAATCGCATGGGATCAAGTTTTTTTTTTCACATTAGACAAAATTCCGCTTTATAAAAAATTAAAACTTTTTAATAGTCTTACATTATAGAGTGCCATGTATGTCTTTTTACAGATCTTGGATTAATTGTAGTTCTGCTGCCTTTGAAAAGTGAAGTACAGTAAAAGCTCCTTATTTGCGGTTTCATTATTTGTGGGTTAAAAAATTGCAACACAGTTTCTGTATTCGCGACTAAACATTTCTTTATTCGCAGATCCAGTTGGAATGTTAGAAGGATTAGTGTCCTTTATTAACCAACAGCAGTTTGTATTTTTTAACTGCAGGCAGGTGCCCAGGCGGCTTTTACAAATAGTGATTTAAACCAAATGGAAAAATAAGTATAAAAACAAAACAAACCTTATTAAGTTATGTAGATAGGAAATAACACTATGAGGTTCTTTAATATTGTTTATTTTTTATCATTTCACTCACCTCATACTTCATAATTTATAGCAGACCCAGGGTTTCTTCACGTAATTCGTGACATTGTCAATGCTGCGTCATGTTCACAACTGACGTCCAACGGCCTTCTATCCTGCAGACTGACCTCCGCGCCTGGTGGCCGACCAATCGGTCGGCCACCAGATGGCGCGGAGGTCAGTCTGCAGGATAGAAGGCCGTTGGACGTCAGTTGTGAACATGACGCAGCATTGACAATGTCACGAATTACGTGAAGAAACCCTGGGTCTGCTATAAATTATGAAGTATGAGGTGAGTGAAATGATAAAAAATAAACAAAACAAACCTTATTGACACTAACTCTAAAGTTGAATGTTAAAAGCTGCTGTCGTATTTCACGTGCCGATATGTACTTTGATAAATGCCTCCAATGCCACGATCGGTATATTATTGTTTCAATTTGTCATTGCAATAATTTTGATTGAATAACACGTCTCTCTTGTGCTTTGTTCCCAGTTTATAATGTCGAGTAAAAAATTAGTACCGAAGAAAAAAAAAATAGTGTTACTGCTTAACGTAAAAATAGAAATGCTTGACCATTTATATGCGTTGGCGAGTCGTTTGCATCTATATCACGCTGTTTCAATGTTAATGAATCAAGAAATCAGAAGGCAAAATAAGGAATTCTATCGAGAATTCACAGCTGAATTTCTATCTTAATTGAAAGACCTTTTAGAAGCGGCAAAGGAGAAAAAAAATTACTAAGTTCTTTAAGTCCTAACTTGACAGTAATAATTAATAGAAATTGTTCAAAATCTCTCATTAATTTATTTTATTTTGATAATTTTAAATTTATTCTGTAACCTTGGAATGTATCCCCTATATACCCACACAAATTACCATTCCATATTTGCGGTTTCTGTATTTGCGGACATATCCCCTGTGAATAAGGAGCTTTTACTGTATGGTATTGTATGAGCGACTTCGATGATAATGCACGAAAAAAACAGTCCCATTTCATCAGCGTTAAAAATATCTCTTAGGTGCGTATCCTGAAATTAAAGTATGCAGTTTCAGTTTCTGCTCACTAACTACACTTATGTCCACATCCTTTGATTCCCCCCCCCCCACCAATTTCATTCCACACTACATAGTGTCGTTTTTTAAAACTGTCCAGCCAATCTAAAGATGCCTTGAAATCGTTATTCCCTAGGGATTTAGCTAGAGCATGACTTTAGAGCATCGGTCTGGAAATTTGGAGATTTATCTTCAATCACTTTCACTTTTTCATTTAATGACAATGATACATATGTTTTAGCCATCTTTATTCCGTAAATACAAACACTACCCATGAAAGATCGGTCTCAGAACTTAAACTAATTTATGATTTTACAGTGTAATGATTATTTGTAAGACAGGTATCGGTATTTCGCATAAAGGGTGTGCAGTGAAGCCGAAATAAAATTTCAGGTACAGGTAGAATCTCTAATTCACCTGGTAGCAGGAATCATTCCTTATTCTTTTTTTGGCCTAACGGGAATATATTGAAGTGGAAACTAATTTAATTCTCTGTCTTTCCGCTTTATAATTTTTTTCATGAATTGTGTAGAAATATATTTCCGTTTCCGCGTTGAACAGATTCCGTTTTATGCAATATAAATACATGTAAAATTACAGTAATATTATTTTGCCAGAACCAATAAATTTGTTCAAATTGGACAGATTTCTGCATTATTCACGTTTTGGATTAAACAAGTTTTACTGCATAAGGAACCCGATTTAGTAAAGTATATAAAAATTAATAGATTGGCCTGGGCTGGACATTTGATATGTATGGACAATAATAAAACTGTTAAAAAAGATCTATATGGCACACCATTACAAACAAGGAAAGTTGAAAGACCAAAATTAAGATGGGAGGATGATGTCTTGCAAGATATTGGAATTAGTAAAATTAGAAATTGGAAGAATTTAGCAGCAAATACAGAAGTCTGGAAGGACATTCTGAGGAAGGCTACGGCTCAAAATGGGTTGTCATGCCATATATGATGATGATGGGGTGGGAAGATGTATTCAAGCTAACTATAAGCAAATTCAGCCTTCATGAAGATTGTAACGACAATGGGGTTAGATTAATCACCTCTGCCACATCAAAGAATCATATTTAAAGAGCACAACATTCCAGTATAAGGATACTTGCAAATACACCTGGACATCTCAAGATGGTGAAATTCAGAATGAGCTGGATCATGTATTAGTGGACAAATGCTGGCACAATAGCACCATTGATATTAGATCAGTTAGAGGGACAGACTGCAATTCAGATCATCTGGTCAGGACAAAAATCAGAACAGTTATTGCTTATGAGAACAAGAAGCAGTAAAGATGATTCTGAAAAATTTGAATTTAAAAATGTGAGAAATGAACTACAGCAAGAATGCCAGATAAAAATTGTTAATAGATTTGAAATATTTGATCTTCAGCTAAGAGAATGTGACAACCAAAGAAGAAACTGATATAAATAAAGAATGGGAGGCCATAAGAGATATTACTAAATTATCAGCATCAGAAAGCATAGGTTATTTAAAAAGAAGCAAAACAAGAGATGTTTGATGAGGAATGTGCTGACATTGTAAAGAAAAGAAAGCTAGCAAAATTGAAATGTTACATGGACCAAATGAAGTAAATTTATAACAATTGAGTAGCATTAGATGGGAAACCACCAGGTTATTAAAGTATAAAAGGCAGAATATTTGAGAGAGAAGATTTATTATCTTGAAATGAATGCAAGAAATAGGAAGATCAGAGAATGATATGAGAGAATTAGAATAGAGAGGAAAAGGTTTCAGACTAGAACACACAAAATTAGAAGTGAAAATGAGGATATGATTGCAGATTCCAGGAGTATATTAAATAGCTGGAAAAATTACTTTATTCTGCTATTAAATGTGCATGAAGAATAGGATATCAAGATGATAGTTTTAGACAGCAGAAATGTTAGTCACAAAATCATGTGTGCAGCCAGAAGAAGCAAGAGTGTCTCTTCAGGGCGTATTTTAGATTGCGCTATTTCAGGGTTCTACTGGTGTGGAAGACAAGGAATGCGATAATTAGTAACAATGAGTTGAGTATTTAATTAAAACAGTTTTATTCTGTTAACTTCATATGAACAACACAATATATATAATGAATTAATATTATCTTGAAGCCTACTTGAACAAATAACAAATCTAGACTTCCGTGTGTGTATGAGAGCAACAGGCCACACACTGTTCGTATGAGAGCGACTAACCACACTGTGTTAACAATAAAATTTCTTGGCCTTTTATATTAATTTTCCAAGGATGTTTTAAATTGGCTCAAGTAGTCCTTTTAACAAAATTTATTGCTTTGCAAATTTTAACATATTCAACACGTCAAACAAATTTACACTTTTATAATAAACATTAGTTTCGCTTCACTAGGTACATATACCTGCCAACCCTTGAGTTACCGTTAAGCACTGTATAACAAAAGCTTATTGTGTGGTCCCAAATAATAACCAAATTAATTCTAGGAACCACCCCACAAGTGCATTAGAGGTTGAAATGGTGATAGAAAAATTCTTCTTCTTAAATGGCACTACAGCCCAATAAGGACCTTTGCCTCCTCATTGAGCCTCCTCCAGACATCCCTCTCAATAGAAAGCTTTCACAATGGTTTATTTAACATTTTTTAAGATCCTGGTGCACACAATCCCACCATCTATTCTTAGATCTTCCTCTCAGTCTGGTTCCTTGAGATTGTGAACAGATTTGTTTTACTTTTCTATTATTTGGTATTCTATTAATATGTCCAATCCATCTCAAATGGCCAAGCCTTATGTGCGAGACAATATCAAGATCTAATAATTGTATTAATTCTTTATATCTTCTTCTCCAGATGTTATCTACACAAACTGCTCCCAATATTCTTCTCAGTACCTTTGTTTCAAAAATATTTAAACAATTACAGATATAAGAGTCAAGTACCCAAGTTTCAGAACCATAAGTAATAGACAATAGAAAAATTGAAGATATATAAAGCATCAGGTTCAGATGGGATCCCAGCAGAACTGATTAAATCAGAGGGAGAAAAATTGATGGAGAAGATATGTCGACTGCTTAGTATGATTTGGAAAAATGAGGTTCTTCCAAATGAATGGAAAGAATAGATTATTGTACCAATCTATAAGAAAGGAGATAAAACTGATTTCAACAACTACAGGGGCATCTCATTACTTTAAACTTTGTACAAAATTCTAACAAATATATTAGTAAGCAGAGTTACTCCCTACATTGATGACATTCTAGGAGATCATCAATGTGGATTTAGAAGAAACATATCTACAACAGATTAGGTTTTTAGTATAAGACAGATTTTAGAAAGAAATGGGAATAGAATTACATTATGCATCAACTGTATGTAGACTACAAAAAGGCATACATACAGTTAAAAGGGAGAATTTATATAGTACCCTGCTGGAGTTTGGGATTCCTAAGAAGTTAAACTCATTCTCATGTGTCTAAATGCACAAAGAGTAGGGTGCATGTAGGAAATCAGTTCTTGAATTATTTTGAAATTCACAATGGATTAATAGAAGGCGATACTATCACCTCTACTATTGTTTTGTACTACAGCATGCCATCAAATGTTTAGAGGATGAAGAGGACCTAAAACTCAATTGTATTAATAAGATGTTAGTTCATGCTGATGATGTAGTATTGTCAGACGATAACAAAGAGATACTAAGGGCCAACATACACATTATATTGAATAACATTAAGAAATTAGGACTGGAAGTAAACCTCAATAAAACTAAATATATGTTCATACACAGAAATACATTACATAATGGAAATGGACACTTAATGACAATGTGGAAATTTTGAAAAAGTGGCTGAATTCAATTACCTAGGAACAATAATTACAAATAGGAATGAGGTGCACAAAGAAATTAAACAAAGGCTCAATTTTGGAAATGTATGCTATTATGCATTACAGGTACTATTGTTGCTCCGACTTCTCTCACAAAACGTTAAAATGAAAATATAAAACTGTTATTCTCCCAAATTATATGGATTCAAAACATTTATTTATTTTACCTGATGTAGTTAAGACCATGAGGTCTTCTCTTCCATTCACATTGACTCTTACCCTAAAGGAGGAGAAAAGATTATAAGTATTTGAGATAAAGTCCTTAGGAAAATTTTTGGAATAAGGGGAAGTAAACAGACAGAAGACTAGATAACAGTGAGCTGCATGATCTTTATAGGAAACCAGGTATAACAACAGTTGAGTCTTGTAGACTGTGATGGGTAGGACATGTGACACAAATTGGAAATGAAAGAGGTGCATATGGAAGCTTCTTATAGGAAATCAGGAGGGAAAGTAGATTATTTCTTCTTGTATCTTGTAAGCCCATGTTTTCCTTAACAGAGATTTAGGTGCTCTCCCCCTACAGGGAAGAATTTGAACCATACTAATTTAGTTACACTTGTTTTTGTATAGATGTCATTTTGAGTGGTCCGTGGTCAGCGTTCCACCTCATACTGACATCTAGGAAACCAAGGTAGTACTAGGATGGGAAAATTCGGTAACTTTTGCTTAGAGGCCTTTTCATTCAGGCTTAAGGATCTTTTACGAGCCTGAAAATCTTCAGACTTGGCGCCCACGTCTTAAAGTCTCTCCTGGAGGACTTGCTCCTTGAATTTTTCCGTCCTAAAAAAATCCATCGACCCCGGCCAGGTTTGAACCTGCAACCCTCGGGACCAGAGGCAAGGAGCATAACCACTAGTCCACCGCGGCCGATTGAAAGTAGATTATACAGCTGTTAAAGAATTAATTGGGGATAATATTAAACATGATTTGAGGGATGTTGATTATACAGGGAATATTTGGAAAACATTAGCTTAGGATAGGGATGTATGGAGAGCTTATGTACATGTGGCAATGAACCTACAGTTTTGATAGTGCCAGTGAGTTTGAATTTTTTTTTTACTTCCTTTGGAAGGGAAATAAAGCCATGGGTCCTATTTGTAGATTAATTGCAAAAACCTCAAGCCTGAATTAAGAGGCCTCTGAGCAGAATATATTGTCCTTTCAGATCAAATTTTGTGATGTTAGTGACCTGAGCTGTTAAAGATCATTATTAAATAAAAGTTCTGAGATTAAAACCTCTTAAAACTTAATATATGCTTTTAAGTTTCCAAACTACTGTTTTATAAGTGTTAGGTTGGACCCAATAAACTTTATGTTCTTATTGCTCCTATTTACTGCTCTATTTCACAAAAATTAAATGGGTACATAATAATTGTTGACTGATTCTTTGTAATAACCAAAAATATTTGCATATGTAACTTTGAAGGTGAACTCAAAAGGGATTTTTTTATTGTTGAAGTATGTCAATAAGATGATTTTGCATTGAAATGACAGGAAAAAAATTAAAACAAAATGATTCTTCTTGAAGAAAGTTAAGTAAAATAAGAAATACAGTGTAATTTTAGAATGTAAATGTGTTAGCACATAACAGTTAAGTCTCATAAACTGTGATGGGCAGGACATGTGGCACAAATGGAAAATTAAAAATGTGCATGGAAGCTTCTTGTAGGAAAACCAGAAGGAAAATGGCCAGTTGGTAGACCAAGAATTAGGTGGGAGAATAACATTCATGATTTGAGGGAAGTAGATTATACAGGGGATGATTGGAAAACATTAGGTCAGGATAGGGATGTATGGAGAGCTTATATCAATGTAGCTGTGAGCCTATGGGTTTGATAGAGCCAGTGAGTTAGTTTAGTTAAATGTGTTAGCACCGGTGGTAGCATGCTTCCTTACCAATGGACCTGGGTTTGTTTCCTAGTGGGATTGGAAATTTTAATAGTAAAAATTTCAATATTTAGGCTAAGAGACTTAAGTTTGGGATCTTTGTTTAGAAAAATCACTGGTACGTTGCTTAAATGCATGTACTGGTATGCATAATTTAGATGAATAAATATATTATTTTGTAGATATTTAGAGAATTGCTGTAATAGTGAATAATTTACATGTGTAGCATAATCTTACCTTATTTCCAAAAATCAAAAGTCTAATTTAACAATTTTATTTCAGGAGAGCAATAAAAATATTTCTGACATTGCTTATTATTTTGTAACTATGTTTTCAATGGCCTATTTTGAATGTTTATAATGTATGTATTCAAAATGACATTTAAAATGTAGTTACAAAATAATAAGCCATGTCAAAAATGTTTTTATTGCTCTCCTGGAAAAAAAAATTAACTTGGACTTTTCATTTTAGGAATAAGTTGACAAATGTTTTTAGTTGCTGATTAAAGTGTGGTTTGTTTCAGATTGAATGGCAAGAGGACCTCTGAATGTCTCAAGAAATTTATACAAGATATTTAATTTTGTACTTTTTGATTTGAATTACTGTTAAATATATATTTTTGATTTCTAAAAATGTTTTGATTGTATGCACCACTTCAATTACCAAATTCCTTTCCATGCTAGACTGCTACTTTTGTTTTTAGGTGTTGGACTTAGGGTGTTTTTTTTTAAGGGCAATTTTGCTCATATTTTGGCTTAAATCAATGGTTTTTTTACTATTGTTTTTTATTCTATATTTAAAATTTTCAAATGACAGCTTTAATTTGAAAGAGTAATTGGGTAAAGCTCTATTTTTAATTTATCTTTCAAATTTAAGCTTTGAAAACTTTAATATTTCAAATATAGAATGGAATTGATAGTAAAAAGACCATTGATTTGAGCCAAAATAGTAGGAAAAATGCTCTAAAAAAACACCCTAAGTCCAACACGATAAACACTCGCTCCGCAAGAAAGTATTTAAGGATATGTTAAGGTTACATTTCAGAACAAAACTCTCAAGATTTTTAAATATTTTTTATTGCAACATTCTGGAAATACAGACATTAAATAAAATAGGTACATCATACAAAAAGATAATTGAATCACATACTATTCTTTGAAAAGAAAGATTCCTATCCGAAAGTTGCCAATCTGACAATACAAAATATCCTTGCTATGTTACATAAAATACTATTTTAACCTCAATTTTTGTCTAAACCTGAATCTGCCCTCAAACAGTTCCAGATTAAAAAAAAAAACATTTTGAGGTTAAAATAGTTCTTGTGTAACATAGCAAAGATCAATTGTATTGCCAAATCCACAAAACCAATTACTTGATGTTGGAACTTACTTCTCACAAGATTACAATTCAACATCCACACGAGCCTGCAACAATTATGATAAAGATGAAATCTGTAAACATAATTTTGAAAATATTGCTCTACCCTTACCCCTTCATATGGAGTAACAGCACTCCTTTGCAGGAGATACTTAACCAAGCTAAGATATACATTTCCATGCAGATGTCAACAAGTACAAAAGTCTTCAGACTCAGGGTTCATGGCTTATACTCCCCACTGTAGGATTTGTCCCTTGTATTTTTATCCCAAAAATCCAGAATTCTACCTAGAACCTTAGGACAAGAAGCAAGGGACTTGACTCCTATACCACCAAGTCTAACAAAAAAAAAAACCTGTGGTTTGACCAGGAATCAGACCCAGGACCTCACAAACTGTAGCCAGAAGCTCCAACCACAAGACTGAGGTTAATTTTGAAAATGGTTTCTTGTTTGGCACACATCATAAATGGGCATGCCACAATCTGGATGGTTGAGGGTTTGAGTCCCAGCAGTCAGGAATTTTAAACTGACACAAACCTGGTGCAACCATGGCTCTGGGGTCAACTCAGCCTCTAACAGAAATGAGTAGCATACTCTTGTTCTGGGGTAAAGCTGGCAGTCACACAGGGCTGACAACCCAGCTGATATCAAAAGCCAATTGTCTAGAAAATTGTTGGAGTCTTAACATTCTACTGCCCAAGGGTCTCCTACGGCCTGTAATGGGATCACATTACCTTACCTTTACACATCATAGCATACATGGGTAAGGCAGTACACTACAAACCAGAAGGTCACAGGTTTGAGTTCCAATTTGGTTCAGATTTTTAATCTACCCTGAACATTCCAGCAACACCATGGTCCTGGGGTAAACTTAGCCTCTAACTGAATTGAGTATCAGACATGTTCTGGGGATAAAAAATAGCCATCACCTAGAGCTGACATTCTGAGATTTCATCCTAATTATCCAAAAAGGTAGAAACCTTAATCTCTTGCTACTATAAGGGTCTATTAAGGCCTATAATGGAAACATTTTAGATTCGTTTTTTATGTATCACACAAAGTAAAAATTCCTTATTTGCAGTTCCCTTATTTGCAAGTTAAAAAATTATGACAGTTCCTGTATTTGCAACAAAAAGTTAATATATTCGCAGATCCAGTTGGTATATTAAAAGGATTAGTATTTTTTAACGCATCAGCAACTTTCTTTTACTGCAGGAACATGCCAAGGCAACTTTTACAAAGAACAATTCAAACCAAATGGACAAATTAATATCAAAGTGAAACGAACCTTACTGTCACTAAGCCTAAAGTTTGTTGTTAAAAGCCACCGCCATCATATTTTACACAACACTATGTCTGCTATAAATGCCACCCTTGCTACGATCGGTGTTTTATTGTCATTTGTTCCAATAATTTTGATTGAATAACACATGTCTTCTGCTTTGTTGCCAATTTATAATGTTGAGTAAAAGGAAAGCAAATTAGTTTTGAAGTGGAAAAAAAAAAAAAAAAAAAAAAAAAAAAAAAAAAAAAAAAATAGTGCTGCCGCTTAAAGTAAAAACAGAAATGCTTGACCGTTTATGCATTGGGGGAGTCAGAGTCTATATCACGCTGTTTTAATGTTAATGAATCAACTGTATGATTAATCAAGAAATCATAAGACAAAATAAGGAATTCTATTGCTGAATATCAATCTGAATTTAAAGACCTTTTAAAAGCAGCAAAACAGGAAATATTTATTAATTTCTTTAAGCCCTTGCCTAAGCCTGACAATAATAATTTATATAAATTTTTCAATATCTGTCATTAATTGATTTTACTTTGATAATTTTTATTTTATTCCAGACCCTTGGAACATATTCCTTATATACCCATACAAATTACCATTCCATATGTGCAGTTTTGTATTTGCAACATTTTTGCAGAACATATCCCCAGCAAATAAGGAACTTTTACTGTACACAACTCCGTACTTAACACAAAATTGAAAGTTTGTTATTTTAGTATGAGAATTAACTCTCAAATTTACAATGTATCCTGTTGAGATATAATAGTGTAATTTATCTTTAATAAAGCAATAGAAAAATAAATGAGTAGAAATTACCTAAACTTGTGTTGAATTACACAATATACAATAATACTCCGTTAAATACAGTGCTTGAGGGGGACAGGATGTGCCAAGGTGGCATACCAATTTTTTTAAATGGTTAAAAAATTATCCCATTACTTCTTAACATTGTTAATACTATTCCAAAATGGTTGTTGAATTCAATTTTTTTTTATTTTAAATTAAATATAGCCTAATCATCAATCACTTTACCAATGACAACTTCATCCAAGGCAACAATGTTAGCTCTAGACCAAAATGGTGAAAATAGGGCAATATTTGTCACATACACAGTGAAATATATATATATATATATATATATATATATATTAAATTAATATTGAGAAGCTAAAGCAATTACTATGATAGAGATAAGTAAATTAATGAACACAATTAAATTATTGTAAATCAATGGTAAAGAGAAAAATTTTTGCCTGAACCAGGAATCAAACCCCAAACCTTTAGCTTTCCGTGCTAATGCTCTGTCTACTGAGCTAATTCAGGCTTCATTCCCATCCAAGCACAAATCCTCCCTTTACCTTACTCAATTTCTGCTTGGATAGGAATGAAGCCTGAATTAGCTCAGTGGACAGAGCATTAGAACAGAAAGCTAAAGGTTCGATTCCCAGTTCAGGCAAAAATTTTTCTCTTTACCATTGATTTACAATAATTTAATAGTGCAGCATAAGTCAGTTATCAACTGCACAAAATAAAAAGTTGAAGTCTTATAGACATGATACTGGAAGAGATGTATTCCATAGTTAGCAAATTATCTCAAGCAATAGTGAGAATATATTCTGAAGGTTCTGTATTCAAACCCCAGTTTCAAGCAATCTGATATATTTCCTTGCAACTATGTGCAGTGGTTAACTGACTTGTGCCACATTCTGTATATAAAAGCAGATTTTAAGTATGAATTCCTTGTTGTAAATACAACAAAAATGCTTTATATAGTTTGGGTCTTCCCTATCATACATTAATCCACAAATAAATTTCTGTACAAGATATTTTTTTATAAAACCATAGATTTGTAGTCAGCATGCAGATAACCAGTCCTAAGCATCTCTCATAGATAGATAAACCTCTTCAGAAAACAAACATCTGCAAAATATTCTGAAGGTGTGTAAATGCATATATTGATGGTGGGCAATGAAAATCTCAACTCCATTTTGGTAAATTTTCCAGGAGAAACAAATAACTGTTTCATATGATTATTAAAATTGATAAGCAATAGTTCCCACATTTTACTACAGAACACAAGTCAAGTTAATAAATCTGAAGTCCATGTTCTCAACAGGTTATGCATCACATATTTCTGTGCTGGCTACTGAAGTTACGTGGTTTTTTAATGACTGATGGAGTTACGAAGTTTTCATTGCCTACCATCGATATGACTATGCTTACTATTTTTAAACGTACTGTAATATTGATGTTTTTATTAGTCATTTATACATCTCAATGATGGATAAATCTATTTGAGGAGAAAAATGATATGTTCAGACTGGGGCTCGAACCCAGTACCTTTGGCTTTCTAGGCCAAGTGCTCTACCAACTGAGCTATCTGGGCAAGTTCTAATTAAATGCAAATTTTTCTCTTATATAAGCTGTTAATTCCCATGCACCAAATGCTATGAAACCTTTGCTTCTATTTTGCAAATGACGGCTTCTTTATTAAGACATTTATTTGGGAATTTTACATTACATTATAAAGCCAGTATGGCTTCTTTCGATGTTTTTATTATTCATTTCATATATCTCAATTATGGATAAATGCTGTAATATGTTCATAATCAATGAAACGAACTATAAATCTCACAGTATGTTTTCAAAATTATTTTTATAAATTAAATGGAGCAAATGATACTAGTTCTTTTTTTACTTCACCTCAAGCACTGCTTACACATGATGATTTTTAGTACGATCTAATACATTTAATAACTGGCACAAGAAATGAGATTTCCCAAAATAGGGTTAATTTTTCCTCACCTGTAAGACAAATGTCAGATGGCTCTGAGGCTCAAAAGGTCCCGAACATCATCTGGCTGTCGTTAGCCTCATCATCCCTGGTGTGAAAAGCAACAGGAAGGCACCACACCTATAATTCCTTAGTAAAACCACAAAGCATAGCATGAAGGACCTGCCCTAGGGCAGAACACTATAGAATAGAAGGGAACCGTACATTCTTCCCCAAACTACATCTTAACCATTTCAATTTGTTAGAGTTCCTTATCTCTTTGTTATTGTAAGCCCATGTTTTCCCTTTACAGAGATTTAGGTGTTCTCCCCCTACAGGGAAGAATTTTAACCATACTAATTTAGTTACACTTGTTTTCATATAGATATCTTTTGAGTGGTCCATGGTCAGCGTTCCGCCTCGTACTGACATCTAGGAAACCAAGGTAGTATTAGGATGGGAAAATTTGGTAAATTTTGCTTAGAGGCCTTTTCATTCAGGCTTAAGGATTTTTTACAAGCCTGAAAATCTTCAGACTCGGGACCCACAGCTTAAATCCCTCCCAGAGGACTTGCTCCTTGAATTTTTTCCATCCTAAAAAATCCATCGACCCCGGCCAGGTTAGAACCCACAACCCTCGGGACCAGAGGCAAGTTCCTTATCTTAAAGGAATAAAGATACCAAAGAGGTGAAAAAATATATTTTCTTTAATATAACAAATCCTCATCCTCCTCCATGGCAGAAAAGGCTTAGAAGATCCTTGCCCTACCAACCAGTTACTGTCCTCTCATTCATGTGTGTTAATTACAGAGATGAACAATCATCCAAGTATAGGGATGATATGCAGTCAGCAAGATGGTTTTGTCAACCTGGAGTTGCTTTTTATGTTAACTGCCCAAATTCCTCACATTGCTGGGTGGGCACCAGTCCCATACTGGCCAAAATTACATGAGGAAATTTCCCTCTCCATGGGGATTC
This sequence comes from Diploptera punctata, assembly GCA_030220185.1. Taxonomy (NCBI): domain Eukaryota; kingdom Metazoa; phylum Arthropoda; class Insecta; order Blattodea; family Blaberidae; genus Diploptera; species Diploptera punctata. Next base: position 360,860 of record JASPKZ010007815.1, on the reverse strand, counting down.
TTATCAGCACAAGTTTAATACCTTTATACTATGGCACAATGTCAAATCATTCGACTGCAGTGTAGGACCTCACAAATCTCAGTTACTCCATTTCATAATAAATGTATATTATATTATGAATTTTGTGAACCAATTGGAGTAGTGTGACTGGAAAATGTAGTGTAAATCAATTCCAACCCACTTGTGCTAGCACCTCAATGTGTTATTTTCCCCCCATAAAAACTGCTTGAAGATACATGGAAATAACATAACAGAGGGATCGTACAGCCTTTGAAATAATTGTTAGTACACAGGTAATTTTCAAGTCCCAGAACGAAGCCACTGTGCATGACCAGAGGTCAGTTGTTTGGTTCACAAGTATACAACTATTTGAGAAACTAAAATCCATTCTATTACGTTGTGTGTCGTGCAATGGAAAATAATTTTGCATATATAAGTAGTGTGGTAAATGCCATAAATAAAACAAAGCAAAAAACAAAAAACAAAAAGAAGAGATAAGGATGAGAGAGAGAGAAAAAAAAGCATGACAGCAGGATCAAACATGCAACCTCCTGCATGGGGAATAGAAGCTCCCTCCACTAGACCATAACCATACATGCTAGAAACAGTCTATATGAAGCAATGCAATACTCCAGGACTACTCGTATAATGAAATTATATATTAACTTGTCTTAATTTAAATTAATCAGACGCATTTTACATTAGTAGTGGAAATAAACAATCTTGTTATGCCTTGTGTTTTTTAAACAAAGGAACAAGATTTTACAATCATTATATATATATATATATATATATGAGCTGTTTCCTTTAATTAATTTCCCTATATATACAAATTTATTTATATAACATAGCCTGGTAAATGTGTAGACATTATAAAAAAATAACGACTTTATTAAAAAATCACTGACCAGGATTGAACCTCGGCCTACGTCATCACAAGAAAGCATCTTACCAACTGCTCTACTGAAACAAACGATACAAATACTGCATCAGAAGTAAGCGATAATTTACTATTGATGGGTTTAAGTGACCATTACTCGCTTTTAGTCATCTGATAACTCTCTTAACTTAGAAATTCAATTAATAGATTTATTTGTTGAAATTCTTTCAGTAACAATTGGTATAAATCTATGATTGGCCCCTTATGCCACCGGATTTGACCTCAAAGGAGACAGTATATGTAACAACTAGTGTGAATCGCTCTTCAAAACTTTTAACTTTCCACCATCAAGAGTTGAGCCATCATTTTTTTTCAAAGGCTGTACATTCCTAGGCCGATTAAATATTCAGAACAAATGGGATCAAAACAGCCATTAATGTAATTTCAGGAAACAAAGTGTGGATTTGTTCTGCTTTGCCCTAAGGACAGTTAATTTCCAAATCAAGACAACAGCAATTATACTGAAAACTGGGAAGTCCTGTACCTAAGCACCAAGATCTCAAATAAGCTAGATTTGGAGAGTCTAATATTCCAACTTCTTGTACCAAATGTCTGAATATACTTAGAGCGAAAGGGATTATAGCAAATCATCTTGATGCTGACTAACAAGAAATTGAGTAGTGGGAGACAGGAGAAGTGAATGATGTGTATCTAGATCAACTGTCTCTTCCACAAGTAATAGTGGAAATTCTAATAATAATAATAATAATAATAATAATAATAGCATATTGTCCAACTCAATATATTGATTAAGTAATAGTGTTCTCAGTCAGTCCTCCGAAGAACTTTAATGCCTAATATTGTAGTTTAAGTTAATGACATATCAAGTTTTCAACCAAAAAAAAACTTAAATTTTATGTTGCGAAAGTTGATATGAAAGTGCAGCAACATTACTTAGAAGAAAAGTTTTCGACAAGATATTCTGTGTGTTTCCTGATCTAAATGATCAAGCAGAACTACGTATCAGCTTAACCATGACCAAAATTGAGCAAATATCCTTTAAGAGAGGAAAATATACATTTTCAAGCACAGAATCCTACAATTTAGAATGAAATGACAAAGAACAAGAATCTGTAAAAGGAAAGGATACTGGTATAAATTATGAAAATACAGTGCGATCAGTATAGCATTCGACAGCAGACGCGCGGTGTTTGTGCTGTGTGGTGACGAAGGCTTACACATGCAAACACAGGATGTGAAATGTGCGCAGACTCAGCAGTATACAAGCACATCCCATGCATTCACAATCACAGTCAGATTGTGTGCTTCAAGTGGATAAGGTGCTGATTCGCTTTTCCTTGTGTACTGAATGGCACGTGTACAAGTTATTTCAATTTTAAAATGTATATCTTATAAAACAGGCATGTATAAGTATAAATTGAATGATGTGTGTATAAGTGTAAAGAGTAAACTGTATAATGGCTAATAATTTTTCTACTGAACAATGTGTATTTATTTATGATCAATATTTGTTAACTCAGTCTGCCAGCCAAGTATGAAGACTTTTTGAAACACGATTCCCAGGTGTAAAAATTCTGTCATGTTCAACAGTCCATAATCTGTACAACAAATTTTATAAAGATGTGTCAAAAAATGTATGGACAACGAAGGTGAACAGTTCCAGCACCTGCTTCAATAAAGTTGATAAATATGACAATTTGTAAAATAGTTACAAAAATGTGTGTGGTTGTATCACCGTGATCCTATGCTGTCCGTTCCCTGCTGTGAGTGCATCAGCAGTGTATAGTGAAATCCTCATGTCTGCTGTCCAGTGCTATACTGATCGTACTGTACAATAGGAAGTAACATTATGAGGTTCTACTTAATAAATAAGTTTGGTCTGTATGAGATAAGATGAAGACAGACCAAACTTATTTATTAACTGGTATACATATTTATAAATTTGTAAGATTTATTATATTTAAATATTATTATAGCACGATTAATTAAATATATTAATTATATATTATGTACCTAGAGCTATTACTGTGATTGAAATAAGTAAATTAATATACATAGCTAAGCTGTTATAGGGTGAATCATAAATATGGCTATACGTTTGATCGTGTTGTGTGATGAAAATATTACTTACTTACTTACTTACTCACTGGCACTATCGAACCCGTAGGTTCATGGCCGCACGGACATAAGCTCTCCATACATCCCTATCCTGAGCTAATGCTTTCCAATCATTCCCTGTATAATCTACTTCCCTCAAATCATAGTTAATGTTGTTCTCCCACCTCATTCTTGGTCTACCAACTGGGCGTTTTCCTTCTGGCTTTCCTACAAGAAGTTCCCATGCACGTCTTTCATTCCCCATACGCGCAACATGTCCTGCCCATCGCAGTCTACGGGACTTAACTGTTCTTATTATATCTGGCCTCCTATAAAGACCATGTAGTTCATTGTTATGTAGTCTTCTCCATTCACCTGTCTGTTCATCTCTCTTTGGTCCAAAAATTTTCCTAAGAACTTTATTCTCAAATACTCGTAATCTCCTTTCCTCCCTTAAAGTAAGAGTCCATGTTTCGCACCCATATAATATAACTGGTAGAATAATAGTTTTATATATTTTTCAGCTTAACATTTTTTGAAAGGAGTTGGGACATCAAAAGTCTCTGCAATGCATAATAGCATGCATTTCCAGAATTGAGCCTATGTATAATTTCTTTGTGCATCTCATTCCTATTTGTGATTATTGTTCCTAGGTATTTGAATTCAGCCAATTCCTCAAAATTTCCCTCATTTGTCATTAGCTGTCCATTTCCATTATATAATGTATTTCTACGTGTGACGTGATGAAAATATTACCATTCATATCTCCATATGAAATTACTGTTGGAAAGGCAATTATTCAAATTACAACAATGGAATAAAACAAAACAGTGTAGAACTTACATCATTGGTCAAAATGACTAATATGCAACAGCAAATTACAATTGCTGCATGGGCAATAACCTATGATAATGATCGTGAAGCTGCAAGACAATAAGACATGAGTTAAACATAGCATTGCAGCAATCGGCATGCTGAAATTAGTGATTGAGGAAGAAATTAGAGCTATTCCTCTAACATGTATCATAACGCAATGAATGACTTTCCAAAGCGTTGCCAATTATGCTTGGATACAAACGGCGAACAGTTTGAAGCAATCAAGTGACTTGCTTAGTGTTGTTGTAAGTGATTTGTTTTGTTCTATTGTTGTAATTTAAAGGATTCCCTTTCCAATTATATCATATTTCCTTTAATAATATAATTTTAGTCACAAAATGCAATCAGACATATAGCCATATTTCTGAATCACCCTGTATAATCAATGGTAAAAAAGAAAAAAATTCGGATTAAATTTAAATGTTTCATACATCACCTCATATCTAGTCTTCTAACTAGACCAGTTCTGAAGCCTGGGTAACTTCATCTTCAGTAATTTCTCATCGACTGATGTTATGTCAATCAGACGAACTGCTTCTTCCTCCCTCTGTTAGTGGACCAATAAACCATGGATATTAATTTGATCCGGAGTTTATCAGTCCGCCAACAGAGGGAGAAAGAAGCAGTTCTGATCACATAACGTCAGTCAACGGGAAATTACTGAAGATGAAGCTGCCCAGGCTTTGAAACCAGTCTACTTAGAAGACAATATGAAGTGAGGTATGAAACATTTTAATTTAATCTTAAATAAAACTTTGGTGATTTTTTTACTATAAAAGTTCATGAAAAATGTTTGCCTGAACGGGGAATCTAAGCCCAAACCTGCAGCTTTATGCACTGATCTCTACCACTGAGCTAATATAAGATTATTTCTTCCCATCTAAGAACAATCTCTAACATTTCTCTTGAATCCTTACCCAAAGAAACAATATCATTCACAAAATAAATTTTGTTTGCTTCTATATAAAGAAGATATGTGATTCCACACAGCTAAAGTTTTATTTATGATTTAAGTAAATTAATAATTAGCAGCTAAAACAATTGCTGTGATCAAAACAAGTAAATTAGAATTTTAGTACATTATCATTTAATTACTTTTATATTAGATACAAACTTTTCTTTAAAGTGTTTAATGCTTACCGGATTACCTCACTTTAAAGTAACTAAAAAATTAAAAGAATTACAGAATGAGACGTTTCCCATTCTGAACTTAATAACCCTCCTGCCCCCTTTTTTGTGCTCTTTAATATACACCAGAAATCAGATATGAAAAGATAATTTTTTTTCTTCATTTTCATACAAAAGAAAATCTAGTAAAGGTAAAGTGATCCCACAACAGGCCTCAGGAGGCCTTTGGGGTAGTAGGAGGTTAAGGCTCCCACTTTTTCTAGACAATCGGCACTTTATGTCAGCCGGGTTGTCAGCCCTGCGTGACGGCCGCCTTTACCCCAGAACAAGCGTCTGGTACTCATTTCCGTTAGAGGCTGAGTCGACTCCAGGGCCATAGTGCCGCCAGAAGGTTTGGGTCAGTTTAAAAATCCTGACCCCAACGGGACTTGAACCCTCGACCCTCCGGCTTGTAGCTCAGTGCCTTAACCACTATGCTACGGAAGAAAATCTAGTAAGACTGAAAATTGTACATCATTCTATATATTCAAGTTTCAAATAAACTTAAAGAAACAAAAACAACTAGTCCTAACCCTGAATCATTGTTTTTCCCATCAGGTAGATTTTAATTTTAAAAATATTTCAACAGTCTGACAAAAATTAAATATTAGGAAAAACTCTTCTCCAAGCTACAACCGGCACATATATCAGCTATGTTGTCAGCCCTGCATAATGGCAACCTTTACCCTGCCAGAATATACAACTCATGCTTATTTCTGTTAGATGCCGAGTCAATCTGAGGGCCATGGCGTCCCAAGATGATTTAATCAGTTTAAAAATTCGGACCACATCGGAAATGGAACCTGCAATTTTCAGATTTTGCTTCATATAGCCTAACTACACTACAACTGTCAACCAAATGTAACCTAATCTCATGTAAACTAAAACATGCATCTGTAAACCAGTAAAATTCGCTCTCTGAATATCTGACTGTGGAAATATCTCAGGAGAAGCCATTTAGAAATAAAAATATATATTTTTCATAAAACTGCAAATCCTGAATCAATAGCATAGCAAAGTATGTTGGTCTAGGTCCACCCAAAAACTTGAGGTTGGATTCGGCTTTACAGGATCTATCCAAGTGCACCAATTATACTTCTCTGTCCCTCACTACTGCATTATAGCATAGATGGTTAAGGCAATACACTACAAACCGGAACATCGAGAGTTCGAGTCCCAGTGGGGTAAGTTTTTTAAATTGACCCAAACCTTCTGGTGGCATCATGACCCTGGAGTCGGACTCAGCCTCTAACGGAAATGAGTATAAAACGCTCGTTTTGGGGTAAAGGCGACCTTCGCGCAGAGCTGACAATCCGGCCGACATCAAGTGTCGATTGTCTAGAAAGATTGGGAGCCTTAACCTCCTCCTACCCCAAGGGTCTCCTATGGCCTGTAGTGGTGTCACTTTACAATTATCTTACCCTCGCTACTGCAAACGCAGTAAGAACTTTTTTACAGTACGACGAATAAAACGTTACTGCATGTCAGGCACAAGGCTTTGTAATCTAGCAATTCTATTGAGAGGGAGAAATGTTGGAATTTGTTGGACTATCATTCAATTTGCTTAATGAAGAATTTATATAGATAAGGCTTACACGATTCATGGCATGTTGACAGCTACAGCGCTATCGCGAAATAAGTCGCGTACTTTCTAAACTTAACTGGGCTCACCCAATAGTTTCGTTACGCCACTGCCTTTAATTGGCAATGTATATTACTTGCGTTTATTTCACTTTTGTAATAAAATAAAAAATAATTGAAAAAAAAATGTCGGATCGTAAATAATCTAAGTCCAAAATTTAGACAAACTTTTAAAACGTATAACGCAACAAGTAATATTAGACTGAAAGATCTGTCACAAATATACTGAAAACTGAACAGTAAACAATTTATTTCGTGGACAAGTTACCCTGAATATTCTTCAGCTTTAATACAAATTTTAGAAATTACATAAAGTCAAACCAATTTTACTGGCCACAGTCAACAATATCTAGATTCCACATATAAATTGACAGTAATATTCATTCTGCATCTTGTGAATGGAAATAAATGTGCTCAAAGAAATTAATTCATTATAAAATATTAAATGTATTACAGTAATAAATAATTAAAGTGCATTTTTAAGGTTTCTGATCGCGTACGCGAAATTGGGAAATTTTGAAGTTCTAAATGAAAACTACAAGGATAAAAATCAGTAACGTATTTTGTTTTGAAATAATTCATGCATTTAGTTTAGGTCAGAATTAGATACTATGTAATTCCAAAATTAAAAATTGTTAAAATGTTTATATCTGTAGAATTAAAATAATTCCGAGGGGTATGATTCCTACGATAGAAAGCTTGTTTTATTCTGAATTTCAAGCTATGAATTCCTCTATCTTCGGGTTTTTACAGCTGCTGCCGTCTTCTCGTGCCAAACCTCCAAAGCCTACGATCTTCGGCATCTTCGATGCTTAGCCCTCTAGCTTGCATTACTGAATTCAGGTTTTCCTTCCATATTAACTTTGGTCTCCCTCTTTTCTTCTTTCTATTCGGATGCCATTCATATAGTTGCTTCGGCCATCGCTCATCTTCCATTCTTAAAACATGTCCTAACCACTTTAATTCCTTCTCCTCAATTCTTTCAATTATGCTTTCTTCTGTTCCCATTGTGTTTCTAATTTCCTTATTTGTGACATGTTCTAATTTAGACTTTCTGGCACTTCTGCATAAATAATCCATTTCTAGAGCTATTAGTCTATTCTTGTAGTACTTATTGATTGCCCATACCTTACTTCCATACATTGCAACAGATTCCACCAATGTTTTACCAATATTTTTTTGTGTCTTTCCAAATATGCTTATCCCACCATATGGAATTTAACGATGATATTATTTTGCTACTCAATTCAATTATATGTTTTATGTTCTCTTTGCCTATACCTTCAATGCTATCCATAATTATTCCCAAATATTTAGTTTGTTTCACTTGCTTTATTTAGATTCCTTCTTCCAATATTAAATTTTCTCTTTCATTGCTATTTATTACCAGACATTGTTTTTTGTAAATTTACTGTGAGACCCCATGATTCATGTGTTTTTCAACCTTTTTATCATGAATTCCATATACAATTTGTCTTGCGCTAAAACCAGTTGATCATCGGCAAATTGTAATGTTAGCAAACATCTATTGCCTATTGGGATCCCCATACCTTTGCAGCTTTGTTTCCATTTCATTAATATAAATTCTACATAAATATTAAATAAAATTGGCGATAGACTGCACCCTTGTTTCAATCCCTTTGTGGTTTTTATAGGATTAGACATATTTCCAATTTTAACATAAGCGGAGTTGTCTTTATAGATTTGTTTTAATAAATTATTAAACTATCAATTCCCATTACATTAATTACGATCCCATGGCATTTTTTATATAATGAAAATTAGAATGTATTACTCTAATTATAAATTCAACATATTTGAACTTAATTTTAAGTGGGAAGGTCAGTTTACGCCCTATATTACAACTTAAATATGTTCACTAAATGAGGGATATAAAAATATTTTAAACCCTATAAAAATAAATAATTTAAAGATAAGGGCAATTTTTTCAAGCCAAATACATTAACTTAAATTTGTAAATAGACTTATCCCTATTCATATTGAATTAAAAAGTCAATACACAATATCAAAATTAAAAAAAAATAATTTCCCATAAAACTAGATATCGTTTGTGCTGTTTAACATCTAACAATGTCAAGAATTTGATTAGTTGGTTTAGAGTATATTTTATAATAAATGAATTAGTTTAATGAAGCAATAGTTAAAAAAGATTGATCATAAATAATCTTGAAATGCATTAAATATTTATCAATCATAACTACCCACCAAACATATAATTAATAATTATATTTAACATACTAATCAATTTAAAATATTTATAAAATTAAATGGGGTGCTCTAGTTAATTCATCAAATGATATCTTTCCCCATAATACAGAAAATTAACAAACCACAGTTACCAAAAGTTCCATACCTCGGAAGGTCTCGTCACGTTCTGAAACGGTATTCCGTCTGTTTATCGTATTTATGTCTGAACAAATAGCCTGACCAACCTAATAAACTTTAAAATATTAAGATTGGATTTTTTCACAACCAACAAAAGAAATTAATAGCAAAAATTAATCTTTTATCTAAATTTGTGTTATAAGTAAGGATTAAAAGTATATTATATGTTACAAAAAATAATCTCTAGCTGAAAAAAAACACTCGTAATTACGAACACATTCCGATGGAAAATATTATTAAACATACCGTACGTTTAGAAAATTGTATCTACATCAATGGCGAATATCTAATCCTAAATAAGATCGAAATTAATGTTTCTAAATTTTGTTTCTGTTACAGATAAAAATGATGGTAAAATGAACAAAAAGTAATTTAAATATGAGGATGTACAATGAGTGAGTACTTAAATTATCAGAAATTCAATTTTTTGGTCAATTTTCATTTTTAAAATGCCAATAAAAAAAGGAACTAAATGAATATTCAAACATTTAATTTCACTTTATGTATTTCGATGCTAGTATAGGATTTCTACGTCTTATTATTAGTCCTATAATAATGTTTTTACTTTTTGTGTTCATTTAAAAAAAAAAACATTCCATTAGACTGTAACTGCATGTGTATTATGCTTTCAGATTTTTGTGTAGGTAATTAATTATTATCAAAGTATGTAGACCTATTATACTGTTTTATTGAATGTCGCCAGAACACGAGTTTCTACTCCTTGAAGAAAAAATAAGTAATATTCATGTTACTTGTAAAATATTCCATTACATTAACTTGGTTTAACCTCTCACCTTATAGGTATTTTTTACATGCCACACGCCGCCCGGCTCTTACAGTGGCACAACTTGTCGGGAGAGGAATTTAAAATATGGATCACACGTATACTTTTTTGACCACACAAGCGTATGAGGAAGTTCCCAAATTAATGATCAGTTCAATGTCAAGGCCTCCTCCGAGACACACACACACATTCAGACTAAACATGGTGAATATGATAATGATGATTATGATTGGCATATAATAAAATATTAGTAAAGGAAGAACATTTATTTTCATTTCATTATTTTCAATCATTATATTTAACAACTTTTGGGGACCATTTGAGCCTTAAAGTTTCTTGATTTTTGCTTACAGGTGAGGAAAATTCATGGAAAAAAGCCCATCACTCAGCAAACTTATCCCGACCGGGGATCGAATCCGGGCCCGCTGCGTACGAGACAGCGACGCTACGGTGGGCACTTGTAAAATATTAAATAAATAAATAAACTTGTCCCGCGCCGTAGCCGAGCGGTTAAGGTAGGAAGCCTTGGCGCAGAGCTACGGGACTTGCGCTGGTTCGAGTCTCCATGGGGGAAGAAATTTTCTCATGGTATTTCGGCCAGTATGGGACCGGTGCCCACCCAGCATCGTGAGGCAATTGGATAGCTACAATAAGTAGCGGCTCCAGGTTGAGGAACCAGCTATAACGGCTGGGGGACTCGACATGCTAACCACATGTCACCCCTACACTGGCTGTTGATCATCTACCTCTGTGATTGACACATGTGGATGTGAAGGGCCAGCAGCCGGCTGGTAAAAGGGCAACCGCTGAAAAGTGGAAAGACCCTCAATCGGAATCGGGATAAACAAAACTTACTGACAGGACGAATTCTTTTTCAAAATGAAATTACAGAAAAAATCTAATTAGCCTAATACATTTTATTAAAAACACATTTTTACAATATCTTGGTGCTACTTAACAAAATATGTAGCAATAATATTTTTTTTTATGTTCAAAATTCTTGTGAAGTTACTGCGTTTAAATGTCAATTGAAGGGTACATAAAAGACAAGAGGAAAGTCACTTTTCATGAAACGCAGAAAAAGCACTTCAATTATCCGACGTACCTACTTCTTTATCTGTATGTTAAACTTTGAAGGTAAATAAATCCATAACTGGACAGACGAATGGAGAAGACTACATAACAGTGAACTACATTATTTCTTTTACTGTCTGCGCATCTAAAGCATAGTTATTTACACGGAGAATCTAACGATAGTCTACATTATACTCCATTTCGACAAAAATTTGTCTTGCCCGGTTCTTTCCAGGAACCCTTCAACTCTGGAAGGGGTAAGCCTGGATTATAGCTGACTGGAGTCTATGAAAATGTGGGACTAAGAGGTCCTTGCCTCATATAAATTAAATCATGGAGACTTGACTACATATGGAATTTAGTAAAATTGTTATTTCCACGTTATTTTGGTTTTTTATAAAAATTATTTATATATTATGCTTTCTTCACACAGAAAATAAGAATCGATGGTTACGGGCATAACGGCGTGAAAATTTATACATTCCTTTTTTTGGGGCGGGATGGTTTAAATATAACTCAAAATAATCTGATTAACGAAAAAAAAAATCTTTCTGACATTTACTTTTGAAATATTTATACAGTTGCTCCCATTATACTAGATCCTTAAATTTCCAATAGTTTTACTCTATTACGTAACATGGGACTGAAATAAAAAAATAACAATTTATTAAAAAATTCAATTTAAAATTATATGTAATAACACGAAAATTATTCTCTTGACGTCCCAACTCCTTCCGAAAAGTTAAACTGAAAATATATAAAACTATTATTCTACCAGTTATATTATATGGATGCGAAACATGGACTCTTACTTTAAGGGAGGAAAGGAGATTACGAGTATTTGAGAATAAAGTTCTTAGGAAAATATTTGGACCAAAGATAGATGAACAGACAGGCGAATGGAGAAGACTAAATAACAGTCTACCACTGGAGATAGATAGATGGAAAGCTCTGCGGCCATCACTTAAGTGTTGGCGGTGAGCGATCCATTTTGGTCCTCCTTAATAGGCAAAACCCCGGGTTCCTGTAAAATACATTAGCCCCGGTTTAAATTTTGAATTCAATTTTGAAGTTAATTAGCAGAGTGAAGTCGGAAGCGGACCTTTTGGGGTTCTATTCCAGCATTTGCTCTTTGGATTGAGGGAAACCGCTTAAAACCTCAATCGGAATAGTTCTAAATAACAGTGAACTACATGGTATTTATAGGAAGCCAAATAATAAGAACAGTTAAGTCTCGTACACTGCGACGGACAGGACATGTGGCGGGAATGGGGAATGAAAGACGTGCGTGGAAGCTTCTCGTAAGAAAACCAGAGGGAAAACTCCCACTTGGTAGACCAAGAATGAGGTGGGAGAATAACATTAACCAAGATTTGAGGGAGGTAGATTATACAGGGAATGATTGGTAAACATTAGCTCAGGATGGGGATATATGGAGAGCTTATGTCCGCGCGGCCATGAACCTACGGGTTCGATAGTGCCAGCGAGTTAGTTTATTACGTAACATGGGATTGAAATAAAATATAACAATTCATTCAAAAATGTAATAAAATTATATGCAATAACACGAAAATAATTCTCTATGTTGTAAAAAATCCACCGTATACTGTATGATGTATCTTAAAACTCCGTGGCGCGACGGACCTAAAAGGTCCTTGGCCCACCAGCCGGCTACTGGTCTCACAACCACATGTGTCAATCACAGAGGTCATCCAGCTAGTTTAGGGGTGAAATGTAGTTAGCATGTCGCATCCCGCAGTCGTTATAGCTGGTTTTCTCAATCTGGAGCAGCTATTTATTGTAGCTACACAACATTTTCAATATGCTGGGTGGGTACCGGTCCTATATTCACTGAAATTCCATGAGCAGATTTCTTGCTCCTGGGTACCTGTACTGGAAGAAGTCCCGTAGCTCCACGCCAAGTTATGTCTAACTACGTCCGCTACGGTGAGGGGCAATGGTATTGTATATATTTATAATAATAATTCAAAGAATATTCTATAGTGGACATATAAAATATTTATTGATGTTTATTTTAAAAAATGATTAGAAGAGCAATAAAATGTATTATTTAGTTCAAATTTAATATTAATGGGAACAACTGATACGAAACTTTAATAGCCGTCTTAAAGAGATCTGTTCACATTTAGAAATTGTAAAAATGCACAATTACAAAACTATCACCATTACATACATACATGTTACATAAGATTTCATGATATTGGTAGAAATAAATTAAAAATATTAAAATTAATTTTTAATATCTCTCGAAAACAAATTATGTTATGGAATTTGTAGCCATGAGTATGTGGAATTATGAGACAATAAAAATCCGCCACTGCAAAGAGAATGTCTATTTTGTTTATTTCAGTAAAACCAGTGCACATTATTCCTAAGTATTTCAGCTACATCGTCTATTACTTTGATTAATGTATTGCGCACAATTAAACCTTTAAAACGTAAACATTGTTTTTATCTTTAATTAAGTGGAAAATAAGTCTTTATGGTATCAGCTTTATCGCGTAAAATACATGAATAAATAAACAAATCAACAATTACTTAATATATTATTATATGGATAGTAATCCTGATTATCTCTCTCTCTCTCTCTCTCTCTCTCTCTCTCTCTCTCCTCTCTCTCTCTCTCTCTCTCTCTCTCTCTCTAATTAAGTTTAACCTCTCGTTATATAGGTACATTTATATGCTCCATGGAACCCGGGCATTATAGAGACACGACTTTTTGGGAAAGGATTTTTAACTCTGGATTACGCACATACAATTTTTTGATCACACAAGGGCATAGAGAACCTCCTTGGATGAGTGATCATCTTTTGATTTTAATTTTTAAAATTATTTCGTTGGGATGGTGGGAAGATAAAAGTCACTCTTTTTTATTTTTATTTTTCAAATGCCCCAGGATGTCATTTCGACATTTCTGGTGTTCTCTACTGGTATGGCGTACTTGTAACCCGCTTCTGAGGTTGGGGCGCCTGGAAGGCGGGGTTACGCTGCCCGATGATATATGAGTTGATGATGGTGGCAATTATGCACCAGGAGAGACCTTAAACTAAACTTAAGCTAATTAGGCGAATATGATATTGATAATAATGATGGCCAAATGATGTTCGGGGACCGTTTAGGCCTTAAAGTTTCCAGACATTTATCTTACAGGTGAGAAAAAAACCCAAAACAAACCTCACCCAGGAAACTTGTCCCGACCGGGGATCGAACCAGAACCCGCTGCGTGACAAGGCAACACGCCACCTCAAGACCACAGCGGTGGACAAAAATAGTCAACGCGTTTCGATAGTAAATCTCTTAAGTATCAAAATTAGTTATTTATTAAATAAAAACAGGCTAAAATATATAAACACAATATCAGTTACAATTCTAATTACGTCACATCACGTGACTGAAATTTTTAAATTACTTATTAACATCATCAACATAATCCTCCTTTCATTCAATTAAAGAAAAGGGGGCTCTAAACAGAATATTTTTTTTTTACAAATGTCCAAACTCTCAAGACGTTATGAAATTTAAAATCAATGATTGATCTAACCAGTGTAAGATTACTCTTAACAATAACATGATCATAGTTAGAAATATGATGAGCAACCCCAGATTTAACAATTCTATTTAATCGAAAGTGGGCAATATGCGTTAACTATTTTAATATTTTGTTTTGGTGATTTGGGTTTTATTGATAATATGTAATACATTTTTATTATCACCAATAAAATCCTATTTATTAATACTCGTATAACTCTTATATTGTGATTATTCCCTCGATATAGTGTAGTAGAGTATCACATTTATAGCGGATCCATGGCTTTGAATTGTATTCGTTAATGCTAGAACCACCTCCTATACAACTCGAATATTCAAGACACACATCATTCACTCATTCAACTATTCATACTAAACAAGGCAATACAACCATATGTTATAAATTCCACGTAAAATTTGACATGGAAATTAAAGTTTCTTATCTGCTTCCAAAGTGGTATATTAAAACGTTTTCCAAGTGCCTACATCCAAAAATAGTGTAGAACATGAACAAACTCATACGTAACAAATAATTATTATTTTAATTAAAACTCTTACACCACGCAGAAGCGTTGCCTTTATCTGTTACGTCAGTTACAATAATTTTGTTTCCAGAATAAAATTTTAGAGAGATCTAATCAATTTAAATATCTTGGATATTATCTCTCTATCTGGGATGAAAAGGATATCCCTGAAAAAATTACTAGTTATAATAAAAGTTTGGGAATTATTAATCAAGTTATGAAACCATCCCTTGTACAAAAAAACACCAGATTATGTTTATATAACACTTTGGCTAGACCAGTGTTGACCTATGGTAGTGAAGCATGGACACTAAAAAGACGACATGAAAGCAGAATAACGGCTTGTGAAATGAGATTCATGAGCAGAACAGCGAGTTACACCAGATGGGATCGGAAAAGGAACACCGATATCTTAAAAGAACTGAAGACTACGCCAATTTTGGAATATATTAAACAGTGCCAACTAAATTGGAAACACCATCTAGAAAGAATGAGTTCAAATCGGATCCCCAAAGCTATTTATAATTATATACCAAGAGGACGAAGATCACTGGGCCGTCCTATGAGACGCTGGAGGGAAAATTTTCTATAGGATCGTAACAGGCCTTGACCTCATACTTGGAAGGAAGAAGAAGAAGAAGACATTCATTTTGTATTGTTAGTGACTAAAGTTTATTAGAACATAAAAGTCAAAACTCCTCATAAATAAACTTACCGGTAATAGAAACTGCATTATTAATTGATACTTTGACGCTAAAATGTAATAAATAAGATTATCGGGGGCGTGCACAGTTGAACTGAGCATGGTGGCTTCTAGAGAGTGTGGTCTATAGTACCACGCGCAGTTCCAATTCCCCCGAGAAGCTTTTTTTTCTCCAATGCCCCAGGTTGTCATTTTGGCATTTCTGATGTTCTCTCCTGGCATTGGCGTAATTGTATCCCACTTCTGAAGTTGGGGCGCCTGGAAGGCGGAGTTATGTTACTCCGATGATATGACGAGGGATAAATGATAATGGAGCGCCAGAAAAGTTCTTAACCTAAACTTAAACTAAATTCCAGACCATGGGAAACCACAGGAATAATTCCCTACTTATTACATTTTAGTGTGAAAGTGTCAATTACTAATGCAGCGTCTAGGTACGTTTACCTTATGGGATTCCATGATAACTGACGCAACAATTTAAGGGTAGCCATGAGTGAATTTTGAAACTCCGAAACTAATAGAGATATTTCTTTCAAATTTTTACCACAAATGTCTACCTGTATGAATAACATTTATGATAAATTTCAGGTGATTTGTTAGATTACTTCGTAAGTTACATTATTTTTTCTCTTTTTTATTTTAGTTAATTTTAACAGTTCCTTGCAGTACAATTTCCAATATTTTGTCAGGATATTCGTTATAACTCATTGTTTCTAAATTTACGTTGGATTTTTCTGTGCTGTTAATACTTTTGAGAAAAAAAAATGTTTTTAACTGATTTTTCATGTTGGCGGAAATCGAGATAAATATGACAATATAAAAAGTCATAACTCGAGTATTTTGAGTATGATTAAAATCCAATGCAATATTGGTTCGTTGTATTCTTACAGATAAGTGCTGAATATTTCAGTTATATAGGGCAAAAATTGCTGTGCAAGGAACTTTTTTAAATGGGCATGCGCTTGAAAAATACACTTTGAGAAAAAAAGTTTCTCATGCTTCTGACTGCTTTAATAACACACAGTCCCAATTTATGTGTTAGAACAAACATTTCTTTTGGATATTTGTACCAAACTGTATGGTAGAGACTCTCATTACCATTTTGGGTTTTTCCTTTTGTGCCTCTCTCCAATATAACATCTGATGCCAATCTTTGATATATTCGTATCATTTTTGCCGGTGGTTCTGGGGGATTTAAAAATGGCCGCCAGGCCTTTAATAATGGCGAAATAGCAATACGTTATATATTTTCTTGAATAGGAAGCTTAGGAGAATTTTATGAGAGATAAAACACAAAATGTGTGTTTTGGTCAATTTTCACTCAAAATTCGCTCATGGCTACCCTTAAACAAAATAAAATAACATTTTTTTTTAGCCTTCAGTTATTACAGCGGTTTCAACCCTTTTTCGACTCGCGAACCCCTTCCACAACCATCTGAGTTGTCTTTTAAATATACATACAGTAGACATGCATAAAATTTAATTCCAAGCAAAAGGTTTAATAACTTTAAATCAACTTAACCCTTAACGGTTAAAACTAAAGTTACTCTAGTTACGGCTTAAAAGTTACTCAACGTGTAGGCCTAGTTGTAGCGAAATCAAGTGAATTCCTAACGTGGTTACATATCTGTAAATCAGGCATTAGTGGTAAATATTAATTTATTATGGAAATAATGTGATAAATTCTCGATGCTACATGTATGCAAAAAGGGGTATTATAGGGTTAATTTAATTTTAAAATTTTTTTAAATTTAAAATAATTTTAAAATATTACAATGGTGCAGAAATGAAGGAAACAATAATAGACCTAACCTCGAAACCCGCCATTACGAAACTGGTTTGGCAAACCCCTTGAATTATTTGGCGAATCCCCTGAGGGTTCGCGAACCACAGGTTGGGAAACGATGAGTTATTAGGACATTACTTTTTCTCTTCAAAACGTTCATACATATAATCTCTTTAACAGAATGTATGGAGCTTGTATCTTTAATAATTGTACTTAAATTGTACGGTTTTATAACAGCAACTGACGTTACTGTAGAATGACAATGTTTTACAAAGTTAAGAGTAAAATAATATCTGTGAAGTTTTAATTATACCTCAGCAAGCAATAGTGAATATAAATTTTTCACAAGCATTCAAGCTTTACCTTAGAGTTAATTTATCTGAAAACTATATTTTTGAACTTAATATATATAATATATATATATATATATATATATATATATATATATATATAATGTTTTCCTTGTAATCCCATATGACGTCACATACGTTGAGGTTCTACCGAAGCGACGTTAGATTAAGACACTGTTACAAGCCAAGGTCTTGGATTGAGATTTTTAAACTGGTGTAAATATTTTAGCACCACCATGGACATGGCCCTAAGGTTGACTCAGCCTCAATCTATAATGAGTACCAAATGCGTGTTCTGGTGATAAAGGGGGTCGTTACTCATGGATGACATCCCGGTTGAGGTTTTGTGCCGAATTATCTAGGAATGTATCAGCTATAACTCCTACTACTCCAAGAACCCTCTAAGACCTCCTACCATATTAAAAAAAACTGAAAAAAATGTAATTAGATGATTTGTAAAATGTCGGTATTACTCTTGAGTGACTGACGGTAGGCAATTCCGAGTAACTGTTGATTTGGTTTTCGTTTCCACAATTATATCTAAACGTGTCTAGTGATAAATCTTTGATATGAAGAATTTGATTAGACACGTGGAATGAAAGTAGGCCGAGGGATTGCCGGACCACCATGTTCAACCTACACCACTATTGTATATTTCTAGTTTATTTTTTTATGGCATTCAAAATAAAAAAAACTGTTCATAAGTGTATTTGGGATATTGCAGACTCTACTGTATCTAATATATAAAAATGAATGTTTGTTTGTTCGGGTTTCTGCGCTGCCATACTGTTGATCCGATTGTGACGGAGCTTTTTGCAAAATGTTCAGGAGATTCCAGGGATGGACATAGGCTGTAAGAGAGTTGTGATATTCAACTCCTACACCTTTAAAAACAACACAATATACCTAATAAAAAACAGTTATGATTGATTTCGTTCTCATTGCGGTCCGCCACATTGTAGAAGCATTTTTGGACGCTTTACCCTTAAATTGGTAATGTATCCTATATGATATAACAATTGGTTTAATTTATGTAAAGTTTTAAATAAATCAGAAGAAAATAAACGAATAGAAATAACTTAAACGTGTGTCGAATTACACAATATACTTAATAACAGTTTTGGTTGATTTCGTTTTCACTGCGGCCCACCACATTTAAATAACTAACAATATATTAGTGTCTTGTTTCTCTATGGTCTTGCCAATTCAAGGGATAAATGACCTGACCTATACTATACTGATATATACTGAACCAACCTGACCGAACATGACCTATACTGACTGAACCTTATGTAACCTAACATAACCTGAACCTAACATGAACCTAACCTTAACCTAACCTCAGCCTAAATTGATCCTAACCGAACTTAAACTGAACCTAACACCGTGCCTAACTAACCTGAACCTAACCTCAACCTAAATTCATCCTAACCGAATCTAAACCGAACCTAAACCTAACCTAAACTGAACCTAAACTGAATCTAACACGAAACTAATCCGAATGTAAACTGAAATTAAATCTAACCCAATCGAGCCTAACGCAACCCTGCCTAACCTAAGCTGAATCCAAACCCGAATCCAAAACTAAAACCTGAAACCAATACTGAAAGAAAAACTGAACTTAAAACTGAAACCCAAACTGAATTCAAACTGATCCCGAACTCAAATTGAACCCTAATCCGAAGCAGAACCCAAACCCGGAACTAAATCTGACCTAACCCGGACATAACACTATTCTAGCCCGGACCTAACCGAACCGAACCTAAATAAACCTAACCTAATATACCCTAACCTATCCTATCCTAACCTACCCGAACCTAACCTGACCGATACCTAACCTAACCCACAAACATCTAAAAAGTCCAACTTATCCGACCAAACTATCCCTAAATCGATGAAATTACCTCTATAACGACCAAATCACCAGTAGTTAATCGAACTACCTCTATAAAGACCAAAACTACTAGTAAATCGATTAACTAACTCTAAAACGAGAAACTATCCGTAAACCGATCAAGCTACCTCTAAAATGATCGAATTACCCTAAACCGGTAAATTTACCTCTGGTCCGACCAAACAACCGCTAAACTGGTAATTACGATATAAATTTATAATTATCTTTCTTTTCACTTAATTAACTAAACATAAAAACACATTTAATTCATTTAGGTGTAGCAGTGCACACCAAGTATTGGCTACTATGGTATAAAAATGAATATTTGTTCGTTCGTATTTTATGCGCTGCCATACCGTTCATCCGATTGTGACGGGGCTTTTTGCAAAATATTCAGGAGATTCCCGGAATGAACATAAGCTATAAGAGAGCTGTGATACTCAACTCCTACACCCTTAAAATTTCCATTTGTAGTGAAAGAAGTATAAAGAAATAGCTTTTTTTGATGCTTAAATAGCGTACGCTGCCTAAAACCATAACAAATACACAACATTAATGTAGACTACACAGAATTGAATATATATATAAGGAACTCTACAAAAATGTACGTTATCTTTCACGGATAACTCACAATAACCATTTTTGTCTTTCCTTGATGCCAGAAAGATCGGGATAAGTAGATTTCTGGGCAAGCGTAGGAGTGGACGGCGGGTATTCTTTTACGGATAACTCACAATAGCAAATTTTGTATTTCATCTCATTTATGCCAAGAAGATCGAGATAAGTAGATTCTCGAGCAACGCCGGGTAATCAGCATGGTATATGTATAAAAATAATTACTATATAATTTTTTTCCTTTTACTTATTCAATTAAACATAAAAACACATTAATTTTCGTCTTTCAGCTAATTAATGCCAAGAAGATCGGGATAAGTTGATTCCCGAGTAACGCCGGGTATCAGTACGGGGTATCTAAAAATAATTACGATATAAATTTTTCCTTTTAACTTATGGAACTAAACATAAAAATATATTAATTTTTGTCTTTCAGCTCATTTATGCCAAGAAGATCGGGATAAGTAGATTCTCGGGTAACGCCGGGTAATCAGTACAGGTATCTAAAAACAATTACGATACAAATTTGTAGCTATTTGCTTTTATTTATTCAACTAAACATAAAGACACATTAACATTTGTCTTTGAGCTCATTTATGCCAAGAAGATCGGGATAAGTAGATTTCCGGGCAACGCCGGTTAATCAGCTCGGGATAGGCCCTATCTATAAAAATAATTACGATATAAAGTTTTCCATTTATTTATTCAAATAAACGTAAAAACACATTAATATTCTTTTTCAGCTCATTTATGTCTAGAAGATCGGGATAAGTAAATTCCCGAGCAACGCCGGGTAATCATCACGGAGTATCTGAAATAATTACAATATAAACTTTTTTTACGTAAACAAAAACACATTAATTTTCGTCTTTCAGCGCATTTATGCCAAGATGATCAGAATAAGCAAATTCCCGTGCAACGCCGGGTAACATGCACGGGATATTTAAAAATAATTACGATAAACATTTTAATTACTTTTTCCCTTTACTTATTCAACTACATAAAATCCATTAACAGTCTTTTTCAGCCCATTTATGTTATGAAAATCGGGATAAGTATATTTCCGGGCAATGCCTGATAGCATGGGATATCTATAAAAATAATTACGATATAAATTTTTCTTTCTACTTATTCAACTAAACATAAAAACACATTCATTTTCTTCTTTCAGCTCATCTATGCCAAGAAGATCGGGATAAGTAGATTCCCGGGCAATGCCGGGTAATCAGCACGGTATATTTAAAAATAATTACGATATAAAATTTTCTTCTTACTTATTCAACTAAACATCCGTCCATAGTAATTCTGCCCGTAGGCAGGTCCTTCACTGCAATCATAGCATTTTCATACTATGCTTGCAGGATTTATTTTCTTAGGCTTATCCAGAATTAGATTAGTTTTTTTAAGTATTTATTTTATTATAAATTAATTAATTTATTTTATTGAATGGGAGGTGTGTATTATTAATACAAGTAGTATTGTAATAACCTTTTTATTTGACTGAATATCATTAATATTTATGGGATTTGTATTTTTTATTTCTTCTTTAGTCATTCTTTATAGAGATGATTTTACGGCGGGAGTTTATTTATTAATTCGATTTAGTCCTTCTTTTGGGGTGGAGTTAAACACTTTTCTTTTAATTGTTTCTGGTTTAACAATATTTATGGCTGGTCTTGGTGCAAATTTTGAATATGACTTAAAGAAAATTATTGCTCTTTCTACTTTAAGCCAACTGGGTTTAATAATAAGAATTTTATCTTTAGGATTTGCCGGGTTGGCTTTTTTTCATTTATTAACCCATGCTTTATTTAAAGCATTACTTTTTGTGTGTGCACGCAGCTTTACTAGGGAATTGAAGGTGTGGTAGCTTCCCGTTGCTTTCCACACTGGTGAAGGATGATGTTGATGATAATGGCCATATGATTCCGGGGACCGTTTGGGCCTTAAAGTTTTCGTGACATTTGTCTTACAGGTGAGGAAAAAACCCCGATAGAAACCTCACCCAGAAAAACTGCCCCGACCGGGGATCGAATCCGGGCCCGCTGCGTGACAAGGCAGCACGCTACCTCGAGACCACAGCGGTGGACCAACTAAACATAAAACACAATATTTTTTTCTTTCAGCTCATTTATGCCAATAAGATCGGGATAAGCAGATTCCCGGGCAACGCCGGGTAATCAGCATGGGATATCTAAAAACAATTACGATGCAAGTTTATAATTATTTTTCCTTTTATTTATTCTACTGAACATAAAGCACATTAATTTTTATTTATCTAGGCATAACAGCGCACGCCGGGTATTAGCTAGTGTACAATAATAACTTAGAGTTTTACATGATCTTGTTTTCTTTGCGGTCCGGAACATTTAAATAACAGGCGGGAAAAAATTATTGCTTCGCCAATTTAAGATTAAGTTTATTGCTTGACAATATGACGTACGAAAGCTGAATTGAATAAGACATCCATTGTTTTGTTAGAATTGGCACTTCCTATCAGCGAGTGCTAAACAGTAAAATTGACATTACTTCACAACCGATTAATTTATGAACTTAATTTTAATGGGATTAAGTATAATAATATCCAGGAAGAAATAAATAATTTTTTTTTTCAATAAATAAAGTATTTAAATTCAATATATCTGAAACATGAAAAAAAATGTACGAAACACTAAAAAACTAGTGTTAACTTACAGGTATGAAACCTGGGTCTGATTGAACATAACAAATCTCAACTGACTAATTTTGAAAAAAAGTTACTCGGAAGGATATATGTGAGTATAGGTGCCTAACCCACAATTAAAAAAAAAATGTTTTCCCCTGCAATTGCACTAGAAATAATCATCTCTGTCAGAGCCACATCTTCCTATAAAATTGTGTTAATTTTAACTCATCCATAATGTTATAGGCAGATGTGGCTCTGACAGAGATGATTATTTCTAGTGCAATTACAGGGAAAAGCATAATGGGTTAGGCATTTATGGCACTGAGGTACTCATATGGACCTATTAAGAAAATGCATTATATAATGTAAATAACACTAAGAAATTGGGACTGGAAGTAAACATTAATAAAACTAAATATAGGTTCACATATAGAAATACATTATACAATGGATATGGACAATTAATGTCAAATGAGGGCAATTTTGAAAAAAGCAGATCGGTGTTTCAGACAAAACAATAATCTAAGTTATAAGCTGTTATTTTTTTTTAAATTCACGCCCCACATTTAAAATAGGTGTAGGCCTACTGAATAGTATGTGACGATTCGGACTGTAATTAGGGATTTGATTAAACTCGACTATTAACAAGGAATAACCAACTGTATTTACAAAATTTAGCCTTTACGGTACAGAATATTTCTGCAAATAACGATCTATACTTTCAAAATGTACATTTTCAAAATACAGTTGGCTAAATTGTATCAGTTGGGTTTCCTGCAAATACGAAATAAGGTCTAAAGCTTCTCCAATCCATTCTATACATCTAATTAATTTAATGCTGGATTCTCAGCGTGTTTTGTTTAACTTATTTCCTTATTTAAAATTCCTAAGTTGCAACACAACCATAACCACATAAATGTCTCCGTTGTAATTAATTTAGCTCATATATATATATATATATATATATATATATATATATATATATATCCATAGTAATTCTCCCCGAAGGCAGGTCCTTCTCTGCTATCATAACATTTTCTTGTTATGCTTGCAGCTTTACTAGGGAATTGTAGGTGTGGTAGCTTCCCGTTGCTTTCCACACCGGTGAATGATGATGATGATGATGACGGCCATATGATTTCGGGGACCGTTTGGGCCTTAAAGTTTTCGTGACATTTGTCTTACAGGTGAGGAAAAACCCCGATAAAAACCTCACCCAGAAAAACTGCCCCGACCGGGGATCGAATCCGGGCTCGCTGCATGACAAGGCATCACGCTACCTTGAGACCACAGCAGTGGACTATATATATGTTTCAGCAATACGGGAGGCATAAACATGGGAGGAAGAACAATAAAGTGCATAAGATTTGCTGATGATATGTCAGGAAAACTTTAAAGCCCAAATGGTCCCCGAAATCATATGGCCAACATCGTCATTATCATCATCCTTCACCGGTGTGGAAAGCAACGGGAAGCTACCACACCTACAATTCCCTAGTAAAGTTGCAAGCATAGCAGAATTACTATGGATGAATGGATTAAATGCTGATAAGGAGTTTTAGCGCCTAAAATAGCATATACCTGAAATATGTCAGAGAAAACTATTGAAAAAAAATCGTAGTTGAGAGTTTCTACTAAACAGTAACGAAGCATATCTGACCTATAGACCCCTATGTATATGGGGGACAGGATAAATAAAACACCTCTGAACAAAATCTATCGCTCCTTTCACGCCCAGATTTGAATTTCGACGCTAATAACCAAAGAGCGACGCTAATAACCAGAGAGCGACGCTAATAACCAGAGAGCGACATAAAAAATGCATAACAAGCCGGAAGGTGACAAATTCGGTTCCCGAAGAAGTCATGTTTTCACCCTTTAACTGAAATGAGTAGCAGGTGTAGGTTCTGACGCTAAAGCGGACGACACACAGGACTGACAATTCGGTTGAAACCTTGTGCATTTTGTCTAGAAAAGGGAGCATTTAGCCCCCTGCTACCCTAAGGACCTCATAAAGGAAAGTTTTACCTTTAGGTATACACGCACACATGTATATATATGTGTCCACCAATGTGGCCTCGAGGTAGCGTGCTGCCTTGTCAAGCAGCGGGTCCGGGTTCGATTCTCGGTCGGGACAGGCTCCTGGGTGAGGTTTTTCCTCACCTGTAAGATAAATGTCAGGAAGCTTACAACCCAACGGTCCCCGAAAATCATCCGGCCATCATCATCCTTCATCAGTGTGGAAAACAACGGGAAGCTACCACGCCTACAATTCCCTAGCAAAGTTGCAAAGCATAGCATGAAGATGCAGTGAAAGACCTGCCCTCGGGCAGAATTACTAAGGATGGATATATATATATATATATATATATATATATATATATATATATATATACATTTAATTTTGTTATTGTTAATTAATTTTTAAGTTGAATTTAATATATGTAGGGATAAGCTTATTTAAAATTTTTCTTCTTCTTCTTCCTTTCAACTGATAGACCTAATGGGTCTATTATGGTCTCAATCCAACGTTTGAAAGGTCTACCCAAAGATCTCTTGCCTGGTGGCTGGTAATTTAAGATCTGATTAAGATTTTTATCAGCTGTGGTGGACTAGTGGTGCCTCTGGTCCCGAGGGTCGCGGGTTCAAACCTGGCCAGGGTCGATGGATTTTTTAGGACGGAAAAATCCAAGGAGCAAGTCCTCCGGGAGGGACTTTAAGCCGTGGGTCCCGAGTCTGAAGATTTTCAGGCTCGTAAAAAATCCTTAAGCCTGAATGAAAAGGCCTCTAAGCAAAATTTACCGAATTTTCCCGTTCTGGTACTACCTTGGTTTCTTAGACGTCAGTACGAGGCGGAACGCTGACCACGACCACTCAAAATGACATCTATACGAAAACAAGTGTAACTAAATTAGTATGGTTCAAATTCTTCTCTGTAGGGGGAGAGCGCCTAAATCTCTGTAAAGGGAAAACATGAGCTTACAATACAAAAGATTGTATTAAGATTTTTTATAAGTGATCATACAGTAAAAGCTCCTTATTCGCGAGGGACATGTTCCGTAAATATGCCGCAAATACAGCATAAAGAAATGAGTGATCTTAGTTTCTTTAGATTTATTTAATTTAGCACGATAGATAAAACATTCAATTTCATTTATCGATTGAAACAAATGATCGTTCACATTTGGTTGAGCCTCAATAAATCATCTTAAACCTTCTATCATTTTGATTGCTTCAGGTGATGGTATGGGCTCTTGTGTTGTGGGATCCTCATCATCATTACCATCATTCTCATCGGATGAAATGTGATTTTTAGCCACTTTTTGTAGAATCTCCTCTTCCATCAGCTCTCCACATACAGCAACCCCATCATCAAAATTTAACATATGTTTCATAACTATCGACAGGCGCTATTTCTTGCCAACGCTTGTAAGTAGGTTTATCTGGTGCTTCTGTTACGATTTTGTTATTTACTTCTGGATTGTTGAAACCAGCCTTATGGACACAGTTTGCAATTGTTTGCGCAATAACCTGCTTCCAAACTTTGTGCAACATTCTACTGACAACTTGTAGGTCGATTCTACACTTTCCAACGTCTTCGTTTATGACCTTTAAAACCATTTGACGTCAGAACATGTGCTTTAGGTTACATATAACCCCTTGGTCCATAGGCTGCAGCACTGACGTCATGTTGGGTGGCAAGTACACTATTTTAATGTTCTTGAGTTTGGGAATTTTATTGTGGGCCGTGCAGTTATCAATAAACAATAAAATGTTCCTATTAGCCCTGTACATTTTTTTTCTAGTGACATGAGTCAATTTTCAAAATCATTTAAGCTTTCTTCTACGGTGCAGAGACACGGGAACTATCCCTCAATTTCTACGATGCAAACAAATCTTCAAAACGACAAAGGCTAAGAGGATATATGGACGAACGGAACGGGCTCTTCTTAGAGAACGAATTCATGATACAAGACGAACCCTAGGGATGAATGATCAAGAACTTTTTTACTTACATCTGAAGATTAGCAATATTCTCAGTAAGAGAGACTGGGAGAAGGTGGACAACATCACATACCACAGCTTTTGCCGAACCATAGAGAAAAACACGGAACGACAGAAACAAAAATACATAAAAATCATCAAGAAAACAGAAATAAACCACCCAACTCAAGAGCGGGGGTAAATTTGACAGACCGGCAACTCAACGAAGAAGAAATATCGGTACTTGCCAAAGGAGGAAATTTTGCTGTAACACCTAAAACAGTACCTATTGAAGACATCATAGCCAATGTAGAAGCCGGAATAAGGCAGCTACCTATTCATCAGAGTGAGGAAATAAGGGGCGAAGTGTCTCGCATTCTCCGAAAAACCAAATCACCTGTGAGTAATTTATCACGAAAAGAAAAAGTAGCTTTACAAAATCTAAACGAAGACAAAGACATCATCGTTCTTCCTGCAGATAAAGGAAATGTCACCGTCATCATGGAAACAGAACAATACAACCAGAAAATGCAACAGCTTTAGATCCAGAGACATACAAGATTCTTAAAACTGATCCTACAGCAAGAGTTCTACGTAAATCCAATAAACTTATCAAGAGCTCCACACTTGATGAAGACACTAAACGAGGATTGTACAAATCAGAAGCACTGCCACCTAGATTGTATGGATTACCAAAGATACACAAGGAAGGAACACCACTCAGACCTATTGTTTCGGCCATTGGATCACCTACATATGAACTCGCCAAGTTTCTCGCCTCACTATTGAAACCGTATATTGGAAAAACTGACACTTTTGTAAAAGACTCCACGCACTTCATAGAAAAAATAGACACTCTGAAACTCAAGCCGAACGATAAAATACTAAGCTTCCATGTGGTTGCTTTATTTACTAAGATACCTATCCCAGACACTATGACATACTTGCAAGAACTCTTTCCCCCAGACATAGTAGCGCTGTATAACATATGCCTCACAGAATCGTATTTCCAATGGAGAGGAATATTCTACGAGCAAATAGATGGCGTGGCCATGGGAAGTCCATTAAGCCCCGTAATAGCCAATTTCTACATGGAAAAATTTGAAAAACAGGCCTTGGAGAATGCTACATTAAGACCTTCAGTTTGGCTGAGATATGTGGACGACACATTCGTCATTTGGGAGCATGGTGAAGAAGAACTTGATAACTTCAGGCAACATTTAAATGGTATTTGTCCCAGCATCCAATTCACCCTGGAAAGAGAAGAGAACAACAGTCTACCGTTTTTGGATGTTTCAGTAATTCGAAACCAAGACATGACAATTGGACACAAGGTATACAGGAAAAAGACTCACACAGACAGATACCTACATAAGCAGTCCAACCATCATCCCAGACAAAAACGCGGAATAATTAAAACCCTGGTGGAACGAGCCAAAAGGATTTCGGAACCACAGTATCTACAAGAAGAAATTTAATCATCTCCAAGCAGCGTTTCAATCCAATGGATACAGCAAAACAGATTTTCGCCGAGCCATAAATCCCAATAAATACAAATCCGAAAACGGGAACAAGGAGGAGGCAAAGGGTAAGGTGTACCTACCATATATCAAGACAATAACGGAGAGAATTGGTCGAATATTAAATAATATAACATATCTACAACCTACAAGCCAACACAAAAAATCAGCAATATACTGCGCCCAGCCGAAGATACAAGAGATCCGTTAAGTACTGCTGGTATATATCGCATCCCTTGCAGTTGTGGACAGGTTTATATCGGCACAACAAAAGAATGGTTACCACAAGATTGCAAGAACACAAGAGGCATTGCAGACTAAAACAAAGGAAAAATCAGCCGTAGCGGAACACTGGATGAACAACCAAGAACATATAATAAGATTCGAAGAAACACAGGTATTGTCCCAAACATCACATTATTACACCAGACTGTACAGAGAAGCCATTGAAATATATAAACACAAAAATTCCTTTAACAAAAAGAAGAAACCATGAAGATAAACAAAATCTGGATCCCGGCACTGCACAATACGACAACGAAGCCTATGACTTCTGCTAGCGACAGCCTGGACAAAACAGCACGCAACACGGACCGCGCAGAAAACCGCCTCTCCACCAGGGGCGTGCCTATAAATAGGGAGGGAGTTTCCAACGACCAGCCAGTCTGCAGCCGACTGTTGAGGAGTTCACAGAGAGCACGCAGTATCTCCTGATGATGTCTACCGCAGCAGTAGACGAAACGTCGAGTAGAAGAACGACTGGACCACGGCCTATAAGCCCGGAAGACGAACCTAATAGGGATCAAGTTTCAAAAAGTTCGCTACCATCCAGGCTTTTTTGTTAGCATAATATTGTACAGGAAGACTTTTCACAGATTTAAAACATCTTGGTTTTACAGCTTTCCCTATCATTAGCAATGACAACTTTTCTGATCCATCCATATTAGCTCCAGCTAGCACCATTACTCTTTCTTTGCTGTTTTTTTTTTCGCCGCTGCACTGCTTCCCTTAAATGTGAATATTTTGTTAGGCATACACTTGAAGAAAAGTCCAGTTTCATCCACATTAAAGATGTCTTTTGATTCATAATTGTGAGTTCACATAATCCACTAATACACTCATCAGTTGTTTCTCTGTTAACTGAAGCACTCTCACCACACATGTTTTCAAACGAAATGCCATTTCTTTCCTGAAATTCACTGAAGCAACCTCCACTTGCTTTAAAATTTTTAATGCCCAACTTTTCTGCAAATTTTTCAGCCTTGGCACACTAATGGGCCACTCAGTTGTATGTTACAATCACACAATTGTTTGAACCATTTAAACATACTCTCAACAACTTCAGGAAATTCTTCTCCTCTTATGCGTTTCCTACTTCCACCACTTTGTAGGTTTCAACTCTCCATTATTTTTTCTTTATTGTTTATGTAGTTGGATAAAGTGTTTGGCAGTATTCCATATTCCTTGGCAATATCACATTTCTTGTTTGTCCCTTTTTTCTATTTCCCTGAGCACTTCAACTTTTTTTTGCTACTGTTAAAACTGGTGTACACTCAATGTTTCAACATGTGAATCAAATCACTTAACATATTCGTAATGATTGAAGTTTTTAACTGTACCGTATGTGTACACATACCTGTACTGTAAAAGTAAGGGTGAGTACATGCATCAATCTGTTTTGGGCTATGATTGAGGGATCTATGTACTGTACCCGACGACACAAAGCGCTGGCTAATATGGTCCAATTCACTTGCCATCTAATGGGACTTTAACAATAAGCAACTAGAAATACGAGCACTAGATGGATTCTTGGAATTTTTCAACCATATTTCAACTTTTATAGAATTCAGATTACTTTTTTCATTATCAATAAATTGAATTGTGCCTTCAAATTATCCATACGTTGGCTTCAAAACGTCGAATTAAACATGGATTTTTAACATTATTTTAAATAGAAGTTTCAAGGGGTACTTATATTCAAATTACCCAATTATTCAAATAATTGAATGTCAAATTAACCGGTGTCCACTGCAGTAACAGTAATTATAAAAAATTACCTCATGGTAAAAGGAATATTAAGGACACCAAGAAGACACCAGAAAAAGATTTACCAGCCACATGTAATTTCAATGGAGAGTGGATCTAGCCAAGGTTATATAAAACAGGTCTCAATGCTTACTTTAATACCAGATATTCAGGTACAGTAATGAGGAATATTTGCTACAAGTTAGTTTTACCCTAGCTACTAGAACAAATTGACACCTATGGTATATATTTGAAGAGAAAAATTTTCGCCTAGACCGGGACTCGAACCCGGGACCCTTGGCTTTCCGGGCCAAGTGCTCTACCAACTGAGCTACCGAGGCGAGTTACGATCTAGACGCAAATTTTTCTCTTATGTACGTTGTAATTCCCTATTATACCTATGGTATAATTTCAATATTTCTTTTTCTGTCTTTCATTTAATTGTAACTCGCTGTAATGCTGAATACCATAGCATAAAAATCATTTCACATAATATAGCAAAAGTGTCTTTAAGGGCAGTGAAAAAAAAATAATACCCTTTTGATTGACTTGTTAACCAACATGGGATTGTAGATCGGAAGTTTAAGCCTTAATATAAAAACAAGATATTTTAAAAAAAGAACTGTTACAATTTAACTTTCACAGGGAAAAAAACACTATGAGGTTTAATTTAAGAATTAAATTAATGTTTTATTACCTCACCTCATATCTTTTTTCTTCTAGACTGCAGTTTCGGAGCTTATCTCCATCATCAGTAGCCTCTGGTCGACTGGTGTTAAGTCGTTTCTAGGCGGTTTTCTTCTTCCTTCTATCGGTGGACCGATGAACCTCTGGATCAGGTCAAAATTTGTGGGAGCTTCTAAATTCATGAGTTTATCTTTCTTGTTTTTTTGGATGTGGACATTTTTCCAGACATGTTTATTATAGATTAAATTATAATGAAGCAAAAATTATATACCTTCAGAGAAAGTTCCAATATTAAAATTAAAAAAAAACCTGAAAGGTTATATATATTAGTATGGATTCACTATGCAAATATAATACTTCTGTAGAATGCATCAGAACAGCTAAACCACAGAAGTAGAATTATAAAATGCAAATTCAAATATTAGTTCAGGAAAGGGATGTATGGAGAGCTTATGACTATGTGGTTATGAACCTACAGGTTCGATAGAGCTAGGGGGAGTTAAATTCAAATATTAGTCAATATTTCTATTTATTAATAAAAAATTAATCCTTATTATCGAGATTAATATTAAAAATTGCCAGGATTAGCATTAAGATGTAATAGGATTTTGATTAATATCCCAGGGGTCAATTACTACTTATACCACAGAAATTTTCTTTTGATATAGGTCTGGGACAGGGTCTTGAAGACAAGTAGCTATTTCATATCAAAAATAGAAAAATCCAATTATGAAAAAAAAATTTAAGTTGATAGACATTTAACACTAACCAATGGTCCCCTGTACACTTGGCATTTGTGCCAGAGATTTATTTAACTGAAGTAAGTCACAAATACTGATGATCCAAAACATAACTTTACTTTAATATTTGTTAAGAAACATAACAATTAGAGTATCAGTAAAGTTGATTTACAAACTAAAAGAAATTAAACAAAGGCTCAATTCTGGAAATGGATGCTATTATGCATTTGCAAGGACTTTTGTCATTCCAACTCCTTTAAAAAAAATGTTAAATTGAAAATATATAAAACAGTTATCCTAACAGTTATATGGATCCAAAATATGGACTCTTACTTTAACCCACCAACGTGGACATTTAAACATTGCGTTCCCTTCCCAGATGCAGAAGGACATGTTAAAACGCCAGGACTTTTAAAAATCCATATGCAGATTGCCATGTCAACACGCGTGGTACCTCTATGATTTCCAAAGCCTATAACTAGGTTGTTTTACATGTTGGAGAACTTATTTTTTGTCACCCTGTTAAGGAAAGATTCCCCTTCATGTTACGACATAATTTATGACAGGGCAAGTGGAGTGAGGTGGCTACTTGTAAGTGAAAGGAAATACTTTTTTTTTCAGCCAGACCCTCTTCTGAACATATCCTGTGCCTTATTTTTGCCGAAAAAGAATAAATATCTGTAAAGTGTCTCATTGTGTGGTCTCAAACTTTTCTTTTGAAACAATTATCGCAGTCTTTGTGACACCGTGGCTCATGTGTGTGCAGGAAACCAAGTGTTGTCAGAAGAGAAACATTTTAAGTTTGTCAACAAAATTTTAGATGAGATTGATAAACATAGTGATTTAGCGTCTATATCAGATAGTGAGGATAGTTTCTTTGCACCTGACTATACACAACCTCCTCACGAGATAAGTGATAGTGACATCTGCTGTGTTGACGAGGGAGATATTCAGACACTTACACGTGTTTTGATTGCTAAAGGGCTAGGGGGAGTGTCCACAGATTTTGTATGGCAAAATATGGACACGTTTAATTCAATACGAGAGACATTCTGTGACATCAGTGGTCCACAGTTCGATGTTTCTGGGGACATTGTTGCTATATTCGAGGAAATATTCGACCATACGTTGTTGAATATTATTGTTGAAGAAACAAATAAATACGCTCTACAATCAATATCAAAATCGACTTTCCGTGAGCAAAGGATATGTATAACCAAGGTAAGATTAGAAATATAATGTAACTAAATATAATTTATTAATAATTTGGTATATATCTAAAATAAGCTCCACATAACAGATAACTACATGGTCTTTATAGGAAGCCTGATATAATGACATAAATTAGGTCTCGTAGATTGCGATGGGCAGGACATCTGTCACGAATGGGTAATGAAAGACGTGTATGGAAGCTTCTTGTGGGAAAACCAGAGGGAAAACGGCCAGTTGCTAGACCAAGAATGAATGGGAGAATAACATTAAATATGAATTGAGAGAAGTAGATCATACAGGGGATGATTACAACACATTAGCTCAGGATAAGGATGTATGCAGAGCTTATGTCAGCACGGCCATGAACTACAGGTTCGAGAGTGCCAGTGAGTTAGTTAGTTAGTTATCTAAAATAAGTTACTGGGTGAGTAGTTTAAAAATACTACCACGCAGGTGGACTGCATGGACTTTTAAATGACCGCACAGAAGGGAGGAAGCCGGTCTCGTATATGTACGTCAAACCGCGCTCAGGGGTTAAGGAAGGTATTTGAGAATAAAGTTCTTAGAAAAATTTTTGGCTAAAAAACAGATGAACAGACAGGTGAATGGAGAAAATTACATAATAGTGAGCTACATGAGATGTATAGGAAGCTATATATAATAAGAATAGTTAAGTCTCATAGACTGCGATGGGCAGAACATGTGGCATGCATGGGGGATGAAAGAGGTGCATGGAAGCTTCTTGTAGGAAAACCAGAGGGAAAATGCCCAAATGATAGACCAAAACCGAGGTGGGAGAATAACATTATCCATGATTTGAGGGAAGTAGATTATACAGGGGATGATTGGAAAACATTAGCTCAGGATAGGGATGTATGGGGAGTTTATGTCCATGCAGCCATGAACCTATGGGTTTCATACAGCCAGTGAGTTAGTTAGCTCACTCGTTTTGCTTTTATAATTACCAGTATATTCTGCAATCTGTTCTGAGAAAGGAAGAAAGTAGAATGCATTAGAAAAAAAATACATATCTCATTTGAAATATTACAGTTCATGTTTTTTATTATGTATGTTTCGAGTGCTGAAGAGTGTCTTCCTGTGATCAATGTTTTTATTCTTATCCTTTAACTTCCTCCAACTTCAAATTTTTGTTAATAAACAAGATGAATCCGGAGTCATCTTACCTCATAATATGTTTTATTTTATTAGGTTTTAAAATACCATGTATATCATCGTCAGCTTTTCCAGATTGTTGAATTTTACATTGTCGATCCTGGACATTGGCTCTCACTCCATCTTTTGGTTGACCTACGAACTTTAAAATCAAATATTTTCCCGGAGAATTTCAAAATTCATAATCCTGTTTTTATTCTTCTGTATGTAGATCTTCTCCCAATCTTCCTATTGTAATCTATCAATGTAATTCAAATCTTGTTCTTATATTCTTTTTTATTCTATTTCTTCACGTCCTATAACTTTGTTTTTGAAATCTATCTCCTCTCTTTCCTGATGGAATCCATACAAAAATTCTACCATTCATTATCCATTCAATAAATAAGTTCAAGTCTACCGTCATCTTATCTCATATTAGTTATTTCTTTTAAGACATGTTTCAGAACATCTTTGCTCTATCTTCAGCTTGTACAGACTGATGATCTTTAAGTTATCGGCCCTGGATGTTAACTCCTACTCCTTTTTTTGTGGTCCATAGAATTTGCATATTAAATCTCTCCCTCCGGGAATTTCAAAATTAATGAAATAGACAGGAGAGAATCATGAATTTTGAAATTCCTGGGGGGGGAAGATTTAATATGCAAGTTCTTTGAACCACAAAAAGAGAGAGTAAGAATCGACATCCAGGGTCGACAACTTAAAGATCATCAGTCTATACAAGCTGAAGATAGAGCAGAGATGTTCTGAAACATGTCCTATAAGAAACAACTAATATGAGGTATGATGACAACAGACCGAACTTATTTATTAAGAAGAACCTCATAATGTTACTTCTTATTGTATTTTCATAATTGACCATTTATTTCATATGTCTACCTTTTTTTTTTACAAAATCAAGAACTTCCCTAATTCATTTCTTATTCTTTCAGGTCTAGATAATTCATTCCCAGTATTAATTATTTTTATTTGCATTTCTTGAAATTTTTATCCAAATTTCTTATAAGAGAATATATAGATAATGTGGGAAGACGGAAAACGCTGGGCTGAACAGATGTGAGATCGGAAGAGGAAAAGACCTAATCTGTGAAAATAAATGAAAGGGCATGTTGGGAAAGCATGAAATAAATACCATCATATTAGCCACATAGTCCACCGCTGTGGTCTCGGGGTAGCGTGCTGCCTTGTCATGCATCGGGCCCGGGTTCGATCCCCGGCCGGGACAGTTTTTCTGGGTGAGGTTTTTATCGGGGTTTTTCCTCACCTGTAAGACAAATGTCAGGAAAACCTTAAGGCCCAAACGGTCCCCGAAATCATATGGCCATCGCAATCATCATCATTCATATTCATCTTAGGTTAAGCTTAGGATTAGGGACTCTCCTGGCGCACCATTATCATCATCATCATCTATCATATCATCGGGGCAACGTAACCCCGCCTTCCAGGCACCCAACCTCAGAAGTGGGTTACAAGTATGCCATACCAGGAGAGAAACCAGGAATGTCGAAAGACAATCCTGGGGCATTTGAAAAAAATATTAGCCATATTTAATAATCTCTAAAGCCAATATATATATAATCAGTTAAGTACAGTAACAAATAAGAAAATTAGTGAACTCCTGCATAAACATTTCAAACTCTAAAAAAAATTAGGATTTAAATATAATTTTTTAACAAGATCTGCTTTATTTACAATACAAATTGTGATTATATGAGTATAATGTAATATTGTTAGTGTATAAAAAATAACTCATAAAGATACCATGAAGGATGTGACCATGTGTCACCAGATGACATGAGAAGGAAGCTACACTTAGCTAACTTTTATCCATTCCAGACATGAACTTACGAGAAAATTTACACCTCTCCACTGCCTGATAACATATTCATGCCACAGAGAAATATGCCCCACACATTACATTTCACATAAAACAGCAAAATTACTAAACTTCCATAAATATCAATTAATTTAACAACACATTTTCTTTTAAATTCATCAGAGAACATTTTTTGAAAACTCAACTCATAAATTTTGTGCTTTTCATGGAACCGCGGTTTCAAGCATAATCACGCGAAAAGCACAAAATTTATGAGGCGAGTTTTAAAAAAAAAATTTCCAATGAATTAAATGATTATACCTCATAATGGATAAATCATATCTGAAGAGAAAAATTATACGCTCAGACCGGGGCTTGAACCCAGGACCTTTGGCTTTCTAGGCCAATACTCTACTAACTGAGCTACCTGAGCAAGTTTCATTCTAAATGCAAATCTTCCTCTTATATACGCTGTTAATTCCCGTACACCAAATGCTATGAAACATTTGTTTCTACCTTGTATATGGCAGCTTCTTTATTAAGAAGACATTAATTTGGGAATTTTATATTACATTACAAAGCCAGTACGGCTTCTTTCGATGTTTTTATTATTCATTTCATACATCTCAATGATGAATAAATCATATCTGAAGAGAAAAATTATATGCTCAGACTGGGGCTTGAACCCATGATCTCATAATGTTTATTTTCCAACATTAATCTAATATAACACACTTTCTATTTGACCCACAAATATTTATGTATACAATACTTTATAGATTGTTCTCATTCTAATTTGTACAAAAAGTATAAAATATTTTGAGTTTGTGGAATGCAACGATGGAGCAACAGCTTTGAAACATATGTCAGACAAAACAATCATATAAGGTAAGAACGTAAAAAAAAAAATACAAACTCAAGTATAAAATATATTTATCATTATCTAAAACTTTATAATATTTTATTCACAAACTCTTGATATGTAAATCTACAGTGCTTACGGATTATACCATGCTCTATATATTTGAAGGAATTTGAGACCTATATAACAGGATTCATTACTTCCCCAATAACTAATTGAATTAGAATTGATTAATTCTGTAGTGAAAAACCAAAACATGTATACCCATGCAATATAAAGCATAATACCATGCCCTGGCTTTTCATTATGGAAGTTTGTCAATTATTGACATCTCAAGTTTAGTGTCTGGAATGTACAATTTTCATATAGCAATTTGTTACCACATCTGACCTAAACAAGTTGACTGCGCTTGTTCTATAACTTTCAAAGCTTGTGATAAGATATCATGATGTATAATATCTATATCCCGATCTGCATCAATTACCTAAAATCAAACAAACAATTTCATTATTTTAGTTTTGAACACCACAAGAATGAACAAAATACTGTTACAACAAACAAAATCAAATTTGAAATTGAAAGATATAGACATTGATACTACTTATTGTCCTGCTAAATTTTAATTGCAGTCGACATGTTTATATAAAATATCTTAGTCCTAATTGTCTAGTGTTGGTCACGGTGCTCTAGTTTGTCTCTAGTCCCGAGGATCACAGGTTCAAACCTGGCAGTGGTCGATAAATGTTAAGAAGGAAAAATCCATGGGGTAGGTCTTCCAAGAAGAACATCAAGCTGTGGGTCCCTAATCTGAAGATTTTTGGGCTCGTAAAAGAACCTCAAGTTTAAATTAAAGGCACCTGAGCAAAATTTAATATCAATGTTTTTATTATATTTAAAAATTTGAAATTGTATGAGGTGAGTCGTTAAAAATATGTTCTCCACTCACTACTAATGTTTTTATTATTCATTTCATACACATCAATGATGGATAAATTATATTTGAAGAGAAAAATATATTATTTATTTTTTATTATTTCACTCACCTCATAATAAATAATAAAAAATAAACAATATTAAAG
Organism: Diploptera punctata; assembly: GCA_030220185.1. Classification (NCBI taxonomy): domain Eukaryota; kingdom Metazoa; phylum Arthropoda; class Insecta; order Blattodea; family Blaberidae; genus Diploptera; species Diploptera punctata. Next base: position 322,733 of record JASPKZ010007815.1, on the reverse strand, counting down.
AACCTCATAGTGTTATTTCCTATCTACATAACTTAAGAAAAATATATGCTCAGACTGGGGCTTGAACCCAAGACCTTTCATTTTCTATGCGAATACTCTACCAACTGAGCTACTTGAGAAACTACAATCTGAATGCAAATTTTTGTCTTATATATGCTGTTAATTCTCAAGTGCCAAATGCTACGAAACTGTTGCTTCAATCTTGCTAATGGCAGCTTCTTTATTAAGAAGACCTTTTATTGGGAATTTTACATTACATAAATAAAGCCAGTATGGCCTCTTTCAATGTTTTACTATTCATTTCATAAATCTCAATGATGGATGAATTATATTGAAGAGAAAAATATATGTTCAAGACTGCGGCTTGAACTCAGGACCTTTCGCTTTCTATGTGAATGCTTTACTGACTGAGCTACCTGAGAAACTCGAATCTAAAAGCAAATTTTTCTCTTATATACACTATTAATTTCAGTGTGCCAAATGCTACGAAACAGTTGCTTCGAATTTGCAAATGGCGGCTTCTTCATTAAGGAGACCTTTTATTGGGAAGTTGCATTACATTATAAAGCCAATATGGCCTCTTTCGATGTTTTTATTATTCATTTCATACATCTCAAGGATGGATAAATTATATTTGAAGAGAAAAAATTATACGCTCAGACTGGGACTCGAACCCAGGACCTTTCTAGACCAATGCTCTACCGACTGAGCTATTTGGGCGAGTTCCAACTAAATGCAATTTTTTCTTTTATATACGTTGCCAATTCCCGTGCACCAAATGCTATGAAACCTTTGCTTCTAAGCATTTGGTGCGTGGGAATTGACAACATATATAAGAGAAAAATTTACATTTAGATTGGAACTTGCCCAGATAGCTAAGTCAGTAGAGCACTGGTCTAGAAAACCAAAGGTCCTGGGTTCAAGTCCCAGTTTGAGCATATAATTTTTTTCTTGATGTCCCAACTCCTTTCAAAAAATGTTAAACTGAAAATATATAAAACTATTATTCTACCAGTTATATTATATGGGTGCGAAACATGGACTCTTACTTTAAGGGAGGAAAGGAGATTACAAGTATTTGAGAATAAAGTACTTAGGAAAATGTTTGGACCAAAGAGAGATGAACAAACAGATGAATGGAGAAGACTACATAACAATGAACTACATGGTCTTTATAGAAAGCCAAATATAATAACAGTTAAGTCTCGTAGACTGCGATGGGCAGGACATGTTGCACGTATGGGGAATGAAAGACTTGCATGGAAACTTCTTGTAGGAAAGCCAGAGGGAAAACGCCCGGTTGGTAGACCAAGAATGAGGTGGGAGAATAACATTAACTATGATTTGAGGGAAGTAGATTATACAGGGAATGATTGGAAAGCATTAGCTCAGGATAGGGATGTATGGAGAGCTTATGTCCGCGCGGCCATGAACCTATGGGTTCGATAGTGCCAGTAAGTAAGTAAGTAATATTATAATTCTAATATGTTAAAAATTTCATGAGATTGCGAGGGATATATTTAACATAAAGGCTTTGTATATGATTCTAAACTTGAACAATCTTCTTTTATTTTTAATTTTCTTACAATAAAGTAGAAAATCTGAATTTATTATACAGTCAAACTTTGCAGCTGATTTTATTTTTATTATTTACCTGCCATGAGCTGTCTTGCAGCCTAAGAAAATTATTTCTCACTCTCTCTTGTATTTCATTAGTTTCGTATCTTTCTTCACCAAAACCTCCTCTTCTTGAGAGTGCATCTGAACTCATGGTTAAAAAAAACACTGCATCAGGCTTTGGGAGCCCTGTTTCTGGATTTTTACACCACTCTAGCTCCATGTTCTATAATACAATGCAAAACAATAATTATACAAGCTTCCACTATTATAAAAAGTATTATATATATTTCAAGATTCATTATAAACTCCATTGAGGTGTTACTCACAATTTAGAATTATAATATAAAATTATATACCTTTTAGGTCCATCTCCTCAACTGTTGAGACATGAGGTTACTGTAGGCCTTTCGGGACTAGTCCCATCATCAGCAGAAAATACGCCTGCAACCACTGGCTTCAACTGTAAGATTGGCTGGTCCGTTATAAATTTAAAGAGTGGGTTTGAATTACCAGGTGTGTTCTCGTTAAATAGCAGGTCATTGTTGGTCTGTTTAAATAACCTGCTATTAAACGAGAACACACCCAGTAATTCAAACCCACTCTTTAAAGTTATAACGGACCAGTCAGTCTTACAGTCGAAGCCAGTGGTTGCAGACATACTTTCTGCTGATGATGGGACCAGTCCCGAAAGGCCTACAGTAACTTCATGTTACAACAGTTGAGGAGACGGACCTAAAAAGATATACAACTTTGATATTATAATTCTAAATTGTATATATTTCAAAGTTATAATTAAATTTTCAGATTTAGCAATGAAGGCCAAATATTTCATGAAAAGAAAAATTAACACCTGTACCGGGATTTGAAGAGGTCTCAGGTTGAAATCCCATTTCAGACATTAATCTTCTTCATATAATATATGTAAGCAAACATACACACAAAAAACGTAACATATAATTTGATTGAATCATTTTTTTTTTTAAATGTGGCACAAGAGCTCCAGAGAGCCAAGACCGATTGAAGTCTCTCACCTAAATTTCAGAATTCTTAACCAGATTTTGCTACTTCTAATATCAAGTAGCTACTGAGTTGCTTTCACAGGCATGAATGGAACATATTCCAGATATCATGACAAAAAAAAATTGAGGTATAACCAGGAATTGAACCAAGGCACCTTGAATGTTAGACATGCTATAGCATGACAACTTCAATAAAACTCCAGAAAATGTGTGAACTACTGATCATCTCTCATTTTCACTCCGTGAGGCAACAATCCCTTTGAGGGGGCGTGTAACCTTCACGGCCAATAAAAGAAACTCTTAAACAATATTGCTACAAGAACAGTTTCTTCACTTCTTCCTTCAATGCATTCGAGAGAGGGTCCCATAGCAATAGCATTGGAGTGGACTTGTTGATTGTCAACTTTTTGTATTTTTATTAAGTTTGACTAACTGCCATTGGAACTCTTTGTAAATTCCGATTCCGATTGAGGGTCTTTCCACTTTTTCAGCGGTTGCCCTTTTACCAGCCGGCTGCTGGCCCTTCACATCCACATGTGTCAATCACAGAGGTAACTCTTTGTAAATACATAAGGAAAATCCATGTTGCCAAAATCATTCAAGTTCACTCAATGTGAATAATTCAGTAATACAGGTGTGAGTAACAGATATGAAATCTCTGTTAAACAAGATGGCAAATTATCTTCTTGGGGAAAAGATCAACACTGGAGTAAGACAGGGATGTGGACTTTCACCAGTGCTTTTCATTATATATAAGAATAGAATAATAAATGTAAATTATATGATCTAAAGATTTCTGTAAGGAAAACGAAGACCATGGCTTTTAGAGGAAGAGATCCAGTGAGATCCAAAATTATTTTAGAAAATCAAAGTATAGAACAGGTGTCTAGATTCAAATATTTGGGCTGTGATGTTGGCTACAATGTGGAAAGAGATATTGACTCCAAAATAAATAAATTTCAGACGGTGTGTGGAACAATACAGAGAACATTCAAAAATAAAATTAGAAAAGAAACCAAGATAAAAATGTATAATGTTATGGTGGTTCCCACAATATTGTATGGATGTGAAACTTGGGCTCCAATGAAAAAACAGAAGGTTAGAATACAGACGGTGGAGATGAGGTTCCTAAGACAAGTAAAAGAATGTACAAGACTTGATAGAATAAGAAATGAGGATATAAGAGAAGAATTGAAAGTACAGTCTTTATTGGATAAGGTCACGAATTGCAGACAGAAATGGATTGATCATATGGATGGAATGAGTAAGGAGAGATATCCATTGTTAGCAAGAAATTATCAAGCAAGAGGAAGACGTGATGTTGGAAGACCTAGAAGACGTTGGGCTGATGCATTATGAAGTCGGAACAGGCAATTGCCTAAACCCTGGAGTGATGATGATGATAGAATAATAAACGAATGGAGGAAAACACAACAGGGATATATACCCATCAATAGGAACCTCAAACTCGATGCTATTCTTTTTGCAGACGGTTTAGCTCTTCTGGCACTTTCCGAAAATGATTTGCAATGATCAATTTATAATTTACAAAAAATAGGTGCCAAATTTAATAGGGAAATATCAATTAACAAAACTAAAATTATGGCATTTCATGGGAAGGAGCCCATACAAAATAAAATCTGTCTCCAGAATAAAATTTTAGAGAGATCTAATCAATTTAAATATCTTGGATATTCTCTCTCATCTGGGATGAAAAGAATATCCCTGAAAAAATTACTAGTTATAATAAAAGTTTGGGAATTATTAATCAAGTTATGAAACCATCCCTTGTACAAAAAAACACCAGATTACGTTTATATAACACTTTGGCTAGGCCAGTGTTGACCTATGGTAGTGAAGCATGGACACTAAAAAGACAACATGAAAGCAGAATAATGGCTTGTGAAATGAGATTCATGCGCAGAACAGCGGGTTACACCAGATGAGATCGGAAAAGGAACACCGATATCTTAAAAGAATTGACGACTATGCCAATTTTGGAATATATTAAACAGTGCCAAGTAAATTGGAAACATCATCTAGAAAGAATGAGTTCAAATCGGATCCCCAAAACTGTTTATAATTATATAACAAGAGGACGAAGATCACTGGGCCGTCCTATGAAACGCTGGAGGGAAAATTTTCTATAGGATCGTAACAGGCCTCGGCCTAATACTTGGAAGAAAGAAGAAGAAGAAGTAACAGATAAGGCAATGAGTATGTTTGTCTCTTTCTGTATCCTCTTTCTCTGAAAGGATATCTGCTCTTAAAGTGATCCTCATCAAAACAAAAAAAATGTGACCTGCTCTCTTTTCATTGGTTATGGACACCAACCTAAGATTTTGAAGCAATTAGTATGCAAAAAAGTAGTTCCCTTCATTAAATTAAAAATATGTCCTCTGAATATACTTCTTATTCTTCGTGGATGAAAATAATAATATTCAAAACATAGAAAATATTCTAAAATATACCTAATCAATAATTACAACTTAAATAGTTTATTACATAAAAATATGGATGATGCATTTGAGTCATGCTTAAGTCGATTCTGATGTAACAAAATGGCTTATGATGTCAAGTCTTCTGTTGCTGTGTCACCATTCAAACATTTAAAACACAAGTTATGTAGATAGGAAATAACACTATGAGGTTTTTTAATATTGTTTATTTTTTATTATTTCACTCACCTCATACTTCATAATTCATAGCAGACCCTGGGTTTCTTCACATCTTTTGTGACATTCTCAATGCTGCATCACGTTCCCAACTGACGTCCAACGGCTTTCTATCCTGCAGACTGACCTCCGCGCCATCTGGTGGCCGACCGAAGAATTTCCAAATCAGTCCTCTTTCTTTATAACCAGGTATTTCAAAATTCATAGTTGTATTTTCACTCTTGCATATGTAAATTTTTTCCCAAATTGTGAGTTCCTTCAGTTTTTAGAATAGAAACCAAAACAAAATTACTTAAACAATTGGAAAAACCGAAGGAACTCACAATTTGGGAAAAAATTTACATATGCAAGAATGAAAATACAACTATGAATTTTGAAATACCTGGTTATAAAGAAAGAGGACTGATTTGGAAATTCTTCGGTCGGCCACCAGATGGCGCGGAGGTCAGTCTGCAGGATAGAAGGCTGTTGGACGTCAGTTGTGAACGTGATGCAGCATTGAGAATGTCACAAAAGATGTGAAGAAACCCAGGGTCTGCTATGAATTATGAAGTATGAGGTGAGTGAAATAATAAAAAATAAACAATATTTAAAACACAAGTCTGGCAAACCATTAACTAGTGGTCTAAAAACAGTTATTTTAAATTATTTCACAAGTTCAGTGAAAAATCTCACCTGCTTTCTTGTAATCTACTCTAATCAACAATGACATGCCTCATAAACTACACATGGGATGTCTGTCAATGTGACAGTAATTGTGGCGCGAATGGCAGAAGGATACAATTGGCATTTGTTTATGTTAGCATCACTCTAAGAGTGAAAAAGGTATAGCGATTTTGACACACAGTGTTGGTGGGTTCAAGCCAGGATTTTACTTGAAATTGTCAGGTAATTCTACATAGGTACTCATGTTGAGTAATAGACTGTCTAAAATAATTAGAGAAACACTTTTAATCATAAACTAAAGGTGACTCATATACAATTAAATATATTTAACTAAGCACTTTAAGGATTCCTGAACTAAATTCATAAATAAAAAGTACTCAGGTTCACAATACAAACCTCTTTAGCTGCTGAAAATGTTATTCCAGAATATGAGTATCTATCCACCACTAAAGTAACACCATTATTAATTTCTTCGATCATTTTTGGTCTGAAATAAAACAGAAAATTGTTATAATGGTATTAATTTATGCTTCACAAATAATTCCATATTGGTATTTTACAAACTAAATTTATTAAATGACATATTTTGATTCTCAGTAGCTCGCTGGTTCGTTATAAATACTATACCTCTCCCTCTCTCTGATCAGGATTACTGTCGCAATGACCTTTGTCATCAGTAGGGTAAAACTATAATATATAAGAATTAAATGAATTGTGATTCCTTCTTACCTCATACTTCTATATTAAAAAAAACATAGAAGTACGAGGTAAGAAGGAATCACGATTCATTTAATTCTTATGAATTGATCCTCATAACGTTAAAAATTCCCAAATTTAATATATAAAAAAGGGTAAAACTAACCTGTCTCACGACGGTTCAAACTAATTGGAGTTCTCAAAGGAAAAAAATCTTAACCTAAAATGACACAAAAGGGGAAAAAATATTTACTATAAATTTAAATGGATTATACCGCTGTGGTCTCAAGGCAGCATGCTGCCTTGTCACACAGCGGGCCCGGGTTTGATTCCCGGTCGGGACAGGCTTTTTTTGGGGGTTTTTCCTCACCTGTAAGACAAATGTCAGGAAGCTTAGGGATCAACGGTCCCCGAAAATCATCCAACCATCAACATCATCCTTCACCGGTGTGGAAAGCAACGGGAAGCTATCAAACCTATAATTCCCTAGTGAAGCTGCAAAGCATAGCATGAAAATACTATGATTGCAGTGAAAGACCTGCCCTCGGGCAGAATTACTATGGAATGGAATAAGGAATATAAGATGACTTAATTTTTTTTTTACATTCATACAAATGACTACACCTTCAGTGTCATATATGACATTGACCTGACTGGGTTCCTGTGGAAGTGATTGCTGCTTTATTTCAGGCTCGTAAGCCTGTGCTCAAGCTTCATCAATGGCCACAATATGCTGCAGAAATTGCAGTATCTATCATAATGAGCACCAGTTACAACACATTGGTGTTATTTCTGTACATCTGCAAAGTAATGCAGAATCCAAGCAGATGTAATTTTCTAATATCAGACTGCATAGTAATTGAAAAATGAAAAATAATATGGCATAATAGTACAAAATAAGCAGCAAAGTTCAAGGTGAGAGTGTTCATTATGTGCCACATGGTTTGTTGAATATTCTAAATTTTCTAAGAATAATCTAATCTGCGATCATAGACAAAAGAGCTGGTAAACTGTACCTCCTCATAAAAAATGCACAGTTTACTTAAATGAGTTAAGTCCACCAAGACATTCAGACCATATAATACAATTACCCATTATACTATAGTCTTCTTCTTCTTCATCCAACCAAGTCTTAGGCGTATAGGCCTATTACGATCTCACTGATGAATTTTGTATCCAGTGTTTCCTTGGACGACCCAGAGATCTCTTCCCTGTCGGACAATAATGAAGCATAGTCTTGGGAATTCTATCTGAACTCATTCGTCGCAAATAATTTATCCAGTTGTTCTGGTATCTACGCATGTATTTAATGACCGGTTCTAAACGTAATTCCTTCATGATATCATCATTGCATTTGTGATCCCATTTGGTATATCCTGCTGTATATCTCATGAATCTAGAAGTTATCCTGCTCTCTTCTCCTTTTCTCAAAATCCATGTCTCACTGTCGTAGTAAAGTGCAGGTCTTGCTAAGGTTTTGTATAACCGTACTCTGGTATCTCTCTGGAAGCAAAGGTTTCATTAATTTATTTTCAGTCTGATCATCTTACCTCAATATTAATGTTGATTTGTTCTTGGACATATTTCAAAACAATTCTGTTTTATCTGGACAAGCTGACGAAAAACCAGAATTGTTTTGAAACATGTCCAAGAACAAATCAACATTAATATTGAGGTAAGATGATCAGACTGAAAATAAATAAATTAAAATAACCTCAAAATATCACTTCCTAAAATTAAATATTAAAGGTTTAATTACTGAATTTATTATCCCCATGGTTTTATTAAAGTTGATAATTTTATTTGCTATGTCTACTTCATCCAAATATGTTAATGTGTATCCAAGGTAGGTAAATGAATTTGCTCTTTCCAGTATTTTTTGAATCTATACAAATTTTGCTACGTACAGGATATGTGTTTCAAATGGTAATGAACCATACAACAGAGCTCTTGCAAATCTTGATCATATTTCTGTGCATTTTTTCATAGGCTATTTGTATTTTGATCTATAAGCTCTGTTTTAAGTTGAAAACATGTTTTATTTAGGATAGTAGAAAACTTGTTGCTTGCTTCAACTGCTCACACTGATCGTTCACTACTACAATTGAATTTTACATAATGACATTACTCCAACTTAAGTCATCCACTGCCTTTTATGTGGTAACTTAGTCAAACTATGACTGAATATGCTGTAACATTATCCTGACAGTGAACCCCTATTTAACTTACAACCTTTTTTACTACTCACACATAGCAGAGTCAATATATATTTTAAATATGGTAATTGATCCATAATGTTAATACCAAATTTGGGTTCAATAATGAGACAGGCTGAAAATTCTTAACACTGGAGTTTGAATAAAAATATCATCATCATCCATGCAAGTAATAGGCCGTGTGGCCTGTTATGGTCTCAAAGAGGAATTTTCCATCCAGTGCTTTTTTGGACGTCCCAGCGATCTTCTGCCTTTGAGGCAGCAGCGAAGTATGGCTTTTGGAATTCTATGAGACAGCATTAGTTGAAAATGTGCTTTCCAGTTGTTCTGGTAGTTTTGTATATGGTGAAGAATGGGTTCTACATCCAACTCTTCCATAATTTCCTCATTTCTTTTATGGTCCCACTTTGTGTAGCCTGCTGTATGGCGCATAAATCGCATCTCACTTGCTGTTATTCGGCTTTCATCTCTTCTTCATACTGTCCATGCGTTCAACTAAACCATATCTTAATACTGTTCTTGTGAGAACCTTATAAAGCCGAAAATCTTGTTTTCCCCCCTTTTTTCTGTACTAAAGATGGTTTCATTATACTGTTGTTTTTGTAAAATTTGTGATTTTCTTTGATATATCAGCTTCATCTTGAAATGTTAAATTATAACCCAAATAATTAAATTTGTTTACTCATTCTAAAATTTCATCATCCAAAACAATTTTGCTAGCTATAGGGTATTTCCCACAAAAGGCCATCACTTTAGTTTTCTTTGTATTGATTTCCATATTGTACCTTTTTGCAATTATATTAAAATTGTGTATAGAATACTGTAAATCTGTTTCTGTTGGAGCTATTAATACCAAATCATCTGCAAAAAGCAAAGAGTCTACTTTATGGTTTCTATTAATTTGGATAGAACCATGTCTCATCTGTTGCCAATCTTGGAGTATTCTATCCTTGTATATGATAAAAAGCAAGGGCGAGAGGCCACATCCTTGAATAAAAATATAAGTATATAATTTGGAGTTGCCTGATTATGCACCAAATGCCCAGATTAAATTCCAATCACAATGCTTCTGTACTACTGGTTATCCAGCGGATTGGGATCTTAAGGATAGTGGTAATCTTAAAAAATAATTATTGCTATAATACTGTCAAAGTATGCATATGTGTAACCAATAAACAAACAGTTTTTAATTCTACAAGAGTCAAAACAGGACAGAATAAAATGGAGATCTCATATAAATGTGAACTCACCTCTATGGCACAACAAGCCTAGAAGGCCCTTGGCCTACCAGCTGGCTGCTAAGGGTCGAATTTATAAACGCATTAGACCGTAAAAGGCGTTCTCTGCTGAGAAAGTTTTATCCTAATACATTTTGCTTACTCAGAAATCTATTCATGCGATAATAATTGTAAGCTACCTGACGAGGTAACTTAAGATCATAGCTCAAGATAGAAACTTATCGTGAGAATCCCAAAGGGAACCGATGTAGTTTGAAACCTTGCTGCTTTATCCAAGATGTCGGACCTTGAAGACTTCGATCATGTTTTCGGTATACGCGGAGAAGAGGAATTTGACAGAGTCTACCAAAGAATTCAACTGGAAGAACAGGAGAATCGGCATAATATTGCACGATGCAGACGTCGTCATATACAGTATAATTTGCGGGACGCAAGCGTAAATGCATTCCTCTATAGCAGACGAAAATAACGGAAGTGGTTTTATCGCTGAGAATTCTGGGTAATTCATTGCCAATATTACGAAAACGTCGACTTTCATGCATGACCGGTAAGTCGGCCGTTAATTTGATTTCAGCAATTGCTCACAGTGAGTCAGCTCACCAGTGATTGGAAGTAATTTGAGTAGAGACTAATGTATTTGCATGCGGCCCTAAGTCTCACATCCACATGTGTAGAGTGGTAGAAAATTATCCAGCCAATTTAGAGATGAGAGTTGGACAGCATGTGGGGCCACAGCTGCTAAACCTGGTTTACTAGTAACATTATATTTTGTTGCAACTGAATTGCAATCAGCTTATAAAAAGATATTCAAACACACTTACGCTAGCTCCCATCTGTTAGCAGAAAACAATAGGTGGATAGCTTGATCAGTTAAGTCACATTTCTTCTGAAGATAACTGTTTATTATATTTCCTATAGCTGTCGAACGATCTGAAAGCAAATACATCAGCATATTAATCTGAAATTTGCATTTTATGTGGAAACTTTATCAGTCAATTATATAAATAAAGTCCGAACCATGATCACAGTTTTAACATTAATTTTGATTCCATGACTTCTATAAAAAGCTACAAATCCACAAGAAATCAGATAGTAGATTAGACTTTGTTTAGACAAATGGGGATATATAAAGTTTCCATTAAATGCAAGGACGAGAGATGAAAGCAGACTAACAGCTTGTGAGATGAAATTTATGCGCCGAACAGCTGGCTACACCAAATGGGATCGAAAGAAAAATGTAGAAATCCTTCAAGAACTTAATGTGTCACCAATACTGGACTACATCTCCAGATATCAGCTAAACTGGAAGGAACATCATCTCCAGATATCAGCTAAACTGGAAGGAACATGTCTCAAGAATGGCTAGATCCAGGATCCCCAAGGCAATAATGAACTACTGTCCAAATGGGAAACGGTCACTTGGACGACCTATGAAAAGATGGCACAAAAACTGCTTTCTCAGGCCGTAAGAGTTCTTCTAGGACTAATACCTGGCAGGATGATGATGATTAAATGCAGTAGAAATTTTTCTAAGTCCCAGGCAGACACTATGCGCATGTGCCAACAAATGCGAAGTGGTTTACACTATGGAATCATGCAATGCAACCAACATAAACACGATATTTAACAAACCTAATAGCTAACCTAACACAATTTAAGCACTAACCTGTGAATGCAACACCCACAAATAAATAGTAAGTTCTGAAATTCTGAAGTACATATTCTGTTGGCTGCACTGGAACATGTGTTATTGTATAGAATATTCATTAAAATCAATATGGCTGCCACGTCTTCATGTTATGTATGTAGTTAAATTTCATAGAAAAATATATTGAAATAATTGTTAGAAAAATGTAAAATTTATGGTAAATAGTGAGAAATAATTTTAAAATAAAATCCTGTTGGCGTATGCGCGTGGTGTCTGCCTGGGACTTGGAAAAATTTCTCGCTGCGCTTAATGAAAACTTCAGCCAACAATTGGCAAGCATTTTCAGTTTTTTAAGGTTATCATGAAAACAAATAATAAGTTTGAGATTCTTTTACATGCTCTAATGGAAATTCCACAACTTTACTTCCCTTCCGAAGGAAGTCATACACAGAAATTTTTATATACTAAAAAATATCCGATAACCCTGTCAGGGCTTGAAATAATGAATCTTAGATTCAGAAACAAGCATGGTAGCCAGCACTAACATAATAGTTTTAACTGGCTGAACTTTAGAGAGTGACCCTCTATGATTTTCCATATTACATTCTTACGCTGCTGTAGTACTACATACTTTTACTATTTGTAATAACATTTCATATTGTTAGCTATGTTTTCAATAAGCACAGTGAGAAATTTTCATAGGCAGACCCCACGCGCATGCGCCAACAAGGTTATATTTTCAAATTATTTCCAAACATTTACAATAAATTTTACATTTTTTCTAACGATTATTTCAATATATTTTTCTATGATATTTAACTACATATGTAATATGAAGATGTGGCAGCCATATTGATTTTAACATGTTCCAGTGTAGCCAACATGGAATATGTACTTCAGAATTTCAGAACTTATGGCAGTTTAAAACTTACTTCTTCAAAAGTACACCAGATGACAGTTTAGAAAATTACCGGTGTAATAAAAAAATTGACAGTCATAAAAACAGCTGAAGATGGGAATGATGTATTTCCCGATACTGCATTAAAAAAAATATAGGTGTATGAGGTACGAAGAATTCACGATTCATTTGATTCTTATTAAGAAAACCCCATAATGTAAAAATTCCCAAAGTAATTACCGGTATATTAACACGTATGTAATTTATAATGTTAGGCCTAGGTTAGGAAGAGGGTAGTTGGTGTACGTCCATTTCTTATAAACATGTTTGGGAATTTATTGTGAAGAGTGGTCATACCGATTTCACACATATATTTTGGTAGAGCTTACATTAAGCGTTCGCGCATGCATACTGCAATTCTGCAAAACTTAGAGAAGAATTCATTGAGTAAGTGAACATCAATTACTCAAGTTTTTCCATTTTAACCTATGATATAAATTTAGAGTTAAACATTTAGACATTAGACATTTGGGAAAAACTGCACTTAAACTAGCGCGAAATATTTTCAAAGTCCTATAGAACAACAGTGCACATGTGCCAGAGTTTATGGAGCCAGCGATAACCCACAATCGAACCACATAACGATTATCATCCTCGATTACTATCCGTCGCTATGAAATTTAAATGACCAATATTTGCAATACATCCCCAAATCTATGTTAAAAAATATATTAATAATACTAAAATTACCAAACATTTATTAAAAATGAGTGTACACTTCCTTACCACTCCCTAAGGCTGATCTAACCAGTGATAACCCAAAACAGCGATAGAAAAATCATAGACTAAGTAATATACTCTATGGAGAAAATAGCAGTTAGCATCACAATATTGTCTAATAATGTTATAAAAATTGTTTGAAAAAGTTTAAAATATTAAATAATGTTAGTAAATACAGAAGAAGTTTACAACAATATAACTGAAAAAATCAAGTGCTGGTAGAAGTGCAGTCGAGCTGACATTTGTTTAAATAATATTCACACACAAACATTTTATCGGTATAAAAACAAAAGCCCGTATCAGATATTCTATGCCAGAAGTCCACCTGTGAATGTTCCAACAGAAAACAAGTGAATGTCAGCATCATGTTATACAACAAAGTATTACTAATTTCAGCTATTCTATTAGAACACCTAATGCATTTTTTATTGTAAATACCAATTTTTGGTTAAAATTACCTCAACTTCATTCAATTTGAAAGCATTTCTAACTTTTTTGGGGGGGGCAGATTAGGTCCATTATTTGGTGGACACAATTCTACACTTACATTCTTATGCCACTGATGTACTAAACACTTGTAAAAACACGTTTCGTACTATTTTCGGGGAGCAATTAACTATATTTTCCTCAGGTAAATTATTCACATACTTCAACAATTTTTTTTTCGGTTTTTTATTTAAATTTATGTACGTGGACTCCCGGCATTGAATCCCCAATATTTCTTGTTTCATTACAAATACTATTTATATATGCTTACGAGTTTGCATTAATGAAATTCCACTATGAAGGCCTATAAACGAACATACGATAAGGAAATGAATAACTGCATTAATTAGGCCTACTTTAGTAAGTATAACATTAACATACATACCTGGGAAAGCCATAAATTTAGCCTTAATATTCCGAAGAGTAAGACTGTCTACAAGTTTTCTACATTGTGTCGTTTTTCCAGCTTTATCACAACCTTCAAAAACTAGGAAAGCACCTCTTTGGCATGTTGGAGTAAACATTATATGTCTATATATATTTAACATTCACGTTACTAAATATAATAAAAGTATTTTCAATCTCGTCACTTGTAACCTATACAAAATTTGCTTATAATTAAATTATGTATATGAACAAGAGCGAAAATATGAACTTCATCAATAGTGCAAATAAGAAAATTCAATAATTCCCTCCAAGATCCAAAATCAGCTGTAAGTCTATAACAGACATCACGATCACGGCCTGTTAGATCGTACTCTATGTGCTGTATCTCGTGCCCTATTCTACTATTTAGATAACCGAATAACTAACCCACTGGCTCTATCGATGCTATCGAACCCATAGGTTCATTGTCGCGTGGACATATTGCTCTCCATACATCCCTATCTTGAGCTAATATTTTCCAATCATCCCATGTATAATCTACTTCTCAAATCATGGATGTTATTCTCCCACCTCATTCTTGGTCTATCAACTGGCCATTTTCCTAAAGAAGCTTCCATGGACCTCTTTCATTCCCCATTCGTGCCATATGTCTTGCCCATCGCAGTCTAGAGACTTAACTGTTCTTATTATATCTGGCTTCCTATACATACCATGCAGCTCACTACTATGTAGTTTTCTCCTTTCACCAGATCTCTTTTTTGGACCAAAATTTTTTTCCAAGAATTTCATTCTCAAATACTCGTAATCTTCTTTCCTCCTTTAAAGTAAGAGTCAATGTTTTGCATCCATATAATATAACTGGGAGAATAACAGTTTTATAATATTTTTCAGTTTAACCATTTTTTTTTAAGGAGTTGGGACAACAAGAGTCCCTATAATGCATAATAGCATGCATTTCCAGAATTGAGCCTATACTTAATTTCTTTGTGCATCTCATTTCTATTTGTAAATATTGTTCCTAGATATTTGAATTTAGCCACTTCTTCAAAATTTTCCTCATTTGTCATTAGTAGTCCATTTCCATTATAAAATGCATTTGTATGTGTGAACATGTATTTAGTTTTATATTTACTTCCAGTCCTGATTTCTTAGTGTTACTCAATAGAGCATGCATGTTGGTCATTAGTATCACTTTACTATCACTCAATAATACTACATCATCAGCATACACTAACAGCATATTAACACCATAGAGTTGTAGGCCTTCTTCATTCTCCAAAGTTTTGATGGCATGCTCTAGTACAAAACTGAATAGTAGAGGAGATGATGTTTTTTTATTATTAATTTAACATTTCTCAGTGAAAGATAAATTATATTTGTCTCGGTCTAGACAAAAATTTTTCTCTTCAAATATAAAATAGTAGAGGAGATATTGCATCTCCTTGTTTTAATCCATTGTGAATTTCAAAAATATTCTGATAACTGATTGCCTATTCGCAGCCTACTCTTTGTGCCATTTAGACACATTCGTATAAGTCTAACTAACTTTTTAGGAATTACGAACTCCAGAAGGAGACTATACAACTTCACGAAAACAAATCAAGATTAAAAATAGATTTGAATGTATTTGTATTGTCTCTGCAAATTATTACCAGTATTTAATTCAATACACAAGAATGATATGCAACAACCTACTAATACAACTTGGGACAAAAACTTTTATAACACTTGTTTGTAAAGCCCGCCTGTTCTGTTATATAAATTCCATCTGAGAGATAATCCATTTGATCGATTCTATTCATATCCAGCTTGGAGCACATTATATGGGGTGTCCAAATAAGAAAGATATTGATGACTTTTTAAAAATCCCTAGCACAGATCATACTTCTAATTGTTTGAGTTAAGTAAGACCACCACCATTCAATTGCAGAATATTGATACAACTTTCTTTGAAGTTAAGAAGCATTGTCTCTACCTGAAGATCCAAAAGGGGGACTATTTTACCTCCAGAACATTTTACTGGAGAGAAATGAAGCATTGTAGATAACCATTCTGATGTAAGCACCAAATTTTATGTTTTGATGATTATATCACCTACTCACAACCCCCAGTCTACTTGGAGAACCACACCTACATGTTGGTTAGCATGTCTACTGAATCTATTGGGAAGGATTGCCTAGAAAAACACTTACTATATCCCTTTTCACCACTTAGGGAATGCTTATACATGCCATGGTACATCAGCATGTGGAAATGGCATTTCCTCCCTTTTAGTTGTAACAGTTATACCAGAGCTACATCTGTTAGAGCAGGGTTACCACAGGCAGGAAGGGGATGGTATTTGAGTAGGAGAGGCTATAGGAGATGCATCATTACGGTACTCCTTACATTCCTTATTTTATGAATATACTATATGTATATGGAGCCTGCAAATTGATTACAAGCAAACTCTATTAACTATTAGTTTATGTAATTCTAGTACCGGTACATATTTATAGCTGGATTTCATTAAAGCAATATCATTTTAGATCATGTTTTGCAATTTTTAAAAATATAATTTTGTTGATAATATGTTAAGTTTAAAAAAAATAGGATTATGGCATTCATACAGTATTTGTTTAGTTGATTATATAAGGAGGCTTTGCTCAGCTTGGAAAAGTTAAAAATAGACCAACCAAAATAATGCTATATAGGCTATATAATGAATTAAAAGTCTACTTTAAAAGAAATTTTATTTTACGTGTATGCTGAAAAAAAATTATTGGATTCTACAATGAGTGAAAAGTATGAATATTATTTTATCAATATACATTTATATAAATGTTCTTATAAGGTTAACATCACTACAAATTATTGAAATTATATCATATTAATACATTTTCATTATTTCTGGTTTAATACATAGTCTTAAAAACACTATTTTTTATATTTAAATTCATTGTAGAGGTAATTAAGACTTTTGTCTGTACATTCCTATTGTATTTCATCATAGAGAGTTGAATAAAGTTTTTGATGAGTTAAAAATTTAGGACACCTAACTAAATAAAAATGCATTTAATAATCAGTAAACCTCTCTATGTAAATACTTATATCCATGAATATATATAGGTGAGAAATAATGAATATGGAATGTTTAAAAATTTTCTTTTTCAGGAATGAAGATGTACTGCCACATCTGAAGAGGAAGAGCATGAGGAGAAAGAAATAATCTTACCTCCAGAGAAGATTAAAGCTTTAATTTCTTTTTTATTTTTATTGTGTGCCTTTAGTTGTACATTACTGATATTAGCTATTATTCATGAAAAAGTTCCTGATCAAAGGACTTATCCACCATTATATGACTATATTTTGGATTTATTTCCTGAGAACGAGAAAGTATTTGTAGCATGTGAAATACTAATATCCATAATAACATCAGCTGGGATCCCAATAATATTCATTTTTCACAAATATAGGTTCATTGTATTACGTCGTATATTTTTCATTGGAGGAGTTTTGTATATTATGCGATGTGTAACAATGTTTGTAACAGTTCTACCAGCTGCAACCACTCAGATGTACTGTTTGCCTAAATCTAACAATACAAATATTGCAATATGGTTTAAAAGAGCATGGAAACTTGCTACTGGATTTGGGTTATCAATAAATGGACAACACAAATACTGTGGTGATCTCATATTCAGTGGACATACTGTCATATTATGTATGAGTTCGCTTGTAATATGTGAATATACCCCACAGTCTTGGTATTTATTTCATTGGGCATCATGGATTCTAACATTCTCTGCCATAGTAACAATATTATGGAGTCACCAACATTACACAATTGATGTCATTGTTGCATATTATGTAACAACGAGAATATTCTGGCTATATCATATGTTTGCCAATTATGTTGATTTGAGAGAAAAAAGAAAGGAAAATTATATATCTAGAGTATGGTGGTTCAGAATTGTACGGTATCTTGAAAAGAATGCAAAGAAGCCTGTACCACCAGTTTTTGAATTACCATTTAATTTATCTAGATTTTGTTTTAAGAATCGTAGAAGACATGCCAATGTATGAAAACTTATTATCTATATTTAGTGCATACTTTTAACTTATCAACATTCATTTGTACAAATTTATAAATAAGAAATTATAATATGAGAAAGACAGTTAAAATCAGATAGTTTGTTTATATTCTTTAGATTTAAGATTTAAAAACATAAGAAATGAAACAAATAGATATCAATAATCTCATAATCCAACATATTGATCCTCGTAAAGGATTATCTAACAATGAATGTCATTAATCTAAAATTACATTATTTCATGAAGAGTACAATATTTCTGAAATGGAATTAAGTGGGAAGGAATTAAGGTTGCCAATTTCAAATAGGTGTGTCTCCAAAGTTATATAATATGGCTACTTTTATTTTTAGTAATTTATTTTCAATAACATTTTTATGTTATATTTAGTTTAACTTGCTCCAATCCTGGACAAATTTATTAAAAAAAAAGTAATAATTCCTTTATTTCGGAATACTATGAGCATGAATAAGCTTACATTTCAAAGAAAATGAAAGAGCTACAAAAATCACACGTGGGTGTTTTTCATTTGATTATATGTACAAATACTGCTTTAATCAAGCTTTCTTTCTAAAAACAACTCTTACAAATATCATTTGTATACACATGAATATGTTCAATAAGGGGAGATTTAGCCATATACGACTTACTACAGAAATTGCAAGCAAGTGGTTTATTATTGGTATGAGTATGAGCATGCAGTAATGAATGTTTCTCATTTGAGTGAGTGTGTACAGGGTGTTTCTAAATTAGACTGACAAAGTTTGAGACCAGATAGATAACCTTCGTTCAAGCATATTTTGTTAAGGAACCTATGACCTGTGACACTTCATTTCAGTACTAGAAGGATCTTAAGGAACGGATTGAAGGGAACGGATAAACACTCCTTTTAGTCCAAGAGGAGTTGTCATTACTACTATTGCTTAGTTTGTTTACTCAGTAGCATTTGGAATCAATTACAGCAAGTTTGTTTACATCCATTGGTACGATCTGTTGTTATCCATAGTCAGAACAAGGGAGGGTGAGTGATCCTCATTCTGTTGAGCTATTCAGTACTGTACTGTAGAGTTCAATGTGTCTTAGCTTGTAGCTTTGAATATCAGACTCAGCATGTGGTATCAACATAACGGAGCACCACCTCACTTTGGGAATGAGTCGTGGCCATCTGACCTAACCTGCCTAGATTCCATTTTGTGGGCCTACAAAATGGCAATGGTTTATGAAACCAATATTGACTCTGAAGAAAATCTTGTAGCATGCATTGTCAGCAGAGCAGCTGAAATAAGTGAAACCGCATCTCTGGAAAGGTACGACAAAGTATGGCATGTCAATGTACTATTTGTCTGGATGTCAATGGACGTGTGTCCCAGCATTTGTTGTGATGGGACAATAAACTGGATCCATCCTGAGAATGCAACAGTGGAGTGAGTTTTTTTTAATTAAGTATGTTTTGTTTCTGCTTTTCTGTAAAGTATTTCAATTAACACACAAAATGACGTATTTGCATGTACCTACTTCCTTCCATCCCTTCTTCTAAGACCCCTCTTGCACTGAAACGAAGCGTCACGTCCTATAGGTTCCTTAACAAAATATGCTACAAGGTTGACTATCTGCTCTCGAAGCTTGTCGGTCTAATTTAGAAACACCCTGTATATATGGATTCAGATGAAATTTCCTCATAGATTTATTGCAGATCTAACAGGTGAGTGCTTTATTGTTAGTGTGATTACGTTTATGCAGGAAAAAATAGTACTGCTGAGAAAAAGATTTGCTACATATATTACAATTAAGTAGATAAGTTTATTATATTTGAAGAGAAAAATTCTCGCCTAGACCGAATATAATTCAAATATAATTTATCCTTCAGTGAGAAGTGTTAAATTAATAATAAAAACATCAGATAAGTTTATGTCTAAGCAGTTGAGAATTAACTAAAAATAATTTCCAACAAACATCACACGTGAATGGCATTTCACTAGTGAGTAAGTATGTGTTCAGACAGATGAGTTTGGTAAAATATGACTTGCCAAAGAACTTGTATGTGATTTATTTTTCTTTTGTGTAAAGAAACAAAATTAGAATTAGATTTACTTCTTTGAAAATGACTTTTAACAAATATCACAAGTAAATTCTGTAGAGTTTCAAATTCAACATTATCACTCTTCTTTTCATCCTTGTCTATCTCTTCATAGAAATTGATTCTATAATCATCAGCCATTTAATTAGATTCACTTTCTTCATCATCTGATTCTCTCACACAATTTTGCAGCCAACAATTGTACAACATTTATGCCCTCTCCATTTAAAAATAAATAATCCTTAGTTTTTATTATTATTAATTTCATAGATCTCAATGTTGGATAAATCATATTTCAAGACAAAAATTATACTATCAGACCAGGACTTGAACCCAAGACCTTTGGCTTTCTAGGCCAAGACTCTATCAACTGAGCAAGTTCCAATCTAAACGCAAATTTTTCTCTTATATACACTGTTAATTCCTGTGCACCAATACTATGAAAACTTTGCTTCTATCTTGCAAATGGCAGCTTCTTTATTAAGAAGACATTTATTTGGGAATTTTACATTACATTATAAAGCCACTATGGCTTCTTTCGATGTTTTTATTATTCATTTCATACATCTCAATGATGGATAAATCATATTTGAAGAGAAAAATTATATGCTCAGATCGGGGCTTTTGGTGCATGGGAATTAACAGCGTATATAAGAGAAAAATTTGTGTTTAGATTTGAACTTGCTCAGATGGTAGAGTTTTAACCTATAAAGCCAAATGTCCTGGGTTCAAGCCCCGGTCTGAGCATATAATTTTCTCTTCAAATATGATTTAATCCCTAGTTCAACTTAAAGGATTTAGCTCATCACAAGCAAAACCATTTATTTAGTGATCCCATGTTTTTTTTTTTTTCACTGAATGCTAGTATACTTTAGATTATATTTTCTGAAGAGTGCAACACAAATAACATTTCCTTATTATATCCTTTTTACATTTTCAGGAAGTAACACTATGAGGTTTTATTTAATAATCATTGTGAAATGATTGTGATTTTACACCTCACCTCACAGTTTGTATATATCCAGGACTGATTTCAAACATTATTTTCTGTATTGTTAACTGGCATCTGAATGTTGATTTCACACTTGGCAATCCTTATAAGCCCATTCTTCTTCCCTCTGTTGGTTGACCAATTAACTTTCAAATAAATTTCTTTTTTCTAGAAATTTCAAAATTCATAATTTTGTTCTTGGATGTAGATCTTCTCTCCGACAGTGAGTTATTTGGATTTACCTGTTTCATTAATTTTGCCTCCACTTCATAAAATTAAAGCAAAAATTCAAAGAACTCACAGTATAAGTAAATATATATATATATATGGTCGGCCGTGGTGGACTAGTGGTTATGTCAGTATGAGGCGGAACGCTGACAACGGACCACTCAAAATGACATCTATACGAAAACAAGTGTAACTAAATTAGTATGGTTCAAATTCTTCCCTGTAGGGGAGAGTGCCTAAATCTCTGTAAAGGGAAAACATAGGCTTACAATACAATACAAAAAAATATAAAAAATTATATATATATCATCATCAACATTTTAGGGTTAGGTTCCATTGAGCCTGTTCCTATATCTCAAGATGTTCTTTAGATTGAGAGTAATTTTAGTTTCCCTTGGGTAGATTACCTGTCTTCTGCAAAGGTATTTTCAGTGCTAGGGCTGCCACCTTTCAGTCTTCTGGATAGGCTTATATAGTAAATATATTATTAATCTATTTTTGCACAATGTCAACAAGTGTATTATGACATTTCTGTCATTCTCTCCTAGCATTGGCAAAATTGTAACTCACTTCTGAGGTTGGAGCACCTAAAAGCCAGTTATGTTACCCCGATATGATGGGTGATTAATGATGACAAAACACAAGAAGAGTCCTTAAACCTAACAACAATTTTAGACCAAGTGTGACCACAGAAATAATTCCATTTACTGAAAAATTACTGTGGTTTTAGCAGAAATCAAACCCAGGATTTCATAAACTGTAGTCAGAAGCTCTGATCATAACATCATGAGTACCATTCATACTCAAATAAAAGTGTAGTATTATTCAATGACTGCTGCTTTTCAAATTGTATGAAAAATAAAAAATTCCACCGTTACCACTAATTAGATTTTTGTTATGTTTTACTAAAAGTCTTTTGTAAGACATATTTTTATAATTAAATAAACTGATCAAATTTATTCCAAATTGATAATAAAATGATCTCTCATAAAATATACATTATATATCTGAGGATATTTGTGAATTTACAATAATTCCTCAATTTATTAATATTTATTATTATTATTATTATTATTATTATTATTACAATGACAGAGGACAATTCTCGTCTACTTTGTTATTCAATATTGGTCTTAAAATACTCGTTAGAAAAATCATAATTAACCCTAGTGGTACAATTTTCATTTGAATGATACCACATTTAACTCTTGCTGATTATATCGTTATTTTATCTCGGAACTTAAATTAATTTGATGAAATAATTCAACAAATTAAAGGCGAAATTGACCAGGCTGGATTAGAAATGGATTGTACCAAAACTAAATATATGTATACTGTAAGTAATATTAATGGTTATAAGAATTAAATGAATCGTGATTTCTTCTTACCTCATACTTCTGTTTTTTTTTAAACATAGAGGTTTAAAAAACATAGAAGTATGAGGTAAGAAGAAATCATGATTCATTTAATTCTTACGAATTGAACCTCATAATGTTAATAATTCCCAAATTTGATATATAAATATTAATGGTGTTTAAAATGCCGTGGTTTTACATAATGTACCATATGAAAAGGTGTCTACTTTTAAATATCTATTCTCCATAATTACAAATAATAATAGTAACATCATTGTGGAGATTAAAGAAAAATAGCAGCAAGCAATAATTATGTCAAAGCCTTAGATAAACTAATGAATGCCAGATATATCTCCAGGAAAAATAAAAAATAAGAGTTTAGAAAACTTTAATGAAACATGTTGTTTATGGAAGTGAGGCCTGAATTCTATCTGAATGAGTTATTGCAATGTTATATATTTGAGAAAGGAAAATGTATGGTCTCTCTGTGACCAGGGGACATGACAAATGCAGAATTACAACAGTTAACAAAAATTATGACTTTGTTACTGATTTCAAATTTAGAAGCGTCTCTAAAAACTCTTAAATGATAAACCTGGCGGTAGAAGGAAGATCGGCAGACCCAGACTAAAATGTTTTGATGATGTTCAAGCTGATCATACAAAGGCAATTATAAAAGATGGAGATGGAAGGCTTTGGATCGGAATGATTGGGTGGCTTTCATGAAGGAGGCTAAGACCAGACTTAAAGGGCTGTAATGCCAATGATGATTATTTTGCCTTAGTTTGCAATTTTGATAGTACCAATAATTATGATTACATTTAAATTTGTTCATTAATATTACTCTTAGACAAGTAGTTTAGTACCATAAATTTCTTGAAAATACATAATAAAATTCAGATACAGTCTCATAAGTTATGTCTTTTTTATTGTAACATAATTTTATTTGGAAAGTTCTCTGACAAAAAAAAAACGGAACTACTCTTCGGAGTAGAGACTATCAGATTCTATGATCTTGAGTCTTTTTCAGCAAGATTAATTATACCATCACACTACCAGTCTCTGATTTATGGAAATAATTTGTTGAGACCCATTTCCACAGCTTCAAATTTATTGAAATTTCATGTAAAATATGGGCCGTGGATTGAAACAGATGGTAATTTGAAGGCACAAGATCAGGGCTATATGCTGTGTATGATGATAAAATCTAACAGACTTACAAACCAAAAACGTATTGATCACCTAATTATACAACTTATTATTCATGACATTAATTGCACGCACTCTACTACAAATGTTTACTTAATTACAGTACGAATACCACTATAAATTACAGTATTAAATTAATTTTGTCATATAAAATAAAAATGTTATATGTATATAAAGATACAATTAATCAAAAATATTATTGTGAATTCTTTTGGATTTCACGAGACTGAGTTACCATAAAATGATTTACTGCAAAAGGAGCATTTGGAAGGTTTTCATTTCTGTGAATTTCTAAATGTATAACAAGATGTGATCTCTGAGAAAAAGACTCATTACAAATTTCACATTTAAAAGGTTTGTCATTTCTGTGTATTCGTAAATGTCTCATAAGATCACCTTTCAGAGTGCATTCTTTACTACAAATATGGCATTTGAAACTTTTTATATCACTATGGAATTTTACATGTTTACATAGGGAGGACTTATCAGAAAAACATTTACTGCAAATTTCACACTTGAAAGGTTTCTCATTATTGTGGATTCGTAAATGTGTGGTGAGATGAGGTTTCTGAGAAAATGCCTTACTGCAGATTTCACACTTGAAAGGTCTTTCATTATTGTGTATTCGTAAGTGGGAAGTCAGATTAGAGGTCTGAGAAAAAAACTTATTACATATTTCACATTTGAAAGGTTTTTCATTATTATGGGTACGTAAATGTTTTGTTAGAGTGGATTTATCACTAAATGTTCTACCGCAAATTTCACACTTGAAAGGTTTCTCTTTGCTATGAATTCGTAAATGTCTTGTAAGACTAGATTTATCATTAAATGGTTTACTGCAAACTTCACATTTAAAAGGTTTCTCATCACTATGAGTTCGTAAATGTGAAGTGAGACTGTGTTTATACGAAAATGTCTTACTACATATATTACATGTGAAGCATTTGTCTTTTATATGTACATATACATGTGCTGTAATAGAGTGTCTGCTGGCAAAACACTTGCCACATATATTGCATTTAAATTGTTTGTTTGCAATTTCTGTGAACAGTTTAGTGTTACTTTTCACATTAATTTGTGATGAATGATTATTTACAGAAGCACTACATTTATCTTCATCTAAATGTACTGTATTTGATTCACATGTACCCCATTCTAATGCCACATACTTATTTACTTGAGTATCTTCTACAAATTTCTCCATACAATCTCTAGTTTGATTCACCTAAAAGGATAAAAATATCAATATTCAAAATTATATTAAACGCGAATGAGTTTTAAGTAAGGAATGTATTTATTTGAATTTGAGGAATACTGGCTAAATTTCTTACCTCTGGTTTAGTGTTTATATAAGGATCAGGCTCATGTTTAATATAAACATCTTCAAATATTTCTCTTTCTTTTTTTATTGCACTCAACATGTTCTGTAAAATTAATAAAAATGTACTTCAATATATAATTTTTACTAAGATTAACAGGTACATTAAAATTTGAGCTAAATTTCAGAATTAGGACCAAAAACCAAACCAATGCTATACAAAAGATGGTAAATGCATAATTTTTGTTGAAGGCTGATATGAGTAAATTTGTAATAAAACTTGGCTCTTCTATGGCAGGTATGAGTCTATGCATCTTGTAATGGACCATTAGCTACTAATTAAATTTATAGTTAACAATAGCTTATAGAATAACATGTGCTCTCAACATGATTGCCAACATGTTTCTGTAACAAGTGACATGTTTATTCAGGTTAGGTTAGTTAGATTTACATTAGGTAGCTTAGCTTATGATAGGTATATTGGATTAGATAATGTGCAATCATTAATTTTATAAACATACTTTTCATAAATTGGCTACTCTGTTTTAGCAATAGAAATTAACATGTTCCAATAATATGGCATATTTAGTTGTTTTACATTCAACTTTTCCTTTAATTTTAAGGTGTTTTTAGCATCTTTTAAAAATTACATATAGAAAAATACAGACTTTCTTTCTCAAATAATTATTCATATACTGCTTCAATAATTTTAGTTTTCTTTAATTTAAATTATTTAGACTCAGCATAGAATTCCCTAAAACTCAAAATATTTTGAAAATGCATATCTGAATTACATACTACTTCATTTAAAATACTTTTACCCTTAAACTTAAAAAGCCAACAAAAAGAACTCACCGTAACCTAGAACTATTCTATGACTTATTCTTGGTAATAACCTAATTTTTTTATAGCATACAATGATATTGTGCCACCTATTTTGGAATCGATCCAATATTTGTAAAATTACTTAATTGAGCTTCCGGTTTAATATTCGTATTTGAAATATAATTATAATTCATTATACTCAAATTTCCTGCAAATTGTCAATATTCAATCAAAATTATGTATCATATAGCCTACATGTCAACACTCCGAACTTCATTATTTCTTCCCTACATATGTCACTAATGCAAGACAACATAATTATAAAGTCCAGTTAAAATGTATATAGAAAGAAAATAAATTTGATCAATAATTAGCACTTCTTAAAACAATTGTACCAAGTACTTCACTAGATACTCCTGACGTATCATTTTTTTCACTTTATTCAAAATAGAACAATAAACAAAATAGACTGGTGGAGTATATTTACATGGCTACTAAAAACGAAAATTTGCATCACAGCCCACTGGATCACCACTTTTTTTTTTTACAAAAACACGATGAGAGCCATCTGTTGCGAACATTAGCAACAATTAATGAAGCAGAACATTAGGTGGATCATTTGAACCAGATTTATGATTCCCACATTACTGAGCGAGATTAAACTAGCATTTAAGACTTATTTGGTATTCCTGGGTTCAAACCCAGATATCAATTAACTTGATTTTGATGTTTTCCTGGTTTATCTCAAATGACAAATGTTGCATCTCACCAGAAACCATGTTCACCATTTCATAAAAAAATTGAAACATTAAATAATAAAGAAAAAACTTTTTTCCTTTCTTCTTAATACTAGTGTTTAAAAAAAGTACTGTATGTTCCAATATTTCATAAAAAGAATGTTAGTTCAAACTTCATATTGTGGCTTGGGATTTTTAGATGCAATTTTCACAATAAAAAAAAAGAAAGGGGAATAAGATGCTAAATAGGTGTTCTTTTTTTTTTTATAACCCATGATTATTACTTATTAGTGTAAAAAAATAAAATGTCAGTATTTTTAAAGGGAAGGGGTTTATTTTTAGAACATATCTGTGGGTAGTAGTAATGTCGGTGCCTCAGATACAACAGTCCCAGATTCGGTCCAAAGTTGAGGTTTTCCTCACATCAAGAAACTTTAAAAGCCCAAATATCATCTGCCTATCATATTCACCTTGTTTAGTATGAATGTATAAGTGAATGGTCTTAAATGGTTGTGTTGTCCAGAGATAGCTCTGGTATTGAGCTGATCACTCAAACAGGAAGACCCTCCATGTCCCAGTGTGGTAAAAAAAAAAAATGTCTTCGATCAAGAGTTTAAACTCCTCTCTTGACAAGTATTATCCCTGTACGGCCTGGGTGGCATGCAGCTAAAAGTATCTAAAAAAGGGAGAGGTTGAATCAAGGTAAAGAAAGAAAGAAAATGACTTTTTATCAAGTATAAATATTGATGATTTAAAGCTGAAATGTGTTGTAAGATAAGTTTCGCTTCTGTTTATCATCCAATATTATTCCTCAATGACTAACAGTGCATTATATAATGATTCCATAATTTAAATGCAATCCTGTTTGAACTTCTGCGAAAGAGCTATTTTTGGCAAGGCGAACACTAAAGTTGTTATGCAGCAAGCAATTTAGATTCAGAAACGAAAGCATAATAAAGAAATCAATTATTTTTTCCTTGTATTCAAATTTCAATCTGAATAAAACTCGGTGCTGGTTTGTCAACAATTAGGAAGTGTACATTCATTGCTACTGATTCCAGTTATATTAAAATAAAGCAATTTTTTTTCATTTTTACAGGTGTGCTGTATTCAGTCTTATGTTCACTGAGAGCAGACAGGTTAACTACTCCCATATTCATAGCAAGCTGACGAAAATTAACATTGATTCATAATAACTGAATATATATAGGGCATTGTAAGTATATTAAATGGCAGAATTTGCTTAAAATTATTTTTAAAACTAACATAAAAAGATTAGAAAAGGGAAGAAGGGTTTATGGTCAGAAAGTTGGAAAAAAGGGCCAAAGATCACAAAAAAATTATAAAAGGTGGGAGAAAATTGCTCCCATTCTCAATATCAAGCAACATCTCACTCATTGGCATCTTTCAGAGAGCTCTAATTTGACCTACAAAGCAAAGATGCACACCTAAAAATCTTAAGTCTAGTATGTGTCTACTATAAGGTCTTCTTGTAGTTCAATAAAATGTTAGTTTCTTTTATACTTTTAATTTTTATGAATTAGATTAATTTTCTCCGCTAGGCCAGTTTCAGATTTTATCAGGATTTTTTCTAAAGCAGACAGACAGAATTCCTATTGTAAACTATATAGAGATTGTGGAGAGGATTTTATACACTAAGTTTTGATGTGAACCAATGTCTGGAAGATGTAGTTTCTTGGCATTACACCGATGAGAATCAAGATTAATTTGACCTGCACATCTAAGAATTGTATGCCTAGTTATGGATCTACTATAGACTTGTTTAATGGTTCAATAAAATGTTAGTTTCTATTACATTTTTATGAATTAGATGAGTTTCCTCTACTAGGCCAGTTTCAGATTCCATCAGGATTTTTTTATAGAGAGACTTTGAATTGCTATTGTAAACTTATGGAGATTATGGATAACACTTTATAGATTACGGGTATGATGTGGACCCATGTCTGGAAGGTGTAGTGTTTTGGCATTACACCAATGATAAGAATCAAGATTAAAAATCTTCTGCTTTCATATTAGATTCCATCCATAGTAATTCTGCTCGAAGGCAGGTCCTTCACTACAATCATAGCATTTTGATGCTATGCTTGCAGCTTTACTAGGGAATTGTAAATGTGGTAGCTTCCCGTTGCTTTCCACACTGGTGAAGGATGATGATGGCCATATGATTTTGGGGACCGTTTGGGCCTTAAAAGTTTTCCTGACATTTGTCTTACAGGCAAGGAAAAATCCCGATAAAAACCTCATCCAGAAAAACTGCCCCGACCAAGGATCGAACCCGGGCCTGCTGCGTGACAAGGCAGCATGCTAACTCGAGACCACAGCAGTGGACCTTTGACCAAAAATTTGCATAAGAATAATGGGATATTCCATTTCAAATCAGACAGTAAAAATTCTAAAGCAAAAGTAAAGATGGAATTTTCACTTGGCCTCAGGTTCGAGCGATTTTACAGTCTAAAGAACTTGTAGATGTAATGACTCTAGATGAACACAGTGTGTTTGAAGCTTTCAGAATGGTAGTGCAATGGTTCTTGGTGGGAAATAAAAGAAGTGAGAATTACAAGCAACTGATTGAGAATTTGATACAGAATGTCAGTGAAAATGCACTACTTGTTTTCTCGTATTGATTTTAGAGGTGATGTAAGCAAGGAACGTGATAAACACTTTCATCAGGGGATTCAATTAAATGAAAGAAGGTATCAGGGATGTTCTGATTGAGTTATGATGAGTATGTGTCTACTATAAGTATGTGCAGAGGGGTCAAAAGAACATAAAAGGAAAAGCTGTTCTCAGGTACATTTTTGAATTACTGCATTGTTGTATTCACAATTGAGTGTTTTATTCAGTATTATATGACCCATTAATAAAATGTACTGAATTAGATTTCTCTATATATCTTTAAAAATAAACATGTAATTTTGGTTGTTTTGAAGAATTTTACAGCTGATTTTATTACTACATCCAAAATATTGACATCAGAGAAAAAGCACTTTCATAATCATTATTACAAAATTTACCAACAAACATTTAAAAAAAATAAATAAATAAAAACTTGGTCAAATTTTGTTAATTAGTGGTAACTAAATAAAGCATACCCATCAATGTGCAAAACAATAAAATGGTACAAGAAATTATTCATTACTTTACTGTTAAATCTCTTTGGGCTTGGGAAAAATCAATAACAGATGATTGTATGAGAAAGAACTATTAGCAATAATGCAGATTCATTATACAACATGATGTTTTCAAATGCTGGGCCTTGGCAATGAAGCCATTAGCGTTCTTGCTCTCCAATATTTCTATATGGTGTATCCAACAGGTAATACTTCACAGGTTTGTAGATGTTCTTCGTTCATTTCTTCGTCTACAACATTTAACCCATTGGAGACTTTTAACGAGTCTCCCTCGTGAGCAGGTAGAAAGTCCAAACAGCCCAACCACGACCTACACTCGTTATTGTGTTAAAACCCTTCACTATAAGAAGTTGGCTCTATCTTTAGTGATTAAAAATGTATGTTCACCATCTGTAAAATTTGTTGCTGGTTTATATAAAGCGTATATGTAGTCCTAGTAATTGTATAGTTTATTATAGATATAATTTATAGAACAATATATTTTAGGTATTTATTACGGTAAAATATATATGTAGTTTCAATGTTTTTTTCGAATATCATAGTTGTAAATTTAACTTTTTTAGAAACACATTCAGTTCAAACTCTCTAAATGGAATAAAACGGCGCGATTTGGAATAACGTATTATAAATTTTACTCTCAAGGATATGATTCAAATAAACACTGGACAAGATGCACACGAAAATTCAGATTTATGACAAATGAGAGTGTAGTCCTAGAATTAGCAAACCCATTCGTAGAGAAAGTTTACACATTATAATTGTGTTCTCCTAATTTATTTTTAGAGCTGAGTAGACGAGAGACATATTAAGGACAGTAAAATCTAACAGGAGAAGATCGACATGACAAGGATGTGACTTTGTTTTCCAGTAATGATGAGATTTGTAAATAGAAAAATTGCTTTTTACATTATCAATAATTTGAGAAGATATATAGCAAGAACTTTCTATTATTTGATATTGTATAGGTCTATGCTTTTATTTTTTACCGTTCCTGTTAGAACATGATTCGTGTTTACTTTAAATATAATGACCGAGAACTTGTTAGTAGAAGATGGTTTTTGAAATATTAGTCAACATTCACAGCCTTCAAACTAACAATAGATAACGGTTAAATTGCAAAAAAGAGGGTTGTAGCCAGGCCACATTCCTTTCCTATTCATAAAAGTACAAAATACTACAAGAAAAACAGGGGTAAACAAACTATCTGAAATCCATTTGTGATAGAACGCAGTATGCATGGTCTAGGTATTCTGATTTAAAATCCAATGCAGCCGGAGTAGCGCTGGGGAGATTTAAATGGGTTTCCCGTGAACTTACCTGGCGCTTTAAACGTGTCTTCAATGGGTTAATACATTTTTTAGAGCAACAGAACCTTTTTTTTTTTGGTAATTTTTGAAGTTGTTTTCTATTGGCATTTTTTGCTGTACCATATCAATTGTATATTGTTCAGGTGATATCCTTGTCAAAGAAGTTAATTTGCGGAGATATCTCTCATTACAAACAGGAAGAGGCACGATTATCAACAGGAAGAGGCACAATTAGTCTATGAGTCAAATAGTCAGTAAAATCTTACACCTTATTCAATGTTTTTTTTATTTGGTAAATAAAATATTTTACAAATTCTTTTCACTGCAGTATTTTATTTATTTTTTTGCCGGTTTCAGATTTGATAATTGGCATCATAAACATTAATGAATAATTCCTATTATAACTTCAGGGAATTGAAGAAGGAACTTAATATATAAAGTTTTTATAAGGAATCCACAATTTAAGATTTACCATTTTGGCACTACACTGGTAACAAAAGTAAGATTTAAAATCTCCAGCTTCAATTAGTCATCCCACTGACAAAGACCCACATCTGAAGCCACCCAACGTCAATAGTTCTGTTTACTATCTACCGTACAACTCAATATGTTTCACATACTTGAATTTCATGGCAGCACTATTGATAGGGTTCTTAGAAGATGTGCCGATGAACATTCCTGAACTAATGCGGGTTTCAATGTAATTATGTACCAACACGCTTTTTACTTTTCCAACACATGATACCTACCAAACATTTGGAGAGGTACATAGTTCAAGATGGACCAATTATTTGGCTTAATCACCAAATTTTCTAAGGAAAAATTTTGGACCAAAGAGAGATGAACAAACAGGTGAATGGAGAAGACTGCATAAGAGTGAATTACATGGTCTTTATAGGAAGCCAGATATAATGAGAACAGTTAAGTCTCGTAGACTGCGATGGGCAGGACATGTGGTACGAATGGGGAATGAAAGACATGCATGGAAGCTTCTTGTAGGAAAACCAAAGGGAAAATGCCCAGTTGGTAGACTAAGAATGAGATGGGAGAATAACATTAACTATAATTTGAGGGAAGTAGATTATACAGGGGATGATTGGAAAACATTGGCTCAGGATAGGGATATATGGAGAACTTATGTCTGCGCTGCCATGAACCTATGGGTTCGATAGTGCCAGTGAGTGAGTTAGTTAGTTAATCACCAAGGAGAAGTGGAGATTTGTTTGAATCTTGCCATCACTATAGCACAGAAAAGGGACATTGGTTAACAAAATTTGACTGAAGATGATGGTAAAATACCTTTGAAACCAGTATTGTTAAAACACAAACTTTATGAGGTGAGATATAAAAACATTTTTTCCAACTCAATTATAAATTAACAAAGCTTTATCTACCAAATTTCCTCTACAATTCTATGGAGTAAGTAATAGGAATTCTGAATCATCATGTCTTGTATTTCCCTTTATGACAAATAGGACTTCTACATAACTGAAGAGAAAAATATATGCCTAGACTAGGGTTTGAACTCAGGACCTTTCACTTTATATGCTAATACTCTGCCACTGAGTTATACAAGGCCTCAACCGGGATTTGAAACCAGGACTTTAGCTTTAGCTCAGTGGCAGAGCATTAGCATGTAAAGCTAAAGGTCCTGGGTTCAAACCCTGGTCTTGGTGTATTTTTTTCTCTTCAAATATAATTTGACCTTCAATGAGAAATGTTAAATTTATAATAAAAACACTGAGGACTTCTATTACCTGATATAGAATATAAGTTATTTGAAAATTGCAGATAACAATATCGTGATCAATTAACACATTCAAGATAACTTGGAGTGTGTCTTACAGTATTACATATACACATTTGAAGACACTTCATGACCACTGTAGATTTTACGTCTAAAATCAGGTTTCTCCTTCAATAGCTTGTAGGGAAGAGTTGAAATGATGTCTTGAAACGGTTTCACAGTACTAGAGTCAGTTTCAAAACTACGTGTAAAACACGTATAAGCAATTGCAGGTATTTTGGACATCTGGCACCATGTCAAAACTGAAACAACATTCATTTTTATTTTATTTACTCATACAAACATATCACAAATTAATTTTTATCTCATAATTTTCAAAAATGTTTCAAATATCTTTTAAATTATCTATTAATATTAAATTGTTATAAGGTGTTTTAACACTCTACCCAGTACATTGCTGGTTGTTTTAATGTAAATGTGAATCTTAGTATAATGACCAACATTCTGAGTAGAAGGTTTATAATATTTAATTTTAGGAAGTTATATTTTGAGGTTATTTTAATTATATTATTTTTGGTCTGGACATCTTACCTCAATATTAATTTGTTCTTGGACATGTTTCAAAACAATTCTGTTTTATCGTCAGCTTTCCCAGACTGGTTTTATTTATGTTGCATTATGTTGCACCACCTGGATGTCGATGTCAGCTCCATCCTGTGGTTAGCCAAAGAACCTCCAAACAAGGTCACCCTCCATCGGAATATCAAAATTCATAACTCTGTTTCTGTTCTTCTGAATGTAAATTTTTTCTCAAATAGTCAGCTCTTTTGTATTTTCTAACTGTTTTAATAATTTAGTGTCTGAATTTATATTATGTTTTTCAGACCAAACATGAGCAGCAACTGCAGATTTTTCAATTTCTCCATTATTAATATTTCTTATGTGTTCTTTGGTTCTAATTTTTAGGTTTCTTTTTGTTTTCCCTATATATATCTTTTCACAACCCATGCATTCAATTTGATATATTCCTGACTTTTTATTTTTATCAGTTTTTTCATTTTTGTTGGTTTTTATTAGTTTATTTAAACTGTAGTTATTTTTTGGTGCTAATTTAATATTAAACTTCTCAAATATATTTTGAAATTTATTATGTACCCAGGGGTGATATGTGAATTTCTTATATTTTTTCATAGGTGGTTTATGTTTCAAATAAGTATAACAATCTAGTATAATACCACTTACAGCTCATTGATAATACACTTATTAATAGACTAAAATTTATGAGCTCATAGAGATCTTGCCTGGTCCTGTCATTCACAGATAGAGACGCCCATACACAAGAGCCTTTCCACAGCGTGGTCTGGAGCGCTTGGAGTTCCTGCATCTATGGCAAGAAGATGGAACAGTTGGTTTCGCTTAGATAGAGAAGTAAGAAATTGTGTAATTCCTGGAAAGATTGAAATTTCTGGAGAGAGGATGTGAGTTTAATTAGGGAAATTAGGCATCATCCATTTCTAACTTCCCTGAATTAATAATCAGGTCCAAATTTCCAGGCTCTGCAGCAAGCATTAGGAGACACCTCAATAGCCATGGTATAAGGTCCCATAGAGCTACCAGGAAGGTTAGGTAGCATGATGAGCAGATTGTGGATCATCTAGCCTTTGCTTTTACTCGAGAGAACTTCAATTCGAGCAATGTAATTTTTTTAATATATAAATTTGGGAATTTTTAACATTATGAAGTTTTATTGATAAGAATTATTCTTACCTCATACTTCTATGTTTTTTAAAACTCAGCACCGCAGTATCGGCGACCATCGTCAGCTGTTTTCACGACTGTCAATTTTTTCTTTTGCCGATAATTATCCAAACTGCCATCTGGTGTTCTTTTGAAGGAGTCATTTTCTAAACTGCCATCTGTTATATTCTTGAAGAACTTTGTAATCAAGCTTGGTTCATCCAGAATCTCGAAGTTCATGGTTTTTTTGAATATATATCTTTTCCCAAACTATTAAATCCAAAGGTTTGGATAGATGTTTTAAAAGTTTTGCTTCTTTTTCAATTCTATGATTCTCTAATAAACTACATGCTGCTATAACAGATTTTTCAATTTCTCCATCCTTTATGTTTCTAAAGTGTTCTTTTTTTACGAGTTTCCAAGTTCCTTTTTGTTTTTCCTATAATATCCTATTGCAATCTTTGCAATCAATTTGATAAATTCCAGATTTTTTGTTGTCTGGGGTGTTAACTTTATTATTAGTTAACAGAAGATTACCCAGGCTGAATTTGTTAATTGGAACCAATGTAATTTTCTCCGTTGAAGTAACTATCTCAAGTACGAATGACAGTCCTGTCCATGTATATTGCATGGGTGGCTACCGATATGATGCTAGTGATGTGTATCTAGTTGTGAGGTCAGATCAAATAAGCATGTCATGTTGCTAATGGATGTCGTTTGATGGGGCAGGAGTTCTGAACATATCCACAGGAGGTTCAACATAGTAGCCTATCTTATCATTTTGGAGAACATATTAGTTCCTTATACTCAGAAGCATAATCCTGAAAGAATGCTTGTGTTCCAACAGGATAACCATCCGGTTCACCAAGCTCTTTGGATTCAAAGATTGTTTTGGGGGAGGGCATGATATCCATCTCTTGGATCACCTTTCGATGTCACTTGATATGAACCCGATAGAATCCATGCAGCAAGAGTAAAGGCAACTTTACGCTTCAAATGGACAATACTACAGCCAGGACAATTTGTGAAATAGAGTTGTTGATACATAGGAAGAAGTGGTATTGAATCAAGAACTTTTCCATGTTGTAGCAAATGCATGCTGTGACAGATGTAGGCAATATGTGGACGAGCTATTAGTTCCATAGTTTTTATTTGTATATATTATTTATTTTCTATCTATTTTTTGGGTACTACCTCCAAATATGACTTTTATTTTAAATTGGTTAACTCCAGCCTTATAATAGCCCTCAGATGTAAGGCAATAAACAATTCCACATAACCAACAGTGTGTTGTCTTTAAAAAGGACAAACAAATGCAAATAGGAAAGACAAAAAAAAAATTGACTGCTGATCGAACCCAGACCTTCCATATACATGTTAGCACTGAACTAAATGTTACATGTCATACATTTAATTGAAAAACAACAACTGAACACTACAACAACTTGTCATATACAGTATAATACAATGTGTACTCTTGTGAACTGTGTGCTAAAACTTGTGTATTTTAACGACCAAGAGTCCGCTCAATCTTTTTGGGCAACAGTATACATAATTTTAGCCTGATGGATGTATCCCAGTGTAATTTTAATCCTATGCATATATTCCTCTTTTTTCCACAAATGAGGTTAAATTGTTGCATTTCATTTTATTTAACTTTGTTAAGAGATATTTTTATTCAGTACTTATGCAGTGATGCAAAAGAATTACCACAGCAAAATTGTTTCGTTTATATTGATTGCATTCTTATACCACATTATTCTAGTGAGAAATATATATCTCTTGCATAACTTAAAATGGACAAATAATCAAAATTGTGAAAAAAAATTTAGACTTGAACAATTATACATAATTACAAACATTTCATGTTTATTTTTCAGGAACCTGTAATATCATAATATTTTTATATCTGTTATTTCATTGTGCTCTGTATCGTAGTTAGTTAAGGCAATATACTACAAGCTAGGAAGTCCAGGGTTTAAAGTCACAATGCGATCAGGATTTTAAACTGGCCTAAACCTTCTGGTGCCACCATAGCTTTGGGATCAACTCAGATTCTAATGCAAATGAATAACACAGATGCTTGTTCTGGGAGTAAAGATGGTCGTCATGCAGAGCTGAATGTTTATAAAGGCAGAAGCTTTAACCTCCTACTACTCCAAGGGCCTCATAAGGCCTGAAGTGTGACAACTTTTACTTTTTTTTTATTTCAATGTGCTAGAGAGAACTATGACTGTCTCTGTGATACAACGGTTAGGATGTCTGGCAAACATCTCAAGCTATAACATATACACTTTTTAAAATAAAAATTAATGATGGGAAGAAACGCTACAAGGTAAATTACAATTTATATCATGAATCAGATAAATCTTTTTTACATCTCACCTCATAAAACTCTGTAATTTTCATAGGACTGGTTTCTGGAGCCATCACTCCTATCCTCAGCCAAAACTCCATCTCTTGAAATTTTGTTGTTACCATAAATTTTCAAACTGCCATCTGTTGCCGATTTTATGAACATTGAGATTAAATGTTGCTTGCTGGGAAATTCAAAATTAATGGATCTATATTTATTTTTCTGAATGTATCTCTTTTCCCAAACTGTTAATTTCAAAGGCTTTTGTAAATGTTTCAAAAGTTTAGTTCATTTTCAATTTTATGATTCTCTAGCAAACTACGAGCTGCAATTGCCAATTTTTCAATTTCACCATTTTTTATATTTCTAAAATGTTTTGTATGAGTCTCTAAACTGCTTTTAGTTTTTTCTATATATACTTCACTACAGCCATTGCAATTAATTTGATAAATTCCCGATTTGTTACTATCTGGAGTATTAACCATTTTATTAATTATTAGGAGATTACCCAGGCTATATTTGTTTGTCAGTTCCAATGTATTATCGAATTTGTTAAATCATTTTTTCTTTGTGTGTTTCAGGATGGTAAAGTAATTTCAAGATTTTTTTTCCTTCCTTGGGATCAGATTGAAGGGAGTGTATTCTTTTAGTCTCTTTTGTTTGAATATCTTTAACTTATTTATTATCTTTTTTCCAAAGCCATTAATCTAGTTATGTATTAAATGTGATTGTATTCTTTCTTAAAATTCTTTTCATTTAATGGGATGTTTGTTTATCTGTATATTAAAATGTTGAATATTGCATGTTAATGTGCAATATGATTGAAACCTGAAGATTTAATGTAATTATCTGTATGGGTATCTTTCCTGTGGCTATTGAATTAAATTTTTTGTTGCTGTTCACTTCTAATTATATACAGGTCCAAAAACAGAATTTGATTATTCTCTTCTAATTCAATAGTAAATTTCACAGATTCATCTTTAAGGTTAAGCACTTTCAATATGTCCTCAATATATTTAGAATTTATTACTGAGAAAATATCAACATATTTATACCAATTAAATTTGAGTTGTTTTTTGACTCACCTCACATTTCTTGATTTTTATGCAGACCCAGGTTTCGTCACTGAATTTATGACATTGTCAATGCATCACAACTGCCGTCTTGTGGTTGTCCCTCCTGCAAATTGACTGCGCTCTCTGTTGGCTGACCAATGAACTTCCAAATCAATCCCCTCTCATTTTCACCGGGTATTTCAAAATTCATAGTTTTCTTTTTATTCTTGCATATGTACATTTTCTCCCAAATTGTGAGTTCCTTTGATTTATCTAACTATTTAAGTAATTTTGCCTAGTTTCAATTCCGTGCTTTTCTGACAAGCATGTGTGGCTATTGCAGATTTTTCTATTTCTCAATTTTTAACATTTCTAAGGTGTTCTTTCAATCTTGTATTTAAATTCCTTTTTGTTAACTCACAATTTGGGAGAAAATTTACTTTACATATGCAAGAATAAAGAGAAAATTATGAATTTTGAAATACCCGGTAAAAATGAGAGGGGACTGATTTGGAAATTCATCGCTCAGCCAACAGAGAGCGCAGAAATCAATTTGCAGGAGGGACAATCGCAAGACGGTAGTTGTGATGCATTGACAATGTCACGAATTCAGTGACGAAACCTGGATCTGCATAAAAATCAAGAAATATGAGGTGAGTCAAAAAACAACTCAAATTTAATAAAAATAAACCTCTTGTTATTTCCTACCTACATATATTCCATATCTATACCAATGAAATAATAATATGAGATTCTCAATTCATGAATATCTATACCAACACTGAAATATCCATGGGTAAGCATTGGTGATGTGACATTCGAGATAATCCATTAACAAATTAGCCAAAAATGGCAAAAGTGGATTCTTCATTGCCAAACCAGAAATGCATTTATAAAATTTTCCATTGAAAGTGAAAAAAAGAATTGTCAATATAAAATTTTAATAGACTTATGTAACCATCTGTAACCATTCTGTTTTTAATTGTTATTCAATTCTTCCATTAATTTTAAAGAATTTTCAATACCTTTGTAGTTAAATTGTGGGAAGTCATTAAATTTCTTAGTAAGCCATTTTGCAAAATAATAACATGGAGAACAAATATTGTTAATAATGGTTCAGTATGTCAAGAGTCGGACTTTTGACGAGGATAGGAGCAATGACTCCAGAAACCAGTCCTGTGAAAATCACAGAATTTAATGAGGTAAGATCTAAAAAGATTTCTCAGATTCATTACATAAAATTAAAATTTTTCTTTGAATCTGGAACTGATTCCATTCAGTCTTATGAAGCAAGTTATATATTATATTGTCTAAGGGATGATATTGATCTTGAGATGTTGAAAAAATCAAACTAAATTGGAGGAACTGTTTTTTTTGCTAATCATGCAAATCTGTATACTATCATTTGCTAGTCAATAATAGTAACTTCTTCTGTTGGCATTAGCTCTTCAGATTTCAAACTACAGATTTAATTTAAAATTAATTTATTATAAAGTATACTTACTGGCAGCTGGTACTCCTTTCATTGTGTTAGGCTGTTCTAAAATAGTACTAAGTACTGGACTGTTATAACAATCTGTTTTTAAAGCTCTAACAAGCATGTCCTGTCCATTTTCAATTCCCTGACCATAATATTCCGACAAATGACTGGAAGTTAATACAATAATTTGTTCTGAATTCTTCATCCAAGGTGACAACTGTAAATAAAAGATTAATGTAGAGATTTCTTGTTTTAAATAGACAAATATTAATAACAACCAGTATAATGGAGAGCTTAAAAAAATTCCACCCAAGTTCAAACTTTTTTGGGTAGTCCTACTTCCTGGTGTCATTTTTAGCCAGCAAATCTTCCATTAGCTAGAAGTAGATCAGGACATCAGTATTTTTTAATATTGTTTAAATTTATAAATTGAGTCAGTTACATGTTTTTTCATCTCACCTCATAAAACTCCGTGAGGCTTTCGCCTCCATCTTCAGTCAAACTCCGACTGTTGAAATTTTGTCGTTATCACCATCTTCCGAACTGCCATCTGGTGCCAATTTTATGAACTTGGAGGTTAAATTTTGCTTGCCGGGAACTTCAAAATTCATGGATCTATATTTGTTCTTCTGAATGTATATATTTTCCCAAAACAATTAATTCCAAAGGCTTCTCTAAACATTTTAAAAGTTTAGTTTCTCTTGCAATTATGTGATTCTCTAGCAAACTATGAGCTGCAATTGCCAGTTTTTCAATTTCACTATCTTTAATATTTCTAAAATGTTCTTTTATAAGTCTCTAAATTCCTTTTAGTTTTCCCTATATACTTCCTTACAGTCATTACACCTAATTTAATAAATTCCAGATATCTTAATATCTGGAGCATTTACCTTTATATTAGCTAATTTATTAATAGATGCCAATGGAAGATAAACTAAACTTTTGAAACATTTAAAGAAGGCTTTGGAATTAACAGTTTGGGAAAAGATATACATTCAGAACAAATATAGATCCAAAATCTTGAAGTTCCCGCCGAGCAAAATTTAATCTCTAGATTCATAAAATCAGCACCAGATGGCAATTCAGAAGATGGTGGTAATGGAAAAATGTCAACAGTCGGAGTTTTGACGGATGATGAAGGCAAAGGCCTTTGAAACTGGTATATTCATCTTCATTACGTGTATCCAGCCATAGCTGACAACACGAATCCATTGCATAGTTATGCTATAAGATGCAATGGGGCTGACCTTGAACATGCAGCTTATGTGGGCATTCAAGGTGAGTGTCCAAGAGGTTAAAGGAAAGAGATATAGGAAAGACAGAAATGAACCCTTCAGCCTCGAATGCTCTAATACCATCAGGGTCGAAGAAAACAAGAGGTCAGGCAAGGGAGACTGGATAGGAAAGTAAACATAGGGATCTGGTACTAAAAAGGAAGAAATACCAGATCGGTTAAAGATAAAAGGAGCAAAACACAGTAAGTGGAAGCAATGTTTTGCTCAGCTTGGGCACCTTGTGGTCGCCATCCACATATCCCCTAGATGGGGACCTCTGAGGGTGAAACTGGTATATGAAAACATAGAACTTTATGAAGTGAGATGAAAAAACTTTTAACCAACTCAATTATAATTTTTACTTCCCACTATAATTTTGATTAGATATTTTTCTCTTTACTATAAAAGGATATCATAAGTTTAAAATTCAGTTCAGATGTTAATTTTTCTTTCTAGTTATGTTAACTATAGCCAACAGCCTGAAAAAATAAATAATTTTCATTTGGTTGATGAAATAATAAACAACTTTCATTTTGTTGATGGTGTTTTCTGAAAGCTCAGTTTCTTTTTTCCTCTATTCAATCTGAATTTGATTACAGCTACTACCTAGAGAACAAAGAACAATAAAAAATAGTGTTTTAGAAAAAAAAAATTAACTTCAAATGGTGTACTAATAATATTTTCTTTGGCATTGCTCTTTAACAATTCACATCATTTCAATCACAATTTTATGAAAGTTGAATGTGAGATGTTAACAAATTTTGTTCAGAGATCTCTTACACAGGACTAATGGTTCTTTTATGTGACAAATCTATGATATAGTTCCATAGCTTACTTCCTTTTTGAAGGAAGCCCATACTCAAGATTTTTACACCCTTAAAAAAAGTTAATCAAATTTAAATGACATGTGATGACTTGTACCACAGATCTCCAGCTAAATGTACTAGCTATCTAGTATTAAGCTCCAACCAACTAGTTACTGGGATGAACATAAACAAGGTTCTGATCTAGATTACACTTACTGTTTCAGTAAATTCAAAAGCTTGAGTGATGTCTAAATGAACACTACAAACACAACATGAAACTTCATTTGTTAAACGGCGAATAGTTGATTTGGGCTTTCTCTTCCTTGCATGTGAATTATCATTTTCTTCAATTTCAGCGACACACTTGCCTTCAACTATACAAGATTCCACAAAACCTGATGAAAAGAAATGCAATAAATAATATAAGATCTTTTTTATATTGGGAATTATATTAATTAATAATATCAATGTAAATCAACTTTTATAAGATTCATGATGTGTTCCGTTGAGGTATTATTCAAAATTAATATAAAATTATGGAATATAGAAAAAAAATGACACCCAATAGACTCCCGACAGATATTGCTTCACTATCAATCCAAAGGAAGAAGAAATATTGGCCGCCCCATAA
Organism: Diploptera punctata; assembly: GCA_030220185.1. Classification (NCBI taxonomy): domain Eukaryota; kingdom Metazoa; phylum Arthropoda; class Insecta; order Blattodea; family Blaberidae; genus Diploptera; species Diploptera punctata. The sequence continues at coordinate 280,048 of JASPKZ010007815.1, read as the reverse complement.
CTCCATCCATCCACAGTAATTCTGCCCGAAGGCAGGTCCTTCACTGTAATCATAGCATAACTAGACGGAGGGATAATAGTAGATAGGGACAGAGGGAACTGCGTTAATCCATTTATATTGGTTACAGTTGCTAAAGAGTTAAGAGGTCAAAGAACACGCAGAATCTCCTGAGGATGTCTACCGCAGTAGTAGACGAAACGTCGAGTGTTAATAAAAACCAGACCACGGCCATTTAGCCTGAACGACATAAAATACATGAATCAAAATACCTGCCATGAAAGTCTACAATTTTACATTTACATTAACTATTTAGTACTTTGCTGTACACTCATCTTTCTCTAACCAAGATGAAGCCAACGTAAATCCAAAAAGTTTCATAAGGAATATATTCTCAAGGTTAGCCAAGATAATTAATATTTATTAATATGAAAAACAGATAAATATGGAAATACTACCACATATTGTCAACATGAGCTTCAATAATTAATTTATATGGAGAATTAGGATTTATGATTCCTACTGATGTACCATATAAATCTATTTGTATTTTTCGATTAAAGAAAATTCTTACCTTCTGTTAATGGACCACAAACTACAATAAACAATTTGTCTTTCCTATCAGCATTACTTGTATCAGATAATTTTGTAATCTGAAGCTTCCTGTAAAAAAAATATAAAATGAAACTAAATAGGCCTATAATGAATCTATTAGTGGATTATTATTACACAGGATGATTCAGCAGTATCAGTATGTTACAATATTAGGAATGATAGAGGAGACAATTATGAACAACTTTCAAATAAAAACCCACGTCTGGAAATATTTCATTTGATAGTTACAAGCATTTGTACAATACTCAAAGGTGTTGCTAGTGAGGACATTTAAACAGTTATTGTAATTCATAAATTAATGAGTCATTTTTTACATCTTACCTTATATTTCATGTTTCTTTAAACACGGGAACTAGTTTTCAAGAGAACCGTTTCTCTAATTTTCAACCGACATTATGACTATCGGATTTTTGTTGGAATCTCCATCAATAACGTTGCCATGTGGCATTGATTTGAAGAACTTTAAGATGAGATCATGTTCATTAGGAATCTCAAAATTCATGGATCTAAATTTGTTCTTTTGAATATATATCTTCTCCCAAATTGTCAATTCTAAAGGTTTTTCCAAATGTTTTAAAAGTTGGGCCTCTTTTTTTCAATTTTATGATTCTCCAACAAACTATGTGCTGCAATAGCTGATTTTTCAATTTCACCATTTTTAATATTTCTAAAGTGTTCCTTTGTGCGAGTGTCCAAATTCCTTTTTGTTTTTCCTAAGTATACTTTATTGCAGTCTTTACAATTAATTTGATAAATTCCAGATTTTTTGCTATCTGGGGTGTTCATTTTCTTATTGGTTAGCCTATTAATAGATTACCAAGGCTAAATTTATTTATTGGTGCCAATGTAATATTGAATTTCTTGAAATTTTTTTTTTAATTTGTTATGTATTTCAGGATGATAAGTAATTTTCTTAAATTGTTTTCCTTTCTTTGAATCAGATTGTAAGGTAGTGTATTCTTTAATTTTTTTGTTGTCTGAATTTATTTATAATTATTTCTTTTGCAAAACCATTTAAATTGGCTATGTTCAAAATGTGATTGTACTCGTATTGTTTCTTAAAATCTTCTTCATTTAATGTAACATTTAATAATCTATATATCAAACTGTTGAAAATTGGATGTTTATGTGCAATACGATAGAAACCTGAAGGCTTTATATAATTGTCTGTATGAGTTCTTGTAATGTGTATTTATACATTATTTGATTTTGTTGTTATGACCTCCAAATATATTTAATAAACTGGACATAGGGACCAAGGAAGATCAAAACATCGGTGGAAAGATCAAGACCATCTTCGCTAGGTTTACCGTACAGGCCACATGGCCTAAAACGAATTTGTCCATGATGATGATACATTTAATAAATACTAGAACCACTATTCTGGATAGAGTTCTTAATAACAAATGATATGATCAACTGAGACTAACAAATGGAAAATATGACCTGAGATACACAATCATGTGATTCACTGTCCATGGTTTTCATCATAAATTGTGCAGAACTGATGGTTTCATGATATGGTTCCATACAGTGTATGCCAATCCTGTAAATGTCACAGTAAAAGATACCATGCCATAAAGTGTACGTTAAGAAGAGAATTTCTCACAAAATTCTGTGAATAGCTAGTTCTAGAACGTAACCATGTACAATGTGCAAACTTCTGTCTAAAAAACAATTTAATTCATCATAATATCTAGGTCCACCGCTGTGGTCTCAAGGTAGCGTGCTGCCTTGTCACGCAGTGGACCCGGGTTCGATCCCCGGTCGGGTCAGTTTTTCTGGGTGAGGTTTTCATCGGGGTTTTACCTCACCTGTAAGACAAATGTCAGGAAAACTTTAAGGCCCAAATGGTCCCTGAAATCATATGGCCATCATCATCATCATCATCCTTCACCGGTGTGGAAAGCAACGGGAAGCTACCACACCTACAATTCCCTAGTAAAGCTGCAAGCATAGCATGAAAATGCTATGATTGCAGTGAAGGACCTGCCTTCGGGCAGAATTACTATGGATGATATCTAGTGAACTTAACGGTTAGTTAAAAAAATATCAATATGGCTCTGGTGACAAATTTTGTTACATTCATACTCCATAATGGCAAGGCAATAAATAAAGATTTTGACCATGATATTATAAATGATGGTCAGAGAAGTTGGTGTATGGTTGGGCCAATGGTTATATTTTTAATAGTAAGATTGTTAATCTTAACTTTAAGAGTTAAATATCTAATAATCCTTAAACCAATGGTTATTAATAGCTCACTCTATGAAATACATGAATAATTAACCAATATTTTTATATATTACATCCATCCATAATAATTCTGCCCGAGGGCAGTCTTTTACTGCAATCATAGCATTTTCATGCTATGATTTGCAGCTTTACTAGGGGATTATAGGTGTGGTAGCTTCCCATTGCTTTCCACATTGGTGAAGTATGATGATGATAATGATAAGGATGATGATGATGGCCAGATGATTTTCAGGGACCATTGGGCCCTAAGCTGCCTGACATTTGTCTTACAGGTGAGGAAAAACCCCAAATAAAACCTCATCCAGGAGCCTGTCCCGATCGGGAATCGAACTCGGGCCCGCTGCATGACAAGGCAGCATGCTACCTCGAGACCACAGTGGTGGACATATATTACATAATAACTAAAATGATTACATACCATGACATCATCGTGATTACTATTACCATGGGCACTGGATATAGATAATAGTGCACAAACAGCTTATATCCTCAGTTTCTTTACTATAGGGCATTTGGTTTTACATTAGTGCTCAAGGTCTGTAGTGAAAAAGAGATACATTTACAATGATGCCAGCTTTTATTCAACTGTCAAACCAGATTTGGGCTAATATGGTTATTGTAATGACTTTAGAATGCATTTCACACCGGCAACACGTCAGAAAGCACATGGTGTCACCTTATGGAACAGCTACTAAAAGAAACAACCCCCTCCAAATAGTAGTGGAGATGAGAAGTGCATGACCTTGAACGGTAAAGTTAGACCAAATACCCTATAATAGCCATACCTTACGTATTATAGTTTGTGCTTTGGCTATTTATGTTGCTTTTGATCTCAAAATCCATCAGTTGAACCACTAAATGAATATAAGTTTTATTGACGATTTTATTATTAATTTAACACTTCTCATTGAACGATAAATTATATTTGAAGAGAAAAATTCCCAATAAATGTCTTCTTAACTAAGAAGCCGCCATTTGTAAAGATAGAAGCTACGGTTTCAAACATTTGGCACGAGGGAATTACAACGTATATAAGAGAAAAGTTTGCGTCTAGATCGCAACTCGCCTTGGTAGCTCAGTTGGTAGAGCACTTGGCCCGGAAAGCCAAGGGTCCAGGGTTCGAGTCTCGGTCTAGGCGAAAATTTTTCTCTTCAAATATAAGTTTTATTATTGCTTTATTAAATCAAGAAATGTAATTTTTTAGAATTATTTATTGGCCTATTACACATCCCATGTAGAATTTAACCAAATGTATACATAACAACCCAGGCAAAAAGGACAGTTAAAAATTAGTGTGTTTTTTTGTTAGGGCTCAACAGTACATTACCTTCATTTTCCAAATGTACTTATTCTGTCTTTAGTAACATTTTGTAATATTTTAAACCTTTTCAAAATGCTTATAACACTATTTTACAATTTTTAGGTATTTATTTATTTACGAGAAACGTGGGAACATTATGATATTTTAGACAATATTGTAAAACTCACTAGCTATTTTTCCCTCCTATTCTAATATTGTCAACATCAACAGCTCAATTACACATATTTTTGTTAGGTTAGCACTATTTTTTGTTAGTTAGTCAGGTATGTTAGTGTACATCCATTTCTAATAAATGTTTGGGAACTTATTTCAAAGGTTGGTCATACTGCATATGCTGCCATCTAGCGACAGCTCTATATACTCTCCGTATGACTTCAAAGATGTGGTTCCACCTAGTGACAGCTCTATAAATTCATGTGCATGCAAAATGTTATTCTGTAGAACTTAGAAAATATATTGGGGAAAGGTAAAGTACTGTTTCTCCTTTGTTAGCTTTTAATTTAAGCCAATATGTATAACACGAAGTAAAATTAAAATATTAATAACTACAAACCGTCGATAAATTAAAATGTTTCTAAATTAAATTCATGGTTACATAGGAAAAATAGGCATATGTGATAAAAATATTCCAGTACCTTACAGAAATAACTTAGGATAGAAGGTCGGTTACCTGTTTTACATTTTAAATTTATAATCTCAGAAACTGCTCTCTCAATAGTTTAAAAACAAAAATACACTAATAAAAAATCACAATGTTCACTAAAAATCTTACCTACAAGATACTTCTAAGCGTAAATCATCTTCACTATCATATTCTTCAATCCAGAAGGCTCTTGACGGTTTTTCAATCAATTCTCCAAAATATGTTGCCATTTTCTTAATTCGTAAAATAATTCACAGAACTGACAAACTTTCAAATCAAATGCATAGGAAAAACATTCATATTAAATGTCATCCATAGAGAACGAAATGTCATCGTCATTCTTGAGTGCTGCCAACATATGTCCATGAAAAGCCGCCAAATACACAAGCGGCTAAGAGGAAGAAATTATGAAGTCGTTCCTTTGGAATATCGCTGATTCTTCTTTGTGATTCGTAGTTGTGCGCCATCTAACAGAATTTAAACTTTTAGCAGGGTTATCTCTGTTTTAGCATATGGACATAGAAAAGTGAGAAAATAATTGTAAAGTACGCGATTATTTAATAATAATCATGGCATAAATATATTTTCATTTACTGTTAATGAAATAATTTATGAATAAAAATTCATCTTACCCAAAAATTTATATATATATATATATGTTATAATTAAATCTTTAACATTGAGCAATGCAAGCTTAATATGGTATGATAAGAAAAATAAATGCCTGGACGGGATCGAATCCCGTCCAGGCATTTATTTTTCTTATCATACTATATATATATATATATATATATATATATATATATATATATATTCAACAGATTTTAAACAAATAAATTGTCTGCGCTCAACATTAAGTTTTGATTATATTCTTTCATTCATCTCTATCCTTCTAGTCACCATCCTGCACTTCCTTGTCCTTCATCAAATTCATAATTCCCTTTATCCTTGTCTTCGTAGGTCTCTGACTGACTGACTGTAGTTGACAGCTGTTTGCGCTGCCCAGTGTGCCTTTTGCTGGGACTGTTATTTGTCCCTTGACGGCGAATTCGCGTAGGTGTGTGCAGTAATGGGTTTCGCTGTTTTTTCCTTAGCCTATACGGCGGTTATGTGGGGATTGATTCTATTTTAGCATGTGCTATTGATCTAATGTGGATGTTTGATTCCAAGGCAGATAGATCTCGCTTAATTGGGGCATCGGAAACCGTGTCGCTGATAACTTTCAGGACCGGAATGAGCCACGCCAATCTGCGCTGACCCCTCTGATCTTGGTTATTTCATGCTGAATACTACGGGTGGTTTAATGTGTCGAATATTTTTCTATGTGTAGTACGCCATTGTGGAAGGTGTCCTATATTCCCTCTTCCTTCTTTCCATTTGGAGCCCACTCCAACTTCTAATTGGCAATCTATCTTCATTCACCCTCTTCACCTGGGCAAACCATTGTAATTTTTTATTTCCCACAAATTACATATTCTTCATAAAAGTTAATTTTTTATCAGATAATACTGTTTCCGAAACTTTCTAACCTAGAGCATCATGCAAATCTTCTTAAAAATCCATTTCTGTAATACTGCAATTTTGACTTTAATTTGGCATTTATAGTCCATGTTTCTGATACAACTTCTATACTATTGATTTATAAATATGGATTTTAGTTTGTTTGAATATCTGTTTATCCCACGAAATTCCACTCAACATTGCTACTGCAGATCAACCTTTAAGTATTAGTTTTCTTATTTCCAAATCATTGTTTCCATCTTCAATTATTTAAACTCCCAAATATTTTAATTTGTTACAAATATTGATGATATCTTTGAAATTCCTCTAATACCAAATTTTTTCCACTATCACTAATTACAATATATTGAGTTTTATTTACTTTAATTTTTAATCCCCACTTTTCATATTCTCTCATTAATTTCCAGTCACACACACACACACACATATGTATATATATATATATATATATATATATATATATATATATATATATATGATATGTAAAGAAAATATAATGCTTGAGTCAGGATTTGAACTCGAGTCTCTAAAGTCTGTACCTTTAGCGCTCTAACCAACTGAGCTACCCAAGAATTCCAATACAAGCATACGGTTTTCTTATACATGTAGTATTCTCAATTCACACAAGAGGTAGCGGAAATTTATTCCAACTGCCATCTCGCGGCTAACATAACAGTTAAGCAAATTTTTAAAGAGAAAAAAAAAATTGCTTAACTGTTATGTTAGCCGCGAGATGGCAGTTGGAATAAATTTCCGCTACCTCTTGTGTGAATTGAGAATACTACATCTATAAGAAAACTGTATGCTTGTATTGGAATTCTTGGGTAGCTCAGTTGGTTAGAGCGCTAAAGGTACAGACTTTAGAGACTCGAGTTCAAATCCCGACTCAAGCATTCTTTTATCTTTTCATATCATATTTGCCTTCATTGCCAAATGTCAAAAATATATTTATATATATAGTCCACCGCTGTTGTCTAGAGGTAGCATGCTGCCTTGTCACGCAGCGGGCCTGGGTTCGATTCCCGGTTGGGAATTATATTTATAGACGTCTGTGAACTACAAGGGTGCCGTCCGACCAATCTTGATGCACCGTCACAGGAGCGGATGAATGAAATGAAACGAGATGGATAAGTATGGAGAAATGGCAGAATGAAATTTGTAGCAGGGGAAAACGGGAGGAACCCTAAGAAAAACCTGTCCAAGCTCTGTTTCGTCCACCACGAAACCCACCAGAAGGAGATGACCAAGAAAGGCACTAAATAATTATGTCATGAAAAAATAATGAACATAATCAAAATTTTCTACAAGGATTTTTAAACCTTTTTTTTATTATTAAAAAAAGTATAATTACTAATTTGCTTAATTTATGCAGTTCTTGCACAATGGACTTTTTTGTGGGTATTATGGAAATCAACAGCCATATGGAACCTCTCCATATATCGTACATACACACATACATTTTACATAGGGAGCATAACATTTTTTTTTTTTTGGGAAAACGTAATTAAAATGAAAACATATCATACCATTTTCTTCAGTTATTTGCATTTGAATATTTTAAATACTTTTTATAACTTACAGAGTTTATATTGTGGAGATAAGTAACAGTTATTTATGTAACTAGAATTAAATATTTGGTTTTACAAGTGAATTGCATCCAGATTTTCAAAACAAATTCATACATATTTTCAATTCTTGCAATGTACAGCCTTTGAAAAAATTGATCGCATAACTAATTGATGATGGAAAGTTAGAATTTTGAAGAGCGATTCACACCAGTATGTTGTTATATGTGCTAACTCGTTTGAGTATAAAGCGGGCGGTGTAAGTTTCTCTTCATGCAATATTCGTATTGTTCACTTCAGTGGAGCAGTCAGTAAGATGCTCTTTTCCGACGATACCCACGTTCGATCCTGATCAGGAAGATTTTTTTTTAATAACACTGTTAATTTTCATAATGCCTACTTGTTACAAGGTCTCTTTATATAAATGAATTTGTATATATAGGAAAATTAATTAATTAAAGGAAACAGCTCATGAGGGATGGTTTGTGTTCTAGTGGAGGGAGCTTCTGTTTCCCATGCATGATGTCGCATGTTCGATCCTGCTGTATGCTTTTTTTTTCTCTTGTCCTTATTTCAATTAATTTTCCTTCTTTTGTTTCATTTTACTTTGTTTTATTTTCAGTATTTACTGCACTACTTATTTACACAAAATTATTTTCCATTGCACAACACACAACGAAATAGAATGGATTTTAGTTTCTCAAATAGTTGTATACCTGTGAACCAAATAGCTGACCTCTGATCATGTGCAGTGGCCTCGTTCTGAGATTTGAAAATTATCTGTGCACCATCAATTATTTCAAAGGCTGCACATAATTTTATTTCATCATCATCTTCTTTCATTGAATAGGTACTGTTCTGATCTCAGAAAAAAGTAAAATTCAGGCATCGAAAATGAGCTTCCTATGGGCTGTGAAAGGTAGTACAAGAGAAGAACATATTATAAATGAAAATATTAGAGAGGAACTAAAAGTACAACCACTTCTTCGACAAATAGAAGAACACAGGAACAATTGGATAGGGCATCTGCAAAGAATGGCAGATGGCATTGATGTATAATTTTATTTCATGTTTTAGTAAAGAGATATTAACATGTACTGTATTCAACAACTGACATAGACATGATGCCTAAACATGCTAACAATGAACATAATAAATCCAGAATATATACCAACAAAAATTAATGATTACATTAACTTACAGTAAAGATTGAGTGATTTGCATTTTATATTATATGAAAGTTGTTTCAATCAGTTCTGCCAACTGAAAAGTCAAATACAAATTCTACCACAAAAATACATTTTTCTTTATAATTAAGTAATTTATTTATATTTATCCTTACAATGAAATAAGTATTGATGATATGAAACTTGTGACAATACAATTTTTACTGATTAACCTTGCTTGTTTACTTGTAGAATTATTAAGTTTGACCACAGTTTATGCATATGTTGGCAACAGGTACGTTAGTTTTTGAGAATGTTAAAGTTCTGTAATGTTCCATTTTCCAGTATTTTTTTAAAATCATGAAGTAAATAAACTCTCAGACAGTTGTACTGTTCAAGATGAATTTGTTATGAATAATTATAATGGTCCAATTGCGTCGGGGTACATTTGAGCCTTAAAGTTTCCTGACATTTGTCTTACAGGTAAGGGAAAACCCCGAAAAAACCTAACCTAGGAAACTTGTATGAATACAGGTAGTTGGCATAATGGTAACAGAAAGTGACATCGCCTTCTCTAGCCAATGAGTTTATGCAGTGAGGTGTCATATTTCTAATTAGTATTTTCTTTCTTTTTTAAAACATTTTGCCAGCATATTTTGACATAAAATATAAAAACCAAAGCTTCAGCATGAAATTTGGTGTAAACAAGCATGAGAAATGGTGTATAAAGAACATCAGTCTTTTCTTAACGAGGCATGGCATGTTTGAAGTACAATACTTCCTCACAAAAGATGTTACAAGATATCGTGGGTATCTCCAGACTCGAAGACACAAAATCAAATTGATCATTTTGCCATAAGTAGAAAGTTCAGAACCTTGCTGATGGATGTGTCAAATAAGAGTGGTGCTGATATTGGAAGTGAGCACTATCTTACAGTAGCAAAATTAGGGGGAAAATTTATGACAATAAAATAGCACCCAACTGATAATTAGAAAATTCAATATAAACAAATTAAAAGACAAAGAGATGAACACAAAATTTTCTCAGGAAAAAAGGAACAGGTATTCCATATTATCATAAGAAGAAGAAGAAGAGCTGGAACAATTTATTGAGAAAATATAGAAAGAGAATCAGAAAATCCTGGATCTCAGAAAAATTGAGGAATTTAATTGAGGAAAGGAAAAAATTGAATAAATTAAATGCTCCTAAACCTGGAACAAAAAATGATCTTTTTATCAAGGAATATAATTCCAAAAACAAAGAAGAAAAATGTAATTTAAGAAAAGATTAAAGGAAATGGATTCAAAACCTTGCAGGAGAAGCTGCAATCAATAACAATACAAAAGAATTGTACAAAATAACAGAAATTTTAGCTAAGAAATCTTTTAAATCAAACAGACCTGTAAAAAATAAAGATGGAAATGTTTTAGTAAATGATAATGAACAAATAATTAATAGATGGAGAGAATATTTAAAGAAATCTTAATGGAAGCAGAGAAGTAACAATACTAATAAAATTCATTGCAGATAAGTAGACTGAGAAGAGAATGAGACAAGGTTCCTGGACTCAGAGAGAGCAGGACATTACTAAATATTAACACAAATAGAGAGATTAAGAAAGGAGAGATTAAGAAAGCCATAAAAAGAAGAAAAAATCACTGTGTATTGATAACATAAATGTTGAAATGATAAATATACCAATCTGGTTACATCAGCAGATATTTTGCACCCTTTATTTAAAAAAAAATTGGGAATCTTAAAAAAAATCCTCAAGAATAGGGTGAAGGGATAGTAGTTAAATTCCCAAAAAAAGGAGATACATTTATATGTGATAATTGGAGAGGCTACATACTACTATCAACTCGAAGCAAAATCTTTTTGAGAATAATCTTAAATCATATACAAGGGGCAACTGAAAAGTTATTGAGTGAAAAAAAAATTGGCTTTAGACCTCAGAGATCATGTACTGACCTTAATCATATTCATCATGGAACAATTTTAGAATGGAGAAGTCTCTTATATTTGACTTTGCTAAAGCTTTTGATTCCATCAAAAGACAGGAAATATGGAAAAAGCTGACACAAATTGGAATGCCAGAAAATATTATTACTCTTATCAAAAGTATGTTTGAAAACTATGTATGTTGTGTATCACAGCTTTTCCTTGTCAGAGTGGAGTAGCACAAGGTTGTTTGCTGTCACCATTGTTATTTATATTGGTCTTAGCTGAAATGTAATAGAAGATGTAGAGAGACTGAATGGGATTTAAATGGCAGACTTGAAGATCTAGAATAGGTTGACAATGTTTGTTTATTGAGATTCTCTGAAATCAAATACAAATTAAGAGATCCAGAGAAGGCAACAAGTATAGCTGGACTGTGCCTGAATAAACAAAACAACAATATAATGAGAGTAAATAATGCAACTGAAATTTTATTGCAACTCAATGGTATAGAAATAGACGAATCGGAATAACCCCTTGAGAATGCGGTAAAGGGATAATAGTTAAAAATCCCCAAAAAAGGAGATACATATATATGTGATAACACAATCAAATCCAAGGAAAATCTTTTCGAGAATAATCTTAAATCATATATAAGGAACAACTGAAAAGTTATTAAGTGGGAAACAATTCAGCTTTAGACCTCAAGAGAATATGTACCGACCTTATAAATATAATCAGAATCATAATGGAACAATCTTTAGATTGGAGTATTCTCTTTTGTGGACTTTATTAAAGCTTTTGGCTCCATCAAAAGACAGGAAATATGGATAAAGCTGACACAAATTGGAATGCCAGAAAATATTTACTCTTATCAAAAGTATGCATCTCCATTTGCATCATGTATCTGCTTCCATATCCATGTGGCATATCATATACAGGAACTATGAAAAGAAGCATAGCCACCAGTTCATCAGAACATAGAAGAAACTGCAGACTAGAGGAAACAGAAAAATGGACTGTAGCAGAACATGTTTTTTATGGAAAATAGACACCAGTTTCTATATGAGGATACTCAGGTTATAGCCACAACATCCTATTATTTCCCTAGACTATACAAGAGTCTATAGAAATTTATAAACACAAGGACAATTTAAATAGAAAAGACGAAGGTATAAAAGTGGCTAAAGCCTGGTATCATATATTAAATAACAGCCAACTTAATAATGAAGAAACAGAAACAAACTAATCAGATTCTTGATTGACAATGGCTATTCAATCAGCTTCAACTTCGTCCAGCCATTCGTGACCTCCAGCAGTCTACTGCTCATATACAGTTGAGCTTCTGATCAGAAAATACCATCTAAAAGAATTTGTCACTGAAGATGTCCTCTGTAGCCGAGGATGAAACATCAGTTATGGACCATGGCTTTATAGCCCAGAATTTCTAATACCATGAATACTAGCCATGAAAAGAAACAAAATAATCAAATTCTTGATTGACAATGGCTATTCAGTCAGCTTCGACTTCGTCCAGCCATTCGTCACCTCCAGCAGTCTACTGCTCATATACAGTTGAGCTTCTGATCAGAGAATACCATCTAAAAAAAAATTGTCACTGAAGATATCCTCTGTAGCTGAGGATGAAACATCAGTTATGGACCATGGCTTTATAGCCCAGAATTTCTAATATCATGAATACCAGCCATGAAAGGCTTCATTATACAGTATGTATGTAGACCATGTATGTTGTGAATCTTTTTCCTGTCAGAGTGGAATAAGACAGGGTTGTTTGCTGTCACCATTGTTATTTATATTGGTCTTAGATGTAGAGAGATTCATTGGGATTTGAATGGTAGACTTAAAGACATAGAATATGTGAACAATGTTTTTTTTATTCGCACACAGGTTCTCAGACATCGAAAGCAAATTAAGAGATCTGGAGAAGACAGAAAACACAGCTGTACTGTGACTGAATAAACAAAAAACCAAAATAATAAGAGTAAATAATGCAACTGAAATGCAATTGGTGCAGATATAGTGGGGTAGCCAAATTCCAGTATTTAGGAAGCACGATATAAAAAAAGGAGGATCAGAGGAAGATATTAAAACTGGAAATATAAAATCAAAATCTGTATTCTCACAATTATCACCTATATGGAGATCTAAACAAATCTCAACTAGAACTAAATTAAGATGATTTAATAACAATGTGAAAAGTATATTGCTATATGGGTGTGAGACATGAAAAGGAATAATTGCATTACATAAAAAATTGCATGTAGACCTACATATAATGCCTTGAACTGTGAAATTGTGGTAAAGAAGTTGTCCTTCAATGGCTACCCTCCCACTGTGAAATTGCTGGTAATGAAACAGCTGATATCCTCGAATTGAACAATTGTCTAAATCTAAACCAACACCTTACTCCACAGTGAAACACCACATAAAGTTCAAATCCAAAATTACCAATGACAATACACTTCAAACAGTAGCCAGAAACAAAAAATGGGAATGGTTAACAAAAAAATATAGACATACCAGACTTAACAAGGAAAACATAAGTAGCACATTTTAGATAAACAATGGGTCACAACTGTCTGGAAAAATGCCTTCACCAAAATGCATTTTATGCAATCATCTGATGAAGAAATTGACAAAGTTCATTTGAGCAACTGCATTGCTGTCAAATATGAAGATTCTAATACCTCTAAGTATTAGAGAGCAATAGCTACACGTGCTTGGTCAGAAAAACACAAAATTGAAACCAGGACAAAATTACTTAAACAGTTGGAAAAACCAAAGGAACTCACAATTTGGGAGAAAATTTACATATACAAAAATAAAAACAAAACTATGAATTTTGAAATACCAGGTGAAAATGAGAGGGGATTGATTTGGAAGTTCTTCGGTCAGCCATCAGAGAATGCAGAAAACAATCTACAAGAGAGTAAACCGCTGGATTACAGTTGTGACCATAATGGCGCATTGAGAATGTCACAGATGTAGTGAAAAAACTCGAGTCTGCAAAGAAGTCAAGAAATATGAGGTGAGTCAAGATACAACTCAAAATAAATTGGAGAACAAGACTGCTCATGACTTCAGTGTTAGATGCAGCACATTAGACAACAACAACATTTTACAATATAAATCACTTATAAAAATTTATAAATAAGCTCATCCCTATTTATATAAAATAGATGCCTGAGATTTATTTTGAGAATTTGATGGCCAAAAACCATATAAAATGAGGAATTATGGAAGATAACATCACAGGATGAGATCTGGAAGAAAATTAAATATTGCAAATTGAAATGGATTGGACACACTCTCAGAAGAGAACTAGACAGTGTACCAAAGAGAGCACTGGAATGTAATCCACAGGGATTGCCTGGAAAAAGAGGAAGACCAAAAATTACATGGTGCAGGACTGTAACAACAGAAATTGAACAACAAAGAAAAAGTTGGAATGAAGTCAGAAATATGGCATACTTTCACAAAGACCATATGTTTCCAAGAGGAGTGATGTCTCCGATGAGTCACAATGTGAATTCTGTAAAAACAAAACAAAAAATGATTAATGAAACAAATGTTGAGATACATATTTTGGAGCAAAATAAATTACAGTCTGATCCCTTCTCATAGATCTGCAGTAACTTGTGACCTGAAACAAAAAGAAAACAACATATGAGTATATGAATGTGTTTTGAGGAAGATGGATAATGCATCGTCCTCTTTTTATGCAAGACACAGCTATATAGCCACACCTTGCGAAACCACAAACCACCCTGCACATAAGCACAGCTAAGAATGATAGAGCCAGCAGCATTGTCAACTCCTTAAATCTAAACCCTACCTATACCTAGACACTGGCCGACCAATGATACCTGCAATATCCTAACGACATGGAACTTTGCAGCAGACCAACAGAGATGTAGGTCAGGTGGGGACTTACCTGGAGGGCTTCATCTGTCCTGGTCTGTGCGCAGATCATGATGCTTCAAACATTGTTTACAATGAAGATCATGGCAGCAGGTGTGCAGAGATGTAGTTCAGGGGGGGACTTGCCTGGACTTCATCAGTGCTGTTTAGTGCTCAGATCTTGATGCTTGCAACATCATATATACGGAGATCCTAGCACCAGACTTGCAGAGACATAGCGACAGGGGGGAACACCCTTTACTATGTCAGTACTTGTTTGGTGCACAGATCTTTTTCCCGAGTGTCAGCGAGGTCTGCAAATATCAGACCAGCCAAATTGTTAGATCCAGAAAACAGAATTATTTCTTTCTGTTTTTGGATTTAGATTAGCTCTGTTTTAACCTGGGCATTAGCAGCATTAAACCAGAAGCACTGACACTCGTACGCGCCATGTACTGCTGTGCGTGGTCGTCTGTGATATTTTGTTTTATCTTCTCCTACCATTTGATGAGGATCTCCCACGATGTTTGATGTTTTCCAACGATGGAAGGCTGCTACATGGCCCCGATCAGAACCAAGACCGTTTTCACCCCTTAAAAGGAGCCCTAACTGACATTAAAAGACTAGCTATCTAACACCACACCTGCAAACAAAGAAATGCACATATTACAACACAAGATATACATACATAGTGTTCTGCCCAAGAGCAGGTCTTTCACTGCAAACTCAGCATTCTCCACTCTTTCCTTAACTCAGCGTTCTTTTTTTGTATTTCATACAAACATTTTATGTCATGTTTGCAGCTTTACTAGGGATATATAGGTGTAGTAGCTTCCCATTTCTTTCCAAAACCCAATCTCTCTTTTGCACCTTAAAGTCTTGAAAGCTCTTAAGAAGGTCCCTGGGGAGGGGGCTGACATGTGGCTAAATTAGACTCTCTGGACTTCACCGAAATTCACCGCCATATACTGAACCATTAAAGGCACAAAGTAGTGATTTTATTGCATTCTTGATAAAAAGTACATATAATTAAAATTTAATTTTCTCTGCTTCTAGTGAATGTTGATCTTAAGCATATATACCTATATTTCCCATGTGGAGACAAGAGTGCAACCATAACCAACCTAATTTAGTTATGCTTATTTCTCTGAAGATGCCACTGAGTGAGATGTGCTTAGGACATTGCCTCAAAGAGACATCTAGTAGGCAACTAAGGTTTTATTTGAATGGGAAAAATTAATTATATTTTACCGAGAGGCTCAAATTTAGGCTTGAGCCCAAATATCTTCATACTCGGAACCAATGGCTTACAATCCCTCTCGGAGGACTTGTCCCTTGGATTTTTCCATCCTGAAAACAAAATCCATCGACCATAGTCAAGTTTGAACCATGGACCTTCTTTATATGTCAAAAATTGTAATTAATTAAACAACTCTTTTTTAAACATAATGACACCAGCAGACATTTTTTATCAGTATTTAAAAGTTATGCAAAATTATATGTCAATGATTTTTGGTATAATTTTCTCAGGAACTACTTGACAAAGGGATATGGAATTTTCAGCACACTTTACTCAGTATCTTATGAAGCTCCTGTAGCAAGATACAGTAAAATAGTCTTTTAAGAACTAATTTTACATTAATAGTTTTTATGAAAAAAAATTCAAAGTTAAAATTTATTCATATCCTAACTCTAACTTACACTTACACTATTGAATCTGTAGATTCAGGCTATGCAGACATAAATTCTCCATATTTCCCTATCCTGACCTGATGTTTCCAATCATCCCCTGTATAATACACTTCCCTCAAATCATGATTAATATTATTCTCTCACCTCATTCTTGGCCTATCTACTAGGTGCTTTCCCTCTGGTTTTCCTGCAAGGAGTTTCCATACACCTCTTTCATTTTCCATTCGTGCCACATGTACTGCCCATCCATCGCATTCTATGAGACTCAAATATTATTACATCTGGTATCCTATAAAGATTATGTACCTCAGTGTCTTCTCCATTTGTCTGCCTATATATCTCTCTTTGGCCAATATAGAACTATACAGTCATCTTGAAATTATTCCATAAAATTAAGTTCAAAAGGTACTTTTCTACACAATTTCCTATGTTTTTTATATATAAAGACCTTTTATCTTCAAGGTGATATATTTTATATATATATATATATATAAATGAGGTGGGAGAACAACATTAACTCTGATTTGAGGGAAGTAGATTATACAGGGAATGATTGGAAAGCATTAGCTCAGGATAGGAATGTATGGAGAGCTTATGTCCGTGCGGCCATGAACCTACGGGTTCGATAGTGCCAGTGAGTAAGTAAGTAAGTAAGTAAGTATATATATATATATATATATTTATTTATTTAATTCCATGGTGCAATAGGCCTCGAAGTCCCTTAGCCTACCAGCTGGCTGCTGGCCTCACATCCACATGTGTCAATCACAGAGGTAGATGATCATCTAGCCAGTGTAGGGGTGACATGTGGTCAGCATGTCGAGTCCCTCAGCCGTTATAGCTGTTTTCTCAACCTGGAACTGCTACTTACTGTAGCTACTCAAATGCCTCACGATGCTGGGTGGGCACCAGTCCCATAAAGTAAAGTGATCCCACAACAGGCCCGGAGGCCCTTGGGGTAGTAGGAGGTTAAGACTCCCACTTTTTCTAGACAATCGGCACTTTATGTCAGCCGGGTTGTCAGCCCTGCGTGACCGTCGCATTTACCCCCAGAACAAGCGTCTGGTACTCATTTCCGTTAGAGTCTGAGTCGACCCCAGGGCCATAGTGCCGCCAGAAGGTTTGGGTCAGTTTAAAAATCCTGAGCCCAACGGGACTTGAACCCTCGACCCTCTGGCTTGTAGCTCAGTGCCTTAACCACTATGCTACGGCATGCCCCCCACCAGTCCCATACTGACTGAAATACCATGAGAAAATGTCTTTCCCCATGGAGACTCGAACTAGCGCAAGTCTATATATATATATAAAGTAACTCCATGATGCGACAGGTCAACAAAACTCTTGGCTACCAGCCTACTGTTGGTATCACACCCATATGTTATTTACAGAGGTGGATGATTCTCCAACTGTTATAGCTGATTTTCTTAACCTCGAACTGATACTTATTGTAATTACCCCCTCCTCATGATGTTGAGTGTGTACCGGAATTTCATGGGAATATTTTTTCCCCCATGGGGACTTATACCAGCACATCCCATAGTTTTTCACTAAAGCATGATACCTTAAATTAGCTACACTTGATATATATATATATATACACACACACTACATACACATACTTTGACCAAATATTATTTCCAAACAAAAGCTATGGGAAGAAAAACCAAGAACCCATTGACATCTAAATAAAAAGGAGGAAATGGAGATGGATAAGCTATACTCTTAGGAAGAATCAAAATACCATTGAGAAACAAACCCTGTTTTGGAACTCTTAGGGCCAGAGAAAAAAGGAAACCACTACTGTCATGGAGAAGGAGTGTGGAGGAGGAAACCACAAGGGAAGAAAAGACTTGGAGAGGATTGAAGGTTTTGGCTCAGAATAGAGTATGCTGGAGCTTCTCGTTTAGGCCCTATACTCTGGATAAGAGCAACAAGAGATAATACTTATACTACTGTATATAGATAATAAAGTGATTCCATTATAGGTCTTAGGAGGCCCTTGAAGTAGTAGGATGTTAAGGCTCTCGGCATTCTAGAAAATCAGCACGAGATGTCAGCCAGGTTGTCAACTCTGGTTGACGGCTGCCTTTAATCCTAGAAAAATGGTCTTGTACTCATTTCCGTTAGAGGCTGGGTCGACCCTAGGGTTATGGTGCAGCCAGGTTTGGGCCAGTTTTTAATAGCCTGATTCCATTTGGACTCGAACCCCAATCTTCCAGCTTGTAGCATATTGTCTTAACCAAATATGCTATGGCATAGTTCAATATATATAGGATACACACACACAAACATACATAGTATATTAATAATAGGTCTACTATGAAATGGTGAATTATTTTGGTGATAAAGTTTTAACCCAGCACTTGCCTTGACAATTGAGGAAACTCGAGAAAACAAAAACTCCAGTCAGGTTGTGGTCAGCACCAGGACTTGAACCCAAAACCTCTAGAAAATAATCCTCAAAACTCTGTCTTGACAATTGAAAAAAGAAAAAAAGAAAAACACATCAGGTTGACCGGAACCCGGGACTTTCGATTACAAGTCTTATGCTCAGACTAGACGATTATGGAAAACCAGAAAAATCTGTCAGAGGTTGGGTCGGCACCGGGGCTTGAACCGGACCTAATAGATACGAGTATCAATACCTGCCTTTTGACAACTGAGGAAAGCTACGAAAAAACCTTAATTGGTCGGCTTCGAGGCTTGAACGCGGGAACTACTGAAAACATCGCCTTGATAACTGACGAAAAGAAGATAAAAATCTATGTGGAGATGTGATTGACATGGGGATTTGAACTCAGGACATCCCGAATACTATTGTTGCAATAGTAAGGATTTTTTCAAGTCACATTAGAATGTAGCCCGATAGATTACCAATGTACAGTATGATATATTTAGTGAAATATTTACTTTGAGTCGAAACGCCACACCCCCTGCCGTTCTATATTCTAACTGCTTCCAAAACATCGGCATACAACTGAATAATTCAAGCCAGGAACTTAGAAATAATTGCGTATTTCGACCGATCAAAACAGCAAAAAGGCGGTCATTTTGAAATCTCCTCTCCGATAACTAAAGAGCGGTTATTTTAAAATATCCTCATCGATTGGTTGATAACTAAAGAGCGGTTTTTTAAAAACTCTTATGCGATTGGCTGACAATTAAAGAGGGATTATTTTAAATATTTTCTGATTGGATGATAACTCGAAGGTTCAGAGTATAAAGTAGACCAAATCCAGCATGTCATATTTGAATTAAACAAAATGTTAAAAATCCCCAAATTTATTTACTCTACATGAAGCCTGGCATGGAAAGTCCTTATAGAAAATCAGAAAGAAAGCGCCCGGTAGGTAGGACAAGAACGAGATGAGAGAATAACATTAACCATCATTTGAGAGAGGTATATTATACAGAGGGTGATTGGAGAGCATTAGTTCAGGATAGGGATATACGGAAAACTTATGTCCGCGCGGGCATGAATCTCCAGGTTAATAGTGTCAGTGAATTATACCTAATTTGATTATACCATGGTTGTTTTATCCATTGGTGTACATTATGTGTTATCAGGAAAAAAACTTTGACTAACTCACTGGCACTATCGAACCCGTATTTCATGGCCGCGCGGACATAAGCTCTCCATATATCCCTATCCTGAACCATGTTTTCCAATCATCCCCTGTATAATCTACTTCCGTCAAATCATAGTTAATGTTATTCTCCCACCTCATTCTTGGTCTACCAACTGGGCGTTTTCCCTCTGGTTTTCCTACAGTCAATAAATATTGTATATTTAATTAACTTAATTTATTTTATTACCGAGCGAGTTGGCTCAAGCGATAGATTATGAGACTCATATTGGGAGGTCCCGAGTTCAATTCCAGTGACAAATCTGATTGAGCTTTTTCCTGTTTCTCAGTCACCAAGGCAAATGCTGGGTTGTAATTCAATAATTTCATATTCGTCATTTCATAATATCATTAAATATAAATGAAACAAAATACAAAGAAATTAAATGAACGGACGCTACGTGACCTGAATGTTAAAGAAATATTTAAATAAAAATATTTATTTCGTTATACTGCATCCATTTTATTGTTACAGTAAATATTACTTTTTTTAACATTAAAATAGCATTTTAGAACATATTTGATAGTTTTATTGCCTATGTTACGCGCCTAAATATATTTTTAGATCATGTAAATCTTATGTCTACTAATGGCGGTAATGAATTCTTACGCATGTAATACGCTTACTAAAAATGGCTTCTAAGAAGAAAGCCTTCTGGCTTCACTTTGACCATTGCTTCAAACTATAGCTGAGGTAGAGACGCAACTTCATTAAATTACACGTAGAAAACCGATCCAATTCAGTGAGGAGACGAGCTCCTCTAAATTTAGTTTTTTGGAATTAGAGCTTTTTTGTATTGGTGACTCGTATTTGAATATAATTCATTATAAAATCACGATAAGACAAATTTTATTAATATGTTGCGTAAAATTATTACTAATGGTACCGGTACAGTATGTTTATAATATGTCACAGTGTACAAAAATTTAATGCGTGAAATCAGAAATTCTATTTATTTATGTGAAATGTACAACATATTACCCACCATAAATAAATTCGCTGCGTCTTAAATCCATTCGTCAAAAAAAATTATTATCGACGCACAGTACAATCCCGCAAAGTATAAAATTAATCAACTTGTGTCGGCGGCCTCCATAAGTAGAAAGAAGGAGTGCGGAAGAAAAATATTCTATTTCCGGTTTCAATAAGCATCCTGTGGAATGTTAGGTAATTAAAAATAATATAAAAATTCGATGATACAGAGATCAACAGATATTTTGTCATTACCATCTTCATAGAATATATTTTAAATAAACCGCCATTTTGCGTCATCTATAATCTGTAAGAAAATATAATTCATTTGTAAGTTGGCAGCACAATCTTGGTGATAGTTTGCCAGTCGTCGCTGAAGGGATTTTTGTTTGAAGTATTTGTTGCCATCTTGATTTTATACAGCTTGCGGAATTAATGGGAAATAGTTACACGAAACAAATCGAAAAAAACATATTAATTATATCATGATTCCACGTTGGTGATCAGCGATAACCCACTTAGCGATCATAGAGAAGTGAGTTATCTCTGATAGAGAACGAACAGAGATAACCCACTAGGAGAACGAAGCAGCTAGGTCGAGTCAGAGATAATCCACTAAAAGAGATTTCATCCAGTGGGTTATCGCTGATTCCGACGATAATTTTAACCAGTGATGCCTAGATTACAAACCTCAAGCGATTGGAAGAAAGAATTAACAAATTATAGTTTCCTGCATTATCGACACATAACTAGCACCATCTATTGGTTGACAGGAAATTAATATATATTGCTCTCGGTAACTCAGTCGTTATTTTCGGCGTTTACTATACCATAATTCAAATAGTTCTCCCAAAGTATTTAATTAATAAAATAACATCTCACGTTATATTTTGTCTTCTTTTTAGACTGGTTTCGGAAAAATGAATACTACTCGTCACTTTTTACTCGATTGGTGTTCTGTTGTGGTAATTCAATATTTCCTCCAAAAACAGAACAATGTCCAGTAAAAACTGATGGAGTATTAATTTCTCCGAAACCAGCCTAAAAAGAAAACAAATTATGAAGTGAGATGGTTTTTTATTAATATTCATTATTAATATTTCATGTTACTTCCTACAAATTTTGAAGTTTAAGTATCTCTCATCTTCTCAATTTCCAAAACCCATCAACTTATGATTTTACCAATACAAGAAATATATTCCTAACATCAGGAAAACAATTAACAAATTTAAGAAAACTGGAAGAATATTTTATAGTCCAATTAATTTAATTTCTTAGAAATAACATAACATTCTGATCTGCATCACATTTTCTTGGAATTAAAAAAAAAGAGGATCACCTTGATTCTCAAGGAAACATTCAAATTAAAAAAAAACATAATTTAACATTTATTTATTTATTTTAGACATATGAACATAAATAATAAACAATAGAAAATTTCAGTAATTATGAAGATTTATTGCAATGAGATGATCTGAAAAATAAAATAAAATAAAAAAAGGAAATAAGATTACTAATTAACAGTAAACCATTAATTTGACTGTATTGGTTGTGATTTCAGTTATCAATTCTCTCTTTCTAGATGATAGACAAATGCAGCATTACTCGATATTTGCACGTCTGAAAGAAAAAAAAATTGTTATGTGAAGTAAATACCATAATGGACACTACACAGCTTTTTGAACCTTTATAAATATACTGGTAGTCAAGATAAAATAATATATATGTTGTTTTCAAATGCTGGGCCTTGGCAACAAAGCCATTAGCACAATAATATATATATCCATCCATAGTAATTCTGCCCGAAGGCAGGTCCTTCACCGCAATCACAGCATTTTCATGCTATGCTTGCAGCTTTACTAGGGAATTGTGTAGGTGTGGTAGCTTCCCGTTGCTTTCCACACCGGTGAAGGATGATGGTGATGATGATAATGGTAAGGATGATGATGATGATGATGGCCATATGATTTCGGGGACCGTTTGGGCCTTAAAGTTTTCCTGACATTTGTCTTACAGGTGAGGAAAAACCCCAATAAAAACCTCACCCAGAAAAACTGCCCCAACCGGGGATCGAACCCGGGCCTGCTGCGTGACAAGGCAGCATGCTACCTCGAGACCACAGCGGTGGACAATATATATATATGTAAATGAATTATACCACACACATTTAACTGCTTACAGAGGGGTATTACACAAGTAATTTGAGATAGGGAACTAATGGTCTACAAGGGAAAATGGGTTACAGTAGTTATAGGGAATCAAAGTAATTGTCTATTAATACAGATAAATCAAAAGGAGAGCAAAGTAGGAGAGAAGATTATACTAGAATAACTTCAGATCTTGGTATTAATTCCAAGATCCTGATTGCTAATAATTCATCAACAAAGTTTATTGAAATATTGGGTTATCAAATTCCTTAAAATGTTGAACTTAGCAGATGATTACATGCCACTGCACTGGTTAAAGTAGAATTGGTACAATGAGAGCCTTAGCTCAGAGTGAAACGCACGGAATGTGTGTAGTTAACGTGTGACTTAATGGTTAAAGCAATGGATTTGAGATTCGAACACTGATGGTTCAAATCACAGCAGGCCAATTTCCCCCCCCCCCCCCTGCATGTGTACTGTGATATATGGACACTGAAATTTGTTCAGAATTTAAAAATTCTTTAAAACTAATTATTTTTTTTACCACATTTAAGCTATCATTTATCTTATTATATAATTATTTATATTGGATTTTCTGTAGGGTTAATAAATTGCAGATGATATAAAACACAGCGAACAGCTGTATATAAATAGTTCTAACTTTTCACATCAGATAGCATGCTATTAGAAATCCTCACAGAGTAAGCCTTTTTCCCTATCAGACTCGACCTAGCCACTTGTGCCAAATACCACCAACAATTCCTTTTCGTTCCCAGTCTATCACTGGCAACTCCTAGGTTGCAGGCTAGGTATTCAGATTCAAAATAAACTTTGTCTTATACCAAATGCCTCCATAGGCACTTCTCGATATGCCGTTATATGGCCAAAAAATATATTGCATCCTTAGAATTCGAAAAAAAAAAAAAAAAAAAAAAAGGGTTTGGCATGAAAATAATCTGCAAATGAACTATGGGAAGAAAAATTACCATAAACATATTTTACTTATATCTACATACTACACTCAAGTTTCGGATATTTACTACATTTCGGGTCCCCCAAATAATTTTCTTGTTAAAACTGCTTTTTTTTTTATTTCTTCTTCGAAATTCCTGCAAATCCTGACCTTATCCAGAGGTTTATTGGTCCACCAACAGAGAGAAGAAGAAGTGGTTTCTTCCGATCAACATAAATCAGTTGTCAAGATGATACTGAAGACGGGACTGCTGTGGTCATGAAATCGCGATCTACTTAGAAGATTAATATGAGGAGAGGTATGAAACATTTGATTTTATCTTATCTTTATAAAGTTATTGCATTACCAATACTATTCTATGGAAGCGAATGCTGGATCTTAACATCACACTAGTTAGGAGAAATTGAATCGTCTGAAATGAGATTCCTCTGATTTATATTGGGTAATAAATTACTATATCACAAAATATATAGATGAGAGAAGAATTAAATATAGAATCAATTACATCTATAGTTTAAAAATACAGAAAAAAAAAAACTGAATCCCAAATCAGAAGCTGCTCTATACTATAATACAAAAGGAAACAAAAATATAAGCCGATAAAGAATAGACAGCTTGACTACATTGAGACAGAACAGGCCAGACGACCTAATCCTTGATGCTAATGAAGATGACAACCAACTAATTATACCACTAAGAATCAAATGAATCGTGAATTCTTCTTACCTCATACATCTATGATTTTTTAACACAGAACTGCAATATCGGGAACTTCGAGTTTCCAGACAAACTAAGTTTGATTACAAAGTTCTTCAAAAATACACCAGATAGCAGTTTAGAAAATTACCAGCACAATGAAAAATTGATAGTCGTGAAAATAGCTGAAGATGGGAATGATATGTTTCCCGATACTGCAGTTCTGTGTTAAAAAAACATAGATATATGAGGTCAGAAGAATTCACGAATCCATTTGATTCTTATTAAGAAAACCTCATAATGTAAAAATTCCCAACTTTTGTTTACCCCTGAGCGCGGTTTGACGTACATATACGAGACCGGCTTCCTCCCTTCTGTGCAGTCATTTAAAAGTCCATGCAGTCCATCTGCGCGGTAGTATTTTTAAACTACTCACCCAGTAACTTATTTTAGATAACTAACTAACTCACTAACACTCTCGAACCTGTAGTTCATGGCCGTGCTGACATAAGCTCTCCATACATCCCTATCCTGAGCTAATGTGTTGTAATCATCCCCTGTATGATCTACTTCCCTCAATTCATATTTAATGTTATTCTCCCATTCATTCTTGGTCTAGCAACTGGCCGTTTTCCCTCTGGTTTTCCCACAAGAAGCTTCCATACACGTCTTTCATTACCCATTCGTGACAGATGTCCTGCCCATCGCAATCTACGAGACCTAATTTATGTTATTATATCAGGCTTCCTATAAAGACCATGTAGTTATCTGTTATGTGGAGCTTATTTTAGATATATACCAAATTATTAATAAATTATATTTAGTTACATTATATTTCTAATCTTACCTTGGTTATACATATCCTTTGCTCACGGAAAGTCGATTTTGATATTGATTGTAGAGCGTATTTATTTGTTTCTTCAACAATAATATTCAACAACGTATGGTCAAATATTTCCTCGAATATAGCAACAATGTCCCCAGAAACATCGAACTGTGGACCACTGATGTCACAGAATGTGTCTCGTATTAAATTAAACGTGTCCATATTTTGCCATACAAAATCTGTGGACCCTCCCCCTAGCCCTTTAGCAATCAAAACACGTGTAAGTGTCTGAATATGTCCCTCGTCAACACAGCAGATGTCACTATCACTTATATCGTGAGGAGGTTGTGTATAGTCAAGTGCAAAGAAACTATCCTCACTATCTGATATAGACGCTAAATCACTATGTTTATCAATCTCATCTAAAATTTTGTTGACAAACTTAAAATGTTTTTCTTCTGACAACACTTGGTTTTCTGCACAGGCATGAGCCACGGTTTCACAAAGACTGCGATAATTGTTTCAAAAGAAAAGTTTGAGACCACACAATGAGACACTTTACAGATATTTATTCTTTTTCGACAAAAATAAGGCACAGGATATGTTCAGAAGAGGGTCTGGCTGAAAAAAAAAAAAAAGTATTTCCTTTCACTTACAAGTAGCCACCTCATTCCACTTGCCCTGTCATAAATTATGTTGTAACATGAAGGGGAATCTTTCCTTAACAGGGTGACAAAAAATAAGTTCTCCAACATGTAAAACAACCTAGTTATAGGCTTTGGAAATCATAGATGTACCACGCATGTTGACATGGCAATCTGCATGTGGATATTTAAAAGTCCTGACGTTTTAACACGTCCTTCTGCATCTGGGAAGGGAACGCAATGTTTAAATGTCCACGTTGATGGGTTAATTATACCACCTCAATTCTCATTGCATGTATATTTTTAAACACTGGATTCATCACGAAATAATTTATTGCATGAATTACATTTGAAAAGTCTTTTCATTATTATGAATGACACAAGCCAAAATATATCCTGAATTTTTGTTTCTGAAAAACTTGGATTTGAAAGGTTTCTTTTGTGGATCTAACCATCTATAGGCAAATAAGCGTAACTAATTAGCCCCCAAAAGGGAGCACTCACTCTCTCTCTCTTTCCCTCTCCAAGTGGAGAACTAGGATCTAATATATAATTCGTAATTAAAATAAACTAAGTAAGAGTATAAAATTTATTAACTATTTTGGTAGAAAAATGCAACAAATTTAGAATCTGAATATATAATTATTTTTTTAAATAGAATTGTTGAATGAAACTGTTTCCTTATAATTATATTATTTTTTTAAAATCTGTTTTAGGGACCAAGTAAGGCTGATAGAAATATCTATTGTAATATGTTAAACAACGGGCAAACGTCACACCGTATAGTGTTATATAATAACGAAACTAATAAAGAATAATCAACTTTTATAAGATTCATGATGTGTTCCGTTGAGGTTTATTCAAAATTAATATAAAATTATAGAATATTCACCTGAAAGGTCCGTCTCCTCAACTTAATTATCATTTAACTGTAGCGCTTTCGGGACTTGTCCCATCATCGGCAGGATTCAAAACTGGTGTTTCACTGAAGATCTGGTAGAGGGGGTTGCATGTATTGGGTTCGTTTTCGTTTATCAGGCTGTCGTTGTGAGCTGCTTTCATGATGATAAACAGCCTGATAAACGAAAACGAACCCAATACATGCAACCCCCTCTACCAGATCTTCAGTGAAACACCAGTTTTGAATCCTGCCGATGATGGGACAAGTCCCGAAAGCGCTACAGTTAAATGATAATTAAGTTGAGGAGACGGACCTTTCAGGTGAATATTCTATAATTTTATATTAATAATAAAGAATAACCCAAAAATATCATGTCTCCTTAACAACTCGCCACATTCAACCTTTGTTTTACTTTAAAATGATGGTTTATTTTTTATTTTTGTTAAAGTAAAACAAATTTCTTTTGACTTTTTAGGAATTAACATTATGAGGTATTATTTATACATTAAATTTGGGAATTTTTAACATTATGAGGTTCAATTAAAAATAACTAAATGAATCGTGATTTCTTCTTACCTCGTACTTCTATGTTTTTTAAACACAGCACTGCAGTATCGGCGACACATTGTCGTCATCGTCAGCTGTTTTCACGACTGTCAATTTTTTTCTTTTGCCGGTAATTATCTAGACTGCCATCTGGTGTTCTCCAAACGTTTGGAGAGTAATTCCTTCAATAGAACACCAGATGGCAGTCTAGATAATTACCGGCAAAAGAAAAAAATTGACAGTCGTGAAAACAACTGATGATGACGACAATATGTCGCTGATACTGCAGTGCTGTGTTTAAAAAAACATAGGAGTATGAGGTAAGAAGAAATCATGATTCATTTAATTATTATGAGGTATTATTTATCAAAATAAAATTTTACCACCTTGCCTCATATTCTTTTTCTTCTTTAATTAATAAGGGTCGTATGTTAGAACATTACTCTCTACTCAAATTACTTCCAATCACTAGTGAGCTGATTCACCGTGAGCAATTGCTGAGAACGAATTAACGGCTGACTTATCGGTCATGCACGAGAGTCGACGTTTTCGTAATATTGGCAACGAATTACCCAGAATTCTCAGCGATAAAACCACTTCCGTTATTTTCGTCTGCTATAGAGGAATGCATTTATGCTTGCATCCCGCAAATAATACCATATACAAATACGTCTGCGACACGCAATATTACGCCGATTCTCCTGTTCTTCCAGTTGAATTCTTTGGAAGACTCTATCAAATTCCTCTTCTCCGTGTATACCGAAAACATGATCGAAGTCTTCAAGGTCCGACATCTTGGATAAAGCAGCAAAGTACATCGATTACCATCGGTTCCCTTCGGGATTTTAATTTGAGTTGCTCATTTAAGCTACCTCCGCAGGTAGCTTACAAATTTAACCAATTATTATCGCATGAACAGATTTCTGAGTAAGCAAAATCGTATTAGCATACAACTTGCTCAGCAGAGAAGGCATTTTACTGTCTAATGCGTCCAAACATGCGACCCTAAATGTCTTATTCCTATGCATATAAAATGTACTTACCAGTAAAAGACTCACAAAGATATTTAACTTAAGGCATTTATCTGAATTCTCTAAAGCTAAAGTATGATTGCTTTACACACAACCATTAACAGAAGTTTCTCTTTCACTGATGCTCTGAATCATTGCATTATATTTAAAAAAAAATTGAATTCAAATTTATGGTTTTAACTATGACCCATTTAAGTTTTATTAAGTTACTCTCATAAATATGTTGTCATTCTATTTTTCTTTGGTTTAGTCCACTTATAAATTAAGTAATATTTAAAAGCTAACATGATTATATCAAGAGTAGATCCTTTCTTCCTACATGAGAACAAAATAGGAAAAAAACTGTTAATAGAATTTTCAATAAAATATGTTTGGCAAACACATGTTGAGTTATATTTAAATTAATATTGGGAAGTAAACATTATGAGGTTATATCATTAATAGTGAGTGGAGAACATATTTTTATCGACTCACCTCACATAAGTTCAAATTTCTTTGATACTGACGGTT
This sequence comes from Diploptera punctata, assembly GCA_030220185.1. Classification (NCBI taxonomy): domain Eukaryota; kingdom Metazoa; phylum Arthropoda; class Insecta; order Blattodea; family Blaberidae; genus Diploptera; species Diploptera punctata. Next base: position 250,536 of record JASPKZ010007815.1, on the reverse strand, counting down.
TCAGACAATATCATGTCCCTCTTCAGTCATGGCTTCTACAAAAGATGGAAGCCATGACTGAAGAGGGACATGATATTGTCTGAAACTATCGGTATCAAAGAAATTTGAAACTTATGTGAGGTGAGTCGATAAAAATATGTTCTCCACTCACTATTAAACATGTTGAGTTACATGGTATTTCTGAGAAAAAGACTTATTACACAGATTACACATATAGCAAATGGGATTTGCAAGATAATTACTTACTACAAATGCCACATACATAAGTACGGTAGAATCAATAAAATCAGTGGCGAGGTGTGAGTTTGGGGAGAAGGGAAGCAAAAAAACACACACACACACTGACCTTTACCAAAAAATTACATGATTACATAAAAAAAGATGTTAGACACAATTCAATTATAGTTTTGCCAAACTGTTTCAACTGCTTAATGCTTGTTATATGATGAAATGAGAGTGTTTTTTTTTGGGCTTTATGAAAATTATTCAAATCCTCAAAACCTGTCTTGTTCCAAACATTATTTTCAGGTGAGAACAAAACACAGCCAGCAGAACAATTTTTTGAAATTATGGCAACCACATAATCAGGGGATAGTTTGATAGGAATTTGGATTGAAATGTTCTGTGAAAATTTTATGGCCTTTATATTGAGTATTTAATTCAGTGAGAGGCTGTGTAGATCTACAATTTTCTATTAATTTTTATGTCTTGAAATAAAAGTGAATTAAACAGGTGTTGTAAAAGTTTTTCAACAGCACACTCACATACACCTATTATAGGCTCATGATGCTGTTCCAACTCCATTTGAATGTTTGCGGCAGAGATACTAGCATGAGAGGATTCTTGGAAGTACTCACTATCTCACTTCTAAATGATTCACTCATGACAAAATGTGGAATAAAATAAATTACAAGAAACATTTGAAAATTTATCATTTATATTCACACTATTTGTCTAGTGACAAGGTCACAATAAAATATAACATACAAACTATATACTATAAACAATTAAACTACATAAAATGAATAAAACTGATATTTCAATACTAACTGAGGGCAATGAACTTTACTTTTCTCTAAACATAGAATGTCAGCAGCTAGGCCTGGAATATCCAAGCCACCAGAAACAGAAGATGTAATTTGGAAAACCTCCGACAGGTGACAATAGCATACAGATTTAACTTATAAATTTACTTAAAATGAATTCAACTTTTTAACATAAGAATTTTATAATTTTAAATAATATTTAATATAGTTTATTTTTGTAAAAATTATAGGGAAGCACCGCTTCCACTGATGCCTCGCCACTGGATTGAATAAATTCTCTAAGTTTGGCAAAACATTGCTTTTCAGATATTATGGACATACATAATAATGAATTATGTATATATCTACCAAGATTGAAATGCTAACTGAATATTAATTGTTTTTATAAAAAAACATGAACAGCTTCTATAAAATATGAATACAATACACAAAATACCAAGTAGAGCAGCAGGGATATACCTGTAAATAATACCTGACAGTTGACCAAATGTCACCATTCTTTTAGCATTATATTTCCTCATATTCAATATTGCAATACCAGTGCTTATATCTATCCTGACCAAGATTTCAGTCTACATCATTATAGTACAACTCCAAATTCCTTAACACATGTGGATGTGAGGCCAGCAGCGGTTAGTGGCCAAGGGCCTTCAAGACCTATCATGCCATGGAGTTGAGTTGTATAGCAAGTACTACAGGAAGATTAGCTTCATTCTTTCCATCTTCAAAAGGTACAAGTCTTAAATTATGCAGTTTTACTATTATGGGATGCGGAGATTAAAGAGAGAAAAATTTGTACTTGGGCATAAGTTATCTGTGTACTTAATGGTAGAGTGCATAGACATTTAAAAAAAAGTGTCTCCCTATGGATAGTATTCTGTGTTTTCTTCTTTAATTCTTTTCAAGTTATTATCATAAGTAATGCCACGAGTGATTTCCAAATTATCAATAAATTCACGACTCACGAAGTGAGGAGTGAATTTGGAAATCAAGAGTGGCATTTGTTAGGACTATTTAACGAATAAAATTAAGCTGTTTACTCACAAATCATTATTTAAATATAGTTATTTTGAAATATTTATATATTTAATGTAAATGGCGATGTTTGAAAACAAATGAGAAACAATTGGTACACTTCATTTGCTTCTTTTGTTCGTCACTGCAACCAGATCATATTTATTGCCAAAGGAACACAATATTGTAAGAATGCACTCTAGTGAAGAAAAATTGAAACATCAAACTGCATATTAATTCATTTCTGATGCCCTATGATGTAAATATGACAATTATATTTTTCTGGGAAAAAATACATTTAAGAAAGTGCAAACAGTGGTTTCTTTTTTTGGTGATATAATTAATTACTACAAATGTTTTTATATTAACTCCCGCATGCGGTATGTGTTGACATTCATGCACTATATATACAATCTGGTAGCCATATTTCTTAGTGGGTCAGTCACTGCAAAATAATGCTATGACCTATTCAGAATGTTAAAAAGGAGGTGCTTTCTTTATTATGATAAACTTTGGTCGGTAAATTCTAGGCAAAACACGACTGTGATTGGTTGTAAATAAAAAATCATTGAAACGTGATTGGTCATTGACTCCCATTTGGGGCATGAGTTAATTAGTCCCTGCAATTTCATCCTGTACATTTCTTCTCCTCGTTTGTTTTGGTCTTCCTCTTCCTTGTAAATTAATGAGTCATATTTTTACATCTTACCTCATATTTTGTGTTTCTTTAAAGATGTAAAAATATGACTCATTAATTTACGAATTAAGAACCACATAATGTTATTTCCCATACTTAACTTCCTCTTCCTATTTACCCTCTGATGATTCTATTCCAATGTCATTTTTACAACTTCTTCATTATCTTTCAGTAATGTGTTGTAACCAGTTATATTTTTGTGCTTTTATCTCTTTCCCCCCCCCCTATTTATTTCCCACATTTCTTTATTTGATATTTCCTGCCCATTTCATTTTTATTATTTTTTACGCACATATTCATAAATACCTACAATTTGTTTTCAATGATTTTACTAGTTTGCCATGTACCACAGAAGCATATAACAAAACAGATTATATATATATATAATTATATTATTGTCAACAAATCTGGCTGTCCAAATGGTAAAATATTGTAGAAAGAGATGCTGGAAAATTTTTGTGAATTGTAATAGTCCTTTCAGGGTCAGTTTTTTGGGTGATATTCCCAATGCTGTTTGAGTTCAAGTTCAGGCTCCATTGGCATATTGTGAAAAGTAAAATACCTGAAATTAGTGTCAAATCCTTGCTTTTTAGTGCCAAGAAGATTAGGATATATAAATATCCAAACAACACCAGATAATCAGCTAATATTACAATAAATCATGATCATAGTTTTATAATGTTTAATGTTTTTATTGCTTCCACGATAACTCTAAAAAAACTAAAATTTCATGAGAATTAATGAATGAGTTGGAGAAAATGCTTTAACATCTGACCTCATAAAGTTACGTGTCTTCACAATACCAGTTTCAAAAGTATAATTTTACTTCCATCTTCAGTCAAACTCCAACTCGAGTTGGAAGTAAAATTATACTTTTGAAACCAGTATTGTGAAGACAATGCAACTTTATGAGGTGAGATGTTAAAGCATTTCCTCCAACTCATTCATTAATGTAAATACCTCATAGTGTTTCCTCCCACTTTGATTTTGATTAAATTCATGAGAATACTTCTAAATCCTTGGTGATAATTCAGATTTTGTTTTTTCAATTAACAACGATGGATTTTAATTTTTTTAAATATTCTTTCTTTTGGAGTAAGATTCACACATTTGCAACTTTGGTATTAAGAATATTATTTGTTCTATGATAATGGATTACTAATTATTTTAACTAAAACATTAGGTTAAAGAAATTTTTTAATGAGAACTGCATTGCCAACAATACCAGCTCAACTACAGCACTTCAACCCAGGAGACACAAATTCAAAGGGGGATGACATACACAAGAATAAAATATTGCAGTTTTTGAAAAAAAAAACTTTAATAAGCGTCAAACTATAGAGATGTATGAATAATGTATTCATCTGATACACTTTCTGTTGACAAATGACAACAGCTGGTCACGCTGCAATTTGCCTTCTTCTGGTATGTGTACATCAAGGACTTTAACTCCTTCCTCCCACCACCACACCTGTCTGTTCTTGAAGGTATTCCTGCAATCATTCAAAATAAAATCTAACATAATTTTTTTTTATCAATGAATCTGTTTTCCTTACTTTTTTAAATCTTCTTATTTACTGACCCTTTAACATGTCTAGAATCTTTGAATGTATTTGGTCAGCTTTGCATTTTTAATGCTGTATTTACCATGCATTTTTTGTGGAAGGTCACTGATTTTTTAATCATATTATTACTCTGTCACATTAATTTCTTAAAACAAATTTTGGAGGAAAAAATTAAGGAGAAGACCAAGGAAGACTATTGTAGAAGATAAAACAGCAATTATAGGATGCCAAGACTATCGAGAAGTGAAAAAGGTAATTGAAAGAAGAGGAGACTGGTTTCACTGACACAGCATTCATTGCCTTTAGAGAAAGAAGATGATTCATAGTTAAATATGGGAAATAACATTATGATGTTCTTCATTCGTAAATTAATGAGTCATTCTTTTTACATCTTACCTCATATTTTATGTTTCTTTAAACATGGGAACTAGTTTTCAAGAGAAGGATCTCTCTAATTTTCAACCGACATTATGACAATCATAATGTCGGTTGACAATGAGAGAGATCCTTCTCTTGAAAACTAGTTCCCATGTTTAAAGAAACATAAAATATGAGGTAAGATGTAAAAAAATGACTCATTAATTTACAAAGAAGATAATTATAAAATAATAATTGCAATGAAATAGCATGAAAATAATGAAATTCCAACCTAGCATTTGTCTTCACAATTGGAGAAATCAGTGAGGTTGATCAGCCCTGGGATTCAAATCTAAGATCTTCCAAGTATGAATGTCAAATGCTTACTGCATGAGATAACTTGTTCACTCGCTTTATTACTTTTGAATTTCTTGCATAAAAATTTTGTAGTAAATTCTGGAAATAGATAAAAATAAAGACCTCCATCCATAGTATTTCTGCCCGAAGGCTGGTCCTTCACTGCAATCATAGTATTTTCATGCTTTACTTGGGAATTGTAGGTGTGGTAGCTTCCCGTTGCTTTCCACACCAGTGAAGGATGATGGTGAAGGATGATAATGATACGGATGATGATGATGGCCTAATGAAGTTAAAAGTAACTTACATCTTCCTGTAGACTGAATGGTTGAGGTTTGAATCTAAGCAGAAGAGGGGTATTATTTTTTTTTCTTTTGTTTATGATCAGACTGGCTCTGAGACCATGCAATTTTCCACAGTTTGATATATAGATTATTAAATGTTCCACTAAATAAATAAGATTTTAAGAAAGAATACAATCATATTTTGAATATAGCTAATTTAAATGGTTTTGGAAAGGAAATGATTATAAATAAATTAAAAAAACTCATAATCAATTGAGTTGGTGTTTACTTGATGAAAATCCATATTTATTAATTAAATAAAAATAAAACGTAGTTTTATTTGATTTTCATATTTATTATATTATTCAGTGACAGCTGTTTCAGTACACTGTACCTTCTTCAGACATGTTAACAAATTATTATTAACATGTCTGAAGAAGGTACAGTGTACCGAAACAGCTGTCACTGAATAATATAATAAATATGAAGATCAAATAAAACTACGTTTTATTTTTATTTAAATTGTTGTTAACATGTCTGAAGAAGGTACAGTGTACCAAAACAGCTGTCACTGAATAATATAATAAATATGAAAATCAAATAAAACTACGTTTTATTTTTATTTAATTAATAAAAAAACTCAGACAAAAATATTAAAAGAATACACCACCCTGCAATCTGATTCAAAGAACGGAAAACAATTCAAGAAAATTACTTATCATTCTGAAATACATATCTGGAATTTATTAAATTAATTGTAAGGACTGTAATAAAGTATACATAGAAAAAACAAAAAGGAATTTGGACACTCGCACAAAGGAACATTTTAGAAATATTAAAAATGGTGAAATTGAAAAATCAGCTATTGCAGCACATAGAGAAACATAAAATTGAAAAAGAGGCCCAACTTTTAAAACATTTGAAAAAAACCTTTAGAATTGACAATTTGGGAGAAGATATATATTCAGAAGAACAAATTTAGATCCATGAATTTCGAGATTCCTGATGAATGTGACCTCATCTCGAAGTTCATCAAATCAACACCAGATAGCAACATTATTGATGGAGATTCCAACAAAAAGCCGGTAGTCATAATGTTGGTTGAAAATGAGAGAGATGGTTCTCTTGAAAACTAGTTCCCATGTTTAAAGAAACACGAAATATGAGGTAAGATGTAAAAATGACTCATTAATTTGGTTATATAAAAGTTCAATATTGGCTAGCTTGTTTATTGTAACAGTTAATTTGGTACCATTACAACTGCTAACTCCTCTCCCTGTGTACTTCTTTTTCCAACTTTCAGAATAGTCAGCACAGCGAGCAGATGTAAACAGCTAGACAGGAAGCTATGCTGAAGACATAGTTAGTATTGTGCAAACACCGCCATCTTCATCTCTTTTGTATAAAATTGTTTAGAATGTCTAAGTACAATATAAAGTGCTGTGTTTTGAATTAATATTATTCTTTAGTGCTTCCATGAATCCAGTACCTACCCAAAGGTGAATAGGATAGGCTTTTGCAACTTACAGTTCACTTGTGGCATAATTATAAATTGTGCTATGACTTGCTTGCTTCAACATATATATATAGCTTTATAGTCACTAAACCTCCAAACCCACAGCATATAGGTCTATATCTATAATCTGAATATCTGAATCCAAGATTGATGATTCAAACCCACCCAGGATTCTCTTTAGGAATAAAAATCTGAGTATGGCTTCCTTCATAAAGGAAGTAAACTGTGGATTCCATATTGCAGATTTGTGGAAATAAAATAACCCGGCAAAATTTTTCAGTGAATCCAATCCCCGGCTTCTAATTCCAGAATTAATGACCTGAGATGTAAAAGGGCACTGTTAAATAAAAGAATCTACCTTCATATATATAGCGTATAGCTAAGATTACAAGATTACTGTAATGACATAAAATCAAATCAGTTATTACAGCATAATACTTACACAAAGTTAGAGCAGGCTTGTTTGGGACGATCTTCATCATATTTTGAATCTTTATGAATTGGATTGTAGTAATATTTATGACGAGTTTTTCTGCTCTCATGCCGCATCCAAGGTTCTGTAACAACCACCACATGTTTTTAAAATACAATAGTAACATTAAGAGGTTTGTTTAATAATTAAAACATTTTGTCTGTTCATTCTTACCTCTCATAGTTGTTTTTGTCGAACATATGTTTCAAGACTTCTGAACCCCATCGTCAGTGATTACAAACTGAGTTTTCTCAAGTTGTCGGCCCTGATTCTTGATTCCTGCTCTCTCTGCCTCTTTTAAATTCATTGGTCCAGAGCCAGAGAGAGGGCACGCCGTAGCATAGTGGTTAAGGCACTGAGCTACAAGCCGGAGGGTCGAGGGTTCGAGTCCCGGTGGGGTCAGGATTTTTAAACTGACCCAAACCTTCTGGCGGCACTATGGCCCTGGGGTCGACTCAGCCTCTAACTGAAATGAGTACTAGACGCTTGTTCTGGGGTAAAGGCGGCCGTCATGCAGGGCTGACATCAAGTGCCGATTGTCAAGAAAAAGTGGGAGCCCTAACCTCCTACTACCCCAAGGGCCTCCTGAGGCCTGTAGTGGGATAAAAAAAAAAGAGCCAGAGAGAGCAGGAATCAAGAATCAGAAATTCATTGGACCAGAGGCAGAGAGAGCAGGAATCAAGAATCAGGGCTGACAACTTGAGAAAATTTAGTCTGTAATCACTGACGATGGGGTTTAGAAGCCTTGAAACATATGTTTGACAAAAACAACTATAAGAATGAACAGACAAAATGTTTTAATTAACCACACAGGTGTATATCGTCGCTTAAGAAACAAAAATCTGTTTATTATTCTCCTTAGTACCTATAGATTGAGACCATTGTAACTATAAGTTTAGCGAGGTCATGGTACAAAATTTCATACTAATCTATGTTTGAACTGAGCGCACTTGTTCAGTGATGCTAACAGTATAAAAATGTCAATTTCACCAAAACTGTCAGTTATGCGGTATTGTTTCTTAAGCGACGATATACTTGACAACTAATATGTATAATTTTAATGACTTCATCTAAATATTATGCTATCATAATAAAATCTCAAAATGTTAAAAACATGCACTATAAAAATTGTATTCTAAATAAACATTACACCTATTTTTAACTTATGAAAAAAGTAAACTGGAAATCAAGTGCTAGTTACGTAAAATGGCTGTTGTCATGATTTAGTGCAAACACTGAATGTCTGTCAATAACTCATTAAAGTTTGTTGGTTAGTAATTAGTTTAATTTTTCTAAGTAAAATTTTATCTTTGAAGGGAAAAATGATATGCTCTGACTGGGGTTTAGATTGGCTTTCTAGGCCAATGCTCTACCACTGAGCTACCTGAGAAACCATTTAGATTGCAGTTTCTGAGGTAGCTCACTGGTAGAGCATCGGCCTAGAAAGCCAAAGGTCCTGGGTTCAAACCCTAGCCTGTGCATATAATTTTTCTCTTCAAATATAATTTATCCTTTAGTGAGAAGTGTTAATGAATAATACCTCATAGTGTCTTTTCAACTTGTTTATTTTCTTGTGTATCATTCTTTCTTCAAATCCATTTTGTGCATTTGTGCATCTGAACCCAAGATCTATTGCAGAACAAAAAGTTCACAGCCTTGGGCATGCGGGATTGTAAAAGAGAGAGAAAATTTTCCATTTAAAAATGTGATCCAGGTAGCAAAATAGTCTAATTCATTGGTATGTAAAACCAGAGAGAGACCTTGGGTTCAAATCCCAGTCAGGCAAATTTTTTTCTATATTTAATTAATGTTGGGAAGTAAACATTATGAGGTATAATCATTAAAATTCATCGGAGAACATATTATTTAAACAACTCACCTCATAAGATTCATGCTTCCATGATATCGCGATTTCAAACATAATCATGTTCATCGTCAGCCATAACTCCGACTCGGAGTCGGAGTTATGGCTGACGATGAACATGATTATGTTTGAAATCGCGATATCATGGAAGCATGAATCTTATGAGGTGAGTTGTTTAAATAATATGTTCTCCGATGAATTTTAAATTTTTTTCTCTTCAAAATATGAATTTATCTGTCAGTGTGAGTAATAAATTTAAATAAAACATCACAAAATTTCCAATATTAATTTTACATTAGGCTTATTGGATCTTAGGGCTAGTCTGGACACAAATGAGTGAAGCAAAATATCTACCACTACAATGCCTGGATCATCCAGATGCCTTCCCAGCTGAGTTCCTGACTTACATGTAACCATACAGTACATACAATACTCAAAACTTAATTACTGTACCTTGAGTAGCTTTGAAAAACATGAGACCACCTGGAATGAAGAACTTAGTGTCGTCATCTTCAAGATTACAAACTAATCTCTGCTGGCCACCTGATCCTTTGATCACCCTCTGATCCAGTCTGCAAAACAAATGCCTCTTATTTTTTTAAACTATTATGGGAAATACGCTGTCATGTCAAAAGACAATAAGAAATAATTCTTGCCACCGGGTGAAGTACAGATTCTACCTGTACCTGAAATTTTCTTTTGGCCTCAATGCACACCTGTTACACGAAATACGGATACTTGTCTTACAAATAACCACTGGCATCACTATGAGGTTTAATTTAAAATTTTAAATAAAATTCTTTTTACCTCACCTCATATCCTGTCTTTTAATTAGACCAGTTTTGTAACCTTAGTGGTTACACCTTCAGGAATTAGACACCAAAAGCAGTGCACTTGGACGACAGAACATCGGTTGTGTAACCACTAAAGTTACGAAACCAATCTAATTAGAAGACAGGATATTAGGTAGGGTAAAAGAAATTATAATTTTAAATTTTAAACCTAATTTTTTTTTTTAATTTCACTCTCATTTTTAAGAGCACCTTAACATTTTATGTCATTCTAGGTGTGTATACTACTAAGGTATGTATGGCCACCACTGTGTTTGGTTTTATTTATTCATATTCATTCATCTTCTTGTAAGCCCATGTTTCCCTTAACAGATTTAGGCGCTCTCCCCCTACAGGGAAGAATTTGAACCATACCAATTTAGTTACATTTGTTTTCGTATAGGTGTCATTTGAGTGATCCGTGGTCAGCGTTTCGCCTCATACTGACATCTAGGAAACCAAGGTAGTACTAGAACAGGAAAATTTGGTAAATTTTGCTTAGAGGCCTTTTCATTCAGGCTTAAGGATCTTTAACGAGCCTGAAAATCTTCAGACCCGGGACCCACGGCTTAAAGTCCCTCCCGGAGGACTTGCTCCTTGGATTTTTCCATCCTAAAAAAAAATCCATCGACCTTGGCCGGGTTTGAACCTGTGACCCTCAGGACCAGAGGCAAGGAGCATAACCACTAATCCACCGCGGCCAATTATTTAATGATTTACAAAATTACCTTAACTGATGATATAATTGTGGCATCTAGAAAAAAAAAAAGAAAGAAAGAAAGAGAGAAGCTGGGCAGCCTCAATATTTATATCTAAACCTCCTGAATATAAGTCTCAAAAAAAAAAAAAGATGGCTGAAGATGAGAGGGATCCCTCTTGAATCTGCAGTACTGTGCTTGAAGATCATGGATTACGAGGTGAGATACAACTCATTTTTTATTAATTATTAACAAGTCTCAAGCCTTACTATTTGAGTCAAATCATTTGGAACTTCATATTTCATTAGCTTTTATAACTCGATCAGAATGTTATTATTGCTGGCCGTGAGGTCGTTTGTATGTATACTACTACATCATTTAACATTGTGGCTCTCGCGGGATGATGAGGGAATAGCACATGTTGTTATTAATATTTTATTTTAGGAAGTAATATTTTGAGGTTCTTTTAATTATATTATTTGGAGTCTGTTTATTTTGCCTCAATATTGATGTTGATTTGTTCTTGAACATGTTTCGATTGGATATCAATCATCCTCAGCATCTTGCCCAGACTGGTTGGATTTATGTTGTAAACCCTGGATGCCGATGTCAGCTCCTTCCTGTGGTTGGCCAAAGAACCTCCAAATGAGGTCACGATTCCAGCGTATTTTTGAAAGTTCAGTGGGGAACTCTGTTTTTTGTTCTTCTGAGGGAGGTATCTTCACAGGAGGGAGCTGACATTGACATCCAGGGTTTACAACATAAATCCAACCAGTCTGGGCAAGACACTGAGAATGATTGATGTCCAATCGAAACATGTTCAAGAACAAATCAAAATTAATATTGAGGTAAGATAAACAGACTCCAAAAAATATAATAGCACATGTACTCAGTCATACAATGAAAACACAATATACGATAGAGCTAAAATCAAATATTTCATACATCTCCTCATATTAATCTTCTAATCTTCAGAGAGAAGAAGAAGTGGTTCTTCCGATCGACATAACAGTTTTGAAACATATGTTCGACAAAAACAACTATAAGAGGTAAGAATGAACAGACAAAATGTTTTAATTATTAAACAAACCTCTTAATGTTACTTCCTATTGTATTTTAAAATAACATGTCGCCAAGATAGTACCGCAATGGTCTTGAAATTGCGATCTACTTAGAAGATTAATATGAGGAGAGGTATGAAATATTTGATTTTATCTTAAATTAAATCTCATAGTGATTTATTCCTGTAAAAGTTCAATACTATAGAGCACTTGAATTGTCACAAGCATACTTTCGAACAACTCGGTATGCAATCTCAGCAGAGCTCTATAATGTGAGTGAAGTAAGGACCATAGGCAATGATTAATACTAAAAAATAGAGTAAGAATGTGAACTGGCACAGCTTAGTTTGTTTGTTCACATTTTCTTATTTTTTCCTGCATTTGCTATTTGCCACAATGTGGGATGACACAGAAGAGTTCTGTATTTTACCACCAATAATAACATTCTCGTCAAAATTAATATATATACATACACATACGAACACATACAGAAAAGGTAAAGTGATCCTCTACAGGTTTAAAAAGCCCTTGAGGTAGTAGGAGTTTAAGGCTCCTGCCTTTCTAGATAATCAGCATGCGGTGTCAGCCAGGTTGCCAGCCGTGCATAATAACCTTCTTCACCCCCAAGTCTAGTATTCATTCCAATTATAGGCTGAGTAAATCCTAGGGCTATTGTTCCATCAGAAGGTTCAAGCCAGTTTGAAAACTCCCGATACCACTGGGAGACGAACCTGAGATATTCCAGTTTGTACTGTATTTCCTTAACAGACTACGATACAGTATGTCTCCCTATACTATTGCACTATCATTTTACAAACAGAAAAATAAAAACTCTGTTTGAAAAGATGAAGATAGAGCAGTTTGCATACACTCCAAGCACAACAGTCTTAGAAGGCCCTTGGCCTACCAGCTAGCTGCTGGCCTCACATCCACATGTGTTAATTACAGAGCTAAGATCATCTAGCCAGTGTAGGGGTGACATGTTGTCAGCATGTTGGGTCCCCCCATTATAGCTGGTCTTCTCAATCTGGAGTCACTACTTATTTAGCTACCCAAATGCCTCACGATGCTGAGTGGGCACTAGTCCCATACTGGCCAAAATTCCATGAGAAAATTTCTTCCCCCATGGGGACTCGAACCAGTGCAAGTCCCGTAGCTATGCACCAAGGCTTCTTGCCTTAACCATTCGGCTACGGCATGGGACATAGAGTAGTTTGACTTACCTATAAAACACTTTTTCCACTACTTCCATGTCATGAAGCTCTTTAACTCTGATTGGCATCAGATCTTTACAGCTTTTCTTTGTCAGAGCTTCTGCAAACCTCGAACACAGCTTATGCCTGTAAAAAAAACAGATACCTTTTTTAATCAATAATTATTGATAAGAAGTAATACTATGAGGTAAAATAATGAAGAGATGAAACTGGAAATATACACCTGATCTCACATTAAATTTTCTCACCTGGACAAGTTTCTGAGACCACTGACTCCATTCTCAACTAGATTCCAAATTGTTGTAACTGCAGTTGCAGGATAGAAAATCAAGGAATTAAAGAAAAGATAACTACTTCAACTGCATAAGTCAGTCATGCAATAGCTGTGGAATTAAGTGAATTCCTCAGCAAGTCGAATTTATGGTCCCATTTTGGTTTACAGAATACATATTTGTTTGTGTTTTGAGGTGAGAAAATTTAATATGAGATGAGGTGTGTACGTACATATAGCATATAATATGGACCTATAGTATTTATGCATCATTATTATAATACTGTCCACCGCTGTGGTCTCGAGGTAGTGTGCTGCCTTGTCACGCAGCGGGCCTGGGTTCGATCCCCGGTTGGGACAGGCTCCTGGGTGAGGTTTTTTTCGGGGTTTTTCCTCACCTGTAAGACAAATGTCAGGAAGCTTAGGGCCCAACGGTCCCCGAAAATCATCTGGCCATCACCATCACCATTAACATCATCATCCTTCATTGGTGTGGAAAGCAACGGGAAGCACCACACCTGTAATTCCCTAGTAAAGCTGCAAAGCATAGCATGAAAATGCTATGATTGCAGTGAAAGACCTGCCCTCGGGCAGAATTACTATGGATGGATGGATTATAATACTAATCTTAAGTTCAGATATGCTAATAAATTAATGAGTCATTTTAACATCTTACCTCATATTTCATGTTTTATCAAACACGGTAACTATAGTTTTCAAATGATCTTGTCATTCATTTTCAACCGCCATTATGACTCATTATGAGTCATCAGAATTTCATTACATATCAATGGTTTTCAGGTCCTTTGTTTTGAATATATTACTTATTGAATATTATTAAAAGTAAGCATTCATTAAATAAAATTGCAATACATTAACTGATTAATATTTTATTTTAGGAAGTCATATTAATTAAATTACTTTTAGTCTGATCATCTTATCTCAATATTAATGTTGATTTGTTCTTGAACATGTTTCGATTATATCATAATCATCATTAGCATGATCAGATTAACATTAAATGATACTGAATTATATAATCTATTATTAAATTAATATTAAGAAGCTAAAGCTGATACTATGATCGAAATAGGTATATTAAAGTACACAACTAAATTATAGTAATCAAATGGTAAAGAGAAAAATTTATGTCTGAACCGGGAATCAAACCACAAACCTTCAGTTTTCCATGCTGATGCTCTTAATAGCATCAGCACAGAAAGCTGAAGGTTTGGGGTTCGATTCTCGGTTCAGGCATACATTTTTCTCTTTACCATTTGATTACTAAAAAAAAAAAACTCCTGGTGCGACAGGCCTAGAGGGCCTTTAGCCTACCAGCAGGCTGCTGGCCTCACATCCACATGTGTCAATCACAGAGGTAGATGATAATCAGCCAGTGTTGGGGTGACATGTTGTCAGCATGTCGAGTCCCCCAGCCATTATAGCTGGTTTTCTCAACCTGGAGCCGCTACTTATTGTAGCTACCCAAATGCCTCAAGATGCTGGGTGGGCACCGGTCCCTTACTGGCCGAAGTACCATGAGAAAATTTCTTCCCCCATGGAGACTCGAACCAGCACAAGTCCCATAGCTCTGCGCCAAGGCTTTCTGCCTTAACCACTCCGCTATGGTGTGGGACCATTTGATTACAATATAATCTATTTTTAACTTACTTTTGAAAAAATGAATTAAGTACCTGACAGTGAGGTGATGAGATGATATGTCCGTACCTCCCAGACAGAGGGCATCCATGATATGGAGAGTAGTTATCTTGCGTTGTGACTTGCCTTCGCCGCTTAGTTCCTGCACCATCTCTCCATACAGCAAAGTGTCTGGACTTAGTTCTAACTTCTCCTCTACCTTGTGCCAACGTGTCCCACTTAATTTATACACATTCTTTCGACCCAAACCTGTTAATTAACTCAACCAATCAACAATATATTTTATCTTCATCTTTGGATGGTTAAATATAGAATTATAAAAACTAAAACAATTATAATATGAAAGGCTAAATGCAAAAAGAAGACCATCACTCTTACAATACTGCATTACTCAGTGTATAAGACATATTTTTGTCTTTAAAATAAGGCTTTAAAATTAAGATGTGTCTTATATAACTGAACGCAGGTCTTTGTATATCATTATTATTCATAGCTATTCACACTCTAGCTTTCTCTTTCAAGGTTTTTGTGTGTGAATAGAACCTGGGAATAAGTCGGAAGCCTAATAGCTCAAATAGTAGGGCACTAGTGTATACAAAACCAGAGACTTTGGGTTTAAATACCAATTTAGGCTAATAATAATATAATAATAATAATAATAGTAATAATAATAGTAGTAGTAATAGTAGTAGTAATAATAGTAGTAATAATAATAGTAATAATAATAGTAATAATAATAATAACAATAGTAATAATAATAGTAGCAATAATAGTAGCAATAATAGCAATAATAATAACAATAATAATAATAATAATAATAATAATAGTAATAATAGTAATAACAGTAGTAATGGTAACAGGAGCAATACTAGTAATGGTAATAGTGATAACGGCGGCGACGACGAAAACAATGATGACAACAACAATAATAATAATAATGATGCTGATGCTTTATTTAAGCTGGCAGAGTTAAGGCCATATGACCTTCTCTTCAACTCAACCAGCAAATAATAAAATCATATACAAATTTCATACTTATTACAACTTTAAAATATTATTAAAATATAAACTAAACCAAAGACAATAGGAATGTGATCTAATATTAGTTAATACTAACAAAACATGGAATAAAATAAAATAAATTTTTCTCTTCAATTTTAATTTGTGTGTGTGTTTAGGTATCACAGTAGATATGTATCATCATGGATACATTGAAGCACGAAGACTGTTCTATAAACAATGATCATTACTTTTTTTACACTCTTAATTGAATATGCAAAAATTTGGTTAAATGATTTGATTAGCTTATTGTGTCATGTACATGTGGTCAAGTTTCAAAGTAATCCCTCCTGGTTCTTGTCTATGAGTAGTGACCAAGTCGAGACATGTTCAGTACCGCCTATGACTAAAATGGAGGTGAAGATAATGGTACAAGGAAAAGGAAGAGGGAGGATAGAATAGTATCCTCAGTATGATAACGGATTATCCTAAAAATGTAATACATACAACTGTATATTTAAAATGTAAAAAATTTATGATTGGTGAATTTCTCCAATGTAATTCACTTATTTCATTACTCTTTAGTTGATTTATATTTGTATTATCAAATCAGCGATCTCTGTGTTTAATTAGCCTTGGGTATATTGATATTAATTGTTTGTATAATTATTATGATTTAGTTATTTTTACTCACTTAATATTTTTTAATATTCTTGCAGACTATAGTTTCCGAAAATGATTTGCAACAATCAATTTATAATTTACAAAAAATAGGTGCCAAATGTAATATGGAAATATTGATTAACAAAACTAAAATTATGGCATTTCATGGGAAGGATCCCATACAAAGTAAAATCTGTCTCCAGAATAAAATTTTAGAGATATATAATCAATTTAAATATCTTGGATATTATCTCTCTATCTGGGATGAAAAGGATATCCCTGAAAAAAATACTAGTTATAATAAAAGTTTGGGAATTATTAATCAAGTTATGAAACCATCCCTTGTACAAAAAATCATCAGATTACGTTCATATAACACTTTGGCTAGACCAGTGCTGATCTATGGTAGTGAAGCATGGACACTAAAAAGACAACATGAAAGCAGAATAACGGCTTGTGAAATGAGATTCATGTGCAGAACAGCAGTTTACACCAGATGGGATTGGAAAAGGAACACCGATATCTTAAAAGAATTGAAGACTACGCCAATTTTGGAATATATTAAACAGTACCAACTAAATTGGAAACACCATCTTGAAAGAATGCATTCAAATTGGATCCCCAAAGCTGCTTATAATTATATACCAAGAGGACGAAGATCTCTGGGCTGTCCTATGAAACGCTGGAGGGAAAATTTTCTATAGGATCATAATAGGCCTTGACCTAATACTTGGAAGGAGGAAGAAGAAGACTATAGTTTCATCACATTCAAGCGACATTGTCAATTCATTTCTAACTAACGTTAACTAACTTGTAGTAATTAAAAGAAACCTCATAGTGTTATTTCATACAAATATTAAATAAAGAACAAATTTGATGTCCTGAGTTCAAAGCCCAGTCTGAGCATATAATTTTTCTCTTCAAATATGAAAAAAAGTTTATATGTTTATAAAACTGAAATTCTTTCTTGCATGAACAGTTTTAAACTTTACATAATAATATGTTGAAGAAACAAGGCAAAAGATAAGCAGGACATAACTTGGTACCTCCACCAACAGAAAAACTATACAGCTCTAGCAATCTTAGAGGAATATTTTATGTTACAATAACCACAGTGAAGCGAGCACAATGTAGAAAAAGTGCAAAATGGCTGGAAATTACAGATTGAAGTGTAGAAATGGAGTGTGAGAAGTAGAAAAATCTGCAGTAGCAGCCCACACATGATTGGAAAACATCAAATCGAAAAAAAGGCTCAATTGATAAAAAAAATAGACAAAACCTAAAGATCTCATGGTTTAAGAAAAAAATGTACATTCAAGAAAATGAAAAGAAGAAATTAATGAACTTTGAAATTCCCAGAAAAAAATTATTTGAATTTGATGTTCTTCAGTCTACCAACAGAGAGAGCAGGAGGTGGCTCTTGAAGATAACATAACATTTGTGAAAATACTGGGGATGGAACCGAATAAGGTCCCAAAACCAGTCTAAGAAGAAAAAGTATATCAGGTGGTTAAATAATAAACCAATTACCTTACACGGCCATCTGTTAGAATCGTATGAAACTCACAGATAATTATAACTCTTTGTTAAATAATAAACAAATAATTTGCAACAAAAAAATAATTCGACTATAAATTTATTTAGTTATAAACTTCCCTAAGTCTTGGATCAAACTGCACACAGTGTGCAAAATTTTATTAAAATCGGTTCAGTAGTTTAGGATTCCATCGCGGACAAACAACGTGACACGTAATTTTTATATATTAAGATATATATATACAAAAAAACAATTTAGACCATCAGCCTAAGTGTATAAAATTTCACATTAACATTAAATTTACACATTAACATCATAAGAATAACATATTTTAATTTAGTCTTGCTACAGAAAATTAGCAACTACGGTTATAATATTCTGACTATAGGTGTATCATACACATATACTCACCAAGATAAAATGAACAATTCTTCTTATTATCCCGGGAACTTCCTATGACCATGCAGTGCCAATCATAAATAGATTTGAAAATACCATCCAGAATTTCAGGCCTCAGGTCATTTTCTTTTGATTGAAAGAATCCTGAAACAAAACTTACCTAATTTAATATCAAAAAGTAATTTTTTTCTGTTCCCTTTACAGAAATTAGTCTTTTATTTAATGACACAGTTCACTAAGCATTGCAATTAATTTTAATACTGGATCTTCAGTATCAAATCCAAACAAACTTAACAACTGATAACTGAGACTTTTGTCAGAGGTTTGGATTTTCTATTTCTAATAATGGTTTGTCTGAAATCCCTCTATAATCAAATACATTTATTTTTTAAGAGAAAAATTATATGCTCAAACTGGGGTTTGAACCCAGGACCTTTAGCTTTCTAGGCCAATGCTCTTCTCCTGAGCTGCCTGAGCACTCCAATCTAAATACAAATGTTTCTCTTATATACACTGTTAATTCCCAAGCGCCAAATGCTACAAAACCGTTGCTTCGATCTTGCAAATGACTGCTTCTTTATTAGGTAAAGTGATCCCACAACAGGCCCGGAGGCCCTTGGGGTAGTAGGAGGTTAAGGCTCCCACTTTTTCTAGACAATCGGCACCTTATGTCAGCCGGGTTGTCAGCCCTGCGTGACAGCCGCCTTTACCCCCAGAACAAGTGTCTGGTACTCATTTCCGTTAGAGGCTGAGTCGACCCCAGGGCCATAGTGCCGCCAGAGGGTTCGGGTCAGTTTAAAAATCCTGACCCCAACGGGACTTGAACCCTCGACCCTCCGGCTTGTAGCTCAGTGCCTTAACCACTACGCTATGGCGTGCCCCGGCTGCTTCTTTATTAACAAGACTATTTATTGGGAATTTTACATTACATTATAAAGCAGTATGGCCTCTTTCGATGTTTTTATTATTCATTTCATACATCTCAATGATGGATATATTTGAAGAGAAAAATTATATGCTCAGACTGGGGCTAGAACCTAGGACCTTTGGCTTTCTAGGCCAATCCTCTTCCCCTCAGCTACCAGAGCACTCCAATCTAAATGCAAATTTTTCTCTTATATACACTGTTAATTCCCGAGCGCCAAATGTTTCAATCTTGCAAATGGCGGCTTCATTATTAAGAAGACCATTTATTGGGAATTTTACATTACATTATAAAGTCAGTACGGCCTCTTTTGATGTTTTTATTTTCATTTCACATATCTTAACGATGGATAAATTATATTTGAAGAGAAAATTATATGCTCAGACTGGGGTTTGAACCCACCAGGACCTTTGGCTTTCTAGGCCAATGCTCTTCCATCATTGAGATGTATGAAATGAATAATAAAAACACTGATACATTTAATAATTATATTATTATTAATTGAACCTCATAATGTTAAAAATTCCCAAATTTAATATATAAATAAACTGATACATTTATTTTGTTTAATTAATCTTTTAACTTTACTATCTAACCTCTCTTGGTTAACTCTTGTTTTTTGACCCCGATGCTATTAGGGCATCTGAGGGTTAGGGAGTCATTCCTTTCATCCATTTCTTCTTTCCTTTATTTTCTTTTCTTCTCCAGAAAAGCCTGACCAGAGGCTATAAGATGGCAGCCCCATCACTGGTCTTGCCTTTCTTTGGCCAGCAACCAATCGAAGGAACTATTATTATGCTTTCAAGTCTTAAACGAGAATTTCCCAGAAATTTTCTATAGGATCGTAACAGGCCTTGGCCTAATACTTGGAAGGAAGAAGAAGAAGAATTTACAGTTATCAAGGGAATCTAAGAGTCACCTGATGAGCCAGCCTTAGTTTTCCTGAGTATGTCATCACACTTGGCATCGGGTGACATTCTGGGTGGTGCAGTGCGCACTTTGTCAGGTACTTCCCAGTAACTCAGACACTTTCGTTTCATCTCTGCTTGTTGTGGTTCTACCAAGTTAGTATCACGGCAGAATGCAGCAATCTTCACTAGATTTATCACCTGACGCTCTCCCAAACTACAACAACAAAAAATTCAATGATCTCTTATCTCTATACAATAGCTCAGTATTTTATTTGACAAAAATCTGACAGTTCACTTAGAAATTAACTACATTCATTATCAAGCTAGAATTACTAAGTTTCATTCACTCACTTTTTTAAAAATGTTTAAAACTATAGATAAATATTCTTAAACCTGAGAAATGCCAAAAAAGTAAAGCATGGGAAAACATCAGTAACACATTGGGAAGAATATAAAATTTTTAAGCAGGGATTCAGTAACTTACTTTATCTGAATACAGCACTTGATTGCCTAGCAGCACATCTCTGCAGAATGAATTTTTTACAATATCAAGCACATATATTTTAAAAAAAGTCTTCTTGTTTAAGAAGCTGGAGAATTGCATTAGTGGAATGAAGGTTCAAAACTTTCTTGTGTGTATCGTATTAGTATGGAGAAAAATCTGCGAATAAATCGGAAGCCTAATAGCTCAGATACAATAGCAGAGACATTGAGTTTAAATCCCGATTTAGGCGTATATTTTTCTGATGTTTTTATTATTAATTTAGTACATCTCAATGATGGATAAATTATATTTGAAGAGAAAAATTACACGCTCAGACTGGGGTTTGAACCCAGGACCTTTCGCACTATAGGCAAATGCTCTACCAACTGAGCTATTTGAGAAACTCCAACCTGTACCAAAATCACTTTTTCGGTACGTAACAACTATGTCATCGTGTCTTCCCTCTACAGTGATGTTATAGAACAGTGCCAAATTCCTGTCTTCGTTGCCCTCTCTCCTACATACCTCCCCCTCCTTTCCTTCTGCGCTGTGTGTGACTGTGCAACTTCGCCTCATTATCGAAAGCCTCAAATAAGCTGTGCAAACTAGTATCAGGGTCATCATCATCTTTGGAATCGTCGAGGTTAGTTCGACTCTAGTTCGAGTGAGCTGTTTAGTTTCATCAGTCCCGTAAGCCAGAGTAGGGCAACCGGACTGTGGACCCTAGCCCTCGGCTGGACTGGACAGTGCGTGTATGTATGCTTGAATATTATTATTATTGTTTCTTTTGTAAATCCATGAACATTGGAATTATTGATGACCAAGTTTGTTAATTTATATTATTTCATTCATATTTTTTCTTTCAAATTATATAATGGTCAAGAAGATCAATTTTTGTTAAATTAATTGTATTTAAAGATCTGACTAATGATTTTCATTAGAAAGTTATTTTTAGTTAACGTATGTTTACTAATTGTGTAGCTAGTTATGATATTTGCTGTTTCGTATTGAAATATATATTCTAAAGCTTTCTCAAGCCAAGTTAATTCCCCTTTTCCTTCTAGCTTCCACGATTATAATACTGTTTAGAATTCAGTACTATATGTTAAGTAATTTACAAAGGAAAGGTGGATTAATCTTTGCCTTCTATGGGCCCGGGCAAAGGAAAGTTGAGATAGTCACTCAAAACTTTCAAAGGTAGGATCGCGGCACAAACCTAAATGCAAATTTTTCTTTTATATACGCTGTTAATTCCCGCTTCTTAATAAAGAAGCCACCATTTGCAAGATAGAAGCAATGGCTTCATAGCATTTGGTGCATGGGAATTAACAGCGTATATAAGAGAAAAAATTTACATTTAGATTGAAGTTTCTTAAATAGCTCAGTTGACAGAGCATTTGCCTAGAGTGCAAAAAGTCCTCTGTTCAAACCCCAGTCTGAGCGTATAATTTTTCCCTTCAAGTATATTTTGCTCTTCAAATTTAAGTGTCTGAAGCTCATTCAAGGTTAGAAAAAGACCTCTCCTTCAATAAGACAAATTATGAACAGTACAAAGAACTTAAAAAAAAATTCATCAAATTATAAAGGAATGCAACTCCTTAAATTTCGTACCAGTTGGCACATGTGGCTAGCATTACAAGAAATACAAATTATAATATGTACAATAAGTAGAGTCTGGAATGGGGGCCAGACACTTGAGGAAAACTAAGAGGTACTTGATTAGAAAAGCAGCAAAATTCAGTTAAGAAAACAAAATAAGGTTCAGGAACTGATCCTGCTATCTGCATGACTCCCTGCACTTACAGTTACTAGCCAATGACAGCAAAGATTTGAGTTGGCCATGTTTTGTCTGAGCTTCCATGCTGCAGATTTATATACTGAGATGCAAATAGGATTGGAGTTCATAAAACTAGCCATGTCACCCACACACAAAATTTTAAAAGATTTAGAAAATCAAGACATGCAGTCAGTGCTGTATTTACTCAAATATAAGATGATCTCCCATTTTGAAGAGAATTTTTAAGAATTTTCTTGATTTGTTTACAAATAATATTCCATATTTACCACTATTTTCTCCATCGCCATCAGCACCACTACTGTTTATTCATGCTTTCTCATTTCCAGTTGTTTTGACATATACACTTTTTGCATTCTTATCAACAACTGTAATATTAGATGACATACCGAAATAAATAGGCAACTGATCAGCATTGTCCATCTGGTCAAGCAAATAATTACAATATTATCCCACTTTTACAACATTCTTTAAAGGTCCCTTCAGTTTCCCTATATTCTCAATGTAACAAAATCCTCACTTTTACGTTCCTGCAATTTACATCATATCACGTCGATCTTCAGTGTTAAGAATCGAAGATATTTGATTTATTTTATCGATTATCTCGCTTCTGTACAATCAATATATAGCAGAGCAAGTTCACTGAGCAAATGAAGCTGTCTTCTATACAATCGATAAGGAGCCAAGCAAGTTTAATGAGCCAACGAAGTTGGTTTTTGTATAATCGATAAAGAGCAGAGCATGTTCATCAAGCCAATGAACTGAGAGCCGACAAACATTTATGAAATTCAACCCGTGTATTATGGCAAAACAAATTTTGTTTATTTAATTAAACGAAAATGAAACTTACAGTGATTTTCATATTGTTTAAACTGTCAATACAGATTCATAGCGCAGCTTGTTGAATCTGTCCTTGTTATTTATTTTTTAAATGATAAAAGTAAAAGAAAGAAAGTAATTTTATGTTTACAGCAGTCCAAAACACACATTACATTGAATTATTATAGGAATATCATTATGAGGTTTAATTTAAAATAAAATTCTTTACACCTCACATCCTGTCTTCTAAATAAATAGAAGTTAGGATATAATATGAGGCGTAAAGAATTTGATTTAAAAATAAAAGTAACATTACATTATTTAGCCAATATTGTTTATTATCCCAGTCAGTGCTATTTTTGCATGTTCTAGAACAGTTGAAGAATATGAGGATCAACAATTTCTTTTTAGTTCCTCCTCGTTTCCCATAATTTACACTTTCCCCTAATTTACACCATTTTCCCTCTGGTCCCTTGAAAAGAGTAAATTAATTATGTGGTGCTGAAATTAAGTATGTATATTCTGCAGGAAAACAATGACAATTGTTTCTTGCCATCACTATGTAGGCCCTGTTCTTTTCATCTTATGCACATACAACCAACATTGGCTTTAAATGATGCATCATATTTATGTTGTCAGTTTATAAACCTCTCATATAATAGAGAAACTTAAATTTAATTTTTTTTGCACATATTCAATACATTTTCATTCCAACTCGCGATGTTTCCCTTTTTTTGGTCCAATAATTATTTTCAGAATGAAATATAGTTGCTGGGAATTATAACGTATATAAGAGAAAAAAATTGTGTCTAGATCGGAACTCGCCCTAATAGCTCAGATGGTAGAACGTTGGCCTGGAAAGCCCAAGGTCTGGGTTTGTGTCACGGTCTGGTCGAGAATTTTTTTTCTTCAAATATATGAAATATAGTTTCTCAATTTTTCTTTAATTTGTCACTACTTACGAATGTTAACTACTATAGAGACTTCATTTAACTTTCACAGGGAAAAAATACTATGAGGTTTTATTTAAGAATTAAATTAATGTTTTTATTACCTCACCTCATATCCTTTTTCTTCTAGACTGCAGTTTCGGAGCTTATCTCTATCATCAGTAACCTCTGGTTGACCGGTGTTATGTCGTTTCTTGGCGGTTTTCTTCTTCAGAAGAAGGAAGAAGAAAACTGGTTTTCTTCTTCAGAAGAAGAAAACCGCCAAGAAACGACATAACACCGGTCGACCAGAGACTACTGATGATGGAGATAAGCTCCAAAACTGCAGTCTAGAAGAAAAAGGATATGAGGTGAGGTAATAAAAACATTAATTTAATTCTTACTACAGGGACATCAATTTTTTATCTGATGTACAGTTATTTTTAGCTTCTGCTTCCCTAATTACTATCAACTTAAAGTTAGTATCATAACATCTCCAAGAACCAATCAAAATCTGTAAACTCTTAGTACTTTACTGCATTTTTGAGCAACCTGAATTCTTAACACTAATTTTAATTATTATGAGTTATTTATTTTGACTGACCTCATTTTTTATTTTGAGGTCAGTCAAAATAATTAATCCATACTAATTAAAAGAAACCTCATAGTGTTATTTGCTACAAATATTAAATAAACTCATTTTAATGGCAGTAAGAAAATTATCAGCTCAACTTTACTGAAACCATTATAACTTTTTAATATAACTTTCAAGATTCTTTTTTACCAAAGTAATTTTTTCCAGCTTTCACATTGGCTATCAAGTTAATATTCAATGTCTGCTGCATATTATTGGCCCATCATTGCATTTGCAATAATTTCCTACCTGATAAGTATGTACAATGCAGCATAAAGCATAGTTCTCTAACCAGCAAATATGTAGCCAACTAAGCAATGTAAAAACATTGACCTCAACCAGACTTATTTCCTAATAAGCAAATTTAAGACAAGTCATGATTCTTGGATTTCAAATAAAAAAAAAGTTGTCTTATGCTTGGTTAAATACGGTTTTATATAATGTATCTTTTAACAGATTTATATATGAATAGTTAAATTATAGTAAAATGTTTATGTGGAAATGGGAACAATGACTTCTTTGTCACAACATTTCAAATGAATAAGAATAACCAAAGGGTCACATATGGAGATTTATTCTTACCTGTTGTTTGAATGAACTATGTAATCGAAGAAGTTGGAATCTGACATGAGGACATCGAGAGGGACAATTTGTACAATGTCGGTCTGTGAAGTTGAGCCAAGCTTCCAGAGCCGCTCATTCACATCATACAAATAACCGGCAATCTCATCACAGTCCTCTCTCTTCCACTTACAAATTATGTACCTGCACAATATCAAAAATTTATAGTTCAGCCATCTATTGAAATTAAAATCATTGACACTTTATGCAATATAAACTAAATTTCTTATTACAATTCATTATCATATTGAGATTTAGAACAAATGTTGACATTTATTTAACTTTCACAGGGAAAGAACACTATGAGGTTTAATTTAAGAATTAAATTAATGTTTTTATTACCTCACCTCATATCCTTTTTCTTCTATACTGCAGTTTCGGAGCTTATCTCCATCATCAGTAGCCTCTGGTCGACCGGTGTTATGTTGTATCTTGGCAGTTTTCTTCTCATTTCTATTGGTGGACCAATAAACCTCTGGGTCAGGTCAAAATTTGCAAATTTTGATCTGATCCAGAAGTTCATCTGTCCACTGATAGAAGTAAGAAGAAAACCGCCAAGATATGACATAACACCGGTCGACCAGAGGCTACTGATGATGGAGATAAGCTCCGAAACTGCAGTATAGAAGAAAAAGGATATGAGGTGAGGTAATAAAAACATTAATTTAATTCTTAAATGTTGACATCTTTAGTTTTATTTTTAATGGAATTTTAGGCACCAGAATGAAACAAATTTGGAAGAATTCTTTTCAAGTTTTTCAAGAAGTATTATGTGGCCCTGTGTTGATTCAGCCTCTAATGGAAATGAGTACCAGACATATGTTCTGGGGTAAAAATTGTCATCATAGAGGACTGACAATCCAGCTGACACTTGTGTCAATTATCTAGGAGCCTTACCTCCTACTATTCCATAGGCCTCATAAAGCCTGAATTGGACTCACTTAATTTTTATCATAATGTTTTGAGACCCTTACTAACAAGGTCCCACATTTAAATCCCAAAGCCAAATAACCAACTGGTCCTTTTTTTTTTATTTTCACAATTGAGAAATATGCTGGGTTGTAATCTCATTGCCAGGACTCAATTCATCATAAACATTAGTTCTTAATAAATTAAAATTAAATCAGTATACTTAAATAGAAAACAAAGACTAATGCAACTAATATAACAGAAATACACTACATCTTTAACATCTTTAGATAATGATGATGATGATGATAATAATAATAATAATAATTAATAATAATAATATAATAATTTCTGCAAATTTAGAATCACTAATATTGAAATAATTAAATGAAAACTAGATGAAGTTTTGATAACGAATATAAATAGAAGGCTATTCAGAAAAAAGGAACAGACTTCAAACATTTATTTTTTCAAAAGTACAAAAAACAGAAACACAATTCCAACTTTCCTGGAAAGAAAAAAGTTTGAAGTTCCGATCACGGCCACATTGACACTGTGGTTTGTCATGTTGATTGCTTGTATCAAAATGGCGACTCAATAGCACGTTGGATTGGGAGAGCAGAAAATCAACCTCATCGCCAGTGGCCTCCCAGGTCACAAGACCTAACCCTGTGTGATTTTTATCTGTGGGAATATGTAAAAGACCGTGTTTTATCCCCCCTATGCCTAACACTCTTGAAAATCTGCAACATCAAATTGTTGAAGCAGTGAATTCAATAACTAGAGATCAGCTGATTCGTGTGTGGAAAGAAATGAGCCACTGTTTTGATATTTGTCATGTAACACATGGTGCTCATACTGAATGCATAAAATAATGAAAATTTGAACTTTTCTCTTTCCAGGAATGTTGGAATTGTGTTTATATTTTTTTTGTAGTTTGGAAGAAATAAATTTTTGAAGATTGCTCCTTCTTTCTGAATAGCCCTGTATATAATCAAATAATACTAATCTGACACCCACCTTTCAGAATTCGCTGGGCGACTAGTGTTGGGTTTATGTATGCTAATTTTCCTATATGACTTATATAATAAATACACCAGTCCAACACTGAATGGAGTGAACAAGTCAAATACTTTACATACAAAATTACCACCTGCAAAAACACACAGAAACAACAAATAATATAGCATAAACTAACAACTTCTTAATATTTTTTTTATTACATAATTAAATTGAACATTTTTACATTTCACTCCATAAAAAACATTTATATCTTACAACTAGTTTTGGATACCATCATATCCATTGTCAGCTAAACTCCAATTGTTGAAATAGACCCATTAACACCAACATCCACAATTGGTGCAGGTTGGGTGAACTTCGAGAGCAAATCTTGCTCGTTACGAACTTCAAAATTGATAGACCTATATTTAGGTAAAATTTTTTATCACTCACCTCATATTATAATTACGTAAATTAATATACCTCATAGTGTGAATTCCTAAAAATAAGTGTACCTATATTTGTTCTTCTGAATGCATATCTTTTCCCAAACTCTTAGGGCCGCATGCAAATACATTAATCTCTACTCAAATTACTTCCAATCACTGGTGAGCTGACTCACCGTGAGCAAGTGCAAAGATCGAATTAGCTACCCACAAACTGGTCATGCGTGAAAGTCGTCGTTATCGTAATATTGGCAAGAAATTACCCAGAATTCTCAGCAATAAAACCACTTCCGTTATTTTCGTCTGCTATAGAGGAATGCATTTACGCTTGCGTCCCGCAAATAATACCGTATACAACGACGTCTGCATCGTGCAATATTACACCGATTCTCCTGTTCTTCCAGTTGAATTCTTTGGTAGACTCTATCAAATTCCTCTTCTCCGCGTATACCGAAAACATGATCGAAGTCTTCAAGGTCCGACATCTTGGATAAAGCAGCAAGGTAAACGGCAAGGTTTCAAACTATATCGGTTACCATCGGTTCCCTTCAGGATTCTCACGATATGTTTCTATCTTAAGTTACCTCGTCAGGTAGATTAAGAATTTCAACAATTATTATCGCATGAATAGATTTCTGAGTAAGCAAAATCATATTAGGATAAAACTTTCTCAGCAGAGAACGCCTTTTACGGTCTAATGCATTCAAAGATTCAACCCTAAGTTCTATAGGTTTCTCTAAATGTTTTAATAGTTTAGTTTCTTTTTCAATTATGTGATTATCTACCAAACTATGAGCTGCAATAACTAGTTTTTCCTATTTCACCATTTTTAATGTTTCCAAAGTGTTCTTTCATATGAGTATCTTAATTTCTTTTAGTTTTTCCTATATATACTTTATTGCAATCAATCCATCTAATTTGGTAAATTCCATTTTTTTTATTTTACTAACTGGGGTTTTAATTCTCTTATTTGTCATTGGAAGATTACCAGGAATATTTAACTCATGTCTCAAATGGGAGTCAATGACCAATCATGTTTCAATGAATTTTGTTTTACAACCAATGACAGTGGTGTTTCATATCGCTATTTATCAAATTCTGTTTACCAAAATAAATAAAACTCCTCCTTTTTAATATTCTGAACAGGTCAGAGCATTATTTTGCAGTGACTAACTCTTCAACAAATATGTTGAATATAGCAAATAATGAACAGATTCCTTCGATCTACACATTTGATGATTGTGTGTTTAATAATAATTGTTTTTAAATAATGATTTTACTGAATTGTTTCCTAAAAAATAAATTAATAACCTATAATGTTGGTTATAATATACAGTTTTATGTGTTTAATTTTTTCTCCATTCTTACAATATTGCAATCCTATTTAGCAATAAATAATATGATCAAGTTGCAGTGGATGAACAAATGAAACATAACCAAACATTTCTCATTTGTTTTCAAACATCGCCGTTTGCATTAAATATATAAATATTTTAAATTAACTATATTTAAATAATGATTTGTGAGTAAACAGCTTAATTTTATTAGTTAAATAGTCCTAACAAATGCCACTCTTGATTTCCAAATCCTCTAGATAAACTGGAAATCACTCGTGGCATTACTTATGATAAATATGTTTATGGGTTAAGATAATAAAAGTTAAATATTGTTTATGGGTGCTAATGTAATATTGATTTTGCTAAATATTTTCTGAAATTGTCTATGTGTTTTGGGATGGCAAGTTAAATTACTTCTTTTTTCTTTCTTTCTTTTTACCATTACTTTGTAGGGGGTGCATTCTCTTAATCATTTTTGTTGCTTAAATTTTTTTAACATAACTATTCTATTATCAAAACCATTATTTTAGTTATGTGTAAAATGTTATTGTATTTTTTCTTAAAATTCTCTTCGTTTAATGAAATGTTTCTCAATCTGTATAATAAACTGTTGAATATTGCATGTTTATGTTCTATATGATTGAAACCTGAGGATTTTATGTAATTAATAATACTTGATAATAATTGCATAAAATCTTAAGGTTTCAATCACGTAGCACATAAACAATCAGTAACAGTTTATTACAAAGAATTACAAACATTCCATTAAGGGAAGAGAATTTTAAGAAAGAATTCAATTACACTTTACACATAGCCAGACTAAATGGTTTTGGTAAGAAGATAATAATAAGTAAGTTAAAAAATTCAATCAACAAAAAACAATTAAGAGAATACATTACCCTAAAAACTAATAATAAGAAGAAAGAAAAACAATTCAAGTAATTTACTTACCATCCTGAAACATAGAAAATTTCAGAAAATACACTATTTAGCAAATTCAATATTACATTAACACCCATAAACAATAAATAAGTTTGGTCGACCTTCATCTTACCTGTACCAACTGAAGACGAAGCAGAGATGCTTTAAAGTGTCTTATAAGATATAATGAATTATGAGAAGATTAAAGCAGACCAAACTTATTTATTAGGTAGAACCTCATAATGTTACTTCCTAATATATTTTCATAAACCATAAACAAATTTATACTGGTAATCTTCTAATGACAAATAAGAAAATTAAAATCCCAGATAGTAAAAAAAAAAAATTAAATTTACCGAAGTAGTTGCAATGACTGCAATAAAATATACATAGGAAAAACTGAAAGAAATTTAGATACTCATATGAAAGAATACTTTAGACATATTAAAAATGGTGAAATCGAAAAATCAATGATTGCAGTTCATAGTTTGGTAGAGAATCACATAATTGGAAAAGAAGCGAAACTATTAAAACATTTAGAGAAACTTAGGGTCCTAACAGGAAAAAGATATGCATTTAGAAGAACAAAGAAAGGTCCATAAATTTTGGCGAGCATGATTGGATCTTGAAGTTCAACCACCCACATTAGATGGCAGGTGGAATGTTGGTGATGATGGTCTACTAGTCAGTATAAATATATTTTTTATGAAGTGAGGTGTAAAAATGTCCAATTCAATAAATTTTTTTTATATTCAATGCCCAGGTTGTCATTTCAACATTTCTGGTGTCTCTCCTGGCATTGCTTTAATTGTAACCCACTTCTGAAGTTGGGAAGCCTAGAAGGCAGAGTTACGTTATTCCAATGATATGATGGGTGATAAATGATAATGAAACACCAAGAGAGTTTTTAACCTAAACGTAACCTAAATTCCAGACCATGAGGAACCACAGGGATAATTCCCTTTAAGAAAAAATTCCTATGACCGAGAATCGAACCTGGGACCTCATGAACAGTAGTCAGAAATGCTGACTACCAGTCCATGAGGATGGTCGCCAATTCAATAATGTAATTAATATTTAATAAATGATTGGAAAGCATTAGCTCAGGATAGGGATGTATGGAGAGCTTATGTCCGTGCAGCCATGAACCTACGGGTTCGATAGTGCCAGTGAGTAAGTAAGTAAGTAATTATTATTTAATTTTAGGAAGTTATATTTTGAGGTTATTTTAATTATATTATTTTTAGTCTGGACATCTTATCTCAATATTAATGTTGATTTGTTCTTGGACATGTTTTGAAACATGTCCAAGAACAAATCAACATTAATATTGAGGTAAGATGTCCAGACTAAAAATAATATAATCAATAATGTAATATTGATAATTTGCCTCTAAGTGTTACTTATCATTAGAAATTTATTAAAGGTAACTTCTTTTTTTACCAATATATGTGTGTGTTTCTATCGCCACCCACAGCCATTACATGCTTCAGGTTTAGCACTGGTTGGATAGATAGCGTTAATGTGGTCTATTTTCAATTTATGAGCATTGTGTACAAAGAGAAATTTAGGATGAGTGTATATTTAAGTTTATATAATAAATTTGGAAATTTTTAACATTATGAGGTTTTATTAATAAGAATTAAATGAATTCTGAATTCTTCTTATCTCATACTTCTATGTTTTTTTTTATACACAGCACTGCACGAAAACAAAAAGGAACTTGGAAACTCGTAAAAAAGAACACTTCAGAAACATAAAGAATGGAGAAATTGAAAAATCAGCTATAGCAACACATAGTTTATTAGAGCATCATAGAATTGAAAAAGAAGCAAAACTTTTGAAACATCTATCTAATATTTGAAGAGAAAAATTTTCGCCCAGACCGAGACTCGAACCTGGGACCCTTGGCTTTCCGGGCCAAGTGCTCTACCAACTGAGCTACCGAGGGGACTTACGATCTAGACGCAAATTTTTCTCTTATATACGTTGTAATTCCCTATCGCCAAATGCTTTTGAAACCATTGCTTCTATCTTTGCAAATGGCGGCTTCTTAGTTAAGAATACATTTATTGGGAATTTAACATTACTTTATAAAGCTAGTAAGGCTTCTAATGATGTTTTTATTATTGATTTAACATTTCTCACTGAAAGATAAATTATATTTGAAGAGAAAAATTTTCGCCCAGACCGAGACTCGAACAAGGGACTCTTGGCTTTCCGGGCCAAGTGCTCTACCAACTGAGCTACCGAGGCGAGTTACGATCTAGATGCAAATTTTTCTCTTATATACGTTGTAAATTTTTCTCTTCAAATATGATTTATCTTTCAGTGAGAAATGTTAAATCAATAATAAAAACATCATTAGAAGCCTTACTAGCTTTATAAAGTAATGTTAAATTCCCAATAAATGTATTCTTAACTAAGAAGCCGCCATTTGCAAAGATAGAAGCAATGGTTTCAAAAGCATTTGGCGATAGGGAATTACAACGTATATAAGAGAAAAATTTGCGTCTAGATCGTAACTCGCCTTGGTAGCTCAGTTGGTAGAGCACTTGGCCCGGAAAGCCAAGGGTCCCGGGTTCGAGTCTCGGTCTGGGCAAAAATTTTTCTCTTCAAATATAATTTATCTTTCAGTGAGAAATGTTAAATCAATAATAAAAACATCATCTATCTAAACCTTTAGATTTAACAGTTTGGGAAAAGATATATATTCAAAAAAACCATACTAGAACCATGAACTTCGAGATTCCAGACGAACCGAGCTTGATTACAAAGTTCTTCAAAAATACAACAGATGGCAGTTTAGAAAATTATACCTTTAAAAGAGTACCAGATGGCAGTTTAGAAAATAATTCCTTCAAAAGAACACCAGATCGCAGTTTGGATAATTACCGGCAAAAGGAAAAATTGACAGTCATGAAAACAGCTGAAGATGGTGACAATGGTTGCTGATACTGCAGTGCTGTGTTAAAAAAAACATAGAAGTACGAGGTAAGAAGAATTCACAATTCATTTAATTCTTAGTATATTTATGTGTTTGTGTAGTATAATGTATGCTGTATGAGGGATGATGATGATGAAAAGGGAGAAGATAAAGCACAGTGCTGGCACGTAGCCTACTTCTGTTCAAATGTACTGAAGGGATTGCAAGGCGTAACATCCCCATCTGAAAAATGAATCGCTATCAGTAGTACCACATGGCTTCTCAAAATATGTACTGCGG
This sequence comes from Diploptera punctata, assembly GCA_030220185.1. Taxonomy (NCBI): domain Eukaryota; kingdom Metazoa; phylum Arthropoda; class Insecta; order Blattodea; family Blaberidae; genus Diploptera; species Diploptera punctata. Next base: position 217,074 of record JASPKZ010007815.1, on the reverse strand, counting down.
AGGGATTTGCAACTTAATGTAGGAATCTAGTGCACAATCTAGCTATTAAAAATTATATACCACCACTCCTTCTGGCACAAAAAATTGAAAATTTTACAATTAAATTAATTTAACAATAAAAATGTTCAACTCCACTAGGTATCAAATCCAGGCTAGTTAGCCAGGAAGCAAACTGAGTCATGAGTTATATATATAAAAGTAAAAGGGTAATGTGATTCCACTACAGGGCATAAGATACCTTTGAGGTAGTACGAGGTTAAGTCTCCCGCTTTTTCTAGACGATCAGAATTTGATGTCAGCCAGGTTGTCAGTCCTATGTGACAGCTGCCTTTATCCCCAGAACAAGCATCTGATACTCATTTCCATTAGAGGCTGAGTCAACCCAGGGCCATGGTGCCACCAAAAGGTTTGGACCATTTAAAAATCCTGATCTACCGGAACTCCAACCCTCAACCCTCCGTTTGTAGCACATTGCCTTAACCAATTACGCTACAGCATGCCCATTGAGTTATATATTTAAAACACAAAAAAATAAGTTGAAATTTGCCATAAGAATTTTAAAGCTAAAATTTTATATAAAGTAGAGCCTGACAATTTAAGGTACATGGGGCCAAGATTACCTCAAATTACAAAAAAAATCAGATTAAATGGAAATAGACCAAATCATAAGGATGAGATAACTGTTCTTATTAAATTCAGTTTCCCACAAACATCATGTAGTTCACTGTAAATACAGTTTTCTCTATTCACCTGTCTGTTCATCTCTTTTTGGTCCAAAATTGTCCTATGCAACTTGTTTTCAAATATTCATAACCTTTTCTCCTCTCTTATAGCAAGAGATTTATGCTTTGGGTCCATCATATAAATTAACTGGAAAAATTAAAATTTTATATATATATTTAGAGAAGTTGGGATGATAAAAGTTCCTATAATGGATAATAATATGCATTTTCAGAGTTTTGCCTAGGTTTAATTTCTTTGTGTACCTTATTTCTGTTTATAAGCTGTGCAAAACATTTCTTCCACGTACTTGTGTTTTGCGCTCTTTTAACTTTTCTATCTAACCTCTCTTGGTTAACTCTTGTTTTTTCGACCTCGAAGCTATTAGGGCATCCGAGGGCTAGGGAGTCCTTCCTTTCTTCCATTTCTCCTTTCCTTTATTTTCTTTTCTTCTCCAGAAAAGCCTGACCAGAGGCTATAAGATGGCAGCCCCATCACTGGTCTTGCCTTCCTTTGGCCAGCAACCAATCGAAGGGACTATTATTATGCTTTCAAGTCTTATACGAGAATTTCCCATAAGGAAAATTTTCTATAGGATCGTAACAGGCCTTGGCCTAATACTTGGAAGGAAGAAGAAGAAGAAGAATTACTATTCTTAGGTATTTCAATTCCACTAGTAATTGTACTATCTTTCAGACTGAGGCTGGTGCTTGAATAGGCATGTCTAAAAGCATAGGAAGTGGAAGAGTAATTGCTGTTTTAATGATAAATAGTAATTACTTTAATATTTTTAATGTTATATTTTAAATGTAACCCTTTCCAATACTGGAAAATATTATTTTGAAAAGAAAAATTAATGCTTGAACCGGGATTTGAACCCTAGACCTCTCATTCTATGCACAAGTATGCAATTCATTACACCATTCAAACGACAATACAAATTATATTTGAAGAGAAAAATTTTCGCCTAGACCGGGACTCGAACCCGGGACCCTTGGCTTTCCGGGCCAAGTGCTCTACCAACTGAGCTACCGAGGCGAGTTACGATCTAGACGCAAATTTTTCTCTTATGTACGTTGTAATTCCCTCGCGCCAAATGCTTGAAACCATAGCTTCTATCTTTGCAAATGGCGGCTTCTTAGTTAAGAAGACATTTATTGGGAATTTAACACTACTTTATAGCCAGTAGGGCTTCTATTGACGATTTTTATTATTAATTTAACACTTCTTTTCTCTTCAAATATAATTTATCCTTCAATGAGAAGTGTTAAATTAATAATAAAAATCGACAATACAAATGTTAACATTTCTTTCCTCATATAAATCTCAATTCGTCCAAAGGCAGATTAAATGGCGCGCTACCAGTAGTAGCCAACTGGCCTTCTATTAAAGAGAATTTTACACTACCTTTTAAGCAGTAAGCTTAATATTTTAAATTTAACACTTTTCAATATTGGATATTATTATTTTGAAAAGAAATATTAACGCTTGAATCAGGATTTGAACCCTAGACCTCTCATTCTACACAAAATCCTTTATACCATTCAAAACAACAATACAAATATTGTTTATTTTATTATTTCACTCACCTCATACTTAATTAAGTATGAGGTGAGTGAAATAATAAAAAATAAACAATATTAAAGAACCTCATAGTGTTATTTCCTATCTACATAACTTAACAATACAAATACTTATTTTAGGAATTCTCAGTATGAGGTATATTCATTAAAGTAGAATTTTTTCTGTCGACAGAACAGCGGTCGTGACGATACAGAGGATGGAACAGAAACTATGTTCTGAAACTAGTTTATAGTCAAATGAGAAGAACAATATGAGGTGAGTGATAAAAAATTCTACTTTAATAAACAATACAAATGTTAACACTTCTTTCATCATATGCAATTCTATTCTTCTTTAATAGAAGCCGACCGTTGACTACTTTTGATGTCATCTATCTGAATTCGGACAAATTGAGAATTGTAGGTAAATGAGGAAGAGATTTTAATGTTTGTATTGTTGTTTGAATGGTGTAATGGATTGCAATGCGAGACAGGGTTCAAATCCTGGTTCAAGCATTAATTTTTTCTTGTCAAAAGAGAAATTTTCTCTAACCTGGGAAGAATGGATTGAAGAGGGAAAAAGATTTAAGAAAAAAATTTGTCCTAATTCACAAAACTTTGAACTGATATCACAACTATATATTGTTCTAGATTTTATAAAATATATGTGGAATAAGCTATCCTATAAAAAGTGAAATTTGCTAATAGATTGAACCACAGCAGAGTTATAAAAATATCACCAACAAATCAGTAATAAATAAATATCAACATCTTACCCACTCTGACAATGAAGAGCGACACAAGGAACTGGCACAAGTACAACTGTTTGGACAATATCTCCTGCAAATTCTCCTGTCCATCTACGGAGAACCCCTAAGTCAAATAAACATACTCTCATCATATTTGAAAAGAAAAATATACGCCTAGACTGGGGTTTGAACCCAGGACCTTTGACTTTCTATGTCAATGCTCTTCCATTTGAGCCACCTAGGCCTCCAATCTAAATGCGTATTTTTCTCTTACACATAGTTAATTCCCTAACCCCAAATGCTACGAGCCGTTGCTACGATTTTTGCAAATGGCGGCTTCAAAAATCGTAGCAACGGCTCGTAGCATTTGGGGTTAGGGAATTAACTATGTGTAAGAGAAAAATACGCGTTTAGATTGGAGGCCTAGGTAGCTCAGATGGAAGAGCATTGACATAGAAAGTCAAAGGTCCTGGGTTCTAGGCGTATATTTTTCTTTTCAAATATAATTTGTCCATCATTAAGATGTTTAAAAATGAATATTATTAACATACTCTCATCAGTTGCACTTTCAACTTCATAAATGGTCCAATTATATTAAAAAGATAGATAAAACAACTTTATGAGTCATTGCAGAAACAAATGTAAACCATGACCATGGTTTCATAATTCTTTTATTGTATCCACAAAATCTAAAAAAATTGCAGTTGTGGTTTAATTTTTATTTCTGCAATATAAATTGCAAATCCACAAATGATTATTATTTTTGTTTGAGTAAATTATTTGAATTTTCAAAGAAATACATCTTACTAAATGAAATAAAATGGAAGTGAAAACCCTTCTAAATAACTTAATTTAACCTTCTCTATTTATATCAGTTCTTCGGTTGCCATATTTTCATCTGAAGATTCCGGTATTTCAAATCAATTAGCAATTTTGATCTGATACTCTTCTGCATTTCATTATTTCTCAAGTTCTTTTAATTCAAATTTTTCACTATCATCTTTAGCATTTGTTTCTCTCATAAGTGATAACCATTCTCTGATTTTCAACCTGACCGATGCTATTACGCCAAAGAGTATCTATTAATCTTCATGTCTTAGAATAATAATAAATTATAAAAAGTGACACAGAAACTTCATTAAAATATAAAGTAAGAACAAAAGAATATAAATAAAAGATGGGATATTTGTTTAAATGAAATATGTCAGATATTCTCCTTTTCCTCTCATTCGGTCCATTAAGATAAAGGAAGTTTGAAAGATATTGTAATGACATTTCCACTTTGTCAGTTGAAACAGAAAGATAGAAGAAAGGTACAATTCCTATTGGTTGACTTGTATGATTAGCAAATGGAAGAAAATTCGAAAGGACATTACAGAAAGGTCAGAAGATGCTTCTTTTTTTCCCCCAAGAAAACTTGCAAAATTGAAACTTTAAGAATAATTAAAGGAAAAACAATTAATGACATAATACAGAAATCAGAGAAAACTGAAAAATTTATGAAATCATAAAATTTATTAAAGATAGAAGAAAATATTGGAAAGAACACTCAAGCAGAAAAAAAAAAGATCAGATAATGAAGAGCAAAATATGATGGATTTCTAGATGGAAAGGGGGAGATGGATTGACAGCATCTGTAAATTATGAGTAAGAAAAAAAAAATTAACAGAATCTGAACCCTATGTCAAAAGAAAAAGAACAAAAACAAGGAGGATTGTAAAAAAAAGATAGAACAGTTTCGTTCAAGATTGAATAACTCATAAATAATCTTATATATTAAATTTATCACTTCTCATCAAAAGACAAATTTTATTTGATGAGAAAAATATATTAATATAACAAATTTGGGAATTTTTACATTATGAGGTTTTCTTAATAAGAATCAAATGAATCATGAATTCTTTTTACCTCATACATCTATGTTTTTTAACACAGAACTGCAGTATTGGGAAAAACATCATTCCCATCATCAGCTGTTTTCACAACATCGTGAGGTAAGACAAATTCATGATTCATTTGACTCTTAGAAAAATATATGCCTGAATAGGAATTTGAACCTGATGTCTCTGGTTCTGTATGCAAATGCTGTGACCACTGAGCTACCAGGCTCCCGACTCAAATGAACGGAGAGAATTAATATTCGTTTGGCTCGGGACCCTAGTTTCTCACTGGTCAAAGCACTGGAGTACAGAACCAAAGACACCAGGTTCAAATTCCGATTCAAGCATGTATTTTTCTCTTCAAATAAAATCATAAATAAATCACTTTTCCACAGCCAGTTGTGTAACCAAAATAATACTTACACCATCAGCCATCATGAAGTGAACACCAAATTTGTGTGTTTGTTCCAGAACATGCTCTGTGAATTCCTGTATGTTGTCTGGATTGAACACGTCACCATCACCATCTGCACCATTCACACCTATACACAAGTCAATAGAGGAATAAGAAAATACAAGACATATATATATAATGTTAATTTGTGTAAGTACAGAAAATAAAAGTCCTGCACCGTAGCCGAGTGGTTAAGGCAAGATGCCTTGGCACAGAGCTACGGGACTTGCGCTGGTTCGAGTCCCATGGGGGAAGAAATTTTCTCATGGAATTTCGGCCAGTATGAGACCGGTGCATTTGGGTAGCTAAAATAAGTAGCGACTCCAGGTTGAGAAGAAGACCAGCTATAATGGCTGAGGACACATGTGGATGTCAGGCCAGCAGCCGGATGGTAGGCCAAGGGCCTTCTAGGCTTGTCGTGCTTGGATTTTTCTTTTTACAGAAAATAAAAGTTCTTCATTCTTAGTATAGGAAACAAAAAGGAGAAAACAAAATTTGTCTTCTTCTTCCTTCCAAGTATTAGGGCAAGGCCTGTTATGATCCTATAGAAAATTTTCCCTGCAGCATTTCATACGACAGCCCAGAGATCTTCGTCCTCTTGGTATATAATTATAAACAGCTTTGGGGATCCGATGTTTCCAATTTAATTGGTACTATATTTGAAGAGAAAATTTTTTTTCTTGAAATGTAATTTATCTTTCAGTGAGAAATGTTAAATCAATAAATAAAACATTAGTTGGTACTGTTTAATATATTCCAAAATTGGTGTAGTAACAAAATTTGTTTGTGAATTTAATGTTGTCTATTTCTTTTGTTTGCGGTTTAATGTAGCTTATTTCAGCTGAAAGGTTAATCATGATGCCAGGGTGCAAGGTACTACATTTGAAAAATTTCCAGTAATATGCATTATAAATTTGAGTTTCTTTATTGTGCTATACATCTCTGTGACACATGACAGACAGCTTCTAACTTTAAACTTAAAATATATAGCAAATAACAGATTCAATTTGTTTGAGCTTTTAACTTACTTCTTTTGGCGATTAATATAATGAAGTTTAGTTTTTTAATAGTGATTTATTTAGATACAATTGCTCTTTCTGCAGAAATATGCACACTAATGAGTTTAAGCTCCACTCACTAGTTTCCCATTAACTGTTTTTACCATGCCAGATAGAATCTTAATCAGTTGTTATGAGATCAAATAAAGATTTTCATTAATATTTAAAGGAAGTGACACTATGAGAAACCTCTTAATCAATAATTGAGTGAGGTGTTAAATTCTAACTCAATTATTAATTACACATACCGTAACCCTCCAATTTTCTGGGAGACAGAGTATAAATCAATATATCTACAAGTTTCTTTGTTTTACTGTATTTTGCGAAAGAAATCCAGAATATAACACAAATAACTTTGAATTACCTCAAATTTACTATTGCACATGAAAAGTTGGCAAAAAAACCAAGATTTACTAGAGTTGTAGGTAATTCAGTGTTTCTACCAGATTTTATGCATGTTCAATGAATTTAAAAACTACAAAATTTAATTGTAAATTTTTATATCATGTGAATTAGTAATATTTTGTAAAATTCAAAATGAAGGAATTACAACAGAACAAAGTACAGTAATATTGACGATTTTTTTTTATTATTAATTTAACACTTCTCATAGACGGATAAATTATATTTGAAGAGAAAAATTTTCGCCTAGACCGGGACTCGAACCCGGGACCCTTGGCTTTCCGGGCCAAGTGCTCTACTAACTGAGCTACCGAGGCGAGTTACGATCTAGACGCAAATTTTTCTCTTATGTATGTTGTAATTCCCTCGCGCCAAATGCTTGAAACCATAGCCTCTATCTTTGCAAATGGCGGCTTCTTAGTTAAGAAGACATTTATTGGGAATTTAACACTACTTTATAGCCAGTAGGGCTTCTATTGACGATTTTTTTTTATTATTATTAATTTAACACTTCTCATAGACGGATAAATTATATTTGAAGAGAAAAATTTTCGCCTAGACCGGGACTCGAACCCGGGACCCTTGGCTTTCCGGGCCAAGTGCTCTACCAACTGAGCTACCGAGGCGAGTTACGATCTAGACGCAAATTTTTCTCTTATGTATGTTGTAATTCCCTCGCGTCAAATGCTTGAAACCATAGCTTCTATCTTTGCAAATGGCGGGTTCTTAGTTAAGAAGACATTTATTGGGAATTTAACACTACTTTATAGCCAGTAGGTCTTCTATTGACGATTTTTTTTTATTATTAATTTAACACTTCTCATAGACGGATAAATTATATTTGAAGAGAAAAATTTTCGCCTAGACCGGGACTCGAACCCGGCGCGAGGGAATTACAACATACATAAGAGAAAAATTTGCGTCTAGATCGTAACTCGCCTCGGTAGCTCAGTTGGTAGAGCACTTGGCCCGGAAAGCCAAGGGTCCCGGGTTCGAGTCCCGGTCTAGGCGAAAATTTTTCTCTTCAAATATACAGTAATATTGTTTTGATATAAATATGTTCAATACTAACCATAATGTGGCTCAAATGTTTCACAGGGACCAGCGAAGAAATCTCCTAAGCGGAAATCATGTTCTCCTTTAAGAGTAAAACCAAAACCTTTCGCTTTCCATTGTTTACGCCATAGAACATACTCTGAAAATCCTCCAGGACCTGCACAGACATCTGCGAAATATAGCAAGTCATCAGGACGCAGCATGTCTTCCTAAAACACACATAAAATACCTCATTACAACACCCACTATACACATTTTTATTTAATACTTACTTACTTACTCACTGGCACTATCGAACCCGTAGGTTCATGGCCGCACGGATATAAGCTCTCCATACATCCCTATCCTGAGCTAATGCTTTCCAATCATTCCCTGTATAATCTACTTCCCTCAAATCATAGTTAATGTTATTCTCCCACCTCATTCTTGGTCTACCAACTGGGCATTTTCCCTCTGGCTTTCCTACAAGCTTTCATGCAAGTCTCCCATTCCCCATACGTGCAACATGTCCTGCCCATCGCAGTCTATGAGACTTAACTGTTCTTATTATATCTGGCTTCCTATAAAAACCATGTAGTTCATTGTTACGTAGTCTTCTCCATTCACCTGTCTGTTCATCTCTCTTTGGTCCAAAAATTTTCCTAAGTACTTTATTCTCAAATACTTGTAATCTCCTTTCCTCTCTTAAAGTAAGAGTCCATGTTTCGCACCCATATAATATAACTGGTAGAGTAATAGTTTTATATATTTTCAGTTTAACGTTTTTTGAAAGGAGTTGGGACATCAAGAGTCTCTGCAATGCATAATAGCATGCATTTCCAGAATTGAGCCTATGTTTAATTTCTTTGTGCATCTCATAAATAAATAAATATCCTCAACTCGTGTCCAAACTCAGGGTCGGGTCGAGGGATGAGATGAGATGAAGTCCCTATATACAGAGGTCTGTGAGTGACAAGACCAACCATGCCTGAGGCACCATCACAGGGGCAGATGAAAAAAATGAAACAAAATGGTTGAGAGGGGCATGGAGAAATGATGGAATGAAATTGTGGCAGGGGAAAACCCCAACACAAACCTGCCCAAGCTCTGTTTCGTCCACAAAGAAACCCACATGGAGTGACTGTGGCTTGATCTCGGGACCACAGTGGTGAGAAGCGAGCATCAATTCCATAAATAAAATATAATTGCAAGACAAAAAATAATCACATAATTAATTAATGTTAAAATATATTTTTAATTTTTTGTGGAATTTGAATATTTTATTTGTATTATATTTTTTTCTTAATACGACAGTTATTAGCTTCTGATGATTAAGAGAAATGTATAAGAGGGAGAAAAATTAGTATTTGAATTTAAAAAACTCCAAGTGCGACAGGCCTAGAATGCCCTTGGCCTACCAGCTGGCTTCATATCCACATGTGTTAATCACAGAGATAGACAATCATCTAGCCAGTGTAGGGGTGACATGTGACGATAAAGAGAAATGTATATGAGGAAGAAAAATTAGCATTTGCATCAGAAGTCTGAAATAGTTAATGGTTAGCATATTAATGTACAGAGCTAGAGGTTTTGTGTTTAAATCCCGATACAGGCGTTAATTTTTCTTTTCAAAATAACATAGTCCATCATTGTGAATGTTAAAATTTAAATTAATATATTGAGACAAATGTTCGCTCCAAATGGGATTTGAACCCAAGATCGCTAGTTCTACTTACTTGCACATTAACTGGAAAGCTAATGCTCTAGTATGTAGAACTAGAAATCTTGGGTTGAAATCTCAGTTCAGATGAAATGTTTTCTCTTCAAAAATTAATTCTTGAATTTAGTTGACAATAAGCATGATGGTATCCAAAATATGTACAGGTGTGAAAATTCATCTTATCAAGTGAGGTATATATTTATGATTTAGTTGTACTTATAGGGCTGCAGGCAAATACATTAGTCTCTACTCAAATTACTTCCAATCACTGGTGAGCTGACTCACCGTGAGCAATTGCTGAGATTGAATTAACAGCCGACTTACTGGTCATGCATGAAAGTTGACGTTTTCGTAAATATTGGCAACGAATTACCCAGAATTCTCAGCGATAAAACCACTTCCATTATTTTTGTCTGCTATAGAGGAATGCATTTACTCTTGCGTCCCGCAAATAATACCGTATACAACGACGTCTGCATCGCGCAATATTACGCCGATTCTCCTGTTCTTCCAGTTGAATTCTTTGGTAGACTCTATCAAATTCCTCTCTGCGTATAGCAAAAACATGATCGAAGTCTTCAAGGTCCGACATCTTGGATAAAGCTGCAAAGGTTTCAAACTACATCGGTTACCATCGGTTCCCTTCGGGATTTTTACGATAAATTTCTATCTTGAGCTATGATCCTAAGGTACCTCATCAGGTAGCTTACAATTATTACTGCATGAATAGATTTCTGAGTAAGCAAAATGTATTTGGATAAAACTTTCTCAGCAGAGAACGCCTTTTATTGTCTAATGCGTTCAAACATTCGACCCATAAAATAATACTTCTTCTTCTTCTTCCTTCCAAGTATTAGGCCAAGGCCTGTTACGATCCTATAGAAAATTTTTCCTTATGGGAAATTCTGGTATAAGACTTGAAAGCATAATAATAGTCCCTTCAATTGGTTGCTGGCCAATGGGATGTTTAAAAATAAGAATATCCAATTTCTATTAACATTAAAAATATTAATATTAATAATAAAAAATTAACATTAATAAATAAGTTTGGTCTGCATTTTTCTTACCTCATATAGTTGTTTCTAATAAGATGTATGTTTCAGAGCATGTTTGCTCCATCTTTAATTGGTACAGATGGAGCAAACATGCTCTGAAACATATGTCTTAATAGAAACTAGTATATGAGATAAGAAAGATACAGACCAAACTTACTTATTAAGTAAAACCTCATAATAATGAGCGTATAATTTTTCACTTCAAATATAAAAATCTCATAATGTTACTTCTTATTCTATTTTCAAAATTAAATCTGACATACTGAAATGGTTGCTGTCACTGACTAACAGAAGATGGTACAGGGAATCATGTGGTTAGCACAATGCATTCCCTCAACCTTAGTTTCAGTATTCTTAACAGGATTGCATTAGTTCTCTTATCAAGTATTAGTCCTAACAAATTGAGTGTATCCTTCAACTTTCACAGGGAAAAAACACTTAGGGTCGTATGCAAATACATTAGTCTCTATTGTTTATTTTTTATTATTTCACTCACCTCATACTTCCTATCTACATAACTTAACATTAGTCTCTACTCAAATTACTTCCAATCACTGGTGAGCTGAGATCAAATTAACGGCCGCCTTAACCGGTCATGCATGAATGTTGACTTTTCGTAATATTGGCAACGAATTACCCAGAATTCTCAGCGATAAAACCACTTCTGTTATTTTCGTCTGTTATAGAGGAATGCATTTATGCTTGCATCCCGCAAATAATATCGTATACAAACACGTCTGCGATGCGCAATATTACGCCGATTCTCCTGTTCTTCCAGTTAAATTCTTTGGTAGACTCTATCAAATTCCTCTTCTCCGCGTATACCGAAAACATGATCGAAGTCTTCAAGGTCCGACATCTTGGATAAGTTTCAAACTACATCGGTTACCATCGGTTCCCTTCGGGATTTTCACATAAGTTTATATCTTGAGCTACGATCTTAAGGTACCTTGTCAGGTAGCTTACAATTATTACCGCATGAATAGATTTCTGAGTAAGAAAAATGTGTTTGAATAAAACTTTATCAGCAGAGAACGCCTTTTACTGTCTAATGCGTTCAAACATTCGACCCTTACTTACTTACTCACTGGTACTATCGAAACCCGTAGGTTCATGGCCGCACGTACATAAGCTCTCCATACATCCCTATCCTGAGCTAATGCTTTCCAATCATTCCCTGTATAATCTACTTCCCTCAAATCATAGTTAATGTTATTCTCCCACCTCAATCTTGGTCTACCAACTGGGTATTTTCCCTCTGGCTTTCCTACAAGAAGCTTCCATGCAAGTCTTTCATTCCCCATACGTACAACATGTCCTGCCCATCGCAGTCTACGAGACTTAACTGTTCTTATTATATCTCGCTTCCTATAAAGACCATGTAGTTCATTGTTATGTAGTCTTCTCCATTCACCTGTTTGTTCATCTCTCTTTGGTCCAAAAATTTTTCAAGTACTTTATTCTCAAATACTTGTATCTCCTTTCCTCCCTTAAAGTAAGAGTCCACATTTCGCACCCATACAATATAACTGGTAGAATAATAGTTTTATATATTTTCAGTTTAACGTTTTTTGAAAGGAAATGGGACATCAAGAGTCTCTGCAATGCATAATAGCACGCATTTCCAGAATTGAGCCTATGTTTAATTTCTTTGTGCATCTCATTCCTATTTGTGATTATTGTTCCTAGGTATTTGAATTCAGCCACTACCTCAAAGTTTCCCTCGTTTGTCATTAGCTGTCCATTTCCATTATATAATGCATTTCTACGTGTGACCATATATTTAGTTTTATTGATATTTACTTCCAGTCCCAATTTCTTAGTGTTACTCATTAGTGTGTGCTTACTGTCTTTTAGTATCTCCTCGCTATCGGCCAATAGTACTACATCATCAGCATAAACTAACAGCATTAATACCATTGAGTTGTAAGCCTTCCTCATTCTCTAAAGATTTAATGGCATGCTCTAGTACAAAATTAAATAGTAGGCCTAGAGGAGATAGTGCATCTCCTTGCTTCAACCCATTCTGGATTTCAAAAGTGTCCGAAAACTGTTTGCCTACACGCACCCTACTCTTTGTGCCATTTAGACACATTCGTATAATTCTAACTAACTTTTTAGGAATTCCGAACTCCAGCAGGATACTATATAACTTCTCCCTCTTAATTGAATCATATGCTTTTTTAAAGTCTGCATATAGTTGATGTACAGTACCATTATATTCCCATTTCTTTTCTAAAATCTGTTTTATACTAAAAATCTGATCTGTTGTAGACCTGTTTCTTCTAAATGCACATTGAGGGAAAAAAACACTATGAGGTTTAATTTAAGAATTAAATTAATATTTTTATTACCTCACCTCATATCCTTTATACTTCTAGACTGCAGTTTCGGAGCTATATCTTCAGAAGGAAGAAGAAAACCGCCAAGAAACGACATAACACCGGTCAATGAGAGGCTACTGAGGATGGAGATATAGCTCCAAAACTGCAGTCTAGAAGTATAAAGGACATGAGGTGAGGTTATAAAAATATTAATTTAATTCTTGAGTGTATCCTGTTCCAGATTTTATACCAATAGAAAAATCTTCACAGAGTAGTCAGGAATCAAACTCAAGACCATTTGAATGCTAGCCAGACAGGCTAACTATTACACTACAGAGACAGTCCTTCAATGAACAACAATAATATCTTTATGGTAAAATTAAATGTTTCTTACCTCTCCTCATATAAATCTTCTAAGTAGATTGCGATTTTGAGACCATAACGGTATCATCTTCAGCACTTTTTTTGGCGACTGATGTTACGTCGATCGGAAGAAACTATTCTTCTTCCCTCTGTTGGTGGACCGATGAACCTCTGGATCAGGTCAAAGAAGAGTGAAGAAGAAGAGTTTCTTCCGATCTACTAATAGTTAGAGAGATATCCCTTATTTTAAAATATTCAATTTTGTTTCATAGTCTAAGTTACTTGGACCATTTGGTCCCGTATTTGATTCTAAGTATTAAAATGACCGAAGAACGGACAGATGAAGATACGTTACCCATGTAGATGCCACCGGCCCGCAGGGCCCTCCTGAGGGGACCACAATCACCCCGCTGCTGTCCTCGTGTCCTTTCTCGACACTTCTATTTATGCATATCGAAACATCAGATAATCTCTCATACCAGTCCTAGCTTTATCATGTCACCATTACACATCCAAGGGTCAAGATGATGCAACTATCCCTAACTTTGCCCCTTGATAACAATATTTAACAATATTTGGTTATCATGACTACAAGTTTTTCTTAACAAGAATTATTAACTATATTAATATGGGTATATTATTAAATGTCCATCTTTGTCTTTATTTTTATGATATCTGTAATTAGGGCCTGATGCATTTATAATATTTCCCCCCCCCTTAAATAAGACTGTAGGGTTGAAAAACCGAAAGTCTTTTTTCCTTCCAGGATATCTCTCACCTCTCGGGGGTTGGTCCTGACATTATCTTCTCAACTTAGCTTTACGTGGGAGTGCAACTGACGTCATCAATTGGCGATTCCATCTGTCCTGGAAGTATTTTGTTCTCATCCTAAGAGGTTAGATCGTCTTTTACTTGTCAATCTCCCCGAATACCGTTAATTGCGTCGAAATATCGGCAAGATCCGTTTACTTAGTGAGAACACCATACTTCAAAAAAAAACAAAAATACAATATAGCAAGCCTTCTCAGAGAAGGAGAAAAAAAAAAATGTTTATGGCTGAAAAGAAAAAAAACAAAAAAATATTGACTATAAAAAAAAAATTCTTCTTGTTTTCGTTCTTATTTAAACCTTCTGTGGTTTCTTTTGAAACGACGCACTTACGCTGTTATCCAATATCCGACGCACTGTATCACATTTCATTACTTTTGTGATGTACTTCGACGTTTTCTCTCTTTTTTTTTTTTTGTTATTCACTATGACGGTTCTATTTCGTGAACCGGATCACTTAGAAGAAAAATATTATCAGAACTGTGGTGTCTGCTGGGGCTAGCTTGGAGGTCAGGTTTCGTCTCTGCTTGCCGCGATGGAGGATGCGATGTCCTAATGCTCGAGTTCGTTGTTCAGTTTCAACTGCCGTTGGTCCAGGTAGGCTTTTGTCATGCCTGGTTTCTTTAAACAAAACCCAGTTAGGTCCAAGGAGAACTTGTGAAAGGGTTGATAGGAATTGATCTTGACGTGGAGTTTGTTTTCCTAACTCTTCTATAGGACAAAATTGGGCTGAAGGAGGTTAGGCCAAGGTTGGCGTTGGAGAAAGTCGTTATTATTTTTATAATGCCTGGGTTTGGTTTTTACTACTAATGAGGTGTTTTTTGTCTCAGCTGGTTGCGAGTCTGGATATTCATCCATCTCACGCTCCGCCTCGAGATGTGTGTTGATCCTGGCAGCTACCCTGCGTCCTTAGATGTACAGGGTGTGGTTGGTCCGTGCAGCGTTATGCTGCCCTCGTCCTCAGATGTATAGGGTGCTCCGTGAGTCTGGCCATCTTAATCTGCCTCCCATCATGTGGTGTCGTGGTGGTGGCCGCAGTCCAAGCGTGAAGCTGCAATCTCATGGTATTGGCATTAAAACTTGGGAGGATAACTATAACATTGCTTATGGGTTTGGTGCTATCTCTTACCACATGGGTCCGTATCCCTCCCATCACTCCTGGTCATTTTAATTTAACTTCATTGCTTAGAGGCTTCATTTTCAGCCATCATATCTCTGATACTATATTGTATTAGACGTTCTGGCTTTAGATTTATTTGTTATCAACATGTATCGTGTAGTTTGGTGCACCCATGTTCCTATTTGTCCCTATTAGCTAGCCTCAAGTTGCAAAGGAAATGCTCTTATGTTTTTGGTCTTATGATTTCTCATGAATCATTTATGCCCTTATTGCAATTCAGGTTTTATTAGGTTCAAATTTGTCCGTATCTCCCTGTGTTTTACCGCTGGTTTTCACTTTCCATTGCTTGGATAAAATTTCAATTTTTCCTTTCCTACTCTAGAGTCCTGGGTTCGATCGAGTGTGCTCGCCTACACATAAATCGCTAGGTCTTTAATATGTAAATACTTCTTAGTATGATTATGTAACCTGAATTCCGTATATCATTCCCTCGTGAGGTCCTGATTGGGAGAGCATTCCCCTTTCATTAATCCGGGATGCGTATTGCATCTTACATTCTCGCTTCTAATACTCCTGTCGAATTCCGTATTACAGCCCACTGAGTTGAACTAATAAAAATGCGTCTTTGCGTCTTAAATACTCTCGTTTCTAATTTGTCTGTCAAATTCTCGTGTTACAGCCTACAAGTTAACTAAACAAAAATGCGTCTAAGATGGTGTTGTTTCCTTTTAGTCCTTCCGAATTCGTTCGCAATATTTCCTTATGCCCTTCCTGATTCGTTTGGCAATATTCCCTTAAGCCCTTCCTGATTCGTTCGGCAATATTCCCTTAAGCCCTTCCTGATTCGTCCGGCAATATCTCATCTGGTTTCTTGAATTTTGTATTTAATTTTCTTTTCATAACTCCCGATTATGCGTGGACTTTATTCCGTGTCTTGGGTCCCCATCTCACCTATGGGTTTAACCTCTCCCTTTTCATTTCTTTTTCCTTTGGTTTCCTCTTAATTTCCATTTACGTTTTCGAATTAATTCCTGGTCTCCTACGAGTAGACTTATTCCCTATCTTACATACGGTTTTTACCTCTAAATTCATGTCCAACCCTATGTGTTTAACCTCTCTTCCTACTTTTTGTATTTAATGTGTTTAACCTCTCTTCCTACTTTCTTGTATTACTTTGTGTTTAACCTCTCTTCCTACTTTCTCGTATTACTTATGAGTTTAACCTCTACTTTTCGTATGTAATCTCCCTACTTAGGTCAATCTGTCTCTCTTGGCTCTGTTCGCAGATCGCACAATCGTAATCCTCTATGTATTTCCCTTAGCATTTTCATCTAGCGTCTCAACGTTTCAGGCGTCCCTGACTATTATTCGTTGTCCCTTCGTTATGACCATATCCATGTGTGCGTACGACTTTCTCTAACCACCGGTGGCCTCTTTTGTTTCCCTGGCATCATTTTCCTTAGTAAGCCTGTTGGTGCCTCAACGTCCGCTACTCGCGTCCAGAAGGGAATTAAATCCTATCCTCCCAGACGGGGTCCGTCTCTTGCTCACCTCACTTCCTAACTTCGGGTTTATTAGAAACTCTGTTGGTTCCTCAACGTCCGCTACTGCGTCCAGAAGGGAATTAAATCCTATCCTCCCAGACGGGGTCCGTCTCTTGCTAACCTCAGTTCCTAATCCCGGCTATGTATCCTTGGCAAGTCGGCGGACTCGTCGAGCAAATCGCCTCAATGGAGGTGGTGTTGTTCCTTAGCTCCCTTCGGGCCCAAGAAAACTCGAGCAAATCCCTCAAAGGAGATCGCCTCAAGGGAGGGCACCGCCTGCCATTCGGGGCCCAAGTTGTCCCTACCGAACTCCCGCTTTTTTCCGTTTTGTATTCTGGCGGACTCGTCGAGCAAATCGCCTCAATGGAGGTGGTGTTGTTCCTTAGCTCCCTTCGGGGCCCAAGAAACTCGAGCAAATCCCTCAAAGGAGATCGCCTCAAGGGAGGGCACCGCCTGCCATTCGGGGCCCAAGTTGTCCCTACCGCACTCCCGCTTTTTCCCGTTTTGTATTCTGGCGGACTCGTCGAGCAAATCGCCTCAATGGAGGTGGTGTTGTTCCTTAGCTCCCTTCGGGGCCCAAGAAACTCGAGCAAATCCCTCAAAGGAGATCGCCTCAAGGGAGGGCACCGCCTGCCATTCGGGGCCCAAGTCGTCCCCATCCTACTCATCCTGCTGCCTCAGGATTAACCTTAGGGAGAGCCTTTTTGAACTCATGGACGCCGCCTCATCGGAAAAGTGGATTTTATCCTAATCTTTTTGATGGGGTTCCCCTATTGCCATCATCCCTCTCTAAACCCGGGTATCACGACAGTTTTCCGTGGGTCTCTTTGCCCGTAATTGTATTGTGCTTCCATTTGTTCCTATGTTCCTTGTTTCCTCTTATTGTTAATTCCCTGATGCCTATCATTCCCTAAACAACGATGTTCCATATGGTCCCTAACGTCAGTGCCAAGCCGGCAAGGTTTTATGGCCAGTGCCCCAAGATCATTTTGGAGTTCTCTGTCTCTAGATCATGTCATAACGGGGGTGCCCCACCTTCCGACTTGCACCTGCCTAGCTTGTTGGCGAAGTGTTCAGGCAACTCGCCAAATTTTCGAGGTCAAAACCTCTCCAAAAGGGTCCTTAGTCCTTCCCAACTCGTATTCTTCCTAGCTTGTTGGCGAAGTGTTCAGGCAACTCGCCAAATTTTCGAGGTCAAACCTCTCCAAAAGGGTCCTTAGTCCTTCCCAACTCGTATCCCTGTGTGCGACTATGTAAAAGTTTCATCTCTGTTTATGTATTTCTAACATTACCTAGCCTAGATTGACCTAAGTTGTAGCCTATCCTTGTATTATCCCTCGTAGGTCTAAATGTGAAGAGTCTTAAGCGATCTAGTTTTTATCTATTATCGTAATATGTCATATCCCATATGTGTGTGTGTTTACTATTCGACTAGTCACTAGTCCTAACTGACATGCTATCGAGGTATACAGAGGGAGAGATCTCGGCCGCGTGATTCTATCTCTGTATCCTCCTGTAGGCACCTCAGTCAAGCGTCATGATCAGTTGGGTATAATAGTTGTTGTGTAATTTCCTTTAGAAATATTATTTAGTGTAGCCCTTGAAATTCCAAATTTATAGGATAATATCTTCCACTAGATCGATTAAGACACCTAACTATCCGTGAAGTATCCTAACCTCCATCTTCTAAATTACTATGGGAATAAATTAATTTGTTTCCGATCATTCCTGCATGTTTGCACTCGGTAATTCTGGGAAAATCTCTCAAAACTTGTCCTATTCTTCATTGCGTTCCAAAAGTTTATAAATTTTCCTAAGTTCCCATGTCCCTCTTCCGTTCTTTTTCGTAATACGTATAATTTTCCTCACACCAAGTTGGATAATGCACATCCTCCCTTCTTAATCTGGACTATTGTTACTACTGATTTCTTGCAATGTTAAAATCGGTTCTAACCTCCGTGTTGGCATAACTCCTGGGTAATATAGCCTATCATTCGTCGTCCGCTATAGGCTTGACATACTACGTGCCTTTATCTGGACTGCTTCCACGTTAACTTCTCGCGAACTAGCCTACTACTTATCCCGGAACCCATTCATTCATAAATGAGTCCTAATTGCTGAAAATGAGATTATGGTCTTCCGTTATCTTTCCTTTTACTCATAAACATAAGTCTTATTTCTGGTAGTTCGCTCTTATTTCGCTTTTATTATTATTATTATTATTATTATTATTATTATTATTATTATTATTATTATTATTATTATGGTTTATCATCATTGTGGTTTAGTAATTTACCGTGAATTATTATTATTATTATCGTTATTATTATTATTATGATTATCATCATTATCATTGTTAGTTATAAATTTACTGAGTTTTTTTTTTTTTTTTTTTTATTATCATTATCTTTAGTATTATTATTATCACGTTTACCTTCCTGGTGATTTATTGTTATTTTATTTTTATTAAGTTTTTAGGATCCTCATTAATATTAATAGCTCGATCTACCTGGTCACATCCCATCAATCTCACGTGGATATCCTAACTAGTCTCTAACGTCCTACCCATACTCGGCTTGAGGGTTATTCGTCGATGGTTGTTTGTCAGTACCCTAATTTCACCCAAAAAAAAACATGATACTGCCAAAAAGAAAATATTTCTGGGAATAAGTCTACCCTTCCTCTATCATTTCTGTAAGCATCCGTCTATCCTCCTGTTATCATTTCTGTAAGCATCTTGTTTCTACCTCCCCTCCGTAATCCATCACTAGCGGAGCTCTATGATTATGCCCAATCTCCATTCCCCTCTTCTATTCGAGCTCTCTTATTTATACAGAATCTCCATTCTTTTGGTTCCGAAACCTAAATCTGAATTACGGATCAAGCGGGTCCTCCATTTTATTAATCTCAATTCCCGCTTTTGATCGAGTTCTCTCTAATTTATCCGAAGTTCCCATGCCCCTTTTCCATACTCTCTGTTTTCGAAACTAGAATCTGCCTTCCTCATTAGTTGAGTTCATCTTTTGATTGTGCTAATTCTCCATTCCCCTCTATGTTCGAGTTCTCGTTTATTTCTCCTAAGTCTTCATGCCCTTTGTTCATTTTCTCGGGTTTCAAATCTAAGATCCCTTTGATTGCCCATATGCCACTTTATTTTCTTTATTTAACGTACGTTTTCTGATGTCTCAAAAGAAAAAAAAAATTTATGTCCCTGTAATTTCTCCTAATCTAAATTTTGTTCATATTCCTGAGGCAATCGGTTTTGGAGTCCTTATCTGTGTGGTTAATCTAACTATCACCAAATTAAACACATTCCAGAGCTTTGCTGACTGTTATCGCTATGTGACCTCCTGGGACACTCCGTTTTCGTGCAAGACGTGTCTCAAAACACAATATCTCTCAAGATGGCGATTTTCCATTTTCCAATTTTCCACGCTGGTGATTTCATATCTATTATTCAGAAAACTCCTATTTTCTTGAACGTTCCCTAATTTTATTATTTTATTTGTCATCCAATCTTTTACATTATCTCGCATTATGAAAGTATGATTTGTACCCGAACTTCGTGTGACGATTATTATTTTATCGTGTTTTATTATTATTAATTTTAAATCGCGCAGCCAGTAGTTCCCTCGATTTTTAACTGAAAACGTTCCTAAATATAATGGTGCTCGCCTTACCATAAAAATCCCAGAATCATTTCCAGCGGCAATCGGTATTATTTGCCTCATGCCCTGCCTTGTCAAGGTCGCACGGTAGGCGGTAGTAACTTTAATCGTGTTTAAAATTTCTTTGATATATTTAGTATGAATATTTATTTCTACTAGCATAGTGGATAAAGTACTGCGCTACAAGCTGAAAAGTCGGGGGTTCAAGTCCCGGTGTGTTTTAGGATTGTTAACCTGATCTAGACCTTCTGGCGGCACTATGGCCCTGGGGTCGATTCAGCCTCTAACTGAAATGAGTACCAGACTCTTGTTCTGGGCAAAGGGCGGACGTCACGCAGGGCTGATAACCCGGCTGACATTAAGTGCCGATTGTCTAGAAATATTGGGAGCCCTAACATTTCCGCCACCTCAAGATCTCCGGTAGGGGAATATGTTACTTTAAATGTTACTTCATTTTTCACTGTTATTACTCTATTTACAAATCCTCTGATTTTTACGTTTTCCAACTCCCTAACTATTTTCCTGCTAGTTTTCGGTTATTCACTTTGTAATTAAACTTTTATAGTCTTATTATAATAATCGTTCATTTATTTTTCCAATATAATCATTTATTGCAAGTCATAACGCGGTTCCTCGAGCCTCACGTGGGCCAAGATTAATTACCAGTGTGGATGCACGAGTTGCTACACGGGGACTGAAATATCAATCGATTTATATTTCTTGTATTTATCTCAATATTATTTTTTGATTATTAGCCTGAATATAAGTAGAATTTTATTTGATTGAAGTGGATAGAATTAGTTTCCTACGGGGTAGCTGTAATGTTTAATATAGACTCCGTTAGAAGGCTCTGTAGTCATCGTGGCCATTTTGAGAAACAAAACAAAAATATAATAGACGTTAGCCAACTTCCTAGTTCTTTATCCAAAAAAAACTACCTAGTTAATAAACCATAAATTAATTTTTCGTGTCCCATCTCTATCCAGATATCCAAGATCGCGTTTTACGTGAATATATATATAAAAAAAATGAATGTTTGCATGGTGCAAACGTGGTATGAGTGTTTAGTGCATTAGTGGCGTAAGTATAAGATGTGTCCGCCATCTTGTTTGCTTAAATCTATTATCCTTTTCCAAAAATATAAAAGGTTCAATATAACAAAAATTTCCCATCTAGTGGCGTGTAAAGCAACCTATGATCCCTTGGGCTTATCTCTCGCGGTGATGCTTTCAGAAATGATTTATGTGTATATATGATCGTGCCACGTCTTACCGATAGGCGAAATAATAAAATATTGTCCGGGTGGGAGTACACAAGCTTTTTTTTTTTCTACCCACGTTAAGAGTATCTAATTTCAATAAATATTAATAAAACACTATATTAAACGTATTTAGCTAAGAGATGTAATTATCACTTCATTATTTTACTTGTAAATGTGAAAATAAAGTGGAACTATTTCCTGACTTGACCACATAAGTTATAATGCTACGGTTTATTATACAGCGTGTCGCGCCCGACGTGACGCGAATTCGCGTTTCGCTCGGCGTGATGCTGGTACAACATGGAGCGCAAACGTTACAGCGCATATGTTTATGGAATTGTCGCCAGATGGCACCACATATATGGAAAATCAAAATGACCAACGTTCATAATACATTTCCAAATGTGTTTACAAAACCCAATGTATACAAGCCTGTCCCTGCATAACCTAATAAAATAAATTATATACATCCTATTTAGTAAACTATAAACTAATCTGATGCACACTAAATTGACCAATCGGAATCTAACAATTTTAAGTGATTGAACATTTATTTCTTAAAATATGGTTTGGAATTAAATGCAAATGCTGGTCATTCACACAAATGTCCTGCCATCTGGTGGATTTAATTTTATGAGCGTTCACGTATGCCAACTTCAATTCTAATAAAGAACTTTGAAAATAAATTGAGAGGAAAAGTCATAATTTGTGTACATAGATAAACATATTAAAATTCTTCATCAAAAAGTTTCAAGTGTCGTTGGAAAACGATTAAAATAGTTCGAAATATTAGTAAAGACAGAAAAAGGTACCTAGAGCAACAGCATCATAAGAATGTTGTATGGAAAATTGTAGAATAAATTATTCTTAATTCTTAAATAAACATATGGTTGATGAATATACCAAATTTTAGAATACTTCAGACTTTCGCCTGAGCAGTTTTACCAGGTTTTGAAATTTAATGATTTATTTGTTACAGTAATTGATTTAGGTTGGGTTAGCTTTTATGTTCCTTGCGTTTTAAATGTGATTTGATACGTAAAATAAAGTACATCTTCATATTTGTTACTCTATGAAAAATTCAAAATGTCGGGCGATTACCATGTTAAATCATATTTCCACTACTTCATTTCGTGTTAATCTTACATATTTATACAGCGGTTACATCTCTTAGCAAAACTGATTCATTAACACATTACGATACTTTAAATTACATCAAAAAAATGGCACAAGTCGCGTAAATAAAAGCTTGTCTTGTACAACCCCACCAAAACATTGTCATTCTACACGTGCAATTAATAGCATTGGATGAGATATTGCCACACAACAAAAACTAAAATTATAACACTCTACAAAAAGAAATATCATAACCTAGGTTAACAACAACAAAACAAAAAAAAATATCCTGAAACAACACCATTTTAATTCATAAACCTTAGGTGTATCAGAAAAAAATCAAGTTATAAAATGAACCTACCATATAACATAGAAAAAAAATTAATGTACATATTAATATCTCCCAAAAAAAAATAACACCTAAAAAAATTATCAACAACACCAAAATTGTCGTACTCATTGAAAAAAAACTTTAATTATGCCTAGAAAAATAAAACATTTGTTGAGGAAAAAAAAAAAAACATCAATACCTAAAATATAACCTAAAACATATAAAACCCAAATATTAGATCCCAAAAAAAACATAACCTAAAGCCATAATGTCCCAAAGTTGAATATTTTCTGGTCTCTCTCTGTTTTTAAAAGACGTAGTTTATTCAATGTGACTCTTCTCTTCCTAATTGAAAAAAAACATATACATTTTTACTGTGCACGAATTGAAGGCTAATTTGTGGTCTAAGGTTCGTTTCTTCATTCGTGAATATAATGATAAATATTATTTTCACGAATATCCCACCGCTGCCACCAAAATATTACGCGGCGCGTCTGTTAAGCCCCTGCGTAATGGTAGCGTAGTTCCCTATTGTTTAAGGTGACTTTGGCCCGAGCGGTTGGCCTTGATTTTGGAGGAAATGTTCTACAATTAACATAATAAAAACATAGTAAACGAAAAAATAAACATATTTATTGAAAAGAATACCAAACATAACGAAAATCAACTCAAAAAAACTCTGTTATTAAGATCAGCTGAAATCGCCACATTGTAAAACGACAAAAATATTCTGTTACTAAAATGCTAATAGTTAGAGAGATATCCCTTATTTTAAAATATTCAATTTTGTTTCATAGTCTAAGTTACTTGGACCATTTGGTCCCGTATTTGATTCTAAGTATTAAAATGACCGAAGAACGGACAGATGAAGATACGTTACCCATGTAGATGCCACCGGCCCGCAGGGCCCTCCTGAGGGGACCACAATCACCCCGCTGCTGTCCTCGTGTCCTTTCTCGACACTTCTATTTATGCATATCGAAACATCAGATAATCTCTCATACCAGTCCTAGCTTTATCATGTCACCATTACACATCCAAGGGTCAAGATGATGCAACTATCCCTAACTTTGCCCCTTGATAACAATATTTAACAATATTTGGTTATCATGACTACAAGTTTTTCTTAACAAGAATTATTAACTATATTAATATGGGTATATTATTAAATGTCCATCTTTGTCTTTATTTTTATGATATCTGTAATTAGGGCCAGTCCCGCGCCGTAGCCGAGTGGTTAAGGCAGGAAGCCTTGGCGCAGAGCAACGGGACTTGCGCTGGTTCGAATCTCCATGGGGAAGAAATTTTCTCATGGTATTTCGGCCAGTATGGGACCGGTGCCCACCCAGCATCGTGATTCATTTGGGTAGCTACAATAAGTAGCGGCTCCAGGTTGAGAAAACCAGCTATAACGGCTGGGGGACTCGACATGCTGACCACATGTCACCCCTACACTGGCTGATTATCATCTACCTCTGTGATTAACACATGTGGATGTGAGGCCAGCAGCCGGATGGTAGGCTAAGGGCATTGTAGGCCTGTCGCGCCAGGAGTTTTTGAGTTAATTAGGGCCTGATGCATTTATAATATACATAGAAGATTTATATGAGGAGAGGTAAGAAACATTTAATTTTACCATAAATTAAACCTCATAGTGATTAACTCCTGTAAAAGTTAAATAATATATTTGCTTTTGTCTCAAAAAAAAGTATATCTTCATATTTTTAAACTATTTTATAGAAAATATGTGTAGAATAATCATGTTGTTTATTATTATTAATAATAATATTTATAAAAAATGTTGTCTGTATTATTCTGACATTTGATCAGAAAAATACAAAATAGATTTAAACACAAAATTATTAAAACAGTTAGAAAACACAATGAACTCACCATATGGGGAAAAATCTACATACAGAAGAACAAGGAGAGAATTATGAATTTCAAAATTCCTGTGAAAAGAACCTAATTAGCAAGTTCTTTGGACCACAGAAAGAGGGAACAGAAGTTGAGATCCAGGGCTGACAACTTGAGAAAAATCATTCTGTAACTATTGACGATGAGGCTAACAAGCCTTGAAACATATGTCTAACAGTAACAACGATACGAGGTAAGAATAATACAGACAACACTTTGTTTATTAAGTAAAACCTCATAATGTTACTTCCCATTGTATTTTAAAATTAATAATATTATTTAATAAAATTACTAACATCATGCTCATCCTTTGGTTTTGTGAACATAAAATCAAATACTTTATCCATGTTAGCCATCTTCATGGCAGCTCTGTTGAGGAACATTCCACCTCTGATTGTTTCAAATGGATTAGACCTAGTCCTTGCTTTTCTCATCTCCTCAGGTTCCAGCTGGTCAAATACACTCTGAAACAGAAAAATACCAATGCTATTCACAAAACTTCTAATAATAACTAGCTACTTCAACTGCATAGTCTCACTATTATATATAAATTCATTCATAGTGTTCTGCTCAAGAACAGGTATTTCACTGCAAATTCAGCATTCTCCAATCTTTCCTTAACTCAGCTTTCCTTTTTGTAGCTGCATACAAACCATTTATTTTAATATTGTCTATCATCTGATGTCTTTTTCTGCCTCTAACTTTCTTTCCGTTGACCATTCCTTCTAGGGCATCCTTCAGCAGGCAGTTTCTTCTCAGCCAGTGGCCAATCCAATTTCTTTTCCTCTTCTTTATGAGTTCCAGCATTGTTCTTCTTTCACCCACTCTGTCTAGCACATCTTTATTTCTTACTTTGTCTGTCCATTTTATACGTTCCATTCTTCTCCATATCCACATAAAATGGCAAATCTGGAGACATCTTACCTCATAGGTACGAGGTAAGATGACTCCGGATTCACATTATTTATTAAGAAGAACCTCATAATGTTACTCCTTAATGTAATTTATTATAAATTCTCTATTATATTTAATATTTTCAACCATATTGCACATAAACAGGCAGTCTTTAATAGTTTAACATACAGACTTGTGACGTTCCCATGAGCAGAGAAGATTTTAATATAGAGAAAAAACATATATGAAAAATAGCAAAAGAGAATAGTTTCGAAAAAAAAGATGATTCATAAGAAAATAAATAAATTCAAAAAGCAAAAAAGTGTTAAATGAAAATATTCTTCAGACAGATGAAGAAATTGGTAAAAAATTCAGAAAATTTACATATCTTCCTTTAGTATTTAATAAATTTAAAGAAATTTTCAGCAAATTTAACATTAAATTAGCACCGAAAAATGATTACAGTTTGAATAAATAAATTAAAACCAACAAAAATGAAAATATTGATGACAATAAATCAGGGTTTATCAAATTGATTGTAAAGATTGTGAAAAAATATACATAGAAAAAACAAAAAGGATCTTGAATACAAGATTGAAAGAACACCTTAGAAATTTTAAAAATGGATGAACAGAAAAGTCTGCAATAGCTGCACATGCATGGTCAGAAAAACACAGAATTGAAACAAAGGCCAAATTACCGAAACATAAATCTATGGAACTCACAATTTGGGAGAAATTTTACATCCACAAGAATAAGGAGAAACTATGAATTTTGAAATTCCTGGGGAAAGAGAAAAAAATGTTATTTGGAAGTTCATAGGTCAGCCAACAGAGGGAGTAGAAATCAACCTACAGGATGACAACCACAAAAAACAACAGTTAGAATACATTGACAATGTCGCATAGATGTGACAAAACTATAGTCGGCAGAATATGAAAAAAAAAGTATGAGGCGAGTCAAAATAACTAACTCATAATAATCACTATATCCTCTGTAACTAAAGATCTAATGTCCTTAATAGTGAGTGGAGAACATATTTTAATCGACTCACCTCATACATTTTCAAACTTCTTTGATACCGACGGTTTCAGACAAAATCATGTCCTTCTTCAGTCATGGCTTCCACTCAAGAAGAAGGACATGATTTTGTCTGAAACCAACGGTATCAAAGAAGTTTGAAAAAGTATGAGTTGAGTCGATTAAAATGTGTTCTCCACTCACTATTAATGATATAACCTCATAATGTTTATTTCCCAATATTAATTGAAATATATCTAATGTCCTGTCTATAAAACCTTCATCAATACTGCAGTAAAAGTGTTTGGTTGATCTGCTGGAGAAATATTAAAACACCAGTGACCACATATGCAGCTAATATTAAAATATAGGTTATATATACATTTATATAACACTTTGGCTAGACCAGTGTTGACCTATGGTAGTGAAGCATGGACACTAAAAAGACAACATGAAAGCAGAATAACGGCTTGTGAAATGAGATTCATGTGCAGAACAGCAGGTTACACCAGATGGGATCGGAAAAGGAACACCGATATCTTAAAAGAATTGAAGACTACGCCAATTTTGGAATATATTAAACAGTACCAACTAAACTGGAAACACCATCTAGAAAGAATGAGTTCAAATCGGATCCCCAAAGCTGTTTATAATTATATACCAAGAGATCTCTGGGCCGTCCTATGAAACGCTGGAGGGAAAATTTTCTATAGGATCATAACAGGCCTTGGCCTAATACTTGGAAATAAGAAGAAGAAGAAGAAAAGAATACCCTAAAAGTCTCAATCCACATCAACAACTTGAATGATGTTGTTTATTTTTTATTATTTCACTCACCTCATACTTCATAATTCATAGCAGACCCTGGGTTTCTTCACATATTTTGTGACATTGTCAATGCTGTGTCACGTTCACAACTGACGTCCAACGGCCTTCTATCCTGCAGACTGACCTCCGCGCCACCAGATGGCGCGGAGGTCAGTCTGCAGGATAGAAGGCCATTGGACGTCAGTTGTGAACGTGACGCAGCATTGACAATGTCACAAAATATGTGAAGAAACCCAGGGTCTGCTATGAATTATGAAGTATGAGGTGAGTGAAATAATAAAAAATAAACAATATTAAAAAACCTCATAGTGTTATTTCCTATCTACATAACTTAACTTGAATGATGACCTATTACAGTCTCAAAGCTGGATTTTCAATCCATCTCTTCTTTAGAAAGCCCAAAGATCTCTTTCCATGCAGACAGCTTTTGAAACAACTTAATAATGGCTTTAAAGTGTTTTGTTTAGAATTCTTTCTTAAATTAAATTATTTTACACACACACACACTTTAAGATTGGTTCAAACTTGGTTCTATTTTTTGAGAATTTATGGAGACATTCCATTTTTATAGTTTAGTAATTTTAGAATATGTCTGATGTGTGCATTTGAAAATTTGCCTGCTATTTCATTGCCAAATATATCAACATGTGACAGTATCCACTGGTATACTATTATTTTGTTTTATCTGCCAAAATTATTTTATTACAGTGTAGCCTATGGCTTGAAAAGTTCACTATTTTTTTCTTACATAAAACTATCTACCAATACTATATTTTACTTCAAGATCAAGATAAGAGTTTCATTTTCCTATAGTGAGTAGCGATGCAATATTGTAAGAATAACTAAATCTTCCCTCATTCCTTATATCCCATAAATTAAAAGTTCAAGGTAAATTGTGCAAACTATACAAGATAATACTATGAAACAACAAAGTGGTGCCAATATTTGTGTGAAGTTTCTTGACATTTTGAGAGGTGGGACGACTGGTAGGCCATTACAATTCCTCCGGTTGGATGTAGGTCAACACTTCTCGAGAGGTGGGGTAGATGGGAACACACAGGAAACCTACCAGAGACATCTGAATGTGGATCTTCTCCACAGTTCAAATGCACACTTCTCGAACTCTCTGGAATATTCTGGTATACCTTCTCTGGCTTATTTAAGATGGGACCAGAGACCACATGTAGTTGTGGTTACAGCTGAAATTGTGAGCTGTTGTCAACATGCAAAGTATTTGTGAAACAAAAGTCAGTGCGTGAAGTCTGGTGATTTGCGAGGCAACAAATAAAGTGCCAGTGAAAAGTTAAATGTTATAATGAACAATAAGAAGAGACATCTGCAAACTGTGAAGAGCCAAGAACTGATAGAAGAAGAATTGTAAATAAAAATTATTGTAAATTATATAAAGGAACTTTAAAATTTTCAGGGAAACTAGTGGTCATTATTAAAGAATTTCTAGTTGTTTTAAGGTCACCCAAGAAATTACAATACACATATAAGTCCAATGCACTAAGCTGAAAGCATTTCTGCCACCTGACTAGCAAACCTACATTTGATAACCAGCAGGAATAGAAATATTGAGTGCAAAATTGTCAATCTCAAATCTACGAAGGTAAAGAGATTTACAATTTCTAATTACGAGGTTTTGCACCAGATAACTGAATTCAATTCATATATGTAGTACATATGTTCAGAAGCCATGTGGTACAACTGACACCAATTCATCCACTAGATGAGAATGCTATCCCTTCTAGTCCTTATAGTATGCAATATGCCAGTTTCTAACTTATATTCATCATTATCTTTCACTCAAAACATATTACATTATTATTGCCAAGCAATGGTTTGCAAGCCTTTGGCACTCTCAGAAACAGAGAAAAATTTGCATTGGATTGGAGGCCTTGGATAGTTGAGTGGTAGAGCATTGGTGTATAAAATTGAAGGTCCTAGGTTCAAACCCCAATCTAGGCACATATTTTTCTTAAGTTATGTAGATAGGAAATAACACTATGAGGTTCTTTAATATTGTTTATTTTTTATCATTTCACTCACCTCATACTTCATAATTTATAGCAGACCCAGGGTTTCTTCACGTAATTCGTGACATTGTCAATGCTGCGTCATGTTCACAACTGACGTCCAACGGCCTTCTACCTGCAGGATAGAAGGCCGTTGGACGTCAGTTGTGAACATGACGCAGCATTGACAATGTCACGAATTACGTGAAGAAACCCTGGGTCTGCTATAAATTATGAAGTATGAGGTGAGTGAAATGATAAAAAATAAACATATTTTTCTCTTCAACTATATTACAGAAAATTTGCACATACACTTACCACACATTCCTCTCTGTACATGAAAACACCTACATAATATAAACTGTGGAAGCAATATATAAAATTTAAAACAAACGACATACATGGCTGTATCTGCTAAATGTAAAACCTAAAGCATAAAAGTTGGTATTAGTTACATCCACACCTATACAATATAACATAACATGATACGAAGTTACCTTTGAACTAAGTACATTCCTAAGTAAAGATGGATCACAGAAATTAGTCTCATCATCAAGTGTCATTTTCTTTGGTCCCTCTAACAGCCAATTAGATAATATATCATGTGTAAGTTTCTCATGGTCAGAGTCTTCTAGCCATGCAACTTCTTCCTTCTCTGAAATTACCTGAAAACATAAAGAAAGCACATTTTATTAAATTAATTCTGATATCCAAACAAACTGTTTCAATATGCCAAATTACAAGAATAAAAAGATAAAATTCTTTATTGGGCTAGGAATAAACAAGTTTCCAAAAGTCAGTGCCAGTGCCGTAATCACAATGCTATGATAAAGTAAATCTATTTTTTCTCATTATATAAGGATCATAATCTTATCATGAACAAGAACAAAGAAGAATTTAAGTAGAAATCAAGGCATATACATGGTGACCATTAAGATCTGGAAAACAAAAAAAAAAAAATGTAATAATATTAGTTTATAATGCTGGTTCCAAATTTAGATGCATCATTACGGTAGGCAACACATACATTAGGCGGTTCTGTGGCCCAAGTGGTTATACACCTGCCCTCCACCTCTGGACTCTAATTCACATCTCAGTTATTCCATATGGGGTTTGTGCTGGACAAATCACAGACAGGGCAAGGTTTTTCTTGGAGTTTCTTCAGTTTTCCCTGCTAAAATCTTCATTCCACCATTTCTTCATATTTGTGCCATTCATTTCCTTTCATCTGGCCCTATGATGGCGCAATAGGTCTGCTTAGCTAGTATCCATATATAATAGCTGCTTCATCTCATTCCTTGACCTGGCATTATGCCGGACATGAGTATAGGATTTACTAACTTACATTACAATGATGTGTAAATCTTAGAAACAACAAAATGTCTCTTCCTCCCATATTTTTATTATAAGTTTGAGAATAATTTCTTCTGTCTTAATCTCCAGCCTTAATTAATATGGCTTGTATCTGATCTATGCCTAGTGTTACAGTTTTTCAATTTAGAGATGCCCATTTCTACATATATGATATCAGGTGGCTCAATGTAAGGATCTACATTCATTCTTTTAAAACAAATGTCACTGGAAATAATAAATCTAAGATACCCAGCTCCTGAATGGATACATATTTTTACAGATGGCTCCAGCCTACCAAATGACGGTGGCACTGGTGCTGGTGCAGTATGTCCACTTTTTTCCTTTTATCGTAAACTAAATACAAATTCAACAAACTTTGATGGCGAAATTCTAGCAATTTTCTTAAGTTTACAAAATCTTTTATATCACATCCAAAAATTTACAAAAGTTGTAATTCTATGTGACTCCAAAGCAGCCATTCTTGCTATAACACGAGACACAACACCCAAAAGCATCAAAATTATCGAATGTCACAAAATGATAAAACAGTTATCCCATCTACATAAAAAAGTTGTACTTCAATGGATTCCGGCCCATTGTGGAGTGACAGGCAATGAAATAGCCGATTTTCTAGCCAAGAAGGGTAGCAAAATTGTTTCAAACCCAACTTCTGCTCCAGTTTCCTTTCACTCTATCAAAAGAATTATCTCAAATAAATACATCAATAAACTTAGAGAAGAATACACCACCAAACATCTGGAAAGGAATGGGAAAATCTACAAGCTTATGACATTACTACATTACAAAGAAAATCTGCAGTAGCAACATTCAGACTGCTAACGGGACATGACTGCTTGAATAAACACCTACACAGAATTGGCATAACAGATTCACCTAAATGCCCTTTTTGCAATTTAAATGAAGATATGGAAAGAAACCATCTCCTCCATTGTCCAGTTTTTGTAGAAGAGACCAGCCTTTCTGCTAAATATTGGAGTGCAAGAGAGTGAATGATTTCATTATCAAGTGCTCGACATTAGATACCAACCAACATTCATATTTGAAAAGAAAAATTTATGCTTAAGCTGGGACTTGAATCCAAGATCTGTGGTACCATGCTTACAATCTTCTCATTTATAAATTATTACTCTTCCCTTCCTTCCCCCTTCTCCACTGAGCTATTTAGGCACCTCAATTTAAACAGAAATTTTTCTCTCTCTTATACAATTCCTACATGCCAAAGGCAATGAACCTTCATTCCACATGCCATGTGGCAGCTTCTTCTCAAGAAGACTTTTAAATGGGATTAACACTACTTTTAAAGGCAGTAAAGCTTTATTTTTGATGTTTTTATTTTAAATTTATCCCTTCTCATTGAATGACAAATTATATTAGAAGAGAAAAATTTACACCTAAACTGGGACTTGAACACAAAGTCTCTGGTTTTATATACCAGCTCTGCTACTGAGCTACTTAGGCATCTCAATTTATATGAACATCTCTTACATAATCCCTGAGACCCAAAGACAATGAACCTTCTTTTTTTTTTTTTTTAATATTTAAAGGAAGTAACACTATGAAGTTTATTTAAATTATTATGAGTTGGATTCTTTTTGACTCACCTCATATTTAAGATTTTCTTGCAGACCATGGCTTCAGCAATCTCTTGCTATCTTCAGTTGGATAGCATTGAAAATGGCAAGAGATTGCTGAAAATACGGTCTGCAAGAAAATCATAAACATGGGGTTAGTCAGAAAAAATCCAATCATAATAATTACAATGAACCTTCGTTTCACATGCAATCTGGCAGCTTCTTCTCAAGAAGACTTTAAATGGATTAACAATACTTTTAGTCAATTTGACATGTGTTTAATGGAAATTCAACCCACAATATGTCCACAAGACCAAACTTTTGCCTCTACTTTCTGCTTTATTAGATCTAATGTCAAAATAGGGTATTGCCAGTTCTCTTTATGTCTGTGGGCTATCCTAACATCATTAAAGTTCTTAAAGAAGGCAATGACAAGTGCACTTTTCTCTTTCTCCAAATACAGTATAATTTTTAACTACTATATTCTTTTATAAAATCATACTCAAGCCAAATTTTTTTAACCAAATTCTACTATACAAATTATTTCAATAATAAATATTATACAATCCAATTAGCCTAACCTTGATACCTTAAAGGCAATATTCAAAATTATCTGCTATTACTTGATTTTTTATTAAATTTAATGATTTCTAGCAGTTATGTTGAGTTCACTGCTGACAAAATAAATTCATTTGCTGCTATATTAAATTAATGTTGGGAAGTAAACATTATGAGGTATAATCATTAAAATTCATCGGAGAACATTTTCGGAGTTATGGCTGAGGATGAACACGACTGTGTTTGAAACCGCGGTATCATAGAAGCATGAATCCTATGAGGTGAGTTGTTTAAACAAAATGTTCTCTGATTAATATTAATCATTTGCTGTTGTTAAGTTTAAAAGCTATGTTTATAAAAAAAAAAAAATACTATGTTTATAAGCTTATTAATGGTGACACCATCAACAATATGCAGCATCCCTAACATTTATGATTTCACAAATATTGATTATGAATTCACAAATAATCACAAACCCTTATAAAACCTATCTCTGACTCGTTGTTGACACTATCAACAGATGTAAAGTATCCTCAACACTATGATTTCATAAATAATCATAATCTTCATAAGTTAATTATGGGGTTCTTCAATTAATGACTCATTATTCATAATCTTATTAAAATGATCAGCTTTTATGAGGTTACATACCTGTTTTTTTTTTTATTTCTACTGTTCACAAATAAATAATTTATCTTACTGAGCTACAAGCATGTAATATGTTTAACTTATGTTCCTTTTTAATTTAAACAATTGATTATGTGAAATAATATATTAAAACGATTTTGCAATTTAAATGAAGATATGGAAAGAAACCATCTCCTCCATTGTCCAGCATTTGTAGAAGAGACCAGCCTTTCTGCTAAATATTGGAGTGCAAGAGAGCAAATGATTTCATTATCAAGTGCTTGACATTAGATACCAACCAACCATATTAAAACAAAGTATCGATAGATAAAATTTGATGCTGTGTTAAAAAAGTTAGGAACCAAAGTTAAGTAGAGGACATTATAATATTAATTATGTGGTCCTTACCTCCAGATCACTGTTCCATTCTAGAGTTGCAGCTTCAAGTCCCTTCAAATGCAGACCCAAACCTCGTCTGCCACGCTGTAGAGACAACTCCACGGGATTCACTATACCTTGATCATGTTTACCCAGTCCATGTCCCACTTTGTAGCCCATCCTTTCCTATATAAACACCAAATATACATTAAGTTATGTAGATAGGAAATAACACTATGAGGTTTTTTAATATTGTTTATTTTTTATTATTTCACTCACCTCATACTTCATAATTTTATGAAGTATGAGATGAGTGAAATAATAAAAAATAAACAATACCAAATATACATATTTATTTTACAAAAATAACACTAAAAAAATAACTTATGTAAGAAATAACAATGTGAGATTTCTTTTATTATTAATGAGTTGGATATTTTGACACATTTCACATTTCTTGATTTTATGCAGATCTGGTTTCGTCACTTTTGTACAAAGGCATAGACAATGCCGCACAAAAGTGATGAAACCAGGTCTGCATAAAAATCAAGAAATATGAGGTGACTCAAAATATCCAACTCATTTATAATTATTTTACAAATTTTAATAATATTTTTAAAAAATCCTTTAAACTTGCAAAACTCAATTTCTATTTAATCATGTTGGACTGAAATTAAAACAAAAACTGCATAATCATATTTTTATTATTGTATTCTCTTGTGTAATATGGCCAATAGAAACAAAATTTCAAACAATAAGAAAAAGTTATTAAGTTATGTAGGTAGGAAATAACACTATGAGGTTTATTTTAATTTTGTTGAGTTGTTTCTTGACTCACCTCATACTTCTTAACTCCCTCGCAGATCCGGATTTCTTCGCTGTATTTGTGACATTCTCAATGCTGTATCACATTCACAACTGACCATTGGACGTCAGTTGTGAATGTGATACAGCATTGAGAATGTCACATATACAGTGAAGAAATCCGGATCTGCGTGGGAGTTAAGAAGTAAAGAGGTGAGTCAAACAACTCAACAAAATTAATAAGAAAAAGTTCCCAAGTAAAAAGACTTAACATTTTTCTTTATTCTATGAGAATACTGAACTGAACTCATATTTGTTTTTTTTTAGCAACATCTCTATGGAAGGTAAGATAGACTTTCCATTGTCAACAGAACCAAGATATTTTAAACCCACTTACTTCTATTGACATATCATAATAGCACATTTATAAAGTGTGAAAAGAAAAAAGCCATTAGTTCTTTGCCAGGCAAAGCTTTATGCATTACTGTTTGGTAGCTACACATCCTCACGCACATACACAGCATGTGGCAAATTACCAGTTCTGTGGAAACCCTTGGATGTTTAACATTGTAATGCACTTATTGTAATAATTGTACACCTACCATAATTAATTTATATTGAAATTAATTTTGTAAACATTATGAGATAATAATCATAAAAAATCATACTTAATGCATTTGTAAAGATTTTTATTATTATGAATAATTCCATTTCTTTATTTAATCTGGGATAAAATCCCACACATTCACTCTAAAAAAAAAAAGGAAAAAAAAAAGAAAAATGTAGCAATGAAAGTACTTAAGAGAATAAAAAAGAAAAATAATAAAGGAAAGAAAAGAAGAATGTCAATGGCAGGGACAGAAATGGCAGTGATGTGTCGGGTGTTAAATGTTTGTCGGAATAAGATTTGGATAAATTTATTGTGACTGTTTTGCCTCTACATAACTGAATAATGTTTTTGTTATCACTTATGTCTATAATGTACTTGTGCTGGTAGAGAATAGCATAATATGACAATGGACATGACCAGGCTACACATCAAAAGTCAAGCATTGCAGATTCATACTGAGGTAGAAAGTCACATGATTATATAAACTCGTTACCTAGTAAATTACTACAGGAAGTAACGTTATGAGGTTTTTCTTAATAAATCAGATGAATCTGGAATCATCATACCTCATAAATAGTTATGATTTATTTGAACATGTTTTGATATGCCATGTATACCATCATCAGCTTTTCCAGACTTGAGACTGGAAATGATGATTATTTTGATGATGGAATGCATAGCATATCGAAACATGTTGAAATAGAACATAACTATTTATGAGGTATGATGATTCCAGAATCACCTTCTTTATTATAAAAACTCATTCATATGAGCGACCAACCAAAAACATTGGCAAAGAACCTCCATCTCTGCTGTACTTCTGCGAGATTGAGAAATAATTTACATCAACTTTAGCGTATGAGAATACAACAGCTTTCTTCATGAAGT
Organism: Diploptera punctata; assembly: GCA_030220185.1. Classification (NCBI taxonomy): domain Eukaryota; kingdom Metazoa; phylum Arthropoda; class Insecta; order Blattodea; family Blaberidae; genus Diploptera; species Diploptera punctata. The sequence continues at coordinate 180,397 of JASPKZ010007815.1, read as the reverse complement.
AAATTGAATCATGAAATTAATTTGTGTTCTATATTTTTTTCCATTACCAGTAAATCAATAATTCTCTCCTTTAAATATAAATTTTTCCTTTATCCGTCCGTAGTAATTCTGCCCGAGGGCAGGTCTTTCACTGAAATCATAGCATTTTCATGCTATGCTTTGCAGCTTTACTAGGGAATTATAGGTGTGGTAGCTTCCCGTTGCTTTCCACACTGGTGAAGGATGGTGATGATAATGATACGGATGATTTTCGGGGACTGTTGGGCCCCAAGTTTTTTGACATTTGTCTTACAGGTGAGGAAAAACCGCAAAAAAAAACCTAACCCAGGAGCCTGTCCCAACCAGGAATTGAACCCGGGCCTGCTGCGTAACAAGGCAGCGCGCTACCTCGAGACCACAGTGGTTGGACTTTTCCTTTATAGTCAAATAAAAAAAAACAACATACCATCATTTTCTGGGCCTTGTTATCCACATATTTGTTTTGTTCTTTGTGCTTCACCATACTTTCCATCAAGTTACCATCTTCATCACTAAGCTGAAGATCATCATCAGGTAGGCTGTGCTCTGTGCTGCTTCTGTCTGTTCACACAAAACACTATATTTAAACATAGCTCATATTTTGCAATATTATTATTTTAATATCAAAACAATTTCAACGAGAAAACTGAAAAGTTAACAAACAACGGATACCAGTTTCAAAAATATCACATGCAATCCTCCAGAACTATCTGAATATATGTCCATTAGACTGAAGGCTGACTTCATAGCTGGGTAGTCAGGAGCCAGATAAGACCTATGATAGTTGGTCAGTCCAAAGAATACTTTTAAAATTCATACTGACCACCGTTGAGGTTGTTTTATAATTCTATAGTGTTCTACCCTAGGGCAGGTCCTTCACTGCAATCACAGCATTTCCATGTTATGCTTTGCAATTTTATTAGGGAATTATAGGTGTGGTAGGTTCCTGTTGCTTTCTACATCGTGGGATGATAATGATGGCCAGATGACGTTTGGGGACCTTTTAGTCCTCAAAGCTTCTTGACATTTGTCTTATAGGTGAGGAAAAACTCCCGAAAAAACCTCATTCAGGAAGCTTGTCCCATCCGGGAATTGAACCTGGGCATAAGTTAAAAAATAAAATTAGTGACAATTTTATTATTAATTTAACACTTCTCATACAAATATAATAAAATTAGTACCTGAGATAACAGTCGTCCTCAATATTAAAATTCATTAAAATTGTGAAGGCCTTACAGAATTGTTTTCCATCTTCAGCAGCTGTATTGGAACCAATTTTAATGAATTTTAATGCTGAGGATGACTTATTTCAGGAACTAATTTTATTTTTAACTTAGTCCAAAGAAAGTAATCTGACAAACCACAAAAATGTGGCAGTCAATGATTGAGTCAGTCTCAAACTAACCCTCTGAGCATGCCCATCTTAGGCAAAATAGTAAGAAATAATCATGACCCAAAAGTCCTGAAGACTCTTCCTCAATCACTGCTTAAACTTGCAACAAATTTCAAATGGAGTGCATTCATCATTACACCAAAGTGTGAGCTGTATAATGAAACACTGTTTGCTATATTAATCATAACACACAAGCATTAAATATGAAACAATATATTTTTTTTTATTTCGAGCAAAAATAAAGCAGTAGTTCCTACTGCTCATACAAAAAAGGGGGATTTGTCCTGGCTTTATTCTTACAGGCTTTATATTAAGAATGGTGGAAATAAATATAATTTTAAAAAGTTTGCCATCAGACATTTGTGATTTCTAATACATCCAATGGTGCTTTAATATGAATTTCAAAAGTGTTCATTAATACATCCAATTCCAACTGAGGAACAAGAACCATTTTTTATTAATTTCTGCTCAGTTCATAAAAAAATTGTGGAGTGTCAGTGAAAAGCTAATACTTTAAATTTATTAAAACTCCAAAAATGGAAAAATTACCAATATAGAATTTAGTTACTAATCTGAGGTGTGTATATATATATATATATATATATATATACTTATTTCAGGATTGTTTCTGTTATATACACAGGTATCTTCAACCAAAACATACAATTTTTTTTCTTCCACATTTCCCAGTCTTGCATGTCTGATTCTGTCATATTTCTCTTCTTCATGTTGTCTTGGAATTCCCTTTATCCAAGTTGGCTTTGGTCTACCACATTTCCCTTTTCCAGGAGGTATCCATTTCAATACTTCTTTCTTTGTTTCTGTGTCCCTTCTTCTTATTATATGTCCATACCATCTTAGTGGATTTTTTCAATCTCTTGTATAATATCGTTTTCTACATTCATCATTTCTCTTATTGTATTATTTTTTTATTTTGTCTAATTTTGATACTCTTGCTGACCTTTTTAAAAAGTCCATTTCTGTGACTAATAATTTACTTCTGTGTTTTTGCTACAATGTCCATGTTTCTGCACCACATAATAAAATACTCTTCACAATTGTGTTATATATTAATAATTTAGTCCTCTTGATTATATTCCAACTCCATAGAATAGAATTTAATATGTCAATAACTTTCTTTGCCTCTATTATTCTTTTTTCAATGTCTAATTCAGATTATCCATCTTTTTGGTGTATATATATAATTTATGAGGAGAAAGCATGATAAATAGTGAAAAAATAAATTAGACTTTCAAATAAATCTAACCTAAAGATCGAAATGGCTGCTCCAAAAGTTAGCTCAGAATCATAGGAAACAGGATTGTCAACCCAACAGATTCATCATACCGACCAGTTTCATTGCCTCACTTGGTAATGCTACATACAACAATTCACACAATGTAAGAATTCATATGTAATCTAACCAACCCAAATCTACCGAAACATAAAGAAACTACTGTTTTTTTTTACAATTTTTAGGTTAGATTTGTGTGAAATTCTAATTTACTTTTTTATCTATTTCTCATACTTTTGTCTTCCTAACAGCTATGTGTAACCAACCCAAATTTACCGAAACATAAGGAAATTACTGTTTTTTTTATTTTACAATTTTTAGGTTAGATTTATGTAAAATTCTAATTTTTTTCTCTATTTCTTGTACTTTTATCTTCCTAACAAATATGTCTATAAAATATGTATCGTCATCTGCAACATAATCAGATAGACTTTCTTAAAATAAACAAAACAAATGTCTAGAGAAAATTTCTAAAAACACTTCATTTTCTACACTAAATTTAATTTATTCTTCACAAACAAATTGCTGACAATGCTTCTTGTTAGAGAATTTGATTATCATATAATTCTTTCCAGTAACTAACACTATGACTTAGAATGTTTTCTTCTCTCTTGATCTCACTTCACTGGTTTGCAGTCTACAAATAACTGCCTGTTCCAAGCCTTGCAATGATTTATATATGCGAGGGTAAGGAACATTCTCGACATGTAGCTGAGACATTTTCATAATGGTAGTCTGTCTCAAGAATGAGTCAGACTTTTGTACAAGGGATTGGCACAGGTTGGAACATTCTATGCAGACCCTCCAATTTGTGAGTCAATGGATCACAAATCATCTTTTCTTTTTACCGCAAGACCCCATTCTTGCCACCACCCATTAAATTAAAAAACTAGTCCAACAATGCATCACAATATTATATACTTAGGGTTGCTAACTAAATTGTACAATAGTAAATTCATTGAACCTAAAGAATTTGAATTGTAAACTATCCAAATTGTAATCTAACTTCCCAAAGTACTGAAACATATAAATGTCCATACATCCATAGTAATTCTGCCCGAGGCAGATCTTTCACTGCAATCATAGCATTTTCATGCTATGCTTAGCAGCTTTACTAGGGAATTGTAGGCGTGGTAGCTTCCTGTTGCTTTCCACACCGGTGAAGGATGATGAAAACGATGATGATGATGGCCATAGGATTTTGGGGGCCGTTTGGGCCTTAAAGTTTTCCTGACATTTGTCTTACAGCTGAAGAAAAACCCCGATAAAAACCTCACCAAGAAAAACTGTCCTGACCGGGGATCGAACCCGGGCCCGCTGCGTGACAAGGCAGTATGCTACCTCAAGACCACAGTGGTGGACCATATAAATGTAAAGTGTCATAATTTAACATACTTACCTCTACACACTTCTCGAAAATAAGAAAACTAATCAGTCCAGATCAATGGAAATTTTTATATATTTCATGGCCACCATATTTTCTTTGGCATTCAAAAATGCCAAAATGTCTTATTCTAGTAGAATGACTAACTTTCAAAACAAACCCACAAAGTGGACACTCCATGTTAACTGAGTAATACTGTGCTCATATGCACTCTTAAAATATGAAAAAAATAACAAATAGTAATAAAGTATATTGTAAGACGTGCACTAGGAAAAAAAAACATTTTGGCACCACTAACATAATACATCACCTAATCAATATTATTTTCTTTATAGGAAGACAGATATAATAAGAACGGTTCAGTCTCATAGACTGCGATGGGCAGGACATGTTGCGCATATGGGGAGTAAAAGACGTGCATGGAAGCTTCTTGTAAGAAAGCCAGAGAGAAAAATGCCCAGTTGGTAGACCAAGAATGAGGTGGGAGAACAACATTAACTATGATTTGAGGGAAGTAGATTATACAGGGAATGATTGGAAAACATTAGCTCAGGATAGGGATGTATGGAGAGCTTATGTCCGTGCGGCCATGAACCTACGGGTTCGATAGTGCCAGTGAGTAAGTAAGTAATCAATATTATTTGGAATAGTTTACATATGGCCTTATAGTTTGCAACCTGTGCTGCATTCTAGGATCCAGTTGCCTACATTTCACTGACAATACCTAAAAAATCCATTATTTTGTTCACATGAAAACAAAAAAATGACAATGAATATAATTAAATCATCATTTACAAAAATCACGATTTTCCTACCTGTCCCTCCAAGGCTAAACATGGAACAACTCCGCTTTGCTGGAGGCTCCAGCTCATCTTCACTGCTATCTGAAAACAAAATATGAAACAAATATACTTGATATTTGAAGAGAAAAATTTTCGCCTAGACCGGGACTCGAACCCGGGACCCTTGGCTTTCCGGGCCAAGTGCTCTACCAACTGAGCTACCGAGGCGAGTTACGATCTAGACGCAAATTTTTCTCTTATGTACGTAATTGTAATTCCCTCGCGCCAAATGCTTGAAACCATAGCTTCTATCTTTGCAAATGGCGGCTTCTTAGTTAAGAAGACATTTATTGGGAATTTAACACTACTTTATAGCCAGTAGGGCTTCTATTGACGATTTTATTATTAATTTAACACTTCTCATAGAAGGATAAATTATATTTGAAGAGAAAAATTTAATTTATCCTTCTATGAGAAGTGTTAAATTAATAATAAAATCGTAAATATACTTGAGTTTCAAAATTTGATTAACAACATATAATTCTAATAAGCAAACTCAAAAGATGTTTCCTGGTAATACGTAATCTTAAGAAATACTTGTCCTACTATTATGCCACTAGCACAGAAACACTCCTGCAGTTGATAAAGTATTTTCTGATAAGCAAACTCAAAAGATGTTTCCTGGTAATACGTAATCTTAAGAAATACTTGTCCTACTATTATGCCACTAGCACAGAAACACTCCTGCAGTTGATAAAGTATTTTCTAATAAGCAAACTCAAAAGATGTTTCCTGGTAATACGTAATCTTAAGAAATACTTGTCCTACTATTATGCCACTAGCACAGAAACACTCCTGCAGTTGATAAAGTATTTTCTGATAAGCAAACTCAAAAGATGTTTCCTGGTAATACGTAATCTTAAGAAATACTTGTCCTACTATTATGCCACTAGCACAGAAACACTCCTGCAGTTGATAAAGTATTTTCTAATAAGCAAACTCAAAAGATGTTTCCTGGTAATACGTAATCTTAAGAAATACTTGTCCTACTATTATGCCACTAGCACAGAAACACTCCTGCAGTTGATAAAGTATTTTCTGATAAGCAAACTCAAAAGATGTTTCCTGGTAATACGTAATCTTAAGAAATACTTGTCCTACTATTATGCCACTAGCACAGAAACACTCCTGCAGTTGATAAAGTATTTTCTAATAAGCAAACTCAAAAGATGTTTCCTGGTAATACGTAATCTTAAGAAATACTTGTCCTACTATTATGCCACTAGCACAGAAACACTCCTGCAGTTGATAAAGTATTTTCTGATAAGCAAACTCAAAAGATGTTTCCTGGTAATACGTAATCTTAAGAAATACTTGTCCTACTATTATGCCACTAGCACAGAAACACTCCTGCAGTTGATAAAGTATTTTCTAATAAGCAAACTCAAAAGATGTTTCCTGGTAATACGTAATCTTAAGAAATACTTGTCCTACTATTATGCCACTAGCACAGAAACACTCCTGCAGTTGATAAAGTATTTTCTGATAAGCAAACTCAAAAGATGTTTCCTGGTAATACGTAATCTTAAGAAATACTTGTCCTACTATTATGCCACTAGCACAGAAACACTCCTGCAGTTGATAAAGTATTTTCTAATAAGCAAACTCAAAAGATGTTTCCTGGTAATACGTAATCTTAAGAAATACTTGTCCTACTATTATGCCACTAGCACAGAAACACTCCTGCAGTTGATAAAGTATTTTCTGATAAGCAAACTCAAAAGATGTTTCCTGGTAATACGTAATCTTAAGAAATACTTGTCCTACTATTATGCCACTAGCACAGAAACACTCCTGCAGTTGATAAAGTATTTTCTAATAAGCAAACTCAAAAGATGTTTCCTGGTAATACGTAATCTTAAGAAATACTTGTCCTACTATTATGCCACTAGCACAGAAACACTCCTGCAGTTGATAAAGTATTTTCTAATAAGCAAACTCAAAAGATGTTTCCTGGTAATACGTAATCTTAAGAAATACTTGTCCTACTATTATGCCACTAGCACAGAAACACTCCTGCAGTTGATAAAGTATTTTCTGATAAGCAAACTCAAAAGATGTTTCCTGGTAATACGTAATCTTAAGAAATACTTGTCCTACTATTATGCCACTAGCACAGAAACACTCCTGCAGTTGATAAAGTATTTTCTGATAAGCAAACTCAAAAGATGTTTCCTGGTAATACGTAATCTTAAGAAATACTTGTCCTACTATTATGCCACTAGCACAGAAACACTCCTGCAGTTGATAAAGTATTTTCTGATAAGCAAACTCAAAAGATGTTTCCTGGTAATACGTAATCTTAAGAAATACTTGTCCTACTATTATGCCACTAGCACAGAAACACTCCTGCAGTTGATAAAGTATTTTCTAATAAGCAAACTCAAAAGATGTTTCCTGGTAATACGTAATCTTAAGAAATACTTGTCCTACTATTATGCCACTAGCACAGAAACACTCCTGCAGTTGATAAAGTATTTTCTAATAAGCAAACTCAAAAGATGTTTCCTGGTAATACGTAATCTTAAGAAATACTTGTCCTACTATTATGCCACTAGCACAGAAACACTCCTGCAGTTGATAAAGTATTTTCTAATAAGCAAACTCAAAAGATGTTTCCTGGTAATACGTAATCTTAAGAAATACTTGTCCTACTATTATGCCACTAGCACAGAAACACTCCTGCAGTTGATAAAGTATTTTCTGATAAGCAAACTCAAAAGATGTTTCCTGGTAATACGTAATCTTAAGAAATACTTGTCCTACTATTATGCCACTAGCACAGAAACACTCCTGCAGTTGATAAAGTATTTTCTGATAAGCAAACTCAAAAGATGTTTCCTGGTAATACGTAATCTTAAGAAATACTTGTCCTACTATTATGCCACTAGCACAGAAACACTCCTGCAGTTGATAAAGTATTTTCTGATAAGCAAACTCAAAAGATGTTTCCTGGTAATACTAATCTTAAGAAATACTTGTCCTACTATTATGCCACTAGCACAGAAACACTCCTGCAGTTGATAAAGTATTTTCTAATAAGCAAACTCAAAAGATGTTTCCTGGTAATACGTAATCTTAAGAAATACTTGTCCTACTATTATGCCACTAGCACAGAAACACTCCTGCAGTTGATAAAGTATTTTCTGATAAGCAAACTCAAAGATGTTTCCTGGTAATACGTAATCTTAAGAAATACTTGTCCTACTATTATGCCACTAGCACAGAAACACTCCTGCAGTTGATAAAGTATTTTCTGATAAGCAAACTCAAAAGATGTTTCCTGGTAATACGTAATCTTAAGAAATACTTGTCCTACTATTATGCCACTAGCACAGAAACACTCCTGCAGTTGATAAAGTATTTTCTGATAAGCAAACTCAAAAGATGTTTCCTGGTAATACGTAATCTTAAGAAATACTTGTCCTACTATTATGCCACTAGCACAGAAACACTCCTGCAGTTGATAAAGTATTTTCTGATAAGCAAACTCAAAAGATGTTTCCTGGTAATACGTAATCTTAAGAAATACTTGTCCTACTATTATGCCACTAGCACAGAAACACTCCTGCAGTTGATAAAGTATTTTCTGATAAGCAAACTCAAAAGATGTTTCCTGGTAATACGTAATCTTAAGAAATACTTGTCCTACTATTATGCCACTAGCACAGAAACCTCCTGCAGTTGATAAAGTATTTTCTAATAAGCAAACTCAAAAGATGTTTCCTGGTAATACGTAATCTTAAGAAATACTTGTCCTACTATTATGCCACTAGCACAGAAACACTCCTGCAGTTGATAAAGTATTTTCTGATAAGCAAACTCAAAAGATGTTTCCTGGTAATACGTAATCTTAAGAAATACTTGTCCTACTATTATGCCACTAGCACAGAAACACTCCTGCAGTTGATAAAGTATTTTCTGATAAGCAAACTCAAAAGATGTTTCCTGGTAATACGTAATCTTAAGAAATACTTGTCCTACTATTATGCCACTAGCACAGAAACACTCCTGCAGTTGATAAAGTATTTTCTGATAAGCAAACTCAAAAGATGTTTCCTGGTAATACGTAATCTTAAGAAATACTTGTCCTACTATTATGCCACTAGCACAGAAACACTCCTGCAGTTGATAAAGTATTTTCTAATAAGCAAACTCAAAAGATGTTTCCTGGTAATACGTAATCTTAAGAAATACTTGTCCTACTATTATGCCACTAGCACAGAAACACTCCTGCAGTTGATAAAGTATTTTCTGATAAGCAAACTCAAAAGATGTTTCCTGGTAATACGTAATCTTAAGAAATACTTGTCCTACTATTATGCCACTAGCACAGAAACACTCCTGCAGTTGATAAAGTATTTTCTGATAAGCAAACTCAAAAGATGTTTCCTGGTAATACGTAATCTTAAGAAATACTTGTCCTACTATTATGCCACTAGCACAGAAACACTCCTGCAGTTGATAAAGTATTTTCTGATAAGCAAACTCAAAAGATGTTTCCTGGTAATACGTAATCTTAAGAAATACTTGTCCTACTATTATGCCACTAGCACAGAAACACTCCTGCAGTTGATAAAGTATTTTCTGATAAGCAAACTCAAAAGATGTTTCCTGGTAATACGTAATCTTAAGAAATACTTGTCCTACTATTATGCCACTAGCACAGAAACACTCCTGCAGTTGATAAAGTATTTTCTGATAAGCAAACTCAAAGATGTTTCCTGGTAATACGTAATCTTAAGAAATACTTGTCCTACTATTATGCCACTAGCACAGAAACACTCCTGCAGTTGATAAAGTATTTTCTGATAAGCAAACTCAAAGATGTTTCCTGGTATACGTAATCTTAAGAAATACTTGTCCTACTATTATGCCACTAGCACAGAAACACTCCTGCAGTTGATAAAGTATTTTCTGATAAGCAAACTCAAAAGATGTTTCCTGGTAATACGTAATCTTAAGAAATACTTGTCCTACTATTATGCCACTAGCACAGAAACACTCCTGCAGTTGATAAAGTATTTTCTGATAAGCAACTCAAAAGATTTTTCCTGGTAATACGTAATCTTAAGAAATACTTGTCCTACTATTATGCCACTAGCACAGAAACACTCCTGCAGTTGATAAAGTATTTTCTAATAAGCAAACTCAAAAGATGTTTCCTGGTAATACGTAATCTTAAGAAATACTTGTCCTACTATTATGCCACTAGCACAGAAACACTCCTGCAGTTGATAAAGTATTTTCTAATAAGCAAACTCAAAAGATGTTTCCTGGTAATACGTAATCTTAAGAAATACTTGTCCTACTATTATGCCACTAGCACAGAAACCCACTCTGCAGTTGATAAAGTATTTTCTGATAAGCAAACTCATAAATTGTTTCCTGGTACTAAGTAATAAGCAGAAATACTTGTCCTACTATTATGCCACTAGCACAGAAGAAACACTCCTTGCAGTGAGAAAGTTAAGTATGTTCTAATAAGCCAACTCAAAAAGATGTTTCCTGGTAATACGTTAATCTTAAGAAATACTTGTCCTACTATTATGCCACTAGCACAGAAACACTCCTGCAGTTTTGATAAAGTATTTTCGAAATAGCAAACTCAAAAGATGTTTCCTGGGAATACGTTAATCTTAAGGAAATACTTGGTGTCCTACTATTATGCCACTAAGCACAGAAACACTCCTGCAGTTGATAAATTATTTTCTAATAAGCAAACTCAAAAGATGTTTGCCTGGTAAGTACGTTAATCTTAAGAAATACTTGTCCTTTTTTTACTATATGCCACTAGCACGAAGAAACACTCCTGCAGTTGATGAAAAGTATTTTCTAATAAGCAAACTCAAACGATGTTTCCTGGTAATACGTAATCTTAAGAAATACGTGTCCTACTATTATGCCACTAGCACAGAAACACTCCTGCAGTTGATAAAGTATTTTCTAATAAGATCAAAACTCAAAAGATGTTTCCTGGTTTAATACGTAATCTATAGAAATACGTGTCCTACTATTATGCCACTAGCTAGCCACAGAAAAAACTCCTGCAGTTGATAAAGTATTTTCTAATAAGCAAACTCAAAAGATGTTTCCTGGTAATACGTAATCTTAAGAAATACTTGTCCTACTATTATGCCACTAGCACAGAAACACTCCTGCAGGTTGATAAAGTATTTTCTAATAAGCAAACTCAAAAGATGTTTCCTGGTAATACGTAATCTTAAGAAATACTTGTCCTACTATTATGCCACTAGCACAGAAACACTCCTGCAGTTGATAAAGTATTTTCTAATAAGCAAACTCAAAAGATGTTTCCTGGTAATACGTAAATCTTAAGAAATACTTGTCCTACTATTATGCCACTAGCACAGAAACACTCCTGCAGTTGATAAAGTATTTTCTAATAAGCAAACTCAAAAGATGTTTCCTGGTAATACGTAATCTTAAGAAATACTTGTCCTACTATTATGCCACTAGCACAGAAACACTCCTGCAGTTGATAAAGTATTTTCTAATAAGCAAAACTCAAAAGATGTTTCCTGGTAATACGTAATCTTAAGAAAATACTTGTCCTACTATTATGCCACTAGCACAGAAACACACTCCTGCAGTTTGATAAAGTATTTTCTAATAAGCAAACTCAAAAGATGTTTCCTGGTTAATACGTAATCTTAAGAAATACTTGTCCTACTATTATGCCACTAGCACAGAAACACTCCTGCAGTTGATAAAGTATTTTCTAATAAGCAAACTCAAAAGATGTTTCCGTGGTAATACGTAATCTTAAGAAATACTTGTCCTACTATTATGCCACTAGCACAGAAACACTCCTGCAGTTGATAAAGTATTTTTCTAATAAGCAAACTCAAAAGATGTTTCCTGGTAATACGTAATCTTAAGAAATACTTGTCCTACTATTATGCCACTAGCACAGAAACACTCCTGCAGTTGATAAAGTATTTTCTGATAAGCAAAAACTCAAAAGATGTTTCCTGGTAATACGTAATCTTAAGAAATACTTGTCCTACTATTATGCCACTAGCACAGAAACACTCCTGCAGTTGATAAAGTATTTTCTGATAAGCAAACTCAAAAGATGTTTCCTGGTAATACGTTAATCTTAAGAAATACTTGTCCTACTATTATGCCACTAGCACAGAAACACTCCTGCAGTTGATAAAGTATTTTCTAATAAGCAAACTCAAAAGATGTTTCCTGGTAATACGTAATCTTAAGAAATACTTGTCCTACTATTATGCCACTAGCACAGAAACACTCCTGCAGTTGATAAAGTATTTTCTGATAAGCAAACTCAAAAGATGTTTCCTGGTAATACGTAATCTTAAGAAATACTTGTCCTACTATATATGCCACTAGCACAGAAACACTCCTGCAGTTGATAAAGTATTTTCTGATAAGCAAACTCAAAAGATGTTTCCTGGTAATACGTAATCTTAAGAAATACTTGTCCTACTATTATGCCACTAGCACAGAAACACTCCTGCAGTTGATAAAGTATTTTCTAATAAGCAAACTCAAAAGATGTTTCCTGGTAATACGTAATCTTAAGAAATACTTGTCCTACTATTATGCCACTAGCACAGAAACACTCCTGCAGTTGATAAAGTATTTTCTGATAAGCAAACTCAAAAGATGTTTCCTGGTAATACGTAATCTTAAGAAATACTTGTCCTACTATTATGCCACTAGCACAGGAAAACACTCCTGCAGTTGATAAAGTATTTTCTGATAAGCAAACCAAAGATGTTTCCTGGTAATACGTAATCTTAAGAAATACTTGTCCTACTATTATGCCACTAGCACAGAAACACTCCTGCAGTTGATAAAGTATTTTCTGATAAGCAAACTCAAAAGATGTTTCCTGGTAATACGTAATCTTAAGAAATACTTGTCCTACTATTATGCCACTAGCACAGAAACACTCCTGCAGTTGATAAAGTATTTCTAATAAGCAAACTCAAAAGATGTTTCCTGGTAATACGTAATCTTAAGAAATACTTGTCCTACTATTATGCCACTAGCACAGAAACACTCCTGCAGTTGATAAAGTATTTTCTGATAAGCAAACTCAAAAGATGTTTCCTGGTAATACGTAATCTTAAGAAATACTTGTCCTACTATTATGCCACTAGCACAGAAACACTCCTGCAGTTGATAAAGTATTTTCTAATAAGCAAACTCAAAAGATGTTTCCTGGTAATACGTAATCTTAAGAAATACTTGTCCTACTATTATGCCACTAGCACAGAAACACTCCTGCAGTTGATAAAGTATTTTCTGATAAGCAAACTCAAAAGATGTTTCCTGGTAATACGTAATCTTAAGAAATACTTGTCCTACTATTATGCCACTAGCACAGAAACACTCCTGCAGTTGATAAAGTATTTTCTGATAAGCAAACTCAAAAGATGTTTCCTGGTAATACGTAATCTTAAGAAATACTTGTCCTACTATTATGCCACTAGCACAGAAACACTCCTGCAGTTGATAAAGTATTTTCTAATAAGCAAACTCAAAAGATGTTTCCTGGTAATACGTAATCTTAAGAAATACTTGTCCTACTATTATGCCACTAGCACAGAAACACTCCTGCAGTTGATAAAGTATTTTCTGATAAGCAAACTCAAAAGATGTTTCCTGGTAATACGTAATCTTAAGAAATACTTGTCCTACTATTATGCCACTAGCACAGAAACACTCCTGCAGTTGATAAAGTATTTTCTAATAAGCAAACTCAAAAGATGTTTCCTGGTAATACGTAATCTTAAGAAATACTTGTCCTACTATTATGCCACTAGCACAGAAACACTCCTGCAGTTGATAAAGTATTTTCTGATAAGCAAACTCAAAAGATGTTTCCTGGTAATACGTAATCTTAAGAAATACTTGTCCTACTATTATGCCACTAGCACAGAAACACTCCTGCAGTTGATAAAGTATTTTCTAATAAGCAAACTCAAAAGATGTTTCCTGGTAATACGTAATCTTAAGAAATACTTGTCCTACTATTATGCCACTAGCACAGAAACACTCCTGCAGTTGATAAAGTATTTTCTAATAAGCAAACTCAAAAGATGTTTCCTGGTAATACGTAATCTTAAGAAATACTTGTCCTACTATTATGCCACTAGCACAGAAACACTCCTGCAGTTGATAAAGTATTTTCTGATAAGCAAACTCAAAAGATGTTTCCTGGTAATACGTAATCTTAAGAAATACTTGTCCTACTATTATGCCACTAGCACAGAAAACACTCCTGCAGTTGATAAAGTATTTTCTAATAAGCAAACTCAAAAGATGTTTCCTGGTAATACGTAATCTTAAGAAATACTTGTCCTACTATTATGCCACTAGCACAGAAACACTCCTGCAGTTGATAAAGTATTTTCTGATAAGCAAACTCAAAAGATGTTTCCTGGTAATACGTAATCTTAAGAAATACTTGTCCTACTATTATGCCACTAGCACAGAAACACTCCGGCAGTTGATAAAGTATTTTCTAATAAGCAAACTCAAAAGATGTTTCCTGGTAATACGTAATCTTAAGAAATACTTGTCCTACTATTATGCCACTAGCACAGAAACACTCCTGCAGTTGATAAAGTATTTTCTGATAAGCAAACTCAAAAGATGTTTCCTGGTAATACGTAATCTTAAGAAATACTTGTCCTACTATTATGCCACTAGCACAGAAACACTCCTGCAGTTGATAAAGTATTTTCTAATAAGCAAACTCAAAAGATGTTTCCTGGTAATACGTAATCTTAAGAAATACTTGTCCTACTATTATGCCACTAGCACAGAAAACACTCCTGCAGTTGATAAAGTATTTTCTGATAAGCAAACTCAAAAGATGTTTCCTGGTAATACGTAATCTTAAGAAATACTTGTCCTACTATTATGCCACTAGCACAGAAACACTCCTGCAGTTGATAAAGTATTTTCTAATAAGCAAACTCAAAAGATGTTTCCTGGTAATACGTAATCTTAAGAAATACTTGTCCTACTATTATGCCACTAGCACAGAAACACTCCTGCAGTTGATAAAGTATTTTCTGATAAGCAAACTCAAAAGATGTTTCCTGGTAATACGTAATCTTAAGAAATACTTGTCCTACTATTATGCCACTAGCACAGAAACACTCCTGCAGTTGATAAAGTATTTTCTGATAAGCAAACTCAAAAGATGTTTCCTGGTAATACGTAATCTTAAGAAATACTTGTCCTACTATTATGCCACTAGCACAGAAACACTCCTGCAGTTGATAAAGTATTTTCTGATAAGCAAACTCAAAAGATGTTTCCTGGTAATACGTAATCTTAAGAAATACTTGTCCTACTATTATGCCACTAGCACAGAAACACTCCTGCAGTTGATAAAGTATTTTCTAATAAGCAAACTCAAAAGATGTTTCCTGGTAATACGTAATCTTAAGAAATACTTGTCCTACTATTATGCCACTAGCACAGAAACACTCCTGCAGTTGATAAAGTATTTTCTGATAAGCAAACTCAAAAGATGTTTCCTGGTAATACGTAATCTTAAGAAATACTTGTCCTACTATTATGCCACTAGCACAGAAACACTCCTGCAGTTGATAAAGTATTTTCTAATAAGCAAACTCAAAAGATGTTTCCTGGTAATACGTAATCTTAAGAAATACTTGTCCTACTATTATGCCACTAGCACAGAAACACTCCTGCAGTTGATAAAGTATTTTCTGATAAGCAAACTCAAAAGATGTTTCCTGGTAATACGTAATCTTAAGAAATACTTGTCCTACTATTATGCCACTAGCACAGAAACACTCCTGCAGTTGATAAAGTATTTTCTAATAAGCAAACTCAAAAGATGTTCCTGGTAATACGTAATCTTAAGAAATACTTGTCCTACTATTATGCCACTAGCACAGAAACACTCCTGCAGTTGATAAAGTATTTTCTGATAAGCAAACTCAAAAGATGTTTCCTGGTAATACGTAATCTTAAGAAATACTTGTCCTACTATTATGCCACTAGCACAGAAACACTCCTGCAGTTGATAAAGTATTTTCTGATAAGCAAACTCAAAAGATGTTTCCTGGTAATACGTAATCTTAAGAAATACTTGTCCTACTATTATGCCACTAGCACAGAAACACTCCTGCAGTTGATAAAGTATTTTCTAATAAGCAAACTCAAAAGATGTTTCCTGGTAATACGTAATCTTAAGAAATACTTGTCCTACTATTATGCCACTAGCACAGAAACACTCCTGCAGTTGATAAAGTATTTTCTGATAAGCAAACTCAAAAGATGTTTCCTGGTAATACGTAATCTTAAGAAATACTTGTCCTACTATTATGCCACTAGCACAGAAACACTCCTGCAGTTGATAAAGTATTTTCTAATAAGCAAACTCAAAAGATGTTTCCTGGTAATATGTAATCTTAAGAAATACTTGTCCTACTATTATGCCACTAGCACAGAAACACTCCTGCAGTTGATAAAGTATTTTCTGATAAGCAAACTCAAAAGATGTTTCCTGGTAATACGTAATCTTAAGAAATACTTGTCCTACTATTATGCCACTAGCACAGAAACACTCCTGCAGTTGATAAAGTATTTTCTGATAAGCAAACTCAAAAGATGTTTCCTGGTAATACGTAATCTTAAGAAATACTTGTCCTACTATTATGCCACTAGCACAGAAACACTCCTGCAGTTGATAAAGTATTTTCTGATAAGCAAACTCAAAAGATGTTTCCTGGTAATACGTAATCTTAAGAAATACTTGTCCTACTATTATGCCACTAGCACAGAAACACTCCTGCAGTTGATAAAGTATTTTCTAATAAGCAAACTCAAAAGATGTTTCCTGGTAATACGTAATCTTAAGAAATACTTGTCCTACTATTATGCCACTAGCACAGAAACACTCCTGCAGTTGATAAAGTATTTTCTAATAAGCAAACTCAAAAGATGTTTCCTGGTAATACGTAATCTTAAGAAATACTTGTCCTACTATTATGCCACTAGCACAGAAACACTCCTGCAGTTGATAAAGTATTTTCTGATAAGCAAACTCAAAAGATGTTTCCTGGTAATACGTAATCTTAAGAAATACTTGTCCTACTATTATGCCACTAGCACAGAAACACTCCTGCAGTTGATAAAGTATTTTCTAATAAGCAAACTCAAAAGATGTTTCCTGGTAATACGTAATCTTAAGAAATACTTGTCCTACTATTATGCCACTAGCACAGAAACACTCCTGCAGTTGATAAAGTATTTTCTGATAAGCAAACTCAAAAGATGTTTCCTGGTAATACGTAATCTTAAGAAATACTTGTCCTACTATTATGCCACTAGCACAGAAACACTCCTGCAGTTGATAAAGTATTTTCTAATAAGCAAACTCAAAAGATGTTTCCTGGTAATACGTAATCTTAAGAAATACTTGTCCTACTATTATGCCACT
The DNA here is from genome assembly GCA_030220185.1 of Diploptera punctata. NCBI lineage: Eukaryota > Metazoa > Arthropoda > Insecta > Blattodea > Blaberidae > Diploptera > Diploptera punctata. The sequence goes on along the minus strand of JASPKZ010007815.1, from coordinate 162,982 downwards.
AGCACAGAAACACTCCTGCAGTTGATAAAGTATTTTCTGATAAGCAAACTCAAAAGATGTTTCCTGGTAATACGTAATCTTAAGAAATACTTGTCCTACTATTATGCCACTAGCACAGAAACACTCCTGCAGTTGATAAAGTATTTTCTAATAAGCAAACTCAAAAGATGTTTCCTGGTAATACGTAATCTTAAGAAATACTTGTCCTACTATTATGCCACTAGCACAGAAACACTCCTGCAGTTGATAAAGTATTTTCTAATAAGCAAACTCAAAAGATGTTTCCTGGTAATACGTAATCTTAAGAAATACTTGTCCTACTATTATGCCACTAGCACAGAAACACTCCTGCAGTTGATAAAGTATTTTCTAATAAGCAAACTCAAAAGATGTTTCCTGGTAATACGTAATCTTAAGAAATACTTGTCCTACTATTATGCCACTAGCACAGAAACACTCCTGCAGTTGATAAAGTATTTCTGATAAGCAAACTCAAAAGATGTTTCCTGGTAATACGTAATCTTAAGAAATACTTGTCCTACTATTATGCCACTAGCACAGAAACACTCCTGCAGTTGATAAAGTATTTTCTGATAAGCAAACTCAAAAGATGTTTCCTGGTAATACGTAATCTTAAGAAATACTTGTCCTACTATTATGCCACTAGCACAGAAACACTCCTGCAGTTGATAAAGTATTTCTAATAAGCAAACTCAAAAGATGTTTCCTGGTAATACGTAATCTTAAGAAATACTTGTCCTACTATTATGCCACTAGCACAGAAACACTCCTGCAGTTGATAAAGTATTTTCTAATAAGCAAACTCAAAAGATGTTTCCTGGTAATACGTAATCTTAAGAAATACTTGTCCTACTATTATGCCACTAGCACAGAAACACTCCTGCAGTTGATAAAGTATTTTCTGATAAGCAAACTCAAAAGATGTTTCCTGGTAATACGTAATCTTAAGAAATACTTGTCCTACTATTATGCCACTAGCACAGAAACACTCCTGCAGTTGATAAAGTATTTTCTGATAAGCAAACTCAAAAGATGTTTCCTGGTAATACGTAATCTTAAGAAATACTTGTCCTACTATTATGCCACTAGCACAGAAACACTCCTGCAGTTGATAAAGTATTTTCTGATAAGCAAACTCAAAAGATGTTTCCTGGTAATACGTAATCTTAAGAAATACTTGTCCTACTATTATGCCACTAGCACAGAAACACTCCTGCAGTTGATAAAGTATTTTCTGATAAGCAAACTCAAAAGATGTTTCCTGGTAATACGTAATCTTAAGAAATACTTGTCCTACTATTATGCCACTAGCACAGAAACACTCCTGCAGTTGATAAAGTATTTTCTGATAAGCAAACTCAAAAGATGTTTCCTGGTAATACGTAATCTTAAGAAATACTTGTCCTACTATTATGCCACTAGCACAGAAACACTCCTGCAGTTGATAAAGTATTTTCTGCGTTTTAAAAACATATAGTTTTGTACAGTACTTAGTAACAAGTCACAAGTAATTCTAATGGGACAACAAAGACTGCTTACAACCTTTGACATATCTACACTACCAAACATTACTATAAATAATATAATTATCCCTTATTCTTCTTCAGTAATAGATCTTGGACTACATCTAGACGCAAATTTAACCTGGCAAACACAAGTGAAACACATATGTAAAAAGACTTTCTCCATCTTACATTATCTTAGACGTTTAAAGAATTTTCTCCCAGTTTCGTTAAAACAAATCCTTGTGCAGAATCTTGTGTTACCACACTTCGATTATTGTGACATTATATATAATGATCTAAACTATGACTTGTCGCAGAGACTGCAGCGTGTTCATAATGCTTGCGTTCGATTCATTTTCAATATCCGCCGTTATGACCATATTTCCGAACACTTTAATAACCTCTCTTGGCTCCGTCTTACTGACAGACGTAAATTGCACTCTCTTTCACTACTTTTCAAGCTTCTGAATTCCTACATCCCTACTTACCTGGCGTCTAGATTTGAGAAGTTATCCTCTTACCACAATATTGACACTAGATCACAAGATAGCAGTCTGCTAACAATTCCTCTTCATAGCACTTCCTCCTATTCTACTTCCTTCACAGTAGCCTCTGCCCGCTCCTGGAATCTCCTTCCTCAAGATATCAGGGGTTGCCGCACACTTGGTGCCTTTAAGTCACGCTTATACAGTTACCTGTTGTCTAATAATTAATTTTTCTCTATTTATTAAATTTTATACTATGTCATTAATCTTTTCCTGTTTATATATATATATATATATATATATATATATATATATAGTACATATATATTTAATTCGTTAAATTTAGAGTAAATCAAAATACATTATAAATATTAATTGTATTGTATTCATAACTTGTAATCGTTTATATTTATATATATATATATTGTAATTTAGATTTAAGACTATTTTTTGTTTGTATTTTTTTTTTACACCTGGTTGAGTGGTAGACAAGGCCTTAAGGCCTTAACTCTGCCAGGTAAAATAAAGCTATTATTATTATTATTATTATTATTATTATTATGTTAATACAATTCTGCCAAGCCAGGATTTCTCTTAGATGCCACTCTTTTACAATATAGTGTGATCCAGTACCCTATTATCCCATAAGTATAGAAAGCAACAGTAGTTTGTAAATCCCCCTTGTAGTTCTAATAAAATTATAATGTCTTTCAAATCTCCACATATTTACAAGCCATACTTGCTGTAATTAATCATATCTAACAGAATGGTCATATATTTGTATGTTTTCTTCATTGTGCCACTGGTATTGATGGTTTAGTATTCCCATTGCAGAACAACACTGCTTTGAAGCTTTACGTAGAAGAGTCGATAAACAATCTTCATTTTTCTGGGATGTGTTGAAATCCTAGCTCATTCATTAGGCTATATATCTGTGCATGCACAAAGCAAATTTCTCATAGCATAGTAAATGGAAAACTGTTCATGCCTCTTTCTGAAAACTAAAATTCTGGTACTGGGAGCTAAATTCCATTCTTGCAGTTGCCATCCCAGCACTTCAGACGGCTATTTCGTGATATTCATATCACTCAGTAAGTCTGGATTGAAATCTGCATCAAAGGAAGTGAATGTTTTGGGCTCATCAACTTGCTAATTTACTGAAGCAGTTTCTTATAAAATGTAAAGGTTGGCTAGAAATCGGGAGTTCAGGACCATGGGGAACACGATTTATTGCAGATGAAACAATAGGATACTCAATGTTTTTATTATTCATTTCATACATCTCAATGATGGCAAATTATATTTGAAGAGAAAAATATATGCTCAGACTGGGGTTTGAACCCAGGACCTTTTGCACTCTAGGCAAATGCTCTACCACTGAGGTACTTGAGAAACTCCAATCTAAATGCAAATTTTTCTCTTATATAGCCTACATTGTTTTCTCTTATATACAACATATATAAGAGAAAAAATTGCATTTAGATTGGAGTTTCTCAAGTAACTCAGTTGGTAGAGCCAATTGAGCTACCTAAGAAACTCCAATCTAAATGCAAATGTTTCTCTTATATACATTCTTTTTTCTTATATACAATGTATATAAGAGAAAAATTTGCATTTAGATTGGAGTGTTTCAGGTAGCTTAGTTGGTAGAGCATTCACCTAGAGTGCGAAAAGTCCTGGGTTCAAATTCAGTCTGAGTGCATATTTTTATCCTCAAATATAGGATACTCAATGTTGATTCTGTTCTTTTTGAATGTCCCCAGTTTTTGTTAGGCAGAAATAACAGTTTTCTGTTTCAATAGTTGATTTGTGCCCAGGGTTTACTAAAAACTCACCCAACTACCCAAAAAAACCCACTTCCGAACTTACTTTATTTTTAACACTGTTTGTAAAAAATAATAATTAATCAATATATTAAAAAGAGAAATAAATAATCCAACCAAATAATAAAGATAAGTTATTCTTTCAACTATTTAATTTACAATATAAAACAGTTATTAACAGTAGTAACAAATACTTAAATTTCTAAATCAGAATCACACTCTTCAACATCATATTCTTTTAACTCTTTTTATTATTACAATATCTGTGTGAACTTTTACTATTTTTTTAACTTTTTCACAACCCAACCTGTAACGCATTTTCGACCATATTAATCCAAAGGTTGAAAATACTCGTTCTATTGATGGTGAATGAGCTAGGAAACAAGTCAGTCAATTCAAAAAGTCACAGAAAGCTTTAATTTTTTTATTTGTAGAACATTTCTCCAAAATACTCCACCACTGGGCAGAACTAAAGCTATTTATTACATCATCCGCAAACATGGATCGTGGATATATTTGTTTGTCTTTAATTTTAAAGGCTAAAAATGGTACAAGCCATTCAGGGTGTTTGCTTGTCAACTAAGACTCAGCCTGATTTTCTTTATCAAAAGATAAGCATTTTCATACATATTTAGGATTAGTCATATTTGCAAGATATTGTATTGGCAAAACAGCTTCACTCATCTTACATTGAATACTGTATTTATGCGTTTTAAGATCAGCACATTCTATTAAGTCTACCCAAAATTTCACAGAATCAGAAATATTAGTTTTTTCAGCTTGCATAGGATCAAATATTTTTCCAATAAATTTCAGCTGTTTTTACATATGCAAAACACTTTTGTAAATAAGTACATTTTTCCAAAATTCGGGTAATATTTTCTGGAATTTCAGAATGTTTTTTCTTGATGTATTTCTACGTATTTAGGATAATTTTTAACAAAAGTGTTTAAAAAGTCAAGCTGGGGTCTGTGGCATTAAACCCTCTTTTTTTTAAAAAGCCTGGGTTTTTTGGGTTTTATTAAAAAAAACCAAAATAACCCATATGGGCTAGGTTTTTTAAACCCTGTATCGCGCCAGATCATAGGCACTGCGAAAGTCATAGTGTGATTTTTTCACAATTAATCCACTTAATAAGATTGGAATAACTTCTTATGCAGCAAACGAGGAACCCATTCTTTGTCTTCATTTCCAACAGGATACCCAAAATAACTGAAATATGCTTGTCTTAAAAGTTGCTGTCAAATATCAATGCTGACTTTTATAGTAATCTACCTACTCACAAACGTAATAGAAATTGTTTGGTCAACTTACACAAGCATAGGATCATCATAGATAAAATGAAATTACAGATCATAAAAGCCACTTGAAACCACTTTTCACAAGCAAGACAAAATTTGAACTGAACCTAAAATGTGGTTATTCATGAAGGGACCCCATTGTATTTGTCATTTCTTGCTGATCTGGCACTGAGAACACTAAAGTATAGTCGGACCAATGGATCTGCACCCCTGTAGCGCTGGCATTGTTCTTTGAAAATTACATGACAGTTCTCACACCATTCCACCGTGCTCCCCTCCCACTACGCCAAATAGAAGCCACTGTAACTGACCGAGTAGGGATGTTGCCAAACTTCCCCCGGTGTCAGGCTCTTGAATATTGAATAATGTAAGGTTAACTATTACTTCTTCATATTTAAGTAGGTCTAATGACACTGATTGATTTCTACGATTAATGGATATAATTATAATAGTGGATATTTGCTGGTTAAATGGAAATTACGTGAAGGGAATCTACATATGTTGCTTTTAAAGATAAATGTTTCATCATAAATACTTCTCCTTCACCTCATTGTCTTATTTGGTTAGATTTGGAACGTAATCTTGAAGTCCTAACAAAATTATAAAATTTTAGGAATGAACACACAGTCATATACCCTCCTTCCTTCTCATCCGGGCTAGGGACCGGCTATGGCGAAGTTACTACATGCTACGATTTTATTTACGTATTATATAACATACTGATACTATACAGGAATTCTAATTTATGCTTATGAATTATGCTAATGATAATAATTTACAATTTACATACTATATAACAACATACTGATACTGAGTTGACAATGCTGGACTGTGAGTGCAAATAATATCCAGCAAGAAAGCTCAAAACTGTGAGTAATAGGAGGGGAAAAAAAGAGAGATAGAAAATAGAGACAGGCAAGAATGCAGGGAGGGAAATAATTTACCGAGGGAGTGTTTAGTTCGCATTTCTTACGGGGGCACAGATCCGTTGGTCTAAGAATATATCACTCAACCCTCTCCCTTTTCCAAATCACACATACTGTAGTTCTTATTATTATGCTCTGAATCCTAAACATTGGAAATGATAAGATCTATTTATGAAGGAGGGTTTAGAGAACATCTGGAGCAATTATAGGTCCAAGGTTCACTCTTAGATTTCTTTACTTGTTTTTAAACATATTTTAATGACTTACATGAAAATGGAGGGTGGTGGAACATATTTATGTTCATATTCATTATTAGCCCATAAAACTCGACTGGAAAAACTTTACAATAAGGTGCCGGTACTTAGTCCTCTGAATTTTTCTAAGTTATACAGAATCGTAACGTACATGTGCAAATGCTTAAAGAAACTTCTGCTAGATATGAAAATGATATGACCAACCTTTGCAATAAATTCCCAACATGTTTATACCAAATGGATGTACACTAACCTGCCCTTTTATAACCTAATGAAATAAATTACATATTATTTAATAAACTATAAACCAATCTGCTTTATGCTAACTTGTCCCATTGGAACCCAATAAAATGGAGTAAACATCAATTACTTAAAATGTTTTGAAATGAATTGCAAATGTTGATCATTCCGATTTCATGGATATGTCTGCCAACTGGAGGGAATTTCTTTGGAGAAACTATAGTGTTTGACGTTCACTTACACAAAGAATTCTTCTAAGATCTGCAGAATCACAGTGTACATACACAAATGCTTAATGTAACTTCCACCAGGTGACAGGATATATATGTGACAGGATGTATATGACCAATCTTCACAATAAATTCCCAAAATGTTTATAAGAAATTGACATACATCAACTTCCCTCTTCCTAACCTAACAAAATAAATTAAATGTACATTATTTAATAAACTATAAACTAATTTGGTGTACACTAACTTGTACATCGGAACCTAACAAAATAAAGTGAATTTCTCAAAATGTTTTGGAATTAATTGCGAATGTTGGTCACATCCATTTCACATAAATGTCCTGCATGCACAATGTGATTCTGTAGAACTTCATTGAGAAAAAAATAGCACAATTTGCATACATAAATAAATTTGTAATAATTGTAAAATATGTTTTATGAATCTTTACAAAAATTCTAATGGTTTGAAATGTTAGTAAAGACGAAAAAAGTGCGAAGAGCAACATTATTACATGAATGTAATATGGAAAATCAAAGGACGAGGTATTCTAAAGTTGAGTCAACTTGAATATTAATATGCCTATTTTCACTACGTGACATAAACCCTATAATTAGTATAGCTGTGTATCAAAATTAATTTCATTCTGTTTTAGTATTTAATGCACAAAATACCTTGCTGAAAGTCAGTTATAAGTAAGTTTAATCACTGGATCTGTTATGTAGGTTAGCTTTTTTTTTTTTTAATCTGTCCATCAACATCTTTGATAAAAATCAAATAGGCGAATATAAAAAGTGATTTTAGACCACTAATTATATTAATCCTACTTTTTACAATTGACAATAAAATTATATTTACCGCTGAGATTTCCTCCTTGCATTTCAAAACTAGACATGTTTACACATTTATAAATCTGTTTACACATTACACCACAGACCTTATAGTATAAGGCCGATGATTATACTTCGTCATACCCATAGAGTAACAAATTAATAATTGAGTCACAGTGGGGGTTATCGCTGGCCACAGAGCTAATTTGTTATTCTTCGGTAATGTTGGTAACATCAAGCAAAACGATTGACAGTATTTTCATGGTATAATATTATTCCATGGATCCACGATTATTCTATGTGTATAATTAATCGTTTATGGTCTGCAGTGTGTTGAGTTTTGACATATGAGTGAACTGTAAGAGATTTCAAAAATAAATAATTAGAAGTGAACTTTTTGAATACTATGTTACTCCATAATGTGTCTGCTTCATTATTATTTCTTACTGTTATTTTCGCGTCAATATATAATGGTAAATTGAATTTCATTGTATAGTGTGCTATTATCTCGTACATCATAATGTGACATTTATAAATTATTTTGTTTTCTAGTTTCTCTACAGAGAATTAGAGACAAAATGTATGAGCCCATAGAAGGTGCATCAGCGTGTTTCAGAAGATTAAATGGAACACATCAGTTTGGGTGTTCATGTAAGTGAAACTAGCAATGGTATTTCTGTGTGGGTTGAACTTGAAACAAAGAACCAAATTACAGATTATAAAAATACGCTTGATAAACCTGGGAACACATAATTCTCATATGTAGCTGCGAATTATGTGTTCCCTGTTTTATTGTAAATTAAATAACATTGTTACTGCTTTTGTTGATTGTAATAAATTCTCAAACTAGCTAAAACCCCAGTTTAGTTGAATAAGTAAAAAAAAAAAAAAATTGGAAAAACAGTACTTTACCTTTCCCAATGCATTTTCTAAGTCCTACAGAATAACAATGCTTAAGCACATGAGTTTATATAGCTGTCGCTAGGTGGAACCATCCCAATCTTCTTGGCATAAATGAGCTGAAAGACAAAAATAGTTAATTGAGTTATCCATAAAAGAATACCCGTCTTGTTCTGCTTGCTTGTCCGGGAATCTACTCATCCCAATCTTTCTGGCATTAATGAGCTGAAAGAAAAAAATGATTATTGTGAGTTACCTGTAAATGATAGACATATGCTGTCACTAACTTTTTTTGTAGATTTTTTGAGATATTCAATTCTGTGTATATTAATTTGGTATATTTGTTATAGTTTAAGTAGTATTAAGTGTAAAAAAAGGCAACTTTTTTTTTAGCTCCAGCCCTATAAGTACGTAGGGTAATATGTTAATTTTCCCAGAAAAATTCCCTAAATTAAGGGGAAAATCCCTTTCAAATCGGTCAAATAGTTTTTTTTTAATAGTTTGTGTAGATAATATCTGGAGAAGAAGAAATAATGAAGAATAAATTAATACAATTATTAGGAGATCTTGATATTGTCTCAAATATAAGGCTTGGTTAGTTGAGATTCCATCCATCCATAGTAATTCTGCCCAAAGGCAGGTCTTTCACTGCAATCATAGCATTTTCATGTTATGCTTGCAGCTTTACTAGGGAATTGTAGGTGTGATAGCTTCTCATTGCTTTCCACACCGGTGAAGGATGATAATGATAATAATGATAAGGATGATGGCCATATGATTTTGGGGACCGTTTGAGCCTTAAAGTTTTCCTGACATTTGTCTTACAGGTGAGGAAAAACCCCGATAAAAACCTCACCCAGAAAAACTGCCCCGACCGGGGATCGAACCCGGGTCTGCTACATGACAAGGCAGCATGCTACCTCGAGACCACATTGGTGTTAATTGGACATATTAATACAATGTCAAATAATAGAAAGGTGAAACAAATCATCTGTTCGTAACCTCAAGGAACCAGATTAAGAGGAAGATGTAAGAACAGATGGTGAAATTGTGTATGCAAAGACCTTAAAAATGTAAAATCATTGGGAAAAGTTTTCTATGGAAAGGGATTTCTAGAGGAGGCGATGGTCCTTATTGGGCTGTAGTACCATTAAGAAGTAGATTAATTCGTCCTTAAGTGTGAATGATAAATTTAAAATAAGAACATTTAAAAATAAGCTAGTAAAGCTGCCAGATGGCATTGGGAACAAATTTTGTCTAAATTACTTTTTTTAGGGAATTAATAGAATTAATACTATGGGGTATTATTTATTTATGTATAATTTTATCACTCACCTCATACTTTTCTTCTTATTAGACTATTTTCGGCACCATGTTCAGTGCTATCATCAGTACTTCCATGTCTGTTGTTTTGTTGCCCTAAAGAGCTGTCTTTTGCTCTCTCTGTTGTTAGACTGAAAAACCTCAAAATAAGTCATTTTCCATGGGAATTTTAAAGTTCATTAATTTCTCCATTTCATATTTTTTTTTTTTTGAATGTATAGATTTTTTCTCAAACAGTTAGTTCTTTGGGTTTTTCTATTTGTTTTAATAATTTAGCCTTTCTTCCGATAAAATGTTTTTTCTGACCAATCATGAGCTGCCACTGCAGACTTATCCACTTCCCCTTTCTTGACATTCCTGAGATGTTCTTTCACTTTAGTTTTCAAATTTCTCTTAGTTTTCCCTAAGTAGACTTTCTCACATTCTTCGCAATTAATCTGATAAATCCCAGATTTGTTTTCTTCTTCTATTTTCTCATTCTTGTTGGATCAATTAATCTAATGATGCTGAAGTCATTTTTCAGTACCAACCTTATGTTGGATTTTTAATTTTTTTTCAAATTTATGGTGCTGAATGGATGATATGTCAATTTCTTGAATTTTATGTTTTCTTCTTTTTCTGTTAGAAGTGTACTTTGATTAATCAATTTTTGTCTTTTGAACTTGTTTATTTTTTTGTGTATCATTCTTTTTTCAAATCCATTATTTATAGCCATGTTGGTTATGTGTTCTTTTTCTTATTTTTCTCTGTTCTTCGCTATGTTCACTAATCTATGTGTCAAGCTATTAAAAACTGCTTTTTTGTAAGCTATGTGATTAAAACTTAAAGCTTTTATATAGGGCCTGGTTATCTATAAGTGTCTTCTTTCTGTATATTCCAAATTCTATCTTATTTTCTTCATTCCTTCGTAAATTAAGATCTAAAAATGGTATTTCTTTATTAATTTCTGTTTCCATAGTGAACTTTATAGTTTGACTTTAAATGTCCAATAATTTCAGTGCATCATCTATCTTTTTGGGCAGCTCCATGGCACAAGCGGTTAGACTCTCACCGCTGGGGTCTCGAGATCAAATCTCGGTCACTCCAAGTGGGTTTTGTGGTGGACGAAATGGAGTTTGGGCAGGTTTTTCTCGGGGTTCTCCCGTTTTTCCCTGCCACAAATTTCATTCCACCATTTCTCCATACTCATCCATTTCAGTCATCTGCCCCTGTGACAATGCATCAGGAGTGGTTTACCGGCACCCTTGTAGTTCACAGGCCTCTATAAATATAGGGGCTTCATCTCATCTCATCCCTCGACCCGACCCTGAGTTGGACACGAGTTGAGGATATTTATATTTATCTATCTGTTTATGGTTAACTATGGCAATTATGTCATTCACATATCTGCACCAACATTTGAAAATTAAATGGTGTACACTAAATCTTATGTTCAAAATTTCCCATGAATAGATTAGCTAAGGATGGGGACAAGACCTGCATTTTGTTTATAGAATCTTCCATTATTATTATTATTATCAATACGTAATTTAGTTAAAGTTTTGTATTCCAATATTTTTCTTTTTGAATCTTATTTTTTGTTGAGCCAATTTTCTAAAATTCCCATAATTTTTTTCTTTGGAATGCTTGGAAACAATTCACAAAGAAGAGAAGAGAATGAGACCTGTAATTAACAACATAAGGTCCTAAGTACCGTTTATCAAAATCGTTAAGTAATGAATTTTAAGAAATGAATGGATTTGAAAACTCATATGAATAGGCACAAAAATTGGAAAAAAAATACAATTAGAACCATCTGATAGATTAGTTACATTTCATGTTGTTTCCATTCTTAAATTTTCTCTGTCTCGGGCGATCCATCCATAGTAATTCTGCCCAAAGGCAGGTCCTTCACTGCAATCATAGCATTGTCATGCTATGCTTGCAGCTTTACTAGGGAATTGTAGGTGTGGTAGCTTCCCATTGCTTTCCACACCAGTGAAGGATGATAATGATAAGGATGATGATGATGGCCATATGATTTTGGGGACCGTTTGAGCCTTAAAGTTTTCCTGACATTTGTCTTACAGGTGAGGAAAACCCCCGATATAAACCTCACCCAGAAAAACTGCCCCGACTGGGGATCGAACCCGGGCCTGCTGCGTGACAAGACAGCATGCTACCTCAAGACCACAGCACGTGGCATAACACTGAGAGACAAAATCTCAAATTAGAGAATACAAAACCTCACTTCATCAGAAAATATTGCACGACGTGCTACAATGACAAAATGGAAATGGGCTGGCCACGTAGTGAGACAGCAACATGGCAGATGGGTACAAGAAACCACCATGTGGGTCCCCTACATAAGCAGAAGGTCACATGGCAGATCCAGACACAGATGGGCAGATGATTTCAAGCAAGAACTAGGAGTCCAATGATCCACCACCACCAGCAATAGAAGTGTGTGGAAGGAGGCAGTGCGCAACATCAAAAAAGTGTGAACAATCAGTGCCTGAATATAAGTATAACCAATGTACTAACCATACTAGCAGATCCAGTTCATAAGTTGCGAGAAAGAAGACAAAAGTGCATCATAGAAATTTCAAAAACATTGAGTCCAATCACAAACTGCTTAATACTGCCAACCTAAAATGTACTTTAAATCATAAGAGTATACTTAGAATAGTGTTATCCGTTTATGTGGAGTTGCTCCCCACATGGAACACATGATATAGGTTGTTTCACTAAGGAAGAAGCATGACCTACAAAACTCGCGCAGGTAAACGTAGGGTCTTGAGGAAACGATCCCTATCAGCAGGCTTTGTCCGTTTCTGCAAAATCATGGCTACTAGTCATAATGAAAATATTAACCCTGAATAGGAAATGATTATTATAACTATGTATCATGTCAAATTCCTTAAGGGCACCCAGTACTAATTTCCTTGCAATTTGGTTTAAAAATAGGACATACAAAAATAATTATTTTTTCAGCTTATTCTTAAGTTATGTGTATGAAATTTATGTCACTAATTAAACAAGTCTTCCTGAACATAATGACACTTTGGTTAACTTTTTAGACATATTTCTTTATGAGTAATTTAAAATACAAAAAAAATCCATTATGTTAAAAGTATTGTCTTGGTACAATTTTTTCACAAACTACTTATCCAATTGTTTCCAAAATTTATTATGTTATTGTCCATGGTTCATTTGACAATAATAAGGTTTGCTTGTGTTCAGATATGGATTGTAATTTATTTTTAAAAAATTCAAAGACCAATTTTTTTTTGTTAAAAATGTTGCATAATTTCTTTTTTTTTATTTCAAACACTATCAATAGCACAAAGATAAATTTAACTTATTATTATAGAGCTCTTTAAACTGCATATCCATGCCAAAAATAATTCTCCTATCTTTCATAGTTTCAGAGAAAAGTGTACCAAAATATTAAAAAATACAAGTTACGGGAAAATGCAAAAAAAAAAAAAAAAAATAAGTGCATAATTAGTGCACATTAGAACACAGAGACACCATTTTTAAAAATCAATTTTTATGGGTTTAAATGTCCAAAATCGACAAACTAATATTACACATCGATAAAATAGACCTTACTGGATTTTTTTGAAGCAAAAAAAAAAATATTTTTTAACCCAAATAAGTACTGGGTGTCCTTAAAACTGGAAGAAAATGAGAATAAAATTATTGCAAACCAATAATTTATCAAATATTATTCATGTTAATATTAATATTATTATTTTTAAATCAAACTCATCATTTACATTAATTATATTGGATACGAGAACTCCATTAGGCCTATAGTAAATTTCCAAACCTAATGTAATAAAAATAAAAAAAATAAAATAATTTTGAAATGGGTAGGACATGTAGCACAAATAGGGGATGAAAGAGGTGTAGGCTACGGAAGCTTCTTCTAGGAAAACCAGAGGGAAAACGGCCAGTTGGTAGATCAAGAATCTTACGAGGTTTTAGAAGTAAGGTGACGAAAACTAACATTTTTTAGACTGACAGTACACTATTTTGGAATTGAATGTGTATGCCTGTACGTTAGACTACTCGCAGTCAAGGGGATGAAACTGGTCTTCTGCACACCTGAGGACGCTTCTTCCTTAGTGAAACGGCCTCTATTTGAGCTCATCCCTGTTGTGGGAGACCCCAGCTCTTCATGGGACACATTGACTTATTCATTCATTCATTCACATGATGACGGAGTCATATGTGTTCAAATTCCAATAAAATACCACTACTTATTTGTCGTCCTTTAGGAAGTATGTGAACAGTAAAATCCTTGAAGTGGTAATATTGTAACTGTTCCTGTGTGAGATTTGCTTCTTGAATTGTGAACACATCAATTTGGTGGTCAGATAGCATTTTGGTAAGTTCAATCTTTTTAGCTTATGATAGTCCTCTAGTATTCCACTGGAGGATTTTGATCGAGTTTGGTTTGGTATATTTATTTCCTTGAAGAAAGGTCCCCGTCCGGAGATCCGAATGGGGGACTATTTTACCTCCGGATTTGTATTTCTTTTTCCAAGGCTTCATATTTGTATTGTTGTAACCGTTTAGTAGTAGGCACCACATGTAGTAGTTACATCACCCGTAGAGAGAAAGTAGGTATAGGAAGGAAGGAGAAATGAACCCCTAGGCCTTGAATACTCTAATACCATCAGGGTCGAAAGAAACAAGAGATCAGTCAAGGGAGACTGGATAGGAAAGTTGAAAGAGGGAATTGGTATGGGAAGAAGAAGTAATACCAATTCGGTCAAAAAAAGAGAAACTCACCAAGTTGACCAGTGCTTATTGGTGAGTAGCCCTTCCCTTTCATTCATCATGCATAAGCATGATTACTACAGCTGCACCACGAGAAGGTGAGGGATTGGACACTAGGTTACTGTCCAGGTCGGTTCCTTTATGCCTTCGATGGAAGGAATTAAAGTGTCTCCTCTCTATTAAAGACAGTAGCCTTTCCGCAAAATTATATGTTACGAGTGCTAAGTGCAGGATTACTGACAAAGAAATATTTGTTAGTTTGGAAGATATGGCTCAGTAGCTCAATGCTCCAGCATTTAAAGCTAGTTCAAATCCTGGATCAGATGCAAATTTTCTCTTAAGATATAGCCTATTAATTCTAACTTATCAGAGAAAAGAAATCTTTTTCCATTAAAAATGTCTCTAGTGATGTACCACACTTATCAGTGTCGGTTTAACATTTCTGAAAATATAGAAAATTGTAATATATTACAAATTGATCGATACTAGTAAAATTTGTGGTAAGTATGATTTCTACAATAAAGGCATATACAAATTAACATGTACAGACTGCAATAAATTCTACATTGGGAAAATTAACAGAAACTTCAACATTAGATTCAAGGAACATTTTAGAGATTTTGTTTATAATGGAGGAAAATCAAGTTAAGCAAAACATGTAATTCACGCTGGACACCATATGCACAACATCGATAACACCCATACAACATTACATAGAGAAAACATTCCAACGAGGATAAATATACTGGAGGAAATTGCAGTCCTAAGAGAAATCGACAACAACCTGATTCTTAATGAGAACATACCCAATGCATACAATCCTCTATACAAAATATTCACAACCAAGTCAGTGCTTCAACAAGGGTCAACAAGAATGGATTTAATGCATTCTGCTGATGGGACTAGTCCCGAAAGGCCTACAGAGTTGTAAAACAACAAGTTGAGGAGACGGACCTACAAGGTGACTATTTTATAGTTTTTAATCATACATTATATTACTACAAATTGATACTGGTTTTATCTTATATTTTAATCTTTTCACATGAGTAATATTGAGATAAAGATAAGTTATTCTTAGGAAGTGATAAATCTATTTACACATATTCATTCTAACTACAATTATGTGTTATAAATACTACTAAAACATAAAATAAACTATATTGAATGAGATGTGGTATAAAGAATTAAACTGACCAAGCAAGAACTTTTGATAGAAAGAGGTCCAAAAATGTGATTTGGAATAATCAAATCCCATTTTTGGACCTCTACATAATAAGGAATGAACAACAACAAAGAATTGAATTCAATATATAGCCTACAGGAAGGATACTCATATAGACAATTATGTAAAGTCTTCAGGTTTCAATCATATTGTTCATAAACATGTAATTTTCAGCAGTTTGATATGTAGATTATTAAATGTTCCACTAAGGGCCGCATGCAAATACATTAGTCTCTACTCAAATTACTTCCAATCACTGGTGAGCTGATTCACCATGAGCAATTGCTGAGATTGAATTAACGGCCGACTTACCAGTCATGCATGAAAGTCGACATTTTCGTAATATTGGCAACAAATTACCCAGAATTCTCAGCGATAAAACCACTTCCGTTACTTTCGTCTGCTATAGAGGAACGCATTTACGCAAATAATACCGTATACAACGACGTCTGCATTGTGCAATATTATGCCGATTCTTCTGTTCTTCCAGTTGAATTCTTTGGTAGACTCTATCAAATTCCTCTTCTCCGCATATACCGAAAACATGATCAAAGTCTTCAAGGTGTGACATCTTGGATAAAGCGGCAAGGTTTCAAACTACATCGGTTACCATCGGTTCCCTTCGGGATTCTCACGATAAGTTTCTATCTTGAGCTATGATCTTAAGTTACCCCATCAGGTAGCTTACAATTATTATCACATGAATAGATTTCAGAGTAAGCAAAATGTATTAGGATAAAACTTTCTCAGCAGAGAACGCCTTTTACGGTCTAATGCATTTATAAATTCGACCCTTTAAATGAAGAAGATTTTAAGAAAGAATACAATCACATAGATTTCCATTTGCACGAAAAACACAGAAATTTCATGTACCGTCCTTGTTGCCCCAATAAAATACCACACACCTTAAGGTCATAGCATACATACTACTTGTGTTTAATATATTTTATTTTTTCTAGAATAGTACACATCTTTGTATATGTTTCTTTCATGTACACTGACTGAACTACCAGAACTGAAGCATAATTTATTCCCATTATGCAGAACAACACCCTTTTGGATTCTTTTGTTTGAATCAATAAATATATACCAATCTGCGGTTCATAAACTGTTTTTAGGCTACCGTTCAAGCCAGGGAAATAACAATAATACACTATATTTGAAGAGAAAAATTATACGCTCAGACCGGGACTTGAACCCGGGACCCTTGGTTCTCTAGACCAAGTGCTCTACCAACTGAGCTACCTGAGCAAGTACCGATCTAAACGCAAATCTTTCTCTATATACATTGTAATTCCCATCCACATCCCGGGTTCAAGTCCCGGTCTGAGCGTATAATTTTTCTCTTCAAATATGATTTATCCATCATTGAGATGTACGAAATCAATAATAATAACATGGTAAAAGCCGCACTGGCTGTAATGTATAATTCCCAAATATGTCTTCTTAATAAAGGAGCCGCCATTTGCAAGATAGAAGCATGGCTTCACAGCATTTGGTGGATGGGAATTACAATGTATATAGAGAAAGATTTGCGTTTAGATCGGTACTTGCTCAGGTAGCTCAGTTGGTAGAGCACTTGGTCTAGAGAACCAAGGGTCCCGGGTTCAAGTCCCGGTCTGAGCGTATAATTTTTCTCTTCAAATATGATTTATCCATCATTGAGATGTACGAAATCAATAATAATAAATAATACACTACTTCCTCCCCATTATGAAATACTTTTTTAATACTTCTTCACGATATCTATACCAATAAAAAGTTGTACCAGGAGCTAAAAGATTGTCTTCTTTAAATCTTGAACCTAATTTTGATTAATTGATAGGATGCGGATTGTTGTCTCTTGATTCTAGGGACAAATTGAAATCATCTTTTGTGCAGGAGGTGGAAGGAATGCTAGTACTACTCTCTTGTAATGTTGTTGGTGGTATTGGAATTGTAATATCTGGCCCATGTGCTGACAGCTTATTTCTTCTGAAGTTTTTCGCTGGAAACTGTAATGTAACCAAGAGAGGATATAGGATGAATCTACCCTCAGTTAAACACAATGACAAAGTAGTATGAATAAAATCAGTGATTATATATGGTCACACGTAGAAATTCATTATATATTGTAAATGGACAGTTGATGACAAATTAGGGAAATTTTGAGGAAGTGGCTGAATTCAAATACCTAGGAACAATAATCACAAATAGGAATGAGATGCACAAAGAAATTAAACATAGGCTCAATTCTGGAAATGCGTGCTATTATGCATTGCAGAGACTCTTGATGTCCCAACTCCTTCCAAAAAACGTTAAACTGAAAATATATAAAACTATTATTCTGCCAGTTATATTATATGGGTGCGAAACATGGACTCTTACTTTAAGGGAGGAAAGGAGATTGCGGGTATTTGAGAATAAAGTACTTAGGAAAATTTTTGGACCAAAGAGAGATGAACAGACAGGTAAATGGAGAAGACTACATAACAATGAACTACATGGTCTTTATAGGAAGCCAGATATAATAAGAACAATTAAGTCTCGTAGACTGCAATGGGCAGGACATGTTGCACGTATGGGGAATGAAAGACTTGCATGGAAGCTTCTTGTAGGAAAGCCAGAGGGAAAATGCCCAGTTGGTAGACCAAGAATGAGGTGGGAGAATAACATTAACTATGATTTGAGGGAAGTAGATTATACAGGGAATGATTGGAAAACATTAGCTCAGGATAGGGATGTATGGAGGGCTTATGTCCGCGCGGCCATGAACCTACGGGTTCGATAGTGCCAGTGAGTAAGTAAGTAAGATTATATTATAAAATCTACAAGCTTATGACATTCTACATTTACAAAGAAAATCTGCAGTAGTAATATTCAGACTGCTAACGGGACATGACTGCCTGAATAAACACCTACACAGACTTGTCATAACAGATTCACCTAAATGCCCTTTTTGCTATTTAAATGAAGATATGGAAAGAAACCATCTCCTCCGTTGTCCAGCTTTTGTAGAAGAGACCAGCCTTCCAGCTAAATATTGGAGTGCAAGAGAGCGAATGATTTCATTATCAAGTGCTCGATATTAGATACCAACCAACCAACCATATTATAAAATTGTATTATATTTTAGCTGTTTACTTATTTTAATACATGTATACTGCATACAAGTGGTGGACCACTCACTCTCATTTTTCTGTTAAAAATAGAATTGTGCAAAATCTCTTTGTGATATGCAAAAACTAGTAACAGTTCCGTTATCAGGGAATTTGAATTGGCTTATTTGCATTGAAATTTCTCATGCCGCAAAATCTTCGCAGGCCTCTGTTATTGATATTTTTTATGTCTCTTGTTTTTATTTTAAACATTAAATGTGTAAATTTTAAACAAAATTGTCAACTTATTTAAAACGGTCATTAAAAAAATGGAAGAATATAGGACAGTCCTCATAATTAAATTGAAATTTATCACCAATAAAAATATTCAAATCAATGTTTAAGAAAAAAAGCTATGCCCTATTTCTTATACCATAATGTTATTTGGATGTAGCCACTTATATCTTCTTAATAATACTAATAACAGGGATAATTTATAGCTATAAATATTTTTTAGTTATTGTACATGTTTAGATAGCTTTCTGGATTAACATCGGGTATAGTAAATATTTTTTGTATCTAGGTTTCTAAACACCAAAAATTAAAGCTATTACATTTCTCACTAAGGAAAGCTTGTAATTATAATAATGGTAAAGAGAAACATTTTTGCCTGGACCGGGAATCAACCCCTGAACCTTCAGCTTTATGTGCTGATGCTCTGACTACTGAGCTAATTCAGGCTGGTAATTAAGTTTTATTTTCACCAGCCATGTCTACTTTTATATGAATTTCACTTATATCTTATGAAAGCACTTCATAAATGTCACATATCACTTTGTTAAAATATATATATTTTTTTTATTTTACTCTAGCTCATCGCTCAGGGAATGTGGGAGTTTTACAGTTTGTGGATGATGACATGGATCTGAATTGGTTGGTGGAAAATGCAACTGTATCACCATATATGGCAGTTCTACCTCCCAAAATGTTCACCAAGTAGGTAGTCAAAACATCATTGTCAGTGATTCTATTAGGATATGATAAAATTGTTTAGGGCCGTCCACTTGCTATCTGTACCATATGTTATTATAGTGAGTGAGACAGTCACATGCTTAGTTCAGTGAATGTCTTCCCCATGGGAGAAGAAATTTTCCATAGAATTTCGGCCAGTATGGGATCGGTAACCACCCAGCATCATGAGGAATTTGGGTAGCTACAATAAGTAGCAGCTCTAGGTTGAGGAAACTAGCCATAATGGCTAGGGGACCTGGCATGCTGACAACATGTCACCTCTACACTGGCAGGCTGATCATCTACCTGTGATTAAAACATATAGATGTGAGGTCAGCAGATGGCTGGTAGGCCAATGGCATTCTAGGCCTGTCACGCCATGGAGTTTTTTTTTTTTTTTTTTGGATTTCACTTTGACAGATTTAAATTACTATGCAATTTTCTAATATGATACAAACATAATTTTATGAAAAATTTATTAACAGAATTTAGAAGCATGCTACTACTCAGTAATACTTATAGAAGAACTGACACTCTTATTAATGTAATATGTGGAGCATGCTGCAATAAAATACTGTAAAAGAGAAACAGTTCAGTCAGCAAGGCATCTTACTACAGGTGGGACAGGGGGTAGATTCATTCCAAACAGTGGAAGAATGGAAATTTTTATTCAGTTGTGTCCTGGCTGTCTCCAGGGCCTATTTAGCTTCCTGTTAAGTGAGTATTGAAACATGTCATGCCGGTAAAATTGGCTGGTGTTAAGGACTAGCCATCCACCTACTTGTGTTATTAACTAAGAATTCTAGATCCTTATGTCCATGCCCCAATTAGGTCTTCATAGTCTTTTTTTTTTAGGTAAATTTACCTTTTTTACACATAAATTTTGTCAATATAGTAGCATGGATGACTGTATTAAATTTAGCATATTATATAATCAGATATTAAATCTTTCCCAAACTTCAAGGGAACTGTCACCCATTGCTTGCCACAAAACCTACCTTCAAATTTCTCCCAGAGAAACATTGTGATGTATCTAAGCCATGTCCAAAAAATAATATGCCATTTTTAACTGCAAGGCATAGAAATCAAAGCCAGAATCCAGCAATGTCAACCCATTTACTCCCTGCATGAGTAAGATAGGAGTAAAGTGAGGTGGAATATGGCACGGATGGCAGAGAGCGAGAGTTTTCAAATCTACGAATTCAAATATATTATTATTTAACTATGTTAAAGTTTTAAGAACTGTAAAACTTTAACATACCTGAGATCTCGGGTACTGTTTTACATTTCTTAAAACTTTAACACAATGACCTCAAGGGAGTTTTGTAATGTATTTTATAAATCATTACTTAATTATGGAAATAAGGGTTTTGGCATTGGATTTTAGTTTCTTGTAGTTAAACATGACAGATAATTTTTTGACATGACCTTTGTACATCTCAATGCTTCTCTGGAAGAAATTTCAAGGTAGTTTTGGCATGCAATGGTTGACAGCTCCTTTATTAGTACCAAAATATTGTCAAATATCATTTAGAATTTTGTACAGAGCAGTCTATGGCATTATCTAGGGCTGTTGACAACAAGTAGACTGTGCATCAGCATTTGGCAATCCCAGTGAACAGGATCTACTCTGTTCACACATTACAGTCAGTATTTCCATGCCTTCAAGATCATTAAACAGTATGAATACTTAATATTTTTTAGGAATTAAGACTATTAGGTATTATTTATATAGTATAAAAACTGTAATTTTAATTACTGACTCTTGCACATCCGTTCACTGGACCTGCTTGCCACTGAGTGCTGTAGAGAATGTCATATACTGCAATATATAATAAAGGTTGGCATTGTGACACTGGTTACATATGTTTTATAGGGATGTGCTCTTGAAATTAAAGACATCAGGGAAAGTGAATGGAGTTGTGTTAATTAACAACGGTACAGAAACAAGACCAGAACACTTCTCACATGAAGACAAATGTCCAAATAGATATTCAGGATTATCACTGGTGCATGAACAGACCTGCAACATTTCAGACCCATGGAATGTTCATGGAACTGGTATCAGTTTGATTGATTGGGGCTTCCCTATATTTCATGTCAAAGATGAAGACAACATATCCAAGTTATATCAGGTATGTGATATAATAAAAGAAACTAATCAAATAGCCTAATATTGTGAGAGGAAATTTCATTCAGTGGTATCTCTAATTTTTATTCTTTTAAGTGACTATTGATGTACCCTGCCTTAGTGCAGAGCTATGGAACTTCCGCTGGTTTGAGTCCCCATGGGCGAATACATTTTCTCATGGAATTTTGGCTAATATGGGACTGGTGTCTATCCAGCACCATGAGGAATTTGGGTAGCTACAATAAGTAGTGACTCTAGGTTGAAAAACTAGCTGTAATGGCTGGGGAACTCATCATGCTCACAGTCTCTATTATGGTTTATTTTTTCACACTCACAGATGCTTGAGTCGGCCGCAGTGGATTAGTGGTTATGCTCCTTGCCTCTGGTCCCGAGGGTCACGGGTTCAAACCCGGCCAGGGTCAATGGATTTTTATAGATGGAAAAATCCAAGGAGCAAGTCCTCCGGGAGGGACTTTAAGCCATGGGTCCCAAGTCTGAAGATTTTCAGGCTCGTAAAAGATCCTTAAGCCTGAATGAAAAGGCCTCTAAGCGAATTTTCCCGTGCTAGTACTACCTTGGTTTCCTAGATGTCAGTATGAGGCGGAATGCTGACCACGGACCACTCAAATGACATCTATAAGAAAACAAGTGTAACTAAATTAGTATGGTTCAAATTCTTCCCTGTAGGGGGAGAGCGCCTAAATCTCTGTTAAGGGAAACATGGGCTTACAAGATACAAGAAGGCACAGATGCTTGACTTCCAACACTGTCCTCTTTGCTATTCAGATTACAGCCTAACTCACTTGTCGCCAGCCAGGCCATAACTGACTCACTGCAGTCTCCATCTGATCTTATAAAAGCAGCAAAGACTCCCAGAAGCTTTGAGACTGGCCAAACAATATACCACTGAAAACGACTCGAATAGTCAAAAAAGCAATCTTTCGAGAAAGCACGTCTGGAGAGACTGCTGCAAGTTATACAAGTTATTGACATGACTGATGATTTACAACTTTAAATTTCTTAATCTACCCCACCTGTAATTCCCTAGTGAAGCTGCAAAGCATAACATCAAAATGTTATGATTGCAGTGAAAGACCTGCCCCTGAGCAGAATTACTATGGATGGATGGATGGATCCCTTATAAGGCGAGATTTGAGTTTTGCTGCTGCCTGAAAAATTCTAAAGGCAGTCATTTGATCAATGGGTCAGCAATATGTCACAGTATTATATCTGATGTAATATTTATGTGGTCTCGAGGTAGCATGCTGCCTTGTCACGCAGCGGGCCCGGGTTCGATCCCCGGTTGAGACAGTTTTTCTGGGTAAGGTTTTTTATCGGGGTTTTTCCTCGCCTGTAAGACAAATGTCAGGAAAACTTTAAAGCCCAAATGGTCCCCGAAATCATATGGCCATCGCAATCATCATCATTCATATTCATCTTAGATTAAGCTTAGGATTAAGGACTCTCCTGGCACATCACTATCATCATCACCCATCATATCATTGGGGCAACATAACCTCACCTTCCAGGCGCCCCAACCTCAGAAGTGAGTTATAAGTATGCCATGCCATGAGAGAACATCAGGAATGTCGAAAGACAATCTGGGGCATTTGCAAAAAAAAATTTTTTCTAGTGAAAGAGAATTGTATAAGTCGAAAGAATTGTTGATGTTTGTATAGGAGCCCAGATAGTAATAATGGGGCTAGGATTTTTATGTAATAAAAGATAAGATTGCAATGCAGATAGTATATATTATTCAACTCTTTGTGTGTAAAACCAAAACAAAAGACAGTCAGTAGTTTAACTTCTCATTATACTAAGTTTGTTATCTTAACTCTTAGTACATAAAAATCCTAGCCCTAGTGATAACTTCGATTATTATACTGATAAGAAGAGTCTGAGGTTCGAGTCCCAGTTCGAACATTAATTTTTCTTTCTAAAATAAAAATAATAAAATTTCACAGTATATTTGCATTGGGAATTTAGAAGGAGAATGTTAAATCCTGTCATTAAATAATAATTATATTAAGAGAATTTTTAAAAAAATTGCAATTTTACAGATGATGATTGGAAATTAGATTATTAATGTTTATCAGTATATTTTTCCATTATTTTTCAGTGTTATAAAACTCACAATGCTCATGACAGAGATGCACAAGTGGAAAGATCATTGTGTGCTTTAGAAATGAATTCTTTCATGCTTGCTGCTGTGGATTCTAAAACTTGCATACGTCGCAGTTCAGCAACTACTATCCTGAACAGAGGTAAATTTTGATTATAATCATCAGAATACTAATATTGTAAATGTGTTTAAAAATGTTCTCTGTTAGCGAATTCCAAAGGAATGAAGCAACTGAGGTTTTTCTCATGGAAAGATTTTTGAAGAAAATATTTACTTAACTTTATCAGTCCTACTTAGTAGACCAAATTGAATGTGATGATTTTTGTATGTGTATTGTGACAGGTGATGAAAACTTGTTTCATCATTATGAGCCTAAAACCAAACACCGCAGTATGGAATGGCACCATTTGAATTCACCATCGAAGAAAAAAGCAAAGACAGTGTAATCTGCTGGGAAAGTTATGGGGAGTGTCTTCTAGGATGCGCAGGGTAGCATTCTGATTGAATTTCTTGAACCTGGACAAACCATAAATGCTGCCCGCTATGTCCAGACACTTGTAAAGCTCTGTTGTGTATTGCTCGACAAACGACCTGGAAAGAAGATCATTCTCCAACACAATAACATTTTGTCCTCACACTGCTCATGCCACTGTGGAAAAGATCAGGAAATTTGGGTGGGAAACTCTTTTGCATCCTCCCTACAGTTCTGACTTGGCACCCTCTGACCACCATCTTCTTGATTCTGTGAAGGATCAGCTGCGAGGCCAACGCTACGAGACGCTGGAGGATATTCAGAAATCAGTGTCTTTGAGCAGCTGGAATGGACTTCCAAGATATTTTCAAGCTTGTAGAACGATGGGAAAAATGTGTGCAAAGAATTGGAGACTATGTTGAAAGTGACACAAAAGTCCTTAGATTGCGATGATGTATTTGGTTTGTCTAAATGTTGCTCATGACTTTCAATGTGCCACTTGTAGAGTGGACAGTGTAGGTATATTCCTGGGCAGTGAGGATAGGAAGTTTTTCTTCACTTGTTTATGTCCAGACTAGCCCTGGGCCCATTCAACCTCCTAGTAATCCACCCTCCTCATACTTTTCTGTTTAAGAATCGTGAATCCTTGCATCCATAATGCCAAGGTACATTTAGCTGTTGATTTATTATATTACAGTGCGGTATTGTGATCCTTTGGGTGACCGTAACATCTGGTCAACCTTGTATCCAAGGTACAAGGCTGAAGAGAAGAATAAAACTGTGATTGTGGTAGCAGCACGTATGGATGGTACATCTATGTTTGATGGCATTGTACCTGGTGCAATAAGTCCAATCTCTGGCATTGTTACTTTGCTTATGACTGCAAGAATCCTTGCCAAGTTGGCTGAGCCATTAGATGAACAACACGGTGGTAAGTTATGTCTCTATTCATTGCATTGATGATCATCAACTCTATAATGAAAAGACATTTTCACTGTAGTGGGTTGTCTAAGTACAAAGCCTCTTCTATTGGCCTCTTTCTTTTCAATGTTAAAAAAAGAGATATGAGCAGAGAGAGACAAATGGAAGAGATTTGTACCTAGATGTTCCACAGCAGTGGAAACATTTTTTGATGATGATAAATCACCAGAAATTTGTTTAAGTAAAATTTTATCACCTCACCTCATATTCTTCTTCTTCTTCTTCGACCAGTTTGGAGCTTCTTCGATTCTATCCTCAGAATTTTCATGATCATTGTTATGTCATCTTGAAGAGCTGCAGGATCTACTAAACCAAAGAAGGTCCCAAACCCTGTCTAAGAATAAGAAGAAAAACAAAATGAGGTGAAGTGATAACATTTTACTTAAATAAATAGTTCCAATTAGTGATAATTCCTAAAAAGTCAACCAGAAACTTGATTTATAGGTTATCAATGGTACTATTTTGAATTTAGAAACTTAATGTTGATCCTTAATTAGTTTGAACGTGACTCATTAAGTAATGACATGATTGAGTTACAGTTTCTTTAAGGCCTTGTCGATCAGAAAACAATTTATCAATGAACTGTTTTTCTTTTATTAATCTGTTTTTTTATTATTTGACCACAAGACCAAAATTTAGATGTAGCTTTATAATCCTATGTCAAAGAAATTGAATCGGTTATTTATACTTTTTTTTTAATATAGTAAATTTGGGAATTTTAACATTATGAGGTTTTCTTAATAAGAATCAAATGAAAACAGCTGACGATGGAGACGATGGTTCTCTGATACCATGGTGCTGTGTTTAAAGAAACATAAATATATGAGGTAAGAAGAATTCACAATTCATTTGATTCTTATTATTTTACACCTTGCCTAATATTTTACTCTCACCTGGACCAGTTTTGAAGGTCCAAGAACTGACTGTTAAAATGGCCATTGTAAGTTAATGAATTATAACATGCAAAGGACTGGACAGGAAAAAAATAGCTCAATCAAGAAATTACATGTCTTTATTGGGAAGCATGAGAAAGAATGGTGCAAGTCAGCTAACTCTCATCACCATTGGACAACAACAGTTAATGAATTTTGAAATTCTCAGTTTTGGGAGAAAAAAAAAGTGCAGCCTACACATGTGTAAATATTGTAAACAAGTTCTATTACATTAGGTCCCCTTGCCTTGTAAATGAGCAGTAATGAAACTACTGATTTCCTAGTTATGTTAAAAATTATATCAATCTCTCTATGATTCTGTAAAAATCATAAATTCACCATACAACATATCAATTATAAACTATGACATTGAATTAGCAACATGGGAACAATGGAATATCTGACATGTCTGATTTGTAGCCTGACAATTTCAAGTAAAACTCCAGAAAATGTGTTAACTTCTGATCTTCTCTCTCTTTCACTCCATGAGGCACCAATCCCTTTGAGAGGGTGTGTAACCTTCACAGCCAGTAGAACAAACCCCTATACAGTATTGCCACAAGAACGGTTTCTTCACTTCTTCCTTGAATGCATTCGTGAGAGGGTCCATAACAATACCTGGAACAGACTTGTCGACTGCCAATATTTTATTTATATTATATTTGGAAACTGTCAGTGGAACTCCTCATAAATATGTTAGGAAAATCTACATTGCCAAAATCATTCGAACTCACTCAGTAGCTATCTGTGAGTAATAAATAATGGTAATACTGCATTAGTAGGTTCATCTCTTTCTCTACCCCTCTCTAGAGTTCTGACACACAGTACAGGTTTACTTGAAGCCAGGGGTTGTCAGGCAATAGTACCAGAACTGTTGAGAAAATCTGGCTACATATTTTCTGATTATTTCTACAATTATTTGTATACATAGAATTAAATGTAGTTGAATCTCCTAATTTGCCTTTATATAATGTTAATGAGGTATTGAAGATGATATTCTTCTCTATCCATCTTCATGAAGTGCTTATGAAAAATTTTAGACCCAAAAGGGATGAACAGACAGGTGAATGGAAAATGGCATAAATGATCTTTATGGGAAACCAGATGTTATAAGCTAAGATGGGCAAGACATGTGACACGAGTGGGGATGAAAGAGGTAAAATGGAAACTTCTACCTACTGGTAGGTAGGCCAAGAATGAAACAAGAATAAAATTAACCATGATTTGAAGTTTGTGAATTATATAGGGAATTATTCAGGATACGGATCTATGATCCTATGTCCATGTGGCAATGAACCTCTGGGTTCAGTAGTGTGATTGAGTGAGTGAGTTCATTTTCTTTCTAAATTTGGTGTGCAAGAAAGTGATTGGTTTCATTGCCAACTTCTCAGTATTAAAAACAATCATCCATATTGTCATTTATACAATATATTGGTTTTTTATGTTGCAGATGATAATGTAATGTTTGTATTATTGAATGGAGAATCATATGACTACATTGGTTCAAGCCGTCTAGTATGGGACATGACACATGGTGTGTTTCCCATAAGCCCAAATTCTGATATAAAAGTAAAGCAACCTCCATTCTACTTGCACAACATCAAGTTGTTTGTGGAGCTGGGACAGATATCTACTCTTGGCAATGTCAGTAGCAGTGAGACAGATTTTTATTTACATCAATATGAACCCAGCTCCAACAGGGTTAATTCGCAGAATGTGGTGAGTATGATTTCTGAAAAACAAATTTGATTGTATATATTGACTTACGCTTTCACAGCTGGAGTTGCTATGATGGTCTTGAAGAAGATTTCTGGGCTGTAGGCCGTGGTCTCGAGGCTTGAAGTTCCCCGACGTTTCACCAGTGACTGCATCTGGCATCCTCAAGGGTTGTCTTGATTGTATATAGTCCACTTGCCTAACTTTTCTTTCCAGAAACTAGTGTTCTCATGCAAACTAGTGGTAACAACCTCATACATTGAGAAAAACTATGAGTTAAAAATTTACATTAAACATACTAGCAAGTATATTTGTTTAGCCTTATGCAATATTTCATCTAATAATTAGGCAAATAATGAATTTTTTTAGGGTAACAAAGTGGTACCCTTGAAAGAGGTAGTCCATACCAGGGAGTAGGCGCCCCTGCCCTTTTGTGAGCTCCAGGTCCCACTCGCCCTGTGGGTAGTACCTGGGTAGGGCCCCGTCCACAGGATTACGTGGGGAGAAGATAAGTCTCCAAAGCCGTGGTGAAGGCAACTTCTCTAGGAGATGAACACTCCGAAATTGCAGTTCCCTGTCCTCCAGGAAGAGGGGTTTGGCTAGAGGCTGGTAACCTCTACTAGTAAAAAATAACTTACTCATAAACTTCAGCAGAATGAATGAAGATAGATATCCAAAACAAATAACAAAATACAAACCTAAAGGCACCCGAGATGTGGGCAGACCTAGAAAGAGATGGGCTGAAGTCGGAACGGGTCAACAGACCTAATCCATGAATGCAGATGATGATGATGGATTTTTTAAGGAGAAAAATTTTTGCCCAAACTGGGATT
This sequence comes from Diploptera punctata, assembly GCA_030220185.1. Classification (NCBI taxonomy): domain Eukaryota; kingdom Metazoa; phylum Arthropoda; class Insecta; order Blattodea; family Blaberidae; genus Diploptera; species Diploptera punctata. Next base: position 133,880 of record JASPKZ010007815.1, on the reverse strand, counting down.
TGAACTCTACAGACCTTGAGCAAAAAAAATGTTCTCTACAAAAATGAATTTGTCCTAAGTGTGAGTTATCATCATCCTCCTCTTACCATGTCCTCCTTTTGGAAGGTCAATTCCAAATATGCTTCCAATCATCTCTCTTCCCATGCTTTGCTTATTTTTTAGTTCTTCCCAGTCGTATCCTCTCTCTTGTAGACTTTTCTTCATTAGGTTAATCCATCTTTCTTGTGGTCGTTTTCCTTGATTCTTGAGATTTAACATCTTTTTTTGGTAGTCTTTCCTTTTATATTCCTTTTAAATGTCCAAACCATTTTGGTCTACTTTTTTCTATGTCTGTTGTTAATTTTTCTACACTTAATGTCTCCCTAATTTTATCATTCCTTATTCTATCTCTCCTTGTTTTATGTACCATTCCACATAAGAATTTCATTTCTGTAGCTTGGATTCTGCTCCAGTGAAGCCACGTCAGGCCTAGCAAGTCGGTGGTGGATGATGAAATGCTTTCAAAAAAACAAATAGGTCTAAGTGTGAATGATAGATTTTAATAAAAACCTCGCAAATAAGCTTCTCTAGGTATAATAATAATAATATTAAAAATCCATTAAATTTTTTGTGAATAGAAGCAGTCAGATGACGTTGCAGAATGGAGATTCGCGTCCTCAGGTGCACAGGATTGTATGAGAGATAGTAAAATTTTCATTCAAAATGTGATGCCGAAGTGGCATAGTGTTCAATGCACTAGTATGTATAACTAGAGACCTTGGGTTCAAATCCTGGTTTGGACGAAAATTTTCTCTAAAAAATTAATTTGTCCTTCAGTGTGAATGATAAATTTAAATGAAAAATCATTTAAAAAAATCATTAGTGAATTCAATAAATCCAAGAATTTTAAAATGACATCCAAAGTTTTTGGTTTGTTTGATAGAAGAGACACCATACACTAAAGCATTATCAACATTACTAAACTATCCTTGACCTATTAGCTGCTTGCCTCACATCTATGTGTCACTTATTGTGGTGGATCAATCAGTCAGTATAGGTAAGACATGAGGAAGGATTATTGGATCTCCTAACCAGTATAGCCAATTTTCCCAACCACGAAGAGCCACAACTCCAAGTCTAACATACGGGGTGAATCATAAATATGGCTATACGTTTGATCGTGTTGTGTGATGAAAATATTACCATTACAGGAAATATGAAATTACTGTTGGAAAGACAATTATTCAAATTACAACAATGGAATAAAACAAAACAGTGTAGAACTTACGTCATTAGTCAAAATGGCATTGAATATGCAACAGCAAATTACAATTGCTGCATGGGCAATAACGTGTGCTAATGATTGTGAGGCCGCAAGACGGGCAAGACTTGAGTTTAACATAGCATTGCAGCCGTCGACTGTGGGGAAGTGGAGAAAATGATTGCTGGAAATGGGAAGTATGCAGAAAATCAAACCTCCTGGAAGGCCTCGCATTAGCACGGATGCAGAAACAACAAAGAGAATTGTGGAGGCATTCGACGCTAGCCCACAAATATCAACCCGCTAAGCTGCACTAGAGCAGTGATTAGTTTTGTTTTGTTCTATTGTTGTAATTTGAAGGATTCCCTTTCCAATGATAACATCATATTTCCTTTAATAATAATATTTTCGTCACAAAATGTGTTCAAACGTATAGCCATATTTCTGAATCACTCTGTGTCGACAATGACACAAATTCAGTGACAAAACTCAAGTTTGCATAAAAATAAAAAAAATATGAGGTGAGTCAAAAAACAACTCAAATTTAATTACATGTTCATGTTGTTATTCTCTGAATATTTTGCTTTAAAATATCAATAATAAATGTTACTTTTCAGATATCATCATTTAAGAACAAAATGAATAATGTTAGTCAGAATATAGGATTAAAATTTAAAGATGCAAAGAAGAAGAACAGTTTTCCACCATCTTCACTACAGAGTGTGTTAGCCAAAAGTCCGGACATTGAAGGTGTAGTATTGACGGATCATGAGAGTCATTACTTAAACACGTGAGTAGTCAAGTTGATAATATGTAATACAAACTAAACTGCTGCATTTACCCATTCATCGTGTTCTTAAGGATCTTAAAAAAATAGAGATATAATGCAGAACGAACAAGAAATCGCCTGACATACAGATTTAATACCAGGATTTTTAAGAAAATCTGCATTAGCACTTTGATTGCCTACAGGTCACAATTTTGTCTCTATAATCATCTGTATTGAATTGGTATAGCTGAAACTCTTACTTGCTGTTTCTGCAGTCTTAATGAAAATATAGATCAAGATTTCATCTTCTCTATCATTAATTTAATTTCAAATCTTACTTCCTAATTTTAAAGTGCAAGGGAATTAATTAAATTAAATAATACAAACTATTAACAAATTAAAGATTTAATTTAAAATTCTTTATATCTCACCTCATATCCAGTCTTATAATTATACCGGTTTCAAAACCTAGTTCTCCTGAACGATGTAACATTGGTCAAAATATTACTGAAGATGAAACTAGCAGTAGAAGATGAAACCATTGGTACAAATGTCTGAATGACTCAGTGGTCAGAGCATCAGCAATGGAATGCTGAAGATTTGAGGGTTGATTCCCGATTCAAGCATATATTTTTATTAAGGTAGAATATTTTTTATCACTCACCTCATATTGTTCTTCTTATTTGATTATAAACTAGTTTCGGAACATAATTTCTGTTCCATCCAAAACTAGTTTATAATCAAATAAGAAGAACAATATGAGGTGAGTGATAAAAAATATTCTACCTTAATGAATATACCTCATAGTGAGAATTCCTAAAATAAGTAGTTAATATATTTTTATGTTTTATTTTAGGAAGTAATATTTTGAGGTTCTTTTAATTATATTATTTGGAAGCTGAGCAAAACATTTCTTCCACTTACTTGTGTTTTGCACTCTTTTAACTTTACTATCTAACCTCTCTTGGTTAACTCTTGTTTTTATCGACTCCGACGCTATTAGGGCATCCGAGGGCTAGGGAGTCTTTCCTTTCTTCCATTTCTTCTTTCCTTTATTTTCTTTTCTTCTCCAGAAAAGCCTGACCAGAGGCTATAAGATGGCAGCCCCATCACTGGTCTTGCCTTCCTTTGGCCAGCAACCAATCGAAGGGACTATTATTATGCTTTCAAGTCTTATACGAGAATTTCCCAGAAGGATCAAAACGCTGGAGGGAAAATTTTCTATAGGATAGTAACAGGCCTTGGCCTAATACTTGGAAGGAAGAAGAAGAAGAAGAAGAAGTCTGTTTATCTTACCTCAATATTAATGTTGATTGTTCTTGAATGTTTTGATTGGATATCTATCATCTTCAGCATCTTGCCCAGACTGGTTGGATTTATGTTTTAAACCCTGGATATCGATGTCAGCTCCCTCCTGTGGTTGGCCAAAGAACCTTCAAACGAGGTCACATTCCATCGGTATTTCGAAATTCATAAAAAAATCTTTATTCAGAACAAAAACAGAGTTATGAATTTTGAAATACCGACGGAACGTGACCTCCTTTGGAGGTTCTTTGGCCAACCACAGGAGGGAGCTGACATTGACAACCAGTCTGGGCAAGATGCTGAAGATGATTGATATCCAATCGAAACATGTTCAAGAACAAATCAACATTAATATTGAGGTAAGATTAAGACTCCAAATAATATATTATGTTAATTAAATAAAAATGGAATTTCATCAAGTAAATACCAAATCGATTGATTATATATTTTATGTTTTTATTATTCATTTCATACATCTCAATGATGGATAAATTATATCTGAAGAGAAAAAAATGTATGCTCAGACTGGGGTATGAGCCCAGGACATGAACACATTTACAAGATCAAAGCAATGGTTTTGTAACATTTGGCACTCGGGAATTAACAGTGTATACAAGAAAAAAAAATTGTGTTTAGATTGGAGTTTCTCAGGTAGCTCAGTTGGTAGAGCATTCTCATAGAAAGCAAAAGGTCCTGGGTTTAAACCCCAGTCTGAGCATAACATTTTTCTCTTTGGATATTTTATATTTATAAATGGGTTGGAAAAAAGTTTTTTACGTTTCACCTCATCAAGTTCCATTTTTCATGATGTCAGTTATAGATTGAAAATTACCTCATAGTGTTAATGCCCTCTGTAATTTTAATTAGACATTTATCTCTTTACTTATTTTAGGAATTCTCACTATGAGGTATATTCATTAAGGTAGAATATTTTTTATCACTCACCTCATATTGTTCTTCTTATTTGATTATAAACTAGTTTCGGAACATAGTTTCTGTTCCATCCTCAGTATCGTCACGACCGTTGTTCTGTCGTCTTGAAGAGCTGTCCTTCTCTCCTTCCATTGGCTGACTGAAAAACCTCGAAACCAGGTCATTCTCACCGGGAAATTCAAAGTTCATTAATTTCTTCTTTTCGCTCTTTTGAATGTAGATCTTTTCCCAAACAGTAAGTTCTTTTGGTTTTTCTATTTGTTTTAATAATTTAGCTTCTTTCTCGATAAGATGTTTTTCAGACCATGCATGGGCAGCCACTGCAGATTTTTCTACTTCCCCTTTTTTGACATTCCTGAGATGTTCTTTCACTCTAGTTTTCAAATTTCTCTTAGTTTTTCCTATGTAGAATTTCTCACATTCTTCACATTTAATTTGATAAATCCCTGATTTGTTTTCTTCTTTAATTTTCTCAATCTTATTAGGTCTAATCAGTCTACTGATGCTGTAGTCATTTTTGGGTGCTAAACTTATGTTGAAATCTTTAAAAATTTTTTGAAACTTGTGGTGTTTTAATGGATGATATGTGAATTTCCTAAATTTTACATTATCTTCTTTAACTTTTAGAAGAGTGCTTTGATTAATAAATTTTTGTCTTTTGAACTTGTTTATTTTTTTGAGTATCATTTTTATTGCAAAACCATTTTTCGTGGCTACGTTGATTATGTGTTCTTTTTCTTTTTCGTAATTTTCTTTGTTCATTGGTATGTTCACTAATCTATGTGTCAAACTATTGAAAACTGCTTCTTTGTGATCTATGTGATTGAAACCTAAAGCTTTTATGTAGTTATCTATATGTGTCTTCTTTCTGTAAATTCCAAATTCTATCTTATTTTCTTCATTCCTTTTTAAGTTGAGATCTAAAAATGGTATTTCTCCATTGATTTCCTTTTCCATAGTGAACTTTATAGTTTGACTTTGAATGTTCAATAATTTTAATGCATCATCTATCTGTTTATGATTAACTATTGCAATTATGTCATCCACATATCTACACCAGAACTTAAAAATTAAACGATGTCCATTAATTATCTTGTGTTCAAAATTCCCCATGAATAGATTAGCTAAGAATGGAGATAAAGGGTTTCCCATCGAAAGTCCTGAATTTTGTTTATAAAATCTTCCATTGTAGGTAAAAAGGTAAAGTGATCCCACTACAGGCCTCAGGAGGCCCTTGGGGTAGTAGGAGGTTAAGGCTCCCACTTTTTCTTGACAATCGGCACTTGATGTCAGCCGGGTTGTCAGCCCTGCATGACGGCCGCCTTTACCCCAGAACAAGCGTCTGGTACTCATTTCAGTTAGAGGCTGAGTCGACCCCAGGGCCATAGTGCCACCAGAAGGTTTTTGGTCAGTTTAAAAATCCTGACCCCACCGGGACTCGAACCCTCGACCTTCCGGCTTGTAGCGCAGTGCCTTAACCACTATGCTACGGCGTGCCCCACTGTAGGTGAAAAACATATCATCGATACATAATTTAGTTAAAGTTTTATATTCGACTATCTTTACTTTTTCAAAGTATCTCTTTACTATAAACCCATTTTAATGTCTTCTTAGTTAGAAGCAACCCTGTTTTAATGTGAATAGAAGTTCTCTATTAGAGGTATATGACGATTTCAAGTAGAGAGAAATTTGTATCTGGTTTGAACTACCTGAATAGTACAATTAGTTAGTGCACCAGTATATAAAGCTAGAGATCTTGGGTTTAAATCCCTTTTCAGCAGAAATTTTTCTCTTTAGTTGTATTAAATGCCTTAATTTATAAGTTAAATTTTGATACATTTGGGTAGGTTTGATTAGTATTTGGATAGGTAGCTATATTTAGTTTATGTTAAGAAATGTATCTTGGATATATAGATTTCTTCCTCTTTAAATATTACGCCAACAGACAACATCCCGGTGGAATTGGTGACATTGATACTGAATGTCTTTAACACGAATATTCTGATACATTGGCAATTCTGTTTTTCCATAGCTATATTTGCAGGATTCATTTAGTTTATATTATGATTTTTAGGTTTTTTTATGTTAATTTCTAATTGATATTTTTCCTTATTATTCATATATTTTTCTCACCAAGAAATATGTATACACACTCCAGGTTGCTAATTAGTAATTACATTTGACAACAGTAATTTTTTTAAGAATATTTTTGAGAAAAATATACTTAACAAGCAGTATTTTAACATAATAGTGCAATCTGGATCCTCTTAAGCAATACAGTAGTTACATTATTTTTAGTCTGGACATCTTACCTCAATACTAATGTTGATTTGTTCTTGAACATGTTTCAAAACAATTCTGTTTTATCGTCAGCTTTTCCAGACTGGTTTTATTTATGTTGCATTATGTTGCACAACCTGGATGTCGATGTCAGCTCCATCCTGTGGTTGGCCAAAGAACCTCCAAACAAGGTCACGCTCCATCGATATATCAAAATTCATAACTCTGTTTCTGTTCTTCTGAATATAAATTTTTTCCCAAATAGTCAGCTCTTTTGTATTTTCTAACTGTTTTAATAATTTAGTGTTTGAATTTATATTATGTTTTTCAGACCAAACATGAGCAGCAACTGCAGATTTTTCAATATTAAAAATGGGGAAATTGAAAAATCTGCAGTTGCTGCTCATGTTTGGTCTGAAAAACATAATATAAATTCAAACACTAAATTATTAAAACAGTTAGAAAATACAAAAGAGCTGACTATTTGGGAAAAAATTTATATTCAGAAGAACAGAAACAGAGTTATGAATTTTGATATATCGATGGAGCGTGACCTTGTTTGGAGGTTCTTTGGCCAACCACAGGATGGAGCTGACATCGACATCCAGGTTGTGCAACATAATGCAACATAAATAAAACCAGTCTGGAAAAGCTGACGATAAAACAGAATTGTTTTGAAACATGTTCAAGAACAAATCAACATTAGTATTGAGGTAAGATGTCCAGACTAAAAATAATATAATTAAAATAACCTCAAAATATAACTTCCTAAAATTAAATATTAATACAGTAGTTGTTGATTTGTAATAAAGAAATTAAAAGGCTTTATTGATGGTTTATTAACATAAAATGTTTAATTATATGTTGCAGATACTATCACAGTATTATGGATGACAGTAGTAACTTGAAATATGTTTACCAGAATGGATCTACACCTAGTGAGGATTCTATTCAAACTGTTATAGCTAAACTGTCAAGAAGTCTGGCAATGACGCTGTATTATATGATCAGCAATGAAAATAAAGACCCACCAGAGCTGGAAGCGAAGATGGTGAGTTATATTAAATAAAATTTTATTCTAATACTGAATGCAAGTCTTAGATAGCCATATTTCTTTTTTTATTTAGTCAATAAGTCTTACAGATATATACACTGTGCCTGAAATTAATATATAGCCTTAAACATGGAATTTGACCATTCTTCTAAAGCATAAATCTCTCTTTATGCTAGTTTCATAAAGCAGTATACATACAGTTAGACTTGGTATGTAGTGAATAATCCACATGATTGCTTTGATTTTCAATTTATCTGTCGTATTTGTATGTATCCATCAGGCAACACATGACCAAAAAAAGAAATTACCCTCTAGGAGTTTGGTTCAAATTGATTATCCATCCATAGTAATTTTGCCCGAGGGCAGGTCTTTCACTGCAATCATAACATTTTCATGCTATGCTTTGCAGCTTTATTAGGGAATTATAGGTGTGGTAGCTTCTCATTGCTTTCCACACCAGTGAAGGATGATGATGATGGCTGGATGATTTTCGGAGACCATTGGACCCTAAGCTTCCTGACATTTGTCTTACAGGTGAGGAAAAACCCTGGAAAAAACCTCACCCAGGAGCCTGCCCCGACCAGGAGTTAAATCCCAGCCCCTGTTTGATAAGGCAGCATGCTACCTCGAGACCACAGCGAATTGATTGTAAAAATATTAATTTTAATCCTAAATTTTTAAGTATTTTTCATATGTATTTAAGTAAAATTTTATCATCTCATATTCATCTTCTTCTTAGATCGGTTTTGAAACTTCCTTCTTCAGTTCAACCTTCAGTATTTTCACGAATGAAGATGGAATTGAAGAAAAAGTTCTGAATTCGGTCTAAGAAGAAGAGGAGGAATATGAGGTGAGGTGATAAAATTTTATTTGAAGAGAAATATTATACACTCGTTACAATTTGTGTTTAGATTGGGGTGCTCAGAAGCTTAGTCGGTAGAGTATTGGCCTAGAAAGCCAAAGGTCCTGGGTTGAAATCCTAGACTGAGCGTATAATTTTTCTCTTCAAATATGATTTATCATCATTGAGATGTATCAAATGAATAATAAAACATTAAGAATTAAATTAATGCTTTTATAACCTCACCTCATATTCTTTTTCTTCTAGACTGCAGTTTCGGAGCTTATCTCCATTATCAGTAGCCTCTGGTTGACCAATGTTATGTTGTTTCTTGGTGGTTTTCTTCTTACTTCTATCGGTGGACAGATGAACCTCTGGATCAAGTCAAAATTTGCAGGAGTTTCGAAATTCATGATTTTATCTTTCTTGTTTTTTTGGGTGTGGATTTTTTTCCCAGAATGTGAGTTCTTTTTGTTTATTTGTGTGTTTGATTAGGCTAGCTTTTGTATCAATTAAATGTTTTTCAGACCAAGCATGGACTGCTACAGCTGACTTGTCCACTTCACCCTTTTTAACATTTCTAAGGTGTTCTTTCAATCTAGTTTTTAAATTTCTTTTTGTTTTTCCTATATATATATTTTGTCACTATCTGTACAGAAAAAACAAAAAGAAATTTAAAAACTAGATTGAAAGAACACCTTATAAAAGTAAAAAAGGGTGAAGTGGACAAGTCAGCTGTAGCAGCCCATGCTTGGTCTGAAAAACATTTAATTGATACAAAAGCTAGCCTAATCAAACACACAGATAAAAAAAAAGAACTCACAGTCTGGGAAAAAATCCACATCCAAAGAAACAAGAAAGATAAACTCATGAATTTTGAAACTCCCGCAAATTTTGACCTGATCCAGAGGTTCATCTGTCCACCGATAGAAGTAAGAAGAAAACCGCCAAGAAATGACATAACACCGGTCGACCAGAAGCTACTGACGATGGAGATGAGCTCCGAAACTGCAGTCTAGAAGAAAAAGGATATGAGGTGAGGTAATAAAAACATTAATTTAATTCTTAAATTAAATCTCATAGTGTTCTTTCCCTGTGAAAGTTAAATAAATAAAAACATTGATAAAATTTTACTTAAATAAATAATATTTCAGTGTTAATTCCTAAAAAAAAAGTAATTATTCAACTTCTTGAAACATTATAACTGCATTCAAGTCAGATATAGTATAGTTTTTTGTTAAATATATGTAGGAACTAACACTATGAGGTTTAATTTATGGTGAAATTAAATGTTTCTTACCTCTCCTCATATAAATTTTCTAAGTAGATCGCGATTTTGAGACCACAAATGTCTCATCTTAAGCACTTTCTTGGTCGCTAAGAAAGTGCTGAAGATGAGACATTTGTGGTCTCGAAATCGCGATCTACTTAGAAAATTTATATGAGGAGAGGTAAGAAACATTTAATTTCACCACTATGAGGTTTCTTTTAATTACAATTGTAATGCCTCAAGAATGTCATACAGAAGCGACGAAACCGGTCTGCATAAAAATCAAGAAATATGGCAAAATATACAACTCATTAATAAATAGTTTATATTTGAAGAGAAAAATTATACGCTCAGACCGGGACTTGAACCCGGGACCCTTGGTTTTCTAGTCCAAGTGCTCTACCATCTGAGCTACCTGAGCAAGTACCGATCTAAAAGCAAATTTTTCTCTATATACGTTGTAATTCCCACCCACCAAATGCTTTGAAGCCTTTGCTTCTATCTTTGCAAATGGCGGCTCCTTTATTAAGAAGACTTATTTGGGAATTATACATTACATTATAAATGCCAGTACGGCTTTTTTCGATGTTTTTATTATTAATTTCATACATCTCAATGATGGATAAATCATATTTGAAGAGAAAAATTATACGCTCAGATTGGGACTTGAACCCGGGACCCTTGGTTTTCTAGTCCTAGTGCTCTACCATCTGAGCTACCTGAGCAAGTACCGATCTAAACGCAAATTTTTCTCTATATACGTTGTAATTCCCGCCCACCAAATGCTTTGAAGCCTTTGCAAAGATAGAAGCAAAGGCTTCAAAGCATTTGGTGGGCGGGAATTACAACGTATATAGAGAAAAATTTGCGTTTAGATCGGTACTTGCTCAGGTAGCTCAGATGGTAGAGCACTAGGACTAGAAAACCAAGGGTCCCGGGTTCAAGTCCCAATCTGAGCGTATAATTTTTCTCTTCAAATATGATTTATCCATCATTGAGATGTATGAAATTAATAATAAAAACATCGAAAAAAGCCGTACTGGCATTTATAATGTAATGTATAATTCCCAAATAAGTCTTCTTAATAAAGGAGCCGCCATTTGCAAAGATAGAAGCAAAGGCTTCAAAGCATTTGGTGGGTGGGAATTACAACGTATATAGAGAAAAATTTGCTTTTAGATCGGTACTTGCTCAGGTAGCTCAGATGGTAGAGCACTTGGACTAGAAAACCAAGGGTCCCGGGTTCAAGTCCCGGTCTGAGCGTATAATTTTTCTCTTCAAATATAAACTATTTATTAATGAGTTGTATATTTTGCCATATTTCTTGATTTTTATGCAGACCGGTTTCGTCGCTTCTGTATGACATTCTTGAGGCATTACAATTGTAATTAAAAGAAACCTCATAGTGGTGAAATTAAATGTTTCTTACCTCTCCTCATATAAATTTTCTAAGTAGATCGCGATTTTGAGACCACAAATGTCTCATCTTAAGCACTTTCTTGGTCGCTAAGAAAGTGCTGAAGATGAGACATTTGTGGTCTCGAAATCGCGATCTACTTAGAAAATTTATATGAGGAGAGGTAAGAAACATTTAATTTCACCACTATGAGGTTTCTTTTAATTACAATTGTAATGCCTCAAGAATGTCATACAGAAGCGACGAAACCGGTCTGCATAAAAATCAAGAAATATGGCAAAATATACAACTCATTAATAAATAGTTTATATTTGAAGAGAAAAATTATACGCTCAGACCGGGACTTGAACCCGGACCCTTGGTTTTCTAGTCCAAGTGCTCTACCATCTGAGCTACCTGAGCAAGTACCGATCTAAAAGCAAATTTTTCTCTATATACGTTGTAATTCCCACCCACCAAATGCTTTGAAGCCTTTGCTTCTATCTTTGCAAATGGCGGCTCCTTTATTAAGAAGACATATTTGGGAATTATACATTACATTATAAATGCCAGTACGGCTTTTTTCGATGTTTTTATTATTAATTTCATACATCTCAATGATGGATAAATCATATTTGAAGAGAAAAATTATACGCTCAGATTGGGACTTGAACCCGGGACCCTTGGTTTTCTAGTCCTAGTGCTCTACCATCTGAGCTACCTGAGCAAGTACCGATCTAAACGCAAATTTTTCTCTATATACGTTGTAATTCCCGCCCACCAAATGCTTTGAAGCCTTTGCAAAGATAGAAGCAAAGGCTTCAAAGCATTTGGTGGGCGGGAATTACAACGTATATAGAGAAAAATTTTCTTTTAGATCGGTACTTGCTCAGGTAGCTCAGATGGTAAAGCACTTGGACTAGAAAACCAAGGGTCCCGGGTTCGAGTCCCGGTCTGAGCGTATAATTTTTCTCTTCAAATATGATTTATCCATCATTGAGATGTATGAAATTAATAATAAAAACATTGAATAAATAGTTTTTTGTTGTTTATGGTATAGAGAGTGGTGAAAAATTTAGAAATGCAGAAGCAATCCAATTTCTAGTAGCAATGTGAAAGGATAAAAACTACATGCTCTAAGGATGAGAATATCACAGAAATTATGTCCTCTATCATTGGACATCTCCAATATTTCCATCTTTGTATAGTTGTGGAGTCAGTGCTCACAGTAGTACTAGTAACAGTTTTAGTCATACTGCCATTTTCCAAAAATATTAAGTATTCTACAATTTTAGTTTAAGAAAATAAATATTAAATTAATATTAAGAAGCTAAAGCTGTTACTATGATTGAAATAAGTAAATTAATGCACACAACTAAATTATTGTAATCAAATGGTAAAGAGAAAAATTGTTATACCTGAACCGGGAATCGAACCCTGAACCTTCAGCTTTCTGTGCTGATGCTCTATCCATTGAGCTAATTCAGGCTTCCTTCCCATCCAATTAGCTCAATGGATAGAGCATCAGCACAGAAAGCTGAAGGTTCAGGGTTTGATTCCCGGTTCAGGCAGAAATTTTTCTCTTTACCATTTGATTACAATAATTTAGTTGTGTACATTATTTTACTTATTTCAATCATAGTAACAGCTTTAGCTTCTTAATATTAATTTAATAAATAATGCTATAGCTATGTGGAGTCCCTTCATGTCTTCTTAAAGTAGAAGCCATTCATTGTGTATTTGTGAATGATGATTCATTGCATTTGAATGTGGGACTATGAGAGTAAGGTAAAGGAAGGATTTGTGCTTGGATGGGAAGGAAGCCTGAATTAGCTCAATGGATAGAGCATCAGCACGGAAAGCTGAAGGTTCGGGGTTCGATTCCCGGTTCAGGCATACATTTTTCTCTTTACCATTTGATTACAAAATAAATATTATTTAATTATTATGAGTTAGTTATTTTGACTCACCTCATTTTTTTTATATTATACAGACTATAGTTTTGTTGTATTTATGTGACATTGTCAATGCATTCTAATTAGAATTATGCATTAGAATGCATCAAGGAACCGTATAGTGTTATTTCCTACAAATATTAAATAAATATTATTTACTTTTGGTCAACTTAAGTGGAGATACAGTCCATCTCATATAATGTCATCATAAAATGTTTTAATGGAATTTTATATTGCAACAGGTTGATGAGTTACTTCATTGTTATCTGGATACAATGGATTGTCCCGTGTTCCGAGCTATTTCTTACAAACAAAAATTGGATGACAAGCCTGCATCTCTGTATGTTGGTGTTAATGTTTGGCTGAGTCCGATTACCACATTAACAGGACATGCACTTGCATTGCTAGTCAACCAGACTGACAGCAATAAAACTGAAGAGACTTGCTACAGTGATGTATCCAACAGGGTAAGTGTAGGATTAATTTCTTTCTTTTCCAATATTTACACCATATACAGGTAGTAACAAGATGGCTCCGAGACATAAGTGGATCTCACTCTCCACCTCCAGATCCCCAGTTTTTGTCTGTCTCTACATGTGGAGTTTATAGTAGATAAATCAAAGCCATTATAAAGTTATGTAGGTAGGAAATAACACTATGAGGTTTATTTTAATATTGTTTAGTTGTTTCTTCACTCACCTCATACTTCATAACTCCCAAGCAGACTTGAGTTTCTTCATTTCATTTGTGACATTCTCAATGCTGTATTACGTTCACATTCACAACTGATGTCCAACGGCCTCCTATCCTGCAGTTGGACATCAGTTGTGAATGTGAACGTAATACAGCATTGAGAATGTCACAAATGAAGTGAAGAAACTCGAGTCTGCTTCGGAGTTAAGAAGTATGAAGTGAGTGGAGAAACAACTAAACAAATCAAAGCCAGTGTGTGTGTGTGTGGGTTTTTTTTTTTTTTTTTCCTCTCTCTCTCTTGCCTAAAATTTAATTCCAGCATTTCTCCTTACTCATGTTATTCATTTCCTTTCATTTCATCTGCACCTGTGATGGTGAAACAGGCCTGATTAGCCAGCTTCTTGGTATATCAGAGATATTCAATAATAAGGGCCTTGTCTCATCCCTCAACCTCACATTATGTTAGACATAAGTATAGTTGGACCAACGGATCTGCGCACCTGTAGTGCTGGCATCGTTCTTCGAAAATTACACGTCAGTTCTCACACCATTCCACTGCGCTCCCCTCCCCCTACGTCAAATAGAAGCCACTGTAACTGACCGAGTAGGGACGTTGCCAAACTTCCCCCGGTGTCAGGCTCTTGAATATTGTAAGGCTAATTTTTACTTCTTCATATTTAATTTAAGTAGGTCTAATGACACTGATTGATTTCTACGATTAATGGATATAATTATTATAGTGGATATTTGTTGGTTAAATGGAAATACGTGAAGGGAATCTACATATGTTGTTTTTAAAGATAAATGTTTCGTCATAAATATTTCTCCTTCACCTCATTGTCTTATTTGGTTAGATTTGGAACATAATCTTGAAGTCCTAACAAAATTATAAAATTTTAGGTATGAATACACAATCATGTGCCCTCCTTCTTTCTCATCCGGGCTAGGGACCGGCTATGGCGAAGTTACTACATGCTATGATTTTATTTACATATTATATAATATACTGATACTATACAGGAATTCTAATTTATGCTTATGAATTAAGCTAATGATAATAATTTACAATTTACATACTATATAACATAACATACTGATACTGAGTTGACAACGCTGGACTGTGGGTGCAAATAATATCCTGCAAGAAATCTCAAAACTGTGAGTAATGGGAGGGGAGAAAGAGAGAGATAGAAAATAGAGACAGGCAAGAATGCAGGTAGGGAAATAATTTACCGAGGGAGAAACGGAAGTAGTGTTTAGTTCGCATTTCTTACGGGGGCACAGATCCGTTGGTCCAACTATAGAGGATTCACTTTTGCACGTAATAACAAAATTCAATATTGAAACTTGAAGCTTGACAAGAAAATTCTGAAAGAAAGTTTTTTAAATATACTTTTGACTCACTTATAAAAAAAGAAAGAAAGTTTTTTTGTTAATAATCTTATTTTTAAATTCATGAATGTATTGGAGAAAATGTTTTTTTATGTATATTTTATTTTTTGAGTTGGAGTTTGAAGATGAAAGTAAAATTGACTTTTGGAACTGATATTGTGAAAACACGCAACTTTATGAGATGAAATGTAACAAATATTTTCTCCAACTCGTTCATAAATTGAAAATACCTCATAGTGATGTTTTTATTATTAATTTAACACTTCTCACTGAAGGATAAATTATGATAAATTATATTTGAAGAGAAAATTTTTGCCTAGACCGAGACTCGAACCCGGAACCTTCGGCTTTTTGGGCCAAATGCTCTACCAGCTGAGCTACTGAGGCAAGTTGCGATCTAGATGCAAATTTTCCTCTTATATACGTTGTAATTCAAGCAAGGGCTTCATAGCATTTGGCGCAAGGGAATTACAACGTATATAAGAGGAAAATTTCCATCTAGATCGCAACTCGCCTCGGTAGCTCAGTTGGTAGAGCATTTGGCCCAGAAAGCCAAAGGTCTCAGGTTCGAGTCTCGGTCTAGGCGAAAATTTTTCTCTTCAAATATAATACTCATAGTATTACTTCCCACATTAATTTTGATTAAAAAAATAACCTTATGTCTGAAACTATAAATGACAATACTATTTGAAGAGAAAAATTATACGCTCAGACCGGGGCTTGAACCCGGGACCCTTGGTTCAACCAAGGGTCCCGGGTTCAAGTCCTGGTCCAGCGTATAATTTGTCTCTTCAAATATGATTTATCTATCATTGAGATGTATGAAATTAATAATAAAAACATATAAATGACAAAGTCAGAAATTGTACTATAAGGATATAATAAAGAATAATATTTGAAGACAAAAATTATACGCTCAGACCGGGACTTGAACCCGGGACCCTTGGTTTTCTTGTCCAAGTTCTCTACCATCTGAGCTACCTGAGCAAGTACCGATCTAAATGCAAATTTTTCTCTATATACGTTGTAATTCCCGCCCACCAAATGCTTTGAAGCCTTTGCTTCTATCTTTGCAAATGGCGGCTCCTTTATTAAGAAGACATATTTGGGAATTATACATTACATTATAAATGCCAGTAAGCATATAATTTTTCTTTTCAAATATGATTTATCCATCATTGAGATGTATGAAATTAATAATAAAAAACCTCGAAAAAAGCCGTACTGGCAATTTATAATGTAATGTATAATTCCCAACTATGTCTTCTTAATAAAGGGAGCCGCCATTTGCAAAGATAGAAGCAAAGGCTTCAAAGCATTTGGTGGGCGGGAATTACAACGTATATAGAGAAAAATTTGCGTTTAGATCGGTACTTGCTCAGGTAGCTCAGATGGTAGAGCACTTGGACTAGAAAACCAAGGGTCCCAGGTTCAAGTCCCGGTCTGAGCGTATAATTTTTCTCTTCAAATATGATTTATCCATCATTGAGATGTATGAAATTAATAATAAAAACATCAAATAATATATTTAATTAATGATGAGATTCATTAATAGGTTGAATCGGAAATGTACCTATTGCCTTATATTGTTTTTTTTTTAATCCCTGGATATATTTCATTGAACATCCTCATCATTCTGAAATAGAATCCAATTCTATTAATGAAGTACCTCATGGTATTATTTCCTGTTAGTTTTTCATTAATGAGATTCATTGCTCAAAATCACCAATATTACATATTCTATTAAATGTACAAAAGACATTTTTGCACGATAGTGCATTTTGTCGTACTTACTAGCAGTGGTGACCATGATTGAAAGTTCAACTTCCTACATTTCAGGGTTGCCAATCTAAATAACTATACTGTAATATAACATATTACAACCCACGTGTGGGAAGTAAAACCACTGCCCTTTATGTATATACAAAAATATATCCAAAAGGCTAGTGTTAATATATATTATATGAAAGAAGTCACTGCATTTTAAATGAACTGAACTTTATTTGAAACAATATTGAAAGTTGACTTAACAAAATTCTACTGAAAACTTTTACACTTTTTAGCTTTACATTCAATGTTCTTCTTTTTTGAGGAAGCTAACTAGTGTAACAAAATCTGCAATATTGATACCTTCTCTTAAGTTTATCATCATCATCAGCATTGAATATTCTGACCACAAACTCGCTGGAGACTTTAATGTTTCATTCTAAGCACGAAATAAGCAACCATACTTTTTTTCACCTACACTACAATTCTTCTCCTCCAGCCACTTTCTGAATGAAATGTGTGTTTTTTCATATCTTCCCACGCTTCTTCAATTTTGTCGCTTTGATTACAATCATTCATACTTGCAGCCATTTTATGCGAGATTGATATCAAGGCCTGCTGTAATCTCAACATTTATTTTCGGCATTTAGCATATTTACATTGGCCAGACTGCTAACATCAGTCTATTGTTTATAATAAATGCAAATATTTCCAACAAAGATGTTAATTAAGTTATGTAGATAGGAAATAACACTATGAGGTTTTTTAATATCACGTTCACAGTGACACAGCATTGAGAATGTCACAAATGATGTGACGAAACCCTGGGTTTGCGAGGAGTTATGAAGTATGAGGTGAGTGAAATAAAAAATAAACAAAGATGTTAATGATGTTTTTATTATTTGATTTAACATTTCTCACTGAAAGATAAATTATATTTGAAGAGAAAATTTTTCTCTTCAAATATAAAGATGTTAATATTTTACTATCATTTATTATTTGGTAAACACCATAGCGCAAAAAATAATGTACAACGCACGTTTGTGAAGTGTTTTACAGAATCTCGGAAATTAATAACCTTGCCATTGCTCGGTTTTTAAACATTTTCCTCGATTCTGTAAATATCACTTCCCAACCTCGTATTGTAATATACTATAGGATGCATTGTCTGTGTTGTAACAACACTTAATACTTAATCATTTAACTTAGAGTAGAACATTGAAATAAGGTAAAGAAGCAAATTCGAAAGTAGGATCACAAATAGACTGGCAATGTCTTATCTTGCAGTATTGGATCTAGTGAAGGAGGAAGCAGAGGCAGTGCCATAGTGTGAGTTTGATTTCCATTTGAACACGTCATGTTGGAGCTGTAATTTTAAAATCATTAGAAAGTTACATTATGAGGTTTAATTTAATATTTGAGTTTGTATTTTTAACATTCTTACCTCATATGTTTATTTTGTTGGACGATCGTTTCAAAGCTATTGCTCCATCTTCAGCTTGCCACAAACTGGCTTTTTCTTTTCTTCAAGTTGTCGGCCTTTTTTAATTTTATTCCTGTGTTGTAGGTGTTTTCTTACATCTGGATGCACAATATTATTGATGACGTTAACTCTACTGGAGCATGTATCAAGACAACCATGAATTTCTCCTCAGCTATTAGTCCTGCATTCTTTGAAGAACAAGGTAGATATATTTTTTATGATTTTATTTTAAATTTATCACTTCTCACTGAAGGATAAATTATTTTTTAAGAAAAAAATTTATGCCTAAACTGGGATTTTAGGCATACAAATTTTTCTGTTCAAATATAAAGTAGATATATATTAAATTTTTTCCTATGTATATATATATTATTTTAAAATCAAAATATTATTTGGAAACTATACACTTAATTTCATAAAATATGATCATCACACCTGGACATGTTTCGATGATTATCATCCCCATTTTGACATAATTTAATTGAGAATGATAGTTTAGAAATGATCTTATTTTATGCTAAGTGAATGTTTCTGATTCATATTTTGACTTTATTTCTTATAGTGTAATTTCCCATATATTTTTTGTAAAATATTTGCTACTGGTACTTTTTTAAATAAAAAATTAACAGAAGTACTCTTATGGTTAATGTGATTTGCAGATTATGATTGGTCATCTGGCAATTACTCTACTTGGACAGAATCAATATGGCGAGAATTCTCTGTGAGAATGTTCTTAAAACCATCGAAATTTCATGAGAACTTGACATTTGCCCTTGGAGTTGTAGTGCTTGCCCTGTCATTCCTCATTGTCTACTTTGCTAACTCCAAGTCACATATTCTGTTTGGCAACACGTAAGTATTCTACCTTTAATTTACTAATTTTATTTACTTCTTGTCGATGATAGAAATTTTATGAAATCTTGTCATTAGGTATGTTGTTGGTCTGTTCCATGTTCTCCTATAGTATTCAGCCTATCTCGGACTACCAAATTTTGTCATCTACTTCTGCGAACATATCAATATTCCAAATGTTAATAAAATAACATATAATAATAATAATAAATTATAATAAACAATAATAATAACAATAATAAAATAATAATAATAAATTATAATAAACAATAATAATAACAATAATAAAATAATAATAATAAATTATAATAAACAATAATAAAATAATAATAATAAATTATAAAAAATAATAATAATAACAATAATACATGAACTCAATTATTAAAGAATGGAGACTACAACCACATGGCAGTATACCACTTAATAGATTATATAATTTAGACACCCTATTATTTGCAGATGACATTGTGTTTATAGCGAATTCAGAAGATAGCCTACAACGTTCAGTCCACTCTTTTCATCAAATTGCGATAAACTACAACATGGATATCTCAACAGAAAAATCTAAAGTCATGGCTTTCCTAGGAAAAGACCCAGTTCACAGTAAAATTGTTATCAATAATAAAATATTAGAACAAACTAACACATTTAACTACCTCGGATACCAAGTTACATACGAAGAGCAAAAAGATTTTAGTAAAAAAATTATAAAATTTAACAGAGTAACAGGAATTATAAATAATATTTTCAAGCCAAACACAGTACAGCAACACACACGAGCTAGAATTTATAAAACACTGGCCAGACCCATATTATGTTACGGCAGTGAGGCCTGGACAATTCGCAGTGTAGATGAACAAAGACTAACTGCGGCAGAAATGAAATTTATGAGACGTACTGCAGGTTACTCAAGAACAGACCATAAAAGGAATTCTGAGATTCTCAAAGAATTACAAACAGAATCAGTCATGGAATATGTACAAAAATACAGAAACAACTGGAAATCTCACGTAAGAAGAATGAGCAGAACAAGAATACCACGTCAAATCTTAAATTACCAGCCACCAGGCAAGAGATCTTTCGGCAGACCCTTCAAACGTTGGATTGAGACCGTAACAGACCACGAGATATATCACATGAAAGGAAGAAGAAGAAGAACAACAACAACAATAATAATAAAATAATAATAGTAATAATAATAATAGTTTTTAAAAAATAGTATCCCTCAGGGGTCCTCATCTAGGGGATATGTGGATGGCGACCACAAGGTGCCCAAGCTGAGCAAAACATTTCTTCCACTTACTTGTGTTTTGCACTCTTTTAACTTTACTATCTAACCTCTCTTGGTTAACTCTTGTTTTTTTCGACTCCAATGCTATTAGGGCATCCGAGGGCTAGGAAGTCTTTCCTTTCTTCCACTTCTTCTTTCCTTTATTTTCTTTTCTTCTTCAGAAAAGCCTGACCAGAGGCTATAAGATGGCAGCCCCATCACTGGTCTTGCCTTCCTTTGGCCAGCAACCAATCGAAGGGACTATTATTATGCTTTCAAGTCTTATACGAGAATTTCCCGGAAGGATCAAAACGCTGGAGGGAAAATTTTCTATAGGATCGTAACAGGCCTTGGCCTAATACTTGGAAGGAAGAAGAAGAAGAAGAAGAAAAAATAGTAACCTTATCTATAGTATTCTAAGGATGTAAAAGATGATCTCTTATATTAAGAGCAGAAAACAAGTGATAGTACTTGAAAATAGAATACTAAGATGAACATTCAATTCCATAAGAGACGAGAAAGGAGAATAGTGGCATAAACAGTAATAATAAAAACTTATATTTATAAAACAATAACCTTGTTTATAGTATTCTAAAGGTGTGAAACATGATCTCTTATTTATATTTGAAAAGAAAAATATACGCCTAGACTGGGGTTTGAACCCAGGACCTTTGACTTTCTATGTCAATGCTCTTCCATCTGAGCCACCTAGGCCTCCAATCTAAACGCGTATTTTTCTCTTCTACATAGTTAATTCCCTAACCCCAAATGCTACGAGCCGTTGCTACGATTTTTGCAAATGGCGGCTTCTTTGTTAAGAAGACTTTTTATTGGGAATTTAAACATTACTTATAAAGCCAGTAGTGCTTCTTTCAATGTTAATATTATTAGTTTTTAAACACCTTAATGATTGACAATTTATATTTGAAAAGAAAAATATACGCCTAGACTGGGGTTTGAACCCAGGACCTTTGACTTTCTATGTCAATGCTCTTCCATCTGAGCCACCTAGGCCTCCAATCTAAACGCGTATTTTTCTCTTCTACATAGTTAATTCCCTAACCCCAAATGCTACGAGCCGTTGCTACGATTTTTGCAAATGGCGGCTTCTTTGTTAAGAAGACTTTTTATTGGGAATTTAAACATTACTTATAAAGCCAGTAGTGCTTCTTTCAATGTTAATATTATTAGTTTTTAAACACCTTAATGATTGACAATTTATATTTGAAAAGAAAAATATACGCCTAGACTGGGGTTTGAACCCAGGACCTTTGACTTTCTATGTCAATGCTCTTCCATCTGAGCCACCTAGGCCTCCAATCTAAACGCGTATTTTTCTCTTCTACATAGTTAATTCTCTAACCCCAAATGCTACGAGCCGTTGCTACGATTTTTGTCCCAATAAAAGTCTTCTTAACAAAGAAGCCGCCATTTGCAAAAATCGTAGCAACGGCTCGTAGCATTTGGGGTTAGGGAATTAACTATGTAGAAGAGAAAAATACGCATTTAGATTGGAGGCCTAGGTGGCTCAGATGGTAGAGCATTGACATAGAAAGTCAAAGGTCCTGGGTTCAAACCCCAGTCTAGGCGTATATTTTTCTTTTCAAATATAAATTGTCAATCATTAAGGTGTTTAAAAACTAATAATATTAACATTGAAAGAAGCACTACTGGCTTTATAAGTAATGTTTAAATTCCCAATAAAAAGTCTTCTTAACAAAGAAGCCGCCATTTGCAAAAATCGTAGCAACGGCTCGTAGCATTTGGGGTTAGGGAATTAACTATGTAGAAGAGAAAAATACGCGTTTAGATTGGAGGCCTAGGTGGCTCAGATGGAAGAGCATTGACATAGAAAGTCAAAGGTCCTGGGTTCAAACCCCAGTCTAGGCGTATATTTTTCTTTTCAAATATAAATTGTCAATCATTAAGGTGTTTAAAAACTAATAATATTAACATGATCTCTTATATTTAGAGAAGAAAACAAGCTATAGTATTTGAAACTAGAATACCAAGATGAACATTTGGTCTCATAAGAGATGACAATGGAGACAGCTTCACAATGAGGAATTTCATAATTCATATTGTTATTCACTTTTAAGGGTTATAAAATACAGTATTTCGAGATGAGCAAGTCATATAGCTCAAGTGGATGATTGTAGAAATTATATCTTCTTCTTCTTCTTCCTTCCAAGTATTAGGCCAAGGCCTGTTACGATCCTATAGAAAATTTTCCCTCCAGCGTTTTGATCCTTCCGGGAAATTCTCGTATAAGACTTGAAAGCATAATAATAGTCCCTCCGATTGGTTGCTGGCCAAAGAAAGGCAAGACCAGTGATGGGGCTGCCATCTTATAGCCTCTGGTCAGGCTTTTCTGGAGAAGAAAAGTAAAATAAAGGAAAGAAGCAAGAAAAAAACAGAAATGGAGAAAGGAACGACTCCCTAGCCTGCGGATGGCCTAATGTGCATCGGAGTCGAAAAAAAACAAGATGTTACTGACAAGAGCGTTAGATAGTAAAGTTAAAAGAGTGCAAAACACAAGTAAGTGGAAGAAATGTTTTGCTCAGCTTGGGCACCTTGTGGTCGCCATCCACATATCCCCTAGATGAGGACCCCTGAGGGAGTAGAAATTATATAAAAATTATGATTGAGATACCCTCAGGGAAAAAGACAATTTGGAAGGCATATTTAGGAGAATAATATTTGATGGATCTTGCAAACTGAATATTGGAGATAAGAACTCTTGAAAACTGCAGTTTCTGTGTTTAAAAAAGAAACATAAGATAAGAATTGACTCATTCATTCATTGAATATGAACTGGATTCAGGTGGCTGAGGACAGGTACCAAAGGAGGGTCATAGTAAATGCAACATTGAATCTATGTATTTCATATGCCATAGAGTTAATATATAAACTATTTATCTTTGAAAAGAAAAATATATGCCTAGACTGGGGGTTTGAACCCAGGACCTTTGACTTTCTATGTCAATGCTCTTCCATCTGTCAATGCTCAGATGGAAGAGCATTGACATAGAAAGTCAAAGGTCCTGGGTTCAAACCCCCAGTCTAGGCATATATTTTTCTTTTCAAAGATAATTTGTCCATCATTAAGATGTTTAAAAATGATTAATATTAACATATAAACTATTTAATTAACAATAAAATTCTAATTTTAAAGTTAAAAATGAAATTAAATTTGAGTTGTTTTTTGACTCACCTCATATTTCAAAAAACTACTCAAATTTAATTAAAATAAACCTCATAGTGTTATTTCCTACCTACATATATTAAATTAAAAATGAAAGTTTAGATATGTTATGACTTAAAATAACCAAAAGAATCCATCAGTATCCAATAGTATTTCTCTTCACTGAGAATTATTATTCTGAAATTTTTTCCTTTGTTACTACTCAATGGTATTAATAAGCTGTTAGTTTATGCTGATGATGTAGTACTATTGGGCAATAGCAAGGAGAAACTAAAGGGCTACACGCACACACTATTGAGTAAGACTAAGAAATTGGGACTGGAAGTAAATATCAATAAAACTAAATATGTGGTCACACATAGAAATACATTATATAATAGAAATGGACAGCTAATGACAAATGAGAGAAATTTTGAGAAAGTAGCTGAATTTAAATACAGAAGAACAATAATCATAAATAGTAATGAGATGCACTAAGAAATGAAACATAGGCTCAATTCTGGAAATGCGTGCTATTATGCATTACAGAGACTCTTGACATCCCAACTCCTTTCAAAAAACGTTAAACTGAAAATATAGAACTATCATTCTACCAGTTATATTATATGGATGCGAAACATGGACTCTCACTTTAAGGGAGGAAAAGAGATTATGAGTATTTGAGAATGAAGTTCTTAGGAAAATTTTTGGACCAAAGAGAGATGAACAGACAGGTGAATGGAGAAGACTACCGTACATAACAGTGAGCTATATGGTCTTTATAGGAAGCCAGATATAATAAGAACAGTTAAGTTTCGTAGACTGCAATGGGCAGTACATGTGGCACAAATGGGGAATGAAAGACGTGCATGGAAAACCAGAGGGAAAACGCACAGTTGGTAGACCAAGAATGAGGTGGGAGAATAACATTAAATATGATTTGAGGGAAGTAGATTATACAGGGGATGATTGGAAAACATTAGCTCAGGATAGGGTTTTATAGAGAGCTTATGTCCATGTGGCCATGAACCTATAGGTTCGATAGTGCCAGTGAGTTAGAGTTTTAGTTAGTTACCCGATAATTATGAATATTGTAACAAAATTTGAGATCTTTGTGATTATAATGTATAATTAGTGTTATTTTGTGTTACAGGTTTGTGGAAAATAGTTGCTAGGGACACGATGCAAATCAAATATCCTTAACAACATTCCAGAGCGGCCCAGCCACCCAGCTGTGAGTGTGTGATACTTGATTTGCGACCTCGGAGCACTTAGTGACTGATCTCAACAGAAAGGATGTGAGTGAAACTTTGTATAGAACAAAGTGGTGCAAGTCTGTGAACTACATGCCTAATGTAATAATTATTTAATTGTTTTTGATTTAGGCTACTACTAAAATAAAAATAACTTTTATTAATATTATAATTATATGTTCAGCACAAATTATCATAGGTCGACAAATTTTGACTGGGTTTTGCATGAAAATATTATATTCTGACTAAATTGATTGGGCTAATCATGAAACTGAATACTCTTTTTCTACAGCACATCAAGTTTTTGCACAATCATCATCCTAATTTGTACCCAATGAAATGGGAAAGCAATTATAGGAAGAGGGAGGCAAAATGGAAGTAGTAAAAAAAAGTAACATGAGAGACATATGATATTAGAAGAAGCAAATTTGGCGATATGGACACTTACCAGATGGAGGTATTACTTCCATTGAACGTTTGGCTGTGAATGATCGTTTGATGCCTTCCCTTTGTATGTCACTTCTTCTTCACATGTGATACACCAGAAAGAGTTAGACATCATGTTTATTTCCCAACAGCTTTGATAATGATATTCTAGAGTTTTAAGTTCCTGATGGACCATTCACCATGTTCCTGAATTATGTCGACCAAATTGTCCTAAAAATTGTCTAGGTGTGACATTAGAAAATGTAGTTTAGGCTCACCTTATCCTGTTTAAATTTCAGTATAGCATATCTCCCACTATTTTGTTGTAATTAGGCAGCTTATTCTGGCCAAGGAAATGATACACAACATGTTTCAAACTTCTTCAAGCTTAAGATAAAATTAAAATATTCATGATAAATTAAACCTCATAGTGATTTATTCCTATAAAAGTTCAATTTTTCAAGCTTACTGTTTTATTTCCATCATTGTATTTTCAAAGTGTTTATCATACATCAACTTACATATATCTGGTCCATCAAATATCCCTTCTTTCAATTTTGCAGATGACATATTTGGGAATTGGCTACACAGGTATTGGAAACAGTTTCCTGTTTTGTCCAATACTGTTTCATCAGTCCTAATTGTATGTGCAGTAGAGGCAATAAAATGTGACGTGGATCAACCAAATGCTCATTCACAGTGTTCTTCGATCCCGCTAGCAGGTTCTCCCTCTTAGGCCACTCTCTCCTATTCCAATGTTCATATGCTCAACTGTCCCATTCACACATATAGCAAGACATCTTGGTGTACCCTGTTTGCTGGCCAAGGAGGATGCCAATTACTTCTAAGTCACCACTTACTAACCACTAGTGTTGTTCATACTTCACGTTTTGAAGAATTTCATGGTACTGCAGTCTCTTTTTGGTGTACTGAATAGATAACAGTAATTGATGCTAGCTCATTTCCAATATGTTGTAATTCAGCTTTCAAATTTTGCTTTGAAGAATCTATAACTACCATTGCTTACTGTCATGCTTTTGAACTCCCATTTTGTCATCAATCTGGTGATGTCTTTGCAAAACACCATTAAACAGTCTTCAACAAAGTCATTATCATTTCTGTATATTGAAATTGATATACTGCGTGCAAGTAAATTATTTTCACTGCGACGTGATCCCAGAAGTTGCGCTACATCTTTAAAGAGTCCCAAGTATTTCACTAATTGTTAAGTTTGAGTAAGAGGTTTTAGGTTATTATTGGTACCACCCTCAGAATAGTCAGAATTACTGTTTTCACTTATTTCCAGTTCACAGTCTTCAAATGTATCTATTGATGTTGTGCAGAGAGGATTGGGAGCCCTGGACCATGAGGGACAGGTCGTATCGCTGAATCTAAGTTCGGATACATGATTTTATTCATGTTTCTTTTGCTGAATCCGCTACTTCTGTTATACAGAAGCTAGAATCATCGAAATGGTTCTTCTGAAAATGCTATGCCAGGGTAATAGAAAAATTCAAACACTTTAGTTTACTGTTTTATTTTAGGAAGTAATGTTCAATAACAAATCAACATTAAATTGAGGTAAGATAGTACAGACTCAAAAAAACTTGACTTTAGTTTACATTCACTCCACTTCCTTAATTGTTCCATGCATGTATGACACACAATGTATGGAGCAAATGATTTATCCTGATCTCCAAGCTTCATGCCAAAATAAGCAAAATATGATTTGCTAAAAAATTCTGATATTTGTCAGCATCTTGTACTGCTTTCCTGACATTTTAAACACCACTTCAATGAAATAACTCTGCCAAAACCAACACACATAAACAGCTTTTCTAGGTCTTGCACTCACTGAACTGTTGTTTACTGCGGCGATAATGGAATATCAGCATTGAAGGTTATTCTCTCCCTCTCTTATTCCCCATCCTACACATAAGCAATGTTGCTATATTTATAAATTACTACATAACAGATTTCATAGCAATTGCTTGTAGTAAATATCCTTCAGTAAGTTTGGAGGAGGGAAAGCTGTGCATAGAAAACTGAAGTTAATGGAAAAAAAAAAAACTGATATCGTTTTCATGTTCAAGAGTGCCAAATTAGTAAAGAACATCTCTTACTTTCCAAACCCCAAAACTGTGTCGACCTGTGTTATTGTATGATTTTGCAACACTGTATTTTCACTAATATTGAACAAACAAACACCAAGTGTTCCTGCTGATAAGGG
Source organism: Diploptera punctata (assembly GCA_030220185.1). NCBI lineage: Eukaryota > Metazoa > Arthropoda > Insecta > Blattodea > Blaberidae > Diploptera > Diploptera punctata. The sequence continues at coordinate 106,287 of JASPKZ010007815.1, read as the reverse complement.
TTCCTTATAAGATTGGCTTCCTGATTAATTCAAAGTTAAACATTTTAAATAATTTTAAGGACTATAAGATGTTTCAATCTTCTTTGTAGGAAATATAAATGATTAATATCACATAGAGATGATTATAAAATTGATGGTATATTTTACTCACACTTTATGATGAAATTCTTAATTTTCCCTAAGTCTCCAAATTATCCATGGGAATTATCATGGGTGCCAAACAGGATGAGACCAACATGACATTTTGAAAATTTGAAAAAAGAATTTACGAATGGGTGAAATCCATAACGGTATAAGTTGCATTTAGATCATTCAGAAAAAAAATGAGTTTAAACATTTGCTGTAGGTATGAAACCAATGAAAACAGTTATGAATGAATTAGTCACTTTTTATCTTACTTCATACTTCATGTTTTTTTTTAAACACGGAAACTGCAGTTTTCAAGAGGAGTCCCTCTTATCTTCAGCCGACATTATGACTACCGAATTTTCATTGGAAATCTTCATCTATAACGTTGCCATCTAGTGTTGATCTGATAAACCTCGAGATCAGGTCCCATTCATCGGGAATTTCAAAATTCATGGATCTAAAATTCCCAAATTATCAATTCCAAAGGTTTTTGAAATGTTTTAAAGTTTAGCCTCTTTTTTCAATTTCACCATTTTTAATATTTCTAAAGTGTTCTTTTGTGTGAGCGTCCAAATTCCTTTTTTGTTTTTTCTATGTATATTTTATTGCAGTCTTTACAATTAATGTGATAAATTTCAATTTTTTTACTATGTGGATAGTATGGGAAAAAATATACATTTAGAAGAACAAATTTAGATCCTTAATTTTAAATTCCTAGTGAGCAAGATTTGATCTCATAATTCATCACATCAGCACCAGATGGCGGCTTTGGAGATGAAGGTGAAGACGAAAATTCAACAATCTTAAAGATGTCTGAAGGTAGGAAAGATGTTTCATGAAACTGCAGTCCTATGCTCGAAGAACACAGAGTGTATGAGGTAAGATATTCACAACTCATTGATTATTTATTGACTTGAAAGCCTCATAATGTTTTAAAATCATTAGGAAGTTCCATTATGAGGTTTAATTTAATATTTGAGTTTGTATTTTTTAACATTCTTACCTCATATGTTTATTTTGTTGGACGATCGTTTCAAGGCTATTGCTCCATCTTCAGCTTGTCCCAAACTGGTTTTTTCTTTTCTTCAAGTTGTCGGCCCTGGATCTGTGTTCCAAAGAACTTGGTAATGAGGCCCTTTTCTCCCTCATAATGTTATTTCCCATAATACATTTATGAAATTTTAATGTAATATGATATATTATTTTAATATACTACTTAATGTCAATTTGATACTGGAGAAGATAGCAAATATCTGCTACAATCAATCAAATCAATTTTAAATTCACTTATTCAAACTTACTTTTATTAAGTGGTACTTTTTCTTCAGAATCAGAAAAATCTTCATTTTTATCTTCCTGAACTTCTTCATTTATGAAATTGAGATTTCATTCTTGCTACTAAACCTTACATTTCTAAACCCCAAATTTTAGATTTTACTTTGAAACCTGTTAGTTGCAACTGTTTGTTGATAATGTTATAAAATCTGCCCATGTAGAATCATTTTCCCTCCCTATATTAGACAAAGTAGCAAAACAAAACTAAAATCATACAGACTTAAGTACAAATAACTTTGCTGGTTCAGTTACAGCCTGTAACTGACAATGTCCCAGCAGTGGTCTCTGATTATATTTTAAATTTTAAAAGTTTCAGTGGAATAACATCGACTTAATAGAATAAATTTTTATATTCATATAATGTTGAGAATTTTTACATTATGAGGTTTTCTTAAGAAAAATCAAATAAATTGTGAATTATTCTTACGCTTACATCTATATTGTTTTAACACAGTACTGTGGTATCGGGAATAAAATACCATAGATGTATGAGGTGAGAAGAATTCACAATTCATTTGATTTTTATTAAATTTTTATATGTTTGAGATTAAAAACAAATGCAAATACTAAAAAATTATTTAAATAGTATTAAAATCACTTTAGTTTAAAACAGTCCACCTTGATACAAAATAGCTTGTTGTTGTTGCTTATGCCAGATACTTCTAAATCATATCCATAAGATGATTGTTTTGAAGTAATTTTATTACATCTTCAGGTTGATTCCAGATATCCGTTGTTGAGCTGTTGATGCATTGGAGTTATGTTGAGTAAATAAATAAGGTGAGTCTGTTGCATCTTAAGATTTTGAAACATGTCCTAATAGAACTCAACTTCTATGAGGTAAGATGGCAACAGACTCACCTCATTATTAAGAAAAATCTCATAATGTTACATCCTGTTGTAATTTTATAATACATTGTGGTGGCACTCCTTTTATATTATACTTTGGGCAGATTGGGAATGTCTTCTTGCCATCTTTTATTTTAAGAGTTCTAACTTTTTTTTTATTTATAATCGATAAAGCATTATACATTTTTCATCTCTCTGTTTCTAATATCTGTAGAATTAAGATCTGTTATATCGGTATCAGAGGATCTTTCAAGATGTTTCTAAGATGATTCTGTGAGAATTATACTACTGCTTACAACGTTTGCTATTCTATAGAAAACATACATATTAAACACATTGAAAATCTCCTTAAAACTGAAAACTGTATGTTTGTTCAATATTGATGGAAATATCTTAAAATCATCCCACTATTTGTGCTCAGTATGTATTTTAACTTTCAGGCTTCTATTTACCAACTAAAAACGATGATGGCTAAAAACAATCACATTATACTAATTTTTCAGTATTTTACTTGTATGGTAGTGAATATATAATTTAATCTTAAAAGAATGGTAAAAATGGATGGTTAAACACAGTGCAAATATCTCAAATTTATTTCAGAGAAAGTAAACGCAAGTAATTTTTAAACATATAGAGAAATTGACGATTTTATTATTAATTTAACACTTCTCATAGAAGGATAAATTATATTTGAAGAGAAAAATTTTCACCTAGACCGGGACTCGAACCCTTCTTAACTAAGAAGCTGCCATTTGCAAAGATAGAAGCTATGGTTTCAAGCATTTGGCACGAGGGAATTACAACGTACATAAGAGAAAAATTTGCGTCTAGATCGTAACTCACCTCGGTAGCTCAGTTGGCAGAGCACTTGGCCCGGAAAGCCAAGGATCCCGGGTTCGAGTCCCGGTCTAGGCAAAAATTTTTCTCTTCAAATATAATTTATCCTTCTATGAGAAGTGTTAAATTAATAATAAAATCGTCAATAGAAGCCCTACTGGATATAAAGTAGTGTTAAATTCCCAATAAAAAAAAAAAATGTCTTCTTAACTAAGAAGCCGCCATTTGCAAAGATAGAAGCTATGGTTTCAAGCATTTGGTGCGAGGGAATTACAACGTACATAAGAGAAAAATTTGCGTCTAGATCGTAACTTGCCTCGGTAGCTCAGTTGGTAGAGCACTTGGCCCGGAAAGCCAAGGGTCCCGGGTTCGAGTCCCAGTCTAGGCGAAAATTTTTCTCTTCAAATATATAGAGAAATGTTTTCTTCAAAAATGGACTGTGATCATTTTTAGTCATCACTCTTCAAATGTATAATGGCGGGATTATGATCAACGTTGAGAGGGCAAGCTATAATACACAATTTGAGTAGATGTATCATGATCAGTGTTAATGGCTGCTAGCTCACTCTGTTCTCAGTCTGATGAACTTACACTGATTTAATAAGAATCAAATGAATCATGAATTCTTCTTACCTCATATAACTATGTTTTTTTAACACCGCAGTATCGGAAAAAACATCGTCAGCTAACAATGGAAAAGATGTTTTTTTCCAATACTGCGGTGCTGTGTTAAAAAAACATGGATATATGAGGTAAGAAGAATTCACAATTCATTTGATTCTTATTAAGAAAACCTCAATGTTAAAATTCCCTTCTTCTTCTTCCTTCCAAGTATTAAGCCAAGGCCTGTTACGATCCTGTAGAAAATTTTCCCTCCAGCATTTCATAGGACGGCCCAGTGATCTTCGTCCTCTTGGTATATAATTATAAACAGCTTTGGGGATCCGATTTGAACTCATTCTTTCAAGATGGTGTTTCCAATTTAGTTGGTACTGTTTAATATATTCCAAAATTGGCGTAGTCTTCAATTCTTTTAAGATATCGGTGTTCCTTTTCCGATCCCATCTGGTGTAACCCGCTGTTCTGCGCATGGATCTCATTTCACAAACCGTTATTCTGCTTTCATGTTGTCTTTTTAGTGTCCATGCTTCACTACCATAGGTCAACACTGGTCTAGCCAAAGTGTTATATAAACGTAATCTGGTGTTTTTTTGTACAAGGGATGGTTTCATAACTTGATTAATAATTCCTAAACTTTTATTATAACTAGTAACTTTTTCAGGGATATCTTTTTCATCCCAGATAGAGAAATAATATCCAAGGCATTTAAATTGATTAGATCTCTCTAAAAATTTTATTCTGGAGACAGATTTTACTTTATATGGGGTCCTTCCCATGAAATGGCATAATTTTAGTTTTGTTAATTGATATTTCCATATTAAATTTGGCACCTATTTTTTGTAAAATTATAAATTGATTGTTGTAAATAATTTTCGGAAAGTGCCAGAAGAGCTAAATCATCTGCAAAAAGAATAGCATCGAGTTTGAGATTCCTATTGATGGGTATATATCCTCGTTGTGTTTTCCTCCATTCGTTTATTAATTTATTCATATATATAATGAAAAGCACCGGTGAAAGTCCACATCCCTGTCTTACTCCAGTGCTGATCTTTTTCCCAAGAAGATAATTTGCCATCTTGTTTAACAGAGATTTCATTATCTTTATAGATGTTGAAGATATTAGTAATATATTGTTGTGGAACGTTATCATCAGCTAAAATTTGTAGTAATATATTTCTGTCTACTTTGTCAAAATTTGTTATATTAATGTTTTATAGGAAGTAATATTTTGAGGTTCTTGTAATTAAATTACACTGATTTATTTGCATTTTTATATACTGTATTTAAAGAAGGGAAATACATTATGTTAAGGCAAAATATGGTAAATAGAGATATGGCAGTACTTACATTGTAAAATGTTTCCTGTTTCTTTCAAAATAGCTTTTTGTTTGCTTATTTTTATATTGTGGGTGAATTTTGTTGTATATAAATTTGTGCGATCACACAAACTCAATAAGCACATTGTATCTCATGTTGATATAATTATTAAAATATCAAAATACTGTAATTTATTGGCTGCAATAAGGTCAACAACAATCAGCTAGAAACAAATGAAATGTGGGAACCATTGATGTCTCATGATTTGAAGCATGGATGCCATCATGTGTTGTACCTTGCAAATGTTCATCATAATATGATACGTGGAAGGTGTATTTGATAAACATGAACAAACTCAAACATAATGCAACACCAATGAATGTGATCATAATCCCGCCATAAGGACATTTTTGATGTTATATTTAGTTTAACATATTCCAGTCCTGGACAAATTAATTTTTTGAAAAGAGAAATTAATGATTGAACCAGAAATCGAACTCCAGACCTTTGACTCTATGCATCAATGTGGAGTCCATTACACCATTCAAGGTCTGATACAAACATATTGTAGAGTCAGAGATTCAGGTTTGATCCCAGATCAAGCGTTCATTTTTCTTTTCAAAAAATATAAAGGACATTTTCATCCATTGGAATAATTGTTCAATTTCAGGTGAAAATCATGCATGAAATTCTTCAAAATATACAGTATTTAAATATTAAAAATCATAAATATAAATAACTAGCTAACAAACTAACTCACTGGCACTATTAAATTAGGTTCATGGCTGTGCAGACATAAGCTCTCCATAAATGTAAATAGTAATTATAAATTTTTGTAATCAGTTCTTTAAGAAGAAATTTGCTGAATAGTTTAGGCATGAGTTAAAGACAAGATAGTCTGGGTTCAGTTAGGACAATGAGACCATTCTTCATACTTTTCACTCCAAACTGGCCATAAATTCACTTAATCTCCTTTAGAAAAATATTTATATTTTTCTGGGGGTAAAATGAACTGGAATCCACAATTAGTCAGTATCTGTTTGTGTCATTGGTTGAAATTTATGGGTTCATGTGTCCATATTCCCCATGGATCTTCATTGTCTTTTATGAATCTTTTTTTTTTATTTAAGAAAACTAATTAAGTAATTGTCCTGCATCATAGCTGAGTGGTTAAGCCATGATTCACTGGTTTCAGTCCCCATGGGGAAAGAAATTTTCTCATAGAATTTTGGCCAGTATGGAGCAGTAACCATCCAGCATCATGAGGAATTTGGGTAGCTACAATAAGTAACGGCTCCAGGTCAAGAAAACCAGCTTTAAAAGCTGGAGACCCAACAGGCTGATTACATGTTACCCGTATTCTGTTAGATGATCGTATACCTCTATGATTAATATATGTGGATGTAAGACCAGCAACTCACTGGCAGGTTAAAAGGCCTTCTAGGCCCATCGCACCATGGAGTTAATTAATTATTGTGTGCTGCTACATTTCCTGAAGAAATTTCATCACCTCACATATTCCACCTATTAAAATATCTCCAATGTTTATTTTTTTCCTCTATCTTTATATTCAACATTAATAAAATTCATGATAAAGTTCCGTTGAGGTATTATTCAAAATTAAAATATAAAATTATGAAATATTTACCTAAATGGTCCATCTCCTCAATTTAAAGATTATTAGTTATCTGTAGCGCTTTCGGGACTAGTCCCATCATCAGCAGAAATAACAGGATATGGGTTCTAAGATTAGGGGTCGACAGATAAGAACCCATATCCTGTTACTTCTACTGATTATGGGACTAGTCCCGAAAGCGCTACAGATAACTAATAATCTTTACGTTGAGAAGATGAACCTTTTAGCTAAATATTTCATAATTTTATATTTATATGCTATTTATAAATTGTCTTCAATGTGTTTGACAGTCCTTTTTCTAGATTATCTATTCCATTTTTTCTTCCAGAATTAACCAGTGAAATTTCTTGAAATCTCTCTGGTATATCAATCTGTGAATTATATCCAAACCATCATAAACAACAAGATTTGAAAACAAATAATGGAGTCTAGAACCACCTATAAATTAAGTAAAAATCAGTATTTTCCACATATCCACAAATCCTTCCAATGTTTATTCGTATCTCACCATTCTTTATACTATTTTTACTATCACCATTTGTGTACAGTGATATGATCAGTGTTATAAAATAGATATAAATCTCTGTGTTTATTTAAGTTCTTTAACACTCCGTGTAAAGCTTAGTATATTTATTAATTAAATAAAAATAAAACGTAGTTTTATTTGATTTTCATATTTATTATATAATTCAGTGACAGCTGTTTCGGTACACTGTACCTTCTTCAGACATGTTAACAAATTATTAGTATATTTTACCAATCATTAAATATACTCACATATTCTCAATGATTTTATTTTTAATTTATCACTCACACTGAAGAGAAAAATGTTATGCCTAAACTGGGATTTGAATCCAAGGCCTCTGGTTTGTGCACTGGTATGTAGAACCAAAGATCTTGGGTTCAAATCCCAATTGAGGCATAAATTTTTCTCTTCAAATATAAACTTGTATATATTTCTTTATTCTCATTATTTCTAGTAATCATCAATGAATTCAAAATCCTTGTCTCGTTAGTATATCATTTTTTCAACTGAAAAGATAAAATATTTATATTAATAAGATATTCATATAATTTTTCTTAATCTATCATTTCATTTAGAACTTTTCTTAAATACAGTAAAAGCTTTTAGTAATGGATATTTATGCAATTATTCATAAATCAGAATATTTGAGGTATTTATATAATTTATCATAAATATTACCAATAGGCAATGGCATCTGAATGTGAAAAGTACCCCATGCCCCATGTAGTATCCACATGACTGAGGAACTGTGATCCCCATGATGTCACCATATGAGATAAGATTACGATTTAACTGAATTCACTCAGGGTAGAGCAGACTCTTTTAACAGGAAAGAGCGTGAGGAAATTCTGTAGGCTTGTAGAAATAAAATCACTTTATTTAATGATTTATTTTAGGAAGTAACATTTTGAGGTTTTTTTTGAGACTGGCAAACATCTTACCTCAATATACACCTAGACTGGAGTTTGAACCCAGGACTTTCTGTGTCAATGCTCCTTCCAAGTGAGCTACCTAGGGGTTTGGATAGAGCGTTGACATAGTGAGTCAAAGGTCCTGGGTTCAAACCCCAGTCTAGGCGTATATTTTTCTTTTCAAATATAATTTGTCCATAATTAAGATGTTTAAAAACGAATAATATGAACATCTTACCTCAAATTAAAGTTGGTTCAGTTTGAACATGTTTCGATATAATCTTCTATATCATCTTCAGCTTGACCAGACTGTTGTGTTTTATGTTGTGAACCCTGGATGCCGATCAGTCGAAGAACCTCCAAACAAGGTCATGTTCAGCAGGAATTTCAAAATTCCTGCTGAACGTGACCTTGTTTGGAGGTTCTTCGGCCAGCCGGAGGAGGGAGTTGATATCGACATCCAGGGTTCACAACATAAAACACAACAGTTGAATGCAGGCTTTCACGGCCGGTAATCATAATGTTGAGTGATTCCGGGTTATGTGGCCGTGGTCCATAGTTGGTGTTGATACCAGATGTTTTGCCCTCAACTGCGGAGGGCATCTTCAGTGGCGAGTGCTTCTAGGCGTGTTTCCTGGTCGGAAGACCTACTTAGAGTGAGCGCTGCGGACGTTGTGGACGTTGTATTAGTGGTGGGTGCAGGGGTGTACAAAGAGTCACAGATCGTATCGGAAAACTCCTACGAAAATACAACATAAAAACAGTTCACAGACCTACAAGAAAAATAGAAGACTGCCTTCGCTCAGCTAAGGATCCTCGGCCACCTCTCTCCACTTGCGGCGTATATCGACTTCCTTGTTCGTGTGGTAAATCATATATAGGGACCACGAAAAGAAGTATAGCCACCCGTTTATCAGAACATAAAAGAAACTGCAGACAAGGAGAAATGGATAAATCTGCTGTAGCAGAACATGCCATTATGAATGGACACCAGATTCTATTCGACGATACACAAGTTTTAGCCACAACTTCCTACTATTTCCCTTGATTATACCGAGAGGCTATAGAAATATACAAGCATAAGGGGAAATATCAACAGAAAAGAGGAAGGTATCAAACTGGCTAAGGCCTGGTATCATACACTAGAAAATAAATGCATTAACACTAGGGACAACAAGGAGACGATCATTAGCCAATCAGCAAGAGCCACGCCCACTCACCCTGCACCCACCACTAATACAACGTCCGCAGCGCTCACTCTAAGTAGGTCTTCCGACCAGGAAACACGCCTAGAAGCACTCGCCACTGAAGATGCCCTCCGCAGTTGAGGGCGAAACGTCTGGTATCAACACCAACTATGCACCACGGCCACATAACCCGGAATCACTCAACATTATAAAACACAACAGTCTGGCCAAGCTGAAGATGATATAGAAGATTATATCGAAACATGTTCAAACTGAACCAACATTCATTTGAGGTAAGATGTTTGCCAGTCTCAAAAAAAACTTGATCGCTATTTATTTGTTTAATATCTTCCTTAATTTCTAATGAATTCTAGGAAATGTGTCACAGTTCTAATAAACTCCCACACACAATTTAACTTTGTTGATCAGTTAACTATTCATTGAAATATGTTATTCACTTGTATTGATTTGTGCATATAATGTGAATCTATGTTCAATCTGTGATTGTCGACGTATCACTATATTTAAAAGATATACAATTTATTCACTTAATATTTTGTAAATAACTCTTAAATATTTAAATTTATTTTAATATTTTGATGTATAAATTTAAATTTTAACATTTGCAATGTTGAACAATTATTATTTTGAAGAGAAAAATAAATGCCTGAATCAGGATTTGAACCCAAAATCTCTTAATTTTCTTATGAGATAAACCTGTTTCAATCAATTACCTGTTCAAGCAACTAGTCCTGGTCAGAAAGATAGCAACATTTATACTACATTTATTTAAACTAAGTCACAAATTACTTCAAACACTTAGTGTAATATATAATAAGTTTAATATTTTTCATCGTATATTATAAGCATTTAGATTCTAATAATTATGATCAGTTCTTTTTTCTTTTGGGGCTTAGTCCCTGGTAGAATGTTTTTGTATGTTGTATTACTGTTTTCCACCGCCTTCTTCATTTTGTTCATTAAATTTTAGAAATATATATATTTTTATTAATACCAGTATCCCTACTTATAATCCAAAAAAAATATTTGACCATTTGGTATTATATTTAAAGACATTTCTAAAAATAATTTAAACGAGAAGAAGTGGTTTGCAGTGATCCTTATGTGACAGTTGTGAACGTCAACAGCATTGAGAATGTCACAAATACAGTGACGAAATCTGGATCTGCGAGGGAGTTAAGATGTATGAGGTGAGTCAAGAAACAACTCAACGCAATTAAAATAGAATCTCTGAAATTAATATTTGTAGTGACAAATTAAAAAAAAAAAAGTATATTTCAGTAAGTCCTGCGCCATAGCCGAGCTTTTTAAGGCATGATGCCAAGCTATGGGACTTATTCTGCCCAGGTTCCCAAAGGGGAAAAAATTTTCTCGTGGAATTTCGGCCAGCATGAGACTGATGCCTAACCAGCATTGTGAGGAATTTGGATAGCTACAATAAGTAGTGGCTCCAGGTTGAGAATACCAGCTATAATGACTGGGTGACCCAACATGCTGACCACATTTCACCTCAATACTGGCTAGATGATCATCCACTTCTGTAATTAACAGCTGTAGATGTGAGGCCAGTAGCAACTTATAGGCCAAGGACCTGCTAGGCCTGTCATTCAATGGAGTATATTTTGGTAAATAAAGAAGACCTATTACTGTTAAGAGATTGAATTAAAAATATACACCTCACCTCATATTTTATTTTCTCATTTGGTCATGTTTTGGAGATCTTCTTCTCAACTGATATCTGACTTTCCAGCGATGTCCTTTTGATCTTATCCAAAGCATAGGGCCTCAACGAAGCAGCTCTATTGCACCCTATTCTGAGCCAAAATCTTTAACTCTCCCCATGTCTTTCCTTCCCTTCTGACTTACTTCTCCACACTCGTTCTCCATGATATCAAGGTTTTCCTCTTTTTCTCTGGCCCTGAGGATTCCAAAACAGGACTTCTCTCTCAATAGCATTCTGATTCTTAAGAGTATAGCCAATCCATCTCCATTTTCTGCTTTTTATTTCGATATCAATGGGTTCTTCGTTGTTTGTTTCAATACATTTTGATTGGAAATAATATTTGGCTAAAATATGTGAAGGATTTTCTTCAGACTCCTATTTAAGAAGACTTGAAAGCTCCTTGTTATCTCAGCACTGACTTTCCAGATTTCACATCCATATAATTCATATGTGCACCACTGTTGTCTCGAGGTAGCATGCTGCCTTGTCACACAGCGGGCCCGGGTTCGATTCCCAGTTGGGACAGGCTCATGGGTGAGGTTTTTCGAGGTTTTTTCTCACCTGTAAGACAAATGTCAGAAAGCTTAGGGTTCAACAGTCCCCGAAAATCATCTGGTCATCATCATCATCATCCTTATCATTATTATCATCATCCTTCACCGGTGTGGAAAGCAACGGGAAGCTACCACACGTATAATTCCGTAGTAAAGCTGCAAAGCATAGCATAAAAATACTATGATTGCAGTGAAAGAACTGCCCTCAGGCAGAATTACTATAGATGGATGGATAATTAATACTTAACATTTGACCTGAAAATACAGAATTTGGTTGTTGTTGCAATGTCTCTGGATTTCTACAAAGGGTATAGTTAGATAAAAACTGCATTTCCCTTATGAATTTTTGATTTTACATCGCTAATTGTTTCCCCATCCTGAGTCACAAAAGAATATCAACCTCACAACATCCACAACTATGAGATGACTATTTTACAATTTCCTTTCAAGTAAAACATTAACTGAGAAGGGTCCTTGCCATGGTCGGAAGAAAAGTAAGATCCAGGTTGATGTTCTCATCTCCAATGCAGATGGCTCTGACAAACTTCCTTCACTTGCGATGAGAAAATCTCAGAATGCAAGAAGTTTTAGCAGTTTGGAAAGAAAACCTATGGATTATGAATCAAACAAATTCTTGGAAGACAACTATAATGTGACAGTGGATTAAAAGCTGGATGTTAAAATGAAAAACAAACAATAAAAGATCCTTTTTTAAATGGATAGATGTGCAACATATCCATTTCAAATAACCTTGGAAAATGTTCAGGTGGAATATTTCCCTCTTAATTTCACCAGTGTTCTGCAATTACTTGACTTGGGCATCATTGCCAATTTCAAAGTTCACTACAGAAAAATGCTGGTTCAGTATTTGATGCTTAAAATGAAAATCTCTCTATTTACATACTTCAGTCTTTGGAGTGTATTTTGGCTGCCTGGAAGCTGGTATTATCTTCCACAATCAACAGCTGTTTCCGTAAAGCTGGTGTCTTATGGGAAGAGACCCATTCTGATATGTTGGAAACTTATCTGACAGCAAGCAGCTAGATATACCAGAGAATGTGAATTTCAATATCTATTTAAATAAATCGGAGTCCATTTTTTGACAACTCACCTCATAAATTTAATGTTTTTCACGATACTGCAGTTTCAGACGTTATCACGTCCATCTTCAGCCATAACTCCAAGTTGGAGTTAATGAAATAAACATGAAATTTATGAAGTGAGTTGTCAAAAAATGTTCTCCGATAAATTTCAATGATTATACCTCATAATTTTTACTAGAATGAACTCAATAGAAGACACCCTTACAATAGTACACAAACATAGAATGAACTCAATAGAAGACACCCTTACAATAGTACACAAAGAGGGAAATTCAACTAAAATCAACATATTGGAAGACCTGGAAATTATCAAGGAAATAGACAACAAGCTTTTAATAAATGAAAGCACTCCCAGACTAAACAACCCACTATACGATATCGTCAGGAAGAAGCTTTAGTCACGACAACACCACATTAGGACCAGCAGTATCAACCATCATACTGGATGTTGTAGTGAAGAGTGACCTGCTGAAGATGGAACGGATCTTCTGAAAGGCCTACAGGCATAAAGATTACATATTTTATAAGTTGAGGACGACGGATCTTACCTAAGAAGGTATATTTTAACTTATTTTATTTTATGACTCTCCATCTCAACAGTTTTAACAATGAATTTTATTAGTATTGAATAATTTTTACTTCCCAACATTAATTTAATTCAATCCATTTTGTTCATCATCTGGCTGTGCGTGGAGAACTAAGAGATGAGGAGATAATTGCTGATGTGTTGTCAATGCTGCCTGACCAAAAAATGGCTGAAGATGGAAAGGATGCCCTTCAGAAACCGGTCCAGTGAAAATCAATGGAGTTTTAAGTGAGCAATAATAATCCATGACGATCTAACTCTTGAAACTCCCAAACTGAGTGAAATGTTAAGTGCAATCGATGTGTGTAGACATTACATTAATACAAAAAGTTGTGAAAAAGCTATGAATGTATTAATAAGTTTGCAAAATGAGGTGTATGCACTTAATGCAAGAAAAGTATAAGTCAAAATGTCTGATTTCTTTAAACAAGGGCTAAGTTCAAAATTACAGTATCTTTATAGTGTTCTTGTTTTTATGTGAAGTTCTAAGAATATAGGTATACTGTGTTAATGATTTTTTCGGTAAAATATTATTGTAAGGCAATTCATAATTCTATATTACAATTGCAGTAGCTTTATCCATGTTTTTGGTGAAGTTTTAATTTAGTTTGAAACTCCAGTTTGTGAAAAACTTTAAGTATAGGCCTAATGCCCACTATAGTACTGTTCCTAATTAAAATTATTTTTAATACTTAGAAAACTTTGTGTAAATGTAATAAATTTATAATAGCATTAGTTATATTATGACTCACGTATATTATATCAGAAGAACTAAAGATTTCATGTATTATCTAAATCTTATTTATGAGAAATTCTGAATTGTAAGTATTATTTTGTTTTCACTTTGATATAATGTACTTATAACTCAGGTTCAACTGTGTGTGTGTACTACAATGTGAAAAATAATTTTTACGAGAAACGTAGTATGTTGGAACGAAGGAAAAATGAAGTTGGTAGCAGCACAATTTATCATAATGTATTTTTTTTAGAATTAACAAGACTACAATATCATTGAAATTATGAGTTCCAAATTAAAAGTGAAAGAATAGTTACAGAAATTGACATTATAGGCATAAATAAATAAAATCAACTAAGTCTAGCATTATATTGACTTAGACTTTTATGGCCGGAGTTGCTATAATGATCCGGGCTGTAGGCCATGGTCTCGAGGCTCGAAGTTCCCCAACGTTTTGCTAGAGACTGCGTCTGGCATCCTCAAGGGTTGTCTTGAGACTGGCAATTTGTCCCCTGTCTGTCCTATTTATACCGTTTGCCGCAATGTGTGTGCGTAGGTTATATCTGCCTTCTGATTGGACAGCGGTAGGGACTTCCATTGCTCCAATGAGGTTGTTGTTTGATGGTCTAGTAGACTGTTCTTGTAGAGGTTTGCATTCTGCATTTTTTAGAACCGGTATCCATATTTTGTTGACTTTTAATGATTCTTCTTTTCTATCAAACAGCAACCTCACTGGAGCAATGGAAGTCTCTACCGCTGACCAATCAGAAGGCAGATATAACCTACGCACACATCGTGGCAAACGGTATAAATAGGACAGACGGGGGACAAATTGCCAGTCCCAAGACAAACCTTGAGGATGCCAGATGCAGTCTCTGGCGAAATGTCGAGGAACTTCAAGCCTTGAGACCACAGCCTATAGCCCGGAAATCTTCTTCAAGATTGTCATAAATCTAGCATTATTTAAATTGTGAGAGTACAGAAAGAAGTGAAATGTGGTTACATTTGTGATTATAAGGAAACTATCTAATCCAACCAGAGAAATGAGATGTAGAGAAAAGATAAATCCATTAGCTTGCACTTTCCTCTATCATTGTTTTCTCCTCATAAACTGAATATTTTTTCTTAGTTTTTTTGAGAGAGTTACTTAAACACTTGTATTGTCTCTTCACCTAACTTTGTCCCTAGATTTTAAAGAAGACAGAATTTTTTTTTCTACTATTTACATTTTATTAATATTGTGTGTGTGTATGTGTGCTAGTGTTAGATACATATAATCAGAACTGTTATAATTTTAACTTTTAAAGGACATTATGTCACATGATGGCAAGTATATCCTCTCTACTGCTCAAAGGCAAATAAACTTGACACATTGCAGGTAGTAAATTTTTATTCACAACCCTGCAAAAATAAGGGTGTTGGGCATATAAATTCTGGCAACTGGGTAGATTTAATAATCCCATACATTAAATGTTAAAAATGTACAGCAAACCTATAATATAGTTTAATAATCTAAAATATCTAAATTATTATTTATAAACGCTGAAAACAAATATATAATCTAAATAAATATTAACCCATTCGCTTCAGATTTAAATGCTCAATATATTTCCCCAGAAACTGGATTTAAGTTACCGTAAATTATATTGTCTGTTTTTCAGACATTCAAAACAAACAAAAGATAACGATACTTGAGATCTCAAAAGATGAAGGCCGAAACACATTCCTCTACTATTCATATATGTTAACAAAATATTACCCTGCCAAGGAATGTAGAAAATATTGCAAAATATATACAGCAGAGTTAAGCAAGTGTACCTCTTCTTCTGAGTTGAAGGCAATTTAACTGCCAGCGAGACTACCTCATCTTTCGAGGCGAATGGGTTAATAATTTTATGTTATAATTAGTTTAACATGTTCGAGTCCTGGACAAATTAATTTTTTTGGAAAGAAAAATTAACGTTTGAACCGGGAATCGAACCACAGACCTCCGACTCTGTATGCCCTTCAAACACGGCACAACACCAACATTTCTTTCCACTTACACAGTTCTCTGATGTCTGAAGGTAGATAGCTAGAGCTATTAATAACACCATCAGGCCACTTCTATTTGAAGTGTTTTTAACGAGAATTTTACATTACTTTTAAGCGATAAAGTTTAATTTTGGCATTTATGCCATGTTTGGAATGGTGTAGTGGGTTGCTTACCAAAATATGGAGTCAGATGTTCGCAGTGCAATTCTCAGTTTAAATGTTAATTTTTCTTTTAAAAAATATTAATAATTTTTGACATTGTCATATTTTAGTCAACTGAAAATCAGTTGATTGTTAGTATCGCCAATATAAAATAAATAAACACTAATATATAAAAAATATATTTAGCACTAGTAGTACTTGTTATATTGTCGGCAATGAAATCATTCTTGCAGCTAAAGAATTGTAGTATTAAATATACCTAAAAATTGACGATTTTATTATTAATTTAACACTTCTCATTGAAGGATAAATTATATTTGAAGAGAAAAATTTTCGCCTAGACCGGGACTCGAACCCGGGACCCTTGGCTTTCCGGGCCAAGTGCTCTACCAACTGAGCTACCGAGGCAAGTTACGATCTAGACGCAAATTTTTCTCTTATGTATGTTGTAATTCCAACGCGCCAAATGCTTGTAGATCGTAACTCGCCTCGGTAGCTCAGTTGGTAGAGCACTTGGCCCGGAAAGCCAAGGGTCCCGGGTTCGAGTCCCGGTCTAGGCGAAAATTTTTCTCTTCAAATATAATACCTAAAAATGTTGGTAAAATTGTAGAAACATTTCATTGTTGGTCTTTAAGTACCAAAGTTAGCCTGTTGGGTACTGAAATTTCCTCTGATATATATCTTAAGGACAAATTACTGATTACTAAGTAGCAATAAAAATTTTATTTTTAAAATTAAGTCACAATATATTCATAAATAATATGAATCATCTAATTATTTACCAAATGAAAAAATGGAAAGGTGTTCGTGGAAGAAGTGGATTGTCACACAAGATACTTGTAAATCCTGGCAGAGTACTCTGCACATGTATTAGGTATGAAAATTTTGCTAGCAAATGATATTAGTAACATGTTGCAGTACTGATAGCATAGTGGGGGCACGCCATAGCTTAGTGGTTAAGGTACTGCGCTACAAGCCGGAAGGTCGAGGGTTTGAGTCCTGGTGGGATCAGGATTTTTAAACTGACCCAAACCTTCTTGCGGCACTATGGCCCTGGGGTCGACTCAGCCTCTAACTGAAATGAGTACCAGTCTCTTGTTCTGGGGGTAAAGGCATCTCGCAGGGCTGACAACTGGCTGACATCAAGTGCCGATTGTTCAGAAAAAGTGAGAGCCTTAACCTCCTATTACCCCAAGGGCCTCCTGAGGCCTGTAGTGGGATAACTTTACTTTTACTGATAGCATAGTTTATCGAATGTAATGTTGATATAATGTGCATAGAGTGACTCTAAAAATTAAAACTGCAACTCGTCTCTATTGTATCTTGTTACAATCTACATGCTAGCCAGAAAGATTTCATTATTCATGTAATATTTTTTTGTAAAAACTAAATCATGGCACCTCAAATTGTTTAAGCTAATATTTTCCAATCAATATCATGAACAGGCTATCTTCCTGTGATCAGTGTTCTACACTCTTACCCTTTTCTTTCTAATATCTTTCTATCTTCCTAGTCTTGCTCTTGAAACTCTTTTCCATTCATTGTTTTCTTTAAGCCGTACAGCCAAGTTTGTTTGTTTATTTTTTCCTTCTCCTACCTCACATCTCCTTCCCACTGGAATCCAATCCAAAACTCTTCTTGGTAATCTTTCATTGTCCATTCATTTTACATACATATGCCATTGCAATTGTTTTTTTTTCTTTAACCCTTAAATTGGCAAAGCACTAATTTCTTGTGTCAGTTAGTTGAATGTTGCAGACCACACTGAAAAAATATTATACATAACTTTGATGTTTTTTTGATCAGAACTCGCTCAGATAGCTCAGTTTGGTAGAGCATTGGCCCAGAAAGCCAAAGGTCCTGGGTTTGAGCCCCAATCTGAATTATAATTTTTCTCTTCAAATATGATTATACATAAATATTATATTGAGTATATTTGTGTAATTCTACACACATTTAAGTAATTTCTAATTGTTCGTTTTCTTCTGTTATATTAAAAATCATCATCATCCATGCAAGTATTAGGCCATGTGGCCTGTTACGGTCTCAAAGAGTTTTCCATCCAGCACTTTTTTGGAGTCCCAGAAATATTAAAAATATTAAATAAAATAAACTAATTGATGTATCCTACAGGATAAATTGCTAATTTAAGGGTTAATTTATCCACAATACTATTTTTTTCCATCACCCTCAAGATATTTGCCTTCTCCATTTGTAGCAATCCTGAACATCGTCATCTGCAAGTTCCAGTTCACTCATACTTCTCACACCATCCATCCAATCTTCTTCAGGTCTTCCCTTTCTTCTTTTTCCATCTATCCTCCACTCCAAGATCTTATAGATTCTATCAGATGTCATCCTCTTGAGATGTCCATGCCTCTTAATTGTCTTTCTTCAATTGTCTGAAACACATTTTCTTTCAACTTTCATAATTTTTCTATCCAAAGTTTCTATTTTTTTTTCTAATCAGGACTTCCACAATGATCATCTCCAGTAATATATCTCTGTTGCAAATAACTTGTCAGCTTAGCATCTTTAAATCATCCATGTCTCTGATCTATATAACATAATACTCTCTACAGTGGCCTTTCAAATAAATTTCTTTGTTCTGTAAAGGATGTTTTTACTCCATAACACTGAGTTCAACATGCAAATTACTTTCCACCAATCTGACATTCTTTTTTCTATTTCTAATTGTGACGATCTTTTTCTAAGATTGATCCTAGATATCTAAATTTCTTGACATGTTTAATGTCATTCATTTCTGTAATATATTATTCATAAGGATTGATGGTTAAATATTGTGTTTTATTTATATTCATTTGCAATCCCAATTTTTCATATTCCTAGATTGATTTTCCAATCATGTACGATCCATCATCTATATCTTGTATAATGATGACAGATCACCTGAAAATAATAGATTATGTAAGTAATGATTTTTTTTCAGTGTGGATCCCCATGACCTGACATTTCTTGGACCAGTCTTAAACAACAGAGTGTCAGAAAGAATAAATTAAATTTCTGATTATAGTAAAGAATAACTAATTTCCATTTAGGTGAACTTTTCATCTTTAATTAAGTTCTTCAGAATAAGCAGTTGTGCTTCTTGGTGAAAAATATAGGTGAAGTGCTGCACCTATCCAACAATTACACTTCGCTTGGACAGAGAAATATTTTAAAAAATGAATGCCAGAAGAAATCTATAAAGAAAAATTTTGAAATGTTATACACAAAATATGAGTAAATATAGAAATAAAAAAATGTAAATGGAATTGGATAGGACATTCGTTGTTTGGGTTATGAAATATCTTGTTCATGCATATTTTGTGGTGGAAGCTGTGTATGGCTAATCTTGTATTCGTTTGCCTTTGCTCCTGATTTTCTTTGGTCCATTTATGGTCAATCATTGCAATCGTCCCGTAGAAATTGATGTCTTGCTCCGCTCTTTACATTCTTCTCTGTTCTATTAATTTGTTGCTGGCTCCAGTAGATGGTGGACTGAATCTCAGATCTTCTATGTAAAAAGTTTCCTTGGCCAGCTTGCATGCTAGTCTTGATGGCGCATATTTTCCCACTCTGAGGGCACACTTTAGGAACTGGCCTTCATTTTCTCAATCCATTCTAAGTCACTGATTGTCAATTTTTCCTGTATTAATTCCAGTCCATAGTGACTATAGGTATATTGTCATGTCGAAAAGTCTAGTGACTGTCTTTAGTGTTAAAGATGCAATGCTCTTTATTCTATATATCGCTTTCATGGCTTCCGCAGAAGAACTTAATATGGTACTAAAAAACTTCCTTCATATGATATCAAATCATTTCCACAGATATCAGAAAGACATTGACTTACATTCTACAATTTTTTGACTAAGAAATCTTGTGTGACATAGTCTAAACAAGAGCCAGGATTTGTTATTATTTTAGACTGGGATTTTTTCTTTTATAATCACTGAACTTAGACCAGTTTTCCAAGCCTGTAAGTAATAATTTATGAATCACATCTTTATACACAAATATGTCAATATATTTATAAAATATTGTATATATGCACGTATGTATGGTTATATAAGTAGGTATGCTTATGTTATATATGTATATAATGTATGTATGCTTTCTGATAGTTTCATTCTTAGAGTGCTGTGGAATGAGTTTTTCATAAATATGGTACAGCTTAGCAGTAATTGTAAATAAAATTAGGAAATTGTTAAGGCTATTAATGTGAAAACTTATGTTACAATATTTGATTCATACATTTTGTACGATTTCAATGTTTGCAATAAAAAATCTCAACATCAGTGGATAATTTTAGCAAGAAAATTACGAAATTAAATTCTTTTAACTGTATAATTTAAGGTTTATAATTGGTGTGTATTATAACTATTGTGTGCAATATTTTGTATTTAATAAAAACACAAATTATTATGATAGTGAATTGGCAGCAATCTAAACAGTTGTAGAAATTATCACATAATAGAATAACTAACTTACTCACTGGCACTCTTGAACATGAAGGTTCATGGCTGCATGGGCATAAACTTTCCATAGATCCATATACTATCATCATCATCCTTCACGGATTAGGTCTTTGCCTGTTCCGAACTCACATCTGTTCAGCCCAGCGCTTTCTTGGTCTTCCCATTGATCTTCGTCCTCCAGGATTATACCTCAGTGCCATTTTTGGTATCCTATCCACTGTCATTCTTTGTATATGTTGTATCCAATTGTTCCTGTGTTCTTCTATTTGTAGAAGTGATTGTACTTTTAGTTCCTCTATAGTATTCTCATTTCTAATATGTACTTCTCTTATACAACCTTTCACAGCATGTAGGAATCTCATTTATGCTGCCCGAATTTTACTCTTTTTCTTTTTCCTTCAGGACCCAGGTCTCACTTCCATATGTCGCCACTGGTAGTGCCATCGTTGAGTAAAATCTTAGCTGCGTATCCATTCTTACTTTGTTCCTCAGTGTTCGTCTGATTGTTCCACAAATATGTTGAAACTTCTGTATTTTCTTACGTATATCTTGTTCTTCTTCATAAGTTACATCGCACCTGTTCCATATACTAAGCTAATAAATTCCAATCATTCCCATTATAATTCACCTCCTTCAGATCATAGTTATGTTATTCTTCCATCTCAATCTTGGTCTATCAACTGGGTCCTTTTCCTTCTGTTTTCCTACAAAAAAAACTTTCCATGCTCCTCTATGCCACATGTATTGTTCATTGCAGTCTACAAGAGTTATCTGTTCTTATTACACTTGGTTTCCCATAAAGATCATGTAGCTTTTTTTTTAACTAGTTTCTCCATTCACATGTCTGTATATCTCTCTTTGGTTCAAAAAGTTTCTTAGTATTTTATTGTCAAATATCCTTAATTTTTTTAAATGTTAAAGTAAGAGATTATGTTTTGCAGTCATAATAATATTACTAGATTAATCACAGTTTTATATATTTTTAGTTTAACATTTTTTTCAGAGAAATAGGGATGACAAAGAGTCCTTGTAATGCAAAATAGCATGTATTTCCAGAGTTGAGCGTATGTTTAACTTTTTTTTCTGTGACTCATTCCTAGATATTTGAATTCTGTCACTTAAATTTCTTCCACATTTGTTATTGAATTTCCATTTCAATTTGATAATGTATCTCTGGACCGGAATTCATGATAAAAAGGTTGAAAAGCACATATGAATCATGGGGTCTCACAGTAAATTTACAAAAAACAGAATATCTGGCAATAAATAGCAATGAAAGAGAAAACTTAGTATTGGAAGATGGAATCCAAATAAAGCAAGTGAAACAAACTAAATATTTGGGAATGATTATGGATAACATCGAAGGTATAGGCAAAGAGAACATAAAACATAGAATTGAATTGAGTAGCAAAATAATATCATCATTAAATTCCATATGGTGGGATAAGCATATTTGGAAAGACACAAAAAAATATATTGGTAAAACATTGGTGGAATCTGTTGCAATGTACGGAAGTGAGGTATGGACAATCAATAAGTACTACAAGAATAGACTAATAGCTCTAGAAATGGATTATTTACGAAGAAGTGCCAGAAAGTCTAAATTAGAACGTGTCACAAATAAGGAAATTAGAAACAAAATGGAAGCAGAAGAAAGCATAATTGAAAGAATTGAGGAAAAGGAATTAAAGTGGTTAGGACATGTTTTAAGAATGGAAGATGAGCGATGGCCGAAGCAACTATATGAATGGCATCCTAACAGAAAGAAGAAAAGAGGAAGACCAAGGTTAACATGGAAGGAAAACATGAAGACAGTAATGCAAGCTAGAGGGCTAAGCATCGAAGATGCCCAAGACCGTAGGCTTTGGAGGTTTGGCACGGGAAGACGGCAGCAGCTGTAAAAACCCGAAGATAGATAGATAGATCTCTGGACCAAGTAGGCTATTTAGTTTTATTGATATTGACTTATAGCACCATTTTCTTAGTGTTATTTAATAAAGGTGTGTATGTTGAGATGAAACCCAACTCTTAGGATCTAATCAACTATATTTTCAAAATTTAGCTTTTAAAGAATATTACTAATTTTTTTCAGGCAATTTTACAGATTCTGTAAAAAGCTCAAATTATGCTGATATAATTGATTGGTGGGTGGTCTAGTGGATGTATTCCTTGCCTCTAGTTCCTAGAGTCGTAGGTTCATACCCGGACGTGGTCGATGGATTTTTAAGAATGGAAAAATCCAAGGGACGATTCCTCCGATAGGATTTTAAGCCGTGCTTCCCGAGTCTGATATTTTTCAGGCTCATAAAAGACAGAATAAAAAAGCTTATGTGCTAAATTTACTGAATGTTCCCATCCTAGTAATACCTTGGTTTCGTAGATGCACCATGAGGCGGAACGTTGACCCGACCCCAGGCCACTCAATGACATCTGTACGAAAACAAGTGTAACTAAATTAGTATGGTAGAATTTTCCCCTATAGGGGGAGAACACCTAAGTCTCACTGAGGGACATAAGGGCATACTACTAACTGATTGGTTCTTAATAGTTGCAATTTCAATAAGGGTCTGAAGCCTTTCCATACCATTCCTTAATCCTGTTTCATTTTTTATATTCAAATAAAAACATTTAATAATTCAGATTTTTTTGTCCGAGCTCTAGGTTCTCTTTCACAAATCGTTTGTCTGCAACTCCTCTACTACCAGAAACTCTTAGGTTTAATTAATTTAGTACTGTGTAGAAACCAGGCTGGTACTCGCGAATATTACGAAGATATCAAGAGGCAGGCCTACATTTTTTTTTTCAAAATCGTATGTCTGCTGCCTAAAGATTTCAATACATTTTGATCAAAGGTGTAACTAAAACTGCTCATTGGGGTGTGTCTATATTTTATCTTTCTAAATATAAATAAAACAATGAGCAGATTTAAGAATCAGCTTACCCATCTGTAAGCTATAGTGATAATAACACCGAGCAACAAAAAATAAACTTTTTTTCCTCAGGAAAATATGCGATATTCTGATAGTACTTTTTCTCCTGAATTCAAATATGATATCGGGATCACACATTTCCGAGAGACAGGCATTTATAATTTCAAACACTTTAATATTTTCTACATTCGTAACTACACAATATTCGGACTCACCTACAAAGTAAGAAATGGCGATTTTCTGCTATATTTCGCCTATAGAGCATCCCTCTTGATGGTCCAACAATAATCGGCCAGCATATTAGGATTCCATTTGCCTTTTCCATAGCTGAAATCTCCTGATGAAAGTGTTTCCCGTTTTATTTTACAATGGACAAATGGACGAGAAAACGTTTATTAAAAAAATAATTATTTAAATCCATTAATTGAAATTGTAATAAAAAACTGTGGGTGATGGAGAAATTCCGTATACATATTTGAAAACACGATAAAAAAACTGCATTAAGTACAACTATTGGTACTCATGAGACAAAAATCATGTTGACCAGTGTAATTGACTCTTCTTTCCATACACTTAACCAAGTTATCTGTCTTTGAAAGCATGTTAATATTTTAAGGTTTAATTTTAAATAGTTTTGCTAAGAAAACTACTGTGCACACCCTGTTGTTCCGCCTATGAGTTCCATTATATTTATCAAGAAATTTCCACTTGAAGCTTGACATTTAGAGCCTATATTGTTCCAGACTGTTCGTTCCCAACAAAACATCGAGTATCTAAACAATAAATTCCGGAAATATGGTCTAAAATGTTAAGAAGTAAAGAAAAATGTCAGCGTATACACGTATTTTTTTGTTCTATCAGCGAAAAAAATCTAATTTTATTTAGCATAATCGTATATTTGGATGACATAAAATATCTAATATATAACTATGACTTAATGTTTAAAGGAAGTGACACTATGCTGTTTATTTTAATTATACTAAACTACAAAAAAATAAACTTTTTTTGTCTCAGAAAGAAAAATATGTGATTCTGATAGTATTTTTTCTCTTGAATTCAAATATGATATCGGTTTTACTCCATCACGCATTTCCGAGAGACAGGCATTTATAATTTCAAACACTAATATTTTCTACAATCGTAACTACACAATATTCGAACATTCGGACTCTCCTAGAAAGTAAGAAATTACGATTTTCTGCTATATTTCGCCTGTGAGCATTCCTCTTGATGGTCCAACAATAATCGGCCAGCATATTAGGATTCCATTTACCTTGATATATCTTTTCCATAGCTGAAATCTCCTGAATTAGCTCATTTGGTTTTATTTTACAGTGGTCAAATGGACGAAAAAACGTTTATTAAAAAAATAATTATTTAAATCCATTAATTGAAATTGAAATAAAAAAACTGTGGGTGATGGAGAAATTCCGAATACATATTTGAAAACACGATAAAAAACTGCATTGAGTACAACTATTGGTACATCATGAGACAAAAATCGTGTTGATAAGAGTTAGAGGGAATGGTAATGATACGTAACGTATCGAAACTAGTCTTCAAGAAATCTGCAAATATGAGGTGAGTCATTAAAATTCTCTCTGTTAATTACAACTAGTGTTCGCCCATTGGTCGAAATTCGACCATAAATAACACATCACTGCACTAAGTCTTATTGTCTCACTTTATATTATATTAGACATTGTTAGTTTTAAATTATATTTTATTTGACACTGTACTGGACGTTTTATTATTATGATATATGTACTGTATAAAAAAAGAAAATTGGTTGACAAACAGAGGAGAAAAAGGTACTTAACTGTTTTTTTTGTCGAAAGTAGAAAAAAAACTTTCCACGATTTTTTATTGCTAACACGAAAGTTCATCAATAGCTACTAAAAAATTTGTTTAATTGATCATAATCATAACTGAATCAGAAATTTGTATACCTCACAAAATATGTATAACTTATTTATGTTGGAGTGTAACTGATGATGGGGGTGATAGTATTCTAAATTAGCACCCAGCATCGGTGAGGAATTTTGGTAGCTACAATAAGTTGAGGCTCCACGTTGAGAAAACCAGCTATAACGACTGGTGGACTCGATATGCTGACCACATGTCACCCCTACACTGGCAGGATGATCGTCCATCTCTGCGATTAACACATGTACATGTATTTCTTTCTTATAGTTTAAATAGGAGCTTTGGCGCTGGATTTTAATACCTTGCAGTTAAAACGGCATATATTTTTTTTGGATATGGCCTTTGTACATCACATGCTTGTCTGGAAGAAATATAACTCTTGCACCATGGAGATTTTCCCATAAACACTGCCTTGCAGTTAAAAATGGCAGACTGTTTCCAAAATGTTTTTATTGATATCACTAAAGCTCGTTAATAGCTACAAAAAAAATCGGATGACAAACAGAGGAGAAAATGGTATTTAACTATTTTGTCTTTGCCTATTTATAATATTATTTATGTGTTATAATTTTATCTGTTTTTGATTGTCATTTGTAATATGTAATAATATGGTGTCCTAGTGGGCGTTCTATTGTTCCGCTTTTGTATTTTGTCACGTCTTTACAGTCTTTGACATTATAAACGATTATCGTGTCTTATGCGCCTAATTCCTATTTATCTGCGAATCAGAATTAAGGGGACGTTGCTTAATTAATCATTGTCTTTATAGTTTATTCTGAGCATAGGACTAACAATATCCCATGACTGGTGTTTTAACAAAGAATCTTTCAACAGGAGAATCTTGTAAAAGTCCTCAAACTTTGCTCACTGAAAGATCGCTTCTATAACAAATGCAGGTTAAGGGGAAAAAATGGTCCTATCTTGCCGCAATCGCTTACTTGCTTTTAAAGTGATATCAAAACTTCTTTTTAATATCGTGCATGTTATTTTCTCATTCCTTTTTTATGCAAAATGTAGAAGACCTTCCATTGTTCAAAATTCGAATGTTTTACACATCATTCCAGTGTCAAATACTACGTACCCTTGTAAGAAATCAGTTTAAAATATTTAGACCTGCTGGTCTGTTCCGAACTCATGTTACAATTGGTCTATCCATCTTTAACTGGGTCTTCCAACATTTCTTCGTCCTCATGGTTTGTAATGATGTTATCCTTATAAATTCTAACTAAAAACTGAAGTAGATGTCGATGAAATATTTTATTTAATACCTTGCTATTTATTAAGAGTTGTGACAGCAATATCCGCTTTTATCTTCAATTGCATTTATTTATATTTTAGTTATAAGATAGCGACTCCATAGTGCCTCTCATCACTGGGGTGCCGAGATCGAGTTTCGGTCACTACATGTTGGTTTCGTAGTGGACGAAACGGAATTTGGGCAGGTTTTTCTTGGGGTTTCTCCCGTTTTCCCCTGCCACAAAATTTCATTCCGCCATTTCTCCATACTCATCTCATCCATTTCGTTATATTTCATTCATCCGCCTTGTGGCGGTTAGTCAGGAGTGGTCGGCCGGCACCCTTGTCGTTCATAGACCTATATAAATATAGGGGCTCCATCTCATCTCATTCCCTGAGTTTGACACGAGTTGAGGATATTTTATTTATTTATATAAGATAGCTATTTAATAATAGAGTTGTCGATGTTTATTAATACATTTTCATAGGATCGTTTTCTACCAACCTTCATATATATATATATAGCCTATATATACTAGCTAATACCCGGCGTGCGCTGCTACGCCTAAATAAATGAAAATTAATGTGGTTTTATGTTTAGTTGAACAAGTAAATGGAAAAATAATTATAGGTCCACATTTATATTTTTTTAGATACACCGTGCTGTTTACCCGGCGTTGTCCGGGAATCTACTCATCCCGATTTTCTTGACATAAATGAGCTGAAAGACGAAAATTAATGTACTTTTTATGATTAGTTGAATAAGTAAAATGAAAAATATTTATAGATGTATATCGTAATTATTTTAAGATTCCCCGTGCTGATTACCCGTGTTGTCCGGGAATCTACTTATCTCGATTTCTTGGCATAAATGAGCTAAAAGACAAAATTCGTTATTGTGAGTTATCCGTAAAAGAATACCCGCCATGTGCTGCTATGCTTGCACATGAATCTACGCACTTGCCTCGATCTTCTTGGCATCAAAAAGACAAAAATGGTTATTGTGAGTTATCCGTAAGAGATAAACATATGCTGTCGCGGACGTTTTTGTAGAGCTTTTTGAGATATTCAATTCTGTGTACATTAATTTTGCGTATTTGTTATGGTTTAGGCAGCGTAAGCCATTTAAGCATCCAAAGAGCTACTTTTTTCATATTTTCCACTACAAAGGGCGATTTTTAAGGTGTTGGAGTTGAGTATCACAACTCTCTTATAGCCTATGTTCATCCCGGGAATCTCCTGGACATTTTGCAAAAAGCCCCATCACAATCGGATCAACAGTATGGCCGCGCATAAAGTACAAACAAACAAACATTAATTTTCATATATACTAGATTATTATAATAATAATTAAAATCGAAGATGCGGCTTCCTTCGGAATGAAAATTAAAATCCATCAGTCCCGTTTAAATCCATGAAATACAATAATGAGATGACTTTAAAAATGCAATGAATGTTTATTTTATTTGAATTACTGCCTTTTCAAATTTCATTCGAATGTTAAATACATTCGTTTAATTTAACTATTAAACACTAACTGATACTCTTAAAATCCATAGAATCATGGGCGGGCAGACATAAGTTCTTCACACATCCCTATCTTGAGCCAACCTTTTCCATTAGCTCCCTCAAATTGTAGTTAAATCATTCTTCCGCCTCATTCTTGGCTTACCTACTGTGCACCTTCCTACACAAAGTTTCCATGCCCCTCAATTTAGTTCTAAAATTATTTTATGCTAAATACGACTACCAATAATACTATTTCTTGCAGTTATCCACAATACTGTATATTTAACTGCTACAGTCATATCACATTTTCAAACATTGGCATTCCTCATGTAGACAGAAATCTAAATTTTTGGAAACTTAAAATCCACATTTTTCAAGTATATTGGCAGAGCATTACAAATGATATACTGCGACGGACAGGGGAAGTTATATTATACATTTGCTATAATTAAGTTCTGTAACGTTTTGAATTTATTTTAGTGAAAATAAAACACAAGTTATAATAAATAAAATAAGAAATGCGCACAACGTGCAAAGAAGATTGTTCTCAATCACTGCAGAGTTTCAACAATGATTCTGATCTCATTCTACAGTTTAACACATGATATTTCTCGCACTGTTCGCCACATCTTGCACACACGCAGTCTGGGCTGGGCTCGTGGAAACTCTGGTTGCTGCACAGCTTGTGGTGAAATCCATGCACAGCGAGTCTGGTCACTGTGTGGCGCAATTCATATCCTCCCTGAGTCCATTCACGGTTTGTCATGGCGTCAGTAATATAGAATTCTTCCCATATTTTTGCGTTTCTTCTCCTGCAATAACTCCACGAGAAGAAACGCAAAATTTGGGAAGGATTCTATATTACTGACGCCATGACAAACCGTGAATGCTCAGGGAGGATATGAATTGCGCCACACAGTGACCAGACTCGCTGTGCATGGATTTCACCACAAGCTGTGCAGCAACCAGAGTTTCCCCGACGAGCCCAGCCCAGACTGCATGTGTGCAAGATGTGGCGAACAGTGTATATATTCCAGTAAATAATTAAAATTGAGTTGCGATTAAAGATATCGATTCTCTTGAAAAGTATTCGTGCTATGTGATAATTGAAGTTACTCGATTAGTACAAACATTAAAACTTTGCTATAATTACAAGATATATGTCACGCAAACCTGTATATAAATCACTTTTTTTTTTTCAAATCCCAATGTAAACATTTTGTCTTGTATTTTGCTGACGTTATGTTTTTGTGTTATCTTCCTATCTTTATTCGTAAATGACCTTTACCTCTATTTTGAATCGAATTTTATTGTTCTTTTATCATCTCCACTATCCATTTCAGTACTAGGCTTACTCACTTATTACAGTCTTCTTCCATCTCCAGATCATCTTAAATAATAATATGAAAATCTTCCTTAAGGGTGTGTAGTGGAATATCTGACCAAGTACGTTTATGGATTCGTATATTTTATGATATAATTATTGTATTTAATCAACAATTATTAAAATTTGATTCAATTATTATCTTTCATTTAAATGAATCTGGTCTCAAAATATGAGTTCATCGGAGGGGAAGTGAAACTGTGTGTTAAGTGTAGTAGATTTACAGTAAATAAAAAAAACTTCAAACTTTTAATAAGAGACGTGGAATAAAATATGTTGATTCTTTCCCACTTAGTTTTGAATCACGATACTACAGACCTGCTAAGTTAAAGAGAGTTATCGAATAAAATACTACACAACTTTGTGTACAGTAGACCTATGTATTGCCTCTTTATAAATAAATGTAATTTTATACCTCAATTATTTTATGTTTTATGAAGTTTGTTAGTCATTAAGAGTTGTGTGATGATTTAGAGGGTTTTATTGAAATTTTAAAACCTTATATCAAATTCTAACTTTTATATTTAAAGTAGGCTATTTTATCATTATAGTAAAGTAATTAAAATGGTGTGGTATTATTGCGATACGAGTGTAGTAAGTAGTTTTACGGAAACTAGAAATTTCTGAGCTTTTGTAAAAATACGAGTACTTACAGTTAGTTTAGAAAGTATTGATGCACTTAAAAATATCACAGACAGAAATGAATAATTTAATTATTTCTTCACTATATACAAAAACAAAACTATACACCTTTACATTGGATTCTATAAAGTTAAATAAATGCAGTTTCCTTTGTTTTAACATAACAAAGAGTAAAAAAATAATTTACATATGAACAACAAAAATTAACAAAAAGTATCGATACAGTCTCATATTATGGCCGTTTTGATTCTTTACTTTTTAAATTCAATACTTGGTTGAGAGCCCTTTTGATTCCAAGATGGCTTGGAGATGGCGTGGCATCGACTCGACTACTGAAAAAGATATATTTGTCTATTTTTCTTTCAAAGTGTCCCTCAGGTTTTGCTTGTTGGAAACCTGCCATGAACAAATTCTCCTTTTCAGAAGTTCCCATTAATTCTCGATGGTATTTATGTCTGGAGACTGCGCGGGCATTTCCATGTACTTAGGTGTGTTATACAAAATCCATAAATGTGTATTGAAAACGATGTGCTTGGGGGTCATTATCTTGCATAAATACAAAATATTGTCTAATCTCCATTTTCTCTATAGACGTATAAAGATTGGTCTTCAGTATGTTTATATAGCCTACTATTTGTGATACATCACACCATCGATAAAATGCAAGGTCCCGACTCCAGAGGCACTTACGCATCCCCAATAGGAATAAAGAACCACCACTAAGTTTTACAATGGATTGGAGATTTTACTTTTGTAGTTCTGCATTTTAATTCCTCCAGACTTTTCTTATTCCATCTGTTCAGTACACGTTGAATTTAGACTCGTCAGTAAAAATTACTTTTTCTAAAATTCTTTCGATGTGTTCATATGTGTTTTAGCGAAGTTCAATTTTTTCTAACAATAACAATAATTAACTACTCTCGGTGAATAATACTTATACATATTCAGTATTTAATTTTTTCTTTCAATTTTCTTCACATAGAAAGCATTTATAAGAAATTGTTCTAACTTGAATTTTTATTAGGGCTGTCTATGCAGAAATATGTTTAATATGTATTGGGAGTCAGAATCCTTCAGCCAACAAATTGAAAATACGATAATACGTATATCTCTCTCGTTATCAGATGTTCTGTATTACAATTAAGAAAAACGTTTCTTGACCGCTAAACGTTTCACGAGACGCAAATAGGTCTAATTCCTTATATTAAGGCAGAAAATAAGTCTTACTTTATTAAAAATATATTCCATTTTTTTAGGATTTTAGATTAACTCCTGGGAAGCGTGAGGTACATAAAAATACATACAAAAGGAGAGGTTAAACTAAAGTGAAAATAAAATTTATGGCAAGTTTTTGTTGGATATGTTATTAAATGGATGTATATATGTCTATTGTTCTTCCAAATAGTGATATTTAATAAGTAACAAGGTACGAATATTGATAACATTGAATACACCCCTTTATGCCTTATCTGTACCATCAGTGTTATACTCTGATGATAGATGCATTCATTTTGTTTGGGATAAACTTTCAGAATAGTTCATAAATCAGTATCAACAGAAATTGAGAAACCTATTTAGTAAGATTATTATTATCATCATTATAACGTTGGATTTATCAGTGTATTTTCTCCTGCAGGATAAAAATGTTGCTGCCGACAATACTCCATTTACTACATGTTAACACCACACTAGAACCTATGCAGAGACATTTTGTCACTTGTATCATCAATATTGCAAATGTTAATTTCCTGCCAGGACAAACAATTATAATTTCTTTATCATCATCAAGTTTTATGTATATTGAGAAGGAAATTATCATGAATCTAGATAAATTAGACAAATGGCCACTGATTGTATTATCAGCTAGAGATACAAAGCAATTTGAATTTAAAAATAACTACCCTCATGGAAGTTATTTTATCTTCATGGAATCAGCAAATAACATTTCTTCAATGAAGAAAATAATTGAAAACATGAAATCATCTGCTCCTTGGAATCCTAATTCAAAATTTGTTATAATATTAAAGAATTCAATTTCTGAAGAATATACTAAGATTATTCTGGGCATTCTGAGTTACTGGAAATTATATAATGTCATCGTTTTGTGTCCAGAGACAACACACTTTAATGTATATACGTGGTTTCCATACACAGGACTCGCATGTAATAGAGTAGAGAAAACTGAACTTCTTGACAGATGGATGATGGAATACAATGGCATGTTTCAGAGAAATGTTCATCTTTTTCCAGAAAAACTATCCAAGAATCTGAACAAATGTACAATGATAATGTTTCCTGTAATAACTCCATTATTACTAGTTGATCCACCAGAAAATGTTTCTGGAAAACTTACATTTACAAGTGGTTGGGAGATTAATCTCGCCAAATTAATCATCAATTCACTGAACATGACTGAAGAATACATAACAACTCCACTAAACGTA
The DNA here is from genome assembly GCA_030220185.1 of Diploptera punctata. Taxonomy (NCBI): domain Eukaryota; kingdom Metazoa; phylum Arthropoda; class Insecta; order Blattodea; family Blaberidae; genus Diploptera; species Diploptera punctata. Next base: position 73,471 of record JASPKZ010007815.1, on the reverse strand, counting down.
TCAGATTCTAAGTATATCTCTTATCAAATTAATTCTCTGATAAATAGAGAGGCTGATATGATTTTTGGTGGATTGGATATAAAACGATCGAATGATGAATCCATAGCGAGTACAGTTTTGTATACCACTGGGACATGTGGTCCTGGTATACGCCATGTGCTGTAAGATATCACAGTTGGGAGAGTTTCTTCAGGATCTTCACTGTACATCTGTGGCTGCTGATATGTGCTTCAATATTTGTTCTCTCTGCTTTAATGTTTATTATAGCAAGAATAAGTCAAGAACCCATGCAATATTTCCGCACATTAATTACGTGTCTGTTCACAATTATAGGTCTTATGGTTGGGACAACTGTCTCTTCGCCAAAAGGCTTACCTCTTCGTTTATTCTTTTTTTCTGTTGTATGTTACTTTATATCAATTAGCACAGTGTTCCAAGCATGGCTGACTTCTTTCCTTACTGATCCTGGAGAAGGTTCTAAAATAGACAACATGGAAGAACTACTTAACTCAAGCTTGAGATTTGGCTATGTACCAATTCTTGAGGGGTACTTTACAGAAGGTCCTGATCTTCTTGAACAACAAATACATGAAAAAAGAGTCCTTTGTATGTATCTGAATGAATGTGCTGCTTGGGTGGGAAAGTATAGAAATTTTTCTTTTATATATACGCAACTTCTTGAAAAATATCAACGTTCTAAATCAACTTTCCAGCAAAACACAGATAAATCTCTTCTCTGTAAAATCGAAGATGGTGATTTTCTACCAATTACATATGGCTTTTCAATGTTGAGAGACAATCCTTTGCTACCATTTGTGAATGATATTATGTTAAAAATTGTTGAATCAGGATTGTTTCTAAAATGGAAGGATAAATCATTCGAGGTAGAAAAAATTCGTGCAAAACGTTTCATTATTCCTTCTCTAGCTGCCGAATATTGCAGTCTGGGAATGCAACACATGCAACCAGCTTTTTATTTCCTGTTCCTTGGTTCAGGAGTCGCAGGAGTTCTATTTATTTTGGAAATGTCATCATTGATTTATTTAAAAATGCAGTAGTATCATAATTAATGTATGTATCATAATGAATGTAAACAATGTATCATAATGAATATAAACAAGCATTCTCGAAATATGTACACATTTATTTTAGATCAAGTATATCTTACTATAAATTGAAACTTTTAGTCGACGGCCATATGTTTGCATTTTATAATAGGTCTGCTAAGTATACAACTATTTCTGAAATGAATTTCCAAAACCATATTGATATCAAAACAAATATCTAATCCCATTCCTATATATCATCCATGAATTCACTTCTCATTACCAGTGGAATGACATTATCGGAGTTTTGTGAATCCTTTCTGAGTTCTTCTCGTTTTCGTATGAATTCAATCCATGTTTTATGATTATTCCATTCCATAGTGTTCTGCCCGAGGGCAGTCTTTCACTGCAATCATAGCATTTTCATGCTATGCTTTGCAGCTTTACTAGGGAATTATATGTGTGGTAGCTTCCCGTTGATTTCCACACCATGAAGGATTATGATGATAATGATACGGGTGATGATGGCCGGATGATTTTCGGGGACCGTTGGGCCCTAAGCTTCCTGACATTTGTCTTACAGGTGAGGAAAACCTCCGAAAAAACCTCACCCACGAAGCTGTCCCGATCGGGAATCGAAACCGGGCCCGCTGCGTGACAAGGCAGCACGCTACCTCGAGACCATAGCGGTGGACTATTGATAGCATAGGGAAGCTTAATAACTCAGGGAAATAAGTGGCTCTGCAGTGGGTATCGCTGTATTGCAGGAAATAAAATGAGATTTGGTAGCTAAAAGGAACACAAATCCTTCATACATTTTCCCACACAATCCCAAATCAGCTGTAAATATACGCTTCAGAGTGATAAATTCTTCCCATGATGACCTAAAAAATCAGATCAGAGACAAACTTTGGAAAGATGCTCTGAAAATGTACTCTGAGAATGGCCCAGATAAGTAACTGTTGCATTATATGGCACTGCAATTCGGCATGACTGTCTACGTATTCTCCATCGCCTAGATCAACGGTGACCCATGCTCTTTGTGCAAGAACACTCTTCCCAGTTTGTTAGGATTCTCGGTGTAATCATGCCAGAACATGTAGCATATTTGAAACGCTGTTCGTAATCCCGAATTGTTTATTTTAATCGGCAATGGGAACATGTATACTGAATATGAAGAAAATAAAAGCTGTTTAATGCGTCTGAAAGTTCTCACTAACGTGAGAAAGTTCAATGTTCAGAGATAATATTCTCTTACATGCCATACAAATAATAAGGATACCTACCGTACAGCGATTATCGAAAAACAAAAGGAAAACTATTCATCCATAATTGCAAAACATAGTGTACATTTATTTCGGTACTTGTATGCTATTATAAGTGTATTTATTTGCGTAAGTCCAAATTTTAATCATCGCTCATCATTATAATTATTATTGTTATCTATCTATACACAAGACAAGTCAGGACAAGACCATTTTTATTTTTTATTTTATCTATCCATTTTATACGCCCCATTTTTCTCCATATACACATCAAAAGCTTCCAGCCATTTTTCTTCATTCCGTCGTAATGTCCAAGTCTATGCACCATATAATGCTACACTCCACACAAAGCACTTCACTAGCCTTTTCCGTAATTCTTTTGCCAAAGGTCCGCAGAAAATGCTTCTCTCCTAGTTAAAAGCTTCTGTTGCCATTGCTATACTCTGCTTTACTTCTTGACAGCAGTTGATAGTATTACAACCCAAGTGTTTGAAGCTCTCCACTTGCTCAATGGCCTCATCTTTAATCTCATGTCTATATTCCTTGATTTCCTTCTTATCCAATCTTACTGTCATTACTATCATGAAGATTCAATTTGCCTAATGTTGTCCTGAATAGGCCTATATCTTCCCGTCCTACGTTTGCATTTCCTAAGAAAATATTCGTTTGATATCGCAAAAACCTAACTCATGTGCATTCTAATTCTTCATAGAACTCGTCCTTGATTTTGTCAGCGTTATCTTCTGTGGGACTATGAGTGGATTGCACAGCCGAAGTCTAAACCACGACCCCGGTTTTCCAATTTTTAATTGTTTCTATAACACTTATGAAATTGGCTGAAAATTCACAAAAAATGTAATGAAACCATAGACATAATTCAGACATTTGTTTTTGTAATTAACAGCCGTTGATTTTCAGTTTATATGGTTGTTATGGAAACAATAAAATATTCGAAAACCGCGGTCGTGATTTAGACTTCGGTTGAAAATTCCACCCAAAGTGTTGACAATTACAAAACCACGTCGTTTACTTTTTAGAATTATGTATAACATCTCAGATAGCTAAAAGGAATCTCCTTCAAATTAAATACCCATTCCGAATTCTGTATCAGCAGAATGGATAATTACGAAATTAATAAAATAACTTAATTAACTGTAGTAAATATATGTTTATTTACTGACCACAAAATAAATTTTGTTTTATATTTTTATATTATACTTACTCACTGGCACTATCGAACCCGTAGGTTCATGGCCGCACGGACATAAGCTCTCCATACATCCCTATCCTGAGCTAATGCTTTCCAATCATTCCCTGTATAATCTACTTCCCTCAAATCATAGTTAATGTTGTTCTCCCACCTCATTCTTGGTCTACCAACTGGGCGTTTTCCTTCTGGCTTTCCTACAAGAAGTTTCCATGCACGTCTTTCATTCCCCATACGCGCAACATGTCCTGCCCATCGCAGTCTACGGGACTTAACTGTTCTTAGTATATCTGGCTTCCTATAAAGACCATGTAGTTCATTGTTATGTAGTCTTCTCCATTCACCTGTTTGTTCATCTCTCTTTGGTCCAAAAATGTTCCTAAATACTTTATTCTCAAATACTTGTAATCTCCTTTCCTCCCTTGAAGTAAGAGTCCATGTTTCGCACCCATATAATATAACTGGTAGAATAATAGTTTTATATATTTTCAGTTTTACGTTTTTTGAAAGGAGTTGGGACATCAAGAGTCTCTGCAATGCATAATAGCACGCATTTCCAGAATTGAGCCTATGTTTAAATTCTTTGTGCATCTCATTCCTATTTGTGATTATTGTTCCTAGGTATTTGAATTCAGCCACTTCCTCAAAATTTCCCTCATTTGTCATTAGCTGTCCATTTCCATTATATAATGAATTTCTACGTGTGACCATATATTTAGTTTTACTGATATTTACTTCCAGTCCTAATTTCTTAGTGTTACTCAATAGTGTGTGCGTGTTGGCCTTTAGTATCTCCTCGCTATCGGCCAGTAGTACTACATACAGTACATCATCAGCATAAACTAACAGCTTATTAATACCATTCAGTTGTAGGCCTTCCTCATTCTCTAAAGATTTAATGGCATGCTCTAGTACAAAATTAAATAGTAGAGGAGATAGTGCATCTCCTTGCTTCAACCCATTCTGGATTTCAAAAGTGTCTGAAAACTGTTTGCCTACACGCACCCTACTCTTTGAGCCATTTAGACACATTCGTATAAGTCTAACTAACTTTTTAGGAATTCCGAACTCCAGCAGGATACTATATAACTTCTCCCTCTTAATTGAATCATATGCTTTTTTGAAGTCTACATATAGTTGATGTACAGTACCATTATATTCCCATTTCTTTTCTAAAATCTGTCTTATACTAAAAATCTGATCTGTTGTAGACCTGTTTCTTCTAAATGCACATTGATGATCTCCTAGAATGTCATCAATATAGGGAGTAAGTCTGCTTACTAATATATTTGTTAGAATTTTGTACGAAGTTGAAAGTAATGAGATGCCCCTGTAGTTGTTGCAATCAGTTTTATCTCCTTTCTTATAAATTGGTACGATAATTGATTCCTTCCATTCATCTGGAAGAGCTTCTTTTTCCCAAATCATAGTAAGCAACCAGCGTATCTTGTCCATCAATTTTTCTCCCCCTGATTTTATCAGTTCTGCTGGGATCTCATCTGAACCTGATGCTTTATACATCTTCAATTTTTCAATCGCCATTTCAACCTCTAATGCACTTGGCTCTGCGACTAGCATTTCTGCTGTCTGTAAATTATCCTCCTCAATGTCCTGTTCTGTATGTAGCATTTAATAGCTGATTAAAATAACTTTTCCATCTATTTAATATACTCCTGGAATCTGCAATCATATCCCCATTTTCATTCCGAATTATGTTTGTTCTAGCCTGAAACCCTTTCTTCTCTATACTAATTCCCTGATATAATTCTCTAATGTTCCTATTTTTTGCATTCATTTCAAGATCATTAATCTTCTCTCTCAAATATTCCCTCTTTTTACTCTTTAGTAACTTGGTGGTTTCCCGTCTAACACTACCCAATTGCTCTAAATTTACCTCATTTGGCTCGTGTAATCATTTCATTTTTGCTAGCTTTCTTTTCTTTACAATGTCGGCACATTCCTCATCAAACCATTTCTTGTTTTGCCTCTTTTTTAAACAACCAATGCTTTCTGATGCTGACAATTTAATAGTATCTCTTATAGCCTCCCATTCTTTATTTATATCAGTTTCTTCTTCGTTTGTCACATTGTCATCTGAAGATTCCAGTACTTCAAATCTATTAGCAATTTTGATTTGGTATTCTTGCCGCATTTCATCATTTTTCAAGTTTTTTAATTCAAATTTTACAGAATCATCTTTAGCGTTTGTTCCTCTCATAAGCGATAGCCGTTGTCTGATTTTCACTCTGACCAGATGATGATCCGAATTGCAGTCTGTCCCTCTAACTGATTTAACATCGATGATGCTACTGTGCCAGCGTTTATCCACTAATACATGATCTATCTGGTTCCGAGTTTCTCCATCTGGGGACGTCCAGGTGTATTTATGAATATCCTTATGCTGAAATGTTGTGCTCTTAACAATGAGATTCTTGATGTGGCAAATGTGACTAATCTAACCCCGTTGTCGTTACTATCTTCATGAAGACTGAATTTGCCTATTGTTGGTTTGAATATATCTTCCCGCCCCACTTTTGCATTAAAATCTCCTAAGACAATTTTCATATGATATCGTGAAAGGCTATCAAATAAGCATTCTAATTCTTCATAGAACTCATCCTTGATCTTGTCATCTTTATCTTCTGTGGGGGCATGTACATTTACAATTATAAAATCATGTCGTTTACCCTTTAGAATTATGTATGATATCCTATCACTAACAAACTTAATATCTCGGATAGCATATAGGATCCTCCTTCTGACTAAAAAACCCGTTCCAAATGCAGGTCTTTCTGCACCCCCATAGTATAATGCAAAGCTTCCTGATTCCTGACTACCTTCTCCTGGCCACCTAACTTCCTGTAAAGCGACTATATCCAAGGGCGATTTATCCAATTCCCGCGTTAATATCTCTAGTGCCCCCGCTATTGTATAAAGTCCTAACATTCCATGTTCCTAGGAACATGTCCCTGTGTTTGAGCCTTTGGCATGGGTTCCCTGAAGTAGTCCCCGCCCGGATAACCGAATGGGGGACTATTTGACCTCCGGAAAATTTTACCCCAGTAGAACCCATGTCCGCATTTCTTGACGGTTGTATTTTACGGTGAACGATCGTCACTCTTTCGACCAAGGTACTTATTTCGTCTGGCTTATCACCTTCGACCAGTCCGGCATGGGTAACCCTATCGGCCAGCAATAGCTACCGCCGGCATAGCTCTCAGGATCATTTAAGCACGCAAGCCACTCCACCACGACAAGGTTAAGATACCCATGGAGGTGGATTTTTATATTATTTTGATATATACTGTTCTGATAAGATCTCCGAACATAATCTTGAGGACCTGGTTAACAGTTAAAATAGGAAGGTTTAATGGAATTTTAAACCAAAAAGGGCAATTTAAGCTGAAAACCAAATACGCACTAATCGGCAAATAACGCATTATTAGCACTCTTTCAGAATGGTAGTCTATAAATTTACATGAAACTTATAACTACAGAATTGGTATTCCTTTATGAAAAAAAGGCATAAAACCTAAAATCCGAGGTCAACTGAGAGGGTTTAAATCATTATTTAAAAAAAAAGTTACAACATTTTTCATTACAAGCGTCATTTTATTGTAATTGCCTCGCTGGAAAATTAAAATAAAATGCTCACAGGATAATGTTTTAACTAACTCACTGGCACTATCGAACCCGTAGGTTCATGGCAATGCGGTCATAAGCACTTCATACACCCCTAATCTGAGTTAATGTTTTCCAATCATCCCTGTATATCTACTTCCCTCAAATCAATGGTTAACGTTATCCTCCCACTTTGTCATTCTTGGGTCTCCCAACTGGGCGCTACCCACTCTGGTTTGCCTCACAAGAATCCTTTCAATTCCCATTCGTGCCAATTTCCATTTCCTGCCCTCCGCAGTCTTTGTCCTGCATGATATCTTGTTTTTTTTATAAAAACAATGTAGTTTGTCCCTGTTACGTAAGTCTTCTCTCTATTTCGCCTGTCGATTCATCAATCTTGGTTCCCAAAAGAAGTTCCTAACAACTTTATTCTCAAATGCTCGTAATCTTTTTTTTTCTTCCCTTAAATTAATAGTCCATGTTTTCTCATCCGTATAGATATAACTGGTAGAATAATAGTTTCTTTATACATTTTCAGTTTAAGGTGTTTTTGACAGAAGTTGGGACGTCAAGTATCCCGGTATTAAATAATAGCAGGCGTTTCCAGAATTGAGCCTAATGTTTAATTTGTTTTGTGAATCTCATTCCTATTTGTAATTATTGTACCTAGATATTTAATTTCAGTCTCTCACTATTTGTCAATTCCTCAATTTCGTTAGTGTCATTCAGAGAGTGTGTGTGCGTGTTATCCCTTAATCATCGCCTCGCTATAGCTATCAATACTACTGCATAAGCAGCGCATAAACTAACAGCTTATTTTCTCCAAGTTGTAGGCCCTTCTTCCCATCCTCTAAAGATTTGATGGCAGGCTCTAGTACGAAACGGAATAATAGAGAAAATCAGTGCAATCTCTCCGTGTTTAACCGCCATTGTGAAGTTTCAAAAGTACAATCTGAAAACTGTTTTGTGCTCTGTACGAGTTTGACTCTCTGGGTGCTGTGTTAGACAATGACCATCGAATAGGTCAAACTTTTTAGGAATTCCCGCAGTCCATCAGGATATCAAGATCACCTCCCTCCTAATTGGAAACGTGTGCTTTTTTTTTTTTTTGACATCTACATATAGTTGATTCACTGTCATTATATTCCCATTACATTTCTAATATTTGTATCGTACTAAAAATATGATCTACTGTAGACCTGTTTCTGCCAAATCCACATTGATGATCTCCTGTTATGTCATCAGTATAGGGAGTAAGTCTGGATACTGGTCTATTTGTAAGACTTTTTGAATGAAGTTGAAAGTAATGAGATGACCCTGTAGTTATTGCAATCAGTTTTATCATCTTTCTTATACTCGTAGATTATGACGATAATCTATACTTTCCATTCATTTGGAAGAGCCTCTTTTTTTCCGAAATTATACAAAGCAACCGATGTACTTTAGGATTAAGAGTATGTTTAATCAAGTTCACGAGGCTCATGGAAGTCAATTGTATTTCCTTATATCCAAATATGTGGTAATTATTTTCATTATTCTACCAGTTATATTATATGGGTGCGAAACATGGACTCTTACTTTAAGGGAGGAAAGGAGATTACGAGTATTTGAGAATAAAGTTCTAAGGTAAATTTTTGGACCAAAGAGAGATGAACAGACGGGTGAATGGAGAAGACATCAAACAGTGAACTACGTGGTCTTTATAGGAAGCCAGATATAATAAGAACAGTTAAGTCTCGTAGACTGCGATGGACAGGGCATGTGGCACGAATGGGAAATGAAAGACGAGCATGCAAGCTTCTTGTAGGAAAACCAGAGGGAAAACTCCCAGTTGGTAGACCAAGAATGAGGTGAGAGAATAACATTAATATGATTTGATGGAAGTAGATTATAAGGGAATGATTGGAAAACATTAGCTCAGTATAGGGATGTATGGAGAGCTTATGTCCGCGCGGTCATGAACCTACGGGTTCGATAGTGCCAATGAGTTAGTTAGTTAGACAGGTTAAATTTTGAGAATTTGTAGCTTAACTACATCCGTATAGTTTATTAAACGACTCCTGACTACCTCATGATTTTATAGTCAGATAATTTAGTTCATGAGGTCCCAGGTTTAATTATAGGTGAGACCATAGGATTTTTTTTTGTGGTCGCCTATGATGTCACTTAGGTTTACGTTTAAGGATTCTTGTAATTGGTTATCATTTATTACCTTTCATATCGTCGGCTTTCTATACGCCCCAAGCTCACAAGTGGGTTGCAGTTCCAGAAATGCCAGGAGAAAATACTAGATGTATCGTAAAATAACTTGGTGGCACTGGTAAAAATACGATTCCTATATCTATTATTTTATAGGCCTATGCATTTCCTCCCAAAATTATTTTACCCATTTTGAAGATCGTTCCTTGTATATTAGTTTACACACATGTTATGGAGTTATGTGAACAAGAGCTCTCTTCCTTATTCTAGTTTGTAAACACGAAACAAATCCATTTCTGAACTATGAATCGTATAAAATGTTGGATATATAGCAGAAAACTGAATACCTTCAATGTTCAGAATTTAAATGAACGCTGTCGGGGGGGGGAGGGGTGGAACTATTGTAGCAATCGTACTGTACATCAACTATACGTAGACTTCAAAAAGCCATACGATTTAATTAAGAGGGAGAAGTTATATAGTATCCTGCTGGAGTTCGAAATTTCTAAAAAGTTAGTTATACCTATACGAATGTGTCTAAATGACACAAAAAGTAGGGTGCGTGTAGGCAAACAGTTCTCGGATACTTTTTAAATCCGCAATGGGTTGAATCAAGGAGATGTACTATCTCTAATATTATTTAATTTTGTACTAGAGCTTGCCATCAAAATTTTAGAGGATGAAGAAGGCTACAACTCATTGGTAGTAATAAGCTGTTAGCTTATATGCTAATGATGTACTATTGGGCGATAGCGAAGAGAAAACTAAGTCCAACACGCACACACTATTGAGTAACACTAAGAAATTGGGACTGGAAGTAAATATCAATGAAACTAAATGTGTGCTCACACATAGAAATGCATTATATAATAGAAATGGACAACTAATGACAAATGAGGGAAACTTTGAGGAAGCGGCTGAATTCAAATACCTAGGAACAATAATCATAAATAGGAATGAGATGCATTGAGAAATTAAACAGGCTCAATTCTGGAAATGCGTGCTATTATGCATTACAGAGACTCTTGAGTCCCAACTCCTTTCAATAAACGTTAAACTAAAAATATATAAAACTATTATTCTACCAGTTATATTATATGGATGCGAAGCATGGACTTACTTTAAGAGAAGAAAGGAGATTACAAGTATTTGAAAATAAAGTTCTTAGGAGAATTTTTGGACCAAAGAGAGATGAACAGACAGGTGAATGGGGAAGACTACATAACAGTGAACTACATGGTCTTTATAGGAAGCCAGATATAATAAGAACAGTTAAGTCTCGTAGACTGAGATGGGCAGGATATGTGGCACGAATGGGAAATAAAAGACGTGCATGGAATCTTCTTATAGGAAAACCAGTTGGTAGGCCAAGAATGAGATGAAAGAATAAGATTAACTATGATTTGAGGGAAGTAGATTATAAAGAGAATGATTGGAAAACATCTCAGGATAGGGATGTATGGAGAGTTTATATCCGGCCATGAACCTACGGGTTCGATAGTGCCGGTGAGTGAGTGATTGAGTTAGTATGTGAATGGGTTATGTTCCTTGGCTCTGGTAACAAAGGATTTAGGCATCAAATCCAACCTAGAATCATTGTATTTTTTAAGACTGAAAATCTTCCGGAAGGCCTTTAAGCTGTCTTTTAATTTATTCTATGCAGCATGCCAATTTACATAAATAAAAAAATGTATTTTAGTAGAGGGGTCTATATGATAATTACCTGATGGTGTTTCTCCTCTTAATGAAAAATGGCGGAAAATTGAGTCAAAAGTTGAGGTAAATTAATCTAAATAGTGGAAGTCGTCGTTCGAAGAGAATAATCGACTTACGAAATACGCACTAACCTAATCTATTCTATCTAGTCTAACTTATCTAAACTACCTAACCTAACATGAATAAACATGTTGGCAATTAGCCATATGGAAACGTAAATAAACATGCTACTAGTACGAATTGTAACCGATGTCATCGATAAAGTCTCTTTGTTTTCCTCTGCAAGATTGATAAACTGGCATGTTGCGACGTAGATATTAATATATTTTGTAATTGAAGTTAGGAAACTGAAAGGAAATAAATAGAAATATCCCTAGTAAAGTAGACATTTAATTTCTTTTGCCATTTTATTTAAATGTGTCAGACTGCAGTGTGAACAACTATTTCATATCCTTCGCACTGTAATTGACTCCAAATGGAATTTGTCTTAGGACACGGAGAACACATAAATGCAATATTAATTCTGTACAACAACTAAAATCGGAAACAATAAGATAAAAATACAAACCAAAAAAAAAAAATGCTGTTATATTATTTTATTTTTTCATTTGGAGAAGTATCGTCATTCTCACCAGAAACCAACTATTGAACATAAAAAAAATGAAAACTGCAAAAAAACAATCTGCACTTGTGTGTATATTCAATACAAAAATACCTGTCTTGCATTCTAAATTTCCTCACCTATAGGTGTTGGCCAAGAAGGCAAAATTTTAGAAATCTTGTAAATCCCAAATTTGCGATATATACGGTATGTCTGGGATTTCTAATGCAAAAAAAAAATTGCCCTCACTTCCCAAATTTCCCTGCCCCTTTTCGAAGAACATAAAAAATTAAAAATCTTTTAATATTGCAGAAATGTATTCTACAGGGTGTCCCGGATATCGAATGTAAAAATTGGTTATTCTTTGCCAGGAGTCCTCCTATAGTCTTATTTCATTAGTTGAACAAAATGGGCACGATAATGTTCACCAGATTATTTTACAGTTTATTGAATAATCTGGCACACCATAAGGAAAGTTTAGCCATTCTGTTTGAACAGTGACTAATGTAGATGGACTCCTAGCATAGATCCTCGAATTTGTCCAACATCCAAAATTTCCCGACTACATTTTCCAAAAATGTTATTTTTTGAAATCTTCAAGACCAGAAAAATGCAGTCTACACGGTGTGTCAGGGTTTTCTATTTGCAAAAAAATTCTGCCTACATCCCAAATTTCCGTACACGATTTTTAAAGTCTTTGTGTTTTGACAAAAAAAAACTAAATCTTTAAAATCTTGAGAACAGCAAAACTGCGACATAGCGAGTGCTCACTGATTAGGATTTCCAATATAAAATAAATCTGCTTAGATCGACATTACAAAATTTCCGGACTCCATTATCCAAGGCTTTTTTTGTTGGTGTGTTCACCAAAATGTCAAAATTTCGAATCCCAAAATACAATCTATAGGATGTGTCCAGAATGTAGCATGCAATAATTTAAACATTTTCTAATATTTGAAAACGGCAAAAATGCAGTTTAGAGTTGTGTCCAAAATTTCTAATGCAAAAATTTCGTGGTTATGTAGGCCAAACTGTGGACACTTTTATGTCTCTGTTACGAATAGTCGCTAAAAACGTGGTGCTTAGCCCTAAATGCCTTAATTACGAATATCCAATTTTCTCAAATTTATACATCGATATTAGATCAGTTAGAGGGACAGACTGCAATTCGGATCATCATCTGGTCAGAATGAAAATCAGACAACGGCTATCACTTATGAGAGGAACAAATGCTAAAGATGATTCTGTAAAATTTGAAATAAAAAAATTGAAAAATGATGAAATGCGGCAAGAATACCAAATCAAAATTGCTAATAGATTAGAAGTACTGGAATCTTCAGATGACAATGTGGCAAACGAAGAAGAAACTGATATAAATAAAGGATGGGAGGCTATAAGAGATACTATTAAATTGTCAGCATCAGAAAGCATTGGTTGTTTTAAAAAGAGGCAAAACAAGAAATGGTTTGATGAGGAATGTACCGACATTGTAAAGAAAAGAAAGCTAGCAAAAATGAAATGGTTACACGAGCCAAATGAGGTAAAGTTAGAGCAATTGGGTAGTATTAGACGGGAAACCACCAAGTTACTAAAGAGTAAAAAGAGGGAATATTTGTGAGAGAAGATTAATGATCTTGAAATGAATACAAAAAATAGGAACATTAGAGAATTATATCAGGGAATTAGTATAGAGAAGAAAGGGTTTCAGGCTAGAGCAAACATAATCCGGAATGAAAATGGGGATATGATTGCAGATTCCAGGAGTATATTAAATAGATTGAAAAGTTACTTTAATCAGCTATTAAATGTACATACAGAACAGGACATTGAGGAGGATAATTTACAGACAGCAGAAATGCTAGCCATAGAGCCAAGTGCATTAGAGGTTGAAATGGCGATTGAAAAAATTGAAGATGTATAAAGCATCAGGTTCAGATGAGATCCCAGCAGAACTGATAAAAGCAGGGGGAGAAAAATTCATGGACAAGATACGCTGGTTGCTTAGTATGATTTGGGAAAAAGAAGCTCTTCCAGATGAATGGAAGGAATCAATTATCGTACCAATTTATAAGAAAGGAGATAAAACTAATTGCGACAACTACAGGGGCATCTCATTACTTTCAACTTCGTACACAATTCTAACAAATATATTAGTAAGCAGACTTACTCCCTATATTGATGACATTCTAGGAGATCATCAGTGTGCATTTAGAAGAAACAGGTCTACAACAGATCAGATTTTTAGTATAAGACAGATTTTAGAAAAGAAATGGGAATATAGTGGTACTGTACATCAACTATATGTAGACTTCAAAAAAGCATATGATTCAATTAAGAGGGAGAAGTTATATAGTATCCTGCTGGAGTTCGGAATTCCTAAAAAGTTAGTTAGACTTATACAAATGTGTCTAAATGGCACAAAAATAGTGTGCGTGTAGGCAAAGAGTTTTCGGACACTTTTGAAATCCAGAATGGGTTGAAGCAAGGAGATGCACTATCTCCTCTACTATTTAATTTTGTACTAGAGCATGCCATTAAATCTTTAGAGAATGAGGAAGGCTTACAACTGAATGGTATTAATAAACTGTTAGTTTACTGATGATGTAGTATTGTTGGCTGATAGTGAGGAGATCCTAAAGGACAATACGCACACACTATTGAGTAACACTAAGAACTTAGGACCGGAAGTAAATATCAATAAAACTAAATATATGGTCACACGTAGAAATACATTATATAATGGAAATTGACAGCTAATGACAAATGAGGGAAATTTTGAGGAAGTGGCTGAATTCAAATACTTGAACAATAATCACAAATAGGAATGAGATGCACAAAGAAATTAAACATAGGCTTAATTCTGGAAATGCGTGCTATTATGCATTGCAGAGACTCTTGATGTCCCAACTCCTTTCAAAAAACGTTAAACTGAAAATATATAAAACTATTATTCTACCAGTTATATTATATGGATGCGAAACATGGACTCTTACTTTAAGGGAGGAAAGGAGATTACAAGTATTTGAGAATAAAGTACTTAGGAAAATTTTTGGACCAAAAAGAGATGAACAGACAGGTGAATGGAGAAGATTACATAACAAAGAACTACATGGTCTTTATAGGAAGCCAGATATAATAAGAACAGTTAAGTCTCGTAGACTGCGATGGGCAGGACATGTTGCACGTATGGGGAATGAAAGACTTGCATGGAAGCTTCTTGTAGGGAAGCCAGAGCGAAAACGCCCAGTTGGTAGACCAAGAATGAGATGGGGGAATAACATTAACTATGATTTGAGGGAAGTAGATTATACAGGGAATGATTGGAAGGCATTAGCTCAGGATAGGGATGTATGGAGAGCTTATGTCCGCGCGGCCATGAACCTACGGGTTCGATAGTGCCAGTGAGTAAGTAAGTATAGATTAAAATAATTGTCATACCTGTTTGATAGAAATTTTAATCAAGTTTTAAGAGTGGTTTTTTTCACGTTTGGGCGATTAGTACTCAAGAGATGGATGGTTCGCGTCTAATATACTTCAAGTTTTTTTTAAATGTAATTTAACTTTTATAAAAATAAATATTTTTAACATCGTTTTCAATTATTGTGTTTACTTTTTGTTATATTTCTACATAAAATGAGGATATCTCATTAATGTCAGGTGAAACATAGTTCGTCCTGCAGATGACTGTAGTTCCTTCCCATCATTAAAAAATGGTTATCATTTGAATACATGTAATAAGTATTACTACCTTTTTCCTCGCTTTGTATCAGGCTATTAGAAAGAACGAGGAGGTATCTCATTAATATCAGGCGCAGCATAATACATATTTCGCAATACATAGCGCAAATCGGCATTAATAAAAACAATCAATAATCAATCGAATATACCATACAGATCCCTCATCACCAATTACATCTCGGTAAGGTAGAATCTATAGGGCGATCAATGCCACCATTATGTATCTATTTATTGTATAATATTCTCTCCTATCATTGATAAAATTGTAACACACTTTTTAAGTTAGGACGAAGTTGCGTCACTCCGATTATCTATACGGCATAATTCATTAGTTATTTATTAATTTGCGTCACCTGCAGGACGCGAGAACTTCGTAATACCTAGATCCTCAAAATGCATACGTCTGCCATCTATCGATAAACCATGTAGTTAATGGATTATTGATTTTTTTAAAAAGGCGAGATATGCGTCATCTCCAGGAGGAATTTTGTATCATGTACCGCCCAGTATTAATGAAAATTTCGTAATACTAATTAATATTCTCAAACTGCATAGATAGTTGTAGAACAGGTCTTTGCTAATAGAAATAATAAATAACGATATAAGTAGTTAGTTAATGGTTCATGTGATAGTTCGCAGAAGTGTGGAGCATAAATGCAGCCCGAGCAAACAAACATTTACAATTATTATGTTTAGGCACCATTTTATTGTTAATTAATGTAGTTTCCCGCATTAATTAAATACAGTACCAGCATAGTTTCTAGAATTCATATTTTTAAATTTGATAATTATTACCTAGATAACGCAAAAATTTCGTCTATATCCTAAAACAAATCGTTTAAATACAAATACAATAAAAATAAAAATAGTAAATTTAAACAATTACATAATATTAATTCTTATAAACGTTAATAAAATTTAGGAAAGAAAAAAATTATAAGCAGGTAGACTTGAACCCTTCATCATCCATCTGTTGCTCTCTAATCTAAAGTCTAACTGACTGAGCTAGCGATCAAAAAATTGAACGAGGACATTAAAACAGGGTTGTATGTTACAAACCGGAAGAAGGTTTCTTCGTCATCTTTTTCATCGGAAGAAGGTTGTAATTCTTATACTTTCAAAACTGCATTCGTCTGCCATCTATCGACAAATTATATATTTAAAAATGTTGTAAAACCTAGATCCTCATAAATGTATACGCCTGTCATCTATCGAGAAACTATGTAGTTAATGAGACTCATTATATATTGATTTTTTTTCAAAGGTCGATGTATGCACCATCTACAGAACGCTACAGAAGGAATTATTTACCATGTACCGCCCAGTATTAATGAAAATTTCGTAATACTAATTAATATTCTCAATCTGTATAGATTGTTGTAGAACAGGTCTTTACTAGATATTAAATATAAAATGAATGGGGTAATACGAAGACTTTTGGTAAACAGATGAGGACAGAGACAAAACTAAGATTACATAACATCACATCAAAAGCTGCCCTAAAATATGGAAGTGAAATTTGGATTTTAAATAAAAGAAACTCTCATAAACTTCAAGTAAGCCAAATGCGCTTCTTACGATCATTGTTAGGAGTTAATAGACTGGATCACCAAAGGAACACTACTATCAGAGGAAAACTTGGAGTAACAAGTTTAAATGAAGATATACAAAGATACCAACAAGAATGGAAAAATCATCTGAGAAGAATGGCAAGAAATAGACTTCCAAAATTGGCATTCCAATATACCCCAACTGGACATAGGGACCAAGGAAGACCAAAACATCGGTGGAAAGATCAAGACCATCTTCGCTAGGTTTACCATACAGGCCACATGGCCTAAAACGAATTTGTTCATGATGATGATGATGATAAATATAAAATTTAATATCTTATTATTTAATATCTTATTACACAACCTCAACGATGCTTTAATATGAATTTTAAAAGTGTTGATTGTTTACTAATAAAAATAATCGATAACGATATAAGTAGTTAGTTAATTAATCAATTGAGTTGGTGTTTACTTGATGAAAATCCATATCTATTAATTAAATAAAAAATAAAACGTAGTTTTATTTGATTTTCATATTTATTATATAATTCAGTGACAGCTGTTTCGGTACACTGTACCTTCTTCAGACATGTTAACAAATTATGAATTGTGTTATATTACATATCAACTGATCTAAGCAACAATACAACAATATTAATTAATTTTTTTTAATTTAACAAAGGGGATTCATTCAAATCAAGTTGAGAATTTAACAGTATCACTTTGTCCAATGAGGAAAGTTTTATATAATAATAACTACTCTTCAATTTATTTATCTCTACAACCTCCAAAAGATCAGTTAATTGTTTATGCGATAGTTGGCAGAAGTGTGAAGCATAAATGCAGCCCCAGCAAACAAATAATTTACAGTTATTGTGTTTTTAATTAATATAGTTTCCCGCATTAATTAAATGCAGTACCAGCATGGTTTCTAGAATTCATGTTTAAATTTGAGAATTATTAGTTAGGAACGCAAACAATTTGTTATATAGAAATACATTAAAAATAAAAATAACTTTAAACGTTGATACTATATTAATTATTATATAAGTTAATAAAATTTTGGAAAGAAAAAAATATATAAGCAGATAGACTTGAACCCTTCACCATCCATCTGTTGCTTGCTAATCCAAAGTCTTACTGACTGAGCTAGCGATAAAAAAATTGAACGGCGACATTAAAACTTGGTTATATGTCACAAACCGGAAGAAGGTTTATTCGTCATCTTTTTCACCGGAAGAAGGTTGTAATTCTTATACTTTCAAAACTGCATCCGTCTGCCATCTATCGATAAACTATGTAGATAGCGGATTATTGATTTTTTTCAAAGGTCGAGACATGAGCCATCTACAGGAGGAATTATGTATTATGTTTCGACCAGCATTAATGAAAATTTCGTAATACTAATTAATATTATCAAACTGCATAGATTATTATCGAATAGGTCCTCGTTCAGAGAGATAGAAAGAAAAACCAAACACAATTTCTAAATTGTATACAATACAAATTTATTACAAAATGTAATTTTTATTTTAATTGTAATTTCTATATATTTTTATAAGGGATTAGCTAATACTCGGCGTGTGCTGCTACACCTAAATAAATGTAAATTAATGTGCTTTTATGTTTAGTTGAATAAGTAGATGGAAAAATAATTATAAAGTTATATTTTTTAGATACCCTGTGCTGATTACCCGGCGCGGAGTTGCTCGGGAATCTACTCATCCCGATCTCCTTGGCATAAATGAGCTCAAAGACAAAAATTATTGTACTTCTTATGATTAGTTGAATAAGTAAAACGAAAAATAATTATAAATATATATCGTAATTATTTTAAGATTCCCCGTGCTGATTACCTGATGTGGCTCGGGAATCTACTTATCTCGATCTTCTTGGCATAAATGAGCTAAAAGACAAAACTCGTTATTGTGAGTTATCCGTAAAAGAATACCCGCCATGTGCTGCTAAGCTTGCATAGGAATCTACGTACTCGTCTCGATCTTCTTGGCATCAATGAAAGACAACAATCGTTATTGTGAGTTATCCGTAAGAGATAAACATATGCTGTCGCAGACTTTTTTTGTAGAGCGTTTTGAGATATTCAATTCTGTGCACATTAATTTTGTGTATTTGTTATGGTTTAGGCAGCGTAAGCCATTTAAGCGTCAAAAGAGCTACTTCTTTCACGTTTTCCACTACAAAGCGCGAATTTTAAGGGTGTAGGAGTTAAGTATCACAACGCTCTTATAGCCTATGTTCATCCCGGGAATCTCCTGAACATTTTGCAAAAAGCCCTATCACAATCGGATCAACGGTATGGCCGCGCATAAAGTACGAACAAACAAACAAACATTCGTTTTTATATATTAGATATTTAAATTTCTAACTACTACTAACTATAGGGCTGTAATTATAATACTATAGGGCTGTTTTTAAAATTATACTACACATAACTAACACACTGGGACTCTCATGGCCGCGCGGACATAAGCTCTCCATACATCCCTATCCTGTGCTAATGTTATCTAATCATCCTCTGTATAATAAAAAAAAACTCCTGGCGCGACAGGCCTACAAGGCCCTTAGCCTACCATCTGGCTGCTGGCCTCACACCTACATGTGTTAATCACAGAGGTAGATGATAATCAGCCAGTGTAGGGGTGACATGTGGTCAGCATGTCGAGTCCCCCAGCCGTTATAGCTGGTTTTCTCAACCTGGAGCCGCTACTTATTGTAGCTACCCAAATGCATCACGATGCTGGGTGGGCACCGGTCCCATACTGGCCGAAATACCATGAGAAAATTTCTCCCCCATGGAGACTCGAACCAGCGCGAGTCCCGTAGCTCTGCGCCAAGGCTTCCTGCCTTAACCACTCGGCTACAGCGCGGGACTCTGTATAATCAACTTCCTTCAAATCATGGTTAACGTTATTTTCGCGCTTATTATTGGGCTACCTACTGAGATGTTTTTCGACAATAAATTTCCATGTTCCTGTTATTCCCCATTCGTGTCACATGTCCTGCCCATCCGCAGTCTACGAGACATAAGTCTTATTAAATCTGGTTTCCCATAAAGATCATCTAGCTCACTGTTATATAGTCTTCTCTATTCACCTATCTGTTCATCTATGTTCGGTTTTTTTTCACGAACTTTATTCTGAAATACTCGTAATATTTTCTCCTCCCTTAAAATAAAAACCCATGTTTCGCATCCATATAATATAACTGGGAGAATAACAGTTTTATATATCTGTAAGAGTCCACCGCTGTGGTCTCGAGGTAGCGTGCTGCCTTGTCACGCTGCGGGCCCGGGCTCGATCCCCGGTCGGGGCAGTTTTTCTGGGTGAGGTTTTTATCGGAGTTTTTCCTCACCTGTAAGACAAATGTCAGGAAAACTTTAAGGCCCAAACGGTCCCCGAAATCATATGGCCATCATCCTTATCATTATCATCATCCTTCACCGGTGTGGAAAGCAACGGGAAACTACCACACCTACAATTCCCCAGTAAAGCTGCAAGCATAGCATGAAAATGCTATGATTGCAGTGAAGGACCTGCCCTCGGGCAGAATTACTATGGAATGGAATATCCGTAAGAGTCCCTGTAATGTATAATAGCAAGCGTTTCCAGAACTGAACCTATGTTTAATTTCTTTGTATACCACATTCTGTTTGTAAATATTGCTTCTAGATATTTGAATTCAAAAAGTTCTTCAAAATTTCACTCATTTGTCATTAACTGTCCGTTTCCATTATATAATGTACTTTATGTGACCGCATACAGTATTTAGTTCTACTGATGTTCAACTCCAGCTCAAATTTCTTAATGTTACTCAATAGAGTGTGGTAGGCTATTGGCCCTTAGTATTTTCTCGTTATTACATAGGCCTAATAATAAACCATTTAAGCTTTTTTACCTAATAATTAAATTCAATTATATTAAAATAATCATCGACATAAACTAATAGCTTATTACTTCATCCTCAACAGATTTAATGTCATGCTCTAGTACAGAATTGAATAGTAGAGAAGATAGTGCACCCGCTTGCTTTAATCCATAGTGAATTTCAAAAACATCTGTAAACAGTCTACTATAAAATTTCATTTATGAAGTATTTCAACAAAAATAATTAAATTATACATACAGTAAAACTTGCTCAAAGCGGAATCGCATGGAACCATTTTTGTTTTCCACATTATACAAAATTCCGCATTATAAAATAATTGAAACTTATTATTAATCTTAGATTATACAGTACTGTATGTCCTTTTACGTATCTTGAATTAATTGTAGTTCCGTTGCGTTTGAAAAGTGAAGCATAGTACTTATGTTTGAGTGACTTAGACGTTAACGCGAAAAAAATAATAGTCCCGTTTCGTCAGCGTTAAAAATGCTTCTTAAGCGCGTATCCTGAAACTAAAGTATGCAGTTTAGGTTTTAGGTTTCCGCTCACTAACTACACTTTCGTCCAAATCCTTTGATTCGCCGCAAATTTCATTCCACACTACATTGTGTCGTTTTTTTAAAACTGTCCAATCAAACTGAAGATGTCTTTATTCCCTAGGCATTTAGCAAGAGCTTGGCTTTGGAGCATTGGTCCGGAAATTTGGATATTTATCTTCAATCACTTTCAGTTTTTCGTTTAATGATAATAATGATACATATGTTTTAGCCATCTTTATTCTGTAAATTCAGAACGCTCCTGTGAAAGATCGGTCTTAGAACTTAAACTAATTTAAGAATTGCAATGCAATGGTTATTTGTATGACAGGTATCTGCATTTCGCATACGGGTGTGCAGTGAGGCCGAAATAAAATTTCAGGTACAGGTAGAATCTGTAATTGACCCGGCAGCAGGAATGGTTCCATATATATATATATATATATATATATATATATATATATATATATATATATATATATATTGCCTAATGGGAATTCAATGAAGTGGAAACTAATTTATTTCTCTCTCTGTCTTTCCGCTTTATATATTTTTTTCATGAATTGTGTAGAAACATCCTTCCGTTTCCGCGTTGGACAGATTCAGTTTTATGCAAAATAAATACAAGTAAAATTACTATTATTTTACCGGGACTAATAAATTTGTTCGCATTGGACAGATTTCCGCATTATTCACGTTCCGGATTAAACAAGTTTTACTGAATATATAATAATAATAATACTATTATTATTGTTAATATTATTGTTAATATTATTATTATTGTTATTATTATTATTATTATTATTATTATTAATATTATTATTATTATTATTATTATTATTATTATTATTATTATTATTATTCATGATTTAATATTTGAATTTATTATACTCTTATTTTACTTGATAAGTTTATGACTGAAGTTTAAGTCTGTTTAGACAGAGAATGAATGGGGGAGCTATGAAATATGTAAGGGAAACTAAATATATTTGCGATTCCGAAGTATACCACCGGAGTTTCTGTTTCAATACCACCGGAGTTTCTGTTTCAATACCACCGGAGTTTCTGTTTCAATCTATTTCATGTTCGTTCATCTCTGTAATTGGTACATTGGAGCAGCCGGCTGGTAGACCAAGAACCTTCTAGTCCTTTCGAGCCAGGTGTTTTTATATTTCCTATGCTACTCTAAATTGTCGTACCAGTATATTTGAATGAATATATGTTCTCTCAATTTTTATTCCATTAACACATGGTATATAAGTTCATTTCTAAATTTAGACCTATTGGGCCACGGTCAAGACTGGTTTTATCGGTTAATGAAGGATACTATATACTGACAAAAAGTCAACGACAATATGATTAATGGAAGTTTTCCGCATAAACACGCAATATTTATTCTTTTAAAGTTGCACTTTCTGATAGGGACACGAGTTATCGTAAACGTAAAACTTGTATTATTATTTTTTTGCCATGACGTCAAGCTGCTATACATGAGAACTATGTTTTATTTTTTATTTGTTTACTCATAATGTAAGTAAACATATACATTTTGAATATACGCGAATGAACAGTAACTCGTGCCCAAACAAAAACATAATACAAAGTACAATTTGAAATTAAAATTTCACATACTTATTATGATATTACATTTTGTATTATCGCCTTACTATGACAGTTGTCCGTTTATATAAAAACGGATGCAGCGCAACAATGCGGAATTATTATAGTGGCGGTAGTTGGCATCTTTGTATTAAATTATATATAACAGATGCGGGGGTACAAAGCGAGCCTCTGGATAACCATTATAGAGAGGCTACAATATACCAAACTGTATGTCGTATGTCCCGCGCCGTAGCTGAGCAGTATAAGGCATGGTTGCAGAGCTACGGGACTTGTGCAGGTTCGAGTCCCCAGGGGGAAGAACTTTTCTCATTGAATTTCGGACAGTATGGAACTGGTGCCCACCCGCATTCGTGAGGAATTTGGGCAACAACAACGAATAGCGGCTCCAGATTGAGAAAACAAGTTATAACTGCTGGGAACCTCACATGCTAACGATATGCCACTCCAATACTGACTAAATGATCGTCCACCTCTGTGATTAACGTATGTGGATTTCGGCCAGTATGGGACCGGTGCCCACCCAGCATCGTGAGGCAATTGGGTAGCTACAGTAAGTAGCGGCTCCAGGTTGAGGAACCAGCTATAACGGCTGGGGGACTCGACATGCTAACCACATGTCACCCCTACACTGGCTGTTGATCATCTACCTCTGTGATTGACACATGTGGATGTGAAGGGCCAGCAGCCGGCTGGTAAAAGGGCAACCGCTGAAAAGTGGAAAGACCCTCAATCGGATGTGACACCAGGCCAACGGCCTTCTAGACCTGTCGCGTCATGGAGTTTTTTTTATATATACACTTTTTTCTAGAGCCTGTAGAGAAGATGCCAGTCGGTCGAAGATGTCGTTTGGTTTGTATTTCATTCATTATCCACCATATACTCGTAACAATAATGTGTGTCTGCAGAGTGATACAATTCATAAGGATAGTGATACACACAAGATTTTCCGTATTTATCGTTTCAATTCTGAGAAATTTTTGTTCCTAGGTATTTGAATTCAGCCACTTCCTCAAAATTTCCCTCATTTGTCATTAGCTGTCCATTTCCTTTATGTAATGTATTTCTATGTGTGACCATATATTTAGTTTTGGTGATATTTACTTCCAGTCCCAATTTCTTGGTGTTACTCAATAGTGTGTGCGTGTTGGCCTTTAGTATCTCCTCGTTATCGACCAATAGTACTACATCATCAGCATAAACTAATAGCTTATTAATACCATTAAGTTGTAGACCTTCTTCATCCTCTAAATATTTGATGGCATGCTCTAGTACAAAATTAAATAGTAGAGGAGATAGTGCATCTCCTTGCTTTAACCCATTGTGGATTTCAAAAGTATCCGAAAATTGTTTGCCTAAACGCACCCTACTCTTTGTGCCATTTAGACACATTCGTATAAGTCTAACTAACTTTTTAGTAATTCCGAACTCCAGCAGGATACTTTATAACTTCTCCCTTTTAATTGAATCGTATGCTTTTTTTGAAGTCTACGTATAATTGATGTACAGTACTATTATATTCTCATTTCTTTTCTAAAATCTGTCGTATACTAAAAATCTGATCTGTTGTAGACCTGTTTCTTCTAAATCTTAATTGAATTGTATGCCTTTTTGAAGTCTACGTATAGTTGATGTACAGTACCATTATATTCCCATTTATTTTCTAAAATCTGTCTTAAACTAAAAATATGACGTTGTAGGCCTATTTCCTTTAAATCCACATTGATGATCTCCTAGAATGTCATCAATTTAAGGAGTATGTCTGCTCACTAATATATTTGTTAGAATTGTGTACGAAGTTGAAAGTAATGAGATGCCCCTGTAGTTGTTGCAATCAGTTTTATCTCCTTTCTTATAAATTGGAACGGTAATCGATTCTTTCCATTCATCTGGAAGAGCTTATTTTTCCCAAATCATATTAAGCAACCGGCGTATCTTGTCCACCAATTTTTCTCCCCCTGATTATATCAGTTCTGCTGGGATCTTATCTGAACCTGAATTAAACATTTTCAATTTTTCGATTGACATTTCAACGTCTAATGCACTTGGTTCTGCTGTCTGTAAATTATCCTCTTCAATATGCTGTTCTGTATGTATATTTAATAGCTGATTAAAGTAACTTTTCCATCTATTTAATATACTCCTTGAATCTGCAATAATATCTCCATTTTCATTCCGAATTATTTGTTCTAGCCTGAAACCCTTTCTTCTCTATCCTAATTCCCTGATATAATTCTCTATTGTTCCGATTTTTTGCATTAATTTCAAGATCATTAATCTTCTCTCTCAAATATTCTCTATTTTTACTCTTTAGTAACCTGGTGTTTCCCGTCTAATGCTAACCAATTGCTCTAAATTTACCTCATTTGGCTCGTGTAACCATTTCATTTTTGCTAGCTATCTTTTCTTTACAATGTTGGCACATTCCTCATCAAACCATTTCTTGTTTTGCCTCCTTTTTAAATAGCCAATGCTTTCTGATGCTGACAATTTAATAGTATCTCTTATATATATATATATATATATATATATATATATATATATATATATATCCTTGCCTATAGCTGACAAATTTACCGTATAATGTCTGACAAGTCAACACAAAAATAAATTGATCTACAATAAAATTGTGGAAATCAAGAGTATTATAACACTCGCCCAACATCCTTGAATCTCTGAAAATTTGAATACCAGTTGCATCTCATCCTTTGGGGCTTTCGTGGCCCATCCCCTTAAGAATAATTAATATTATTATTATTATTATTATTAGAATTTTCTTCTTCTTCTCTATTTAGATATGCTAGGCTTACTGCTTATTTAGTCCAGAAACCAAGGATCCTTCCAACGTTTCTTTGGACTTCCAGTGACCTCCCATCTCTCGGTGGATTATTTATTGATATACGAATCATCCTGTCTGGTGCAATTCAAGATACGTACAAATTCCATTCACATATTCTCTTATTTACCCATTCAATTATTGTTTGAATGTCCAGCTGTCTCCTTAAATCTTCATTTCTAATTTTATCCCTCCTTGTTTTATACAAGATTTTTTGAAAATCATACTTTACACGATTACAATTTGTAAACTATGAAATTCTGAATAAGACTGATTTGATATTACCATAGTTGTACAACCTCCTCATAATTGAAGTAAAATACTAATAATTATAAAATTATTAGTGTTTATGCAATAGAATGCTATTCAGCGTGCTAAAAGACTTGCTTTCGTAGGACAACTTTTCAAATTTAGCTAGTTGTCAGGTTTCAATTGAGCTAGAGGTTGGTAACATGGAAGTCTGTTCTGCACTTACTAATTGTAAGAACATCTGATTAGTTTAGTCGGAACTGGAATCTCAACGTCTCAAGATGTTTTCGGATGTATACGGGTACGTAACTAACAGTTTTAATGAGAAACATATTTATATCGTTAATATTGCATATTATTCTATAGGCCCTAAAGATGTTAGCATTTTCTACCAATTCGTTTTTCTATCGATTTGTAACAAAATATTAAATCAACATACATTCCCAATTGAATGATAAGCCCGTACAGTTTCTTCTTAAAAAAATTAGTTACATTTTCAAATAAAGATTCGATGTCAAGAACTAGGCCAATTGACCAGTTCCATCATAAAACTGATTGTTAATGTGCATTTTATGCTTCCATCTTTTTTTATACTCCGTTTTTACCTTTCTTAGTTTCCGAAGTACGAAGAAGAACATTTTAAAATATTTTGTTTTTAATTTGGAAAAAGAAAAATTAATTAAAACACTTTAAGAAAATGTAACATTTCGAACAAAAAAAAATGGTGGGAGATATTGTCCACATATTTAATATCTAAGATTATTGCTATTTTTAAGTGTTTAGTTCCCAGTTCATATGTGAATAGATAATTACATGTCGCGTAATATATTTTAGAAGATTTCTAAATTTTGGACTTACGATCGGATACCTTCTTTTTTCAACAATTTATTTTTTATTTTAATACAATAATAATACAAATGTATCATGGAGGAACGATTCATTGCTAATTCAAGGATATAGTTAAAAAAATGAAATTTCGAACAAAATCAATCTATTGCCCTGTACATTCATGAAATTGATCCATCTCGATTTATACTCATTTGCCTTTCTGTTAGCCTATCTAAAAAAATTCTTAAAGAATTAAAATAATATTTTAAAATTAGAGATTTAAATAAAATAATTTCTGAAATTTGGAAAGAAAAGCTTTTTTTTAAAGTTTGATTAAAAATTTGAATAAAATATTTTTAATTAAAATCTTTTTAACAAATTGTTTTAGGCTTTATTCGAGAAGAATTTAAAAAGTTGACATTAAAAAAAGTTTTCTACCGTTTTATCAAATGTGTCAAAATATGAAATCATCCCACGTTAAAATATACATTTCGAATCGAAAGGTGCAGTTTTTATAAAAACACTATTTTTTTAAATTTCATAATAGAAAATAGACATCAAACGCTAGACCTACTGGCCTATTCAATTACGAAATTTTACGCGTCATTTCTTTGAAGGGTGCCCTGATTTTTGTTTCTGTCTTTGTTTGTATTCCGTCTTTGCCTTTCTTGTACCCTATATAGCGAGAAAAAAAAATGATTAAAAAATTTTTTTTTTAATTACAAATATTTTTCATTAAAAAAACCAAAAAAAGAAAAAAGTAAAATATTTGAAAAATTAAAAAATATATTTTTTGAACAAAATACATATTCTTTAAATTCGAAAAATAATAAATTTTAATTTTAGTAATTTCCAAAATAAACATTTTCAATAAATAAGCCAGGTATTATTCAATCAATAACGTACTATATATTTGGTTGCCAACATGTTTCTCATTTATGCTATTCAATTCACATGTTTATCCAGGTTACGTAAGAATAAATTATGTAGGTTAGATTAGATTTGTTAGTGCATTTTCAATAAGTTGGTTAATCTGTTTTAAGCAATGACAAGTGACATGTTCGAGCGATATCCAGTATTTTAAGTTTTACAAGAAGCTCTCCTTCAATTTTAAAATAATTTGACATGTTGGTACAATTTGTATATATTTTTGTAAATTTATATACTGATACCTGGCATAGAATCCCCAATAATTGTACACATCGTGATATAATTGTTTTAATGATATTTCGAGCCGAGGAAGATTCGCACAATTTGTAATATTTTATTCCAAATCGTGTCCGTTTAAAGGGTTCGAATTGAACGTAAGCCAGTCTACCTCGAAATTTCATAAGACATTTGTCAAGTACGGAGTAAAATGTCTTCACTTGGAATATACAAGGACAGAAATTTTGTATTCAAATACTCTGCTACAGGTCTATTTTTGTAAATTCTGTCGCCTCAAATTACGGTTTCATTGTCATTGAACCTCGATATTAGGAAGAAATTTCTGAAGGGCACATTTTTGTAAATGGGTGTTTCTAAATCTGCACTTTTACTCCAGTATTATTTTATTTTAGGTTTTCTAACTTGGCTCGTCCTCGTCAGGAAGAATTTTTTTAGTAACGTCGGTAATTTTCATAATACACATTACCAGGCTTTATTAAATAAATTTGGATATATAGGAAAATAAGTTAAAGGAAACAGGCATACGTAGAAAATGAATAATGACTGAAACATCTCATTGCTTCGTTTACAAAACACGAGGCATAACAAGATTATTTCCATAACTAATGCAAAACTCGTCTTATTAATTTATTTAGGGGTATTGCATTGCTTCATTAAGACTCTTTCTGGTGGGATGGTTGTGGTCTGGATGGAACGTTTTTCCCCGTGCATGAAGTCGCGTATTCGATCCTGCTGTAAGCTTTCGCTCTCTCTTCTCTTTCTCTCCCTCTCTCTCTCTCTCTCTCTCTCTCTCTCTCTCCCTGTCTCTCTCTCTCTCTCTCCCTTTCTCTCTCTCTCCCTTTCTCTCTCTCTCTCTCTCCCTTTTCTCTCTCTCTCTCTCCCTTTCTCTCTCTCTCTCTCCCTCTCTCTCTCTCTCTCTCTCTCCCTTTTCTCTCTCTCTCTCTCCCTTTCTCTCTCTCTCTCTCTCTCTCCCTTTCTCTCTCTCTCTCCCTTTCTCTCTCTCTCGTCCTTATTTCAATTATTTTTTTAAAATGTGTTTTAATCCACCGCTGTAGTCTCGAGGTAGCGTGCTGCCTTGTCATGCAGCGGGCCCGGGTTCGATGCCCGTTCGGGGCAGTTTTTCTGGGTGAAGTTTTTATCGGACAAATGTCCGGAAAACTTTAAGGCTCAAACGGTCCCCGAAATCATATGGCCATCATCATCATCCTTCACCAGTGTGGAAAGCAACGGGAAGCTACCACACATACAATTCCCTAGTAAAGCTGCAAGCATAGCATGAAAATGCTATGATTGGAGTGAAGGGCCTGCCTTCGGACATAATTACTAATGGATGTACTATGGATTATGTGTTTTGTTTTGCTTTGCTTTATTTACAGCATTTACCGCACTACTTATTTATCCGAGATTATTTTCCCTTGCACGAAATAGAATGGATTTTAGTTTCTCATATATTTGTGCACTTGTGAATCAAGTAGCTGATCTCTGATCACGCGTAATGGCTTCATTCTGGGACCTGAAAATTATCTGTGTGCCACTAATTCTTTCAAAGGCTGTACATAATGCATTAGACAAACAAATTTTGCAATGGTCGATGAAGTAAAGATTTAATCTTGATGCTGGCAAGACAGTGCATAATTGTAGGGCACTGATAAATATAAAACAATAAAAATTACGAAAATATTCCTACCATTCTCCTAAATGACATAAAACATTCTATACAGCTCAGTAGTAAAAAGCTGGGCGTGTACATGGACCTATACTTGAACTGGAAAATCCAGGTGAATAATACCTGAAAGAAAGTGTATTCAATTCCTTACGGAAGGCGTGAGGAACTGCCTTCCTATGAAATTAAGACATTTTAATTATAATTACAGTGGGAGGAAACACTATGAGGTATTTTCATTAATGAATGAGTTGGAGAAAATGTTTTAACATCTCACCTCATAAAGTTGCGTGTCTTCACGATACCGGTTTCAAAAGTAATACTATACTTTTGAAAACGGTATCGTGAAGACACGAACTTTGAGATGAGATGTTAAAGCATTTTCTCCAACTCGCTCATTAATTAAATTAAAACATACTTCTATGCTCTGTTCGTTTATTTCTTTTGTTTTTCATTTTTCAACTCTTTTATTGCTATTGAACCTGGATATTAATGATTGTGAAGATATAAACTCTTCATATATCCATATCCAGTGTTATTAGTTATTACTAATTATTTTCTACATGATTCACTTCCCTCTAATCATAGTTAATATTATTCTCCCACTTCATTCTAGACATATATACTGGATGCTTTCCCCCCTGATTTACCTTGGAAGAAGTTTCCATTGCAATGTGAGACTTAATTGTCTTTATTGCAGCTAGTTTCCCATAAATATCACACTGAATACTTGTATGTAGTTTTCTCCATTCACCTGGTCTCTTTTTTTTTTGTCCATAAATTTTCCTAACCAGTTTATTCCAAAATACTTATCTTTTCTACCTTTCCTTAAGTAAAATTAATTTTTGCGTCCATATAACTGGAAGAATAACTGTTTTATGCATTTTTAAAAGAATTTGGATTGACATGCTTCCTTATAATACATGATTGTAGCCCCCATGTTTAATTTCTTTCTGCACATCATTCCTGATTGTAATTATTTTAATTCTGCCAAATCATCATTTCTCATTTGTTGTTGAATGTGTATTCCTATTTAATAATTTCTGTATTATTTTCTTTCTTCAGAGATGTCAAGTTAGTTGGAGACTAGACAGCAGAAGTGAGAGATGGCATTAGCATCCAAGCCAGTCTTGATGCAGCCATCATAAGGTAATTGTGCCATGCAAAACAATATTTAATATACCAGTTATAATCTGTTTTCAGGTGAATTCCATGGTAACTGGCATAACATTTCCAATGAAGTTAAGTCCTATATTTAATTTCTTTGAAACCTTTAAATAATTAGAAAGTTTTTTCTTCTCTCTCAAAACCACTTAGAGTTGATAAGGTTTAGTGATCCCAATTCAGGCCATAGGAGGTCCGTGGAGTAGTAATTGTAAGGCTTCAATTTTTCTAGACAATCAGCTTGAGATGTAAGCTAGGTTGTAAATCTTTACCTCCATATAATAGCTGGTACTCTCTTCTGTTAGAGGTAGAGTCAAACCCAGAGCTTTGGAGCTGCCAGGAGGACTAGGGCAATTAAAAAATCTTGACACTATCAGGACTCCAACCAGGTTGTAGCAAAATGCTTAAACGAACTACACTTTGGCATGCCCCTCCTAGATACAGCAACATCTGGAATATAGGAAAATAAGCTTTCTGTGTTTAATATATTTAAAATTAATACTTTTATTTTGGTTACTGATTTAACTTTAAAAAAGACAATCAAGAAAGGACAATAAATCAAAAATATCTAAAGTTTTCAATTTATTAGGAAATAGAAGTTCATACAATTTGTCAGTACACTTGGAAATATTAAATATCTTGGATCCAACATCAGTGTTTACTTTCAACCGTGGAAAAGAAATTATGTATGTTGCCAGCCCCCTTTTTTTCCACTGTATTCCTTGTCTTATTTACTATGAAATCTACCAGTTTAATGCTAAAATGGGATAAGTGTAATGTAAATCCAAATGTGTCTTAATTTGATTGCCTAAATAATGGGTCTTGCATACTAAACTATATTTTACAGAATGACAGATCAATAAAATATTTAAATGTTCAGAATACTTTCATAGAACTTTAGGCTGTTCTATGCCAGAAGTCCATCTGTTACTTTACCGACAGGAACAAGTGACTGCTAATTTCAAGTTAACCGCCAACATAATACACATTTTCACTATCAGATTGCAGATTTTATATATTCAGTTATTACCAAATTATTTTACCACATTCCATAGCAATTCTGCCCGAGGGCAGGTCTTTCACTACAATCATAGCATTTTCATGTTATGCTTTGTAGCTTTATTAGGGAACTGTAGGTGTGGTAGCTTCCCGTTTCTTTCCACATTTTATCACATAATATTCTGAACTATTTTATTTTATTAACTGAGGAAATTGCAAAGTTAAATGTACACCAACATTGGATTAGTTTATAGATAATTGGATAATCTGACATCTCATAAGGATAAGTTGATCATACTGTTTGAACATGATTAATTTTTTTCCATTGTAAATATGGTCATTTTTTGTTAAAATTACCTCAAATTCTCATTCAAATTTAAGGTTTTTCTTGCAATTTTTTTTGGAAAAAAATTAACAAATTTCCTCAATTATTCACATACTGGTACTGCAACAATTTGTTTTTCAGTTTATTTCATTTTATGTAGGTAGACTCTTAGCTTAGAATTCCTGAACTTTCTAAGATTTGAGCAAGGTTTCTGGCAACAACTTTTACAGTCTATGTTTCACAGGTGACATTTGTTCTATTTTTTTTTTGCATCAAATGTCGAAAGTAAACAAGACAGGAATTACAGAGGAGGTTTTAAATAGTGTTGTCAATACATAAAATTGCCCTTTCTGTTTACATGCTCATGATGTTTTAATGTCCCCCTGTGTACGATAACTGCATTTTAGATTTTGTCACTAAAATGTAATTAAGAATATAAAAGTAAGTGTTCTGTATGATATGACTTTTAATTAGAACAAAATGTCACTTTTATTTTAAAAGAAACTGGTATATCTTATACCATGTTTAGATGCAGCCATTTGCTTACTCTTAGCCCATTTGCTTCAGATCTAAATGCCCAGCAATTACTTTTTTAAAATCAGAAAAGTATAATCATGTTAGTTTCTCTTCACTTTTTGACTCTAAACTCTAGGGTGAAGTGAAAGCCAAATTTTTACTAGTGTAGGCCTAAATATTAACAAAAGTTCAAATTTAACAATGCACTTTAATTGCTTAGTTGTTAGCATCAGTTCAAATCTGAGCATGAAAATACCAAAAACTTAACATACAGGGCCCTTGGCTTTACTTTCCTTCAGAAGAGAAATGTCATGTTTTTTTGAGACATGTTGGGTTTGAACCTTGGAATCAGAGGTGTACATGGAAACTACTAGAACATGAGGAGAAAGATATTAACTAAAGAATGTCCTATCAAGGGATATATGAAATATTACATAAATATTTTGATTTTTTGAGCCTTG
Organism: Diploptera punctata; assembly: GCA_030220185.1. Lineage (NCBI taxonomy): Eukaryota > Metazoa > Arthropoda > Insecta > Blattodea > Blaberidae > Diploptera > Diploptera punctata. Next base: position 40,258 of record JASPKZ010007815.1, on the reverse strand, counting down.
CTCACGATCTGAATTGACTGACATGGGCATAATTTATCATCTAAGGCAAATGGTTTGAGAGTACCGAATGTGAACTGAGATATTTTGACTTATCATTGTTAATATTATTCTTCCACTTCATTCTAAACTTAACTACTGGATGCTTTCTCCTCGTTTTCCTTGGAAGAAGTTTCCATGATCCATTTATCCCCATGTATTCCACATGCTGCCCATTCCAATATGAGACTTATTGTCTTTGTTACAGCTAGTTTCCCATAATTTTTTTTTCCACCTGTCTCTCTCTCTCTTTGGTCCAGAAATTTTCCTACCTCTTTATTTCTGTATACTCATCTACTCATCTTTAATACCTCTCTTAAAGTAAGGTTATTTTTTGCTTCTGTATAGCTGGAAGAATAACTGTTTTATACATTTTTAGAGAATTTGGGATGACAAGCTTTCTCATAATACATATTTCCTATGTTTAATATATTTCTGTACCTCATTCCTGATTGTATTTATTGTTTTTTAGTGTTTGAATTCTGCCACACTTTCAGAATTTTTCATTTGTTGTTAAATGTCCATTACCATTTAATTATTTATATTTTTTTCTTTCTTCAGAGATGTCAAGTTGTCAGAGACTAGATAGCAGAAGTGAGAGACACCATCCAAGCCAATGTTGATAGAGCCAACATAAGGTTGTCCTGCCATGAAGAAACTTAAATTTATAATATATTTGTTACAGTTTGTTTTACAGGTGAATTCCATGGTAAATGACATAACATTTGCAACAAAGTTAAGTCCTATATTTAGTTTCTTCGAACCCTTTAAATAATTTAAGTTTGTTTTCTCTCTCATAACCATCTAGAGTTGGTAAGTTTAAGCAATCCCACTTCAGGCCATTATCTGTCTAGACAATCAGCTTGAGATGTAAGCTGGGTTGTAAACCTTTACTTCCAGATAATATCTGGTACTCTGTTCTGTTATAGGTAGTCAACCCCAGGGTTTTGGAGTTGCAAGGAGAATTAGAGAAAGTAAAAAAATCCTGACACTCTCAAACCTGTGATCTACCAGGTTATAGCATAATACCTTAACAAAATATATCTTTGCATATTACCTGTTCAAAGTATCTCTGCAGGCGGAAGAATCAGGAAGCTCTGTTTGTTGGTACACGTGACGTCATATAAGGCAGTGTACACTGTCAGCGTCCCACGTCTCATTCCCCTTTGCACTCGTAGATAGCAGTGTCATGTGGTCTATTCCTGCATAAACATGACTGCAGTGCCCTCTGTCAACAACTGCGCTTACTCCTTAAATGGGTAATACCACACCTAAAGACAGTACTATCTGTAATATAGGGAAATATTGGTTTTCTGTGTTTAGAATATTTAAAATGAATGCTTTAATTTTGGTTATTGACATCATTTTAAAGAAGACAAAATGATGAAATGGAGAATAAAATAAAATCTCTAAAATGTTCAATTTATGTGGAAATGTTAAGTTCAATTATCAATTATAGTCTGTTTGCTCAATTAAGAGAATCTTCCATGCAAATATTTGAAAGAATTAGGGGCGGGAGGTGAATTCTGTCTACTTGAAGGCCAGCGTCAGGTATAGGAAGGGTCAGAAATTCTTTCATTCTTTCTTTCTTTCGAAGGTATTGTACACTTTTGTATTGTATTTAGTGGTGAGTTGACATACAAATTGTGCTACGTGAAGTACTTTTTTCAACGATGAGTGTTAACATATTTTAGAAACTTCGGCTAGTTTCTCTCTCTCTCTCTCCGACTGGCCATGCAGCAACGGTTTGAAAATATATGCGGGAAGATTCTCTTAATTGAGCAAACGGACTATAGTACACATGGGGATGTTAAACATCTTGAACCCAGAATCAATGTTTATTTTCAATCATGGAAAAGAAATGACATATATTGCCTGCCTCCCTTTTTTATACTGTATTCTTTATCTTATATACTATGCAAGATACTAGGTAATGCAAAAATGGGATAAGTGCAATGTAAATCCAAATGTCAGTCCTAATTTGAATGTCTACATAATGGGTTTTGGATATTAAACTTTATATTACAGAATGACAGTACCGAAATATTTAAATGTTTAGAATATTTTCATAGAACTTTTGGCTATTTTATGCCAGGAGTCCACTGGTGAATGTACCAACAGAAAATAAGTGACTGTTAGCATTGTGCTAGCCAACATAATTCACATTTCCGCTATCAGATTACAACTTTTATACATTTGCTTGTACCAATTAATATTATGTACTCATTTTATTTGATTAAGTGGAAAAATGGGCAAATTAGTGTACACCAGATTAGTTAAAGTTTATAATTAATTGGATAACCTGGCACCCCATAAGGATAAGTTGGCTATTCTGTTTGAACAATGTTTTCCATTGTAAATATGGTCATTTTAGTTAAAATTACAAGTTCATAAAATTTTAAGCTAATTTTTGCATTTTTTTTTGGAAAAAATAAATTTAAATTTCTTCATATAATTTACATATTGCAAATATAATTTTAGATTTTGGTTTATTTCAATTTATGTATATGGACTCCTGGCATAGAATCCCTAAACTTTCCAATATTTGATCAAGGATAATGGTTTCTGGCAACAACATAAATTCTATATTTGTCAAGTGATGTATTTTTTTATATACTATATGAAATGCTGAAATTAAACGAAACAGCAACTAAAGAGCAGGTTAAAATAGTGTTACCAATGCATAAAATTGCCCTTTTTGTTTATATTCTCAAGATGTTTTAACGTCTCCCTGTATACAAGAACTGCATTTTAGATTTTGTCACAAAAAAAAAGGCTAAAAATTAATATAAATAAAACTATAAAACTAGTAACTGTTCTGTATTACATGGTTTTTAATTATAATGAAATGTCGAAATCAACAATCGATGTTAAAAAACTGGTATATTTCTTATACAGCCTCATGGGCTAGTGGTCAGCATTTCTGACTACTGTTCATTAGGTCCCGGGTTCGATTCCTGGTCAAACCATAGAAATGTCTCCTTAAGAGTTATTCCTGTGGTTGCCCATGGCCTAGAATTTAGGTTAAGTTTAGGTTAAGAACCCAACTGGCGCTTCATTATCATTTATCACCCATCATATCATTGGGGTAACATAACTCTGCCTTCTAGGTGCCTCAACTTCAGAAGTGGGTTACAATTATGCTAATGCCAGGAGACAACACCAGAAATGTCAAAATAACCTGGGGCATTGAATAAGAAAGAAAACATTTAGATGCAGCCCCTTGCTTAATCTTAACCCATTTGCTTCAGATCTAAATGCCCAGCAATTACTTTATTAAAATTACAAAAGTATTGACATGTTTTTCTCCATTTTCGAATCCTAAACTTTAGGGTTGAAAGGAAGCCAAATTTTTTTAGTGTCTGCCCAAATGTTAAAAGCTAGAATTTAACAATGCACTTTAATTGCTTAGATCACTGGTATCAATTCAAATCTGCGGATGGAAAGACTGAAACTTAAAGTACAAGGCCCGTGGCTTTATTTCTTTCAGAAGGGAAGTCGTCATGTATTTTTTTTAAAGAGGCTGGGTTTCAACTTTGAAATCAGAGGTGAGGATGGAAACCACTAGACCATCAGGAGCAACATTCCCTAAAGAATGCTTTCTCAAGGGATATGTAAAATACAGAACCAGACATATCGGGTTCAAATCCTGATTCAGGCATAAATTTTCCTCTTCACTATAAAATTGATCTTTCTGTTGGAAGTGATAATTTTTATATTTAACATTGAAAATAAACTTCACATGCTATAAATGAATCCCATTGAAGTCCTCTTGTTAAAGAAGCTGCTAGAGGCATTGTTGGAACAAAACGTTGTTGCCTCAGCACATGGGAATTCATATAATAAAGGAGAGAAATAATATGGATTTGAATCATAATACCTAGCTTAGTGGATGGTGCATAGCACTGGTGTACACAACCACACACATTGGGTTCAAGTCCCAATTCAGACATATATCTTTTTCTTCAAATAATATTATAGAAATACATTGATTGCTAGCTTGTTCAACAGATTCCTGCATTAAATTGCAAACCTCTCCATGGTACATATGTTGAGAAGGCATGTGGTACTGTTCATATCAATTTGTCCATTAGATGGGGATGTTAAGCTTTTTGATAGGAGTAGGCTATGTGTTGGCATAGGGTTTTGTATTCTCCCTTATCATGCCTTATACAACACACTTTATACTTCATGAACATACTTGTCATACACTCCTCTTTGTACACAATACAGGAATAAATCTATGAAAGTGGTCTGCTGAAGTGGTGCTTAAATTGAAAATAGACCACATTAATTGTGAATGTTTGTTGCAAACTGATAGTCTATAAGTCCATAGTCATTTATATTTATTTATTTTTTAATTCATGTTAATTACTAAGATTGGTTGGAGAAAACCCTCAATGATGAGGAAAACTCTCAAAATAAAATAATAAAAAAATAAAAATCACATTAATGCCACATATCTGCAGAGTGTAGAACCCGAAGCATATAAAATGCAGTGGGTGGCATTAGAAAACATGCACACACATATTGGTTTGTTCAGTTTTGCTCATGATCTGAATTGATAAACATGGATATAACTTATCTTCTGAGGCAAATAGGTTAATAGTACTGAATGTGAACTGAGAAATAATTTATCTCTTTTTTAATTATGTTTCAAATGATTAGGTAGTTTTCTGAGGTAACACCAGGTGGAAGTAGGTATTTTGGCAAAACTTTACAACATGTGATGCGACTTTTTTAATTCCTTCATAAACTCCTATAAATTTAAACTTAGAGTTTAATTTTTCAAATTATTTCCTACCATTTACATTTTTTCTAATGATTTCAATATATTCTTCTATGATATTCAATTACATATGTAGCATGAATATGTGGCAGTCATATTGATTTTAATGAATATTTCATGCAACATCAAAGATGTATTCCAGTGCAACCCACATAGAGTATATACTAATTGAAGGGTTTGGCTGTAAAACATGGTAACTGACAAATACTTGAAAATTGAGTTGTAGTAAGTAAACTGTGATATGACCTCCCTGAAGCATTTTGTGCATGTATTTTTATTTACCATGACAGTACATCTGCAATCTATTGATGGATGTAAAAACTATGTGCACCAAATGCTTCAAGAGATCACATCACAATTTTCAAGAATTTGTCACCATGTTTTACAGCAGAGTCCTTCAATTAACTGAACAAATATCCTTCAGAATTTCAGGACTTGCTGTTTAGTTTTGGGCATTTTATTCCACAGGTTAGAATGCTTAAATTGCTTTGTGTTTCTTGGTGCATGTGATGATTGGAATGTAAAAAAAAATATTTTGCCTCACATATTGTAAAGTATTTCCATTTTTTTGTATCAGTTTTCAAAATGTCAAATGTGAGAGGCATTGAATATCCCTATAAAGTAGCAGGATTGAACTTCAATTTTTGTCATTTACATGGAATTCACATGAACTTCAGATGAGAATATGCATTTTAATAAAAACTATGATGGTCAGTAACATCTTAAGGTAATATAAAATTATATAAATGATTTGGATGTAACTTTTACAGCTTGCCTCATAGAACTCGATTTTCACAGGACTGGTTTTGGAAGGCATCCTTTCAGAAACTGGTTCTGTGAAAATTATTCAGTTTTAGGATGTAAGATGTGAAAATTATATCGAATTCATATGAAAGTATGTGTATTTTCTTCTATATCACATTGGTTGGAGTATAATAAAGTTAAAAATAGAATTTTTTTTGTGTATTATTCTGAAATGTAACCTTATCATAATCCTATGGAATTTCTTCCGGAGCAAGTTTTTATCGTGTTGGACTTAGAGTATATTTTAAGGCCATTTTTTTCCCTCAAATCTATGATTTCTTATTATTACACTTTTAAAATTTCATTACAAATTTTCAAATCAAAGCTTAAATTCAAAAGATTAATTGGATTAAAATAATACTTTAATCCAATTGGTCTTTTGAATTTAAGCTTTGATTTGAAAATTTCAATGAAATCTTAAAAATAACAAGATTAATACCAAAAGGCCATTGATTTGAGGGAAGAAACAGGAAAAATGCCCTAAAAAAAAAACACCCTAAGTCCCACACCTGAAAACAAAAGTAGCAGTCAAGCGTGGAAAGTATTTTGTTAAGAAGAATGGTGCATACAGAGAATAAAAATATTCTTTAAAATCAACCATTTATTTCACAGTAATAGAATATCATACAATCTTCATAATTTTACACAAGATCATATCTTTATACTTAAAACTTGGAGACATTCAGTTGTGCTCCTGCCATTTAACCTGAAACAAATCATAAACATTGGTAATACAACAGAAATTAATATTAGTAAAAGTAAAGTGATCCCACAACAGACCCGGAGGTCCTTGGGGTAGTGGGAGGTTAAGGCTCCCACTTTTTCTAGACAATCGGCAGGTTGTCAGCCCTGCATGACGGCCGCCTTTACCCCCAGAACAAACGTCTGGTACTCATTTCCATTAGAGGCCGAGTCTACCCCAGGGCCATAGTGCCACCAGAGGGTTTGGGTCAGTTTAATAATCCTGACCCCAATGGGACTTGAACCCTCGACCCTCCGGCTTGTAGCTCAGTGCCTTAACCACTACGCTACGGCGTGCCCCCAGAAATTAATATTAGGCAAATCTAATACTAAACTCATCAATGTATTTCACTTCACATGTTTCAATATGCTATCCACACCATCATCAGCTTGTCCAGACTGGATGAGTTAACAATGGTATGGGCAACATATCAAAACACGTCAAATGAAATACATTTATGAGATATGTACCAGATCCACCTTATTAACTGCAAACATAACTTAAGGTACAACATGTAAATTATCTAATATACAGTGTTATGCTGATTCTGTCCACTGCTATGGTCTCGAGGTAGCATGCCGTCAAAACACCGACTCAATGCGACATCTAACAGTCAACTAAGTTATTACTAGGACGTTGAGGTGTAAATTTTGCTTAGAGGCCTCTTTATTCAGGCTTAAGGATCTTTTACAAGCTTGAAAATCTTCAGACTCAGGACCCATGGCTTAAAGTCCCTCCCGGAGGACTTGATCCTTGGATTTTTCTGTCCTAAAAATTCACCGACCGCGGCCGGGTTTGAACCTGCGACCGTCGGAACCAGAGACAAGGAGCATAACCACTAATCCACCGCGGCCGATTAAGTCCCTATGAGAGAAGAAACATTTCTCACTGAATTTTTGCCAGTTTGGTACCCAGCAGTATTTGAGTAGTTGCAATGAATATCAACTCCAGGTGGAGAAAACCACCTATAATGGCTGGGAAACCCAATAGTAGTTAGATGATATAATTAACACATGTGGATGTGAGGCCGTAGCCGAGCGGATAAGGTAGGAAGCCTTGGCGCAGAGCTACGGGACTTGCGCTGGTTCGAGTCTCCATGGGGGAAGAAATTTTCTCATGGTATTTCGGCCAGTATGGGACCGGTGCCCACCCAGCATCGTGAGGCAATTGGGTAGCTACAATAAGTAGCGGCTCCAGGTTGAGGAACCAGCTATAACGGCTGGGGGACTCGACATGCTAACCACATGTCACCCCTACACTGGCTGTTGATCATCTACCTCTGTGATTGACACATGTGGATGTGAAGGGCCAGCAGCCGGCTGGTAAAAGGGCAACCGCTGAAAAGTGGAAAGACCCTCAATCGGAATCGGATGTGAGGCCAGTAGCCAGAAGGTAGGCCAAGGGCCTTCTAGGCTTGTCACATCATTGTATTTGAGTAGTTACAATGTATATCAACTGCAGGTTAAGTAAACCACCTATAATGGATGGGTACAATGTATATCAACTGCAGGTTAAGTAAACCACCTATAATGGAAGGGGTATATGCTGACCACATGGGGGCACGCCGTAGCGTGGTTAAGGCACTGAGCTACAAGCCGGAGGGTCGATGGTTCAAGTCCCGTTGGGGTCAGGATTTTTAAAACTGACCCAAACCCTCTGGCGGCACTAAGGCCCTGGGGTCGACTCTGCCTCTAACGGAAATGAGTACCAGACGCTTGTTCTGGGGGTAAAGGCGGCCGTCACGCAGGGCTGACAACCCGGCTGACATAAAGTGCCGATTGTCTAGAAAAAAGTGGGAGCCTTAACCTCCTACTACCCCAAGGACCTCCGGGTCTGTTGTGGGATCACTTTACTTTATATGCTGAGCACATGTCATCCCAATAGTGGTTAGATGATCTGTTTAACACGTGTGGATGTGAGGCTAGCAACCAGCTGGCAGGCTAAGGGCCTTCTAGGCCTGTGGCACCATGGATTTTTTACTATGTTTTTAAAAACCCCCTATACCCACTACACTAAAACATGCACCCCTGTGACTACATGTGGATGGGAAGCAATTTATGTTGCCTTCTGCAAACGCAGTATTGTTGAATCATGCATGTAGTGTATTACTGCTTTCTCTTTTAGAACTTAAAATAATGAATATAGTAACATTCTACAATCTTAGCAGTTATATTAATATTATTATTTAATTACTAGACTTTCATTTAATACTGTGAATGCAGTTTAAAAACATTTGCATCTCTATAAAGCTTTCCTAAAGGGTCTCAATAATTTTTTTCCTCCAGTTCCTAGAAGGATTTTTACTATTGGGACGTTCTACTGACATAAGTGATGGATTTAGGCTATAACGTATTTTTATTCCATTACAATTAGTAGGCCTATATTGTACTTATATAATTTATATTGCAAATATGAATTTGTACCTTCTGTTAGCACCATGACCCTGGGGTCGACTCATCCTCTCACGTACACGAGTACCGGACGTTTGCTCTGGGGGTAAAGGCGGCCGTCACGCAGGGCTGACATCAAGTGCTGATTGTCTAGAAAAAGAGAGAGAGCCTTAACCTCCTACTACTCCAAGGGTCTCTTATGGCTTTTAGTGGAATCACTTTACCTTTACGTTATTATATTTGAGCTAGTTTAAGTGGAAGAGAAGGCCTATGACCTTAACTCTGTCAGAATAAACAACTATTATTATTATTATTATTATTATTATTATTATTATTATTATTATTATTATTATTATCATCATCATCATAATTATCATCATCATTATCATTATTATTAAACCTTAAATTGGCAAAACACATTTCTTCTCTTAGTTATTTGAATGTGGTGGACCGCAGTGAAAACGGAATCTTGTATAACTGTTATTATTAGGTGTATTGTATAATTAGACACACATTTAAGTGGTTTCTTTTTGTTCGTTTACTTTTGATTTATTTATAATATTAAATTAATTCAACCAACTGATGTACCCAAAAGGATACATTACGAATTTAAGGGCTAAATTGGGGAAAAAATCAGAAATACAATCATCAGACAAAAAATGAAAGTCCAAAATTCAATATTAGGTTTTGAGAGATAAAGACAACTAGAATGGTATGGCCATATACATATAGATTGTCAGATAAAAAATTTACCCAGACAAGCTTTGGAATGGATTCCACCTGGGAAAGGAAAGAGGGGTCGATCCAGATTTAAATGGATGATGTAAGATGAGGTATGGGGGAGATGGGTCTGGAAGAATTGTAATATAGAAATGAATGGAGAAAGAAGATAAAACTTTAAAAAGCTTTGGGCACAGGAATATGTTTTATTACATTGTAAACCTGTTTATAAATCATATTATTATTGATAAACGTTGTAATAGGCTTATGTTATATTTTTGTGTAACCACAATTATCTGGTTCTACAAGCCGACACTGATATAAGACTGAGCAGAACTTTAAATTGCAGAAGGCAATCAGAATTATGTATAATTTAGGGCGAGGGGAGGATTGTAATTTACTTAACATTGTGAATTATCACTCTTCCGTCAATTTACGTTATCATTTTCTTAATGTTTGTTAAATAATCTGTACTGGGTATGGTAATGGTTTCTATACCCACCTCTGGGTTCGGGGGTTCAAAAACGGCGGGCGCCGTTGGATGGTAAAGGGCATAAAAATAGTAAGTTAATTTCTTCGGATAGTATAAGGCAGAATACAAAACTATTATTCTACCAATTATATTATATAGGTGCGAAACATGGACTCTTACTTTAAGGGAGGAAAGGAGATTGCAAGTGTTTGAGAATAAAGTACTTAGGAAAATTGTTGGACCAAAGAGAGATGAACAGACAGGTGAATGGAGAAGACTACATAACAATTAACTACATGGTCTTTATAGGAAGCCATATATAATAAGAACAGTTAAGTCTCGTAGACTGCGATGGGCAGGACATGTCGCACGTATGAGGAATGAAAGACTTGCATGGGAACCTTCTTGTAGGAAAGCCTGAGGGAAAACGCCCAGTTGGTAGACCAAAAATGAGGTGATTTGAGGGAAGTAGATTATACAGGGAATGATTGGAAAGCATTAGCTCAGGATAGGGATGTATGGAGAGCTTATGTCCGTACGGCCATGAACCTACGGGTTCGATAGTGCCAGTGAGTAAGTAAGTATAAAGCAGAATTTAGTAAAGAAATGAGAATATAACACTATGCATTAACTATATTTACACTTCAAAAAGTCATACGATTTTATTAAGAGGGAGAAGTTGTAGGCCTACATGACGAGGATATGCTGAAGTCCAACACGCCCACTCAATGAGTATCTCCAATCACACACAGAAATACATAATGAAATGGGCTCTTGATGACAAATGAGGGAAATTTTGAAGAAGTGGCTGAATGCAACTATCTAGGAACAATAATTACAAACAAGAATGAAGTGCCAGAAATATTAAACATAGGGTCAATTCTGGAAATTGAATGCTATTCTGCATTACAGTGACCCTTAAAAATAAAACTTTATAAACAATGAAAATCTACGGTTTCCCAATGTATCTTCCAAACTTAATAACTGTAGCCTACCAAGAGAATATTTATAAATTGTGCCCCTCCCTATGGAGAGGGGAATTTGAATTGGAATATTCCTAAATTGCAATCTTAACTGATTAGCTTCTATCAAAAAAGCATTAAACTAAAAATATACAAAACTGTTGTTCTCCCAATCAGGCTTATATTATATGAATGCAAAACACGAACTCTTACTTTAAGGGAGGACAAAAGATTACAGTATTTGAGAAAAAAAAATGTCCCGCGCCGTAGCCGAGCGGTTAAGGTAGGAAGCCATGGCGCAGAGCTACGGGACTTGCGCTGGTTCGAGTCTCCATGGGGGAAGAAATTTTCTCATGGTATTTCGGCCAGTATGGGACCGGTGCCCACCCAGCATCGTGAGGCAATTGGGTAGCTACAATAAGTAGCTGCTCCAGGTTGAGGAACCAGCTATAACGGCTGGGGGACTCGACATGCTAACCACATGTCACCCCTACACTGGCTGTTGATCATCTACCTCTGTGATTGACACATGTGGATGTGAAGGGCCAGCAGCCGGCTGGTAAAAGGGCAACCGCTGAAAAGTGGAAAGACCCTCAATCGGAATCGGAGAAAAAAATTAGGAATATTTTTAGACCAAAGAAAGATGAATAAACAGTCGAATGGAGGAGACTACATAACAGTGAGCTGCGTGATATTTATGGTAAACCAGATATAATAAGAGGCTTCAATCTCGTAGACTTCGATGGACATGACATGTGGTACGAACCGGGAATGGGAGAGGGTCATGGGATGTCGTAGGAAAATCAGAGGGAAAGCGCACAATAGGTAGGCTAAGAATGAGGTGAGAGAATAACATTAACTATGATTTGAGGGAAGTCATTATACAGGGGATGATTGGAAAACAAAGCGGACCCTACACGATGCAATATTTAAGTCAATATATTGCACAATAATTATTGACATTGTACAATAATATTGAGCGTATGTGGACCACATTGAAAGATTGCACAATATATTGAGTCAATCAAAAACAGCTTGATTTTTATCGTGCAATCTAGTAAACATTGCGTCGTCTGTTGACAATATTGGGCAATACTAGTTAGTTCTCTGTTAACAGTGTTGGAATAAACATGTTGACTGCACAAGTATCACCCGTGAACTAATTTATTGAGCAATAATATTGCACCGTGTGGGTTGGCCAAGTAATAGTATTGTACAAAATAGAGTGCAATATATTGACGTAAATATTGATCGTGTAGGGACCGCTTTAGATCGGGATAAGGATATGGAGAAAGATTATGTCCACTTGGTCATGGACCTACGGGTCCCATAGTGCCAGTGAGTTAGTTACTAGTTTCTACGGAAGAGAAGTAAAGCCGTAGGCCCGTGTTGAAGATTCAACGCTAATGACCTTAGTTTTTAAAGAGCAATTTATTCTTAAGTATAACAAATTCCTGTATCTTCAGAAATATAATTTAATATAGAAAATTAAGCCCTTTCACATAAACATAGTTTTTAAATAAATACCTTCCTATTAGCTCTCAAAGGCAGTTTGCGACCAACGATGTTGCCTCCCCCCAAAAAAAATACAGCACTGTAACAGTCTTCATTTTAAGATATCTTCTGCTTCGTGAAATCAGGCCTTTTGACCTGTTTTCACATCAAGTGGGATTTAATAAATCTTCCCATCTAGTAAATGGGCGTCCAACAGTTCTATGTCCTATTGGTTTGCATTTTAATAACAGCTGAGGGATTCTACCTGTAGGCTTTCTTTTAACATGTTCATATTCCCAAATATTTCGCATCCTCGAAGTATCTAAACCTATTTCAGTTTCAGATAGCATAATATGTCCGAGATAAAAATATTTTCAAACATCAAGTATTTCACTTCTACAGAATTAAGAAAAAATACAATTAAAAATTGAAATTGTGCTGCCATATCACGAAAAAAAAAATGACGTCGCCAAGGATAAAACTATTACTCATGTTAGGTCTACGTAGAACAATGTGTTTGTAAAAGTAAATGAATTGGAAAATTACGCGAGTGGAAATTCATGAATTCGTTTAATGAAAATGCCTCTCTGATTTTATACGATAATATGGGGCCTACTTCGGAAAGGATATATTATGTTAATCTGCCATGTCCTAGTTGAAACTATTAACGGAAGATCGACCCTGTAGGGCAGGGTCTGTAAGTGATAGAGCTTCTACAAAATAGGGAATATCAGCAGAAGGAGAGTTCCATGTCCAATTCCAGGAATATGATATTGGACAATAGTTGCGTTCGTTGCGTCAGTTGTAATCTAATTTTTAAAAGTTTTCCTTCCCTAAATTTAAAACTTAAAAAATAACAGTTTTTTTTCGACATTAAAAAAATGTGCATTTCCAAAAATTTATTTTTAATTAAAAATATCTCGTCCAAGTTTAAATAGTTGCCATGCGGTCGAGAAACGTCTACCGGTAGTGTTTAGTTGGAGGGTCACGGGAAATGCGTCCGCTCAAATGTCTGAAGTGTACTATTTTATAATTTATTATGATAATTCACTGGCTCTATCGAACCTGTAGATTCATGACCATACATCCCTATCCTGAGCTAAAGTTTTCCAATCCTCCCCTGCATAATCTACTTCCCTCAAATCATGGTTAATGTTTTCCCCCCATCTCATTCTTTGTCTACCAACTGGGAATTTTTCCCTTTTATTTTCCTACAAAAAGCTTTCATGCACGACTTTCATTCCATATTCCTGCGACATGTCCTGCTCATCGCAGTATACAAGACTTAAATGTTATATTTGTCTTATAAATACCTCAAAATTAGCCCTAGAGTTGAGAAGGCGGAAATTAAAATAATAATGGAATCTAATTTCTTTTTGTTATGTAGCTCACTGTTATTTAGGAAAATTGCAACATTAATTACTTTTTCAAGAGTTTTTTTCGAAATTAAATATTTTTTAAAGTTTATTTGGAGATTCTAAACCATGGGTCCACCTATATAAATTGAAAATAACCGAAAAAACGCCCAATTATTATTGCAGTATGTGAATAATTGCCTGGCGGAGAAAAAAGATTTTTCGAATAAAATTGCTAGATTTACAATAAAAAAGTGCACTGATCATTGTTCAAACAGAATAGCCAACTCGTATGTATGGGGCGCCAGATTATCCAATAAACTAAACTAATCCGACATGCACTAATTTACCATTTTTTTCATCCTAACTTGTTCATTTTTTCACTTATTGAAATAAAATGGTATAGAATATTATGTAGTAAAAGGACTTATCAATGAATAAATATATAAAACAACACACACACCGGTGGACTCTTGACATAGAAGAGCCTTTCATTTTTTCGAATTAAAAAATACGTATATTATTGGATATTTAGCCGCAAGAATTTCAAGAAGAGAAAAAATTAGTAACTCATAAGGGAGAAAATGAAGATTGAAGACACTATTTTAAATTATATTAAAACTCAGCAATTAAGATGGCACGGACATGTCCAGCAAATGGAAGAGGATCGACTACCAAAATCTGTTTTGAAATGGAAACCTGAGGGAAGACGAAGCAGAGGAAGACCTAAAACCTCCTGGAGTCAGGGAATATGTTTATATATGAAGGAGAAACATCTACAACGAGGAGATTGGATGGACCGACAAAATTGGCTATTAAGAATCGGACGATGTCAAAGACATTAATCAACCGATGATCTATCTATTGGATATTTAGCACTTTAAAAAAAAAATTAGAAAAAATGTTTCCGATTACTACAAAGACAAATAACCAAAATGGACGTACGAGCCTTCTATCAAAGAGACGGCGTGATCAATTTCGAGACTGAAAGGTTAACGAAACTAGCACTTGATGGCGAGTTTCTTTTCGAAATTTCAAAAATTGTGAATGTAAAAACTGACCCCTTAAATAAACAGTGTGTCCTCTAAGATACAATAGTTGTATTTATTTAAATGCTTGTAATAAAAAAATTAAAAATTGGTAGAAAAAAGGAATCTCATCTGATCGTTATAACCAAGTTAAAATTCAGTTAAACTTCAAAAATATATAACGGAACAAATAATACTAACCGAAAGGTTATCTAATCACATATAATGGGAACTAAACACTAAAAATTGTAATAAGCGTAAATATTAAATTTTTGGACAATATTTGCCATTCATTTCAAAAATTCTATAATTTTCTTGAAAAAGTATTTTAAGCAATTTAATTAAAAATATTTTAAAAGTTTCTTTCAAATTTTAAAAGTTATTTTTAAATGTCTTTTATTCTTATGTCAGATAATAAGAAAGGCAAAACAAAAAATAAAGGTTACGGCGCAAAAAATGGACATCCGAATTTCGATGCAATTTTGGTTTTAAAATGAAGCTTAGGAACACCAATGATGAAAACACGGAAAAAATTGTGGATCATCCATAATTTTGGGAACATTTTATTACAATAAAACATTTATTCTATTTAGTCTCTTTATTGAAAAATAAAATCTAAACACGTTTCCATTCCAGACTAACATCTGAATATCGAAACTGGCGTTAAGACCATATTGGCTCTCCCATTCTTCAGGTAACATAGGAAATAGTGCATTATAAAAATATTATTTTCCTGCTTTGTTTCTGGATGGTCCGCAATTTTTTTCACGATTTCATCTTCGACATTCCTAAGCTTCATTTTAAAACCAAAATTATCTTGAAATTCGGATGTCCACTTTTTACACCGTACCAATAAATGAATAAGAATAAAATAAAAACTAAGATGGAAGCAGAAAATATAGGTCATATTTAAAAAAACAATAATTTACATAGCTACATACCAATAAGTTCTCTAGACATCTATACTTTGCGACTTCACTTCCCAAGTAATCAGGTGTACATACAGTACGTACAATCCGCGAGTGCCCGTACATGTTACCAACCTCTAGCTGAACTAACAATACAATACATTTAAGAAACCGAGTTTTTTACAAGAATACATAACATCCTATTACATAATATCTGATATTATTGCAACTCTTAGTGATTTATTTCAGTTTTGAGACACTTGTACAACTATTGTCACATTACAACAATCTTATTCACATCTTCTTATCTAAAACATTGTAAATGTATTTAGCATCATTACGATTTTCTGAACGCACCCTAAAAAGACGGTGGGAATATTATTTCATTATTTTTTATGCTATGTTGGCAATTGACATATTTAAATTTCTTATTTACTTGAAATAAATACCTTTTTAAAAGTCCATCACCCAGGAGTTGCGTGAACTATACGAATTGCTGAACAAGTTGAATGTATTGTTCGATTTTGATAGTTTATGGAATGTATATATATATGTATATATATATATATATATATATATATATATATATTGTTAATTAAATCGTATGTATGGAATTATGTTGGGTGGAGGTAGGACGTGGAAAAATAGAGAGGAATGGAGATTGACTATAATATCTTGAAATGGGCAAAGACATTGTAAAACCTGTGAATAAAATAAATACATCCATCCATCCATAGTAATTATGCCCGAAGGCAGGTCCCTCACTGCAGTCATAGCATTTTTATGCTATGCTTGCAGCTTTACTAAGGAATTGTACGTGTAGTAGCTTCCCGTTGCTTTCCACACCGGTGAAGGATGATGATAATAAGGATGATGATGATGGCCATATGATTTCGGGGACCGTTTGGGCCTTAAAGTTTTCCTAACATTTGTCTTACAGGTGAGGAAAAACCCCGATAAAAATCTCACCCAGAAAAACTGCCCCGACCGGGGATCGAACCCGGGCCCGCTACGTGACAAGGCAGCACGCTACCTCGAGACCACAGCGGTAAACTAAATAAATAAATTAGGATACAAAATACACAGTAGATTATGATTTTGGACCAGTTATTTATGCATTTGTATATTGTTCCCCAGGACTTGAATCGGCTCAACTGCACTTCTACTATCTCAAAATTTTTCTGTTATATTGTTGTAAACTATAGCTTTTGTTCTGTACTCACCATCATTTTCTAATATTTTAAACGTTTTAAAACAATTTTTATAACAATATTAGACAATTTTAAAGTATTTATTTAAATACGCAAATCGCAATATTATGAGACTGTTAGACTGTTGGCGCTAACTGATGTTTTCTCCACAGAGTATATTACTTAGTCTATGATTTTTCTATCGCTGTTTTGGGTTTTCGCTGGTTGGATCAGCGTTAGGGAGTGATAAGTAAGTGTACACCCATTTTTAATAAACGTTTGGTAACTCACTATGATGTTTGTGGGTTATCATTCAATGATAACGTTATTGCTGCTACTTCTAACTGCTACCGTGTATTCGCAGTTCTTTGCAGTTTTGAGATAGTGTAAGTGCAGTTTTTCCCTTGAATCCATATGCTTATGCATTACCATCACTTTTTTAGTTTGATAAAAATTAATATAAACAGTCAATATTCCCAATTCACCAATTAATAATTAAAACATGTTTCTACAGCTAAGCTGTCATCCTCAAGACCAGATATCAATCTGAGCAAAATTCGTAGACCGTTCCACGCTCAGATTTGAATTGTGACGCTATTAAAGCTAGTCGTTAAACAACTTAACATTGTTTATAAAGAAAATCCACAGGTGTGCATTCCACCACTTGCAATAGAATTAAAATTTAAAATGCCTAGTTAAAAATCACTAGGTTGTCTTTTAGGATACGTACTGTACGGTCCGTCGCCGTGGCGTAGTCGGTAGAGTCCCTACCTTCCACTCCGGCGACCCTGGTTCGATTCCCTGCGGGGTAAGGGAATTTTAAATCTCCACCTTGGGTCTGGGTGTGTGTGTGTGTCCTGCCCTTGTGTCTATGTGAGAATTAAAGAATGTTAACAAACGGGTAGTAAAACAAGAAGGAAAACCAGTATTAAAAGAAAAAGAGTTAGTTGAACAGTATATTCTTAAAAAAAATAAAAGGATTGCCATCAGTAAGGCCCCGAAGTTTAGCAAAAAATTGATCAAGTAGAATGGTGCACAACGATGGTAAACAATATTTAACTTTTAAAGTCACTAAAACATTGGGTTCGATAAGCGGCAAGTATATACTGTAGAGAAATCAAAACAAATTGTGTTTAAGTAATTTATGATCAAATATTCGTTGTATGATGTGATAACTAAAGGTTAAACTATTTTCATGTCTACAAGATACTACTGACGTCACCACTAACAAATCACTATGATTTTTAATAAATCCTCCCGGACACTAGAAAATTTCATGGCGCGTTAGGCCTAGAAGGCTCTTGGCCTACTATCCGGCTGCTGGCCTCACATCCTCTCTTCATGGCGCGATAGGCCTAGAAGGTCCTTGGCCTGCAGCCAAGTCAATAGTGGTTTGCTCAATACTAGTCTCACATCCACATATATTAATCATAGAAGTGGATGATCATCTAACAAGTATAGGAGTAGCATGTCGTGTCCCTCAGCCGTTATAGCTGGTTTTCATAACTTAGAGTAGCTACTTATTGTAGTTACCAAAATTCCTCACGATGTTTGGTGGGCACCGGTCCCATACTGGCTATGAGAAAAAATTTTCCCCATAGGCATTCGAAACAGGAAGTCACGTAGTTGTGCACCAAACCATGATGCCTTAAACCGTTCGGCTATGACGCAAAATTCGTAGGGTAGTAGGAGGCTAAGGCTCCCATCTTTATAGAGAATCGGTCCAAGATGACAGCAGGGTAGGCAGAAATATGCTTGGTACTCATTTCTGTTAGAGGTTAAATCGACATTGTGGCTCTGGTGGCGTGCTCCATTATATTATAGCCTCACTATGATGGTTGTCCAGCAGCTCGCTTTGTTTACCCGCAGCTGTTATATATAATTAAATATAATTAAATACAAAGATGCCGACTACTGCCACTATAATAATTCCGCAAGTTAATCATTGTCAAGCATTGTCGCGCGGCACCCGCTTTTATATAAACTGACAACCATCATAGTGAGGCGGTAATACCATGTTATTTATGATATTTACAGCTCACTCCATATAAACGAAATCTATCATAGCTATTATTACTTTTTAGATCAAGATTTGAATAGGTGTGGGTTGAATAGATGTGGCAACTAAGATAGAGATGGGCGTCGCTGTTTTAATCTCTACCCAGATCTAGTTCTGTAGTGTCGCGTCAACCTGTTTGATTGCACGATTTCTCCCGCGTTTTATGCCAGTCAAATTATAAGTCACAATACGTCATTGTTGTGTAGGCCTACTATCTGTAAGAAATTCAAGGTCGTTGATACAACCTATATAGTAAATGTTTATGTCTATTAATGTAACATACGACATTTCAAGGACTTATTTTTCTTGAAGATAAGGCATTATCATTAAAAACAAAGGAAACAAGAACTATCCATTTTAAAGTGAACATTATGTTTGATAAGAAAGTAATGTGATCGGGAAAATTTATTTTCAAATTTAATTTGGCAGGAAGTGTTATCATAAAGAATATTTATCATCATTACACACATACATTCTGGGAAATACGTTGCACAATACCGGAATTCAATTCAACTCTACATTTTGAGACTTTTTTTGTAAAATTTCTTCAGGTTCATAATTTATAATTCTGATTTTTTTCCGAGGGAGGAACATTCAAGGACACTGTTTCTTTTGGAGGGAAAATTAAAAATTAGGCTCAGATTTGGAAAACATAACCCTGATAAAATTATCATCATCATCATCATCATCATCATCATCATAGTACATTCATGAATTTAGGCCATTTGTTGACCTGTTTCGGCCTCAAGAGAAACACCATCCAGAAGTCTTTTGAGTGGACGTCCTGGTCTTCTTCTTCCTACAGGTTGATATCTTACCATTTGTTTGGGTAACCTGTGATCTTCCATTCGATGAACATGTTGCATCCATCTTGACTTATAACCAGAAATGTTGTTTTCTAAAGGTTCCGTGTGTAATTCTTCTAAGATGTCTTCATTTTTTTTTGTGATCTAGTAGTGTGTATCCTGCAGTCCTCCGAAGGTATCTCATTTCAGCAGATCTAAGTCTCTGTATATCCTTCTGTTTCAACGTCCATACTTCGCTACCATACAAAAGAGTTGGAAGAGCCAGTGTTTTATACACTTTCAGTCTTGAATGTTTTTGGACTAACTGTGGCTTGAAGATAGAATTTATTAACCCTAAAATGCTTAAAATTGAGATATTTTTGCATTTACATTTACATCCTTTTCTTCCTCATATGAGATATTGCATTCTAGACGTGTAAAATTATTCACCTGCTCCAAAATTTTATTGTCAAGTACAATTTTGCTTCTGACAGGATCTACACCTTGATATGCCATATAAAATGCCTGATAAAATGATTGCGTTGATATTACTATTAATTTTCTGGCGTCTTTATTATTCTTGCATCAAAAATAAGTGGCTCTAAACTCACATTTTTGTATTATCCAACATATTAAAATAAACTGTTATAAGAAATTGACATTTGTCCGTTATGTATTAAAGATATAATATTCCATAAACCAAAGAAATCTGATCATAAATTCGACTTGCTGAGGAATTCGCTTTGTTTACGCAGTTTCTGCGTGACGAATTTTCTTAATTTGGCGCAAATGTATAATTATGTTATTAACAATTTTTTTCTATTTTTAATAAATTATTAAATTAAATTCGATGTATCTCGCTAATTTAAGGGATAAGTCCTGTATTTTATTCCATTATATTATGCTTATGTTCACCGCTGTGATCTCGTTAGCGTACTGCCTTGTCATGCAGCGGGCCCGGGTTCGATCCCCGGTCGGGGCAGTTTTTCTCAGTGAGGTTTTTATCGGGGGTTTTCCTCACCTGTAAGACAAATGTCAGGAAAACTTTAAGGCCCAAACTGTCCCCGAAATCATATGGCCATCATGATGATGATCATCATACTTATCATTATCATCATCATCATCCTTCACCGGTGTGGAAAGCAACGGGAAGCTACCACACCTAAAATTTCCTAGTAAATCTGCAAGCATAGCATGAAAATGCTATGATTGTAGTAAAAACCTGCCCTCGGACAGAATTACTATGGATGGATGGATATTATGCTTCACATACATACAGTGTGCCCATAAAGTCCTCATACGTTTCACAGAAAACGTAAGTATAGCTGATTTATGAAATAGATACATTGAAGACAGATCCAAATGTTTACCATTGCTGAACGAATCATATTGGTGTAGTGCTGAATATTTGGAAAAAGCTATGCTCAGCTCCAGAGCGTATTTAAAAAAAAACTGCCACAGAAAAGCACATACGATACTTGGCATTAAGCAGACTGTAAACAAATTCAGATATACAGGGTAATCTACTACCAGAGAAAGAAAGTCCCAAGAAGTAATGCGACTGAGCCGAACACCACCCGAGTCCAGGTTGTATTGTGCATTTTGAAAATATAGTTTGGCAATGCACTGTAAGCATAATTAAAAACTAATGTGGGTGTCATGTGAGTGTAATAGTCAGATTAACAAAATATACTTTGCTCGTTAGCAAGGATCTGTACCAACTAATATAATTTGATATGTATAATACAACGGTAAAACCAATGGTATTCGTGAATCCATCTGCATGTAAACTCAACACCTCCCTTACCCCGTTTCTCTCTAGGCCGTTATCAAAGCGAGAAGATATTCTTACGAGGGGAGTACATTGAAGAATACTACAGTGAACGACTGTGGTCAGTCCACAATTGATGTAGATGATCAGGGATACCGTCGAGATAAGTCCAAAGGCATTCACTCGCAGGATGAGACGGGAGCTGAAAATTCCAAAGTCCAAAAGTGTGGACAGAATTTCAGAATCCAGTGTGTGGGCAGGGTGCCTGATATGAATGAGATATAGTGGTTCATAAGAGAAGAAAGCCTGCTGATAATACCTGCTGATTTACAAGGTATCATCTGTTTAACCTTATGGAAATGGAAACTGTGTGTTGAGACGGACGGCGGACATCTTAGGCCCTGCCACCACCCCTTGGGATACCTCGGTCGTCATGACCATACTCCCAAGTCCTAAACTTGTCCTCCCTATAACTATGTTCACGTCCACGTTCAAGAGTTCTGGGCTTGAAACCAACACCTCTAGGGAGAAGGTGTTGGAGTTGCAACTGGTGGGAATTGCTGAGCTTCGTAGTCGTGAGGTCGCTCATTCCTGACGACCCCACAGTTGGTCCACGGGCTCCTTGAGCCTAGCCGGGAGGACTGCTTTCGCAGATCCACCGACCGTTCCCCTGTTCTGCCTCCAGGGACGTGTCCTGCAGCCGTTGTGAGACCGGCTAGGCTTGAGTCCACAAACCCCACAGTGTGAGATTTTAGTAAATCCAGGTGCTCATCTCCTGGCGACCCCACAGTTTGTCGACGAGCCCGTAGGCTGAGCCAGGAACCAGTACAGTTGCTCCCCTCTGCACTGCTCCGAGCCGAGCCCTGGTGTGCCCCCAGGGACGCCTTCTGCTGCAGTTGTGGGCCAGCACGGAGCTCGCAAGCTCCAACAGATGAGCAAATAGTACGTCAAGGCGCTCAACTCTTGCCTACCCCACTAATGGTTCACGAGTCCCTTGGACTTGACCGGGAGGACTGTCTAGCAGATCCACCGACCTTTCCCCCAGTGCACCAGCTGGGGACGTGTTTGGTTGCTGAAGTGGGTCTAGCCAGAGCATTAGTACGTCAGGTCGCTCAACTCCTGACGACCTCACAGATTGTCCTTGGGTCACTCGGGCGGACATGAAGAATTCCAGTGGCCTCGATCCTTCTTAGGTCCTACTTTATGCCGAAACCTACCTTGAAATTTTCTCCTACCTACCGTCCGCGCCGCGTCCCGTCTCACTCCACTCCGATCTAAGTCAAGCACGAACGTCCACCTCCAACGCACAGCGGATTGGCATTGCTGGATTCTGACTTAGATTTCTGTAATTTGGAGTTAAAAACGGCAGGTAATTTTTTTGGACACGGCCTTAGTACATCATAACGCTTCTCTGGGAGAAATTTCAAGGTGGGTTTCATGTTAGATAATTCACTTGTAAGTATTACGTTTATTGTGCCGCTGAGGTAACATTGAAATGTATAGGAACTTTATGGGCACCCTATATTTTTGTTTGATAATGCAGACTGAAGAATACAACTTTACATTATACATTTTATTTCCAATGGCTCCAGCATTCAGTTAAAATTAATATTAAAAAAACGAATGATATGAGATGTCCAGCTGTTTTTATTTTTTTTAAAAAGTCGCTACTCAAACAGCGCCATTATATTCCTCATTAATGAATATATTTCTAAGTCCAGTCATAATTTCAGTTATCATTTACAATGTTATCTTATGTCTTAATATTAAACATTCATTATTTTTTAATGAAAAATAACACAACATTAAACAAAAATTTCACTGGTAACAGCTGACAAAATTTAATGATTATACTGATCTTGAAATTACTGCCTGGTCATAATCAGACCTTTGCGATAAAGTGCCATGTTTCGAATTTAAATGAAAAATATTTTTCATATACTAAAAATATGCTCTGCATTTATAATAAAAACTATAAAAATATTTTGAACAATACAAAACGTGCGGAATCAATACAGGATATAATGTCATGCACATTAAAAATGTAATTCGCCTGGAATTAAAAATATCTATCTAGTTATATCTTTATTTATTTTCGCCTACGTATTCATATGTTAATAAAATTAAAATGCATCGAGAAGCAATTTGTATCTAACTGTACCTCTACCATCGAACATCTCAGCATTCCTTCATTGTTTCGGTTACCCGTTTCAGGAATGCGTGCCCTCTTATATAAAGGACTGCCCAGAGTCAAAAACAGTTCTAGATATATTACCATTTTATATAATGTATATTATAATAGCTAATTATATATAGCAACAAGCTGCCAGCTTTCATGCGTAGAGGAAGAAGAAGAATTATAAAGTTCATCATCATCATCCGGTATCATGGCAGCTGCCACCGTCTTCCGGAAACCAAACGCCATTCCTCTCTGTCCATCCATTGATCTTCCTCCATTCCTCTGATATTCATAGCTGCTTGTACCCCTTCTATCCAAGTTTTCTTCGGTCTTCCTCTCTTCCTCCTTTCCATTGGGATCCATTCCATAACAATTTTTGGCAATATTTGCTCTGGCAATCGTTTGACATGACCATACCACTGCAATCTTTTCTTTTCTATAATGTCTATGATGTCCGGCTCCTCTTGTACACCCATAATTTCCCTTATTTCTTTATTTCGTATTCTATCCATTCTACATTTTCCAGCTGATCTTCTTAAAACATCCATTTCTGTACTTAAAATTCTTTTCATTTCCCTGGTAGGAATTTGCCAGACTTCAGCACCATATGTTAATATGCTCTGAATTATGGTTTTATATATTTGTAATTTTCTATTTTTTGTAATATTTTTGCTCCACCAAACAGAATTTAAAGCATTTATTGCTTGTTTTGTTTGTGCGATTCTATTTTTAATTTCCACTGTGTTATCGCCCGAATGGTCTAATTTTGTTCCTAAATAAGTGCAATCAATACTAGGTTTTAGTTCTTCTCCATTGTTGAAATTTATATTTTCCATTTCTTCTCCTATACACAGATATTTAGTTTTCTCAATCTTTATATAAAGTCCCCATTTTTCATATTCTTCTTTTAGTTTTTCAGCCATATATTCTATGTCATCGTGGTCTTGTGCTAATTAATAATTTAATAACGTTTTAGTTTGCTATTATTATTATTATTATTATTATTATCAATCATCAACAATCATCATCATCATCTTCATCACCACCACCACCATCATCATTATCACCACCACCACCATCATCATCATCATCATCATCACCACCACCACCATCATCTTCATCGCCACCACCACCATCATCATCATCACCACCACCATCATCATTATCACCACCACCATCATCATCATCATCACCACCATCACCATAGAGCAGCAATAAAAATTATAAGTCCTCTAGCAGCACCCGGGTTTCTGTTATTTATGTCCTCCCGAGAATCGGACTGGCTCAATTATACACACATTCATCTCGACGCAGCAACCGTTGGTCTGCTACCCTGACCACGCATATCCGCAGTTCTTCATTTTTTATCTTATTCCCACAATAAACTACGGCCAACTTCATGGTGTTGATATATCATTTTTAACAAATTAATTATCTTCGCTAAAACAAGGAATAAACAAATTAATATTTACAATGAAACATAATATAAAATAGAAGTTTGGAAAATAGAGAACTCTGGTATAAAATTTGTTTCGGAAAATAATATAAGAAAATACTGTTATGTCAAATTAAAATAAAACTTAATATTATCGACTTATATAAATAAGAGTTAGAAGTAATTAACTCGTACAGTGCAAATTTAATATACATTTATTTAGATCCCTAACCATTTGCTCAAGAAATCATAAGTTCAAACAAAATCGCATACTGGTTATTTTTATATCCAAGTGAACATTTCTCGATGGAAATGCATTTTTAAACGGGAACTAGTAGAATCATGATTTACTTACATACTCGCCTAGATAATATTACTCGAGACACGTCTGTTGCAATTTTGATAATGTGATACTTCAAAAGGAAATGTCTTCTTTAAACGCAATATAGAGATATAAAATAAATAAAAATCACCACTTCACATAAGTAGATATTGTTTCCTGCAAAATAGGATGGAGTGATAATTTAGGTAATGCCGATCCTTCTGTTTAAAAAAAGTTTCACAAATTTTCGTCCAAAAGAGTCTTATGACTGAGCTTAAAAGTGTTCAGGATGAACATCTGCACAGCGAATTAGTGAATCCCAACCAACGCCAAATTCCAGGAGACTTGAAATAATAATATATATTTTCAAAGACATTATAAATTACACAATAAATATAGTTTTTAAGTAATAGAGTACCTGAATGATTCCATGTCATTTGAGGACCAGCACTTGTACAGCAAACTCATTTCAACCTGTAACATAGTTACAAACAATAGCATATTCCGTACAACATCCTATTTCAAATTACACACACATTAGTCATTATAAGTATCCACATAATAAAAGTTGCTCTAGTGTCCCAGCAGTAGTTAAAAGTTCAAGTCAAAAAAAATAATAAGACGGACAAAACAGAATTCGGCTTTTTATTGTGACTACTGTCTAGCCTGTCAGCTTCAGGAGAAGCTAACAAGGGGGTAAAGACAGAGTCCATTAAAGCCAAAAATGTAATATGTTTTGCTGAGACAAGTACAGTTTAATTTGTAGAATGCTGATGCTATCATTGGCCCCAAGGATGGAGATTAAGCTACATTATATAAGCTCCTGTTACGTAATTGTGTATATATTAGTGTATTGTGTGTTATGATTTTCAGGACATTTATTATTGATTATTGTTGAAAAAAGAGATTATTTTTACCTATTTAGGTACATACTTTTGTAACTATTTCTATATATGTTATTTGGTTTATTTTTAAATGAAAATAATAAAGCCATTGAGAGACCTAATTGGACTTACCGTCGTCTTTTAACTTGTTGATTGAATCTGTATCGATTGAGGTAAGCTCATTGAAGTTCCCACTCCTGTTGTCGAGAAGGCTGCAGTTCCAGCTTCTTAGCACGAATTAAAACCTCAAATTAATCCCTCGCCAACAAGGATATTAAAGAAGTGAATTTAGTAGTGGAGATAAGGGACTACTCCGGCATTAGTTTTGTACTAAGGAAACCGCCAGAGACCTAAGCAGAGTAGTTAATAATATGTTATCTTATATTTTTATTGTATTTGTATGTTTGATTTACTGATAGCAAACTAGGGTTAAATTCGCATTAGTTAATAATTTTGAATTATCTATACGATTTTTTTAATGCACAGGAGGCTGGTAACCTCTTTGTTGTAATAATTATAAAATGAACCACAATGAGAATCATTGTGAATTCGGAATAGGGGAATCGCCAAAACTTTGAAATGAAGATAAGAATGAATAGGCTATTTTTTTTAAATTTTTAATTTATTAGTGGAACCTAAGGTTAAATTCACATTAGCTAATAATTTTGAATTTTATATATAATTTTTTTTTACAGCACAAGAGGCTGGTAACCTCTTTGTTGTAATAATTATAAAATGAACCACAATGAGAATCATTGTGAATTCGGATTAGGGGAATCGCCTAAACTTTGAAATGAAGATGAGAATGAATAGGCTATTTTTTTTTTAAATTTTTAATTTACTAGTGGAAACTAATGTTAAAATCACATTAGCTAATAATTTTGAATTTTATATATAATTTTTTTACAGCACAAGAGGCTGGTAACCTCTTTGTTGTAATAATTATAAAATGAACCACAATGAGAATCATTGTGAATTCGGAATAGGGGAATCGCCTAAATTTTGAAATGAAGATGAGAATGAATAGGCTATTTTTTTAAATTTTTAATTTACTAGTGGAACCTAAGGTTAAATTCACATAGCTAATAATTTTGAATTTTGTATATAATTTTTTTTACAGCACAAGAGATTGGTAACCTCTTTGTTGTAATAATTATAAAATGAACCACAATGAGAATCATTGTGAATTCGGAATACGGGAATCGCCTAAACTTTGAAATGAAGATGAGAATGAATACTATTTTTTTAAATGTTTAATTTACTAGTGGAACCTAAGGTTAAATTCACATAGCTAATAATTTTGAATTTTGTATATAATTTTTTTACAGCACAAGAGATTGGTAACCTCTTTGTTGTAATAATTATAAAATGAACCACAATGAGAATCATTGTGAATTCGGATTAGGGGAATCGCCTAAACTTTGAAATGAAGATGAGAATGAATATTTTATTTTTATTTTTAATTTACTAGTGGAACCTAGGGTTAAATTCACATTAGCTAATAATTTTGAATTTAGTATACAATTTTTTTACAGCACAAGTGGTTGGTAACCACTTTGTTGTAATAATTATAAAATGAACCCCAATGAGAATCATTGTGAATTCGGAACAGGGGAATCGCCTAAACTTTGAATTGAGGATGAGAATGAATTCTATCTTTTTCTTCTGTATTTTTAATGGAATGGAGAAACCTAGAGATAAACTCACATTAGTCCAGTAATTTTGAATTTTATATACAATTCTATTTTTACTTCACAAGAGGCTGGTGACCTCTTTGTTGTAATAATTATAAAATGAACCACAATCAGAATCACTATGAATTCGGAATAGGGTAATCGCCTAAACTTTGAAATGAAGATGAGAATGAATACTATTTTTTTATTTTTAATTTACTAGTGGAACCTAGGGTTAAATTCACAGTAGCTAATAATTTTGAATTTTGTATACAATTTTTTTACAGCACAAGAGCCTGGTGACCTCTTTGTTGTAATAATTATAAAATGAACCACAATGAGAATCATTGTGAATTCGAAATAGGGGAATCGCCTAAAGTTTGAAATGAAGATGAGAATGAATACTATTTTTTTAAATTTTTAATTTACTAGCGGAACCTAAGGTTAAAATCACATAGCTAATAATTTTGAATTTTGTATAGGCCTATAATTAATTTACTGCACAAGAGGCTGGTAACTTCTTTGTTGTAATAATTATAAAATGAACCACAATGAGAATCATTGTGAATTCGGAATAGGGGAATCGCCTAAACTTTGAAATGAAGATGAGAGTGAATACTATTTTTTTTAATGTTTAATTTAATACTGGAACCTAAGGTTAAATTCACATAGCTAATAATTTTGAATTTTGTATACAATTTTTTTTACAGCACAAGAGGCTGGTAACCTCTTTGTTGTAATAATTATAAAATGAACCACAATGAGAATCATTGTGAATTCGGAATAGGGGAATTGCCAAAACTTTGAAATGAAGATGAGAATGAATACTATTTTTTTTAATGTTTAATTTACTAGTGGAACCTAAGGTTAAATTCACATAGCTAATAATTTTGAATTTTGTATATAATTTTTTTACAGCACAAGATACTGGTAACCTCTTTGTTGTAATAATTATAAAATGATCCACAATGAGAATCATTGTGAATTCGGAATAGGGGTATCGCCTAAACTTTGAAATGAAGATGAGAATGAATATTTTTTTTTATTTTTGATTTACTAGTGGAACCTAGGGTTAAATTCACATTAGCTAATAATTTTGAATTTTGTATACAATTTTTTTACAGCACATGTGGCTGGTAACCTCCTTGTAATAATTATAAAATGTACCACAATGAGAATCATTGTGAATTCGGAACAAGGGAATCGCCTAAACTTTGAAATGAAGATGAGAATGAATACTATATTTTTTCTACTGTATTTTTTATGGGCTGGAGAAACCCAGAGATAAACTCACATTAGTCCAGTAATTTTGAATTTTATATAAAATTTTATTTTTACTTCACAAGAGGCTGGTGACCTCTTTGTTGTAATAATTAAAAAATTAACCACAATGAGAATCATTGTGAATTTGGAATAGGGGAATCGCCTAAACTTTGAAATGAAGATGAGAATGAATACTATTTTTTTAAATGTTTAATTTACTAGTGGAACCTAAGGTTAAATTCGCATAGCTAA
Organism: Diploptera punctata; assembly: GCA_030220185.1. Classification (NCBI taxonomy): domain Eukaryota; kingdom Metazoa; phylum Arthropoda; class Insecta; order Blattodea; family Blaberidae; genus Diploptera; species Diploptera punctata. The sequence continues at coordinate 10,745 of JASPKZ010007815.1, read as the reverse complement.
TAATTTTGAATTTTGTATACAATTTTTTTTACAGCACAAGAGGCTGGTAACCTCTTTGTTGTAATAATTATAAAATGAACCACAATGAGAATCATTGTGAATTCGGAATAGGGTAATCGCCCAAACTTTGAAATGAAGATGAGAATAAATACTACTTTTTTTAAATGTTTAATTTACTAGTGGAACCTAAGGTTAAATTCACATAGCTAATAATTTTGAATTTTGAATACAATTTTTATACAGCACAAGAGGCTGGTAACCTCCTTGTTGTAATAATTATAAAATGAACCACAATGAGAATCATTGTGAATTCGGAATAGGGGTATCGCCTAAACTTTGAAATGAAGATGAGAATGACTACTATTTTTTTTTAATTTTTAATTTACTAGTGGAACATAAGGTTAAATTCACATAGGTAATAATTTTGAATTTTGTATACAATTTTTTTTACAGCACAAGAGGCTGGTAACTTCTTTGTTGTAATAATTATAAAATGAACCACAATGAGAATCATTGTGAATTCGGATTAGGGGAATCGCCTAAATTTTGAAATGAAGATGAGAATGAATACTATTTTTTTAAATGTTTAATTTAGTAGTGGAACCTAAGGTTAAATTCACATAGCTAATAATTTTGAATTTTGTATACAATTTTTTTTACAGCACAAGAGGCTGGTAACATCTTTGTTGTAATAATTATAAAATGAACCACAATGAGAATCATTGTGAATTCGGAATAGGGGAATCGCCTAAACTTTGAAATGAAGATGAGAATGAATACTATTTTTTTAAATGTTTAATTTAGTAGCGGAACCTAAGGTTAAATTCACATAGCTAATAATTTTGAATTTTGTATACATTTTTTTTTACAGCACAAGAGGCTGGTAACTTCTTTGTTGTAATAATTATAAAATGAACCACAATGAGAATCATTGTGAATTCGGAATAGGGGTATCGCCTAAACTTTGAAATGAAGATGAGAATGAATACTATTTTTTTTTAATTTTTAATTTACTAGTGGAACCTAAGGTTAAATTCACATAGCTAATAATTTTGAATTTTGTATACAATTTTTTTTACAGCACAAGAGGCTGATAACTTCTTTGTTGTAATAATTATAAAATGAACCACAATGAGAATCATTGTGAATTCGGATTAGGGGAATCGCCTAAACTTTGAAATGAAGATGAGAATGAATACTATTTTTTTTAATGTTTAATTTACTAGTGGAACCTAAGGTTAATTTCACATAGCTAATAATTTTGAATTTTGTATACATTCTTTTTTGACAGCACAAGAGGCTGGTAACCTCTTTGTTGTAATAATTATAAAATGAACCACAATGAGAATCATTGTGAATTCGGATTAGGGGAATCTCCTAAAGTTTGAAATGAAGATGAGAATGAATACTATTTTTTTTAATGTTTAATTTAGTAGTGGAACCTAAGGTTAAATTCACATAGCTAATAATTTTGAATTTTGTATACAATTTTTTTTACAGCACAAGAGGCTGGTAACCTCTTTGTTGTAATAATTATAAAATGAACCACAATGAGAATCATTGTGAATTCGGATTAGGGGAATTGCCTAAACTTTGAAATGAAGATGAGAATGAATACTATTTTTTTAATGTTTAATTTAGTAGTGGAACCTAAGGTTAAATTCACTAAGCTAATAATTGTGAATCTTGTATAGGTCTATAATTTTTTTACTGCACAAGAGGCTGGTGACCTCTTTGTTGTAATAATTATAAAATGAACCACAATGAGAATCATTGTGAATTCGGAATAGGGGAATCGCCTAAACTTTGAAATGAAGATGAGAATGAATACTATTTTTTTTAATGTTTAATTTAGTAGTGGAACCTAATGTTAAATTTACATAGCTAATAATTTTGAATTTTGTATACAATTTTTTTTACAGCACAAGAGGCTGGTAACCTCTTTGTTGTAATAATTTGTAAAATGAACCACAATGAGAATCATTGTGAATTCGGATTAGGGGAATCGCCTAAACTTTGAAATGAAGATGAGAATGAATACTATTTTTTTTAATGTTTAATTTAGTAGTGGAACCTAAGGTTAAATTCACATAGCTAATAATTTTGAATTTTGTATACAATTTTTTTTACAGCACAAGAGGCTGGTAACCTCTTTGTTGTAATAATTATAAAATGAACCACAATGAGAATCATTGTGAATTCGGATTAGGGGAATCGCCTAAACTTTGAAATGAAGATGAGAATGAATACTACTTTTTTTAATGTTTAATTTAGTAGTGGAACCTAAGGTTAAATTCACATAGCTAATAGTTTTGAATTTTGTATACAACTTTTTTTACAGCACAAGAGGCTGGTAACATCTTTGTTGTAATAGTTATAAAATGAACCACAATGAGAATCATTGTGAATTCGGAATAGGGGAATCGCCTAAACTTTGAAATGAAGATGAGAATGAATACTATTTTTTTAAATGTTTAATTTAGTAGTAGAACCTAAGGTTAAATTCACATAGCTAATAATTTTGAATTTTGTATACAATTTTTTTACAGCACAAGAGGCTGGTAACATCTTTGTTGTAATAATTATAAAATGAACCACAATGAGAATCATTGTGAATTCGGATTAGGGGAATCGCCTAAACTTTGAAATGAAGATGAGAATGAATACTATTTTTTTTAATGTTAAATTTAGTAGTGGAACCGAAAGTTAAATTCACATAGCTAATAATTTTGAATTTTGTATACAATTTTTTTTACAACACAAGAGGCTGGTGACCTCTTTGTTGTAATAATTATAAAATGAACCACAATGAGAATCATTGTGAATTCGGATTAGGGGAATCGCCTAAACTTTGAAATGAAGATGAGAATGAATACTATTTTTTTAATGTTTAATTTAGTAGTGGAACCTAAGGTTAAATTCACATAGCTAATAATTTTGAATTTTGTATACAATTTTTTTTACAGCACAAGAGTCTGGTAACATCTTTGTTGTAATAATTATAAAATGAACGACAATGAGAATCATTGTGAATTCGGAATAGGGGAATCGCCTAAACTTTGAAATGAAGATGAGAATGAATACTATTTTTTTAAATGTTTAATTTAGTAGTGGAACCTAAGATTAAATTCACATAGCTAATAATTTTGAATTTTGTATAAAATTTTTTTTACAGCACAAGAGGCTGGTAACTTCTTTGTTGTAATATTTATAAAATGAACCACAATGAGAATCATTGTGAATTCGGAATAGGGATATCGCCTAAACTTTGAAATGAAGATGAGAATGAATACTATTTTTTTTAAATTTTTAATTTACTAGTGGACCCTAAGGGTAAATTCACATAGCTAATAATTTTGAATTTTGTATACAATTTTTTTACAGCACAAGAGGCTGGTAACCTCTTTGTTGTAATAATTATAAAATGAACCACAATGAAAATCATTGTGAATTCGCATTAGGGGAATCGCCTAAACTTTGAAATGAAGATGAGAATGAATACTATTTTTTTAAATGTTTAATTTAGTAGTGGAACCTATGGTTAAATTCACATAGCTAATAATTTTGAATTTTGTATACAATTTTTTTTACAGCACAAGAGGCTGGTAACCTCTTTCTTGTAATAATTATAAAATGAACCACAATGAGAATCATTGTGAATTCGGATTAGGGGAATCGCCTAAACTTTGAAATGAAGATGAGAATTAATACTATTTATTTTAATGTTTAATTTAGTAGTGGAACCTAAAGTTAAATTCACATAGCTAATAATTTTGAATTTTGTATACAATTTTTTTTACAGCACAAGAGGCTGGTAACCTCTTTGTTGTAATAATTATAAAATGAACCACAATGAGAATCATTGTGAATTCGGATTAGGGGAATCGCCTAAACTTTGAAATGAAGATGAGAATGAATACTATTTTTTTTAATGTTTAATTTAGTAGTGGAACCTAAGGTTAAATTCACATAGCTAATAATTTTGAATTTTGTATACAATTCTTTTTACAGCACAAGAGGCTGGTAACATCTTTGTTGTAATAATTATAAAATGTACCACAATGAGAATCATTGTGAATTCGGAGTAGGGGAATCGCCTAAACTTTGAAATGAAGATGAGAATGAATACTATTTTTTTAAATGTTTAATTTAGTAGTGGAACCTAAGGTTAAATTCACATAGCTAATAATTTTGAATTTTGTATTCAATTTTATTTACAGCACAAGAGGCTGGTAACCTCTTTGTTGTAATAATTATAAAATGAACCACAATGAGAATCATTGTGAATTCGGATTAGGGGAATCGCCTAAACTTTGAAATGAAGATGAGAATGAATACTATTTTTTTTAATGTTATTTATTTAGTAGTGTAACCTAAGGTTAAATTCACATAGCTAATAATTTTGAATTTTTGATACAATTTTTTTACAGCACAAGAGGCTGGTAACCTCTTGTTGTAATAATTATAAAATGAACCACAATGAGAATCATTGTGAATTCGGATTAGGGGAATCGCCTAAACTTTGAAATGAAGATGAGAATGAATAATATTTTTGTTAAATGTTTAATTTAGTAGTGGAACCTAAGGTTAAATTCACATAGCTAATAATTTTGAATTTTGTATACAATTTTTTTTTACAGCACAAGAGGCTGGTAACCTCTTTGTTGTAATAATTATAAATGAACCACAATGAGAATCATGTGTGAATTCGGATTAGGGGAATCGCCTAAACTTTGAAATGAAGATGAGAATGAATACTATTTTTTTTAATGTTTAATTTAGTAGTGGAACCTAAGGTTAAATTCACATAGCTAATAATTTTGAATTTGGTATACAATTTTTTTTACAGCACAAGAGGCTGGTACATCTTTGTTGTAATAATTATAAATGAACCACAATGAGAATCATTGTGAATTCGGAATAGGGAAATCGCCTAAACTTTGAAATGAAGATGAGAATGAATACTATTTTTTTTAAATGTTTAATTTAGTAGTGGAACCTAAGGTTTAAATTCACATAGCTAATAATTTTGAATTTTGTGTACAATTTTTTTACAGCACAAGAGGCTGGTAACCTCTTTGTTGTAATAATATAATAAATGAACCACAATGAGAATCATTGTGAATTCGGATTAGGAGAATCGCCTAAACTTTGAAATGAAGATGAGAATGAATACTATTTTTTTAATTTTAATTTAGTAGTGGAAACCTAAGGTTAAATTCACATACCTAAGAATTTTGAATTTTGTATAGGTCTATAATTTTTTACCTGCACAAGAGGCTGGTGACCTCTTTGTTGTAATAATTATAAAATTAACCACAATGGAAATCCTTGTGAATTCTGAATAGGGGAATCGCCTAAAACTTTGAAATGAGATAGTAGAATGAAATACTATTTTTTTTTATGTTTATGTAGTAGTGGAACCTCAGGTTAAATTGCACATAGCTAATAAGTTTGAATTTTTGTATACAATGTTTTTTACAACACAAGATGCTGGTACCCTCTTTTTTGGAATATTTATAAAATGAACCACAATGAGAATCATTGTGAATTCGGATTAGGGGAATCGCCTAAAAACTTTGAAATGAAGATGAGAATGAATACTATTTTTTTAATGTTTAATTTAGTAGTGGAACCTAAGGTTAAATTCACATAGGTAATAATTTTGAATTTTGTATACAATTTTTTTACAGCACAAGAGGCTCGTAACCTCTTTGTTGTTAATAATATAAAAATGAACCACAATGAGAATCATTGTGAATTCGGATTAGGGAATCGCCTAAAACTTTGAAATGAAGATGAGAATGAATACTATTTTTTTAATGTTTAATTTAGTAGTGGAACCTAAGGTTAAATTCACATAGCTAATAATTTTGAATTTTGTATAGGTCTATAATTTTTTTACTGCACAAGAGGCTGGCGACCTCTTTGTTGTAATAATTATAAAATGAACCACAATGAGAATCATTGTGAATTCGGAATAGGGGAATCCCCTAAACTTTTGAAATCAAGATGAGAATGAATACTATTTTTTTTTATTTTTAATTTAAGTAGTGGAACTAGGTTAAATTCACATATAGCTAATAATTTTGAATTTTGTATACAATTTTTTTTACAGCACAAGAGGCTGGTAACTTCTTTGTTGTAATAATTATAAAATGAACCACAATGAGAATCATTGTGAATTCGGATTAGGGGAATCGCCTAACTTTGAAATGAAGATGAGAATGAATACTATTTTTTTTAATGTTTAATTTAGTAGTGGAACCTAAGGTTAAATTCACATAGCTAATAATTTTGAATTTTGTATACAATTTTTTTTACAGCACAAGAGCCTGGTAACCTCTTTGTTGTAATAATTATAAAATGAACCACAATGAGAATCATTGTGAATTCGGATTAGGGGAATCGCCTAAACTTTGAAATGAAGATGAGAATGAATACTATTTTTTTAATGTTTAATTTAGTAGTGGAACCTAAGGTTAAATTCACATAGCTAATAATTTTGAATTTTGTATACAATTTTTTTACAGCACAAGAGGCTGGTAACCTCTTTTTTGTAATAATTATAAAATGAACCACAATGAGAATCATTGTGAATTCGGATTAGGGGAATCGCCTAAACTTTGAAATGAAGATGAGAATGAATACTATTTTTTTTAATGTTTAATTTAGTAGTGGAACCTAAGGTTAAATTCACATAGGTAATAATTTTGAATTTGTATAGAATTTTTTTTACACCACAAGAGGCTCGTTAACCTCTTTGTTGTAATAATTATAAAATGAACCACAATGAGAATCATTGTGAATTCGGATTAGGGGAATCGCCTAAAATTTGAAATGAAGATGAGAATGAATACTATTTTTTTTAATGTTTAATTTAGTAGTGGAACCTAAGGTTAAATTCACATAGCTAATAATTTTGAATTTTGTATACAATTTTTTTAACAGCACAAGAGGCTGGTAACATCTTGTTTGTAATAATTATAAAATGAACCACAATGAGAATCATTGTGAATTCGGAATAGGGGAATCGCCTAAACTTGAAATGAAAGATGAGAATGACTGACTATTTTTTTAATGTTAATTTAGGTAGTGGACCTAAGGTTAAATTCACATAGCTAATAATTTTGAATTTTGTATACAATTTTTTTACAGCACAAGAGGCTGGTAACTTCTTTGTTGTAATAATTATAAAATGAACCACAATGAGAATCATTGTGAATCGGAATAGGGTATCGCCTAAACTTTGAAATGAAGATGAGAAGGAATACTAATTTTTTTTTAATTTTTAATTTACTAGTGGAAACCTAAGGTTAAATTCACATAGCTAATAATTTTGAATTTTGTATACAATTTTTTTTACAGCACAAGAGGCTGTTAACTTCTTTGTTGTAATAATTATAAAATGAACACAATGAGAATCATTGTGAATTCGGATTAGGGGAATCGCCTAAACTTTGAAATGAAGATGAGAATGAATACTATTTTTTTAATGTTTAATTTAGTAGTGGAAACTAAGGTTAAATTCACATAGCTAATAATTTTGAATTTTGTGTACAATTTTTTTTACAGCACAAGAGGTTGGTAACCTCTTTTTTGTAATAATTATAAAATGAACCACAATGAGAATCATTGTGAAATCGGATTAGGGGAATCGCCTAAACTTTGAAATGAAGATGAGAATGAATACTATTTTTTTTAATTTTAATTTAGTAGTGGAACCTAAGGTTAAATTCACATAGCTAATAATTTTGAATTTTGTATACAATTTTTTTTACAGCACAAGAGGCTGGTAACCTCTTTGTTGTAATAATTATAAAATGAACCACAATGAGAATCATTGTGAATTCGGATTAGGGGAATCGCCTAAACCCTGAAATGAAGATGAGAATGAATACTATTTTTTTAAATGTTTAATTTAGTAGTGGAACCTAAGGTTAAATTCACATAGCTAATATTTTTAATTTTGTATACAATTTTTTTTTACAGCACAAGAGGCTGGTAACTTCTTTGTTGTAATAATTATAAAATGAACCACAATGAGAATCATTGTGAATTCGGAATAGGGGTATCGCCTAAACTTTGAAATGAAGATGAGAATGAATACTATTTTTTTTTTAATTTTTAATTTACTAGTGGAACCTAAGGTTAAATTCACATAGCTAATAATTTTGAATTTTGTATACAAATTTTTTACAGCACAAGAGGCTGTTAACTTCTTTTTTGTAATAATTATAAAATGAACCACAATGAGAATCATTGTGAATTCGGATTAGGGAATCGCCTAAACTTTGAAATGAAGATGAGAATGAATACTATTTTTTTTAATGTTTAAATTAGTAGTGGGAACCTAAGGTTAAATTCACATAGGTAATAATTTTGAAATTTTGTATACAATTTTTTTTTACAGCACAAGAGGCTCGTAACCTCTTTGTTGTAATAATTATAAAATGAACCACAATGAGAATCATTGTGAATTCGGATTAGGGGAATCGCCTAAACTTTGAAATGAAGATGAGAATGAATACTATTTTTTTAATGTTTAATTTAGTAGTGGAACCTAAGGTTAATTCACATAGCTAATAATTTTGAATTTTGTATAGGTCTATAATTTTTTTACTGCACAAGAGGCTGGCGACCTCTTTGTTGTAATAATTATAAAATGAACCACAATGAGAATCATTGTGAATTCGGAATAGGGGAATAGCCTAAACTTTGAAATGAAGATGAGAATGAATACTATTTTTTTTTATGTTTAATTTAGTAGTGGAACCTAAGGTTAAATTCACATAGCTAATAATTTTGAATTTTGTATACAATTTTTTTTACAGCACAAGAGCCTGGTAACCTCCTTTGTTGTAATAATTATAAAATGAACCACAATGAGAATCTTGTGAATTCGGATTAGGGGAATCGCCTAAACTTTGAAATGAAGATGAGAATGAATACTATTTTTTAATGTTTAATTTAGTAGTGGAACCTAAGGTTAAATTCACATAGCTAATAATTTTGAATTTTTGTATACACAATTTTTTTACAGCACAAGAGGCTGGTAACCTCTTTTTTGTAATAATTATAAAATGAACCACAATGAGAATCATTGTGAATTCGGATTAGGGGAATCGCCTAAACTTTGAAATGAAGATGAGAATGAATACTATTTTTTTTAATGTTTAATTTAGTAGTGGAACCTAAGGTTAAATTCACATAGCTAATAATTTTGAATTTTGTATACAATTTTTTTACAGCACAAGAGGCTGGTAACATCTTTGTTGTAATAATTATAAAATGAACCACAATGAGAATCATTGTGAATTCGGAATAGGGGAATCGCCTAAACCCTGAAATGAAGATGAGAATGAATACTATTTTTTTAAATGTTTAAATTTAGTAGTGGAACCTAAGGTTAATTCACATAGCTAATAATTTTTAATTTTGTATACAATTTTTTTTACAGCACAAGAAGGCTGGTAACTTCTTTTTTGTAATAATTATAAAATGAACCACAATGAGAATCATTGTGAATTCGGAATAGGGGTATCGCCCTAAACTTTGAAATGAAGATGAGAATGAATACTATTTTTTTTTAATTTTTAATTTACTAGTGGAACCTAAGGTTAAATTCACATAGCTAATAATTTTGAATTTTGTATACACTTTTTTTTTACAGCACAAGAGGCTGTTTAACTTCTTTGTTGTAATAATTATAAAATGAACCACAATGAGAATCATTGTGAATTCGGATTAGGGGAATCGCCTAAACCCTGAAATGAAGATGAGAATGAATACTATTTTTTTAAATGTTTAATTTAGTAGTGGAACCTAAGGTTAAATTCACATAGCTAATAATTTTTAATTTTGTATACAATTTTTTTTACAGCACAAGAGGCTGGTAACTTCTTTGTTGTAATAATTATAAAATGAACCACAATGAGAATCATTGTGAATTCGGAATAGGGGTATCGCCTAAACTTTGAAATGAAGATGAGAATGAATACTATTTTTTTTTAATTTTTAATTTACTAGTGGAACCTAAGGTTAAATTCACATAGCTAATAATTTTGAATTTTGTATACAATTTTTTTTACAGCACAAGAGGCTGTTAACTTCTTTTTTGTAATAATTATAAAATGAACCACAATGAGAATCATTGTGAATTCGGATTAGGGGAATCGCCTAAACTTTGAAATGAAGATGAGAATGAATACTATTTTTTTTAATGTTTAATTTAGTAGTGGAACCTAAGGTTAAATTCACATAGGTAATAATTTTGAATTTTGTATACAATTTTTTTTACAGCACAAGAGGCTGGTAACTTCTTTGTTGTAATAATTATAAAATGAACCACAATGAGAATCATTGTGAATTCGGATTAGGGGAATCGCCTAAACTTTGAAATGAAGATGAGAATGAATACTATTTTTTTAATGTTTAATTTAGTAGTGGAACCTAAGGTTAAATTCACATAGCTAATAATTTTGAATTTTGTATAGGTCTATAATTTTTTTACTGCACAAGAGGCTGGCGACCTCTTTGTTGTAATAATTCTAAAATGAACCACAATGAGAATCATTTGTGAATTCGGAATAAGGGAATAGCCTAAACTTTGAAATGAAGATGAGAATGAATACTATTTTTTTTTTATGTTTAATTAGTAAGTGAACCTAAGGTTTAAATTCACATAGCTAATATTTTTGAATTTTTGTAGAAATTTTTTTTACAGCAACAGAGCCTGGTACCTG